>CM035122.1:57744277-59159277 GCA_020205555.1 Panax stipuleanatus
AGGAATTAAATAATAATAATAATAATAGTAATAATAATAATAATAAGACTTCTCTTATTAATTTATATTTAATATTTTCAAAATTTAAATAATAAATATTAAGCTATTTAATTTATTCTATCATCATAGATTAAATTAAACATACTTAACTTATTATTACGATTATGTCATTAACTTCTTTAATAAATATTCTTCCTTTTATGGTGTGACCCTTTAGGTTCTCCATATTAAACCGGTTGTGGATAAATCAATTAGAACAATTCTAATCTTATTTAAATAAATAAATTAAACTTATAATTCATTTAAATAAATAACATTTATTCTATAATATAGGTAAACCCCCTTAGTGATCAACAACTTACAGATAATATAGATTTCAACATTAATCATAAAAGGACATGTGAGTAAATAGTTAACGTACAATTCATTCTTTCCACCATACAATGTCCCAATTAAATATAAGACATGGATTTACTATCAAGTCTTATTTTATTTAATTATATGTATTTCGATTCTAAAATGCACAACACCAAATAATACAAATTAGAAACTACTTTCTAATTTTATTTTGCCTTGGCCAAGGACTATTGGGTTGTCATTTATCGAATCACATAGGACATTCTCTTCTTTTATTAGAAATGGTAGATCCTTTATTGATCCTTCATTATCTCCATGTATAAATTATTATACCCAATCATACCTTTTGATATACCCTTAGGGTGTTAAGTGACATGTTAAAGTATAACTCATCGTACACAAGATACTATGATGATCTCAAGTCTAAGGATTATTTGTATTACTATCACTTAAGGAATTCCTATTGATAGGCAAGTAAAACTCCATTAGGTATTCCTTAGCGAGCCACGTTCAGTGTACTTATTCTTCAATAAGCACCTACATACTTGCTTTAGTGTCTCGACAAAAATGATTATGAGATCGATCAGCCTCATCCAATGAGCAAGTAACGTATGTACCAATCTATCCGGATTCACTGATCCCATTTTTAGTAATCCAACGATTGGGAACTATTTTAGTTTTTATCTAAGAATTTAGATCTCATTAGCATGATCATCATAATGATTCTAAAATCATTGCTTAAAACTATGAATTTCTCACATATTATAAAAATAGCACCACGTATATAAATTAAATGCCTTTAATTAAATAATACTTTTATTAATAAATAAATAAAATTATTACAATGTAAATGCTTTATCATCAAACATGATTGACTTGTATGCATATTACTTTCACTTCCTCCTCCTCTACCTCAATTTCCTTAGACTCATCCTCCGAATCAAACTCAAGCATATGCTCCAGACCTGCAACAGTAACAAATGGAGATGGTTCCCTTGGTACAAACTGCTCCCAAATCGTGTGAATGTCACGGGTCTCCTCATCTCTAATCTGAATGGACTCACCTATCTCGGCTATCTTGCCATTAACATTTTAAATTTTAATTACTACTCGCAAAAACTTAAGTCTATTAACAACAAAGAAGCACATAAATCATTTTATTATTTATCTTCAATGAATTTTCTTTATTTATTCCTTAGAACTCGATAGGAGTTTTACCACCACTATATTTCTGATTTCTTGAAAGGTTATTTCCTAAGGTTTTCCCACCTAAGGTTTATAACTTAAAGCTTTGATACAAACTTGTGATACCCCCAAATTTGGGTACATCAATTCCACAAATTTGGTGCTCATGATCCATCACGTACATCATCTAACTACCCATAAGATAGGATAATAACTTCATAAATAATAATTTTTATAAAAGATTACATAATTAAACGAAATCTCAGATCAATTAACCTTTAATTATTACATCATAAAGGTGGAATAATAAAAACATAAATAAGTATGTTATATAAACATCTCAAATAAAAACTAATTTTAATCATCATCTATTTATGCATCTTGCCCTTGCCCTTGCTTGAAGATAGCTCCTCAGTTTTCTCGACCTTAGCTGAAATGTTTTATGCAAGAGTGAGCAAAACATTTTTCCCACAAGCAGAATAATGTACAATAACAGTATATGAATGAATGAATGGTTAAGCTTCAACTGATTAATAAATTCTTTATTGGAATCAATCAACGTTAAATCAAGAACTAGGGGTTCAAGGGGATAATCAACATTTAATTCAAATCTTAGGTATCAAGATCAAAGGTATATACTAGACCACGAACTATGTCTCAGGTTATCAAGTATTACTACCATAACCTTTAACAGTTTAGAGACTATGGACTATCCATCTTGTACTCCAGGTGATCAGCCCTTCGTACTATGTATTGTGCACAAATATATTATCGCTATTACGTAGCTCAGGATTATAGTTTTCGATAACATATACCTCTAACATAGGGTTGTTCATCTCAGTTTTAACATTAGGATCAGTACCAAAGACAAATTGGTTTGGAATAACTTCCAAAAGAATTTTAGATTTTTAGAACGTTCATCAACTATGAACTAGTCGAATCAAAAAGGGTTTGATAGCCATTTAAGAGTTTAATAACAATATAATCTCATACAATGGTACATATGTAACAAACGAGAATTTTGTATATTAATTTTAAATATTTATTGAATTAAATAAATATTTTTGTTGAATTATTTATTGAGTTGAATAAATAATTTATGTGATTGTTATGGAGTAATTTAATTAAGTACAACATGTTAATTAAATTGATGTGTAATATTATGTGGTATTTGTTACATAAAATTATGATTTATGAGTATTATAATTATGTAGCAATTTAGTATTATGTGACAATTTTATTTAGTTAATTGATGTTATCTTTAATTTAATTAAATTGGGATAGTAAGATTTAATCAAATAAAATGTGACATTGAAAACTATGTGTTAAATGATTTATTAAAATAAATAAAAATAGTTTTAAATTAGTTTTGCCAAACAAAGCCTTAAGTCTTAAAAATCTATTTGTAATTTAAAGAGGTTTTGCCAAACAAGTCTTATGGCTTTTGATTTTCAAAATAAACATAACTGATATATATTTAATTAAGAGTATTAAGTAATTTATCAGTTATATTATATGTATTATATCCTATATCTATCAGTTATACATATTATATTATACGTTAGTTAAAAAATAAGAAGAACAAAGAAAGAGCAGAGTGTTTATCAGTGTAAGAGAAGAAGAGAGAAGAAGAGAGAAGAAGAAGAAAAGGAAGGAGAAAGCTTGAGAATTCAAAATAAAAAAAACTCACCATTATCTTCTTCTCCTAAATCAACAAAGAGGGTATAATTCAAACTCTGTAAATTTTTAGAAATTGTTTGTATGTTCTTCATGGTTTTAATTCTCTATAAAATAGTTTCTTTGTGAAATTGATGTAAACATGAATTATTTATGCAATTTGTGCTATAACATGCTTATATATGATTTATATAATTGTTTAGATAGTTTAATTCACGTAAATATGATGAACATGAAGAAATCATGTTCATAGCAATTTATAGTGAATTAGTTTTGGAAAAAAATAATAGTTTCTTTAATTATCAAAATTTGTGTTTGATGATGCTCTATTATATAAATTGATCATGGATTATGTAATATGCTTAGAAACAAAATTAACATGATTTAAATTATGTGAATTGGTCTAAAAATAAAGTTACTGTGCTGATTTTCATCAAGAACACTGAACAATGACTTTTTCTTCAAAATAACAAAATTAAAGGTTTTTAATCATGTGTTGTGATATATATATATATATATATATATATATATATATATATATATATATAAGTGTTAAAGCATGCTAGAATAATAAAGTTATCATTCTGTAATTTTATATGCATTATATATATTGATTTCTGAGTTTGGTGTGAGGAAATAAGTCAAATTGGTTTTTTCCTGCACAAAGTCGCGAACTGTCAGAATGGTCTGCGCAGTAGCGCGGCCGCGCAGCTCTAAGGCTTCTGTGGAGCACGCCCGAGCCATGCAGCGCAGTTGCGTTATTCCAAGGTTTACTTGGAGCGCAGCCACGCCAGACATGCAGATTGCAAAAAAATTATTTTTAAATGTAAAACTTTATGAATTTATTGATGTAATAAATATAAAAGCATGTGAATAAAGTTTATTACTAATTGGACAATAATGAATTAGAGTTATAAATATGAAATGTATAATTTAAATTATAATTTGATTAATTATAATTTAATTAATGTGAATGTATGATTTAATAGTATAAGTTGATTATATTTTAATTAATTGTTTAGTTGATGAGAATATGTGGGTTGATTATATTATGTGATAATTAGTGATTCAACCTGATAATTAAAGATTAATAAGTTAACCTAGATAGGTTAACTAAGGATGTGAATTAACTATATGGTAACTAATTTATGTTACTATTGTTAATTATGTGTACTTAAGACAATTGTGGAACGGGTTAATAATAGCTAGCTTGCGCTTAAGGCAAGTTATTCTATCCTTTCTTATTACGTTTATGCAAGTTATTGTATTATCTATAATTACTATATTGAGCAAGTATTGAAATTGTTGTTGAAGTACGTGATCTTAACTTAATTGTTCAAGAAAGGACTATTTAATCTTTCAAATGCTTTAAACCAAATTCTAAAGCATGACTGTCGAGTATGACTCATATTTGTTTCATAATTCTTTATTGTCGAATTCTTATTTATTGTAAGTTGATTCAACTACTCCTTAGTTGATGATAGTTGAACTCTAAATTACCTTTTTTTGCTTATCCAAACCAAACTTTCTTTGGTGCAGACTTGTTATTAAATACTGAGATGAACAACCCTATCTAATAGGGGATTACCATGCGAAAGCGTTAAGATTGTTTGTGCACAATACATAGTACGATGGGCTGATCCCCCTAAGTACGAGTTAAGAGTCCATATAGTCTAACTATTGTTAAAGGTTTAAATAGAAATGTTTATAACCTGATACATAGTTCAAGATCTTATGACCCTCAGATGATTTCTAAACTGTATATTCAATTCTTGATATTCGATGAATGAAATATTATTCAATTCAGTTGAAGCTATTCAATGTTACGTCATCACTATTGTTTGTCATTTCAAGTGAGCTTTTGTTTGCTCACTCTTGCATTATATAACCTTGCAGCTAATGTTGAGAAAGTTAACGAACCATCAACTAGCAGAGGGAAAGGTAAGATGAACAAGTGAAGACTTGTTTATAATTATGTCATGATGTGTAATAAGATCTTAATTGTTATGTTATTTTATTTTTTGCATTGATGATGTTAAGGTTAGATAACCTTGGGAATATTTTGAATAAGTTGTAATCCTTTTATAAGGAAGATTTTTATTTGATTATAAAGGTTGTAATTTGTTTTACATTCCTTATTTATGAGCAGTAGTTATGTTTTATTTAAATAGTGAGCACCAAATCCTGTGGAATTGAATTACCCGAATTTGGGGGTGTCACCAGTTGGTATCAGAGCAGTGTTTTAGGTTATGAACCTTAGGTGGGGAAACCTTAGGAAGTAGCCTTATAGGAGATCAAAAAGATAGTGATGATAGCTAAAGATAATAAACTACCTTATGTGTTATGTGTTTATGTTTTTGTACACGAAGAGTATCGATCAATGACATATAATAATTAAACTTTAAAATTTTATTGTCAGGACGACGAATGTTGGAGAGTCCAGTCAGGCTAGGGAGGTGTTACCCCAGATGCCTAGGGACGAGGAGCCCCGAGACATCCATACAGTGTGGGAGCAGTTGGTTCAGAGAGAGCCATCTCCATTGATCATAGTAGTTGGTCAGGAGCATGAGCCAGTTTTGGACCGAGATGACGAGGATGAGTCAGAGGAGGAGGAGGAGGATCCTGAAGAGGAATTTTCACCTAACTCGACTAGCGCTATGATGTACGAGGAGGTCTACGACCGTAACGTTGAGCTACATGGTCGAGTCGGAGAGCTTGATGAACTGGTGGACGAGAGTCAGACTACCATACAACAGAGGGAGGAGACAATTCAGGAACTGGATGAGGAACTTGGAAATACAAAATGGGATCTAGTCCAAGCGGAGAGCGAAAGAGATGATGCACTGGTTGAACTAGCAAAAATAAAGAAGGACATCAAAGAGAAGTCAGCGAAGCGTGCCAGAGCTGAGGATGCTTGCTTGAAGGCTACTCTACGTGCAGATTGAGCTGAAGACGAGGTGCAAGTGAAGAAGGCCAATCTGAGAGAAACAGACTATGCTTTTTATACGGCTATAGATAAGGCCCAGGATCGTGTCTTTTATTACCTAACTCAGTTCAACGATTTATCATGGTATATGGTGGATCGTAGAACAGTGTTCCGAGTGATGGAAGAAGAACGTGGAGAGGATCTAAGACGACTTAACATGCCTAGATGGCAGAGTAATAAACTATGTGTTTCTTTATGCATTAAATAAATGTAAATCCCAGAATTTGAGATAATAATGGGATAAGATAATGGTGTAATCCTGCAACTTGTTTCAGTTCAGGAAAGATGATGTAAATAGAAGATATGCTCTCTATTCTATGTTTTAAGAACTAAGAATGAATAAAATAACGAAGTTTACTGACATGCAATGTGCTCAAGTGTGAATTGATTTATTTTAAATGTTTAAGATTGAACTTGAATATTTAAGAAATGAGTAAGGGATTTAATAAGAATATGTCTTAACAGAAAGATGCCACCAAGAAGAAGACCTACACATCAAATCCTAGAGGGTTCGACTAATAACAACAATAATGATAATGATGGGACTAACGCCAATTCAGTTCAACAATTGGTGAACCTACTGACGGGAGCACTTGCGAATCAGTCGCAAGTTCAGAACACGATGTTTAAGGAATTCAAAGCAGTAGGACCACCGAAATTCCTAGGATCGATAAATCCAATAGAGGCCCAGACGTGGGTGATGGAGATGGAGAAGGTCTTTGATGTGCCCAGAGTTAGCAATGACCAGAAGACGGCTTTAGCGACGTTCATGCTGAAGTCAGAAGCTAGCTTCTGGTGGCAGGCCAACAAGACTAGGGAAGGAGAGGGTGTGATAGCGTGGGACCGATTCAAAGAAATGTTCTTTGAAATGTATTCCCCATGAGCTCGCAAAACCAGATGGAGGTTCAGTTCCTAGAGCTGAAGCAGGGAACCATGACGGTGCCAGAGTACGCCGCGAAATTCAACGAGCTGGAAAGGTTTGCAACATACCAGATCTGTACTGACGAGCAAAAGGTGAGAAGGTTCGAGCAGAGATTGAAGCCCTGGCTCTACATCAAGGTCTCCATGTTCCAGCTGAACATGTTTGCAGCGGTACTGGAAAAGGCGATCATCGCAGAAGGTGGGGGCGATGCCTTGACCAGATATAATCAGGATCAAAAGAAGAAGAAGAAGAATGAGACAGAGAACAAGACTGGTGGTAGCAGTGCTAATAACCAAAAAAGGAAATGGAATGATAACACATCTGTTGGGAGTCAACAGGGAAGCCAGCAGAAGAGAAGGATTGAAGCATGTGCTACATACGGGAAGAATAACACTGGAGTGTGTCTGAGGGGGAAGCGAGTACGCTTCAACTGTGGTTAGGAAGGCCACATTGCGCCTAATTATCCTAACCCGAAGAAAGGAGCTTGCTACACATGCGGGTCCAAGGATCATATGGCCCGAGACTGCCCTAATAAGCCAAGTGGAGGGTCGACAAGAGGAATAGGAAATGGCAGCGGTAGCCCTTTGACTATCACTGGACCACTGCAGGCGATCATACCCACTACCAGGACATTTAACATGACCATGCAGGATGTTGTGCAGTCAAAGGATGTGGTGTCAGGTATCATTTCGGTCAATAGTATTAATGCTTACGTATTATTTAATTTGGGTGCTACTTGTTCATTTATATCTGATGACTTTCCTAAGACCTTAGACTTACCTAAAGAGGAATTAGTTTACCCCTTGAACATAGAGATTGCGAATAGGGAGGTTATTTCTGTTAGGTTTGTTTACAAGAACTGTAGATTGGACATTAAGTGTCATGAATTTAGGGTAGATTTGATCCCGATAAAACTTGGGGAATTCGATGTTATACTGGGTATGGATTGGTTGTTCAACCATTGGGCGGTAATTGATTGCCAGAGGAAGTCTGTGAACCTTATGACTCCGTCGAAGGTAGTGTTTTATGGTAACAAATTGCCTAGACAAGCGAGTTATCTGACGATTATGCAAGCCAAGAAGTTGTTGAAGCAAGGTTGTGTAGGGTATTTAGCCTACATAGTGGATACTCGTAAGGAGAGTCCGAAGATAGAAGAGATATCAGTGGTTTGGGAGTTTGTGAACATATTTTTGAGCGATTTACCAGGACTTTCGCCGAATAAAGAGATAGAGTTAATGATCGACTTAGCATCGGGGACTGCTCCGATATCAAAAGTCCCGTACAGAATGGCTCCAGTCGAGATGAAGGAGTTGATGGTTCAACTGTAAGAATTATTAGACAAGAAGTATATTCAGCCGAGCGTATCACCGTGGGGAGCGCTAGTACAGTTTGTAAAGAAGAAGGATGGATCGATGCGGCTTTGCATTGATTATCTAGAGTTGAACAAGGTCACGATCAAGAATAAGTATCCTTTACCTAGGATTAATGACTTGTTCAATCAACTGAAGGGTGCTATATACTTCTCAAAAATAGATTTGAGAAGTGGGTATCATTAGTTGAAGGTGAGAAGAGAAGATATACCGAAGACGACCTTTAGAACTCGGTATGGACATTATGAGTTCTTAGTAATGTCATTTGGTCTAATGAATGCACCAGCGGCATTTATGGGTCTAATGAATAGGGTGTTTAAGCCATTTCTAGACAAGTTTTTAGTGGTGTTCGTAGATGACATTGTGGTGTATTCCAAAACTGAGGAGGAACGCACTGAACATTTGAGGCTGACGTTGGAATCGCTGAGACAAGAGAAGCTTTATGCAAAATTCTCGAAGTGCGAATTCTAGTTAGAGCATGTGCAATTTCTTGGCCACGTGATTGACAAAGATGGGATTTCAGTGGATCTATCGAAGGTTGAAGCCGTAATGAATTGGGATCAGCCAAATACACCAGCAGAAGTGAGGAGTTTCTTGGGATTAGCAGGTTACTACATAAGGTTTATTTAGGAATTTTCCAAAATTGCAACTCCATTGATGATTTTGACTTGAAAGACGGTGATGTTCGTTTGGACGGAAAAATGTGAGGAAAGTGATAAGTGGTCTTTATGACCACTTATTCGGATAGTAACCAGCTTGTTCTGTTGTCGAAACACAAGTACTTTTGTGCTTTTCACGTGTTTTTCCTTTGTTTTATGATTTTTAGGTTCAGGAACTCTCTTGGCGCATATTGAGTTTAAAAGGACAAAATGAGGCCAAAAGGAGCAAGAATGGAATGATGGTATGGCAATGGAAATGAAATGCAATCCGAACATCATTTGGGTGGTTCACGTTCATTTCATGTTCTTGGATTGGAACTTGGTTCATATTGTAGAGCATCTTATTAGCTTTCCGGAACATCTTGAAACATCCCAATCGGAATTCGGAGGCGAGAGTTATGCCCCGTATACCAACGGACGTTAAACTTCACAGTTTTGGGTTTTCATTGCACAGCTGTCACTTGAAGGTCAATTTCAGCCTTCATCCATCCATTATTTCTCAATGCTCAAAAAATAAAAGTTGTAGATCTCTTCGATAGCTTCGATTTGAGAAATGGCATGCCTCGTAATTCCTCACAGATAAAAAGTTATGGCCGTTCTACCAGAGGACTCTGCAGTAAAAAATCCTGGGTGCGGGCGCGGGGATTTCTAGTGCATTTTGGGCGCGGCCGCGCCAATCCAACATGCTGCTGGACTTAACTTTTAAAGTGCACGGGCTTGGTTAGAGATTGGGATATAAGGGGGATCGGTTTTGGCAAGAAAGGGGATCAAATATTGGCCTTAAGCCCTAGCCCTTGCTTGTTCTTTCATTTCCTTTACATTTCTTGTATAGATTAGGAGTAGATTAAGTCTAGATTAGGGTTTAGTTTAGTTAGTTATGATAGTAGTGTGCATACAAGCCAATCATGTATGATGACATAGCACATACTTTGTAAACAATCTTATTTATTTATTAATAAAATATTCATTTAAGGCATATAATTATCTACATGGTGCTGTTTTTATAATATGTAAATAACCCATAGTTTTAAGCAATGCTTTTAGAATCATGATGAGATCATGATAATGAGATCTAAATTCTTAGAAAGCTTGAAAACTAAAATAGTTCCCAATTGTGGGATTACTAAAATGGGGATTAGTAAATCCGGATAGATTGGTACATATGTTGCTTGCTCATTGGATGAGGATGACTGATCTCATGGTCATTTATGTGGAGACACTAAAGCAAGTATGTAGGTGCTTATTGGAGAATAAGTTCACTGAACGTGACTCGCTATGGAATACCTAATGGAGTTTTACTCGCCTGTCAATAGGAATTCCTAATGTGATAGTAGTACATGTGATCCTTGAACTTGAGATCATCATAGTATCTTGTATGTAACAAATTATACTTTGACTAATTCCTTAAGGCATTTTAAGGCATATATAGGGTATGCTTGGGTATAATGAGTTACATATGGAGATAATGAATGATCAATAAAGAATCTATCACCTCTAGTAAAAGAGGAGATATGTCCTATGTGATTCGTTAAATGACAACCCAGGAATTCTTGGCCAAGGTAGAATGAAATTAGAAAGAGGTTTCTAATTTGCATTATTTGGAGTTGTGCATTTTCTAATCGAAATACATATGATTAAATAAATTAAGACTTGACAGTAAATCCATGTCTTATATTTAATTGGGACATTGTATGGTGGAAGGATTGAATTGTACGGTAACTATTAACTCACAGGTTCTTTTATGATTAATGTTGAAATCTATATTATCTGGAAAGTCGTTGATCGCTAGGGAGGCTTATCCCTATTGTAGAATAAATGTTATTTATTTAAATAGATTATTAGTTTAATTTGTTTATTTAAATAAGATTAGAATTGTTCTAATTGATTTATTCACAACCGGTTTAATATGGAGAACCTAAAGGGTCACACCATAAAAGGAAGAAGAATTATTTAAGAAGAAAATGGCATGATAGTAATAATGCATTAAGTATAATTAATTTAATCTATGATGATAGAATAAATTAAATAGCTTAATATTTATTATTTAATATTTTAGAAATATTAAATATAAATTAATAAGAGGAGTCTTATTAATATTATTATTATTATTATTTTAATTCTAAAGGAGTTTAGGAATTAATATAATATCAGTACTCTCTCTCAATCCTAATAAAGATTAGGATATAAATTAATTAAAAGTATTTAATTAATTAATTAAATAAAACCCTATTCTAATTGGATTAGGAGGGTTAACCTAATATCTATATAAGAGAGTCTTATATCAGAAATAAGGAACGTGAATTTTTCAAGAGTTGGGAGTACACATATTCTATAGAGATAGAAACAAGGGTTAAGCCAATAACCCATCTTACTGAGTTCTTCATCTTCCTTGGTGGATCACCGTTAGAGGCCAAATATTTGGGTGGCTGACATTGATCAAGGGAAGGAGCCACTACAGAGGAATCAAAGGAATCAAAGGAGTAGAACTTGTACCTGAGGAAGCTTGGATCTTCAAAGGTATAATTCTATTTTTCTCCTTCTTCATTCACTGATAATTGATGCACAAGAATGATCATGGTAATGGGTTTGTATAAATTTTTGAAAACCTAGTTTATTACGCTTCCGCCCTATTTATGTTATTTGATTGCATGATTGCGTTACGTACAAACCCAACAGTGGTATTAGAGCCAATCTTGTGCTAATTATCAGTCTATGTGATTCCATACATGTATGATATGCGATTGGATCGAGTTCTGGGCAACAAAAATTTTTCAGATTCTGCGCAGCTGCGCCAGTACAAGGCAATATTGCTGCGCAGCTGCGCCGGGTGCTGTTCCTGGTTTTCATGCTGCGCAGTTGCGCCGGTTCCCTTTACATTCTTGGCGCAGCTGCGCCATTGGACAGGAACTGAAATTTTTTTTGTTTTATTTAATTAAATGAATGGTTTATTTAATTAATAAAGGTTTAAAATAAAGATGTTTATTTTATATGAAATAAGATTTCAGAATTGCTAAAATTAAAGAGTTTAATTTGGAATTATTTTTGAATGAAATAAAGGAGTTTATTTTTCCAAAAATAAAGTTTAGCAAACTTTTGCCCATTAACTGATATTAATACATATATGGAATGAATTTATTTTTATGAGATGAATAAGTTTTATTGATACGTATGATGATATGTATGGTAATAAAAGGGATTGATTATGGACTATGACCAATGTGATTGGATTTTATTTTGGTTGAATGCTTGAATGAATGGGTTTTATAAAATGGGGTCTGCGTACCTCGTCTTCTCTAGTTTTATTCTTGATATAAATTCTATCTCCTTTCTATGTACTTCCCCTTGACTGCTGATCAAGGTTTCTATTTAATTTTAAATAGTTAATGTAATAGAGATAGTTAGAATTATTTTGAAGAAATTGGAGACCAAGGAGCAAGGAACGCGTGAAGACTCATTTGTATGGAGCCAGGGTTTAAATGTAATAGTTATATTTAAATTTAAATTCTTGCACTCCTAGGTTTGACCTTTTGGTTCACTTGGTGGCTCTAGTGAACCAAACTAGAATAAAAGTCCATAATCAATCCGGGTAGAATATAGTATTCTATATTGCATGCTAAATATTATATATATTATATTTTATACAAACATGCTTCGCATGTTTAATAAAATGACGCGTATTTTATATATATATGTGCATGCGCGCTTAAAAAGATGAGACAAATAATAACAAACCCCTCAAAGAAATAATATTAAGTCTGAAGCGTTCAAATGATATTTGGAATATCAAACGTCGCCTTCTAGCATGATTAGTTAATAGAGTATTAAATATTTAATATGAGTTTGTTGTGCTATCCACAAGGCGAGTATTGAATATTTAAGATGTTAATTAATCACATTTGATGCTTATCAAGAAAATTGAACAATCTAGTCTTGTTGTGCTATCCACAAGGACGAAAAATTTTCTTTTTTGAATTTATAGAAGTGCTAGGCTGGACTTAACTTAAATCATTTTAGTTCGGATGTGCACACACATGACCATTATGATTTAAAAGGCAAAATAAAAGGAGTTACATGGTGATGTAATTGACAAGAGTTGTCTAACTATTTATTTGTATATCGCTTGTTGTGCTATCCACAAGGTTATATACATTTGAAATGGGATCCTTAATCTCACTAGCAAATCTTTAATTAGATGTTGCCGAACTATATGAGTGAGGGTAATATAGTTTGATGAAAATAGTGGGAGATACCAATTTAAAATAAAAACCTAAATTTATTTTGGTATGCAAAGTTAATAAAATGAATGTTTGCTAAAATATTATCTTTTCACATGCAGAATTTTAAAAATGTCAAAATCACTAATCTCACTACGAAGATGCAAATAAGCTTACCGGCCCGAATTATGAGGACTGGCTAAGAAATCTGAGAATTGTTCTCACTGCTGAAAAGATTTCTTATGCCCTAAATTCCACTATCCCTGAATCTGTTTCAGAAACAGCCTCTGAGGAAGAGATTGCCACTTTCAATAAGTGGCAAGATGATGCATCTGTGGCTCAATGCATCATGCTCGCATCCATGAATAACGAGCTTTAGCGTCAGCACGAAAAAATGGATGCTCCTGTTATGCTGCTTCACCTCAAGGAGTTGTATGGTGAACAGAGTAGGACTGCTAGATATGAGATATCTAAGGAGCTCTTCCGATCTCGGATGACCGAGGGCACTGCCGTCGAGACTCATGTTCTGAAGGTAATCAATTTGATTGAACGCCTTGGACAGCTTGGGTTCGTCATGGATGGGGAGTTGAGTCAAGACTTGGTCTTGCAGTCACTCCCTGAGACCTTCTCGCAGTTTGTGGTTAATTTTCACATGAATAAGCTAGATGTCAGCTTACCTGAGTTGCTTAACATGCTAAAAACTGCAGAAGGTCACTTCTCATCCAAGAAGAACCATGTCTTGATGGTGGATTCTTCCAATAAAAGGAAAAGGCCCAAGGTGTCTTTTGAAAAGAAGAAATCTAAGAAGGCTAAGAGAAAAGGGAAAGAAAAGGAGCAAAAGAAACCTGAACCAGCTAAAGGAATGTGCTTTCATTGCAATGAGCCGGGACATTGGAAGAGGAACTGCAAGAAGTTTCTAGCAGAGAAGAAGCTTGGAGAAGCTTCGACTTCCAATCAAGGTTTGTTTATGATTGAAATTAATTTTTCTGAAAGTCATAATTCTACTTGGGTATTGGATACCGGCTGTGGTTCTCACATATGTAATACTGTGCAGGGACTGGTTAGAAGTAGAAAGCTGAACAAAGATGAGGTGATCCTACGAGTGGGAAATGGAGCAAAAGTTGCTGCATTAGCTGTAGGAACTTATTGTTTAGCAATGCCTTCGGGAAAATCCATTTATCTTAATAATTGTTATTATGTTCCGAATATTATTAAAAACATTATTTGAATTTCTGTATTGGATATGGAAGGTTTTGACGTTATTATAAAGAACAATGGTTGTTCTATTTATAAAGACGATGTTTTATATGGTATTGGAAATTTGTGAAATGGACTTTATACACTTGACTTACAAGAAAATATATTTCAAATTGAACAAATTAAGAAAAGGAAAAGAGATGATATTAATTATACCTATATGTGGCACTGTAGACTCGGTCATATCAATGAAACAAGATTATCCAAGTTGCATAAAGATGGGCTCCTCGAGCTATCTGATTATGAATCATATCCAACTTGTGAATCTTGTCTCATGGGTAAAATGACTAAATCTCCTTTTAGTGGAAAAGGAGAGAGAGTTACAGAGTTGTTGGCATTGATTCATACAGACGTTTGTGGACCTATGACAACAAGTGCACGGGGTGGGTATTCTTATTTTATTACTTTCACTGATGATCACTCAAGATTTGGATATGTGTATTTAATGAAATACAAATCAGAATCATTTGAAAAGTTCAAAGAGTTCAGAAGTGAAGTAGAGAAACAAACGGAAAAGAGTATTAAGATACTTCGATCAGATCGAGGCGGAGAATACTTAAGAAGTGAGTTTCTCAATTGTCTCAGAGAAAATGGTATAATCTCACAATGGACTCCTCCAGGTACACCACAGTTAAATGGAGTATCTGAAAGGAGAAATCGAACACTGTTGGACATGGTTCGATCCATGATGAGTTTTACCGACCTTCCAATTTCCTTCTGGGGATATGCCCTAGAAACGGCTGCATACCTACTTAACAAGGTACCTACCAAATCCGCCCCAAAGACTCCATATGAGATGTGGAAAGGGAGGAAACCAAATCTTAAGCATGTTAAGACTTGGGGTTGTCCAGCTTATGTCAAAAAGTTTGAAAATGATAACCTACAGACTAAATCCGATAAGTGTAGATTTGTGGGATACCCTAAAGAAACCGTAGGGTATTATTTCTATCATCCAACTGATCAAAAGGTGTTTGTTGCGAAACATGCTACCTTCTTGGAGAAAGAGTTTATCCATGAAGGGGTCAGTGGGAGCAAGATATATCTTGAAGAAGTTCAAGAACCACAAGTTACCACGGACCAAAGTCAGGTACCTAACCAAGTAGAAGAACCTACTGTACCACACCCTGTTCGTAAATCTGGAAGAGTACCGAAGATACCTGAGAGGTATGGATTCGTTATAGAGGATAACGATGAGGTACACATCATGAATGATGATGATCTATTGAATTACGAACAGGCTATGAGTAATAAAGACTCAGGAAAATGGCTTGAAGCCATGAAATCCGAAATGGACTCCATGTATGAAAACAAAGTATGGTCTTTGGTTTCACCACCTGAAGGTATTAAACCTATTGGGTGTAAATGGGTTTTTAAGAAAAAGACTAGAGCAGACGGAAAGGTAGAGACCTATAAGGCCCGACTGGTTGCAAAAGGTTTCAAACAAAGACAAGGAGTTGACTATGATGAAACCTTCTCACCAGTAGCCATGCTCAAGTCCATTTGGATTTTGCTTGCGATTGCAGCTTACAACGACTATGAGATCTGGCAGATGGACGTGAAAACGGCCTTCCTCAATGGGAAACTTGAGGAGGATGTGTATATGACACAGCCAGAGGGATTTATTTCAAAAGTTGGAACAAATCAAGTCTGTAAGCTACAACGATCCATTTATGGGTTGAAGCAAGCTTCTCGTAGATGGAACATTCGTTTTGATGAGACAATCAAAGAGTTTGATTTTATCAAAAACGAGGATGAACCATGTGTATACATGAAGGTTAGTGGGAGCGCAGTATCATTCCTTGTATTATATGTTGATGATATATTACTGATAGGGAATGACATTCCTATGTTACAATCCATTAAAATCTGGTTATCTAAAAACATCTCCATGAAGGACTTGGGTGAAGCATCCTATATTTTGGGGATAAAGATCTATAGAGATAGATCTAAAAGGATGCTCGGCTTATCCCAAGGAACGTACATTGATACGATGCTAAAGAGGTTTAGCATGGAAGATTCCAAAAGAGGTCTCATGCCGATGAGCCATGGAATAAATCTCTCCAAGAAACAGGTCCCAAAGACACCTGAGGAGAGAGACCGTATGAGTAAGAACCCTTATGCTTTTGCAATAGGATCTATCATGTACGGTATGATATGTACTAGACCGGATGTTGCTCACGCACTTAGTGTAACAAGCAGATACCAGTCGAATCCAGGAGAAGAGCACTGGAAGGCAATGAAAAATATCCTAAAGTACTTGAGAAGGACTAAAGATATTTTTCTTGTCTACGGTGGGTCTGAATTAAAACTCGAGGGATTCACGGACTCAAGTTTTCAAACAGACCAAGATGACAGTAAATCTGTTTCAGGGTATGTGTTTCCCTTGAACGGAGGTGCAGTGAGTTGGAAGAGTTCCAAGCAGCAAACGGTTGCTGATTCAGTGACAGAGGCAGAGTATATAGCTGCAAGTGAAGCTGCAAAGGAAGCTGTTTGGATGAAGAAGTTCATAACTGAACTTGGTGTGGTTCCTAGCATTGGAGAAGCAGTTCCCGTATACTGTGACAACACCGGAGCGGTTGCACATGCTAAGGAACCCAGGTCTCATCAGAAATCTAAACATGTGTTGCGGCGATTTCACTTGATCAGGGAGATCATTGAAAGAGGAGACGTCACCTTGGAGCGTGTAGACTCTCAAGACAACATTGCAGATCCATTTACTAAATCTTTAACACAACAATAGTTTGATCGTCACTTAGAGAAGATGGGTATGAGATACCATGGCGATTGGCTTTAGTGCAAGTGGGAGATTGATAGTAGTGTGCATACAAGCCAATCATGTATGATGACAAAGCACATACTTTGTAAATAATCTTATTTATTTATTAATAAAATATTCATTTAAGGCATATAATTATCTACATGGTGCTGTTTTTATAATATGTAAATAACCCATAGTTTTAAGCAATGCTTTTAGAATCATGATGAGATCATGATAATGAGATCTAAATTCTTAGAAAGCTTAAAAACTAAAATAGTTTCCAATTGTGGGATTACTAAAATAGGGATTATTAAATCCGGATAGATTGGTACATATGTTGCTTGCTCATTGGATGAGGATGACTGATCTCATGGTCATTTGTGTGGAGACACTAAAGCAAGTATGTAGGTGCTTATTGGAGAATAAGTTCACTGAACGTGACTCGCTATGGAATACCTAATGGAGTTTTGCTCGCCTGTCAATAGGAATTCCTAATGTGATAGTAGTACATGTGATCCTTGGACTTGAGATCATCATAGTATCTTGTATGTAACAAATTATACTTTGACTAATTCCTTAAGGCCTTTTAAGGCATATATAGGGTATGCTTCAGTATAATGAGTTACATATGGAGATAATGAATGATCAATAAAGAATCTACCACCTCTAGTAAAAGAGGAGATATGTCCTATGTGATTCGTTAAATGACAACCCAGGAATCCTTGGCCAAGGTAGAATGAAATTAGAAAGAGGTTTCTAATTTGCATTATTTGGAATTGTGCATTTTCTAATCGAAATACATATGATTAAATAAATTAAGACTTGACAGTAAATCCATGTCTTATATTTAATTGGGACATTGTATGGTGGAAGGATTCAATTGTACGGTAACTATTAACTCACAGGTTCTTTTATGATTAATGTTGAAATCTATATTATCTGGAAAGTCGTTGATCGCTAGGGAGGCTTATCCCTATTGTAGAATAAATGTTATTTATTTAAATAGATTATTAGTTTAATTTATTTATTTAAATAAGATTAGAATTGTTCTAATTGATTTATTCACAACCGGTTTAATATGGAGAACCTAAAGGGTCACACCATAAAAGGAAGAAGAATTATTTAAGAAGAAAATGGCATGATAGTAATAATGCATTAAGTATAATTAATTTAATCTATGATGATAGAATAAATTAAATAGCTTAATGTTTATTATTTAATATTTTAGAAATATTAAATATAAATTAATAAGAGGAGTCTTATTAATATTATTATTATTATTATTATTTTAATTCTAAAGGAGTTTAGGAATTAATATAATATCAGTACTCTCTCTCAATCCTAATAAAGATTAGGATATAAATTAATTAAAAGTATTTAATTAATTAATTAAATAAAACCCTATTCTAATTGGATTATGAGGGTTAACCTAATATCTATATAAGAGAGTCTTATATCAGAAATAAGGAACGTGAATTTTTCAAGAGTTGGGAGTACACATATTCTATAGAGATAGAAACAAGGGTTAAGCCAAAAACCCATCTTACTGAGTTCTTCATCTTCCTTGGTGGATCACCGTTAGAGGCCAAACATTTGGGTGGCTGACATTGATCAAGGGAAGGAGCCACTACAGAGGAATCAAAGGAATCAAAGGAGTAGAACTTGTACCTGAGGAAGCTTGGATCTTCAAAGATATAATTCTATTTTTCTCCTTCTTCATTCACTGATAATTGATGCACAAGAATGATCATGGTAATGGGTTTGTATAAATTTTTGAAAACCTAGTTTTTTACGCTTTCGCCCTATTTATGTGATTTGATTGCATGATTGCGTTACGTACAAACCCAATAAGTAAGTCTCTAGGGTTAGATTAGGTTTGACGATTGAAGCAAGTGGATTCCATTTGAGATTCAAGAAGGAGCTTGAGCACTCAGATTTGCTATTTTCTATCTTTTGAATCTCTTTGCTTCCTTTTTGTAATCTTATGATGTATATTCAACTTGTGGCTGATATGTTTGAGTCATTTATGACTTAGACCTTATTTTGAGGTTCCAATGGAACCTAATAAGCAGTCTATGTTGATTTCTCTTCCATATTAGTTCTTATTGATTGCTTTGTGATTGTCTACTGCGATTTATGCTTTCATTGCTTAATTGAGTAATGACCAATTACTGTGATAACCTATGTGGACTTGAAAGACGAAGTGTAGGTTTAGATCTAATCGTAGTGGCGGGCGATTGTATGTTCACATGACGTTGGACGTATGATTTGTGCTTAGGATAGACATATACTGAAGCGCCGCTCATAGTCAATAGAGAACTTGACCTTAAACCCTAATTATTTGTAAATCACATAGACATATAGTGGTTTAGGTAATGTGGGTGTTCACGTGCGTTCTATCATCTGTGGATTGCACTTGATATGGATTAGGTGCATCGAAAGATGGCCTTCTCTCACTTTCGTGTTCTCGGCTTATAACCTGTAATGATTAATTTGACCTAATTGGAAGTATGTCAACTTAGACGAATCATTAGGGGAAATTGGAGTCACCTATCTTCATTATCTGATTCTACCCTAGGCTTCATTAGATTAAGTTTAATTCCTTGCCTAGTTAACTTAGTTTAAATTCATTTTCTTTACCGCTCGTTTAAATAAGACTGAAATTATTATGTGCTAGTGCTTTGGCGACCTTTTATCTATTAATTCTTCGTGAGAATGATATCTTACTCACTCTTTATTTCTTGTTGACCGCGTATACTTGCTCATATTTGTCATCATATAAATCGGACAACAAGTTTTTGGCGCCGTTGCCGGGGATTTAATTGGATAACTGTTTGCCAACATTAGTTTCAATCAAATTAGTCTTAATTTAAACATTTTTATTTATGTTTAATTCTCTTCCTATATTCTGTTTTCAGGTACAATGGGCTTAAATTTTTATCCATGGAACTACACAAGGCAAGAGCAACCGAGAGAAATAGGGAATGATGGCGTCAACCCAATCGCAACACTGTCATCACAATTGGAGGTTCTCTCGAGGAAGTTGGATACTGTTGCAGCCCAATGGAGTCGAGAGCCAGAAATGATTTATGGTTATGGTGCTGGGAGTTATACGAGCCATCAAGATCCCATCAGTTATGGACAAAAGCAGTATGGGGGTGAGTACTCCTACAATGAGACTTATCCCAATTATCAGCCGGATTGGGGGTATCACCCAGAGCCTTCAGGAAGCTATTATGAAGACCACTACTGCGAGCCAAGTCCAATGTACGCACCAGAATGCACCTTCCAGACTCCAACTCATGAGCCTCAATAAATGGATGTTGAGGGTGACACAGAAAAGGCAAGCCTGGATGAAGAAGGTGGCATAGCATCATTAAGAGACACCTTAATTGATGAAGCACAGTTAATCGAGAATCTTCAGAATTAGGCTAATCAGATTAGTATGGCCTTGATGAAAGAGGAGTTGATTGAGCAAGGGATACAGACTCAGAATCTTCAGAATTAATTCTCTCAAGTAGTGGAAGCCGTGAGCAAAGGGCCTTAGAATTCCAGTGAGATTCAGTGCATGGATTCTGAGGCTGAAACAGAAAAGGAGATCTTGATTAAGCGAGAGGAGTCGATTAAGGATCTTCAAGATTGGGTGGAGCAAATTAGCACGACTTTAAGGAATGAGGAAGTGATTAAGTTGACAAAGACTAAAGATCTTTAGAGTCCTATGCCTCAACTGTTCGAAGTCGTGAGCCAAGGCCCCCAGAATGATTGGTGCTATGATATGGATGCAGAAACTGATGGAGAGCCGGACGTGCATATGTAGCTGGATGAACTGAAAGAAGGAAACATCGAGGAGACAATTGGGGATGTGGACAAGTATGAACCAACCGTGACAATATCCCAATTGACTTCTCAGCCTAAGTTGGAAAAGCTAGCGAAGTTTGCACACCCTTGCCCCATTGGTAGCCACATTATAGATATGGATCTCGAGGATAAGAGAAAGTCCGTATCCTTGAAACCATGGTGGCATGAAGAAGAGAGAATGGAAGAAGAGATCGTTGTGCTGGTAGAACCTCAATGTCCCAATCATTTCACTAGCACAACGAAACTAGTGCCTAGCTCCCCGACATTCAGTACGGGGAATTCTTATACAGATTCAATGCAAGGTAGTTTAAAGCCTAGTCCTCTGTGACGCCCCCAAATTCCAGGACCGCCACTTGGTCTCTCGAATTCGGTTCATCACGTGCTCATGGTAATACATCGCAATAATAATAACTAAATATCACACAATCACAGCGGAAAATCTATTCTAGAATAATTTACAATGATTTATTATAATTATTCCCCCAAGTCTCGCAACCTACAGTACTTAATAGATTACATACTAATATCAATTAACGACTTATTACATAATCTAACTTAAGCTTAAACATAATCAAATCCAGTCTTACTTCATCATCTTATTACAACATTAAAATATAAAAAAAAACATAAAAGAGACAAGCTAGTTGGTAGCCTTGCCCTTGCCCTTATCAACGCCCGAAGGTTCGCCCTGCTCTGCCTTAACTGAAATGTTTTAGGAAAAGCAAGAATGAGCACAAATTGCCCAGCAAGTAATATACGACAAGGGTAAGTGATATAATTCTCAATTCTCGAAGAGGTATAGAAAAGTTTGATAGTTCAAGGATAGCAAGAGTATCAACAGTTCTTAATAACAGTCGCTAAGGACAGAATATGATTCAATAATAATTCAATTCAAGATTTCAAAATAACTGAATACTGAGCAGTCACTAAGGACTATGAACTTCCACAGGATTTGACAGTAATAAACTGAAAATCCAACAAAGATAGATACAGCAGGTGATCAGCCTAAAGTACCCTCGTTATGCATAACAATCAATTATACTCAAGTGCGCGCGTCGGTTCTCCGACAGTTATAGTTTGTTCTTCTCAGTCAAATACAAGATCCCGCACCAATTAATTGGTTTGGGTCGCTTTTCAATAATATAAGTCTAGCCGAATCAAATAGCATAGACACTTTCACAATATTCAAGAACAATACTAAGTTCAACATGTATAATAGCTTTAATGAATTAAGAGTTCAAGTATGCTAATTCAATTCAACAATTTAGTAAGAAACTAGTTCACAATATACAAGGATAGAATACTTGCACCATAAAAGAGTGTAAGTTAGGAAACTTGCCTTTAGCGTAGTTTATCCACGTAAAGTAATTCAACACTTTTGAATCCTATTTATAGTGTATTATAAGTATAGGATTTTCATTAGTCATTTATGCTCACATATGATATGAAATTTTAAACGCACCCATAAACGTTTAACTTAGTTGCATACTATACACATACTTCATCATATACTTTTGCGTACATATAGCATATTTCAGTTTACAAGACATTATGAAGTCACCACATAGTTTTTAATCGTTGCTTTATAGTCCCCAAATACCTTTTGGACTTATCCTTGGGAAGTTTATAATCAAACATTCAATTTTATCACTTAGCATGCCTCTTAACACATTTCTTAGCATACTGGTCATATATTACAAGTTAAAGTAATCGCATAAGCTAACTGTCAAAAATCAGATCAACAACTGGCTCAATTCTGATTCCAGACTGGCGCAGCTGCGCCATGGCTAAGCCTAGGGCCGGCGCAGCTGCGCAGCCCTCTGGCTAAGCCAAGGCTGATATGTGCCTTGTGGTTTCTGTTCGGTCATGCAATCTAACATTCACACCAGGTATACTGACATGTTAAAAGTCCTTTCGTGTTTTTCCAAGGCAATCTAGGTTCCACTTTCCATAACATGATTCTAGACTTACATTTTAAACAATTCAAGTCCTTACAACATCATAAAATCATGCAAGCTATCATGCTCGTTAATTTTAAATATACGAGGTGATCATATAACTTGATTTAGGCATGCTCACAAGTAGTTATATCATACACGTATTCAAATCTAAATTTATCTTTACATATTAGGGTCTTAGTGTAGGATTTCTAAGAGCTTAAGGCCAAATGTGGCCATGCAATCACAACGTATACAATTAGACCATAGATACATGCGAGAAGGTTATACAAATTGTAATATACATGCTTGCGATTGTCCACATCATTTATTCATAACTAGCATTGTTTGTTACTTTAGAAACATGCGTAAACCCGTGCTTGGTTAACTTATTATTGAATTTTAACAAGCGAGTACACACGTATGGTATACTAGTGATGTTATATTCATTATTAAGCATGTTAAAAATATCAGAATATGGATTCTAATACAACATGTTAAGTCCATGTTCAAAGTCCATGTTTCGTTAGTAAGTTCTATTAACGAAGTCTAACATGTTCATGTTACCTTAAGATACATATATACACAAGTTATCACATCCTTCATGAATCTCTAAACCATAATAACATGCATCGAAAGTCAGAATATAAATATAACATATTCAAGTCTCTCTTTATAACTTTAAGTTCCTCTTTAAACATATACGTCGTTTCGTCAAAAAGGTATACCATCTTGGTTTAAACATGCTTACGTTAGGCCTATGTACTCATACATATGTTCTACTCATGTTCACGTGCTTGCCTTATCTATACAAGTAACTACCACATAGTAGTTTTAGGAACAAAATTAGATTCTGGTTCCAGAGGCCGGCGCAGCTGCGCTGCGCCTCAGTAGTAAGCCGGCGCAGCTGCGCCGTGCTTCGGCCAGCACCAGTGAGCTCCCTGCTTCTGTAGTTCCAGCCCAAACACAAATTTACTTCATGAACTTGATTGTGATCAGTCACATTGGCTTATTAACACATGTATAAGACTATATAACAACTAAACAAACTTCCTTCAATCCAATTATAGTCCAATTTGGCATAATCAGAAATTAAAATTTTTGACAGAAAAATGAAAATGTAGAACATGAATCATGTAATTATACCTTTGCTATGAATTAAGCTTGCTGCTATCTCAATAACACTGATATATATATATATGCTCTCAACTTATCAACTCAAACAAAATCTCAGCAAGAAAATTATGAAGAGAAAGGGCCATATATATATCAAAAATAAAACCCAGACAAAGCCTTTTTCTTCCAAATCAAAACAACGGACTGAAGGATTGCATGCTAGATAAGAAGAAGTTGGTAGATAGTTGGTGGAATGCATCATGAGAGCCACTCCTCATATAATTATGAGCTAGGATTGCTTGGGAGAAGAATGAGGAAGTAGACTAGCCTTTGAGGTTTTCACGTGTATGAGAGGAAGGAGGAATGGACAAGCCATATATCTCAGCATTTTATTAGTACACAACACTTAAATTATTACACACACATAACATACTTCCTACTCTTATGTTATATTATATATACTTATTGTCCATACATAGGTTATAACTTAATGTCACAGTATAAATTTGCATAAGGAATACTTCAATATAGTGAAGGTGACTTGTACGCATATAATCCATGTACATTCTGTTAATACCGGATATAATTTAATCAGATACTATCACATTATTAAATTCTACAATCAATAATTGATTACAATATATTCATGATATATTATTTTACTGTATACACACTCACCTTGTCACATAGGCATTATCATGAATTCCTAACATATAGTTTTAACATCACATAATCACATTATGCTTTATGTAATATATGGTTTCTATGTGTAATATATTCGCATTGCATTATTTAACATAGTTTATGTATATACGTGCATGGTCACACTTAAGTGTCTCTCTACACTATATAATATAGTTGTATTCCATATACTTTATATATTCAAGTATTGCACATTTGCACATATCAATTAATATAATCTTATTATATTAATAACTCACTTATTTATTTTATTATTCATAATGTCAAATAAATAAACTATTTATCTCGTTGATTAATTAACAATAATATTAATTAATTTATTCCTCATTGATTATTAATTACACCAAATTAATAATCATAGGATTAATTATCACATTAACAAATATAAATCTCAGCACAATTATAAACAAGTGGATTATTATTATTATATTTCTTGCAATAATAATCACATATTATTAATCAACCATAGTTAATATCCCACAACAATCAATTAATATTCTCTAATAAGAATTAACAATTAATTAATTGTTCACTTAAAAATTCTTCGTCAATTAATATAATTATTAATATTTCTCATCACTGTGCCACACTAGGCTCTCAACGAGTTTATCGTAAACTCCACATTTTTCTCAATTGTCATAGATATTCAATTTAATATAATTGAATTAATCATTCTCATAACACAAAATCATTTATATTCAAATAAATTCTCATTTCCATTAATATAATTATTTAATAATATATGAAAATTCTCTGGTATTACATCCTCTCCTATTGGGAAGCCTCCAAAAGCACATTGCAATTCTGATGGATGGAGGGGTTCTCAAATATCGTCGGGGGGGGGGGGGGGGGGGGGGTCGGATAGCAGTGTTCAGACACAGTCTAGCTCGAGGACTATAAACAAGCGCTCGATAGGAGGCACCCCATCATTTCTCTCTCTCCCTACCTGTTTAATTCTCCATTACCTGCTTTCTATCATATTTCCCTCCCCTTGTTTAATTCTTAGTAGTTTAAATATAGTTGAATTTTTTTGAAAATAGTTCAACAGTTTAGTTTTAGGATTTCATTGCCTACATTTTTGGACTTAGGCATGAATGCGTATATTTATGGGACTATAAAGCTTATCGCACATATTTTGATGCACTTGCATATTGCATATACACACATAGATAATTTTTTGGGAATCAAATGCATATATTTGTCTATGTTCATTCTCATGATGTAAATAGTAATTTTTAACTTTTGATAGTTCAGAGGGCTTAATAATGTTATATATTTTTCTCAGGGTCACTCTATGCAGCATGAAGCAATGTTCGAATGCCACAGTAGCTTCATGAAATAAATTTTACAGAAAGCAAAATCTGGCATCACGCTCGGCCGCGCATGATTAAGCTTGTTGGGGCGCGCGGCCGCGTCGCACACAGACTATGCCTGACTTAAGTAATTTTCAGCCCATACTTCCATTGCATTATCAGACGAGCTTGCCATAAATTTCCCCCATCACAAGCCCTAATTTCAATTGAAAACAAAACCTCCTATCTCCTAATCACAATCAACCAACCCACCCATCGCTCCCATCTTCTCAACCTGATCAATTGAGCCAGTGGGGGGGGGGGTTCGATAGTATAGCAAGATTTCTGAATAGGTTGGGTATGTTGAGTTAAGTATTGGATTGCATCATCTATTCTCATTTCATATGGCATCCAAGAGGAGTAGGAAGGAGTCTACATCCAGGGACAGCGATTCTGAGCACTGGGGAGATGGCATCGACTATGATGCAGTCCGAGTCCTCCCGCACTGTACATGAGCATGTGGATAGGATGGTGAGGCAACGGCGAAGCCGAATAGGGGAGTTTCTTCTTTTTACCTTTACCTTCAATGAGGATATTGAGCATTTTAAGTCTGGGGGGTATTGGTTTTGTTTTAGCATGTACTTAGTTCATTTCATTTTGCATATTGTGCTTATTTATATAGTGCATATAGGTCGTGTTTTATTAAAATTTGTCAAAATTTTAAAATTTTTGTTCTGTTTCGCATTCTGTGTTAGAGCATTGTGCATGAATCCAATTTCAATTGGTGAGTTATGCATTTGGCCTATGAAGAAATTGAATTCACTTGATTTTCAAACTGATTTAAGACTTAAGCTTGATTTGAAGGTCATATATATAAATCAGTATCTGTCAGATACTGTGTAGCCAGTTAGCACGATAGAGCAACCATCATGACATGCTTAGTTTAAATTTTCACATACTTGTCTTCTGGTGGGAAATCTGTGTTTTAACAAAAGAATTTCAGTTCTCATAAGATAATAACTAGACTATAAAAAGCTTAAGTTTGGGAGAAACAGGGGTTATGCATGCTAAGCGGGGAGATGGAGCGTAAGACGCACTCCTCTGCGAAAAAGAAAAAGAATAGAAAAACACGAGAAAAATGCAATGAAAAAGAAAAAAATAGAATAAACACTTAGGCTACGTCGAGTTCTGTGGCCTTTGATATTCGAGCAAGTAAGCCCTCGGGGTGTCTCTACACCCAGCGCCCTAAGATCGTCTGGTCTGGGAGACGTTGGTCGAAAGCTCGCTACATAGATATCATTGAAAAGCCTAAGAGGATTAGGCATTGCACAGTCGAGTGTGTACACGGGAAAGTGCAAATATGCCCTCGTGAGTTAATAAAAGCGTAATGAAAACCCCCATGTTGACTCTTAACTTTAGTAATGCATGGTCTTGGTTAGAACTTATATGATTTACTGCTTTTTCTTGAGTTGAAACTTGTTTTTCCCCTAAGAAACATAGTATGTGAGTTATTTATCCGAAAGCATGTTTAATGGTTGCTAAGCACACAACGCACAATACATCAGTGCTGACAGTTTTGGATTTGCAAGAATATGCCAAATGGTCTTGTCTTGGGTAGCTTATCTGTTTGATTATCTTGTGGTTTTTTTGAGGCATTGCTTTGAAAGTTCAATACTGACTGAGATATGGATTCGCATTCGTAGTAGTATATTACATAAATTGTAGATATTGCATTGCATCTTGTGTTTAGTTTTGTTTTGGTTGCTTGAGGGCAAGCAACGTTTAAGTTTGGGGGTATTTGATAAGTGGTCTTTATGACCACTTATTCGGATAGTAACCAGCTTGTTCTGTTGCTGAAACTCAAGTACTTTTGTGCTTTTCATGTGTTTTTCCTTTGTTTTGTGATTTTGAGGTTTAGGAACTCTCTTGGCTCGTATTGAGCTTAAAAGGAAAAAATGAGGCCAAAAGGAGCAAGAATGGAATGATGGCATGACAATGGGAAGGAAATGCAATCCGGACATCGTTTGGGTGGTTCACGTTCATTTCATGTTCATGGATTGGAACTTGGTTCATATTATAGAGCATCTTATAAGCTTTTTGGAATATCTTGAATCATCCCAATCGGAGTTCGGAGGCGAGAGTTATGCCCCGTATACCAACGGACATTAAACTTCACGGTTTTGGGTTTTCATTGAACAACTGTCACTTGGAGCTCAATTTCAGCCTTCATACATCCATTATTTCTCAATGCTCAAAGAATTAAAGTTGTAGAGATCTTCGATAGCTTCGATTTGACAGGTGGCAGGCCTCGTAACTCCTCTCGGATAAAAAGTTATCGCCGTTCTACCAGAGGACTCTGCAGTAGAAAATCCATGGCGTGGGCGCGCGGATTTCTAGTGCATTTTGGGCGCGGCTGCGCCAGTCCAACATGCTGCCAGACTTGACTTTTCAAGTGAACGGGCTTGACTAGAG
Source organism: Panax stipuleanatus (assembly GCA_020205555.1). Lineage (NCBI taxonomy): Eukaryota > Viridiplantae > Streptophyta > Magnoliopsida > Apiales > Araliaceae > Panax > Panax stipuleanatus. The sequence goes on from CM035122.1 coordinate 57,773,040, forward strand.
ATTGGGATATAAGGGGTCTCGCTTTTGGCAAGAGAGGGGATCGGATATTGGCCTTAAGCCCTAGCCCTAGCTTGTTCTTCCATTTCCTTTACATTTCTTATATAGATTAGGAGTAGATTAAGTCTAGATTAGGGTTTAGTTTAGTTAGTTAGTCTCTAGGGTTAGATTAGGTTTGAAGATTGAAGCAAGTGGATTCCATTGGAGATTCAACAAGGAACTTGAGCACTCAGATTTACTATTTTCTATCTTTTGAATCTCTTTGCTTCCTATTTGAAATATTATGATGTTTATTCAACTTGTGGATGATATGTTTGAGCCATTTATGACTTAGACCTTATTTTGAGTTTCCAATGGAACCTAATGAGTAGTCTATGTTGATTTCTCTTCCATGTTGGTTCTTATTGATTGCTATGTGATTGTCTACTGCAATTTATGCTTTCATTACTTAATTGAGTTATGACCAATTACTGTGATAACCTATGTGGACTTGAAAGACGAAGTGTAGGTTTAGATCTAATCATAGTGGTGAGCGATTGTATGTTCACATAATGTTGGACGTATGATTTGTGCTTAGGAAAGACATATACCGAAGCGCCGCTCGTAGTCAATAGAGAACTTGACCTTAAACCCTAATTATTTGTAAATCACATAGACATATAGTGGTTTATGTAATGTGGGAGTTTACGTGTGTTCTATCATCTGTGGATTGCACGTGATATGGATTAGGTTCATCGAATAATGGCCTTCTCTCACTTTCGTGTTCTCGGCTTACAACCTGTAATGATTAATTTGACCTAATTGGAAGTATGTCGACTTAGACGAATCATTAGGGGAAATTAGAGTCTTTTATATTCATTATCTGATTCTACCCTAGGATTAATTAGTTTAAGTTTAATTCCTTGCCTAGTTAACTTAGTTTAAATTCATTCTCTTAACCGCTCGTTTAAATAAGACTGAAATGATTATGTGCTAGTGTTTTGGCGACCTTTTATCTATTAATTCTCCGTGGGAACGATATCTTACTCACTCTTTATTACTTGTTGACCGCGTATACTTGCGCGTATTTGTCATCATATAAATCGGACAACAAGTTTTTGGCGCCGTTGCTAGGGATTTTATTGGATAACTGTTTGCCAACATTAGTTTCAATCAAATTAGTCTTAATTTAAACATTTTTATTTGTGTTTAATTCTCTTCCTATATTCTGTTTTCAGGTACAATGGACTTAAATTTTTATCCATGGAACTACACAAGGCAAGAGCAACCGAGAGAAATAGGGAATGTTGGCGTCAACCCAATCGCAAACTGTCAGCACAATTGGAGGTTCTCTCGAGGAAGTTGGATACTGTTGCAGCCCAATGGAGTCGAGAGCCAGAAATAATTTATGGTTATGGTGCTGGGAGTTATACGAGCCATCAGGATTCCATCAGTTATGGACAAGAGCAGTATGGGGGTGAGTACTCCTACAATGAGCCTTATCCCAATTATCAGCCGGATTGGGGGTATCACCCAGAGCCTTCAGGAAGCTATTATGAAGACCACTACTGCGAGCCAAGTCCAATGTACGCACCAGAATGCACCTTCCAGACTTCAACTCATGAGCCTTAATACATGGATGTTGAGGGTGACACAGAAAAGGCAAGCCTGGATGAAGGAGGTGGCATAGCATCATTAAGAGACACCTTAATTGATCAAGCACAGTCAATCAAGAATCTTCAGAATTGGGCAAATTAGATTAGTATAGCCTTGATGAAAGAGGAGTTGATTGAGCAAGGGATACAGACTCAGAATCTTCAGAATCAACTCTCTCAAGTAGTGGAAGCCGTGAGCAAAGGGCCTCAGAATTCCAGTGAGATTCAGTAAATGGATTCTGAGGCTGAAACAGAAAAGGCGATCTTGATTGAGCGAGAGGAGTCGATTGAGGATCTTCAAGATTGGGTGGAGCAAATTAGCACGACTTTAAGGAATGAGGAAGTGATTAAGCTGACAAAGACTAGAGATCTTTAGAGTCCTATGCCTCAACTGTTTGAAGTCGTGAGCCAAGGCCCCCAGAATGATTGGTGCTATGATATGGATGCAGAAACTGATGAAGAGCCGGACGTGCATATGCAGCTGGATGAACTGAAAGAAGGCGACATCGAGGAGATAATTGGGGATGTGGACAAGTATGAACCAACCGTGACAATATCCCAATTGACTTCTCAGCCTAAGTTGGAAAAGCCAGTGAAGTTTGAACACCCTTGCCCCCTTGGTAGCCACATTATAGATACGGATCTCGAGGATAAGAGAGAGTCCGTATCCTTGAAACCATGGTGGCATGAAGAAGAGAGAATGGAAGAAGAGACAGTTGTGCTGGTAGAACCTCAATGTCCCAATTATTTCACTAGCACAACGGAACCAGTGTCTAGCTCCCCGACATTCAGTACGGGGAATTCTTATACACATTCAATGCTAGGTAGTTTAAAGCCTAGTCCTCTCCTATTGGGAAGCCTCCAAAATCACATTGCAAATATGATGGATTGAGGGGTTCTCAAATATCGTCAGGGGGTCGGATAGCAGTGTTCAGACACAGTCCAGCTCGAGGACTTTAAATCAAGCGCTCGATGGTGTAGGTCGTTTTACCGATCAATATATTCCTGCAAGTATACACGGTCAACAAGTAATAAAGTGTAAGTACAGATATCGTTCCACAGAGAATTAAGTGATAAAAGATACCAAACCACTAGCACATAATCATTTCGGTCTTATTCAAATGGGTGGTAAAGAGATGGAATTAAAATCAAGTTAACTAGGTAAGGAATTAAACTTAAACTGATTAAATCTAGAGTAAAATCAGATAATGAAGATAAGAGATTCCAATTTCCCCTAATGATTCGTCTAAGTCGACACACTTCCAATTAGGTCAAATTAATCTTTACAGTTGTTAGCCGAGAACACGAAGGTAAGAGAAGGCCATCTTTCGATGCACCTAATCCATATCACGTGCAATCCACAGATGATAGAACGCACGTGAACACCCACATTATCGAAACCCCTATATGTCTATGGTGTTTACAAATAAATATGGTTTAAGGTCAAGTCCTCTATTGACTAAGAACGGCACATCGGTATATGTCTATCTCAAGCACAAATCATACGTTCAACGCCATGTGAACGTACAATCGCTCGCTACAGTGATTAGATCTAAACCTACACTTCTTCTTTCAATTCTACACAGGTTATCACAGTAATTGGTTGCAATTCAATTAAGCAATTAAAGCATACATCGCAATAGACAAACACATAGCAATCAAATAGAACCATTATGGAAGGGAAATCAACATTAACTACTGAAAAGGTTCCATTGAAACCTCAAAATATAAATTAAGTCATAGACAACTTAAGTATATTATCCACAAGATTGATAAACATCATCCGAATATACAATGATAATAAGGAGAGATTAAGGATAGAAATTGAAAATCTTTCTCCGAGCCTGGATCCTTTGATGTTAAAACACTTGCTTCAATCTTCAAAAACTAACTAAACCCTAGAATCTAACTAACTAACAACTAATCTAACACTAATCTACTCCTAAGCTATACAAGAAATGTAAAGGAAAAGGAAGAGATCTAGGGCTAGGGCTTAAGGGCCAAAATGTGTTCTATTTCTTGCCAAAACCGAGCCCCCTTATATCCCACTCTCAAGCCATGTCCCGTGCACTTGGAATGTCAAGTCTGGCAGCACTTTTTAATGGCGCGGCCTCGCCCGAAATGCACTAGAAATCCGAGTGCCCGCGCCAAGGATTTTTTGCTGTAGTGTCCTCTGGTAAAACGGCCATAACATTTGATCCGAGAAGAGTTATGAGACACGCCACCTGTCAAATCGAAGCTATCGAAGAGGTCTACAACTTTAATTTTTTGAGCATTGAGAAATATTGGATGGAAGAAGGCTGAAATTGAGCTCCAAGTGATAGCTGTGCAATGGAAACCCAAAACCGTGGAGTTTTACGTCAGATGGTACACGGAGCATAACTCTCGCCTCCGAACTCCGATTGAGATGATTCAAGAAGTTCCAGAAAACTTATACAATGCTTTATAATATGACCCAAGTTCCAATCCAAGAACATAAAATAAACATGAACCCCCCAAATGATGTCCGGATTGCATTTCCTTCCCATTTGGTCGCTTGCCTTCTTTCCATTGTCATGCCATCAATCTTTTTTAGCATTCTTTGCATCGTTTTGGCCTCAAAAGCACCGAGAGAGTTCCTGAACATAAAATCTACAAAACAAAGGAAAAACACGTGAAAATCACAAAAGTACTTGAGCTTCGGCAATAGAATAAGCTGGTTATTTTTCGAATAAGTTGTCATAAAGACCACTTATCAAATACCCCCAAACTTAAACGTTGCTTGCCCTCAAGCAACCAATACAAAACCAAACACAAGATGCAATGCAGTATTTACAATGAATGCAAACTATACTAATATGAATGCGAATCCATGTCTCAGTCAGTAATGAACTTTCAAATCAATGCCTCAGAAAACCGCAAGATAATCGAATAGATAAGCTACCCAAGACAAGGCTATAAGGCATATTCTTGCAAATGCAAAACTGTCAGCACTGATGTATTGTGCGTTGTGTGCCTAGCAACCATTAAACATGCTTTCGGATAAATAACTCACATACTATGCTTCTTAGGGGAAAAACAAGTTTCAACTTAAGAAAAACAGTAAATCATATAAGTTCTAACCAAGACCATGCATTACTAAAGCTAAGAGTCAGCAGGGGGTTTTCATTAAGCTCTTATTACTCACGAGGGTGTAGTCGCACTTTCCCATGTACACAATCGACTGTGCAATGCCTAGTTCTCTTAGGCTCTTCAATGATTCCCGTGTAGCGAGCTTTCGACCAACGACTCCCAGACCAGACGGCCTTAGGGCGCTGGGTGTAGAGACACCCCGAGGGCTTACATGCTCGAATATCAAAGGCCACAGAACTCGACGTAGCCGATGTGTTTATTCTATTTTTTTCTTTCTTTTTCAAAGCATTTTCTTTTCTTTTCTTTTCTTTTCTTTTCTTTTCAAAGGGGAGTACGTCTTACGCTCCATCTCCCCACATAGCATGCATACCCCCTGTTTTCCCCCAAACTTAAGCTTTTTATAGTCTAGTTATTATCATATGAGAACTGAAATTCTTTTATTAAAACATAGATTTCCCACCAGAAGACAAGTATGTAAACATTTAAACTAAGCTGTCATGATGGTTACTCTATCGTGCTCATTGATTACACAGTATCTGACAGATAAGGATTTACATATATGATAAAATCATCCAGCTTAAGTCTCAAATCAGTTTAAAAATCAAGTGATTTCAGTTTCCTCACAGGCCAAATGTATAACTAACCAACTGAAACTGGATTCATGAAGTATGCTCTAACACAGAATGCAAAAACCAAAGAAAAATCCAAAGAAATTTTTAAAATTCTTACAAATTGTAACAAAATATGACCTACATGCACTATATAAACAAACACAATATGCAATGAACTAACTGCATGCAAAACATGAAATGACTAACTACATGCAAAACATGAAATGAACTAACTAAATGCAAAACAAAACCAATACCCCCAAACTTAAACTGTTCAATGTCCTCATTGAAGGTAAAGGTAAAAGAAACTCCCCTATTCGGCTTCTTATGCTGCATGACATGAAGTGGCATCCTCTCAGAAGTTTCCCCCGTCTCTCTCTGCTCTGGCAAAATAAACCCCGCTCAACACTGTACTCAACGAACCAACCCAACTCAATATAAATCTTTCACTGCTCTCAAACCCACACTCATTGTCTCAATTGATCAGGTTGAGAGGATGAGGTGGTGGATTGGCACTATGGATTGAGGAGGTAGGAGGTTTTCGAAACTAAGGCTTGTGGTTGAGGGGATTTGTGAAGAAGGATTGAATGAGATGGCAGAGATGGGGGATTGCTTGAAGGAACTTGAGGGTTTGGGATTAGAGAAACTGAGGCCTAGCTGCTATTGATAATTGACACGAATTAATGCCCCCAAAATATGGCATTTCCATAAGTTTGTGAGAGGCGCAGTAGCGCGCCCCAGCAAGCAGATCCTGGCCCGGCCGCGCGGCTTGCCAGATTTGGTTTTCTGCAGCATTTCGCATGGGCTGATGATGGCCCCTTGAGCTTTGCTTCTTGCGGCTTGGATTGACCCTGAGAAAGATATATAACCTTTATTAAGTCCCTCATACACTATCAAAAGTATGTTAACTATTTACATCAAGAGAATTAAACATGGAAAGATATATGCATTTAAATTCCCAAAAATTTCTCTATAGGAGCGTATATGTAACATACTCGTGATTCAAAAATGTGCAATAAACGTTTAAATCCCAAAAATAGATACATCAAAGCCTAAGTCCAAAAATGTAGGCAATGAACTCCTAAATCTACGAGCATTCAAAAATTTTAAACTAAATATTAACTAATAAGAATTAAACAAGGGGGAGGGAATTGTGATAGAAAGTATGTAATGGAGAATTAAACCGGTAGGGAGAGAGAGAAATGATGGGGTGCCTCCCATCGAGTGCTTGATTTATAGTCCTCTAGCTAGACTGTGTCTGACCACTGCTATCCGACTCCCCGACGATATTTGAGAACCCCTCCATCCATTAGAATTGCAATATGCTTTTGGAGGCTTCCCATCATGAGAGGACTCAGATTTAAACTGCCTAGCATTGGATGTGTGTAAGAATTCCCCGTCCCGATGGTTGGGGAGCTAGGCATTGGTTCCGTTATGCTTGGGACATGATAGGGGCATTGAGATTCACACAGCGCAACAGGCTCTTCTTCTATTCTCTCTTGTGCTGACCACCATGGTTTCAAGATACGGACTCTCTTATGTCATCGAGATCCGTCTCTGTAATGCGGCTACCAAGGGGGCAAGGTTGTGCAAACTTCACTGGCTTGTTCCACTTAGGCTGAGAAAGTTCTTGGGGAATTATCACTGTTGGATCATCTTCATTTTCCACATCCCCAATTGGCTCCACAATATCCATTGCCTTTCGCTCATCCAGCTCCAAGTGCACTTCGGTCTCTACATCAGTCTCTGCATTCATGTCATAGCAACACATATCCTGGGGGTCATAACTTACGGCTTCAGTCGTTGGAGGTACAATATCTTGCATTGGTGCCTCTTGTTCACATACCTCCTCCTTCCTTAAAACCTTGCTAATCTGCTCCACCCAAATCTGAAGATCTTCAATTGATTGTTGTTGCTCAATCAGGCTCTCCTGTGTTGATGCTAATGAGTTCCCCCAACTTTCCAATCTTTCCTTTTTCATTTCAGTCTCGGGATCCATGCACTGAGTCTTATAAGTTGGAGTCTTGCTGATTAAGGCCATCTAATTCTGAAAATTCTGGTTCGATAGCTCTTGGCTCCTAATCATCTCCTCTTGGTTAACTAAGGCTCTATACATGAAGTTCATTGTTGACTGTTCTCCTTGTAAACACGGGGATTGATAAGTGGGTTCTGGTGCAAAATTTGGACTTGGCTCGCATTGATCTTGATAGGCCGCAGTATTGGTCAGCATCCCTTGTTCATTCTCTTTCATCAAGGCCATATTAATTTGCTCTGCCCAGTTCTGAATATTCTTGAATGACTTCTGTTGCTCAATCAAGATGTCTTTCAGTGAGGCTATGCTACCTCCTTCCTCCACTCTTGTCATTTCTGTGTCGCCCTCAAAACCTAAGTATTGAGGCTCACGAGTTGGAGTCTGGAAGGTGCATTCTGGGGCGCATGCAGGATTTGGATCCCAGTGTTGGTCTTGATAGTAGTCTGATGAAGGGTTTGGGTGATACCCCAAATCTGGCTGATAATTGGGATATTCTTCGTTGTAGGAGTACTCACCCCCATACTACTCTTGTTCATAACTGATAGGTTCCTGATGGCTCGTGTAGCTTCCAGCACCATAGTCATATGAAATAACTGGCTCTCAACTTCGTTGGGCAGAAATAGTATCCAACTTCCTCAAGAGAACCTCTAGTTGTGCTGAAAGTGTTGCAATTGGGTTGACGCCATCACTGTATGCTTCCTTTGGCTGCTCTTATCTTGTACCATTCCATGGACAGAAATTTAAGTCCATTGTACCTGAGAAGAGAATAAATGAAGAGAATTAAAACAAAAATAAAGATGTTTAAATTAAGACTAATTTGATTAAACTAATGTTGGCAAACAGTTATCAAATAATTCCTCCGCAACGGCGCCAAAAACTTAGTCGTTTTACCGATCAATATATTCGTGCAAGTATACACGGTCAACAAGTAATAAAGTGTAAGTACATATATCGTTCCACAGAGAATTAAGTGATAAAAGATACCAAACCACTAGCACATAATCATTTCGGTCTTATTCAAATGGGTGGTAAAGAGATGGAATTAAAATTAAGTTAACTAGGCAAGGAATTAAACTTAAACTAATTAAACCTAGAGTAAAATCAGATAATGAAGATAAGAGATTTTAATTTCTCTTAATGATTCGTCTAAGTCGACACACTTCCAATTAGGTCAAATTAATCATTACAGTTGTTAGCCGAGAACACGAAGGTAAGAGAAGGCCATCTTTTAATGCACCTAATCCATATCACGTGCAATCCACAGATAATAGAACGCATGTGAACACCCACATTATCTAAACTCCTATATGTCTATGGTGTTTACAAATAAATAGGGCTTAAGGTCAAGTCCTCTATTGACTACGAGCGGCGCTTCGGTATATGTCTATCCTAAGCACAAATCATACGTTCAACGCCATGTGAACGTACAATCGCCCGCTACCGCGATTAGATCTAAACCTACACTTCTTCTTTCAATCCCACATAGGTTATCATAGTAATTGGTTGCAACTCAATTAAGCAATTAAAGCATACATCGCAATAGACAAACACATAGCAATTAAATAGAACCATCATGGAAGGGAAATCAACATTGACTACTGAAAAGGTTCCATTGAAACCTCAAAATATAAATTAAGTCATAGACAACTCAAGTATATTATCCACAAGATTGATAAACATCATCCAACTATACAATGATAACAAGGAGAGGTTAAGGATAGAAATTGCAAATCTTTCTTCGTGCCTGGATCCTTTGATGACAAAACACTTGCTTCAATCTTCAAAAACTAACTAAACCCTAGAATCTAACTAACTAACAACTAATCTAACACTAATCTACTCCTAAGCTATACAAGAAATGTAAAGGAAAAGGAAGAGAGCTAGGGCTAGGGCTTAAGGCCCAAAATGTGTTCTATTTCTTGCCAAAATCGAGCCCCCTTATATCCCATTCTCAAGCCAAGTCTCGTGCACTTGAAAAGTCCAGTCTGGCAGCATTTTTTAATGGCGCTGCCGCGCCCAAAATGCACTTGAAATCCGCTCGCCCGCGCAAAGGATTTTCTGCTTTAGTGTCCTCTGGTAAAACAACCATAACTTTTGATTCGGGAAGAGTTACAAGGCCTGACACCTGTCAAATCAAAGCTATCGAAGAGCTCTACAACTTTCATTCTTTGAGCATTGAGAAATAATGGATAGATGAAGGCTGAAATTGAGCTCCAAGTGACAGCTGTACAATGGAAACCCAAAACCGTGGAGTTTAACTTTCGATGGTACACGGGGCATAACTCTCGCTTCCGAACTCTGATTGGGATGATTCAAGAAGTTCCAGAAAGATTATAAGATGCTCTACAATATGACCCAAGTTCCAATCCAAGAATATAAAATGAACATGAATCCCCCAAACGATGTCCGGATTGTATTTCCTTCCCATTTGGTCACTTGCCTTCTTTCCATTGTCATGCCATCAATCTTTTTTAGCATTCTTTGCATCATTTTGGCCTCAAAAGCACTGAGAGAGTTCCTAAATATAAAATCTACAAAAAAAGGAAAAACACGTGAAAAGCACAAAAGTACTTGAGTTTCGGCAACAAAACAAGTTGGTTATTATCCGAATAAGTGGTCATAAAGACCACTTATCAGATGGGAGGCACCCCATCATTTCTCTCTCCCCCTACCTATTTAATTCTCCATTACCTGCTTTCTGTCATATTTCCCTCCCCTTGATTAATTCTTAGTAGTCTAAATATAGTTGAATTTTTTTAAAAATAGTTCAACAGTTTAGTTTTAGGATTTCATTGCCTACATTTTTGGACTTAGGCATGAATGCGTATATTTAAGGGACTATAAAGCTTATCACACATATTTTGATGCACTTGCACATTATATATATGCACATAGAGAATTTTTTGGGAATCAAATGCATATATTTGTCCATGTTCATTCTCCTGATGTAAATAGTAATTTTTAACTTTTGATAGTTTAGAGGGTTTAATAATGTTATATGTTTTTCTCAGGGTCACTCCATGCAGCAAGAAGCAATGTTAGAATGCCACAGCAGCTTCATAAAATAAATTCTGCAAAAAACCAAATCTGGCATCACGCGCGGCCGCGCCTGATTAAGCTTGTTGGGGCGCTCGGCCGCGTCGCACACAGACTATGCCTGACTTAAGTAATTTTTAGCCCATACTTCCATCGCATTATCAGACGAGCTTTCCACAAATTTCCCCCCATCACAAGCCCTAATTTCAATTGAAAACAAAACCTCCTATCTCCTAATCACAATTAACCAACCCACCAATCGCTCCCATCTTCTCAACCTGATCAATTGAGCCAGTGTGGGGGGGTTCGATAGCATAACAAGATTTTTGAATAGGTTGGGTATGTTGAGTTAAGTATTGGATTGCATCGTCTATTCTCATTTCATATGGCATCCAAGAGGAGTAGGAAGGAGTCTACATCTATGGGCAGCGATTCTGAGCACTAGGGAGATGGCATCGACTATGATGCAGTTCTAGTCCTCCTGCACTGTACAAGAGCATATTAACAGGATGGTGAGGCAACGACGAAGCCGAATAGGGGAGTTTCTTCTTTTTACCTTTACGTTCAATGAGGACATTGAGCATTTTAAGTCTAGGGGTATTGGTTTTGTTTTAGCATGTTGTTAGTTCATTTGATTTTGCATATTGTGTTTGTTTATATAGTGCATATAGGTCGTGTTTTATTAAAATTTGTCATAATTTTAAAATTTTTGTTCTGTTTTGCATTCTATGTTAGAGCATTGTGCATGAATCCAGTTTCAATTCTTGAGTTATGTATTTGGCCTATGAAGAAATTGAATTCACTTGATTTTTGAACTGATTTGAGACTTAAGCTTGATTTGAAGGTCATATATATAAATTCGTATCTGTCAGATACTGTGTAGCCAGTTAGTACGATAGAGCAACCATCATGACATGCTTAGTTTAAATTTTCACATACTTGTCTTCTAGTGGGAAATCTGTGTTTTAATAAAAGAATTTTAGTTCTCATAAGATAATAACTAGACTATAAAAAGCTTATGTTTGGGGGAAAAAGGGGTTATGCATGCTAAGCGGGGAGATGGAGCGTAAGACACACTCCTTTGCGAAAAAGAAAAAGAATAGAAAAACAAGAGAAAAATGCAATGAAAAAAAATATATAATAAACACTTCGGCTACGTCGAGTTCTGTGGCCTTTGATATTCGAGCAAGTAAGCCCTTGGGGTGTCTCTACACCCAGCGCCCTATGATCGTCTGGTCTAGGAGTCTTTGGTCGAAAGCTCGCTACATAGATATTATTGAAAAGCCTAAGAGGATTAGGCATTGCACAGTCGAGTGTGTACACGGGAAAGTGCTAATATGCCCTTGTGAGTTAATAAAAGCGTAATGAAAACCCCCTGTTGACTCTTAACTTTAGTAATGCATGGTCTTGGTTAGAACTTATATGATTTACTGCTTTTTCTTGAGTTAAAACTTGTTTTTCCCCTAAGAAGCATAGTGTGTGAGTTATTTATCCGAAAGCATGTTTAATGGTTGCTAAGCACACAACGCACAATACATCAGTGCTGACAGTTTTAGATTTGCAAGAATATGCCTTATGGTCTTGTCTTGGGTAGCTTATCTGTTTGATTATCTTGTGGTCTTTCTGAGGCATTGCTTTGAAAGTTCAATACTTACTGAGATATGGATTCGCATTCGTAGTAGTATAGGTTGCATACATTGTAGATATTGCATTGCATCCTGTGTTTAGTTTTGTTTTGGTTGCTTGAGGGCAAGCAACGTTTAAGTTTGGGGGTATTTGATAAGTGGTCTTTATGACCACTTATTCGGATAGTAACCAGCTTGTTCTGTTGCTGAAACTCAAGTACTTTTGTGTTTTTCATGTGTTTTTCCTTTGTTTTGTGATTTTCATATTTAAGAACTCTCTTGGCGCATATTGAGCTTAAAAGGAAAAAATGAGACCAAAAGGAGCAAGAATTGAATGATGGCATAACAATGGGAAGGAAATGCAATTCGGACATCGTTTGGGTGGTTCACGTTCATTTCATGTTCTTGGATTGGAACTTGGTTCATATTGTAGAGCATCTTATAAGCTTTCCGGAACATCTTGAATCATCCCAATCGGAGTTCGGAGGCGTGAGTTATGCTCTGTATACTAACAGACGTTAAACTTCACGGTTTTGGGTTTTCATTGCACACCTGTCACTTGGAGCTCAATGTCAGCCTTCATCCATTCATTATTTCTCAATGCTCACAGAATGAAAGTTGTAAAGCTCTTCGATAGCTTCGATTTGACAGGTAGCAAGCCTCGTAACTCCTCCCGGATAAAAAGTTATGGACGTTCTACTAGAGGGCTCTGCAGCAGAAAATCCTTGGAGCGGGCGCGCGGATTTCTAGTGCATTTTGGACGCGGCCGCACCAGTCCAACATGCTGCCAGACTTGACTTTTCAAGTGAACGGGCTTGGGTAGAGATTGAGATATAAAGGGGCTCGATTTTGGCAAGAAAGGGGATCAAATATTGGCCTTAAACTCTAGCCCTAGCTTGTTCTTCCATTTCCTTTACATTTCTTGTATAGATTAGGAGTAGATTAAGTCTAGATTAGGGTTTAGTTTAGTTAGTTAGTCTCTAGGGTTAGATTAGGTTTGAAGATTAAAGCAAGTGGATTCCATTGGAGATTCAACAAGGAGCTTGAGCACTTAGATTTGCTATTTTCTATCTTTTGAATCTCTTTGCTTTCTATTTGTAATCTTATGATGTATATTCAACTTGTGGATGATATGTTTGAGTCATTTATGACTTAGACCTTATTTTGAGTTTTTAATGGAACCTAATGAGTAGTCTATATTAATTTCTCTTCCATGTTGGTTCTTAGTGATTGCTATGTGATTGTCTACTGCGATTTATGCTTTCATTGCTTAATTGAGTCATGACCAATTACTGTGATAACCTATGTGGACTTGAAAGACGAAGTGTAGGTTTAGATCTAATCGTAGTGGCGGGCGATTGTATGTTCGCATGACATTGGACGTATGATTTGTGCTTAGGATAGACATATACCAAAACGCCGCTCGTAGTCAATAGAGAACTTGACCTTAAACCCTAATTATTTATAAATCACATAGACATATAGTTGTTTAGGTAATGTGGGTGTTCACGTGTGTTCTATCATCTGTGGATTGCACATGATATGGATTAGGTGCATCGAATAATGGCCTTCTCTCACTTTCGTGTTCTCGGCTTACAACATATAATGATTAGTTTGACCTAATTGGAAGTATGTCGACTTAGACGAATCATTAGGGGAAATTGGAGTCTCTTATCTTCATTATCTGATTCTACCCTAGGATTAATTAGTTTAAGTTTAATTCCTTGCCTAGTTAACTTAGTTTAAATTCATTCTCTTTAGCGCTCGTTTAAATAAGACTGAAATGATTATGTGCTAGTGCTTTGGCGACCTTTTATCTATTAATTCTCTGTGGGAACGATATCTTACTCACTCTTTATTACTTGTTGATCGCGTATACTTGCGCGTATTTGTCATCATATAAATCGGACAATAGAAAGTTTCCAGGAACTGAAGAAGGGATTGATTACTACGCTTGTGTTGTCATTTCTAGATAATACATGAAATTTCGTGGTATATAGTGATGCTTCACATAAGGGATTAGGCTGTGTGCTGATGCAGAACGACAAAGTCATTGCCTACGCATCACGTCAGCTTAAGGACTATGAGAAAGGGTATCCGATCCATTACTTGGAATTGGCGGCAGTAATGTTTGCTCTGAAGATATGGAGACACTACCTTTATGGAGAAAAGTGTGATATATACACAGATCATAAGAGTCTGAAGTACATCTTTACACAGAAAGATTTGAATATACGCCAAAGGAGATGGTTGGAGCTTATCAAAGACTACGATTGCGAGATTCTTTACCATCCGGGTAAAGCTAAAGTTATTGCCCACGCTTTAAGCAGAAAGGGTCGGGAGAAGTTAATGACATTAACTGCTCAGGAATAGTTGGTAAATAAGATGGCTAGGTTGGAGCTTGGAGTTAAGTATCCGTAGTAATCAGATGAAAATTTGTTCCACATAACTACCAGTTCAACCTTGGTGGACAAGGTGAAAGAGGCACAACTTTGTGATGAGGAATGTGAGAAGATCCGGGAGAGAATAGCCGATGGTGAAGAAATAAAGTTCAAGATCGATAATGAAGGACTACTATAATTTAAAGGGAGAATCTAGGTACCGCCAGTACTAGAGGTTAAAGAGGAAATTTTGGGCGGAGCTCATAGTTTGAGATATTCGATTCACCTTGGGAGTACGAAGATGTACCAGGATCTCAGACAACATTTCTGGTGGCCAAATATGAAGAGAGACGTTGAATGCATTGCAAAATGTTTAACGTGCCAGAAGATCAAAGCAGAACACTAAAGACCAAGTGAATTATTGCAACCGCTGGAGATTCCGGAATGGAAGTGGGAGCATATCACTGATGGATTTCGTGGTTGGTCTACCAACGACTCAAAAGGGTTGTGATGCAGTATGGGTGATTGTGGATCGACTGACGATGTCAGTGCATTTCTTACTGATTAGGATTAAATTCAACTTGGATCAATTAGCGAAGCTGTACGATAAGGAAATTATTTTTAGACACAGTGTTCCAGTATCGATCGTATGAGACAGGGATCCGCATTTCACGTCGAATTTCCGTAAGCGATTACAAGAATGTTTGGGAACACAATTGCGTATGAGTATGGCATACCATCCTCAGACTGATGGCCAGAGCAAGAGAACGATTCAGACTTTAGAAGATATGCTGAGAGCTTGTGTTATGGACTTCAAAGAAAGCTGGGATGATTATCTACCATTTGTGGACTTCGCCTACAACAATAGTTACCATGCAAAAATTAGCATGCCGCCTTACGAAGCATTGTACGGTAGAAAATGTAGGACTCCATTATGTTGGGATGAGGTTGGTGAACGACAGCTGTTGGGACCAGAATTGGTGCAACAAACTGCTGAGATCGTCAAGATAATCAGAATGCGATTGGTTGCTACTCAGGACAGACATAAGAAATATGCCGATTATCATCGTCAGAATCGAGAGTTCAAAGTAGGAAGCTTCATTTTCCTGAAGGTATCTCCCTGGAAGGGGAAGATTCAATTTGGTAAGATGGGGAAGCTGAGTCCCCGATTTATTGGACCTTTTGAGATACTGTGGAAGGTTAGCGAGGCAGCTTACGAGGTTGCGTTACCTCTGGAGCTAGATAATATACATAACGTCGTTTATATTTCAGTGTTGCGACCGTACAAACACGACTACAAGCATGTGATAGAGTATGAACCGTTATAGTATGATAAAGATCTAACATATGAAGAAGTTCTTGCTCAAATAATTGACAGAAAAGAACAAGAACTTAGAAATAAAGTGATACCTTCTGTTAAGGTAATATGGAGGAACCACAGTGCTGAAGAAGCTACGTGGGAACTCGAGGATGTATTGATGAAAACTTATCCCCAATTATTTGATTAATTTATTGTATATCGATTCTAAGAACACAATCTTTTTAAGGGGGAAGAATGTGACTAATGAGTTTTTTTTAGTTGTGATTATGGGGACATAATCCTTTTTAGGAGGGAAGATTGTAACAAATAATAATTTTATATCTTAATTTTTAATATTTATTAAATTAAATAAATATTTTAGTTGAATTATTTATTGAGTTGAATAAATAATTCATGTGATTGTTGTGGAGTAATTTAATTAAGTACAATATGTTAATTAAATTGATGTGTAATATTATGTGGTATTTGTTGCATGAAATTATGATTTATGACTATTATAATTATGTAGCAATTTAGTATTATGTGACAATTTTATTTAGTTAATTGATGTTAGCTTTAATTTAATTAAATTGGGATAGTAAGATTTAATTAAATAAAGTGTGACATTTGAAACTATGTGTTAAATGATTTATTAAAATAAATAAAAAGGGTTTTAAATTAGGTTTGCCAAACAAGGCATTAAGTCTTAAAAATCTATTTGTAATTTAAAGAGATTTTGCCAAACAAGCCTTATGGCTTTTGATTTTTAAAATAAACATAACTGATATATATTTAATTAGGAGTATTAAGTATTTTATCAGCTATATTATATGTATTATATCCTATATCTATCAGTTATACATATTACATTATACGTTAGTTAAAAAATAAGAAGAACAAAGAAAGAGCAGAGTGTTTATCAGTATAAGAGAAGAAGAGAGAAGAAGAAGAAGAGGAAGGAGAAAGCTTGAGAATTCAAAAGAAAGAAAACTCACCATCACCTTCTTCTCCTAAATCAACAAAGAGGGTATAATTCAAACTCTGTAAATTTTTAGAAATTGTTTGTATGTTCTTCATGGTTTTAATTCTTTGTAAAATAGTTTCTTTGTGAAATTGATGTAAACATGAATTATTTATGCAATTTGTGTTATAACATGCTTATATATGATTTATATAATTGTTTAGATAGTTTAATTCACGTAAATATGATGAATATGAAGAAATCATGTTCATAATAATTTACAGTTAATTAGTTTTGGAAAAAAATAGTTTCTTTAATTGCCAAAATTTGTATTTGATGATGCTCTATTATATAAATTGATCATAGATTATGATAATATGCTTAAAAACAAAATTAACATGATTTAAATTATGTGAATTGGTATAAAAATAAAGTCACAGTGTTGATTTTCATCATGAACACTAAACAATGGCTTTTTCTTCAAAATAACAAAATTAAAGGTTTTTAATCTTGTGTTGTGATATATATAAGTGTTAAAGCATTCTAGAATCATGAAGTTATCATTCTGTGAAATGTTATATGCATTATATATACTGATTGGTGCGAGAAAATAAGATAAATTGGCTTTTTCCTGCACAAAGTCGTGAACTGTCAGAATGGTCTGCGCAGTAGCGCTGCCGCGCCGCTCTAAGGCTTCTGTGGAGCGCGCCCGCGCCATGCAGCGCAGCCACACCGTTCCAAGGTTTACTTGGTAGCCATGCAGATTGCCAGAAAATTATTTTTAAATATAAAACTTTATGAGAATAATGATGTAATAAATATAAAAGCATGTTAATAAAGTTTAATACTAACTGGACAGTAATGAATTAGAGTTATAAATATGAAATGTATAATTTAAATTATAATTTAATTAATGTGAATGTATGATTTAATATTATAAGTTGATTATAATTCGATTAATTGTTTAGTTGATGAGAATATGTGGGTTGATTATATTATGTGATAATTAGTGATTAAACCTGATAATTAAAGATTAATAAGTTAACCTAGATAGGTTAACTAAGGATGTGAATTAACTATATGGTATCTAATTTATGTTACTATTGTTAATTATGTGTACTTAAGACAATTGTGGAACGGGTTAATAATAGCTAGCTTGCGCTTAAGGCAAGTTGTTCTATCCTTTCTTGTTACGTTTATGCAAGTTATTGTATTATCTATAATTTCTATATTGAGCAAGTATTGAAATTGTTGTTGAAGTACGTGATCTTAACTTAATTGTTCAAGAAAGGACTATTTAATCTTTCAAATACTTTAAACCAAATTCTAAAGCATGACTGTCGAGTATGACTCATATTTGTTTCATAATTCTTTATTGTCGAATTCTTATTTATTGTAAGTTGATTCTACTACTCCTTAGTTGATGATAGTTGAACTCTAAATTACCTTTTTTGCTTATCCAAACCAAACTTTCTTTGGTGCGGACTTGTTATTAAATACTGAGATGAACAACCCTATCTAATAGGGGATTACCATGCGAAAGCGTTAAGATGTTTGTGCACAAAACATAGTACGATGGGCTGATCCCCCTAAGTACGAGTTAAGAGTCCATATAGTCTAACTATTGTTAAAGGTTTAAATAGAAATGTTTATAACCTGATACATAGTTCAAGGTCTTATGACCCTCAGATGATTTCTAAACTGTATATTCAATTCTTGATATTCGATGAATGAAATATTATTCAATTCAGTTGAAGCTATTCAATGTTACGTCATCACTATTGTTTGTCATTTCAAGTGAGCTTTTGTTTGCTCACTCTTGCATTATATAACCTTGCAACTAATGTTGAGAAAGTTGACGAACCGTCAACTAGCAGAGGGAAAGGCAAGATGAATAAGTGAAGACTTGTTCATAATTATGTCATAATGTGTAATAAGATCTTAATTGTTATGTTATTTTATTTTCCGCATTGATGATGTTATGGTTAGATAACCCTGGGAATATTTTGAATAAGTTGTAATCCTTTTATAAGGAAGATTTTTATTTAATTATAAAGGTTGTAATTTGTTTTACATTCCTTATTTATGGGCAGTAGTTATATTTTATTTAGATAGTGAGCACTAAATCCTGTGAAATTGAAGTACCCAAATTTGGGGGTGTCACAACATAAGCAAGGATAGAATAACAATGATTCATAATCGAATAAACATTACCTATCGAGGTACTGCTTTCGGAAAGAATTAGAAAGCCTATTTAAGAATCATAGACACTGAACAAATTAATAAACCTTGCTGAATATTAAAGTAGCAAAGGTTAGGAAACTTGCCTTGCGCATTCTCTACACAATTACAGAATACTTCCTTTAGATCCTACACATTTCAGTCACATAAATACATCGATTAGTCATGACACATCATTCATTAACCGCTTAAATTAACCCCAACCTATGTCTCTTTGATCTTCAAATTACACCATCTTATATGCGATTATAAACTGTTATTATATCTTGTTACACGCTTAATGCTTATTTATGTTCATTAGAATAGGTTAACCAACATCTCCCACACTGTGCAATTAAAACCTCATTTATGGGTCTGTTATGCATCTGATGCTGTCGCGCCACTTTTATACTAGGCACCAGTGCGGCCACGCCTATTTCCAGCGCAGCAGCGCTCGGCTCTAGAATCAGTTTTCCCAATTCGCGAACAAACTCTACTTCCTTCCCAAAATTCCCAATTTCTACACCCAAACTCCAAATCAACCAATTTCAGATGCTATAGACTCAATAAACATAAAAATAAACATCTACAGAACCAATTCAATATCTCAAAAACTTCCAACAACCAAATTAAATATTTAAATTTCATGTTCATGTTAGTTTTTGATATTTTTACATATTACATGAAATCATCCACCCCGAATTTGTTTTACAACTATTTTAATTCATTCAAGTTGCATTGTTTTTGTATTTCAGAGTATTACAATATTCAACCATCAATTTACAACTTTAAGCATGAATTCACATTCAATTTTGCCTCTAAATCAAACTATAACATATACAATATAAAAAATGTCTAATTCTTCCTTTTTTATGGATAAATTCAGTTTTTGTTTGGTTTGATTCCACCTATGAATGATACTAACAGATTATATACACCCAAAAACACATATATCCTTATTCTTCATCAAATCATACAACCAAATAACAATTTCATACTGAAAACTTAAAGAATGAAAACCAATCATTTTAAAGTTGATTTTATTAACTCTTTGATTCTCCTAAGCTTAGTTAGATGATCTATTACTTGACCAACCTTCTTCTTCTTCCTTGATTCTCAAAGTTTCTCTCCAATTTCACAGGAAAACTATCTCTCTCACTCTTACTCTCTATATGACCTCTGCCTTATGAAAATAAACTGATAAAACATAAAGGTATAGCTTATTACGTTTAATTTAAGTTGAGCGTTACTAGAGAAAGAAGGGTCTCAGCAGTTAGGAAAAACAAAAGGTCTAAGCCTTGTTTGGGAGAACCCAATTAAACTCCGTTGATTTATTTTCATATTATTTTATTATTTCCCTATTATATGATACATCTTCCTTTTCTCTAATGTCATACATTCTAATTAGGCAATGCGAGTATTATTGCTTGCTAAATCATTTAGCCACATTTTCTTCCCCAAATGCTAACAGTTAAATTTCCCAAATATATACTAATATTTACTTTCCACTTATTTACCCATCAAGCCAATTTTCATATTTCAAATTGGTTAAATTAAATTTATTAAGAATTTAATTAAACTTTATTAATATAATTATAATTTCCATTTAGCCATTTACTAACCCTCTAATTTAATTATTTAATTAAATTATAATATTTCTAACACATTAACGTAATAAAATACGCACCAAAATATAAAAGCATCACACATACATTTAATCAACATAATCACACTTAAATAAATTATTCCATAAATAATTTACACCAAAATATTTATTATACTCAATAAATATTTCAACTAAAATATTTATTTTATTCAACAAATATTTTAATTATTTACAAAATTACAATCATTACAGAATAGATCTTTAAAATTTTTGCTTGTTTAAAGATTGATAACAAGATATTTAATTAGTTCAATTAATCTTAGCAAATCGGAATATTAGTTTGTAAAACTACCTTTAATGATTTAAAGAAATCTCATTTCTAAATTTAGTTCTATGGATGGTAACCACTAGCAGATATAACAGGTATAACAGTTATATTACATAAAGTAAATAACACAATATCTTTTTATGTGGTTCGGTGTACAAACAACTCCTAGTCCACTCTTCCACTTTAACAAGTAGGATATCCACTAAGGATGGGTCACAAAGACCAGATCACTAAGATTTATTCTAACTGAACCACTAAGATTCCTTCGAGTCACTTAGTCTCGGTAGTTCGGTCACACAGACCAGGACACTTAGTCCTACGAATTACTTAGATTTCTTCGAGTCACTTAGTCTTGGTATAATGGTCACTGAGACCAATTTGAATTACAACTGAGAGTTGGTTGATTGAGGTGCTGCTAAGTTTTGGAACGAGGCTTGATCCCTTTAGGTACTTAACATCTTTGAACATTTAGTTAATAGTTTATCTCTCGCAAAACATCTTTGAACAATAATATATAGCGAGTAATAATTCCTTCATTAATAGTTTTTTTCCCACAAATTTTCATCATAAATTGGCTCCAAATATCCTTCTACCACCTCAATTTTGCGAAAGAAAATATATAAATTGTAAAGGATATTTCTTTCGCTAATAACTATATTGTCACTACATTTTTTCCCTTCACTGTTCCTTCGCTAAAAAACTTCTTATGTGAAGGCTGAATTCCTTCACAAAATTTCCTTCACTACATCCCTAAATTCTTGTAATGGAGTAGATATTTGGGTATTTTGACAAAGGTTCAACTTTATGTTGTTTGATTTGTATTTGGATTTGAATCCTTGTACGCCTTTTAAGGACCTCTAAAAATGATCCCGCTGGAGACTTCCCATTGGTGCATTTAATGCTCTGCTCCAGATGTTCTTTGATGTTGACTTATAGACTAGCTACTAATCTTGTTTTTTACTCTGGCCAGGTAACATTAGACAGGACATGCCTAGCTTGGATGGGAATATAAACCATGGAGCGGATCTAGTGCGAGTTCCAATTGGACCCATAACGAGAGCTCGAGCTAAACACTTTAAAGAAGGACTTAATGGACTTATTAAAAAATCTTGGAGTGATAAAGGAAATAGTTCGAAGACATTGGAGGTAGATTCTAAGCTCATGAATATAATAGAAGTGTTTGATCGAAGACAAGAGTCACAAGCTTTGAATAGGGATTTTCTCGACAACTAGCGCACCCCGCACCTTGTTAGTGCTGGAGTTAGGGCGCCCGAGCCAGGGCATCAAGAAGTTCTATAGGAGCAGGGTGGCCCATGCCATTGCTAGGCCAATGGTGGCACGCCCCACGTCAGGGCGGTAGGAAACGTGACACAGAATTCGAGGAACGCATTTTGTCAAATTTTCTTCCATATTTTTTGGGATTTTTCATATCTTTTATAGTTCTTATGTAATTAGGTTGTTCATTATTTAGTTTTTGATTCCGAATTAGTTTTTATTTATTAACTACATTCCTTATTGGATTCTAAGATTTCTTAGCTAATATAAATAAGTAATGATAAATGTAATTCACCACATTATTATTCATTATTTAATATACTTGTGAGATAATTCTTTTCTTTTGGTTCTTTAAAGAATTCCTAAGTATTTCTTAGTTTTCTCTGAGATTCAATTTTGACTTATCATACAACAATACATAATTGTGTTTGGCGTTTTCTACAACATCAATCAACCATTGTACAGAGGTTCCTGCTTCTTATAAGTATAGGGGTTTATATACATGTTAGTACTTGAGTTGGCGCGCCCCGTGCCAGGGCGTCAGGGAGTTTTACAGGAGTAACGCCACCCGTGCCGTTGCTAGGCCAATGATGGCGCGCCCAACGCTAAGGCGGTAAGAAACGAGGCACAGAGTTTGAGGAGCACATTTTTTCTGATTTTCTTCCATATTTGTAAGTATTTTTCATATCTTTTATAGTTCTAATGTAATTAGGATTTTATTATTTAGTTTTTGATCCCAAAGTAGTTGTTATTTAGTAATTCCATTCCTTATTGGATTCTAGGGTTTCGTAGCTAATATAAATGAAAGGAGTATGCATACAAGCCAATTATATATGATGGTAAAGCATATACTTTGGAAATGATCTAATTTATTTATTAATAAAAGTATTCAGCCAGCTCGTTGAACTTTGCAGCATACTCCGACACCGTTATCGCTCCCTGCTTCAGCTCCAAAAATTGAACCTCAATTTGGTTCTGCGAGCTTGCCGGGAAGTACATCTCAAAGAACATCTCTTTGAATCGGTCCCATGCTATAATACCTTCTCCTCCTCGACTCTTGTTAGCTTGCTACCAGTAGCTAGCTTCCGACTTCAGCATATAAGTCGCAAAAGTCGTCTTCTGGTCGTCGTTGATTCTGGCCACATCAAAGACCTTTTCCATTTCCATTACCCACGTCTGGGCCTCTATCGGGTTCACGAATCCTTTGAATTCTGACGGTCCTACCACTTTGAATTCCTTGAACGTTGCAGCTTGTACTTGCGCTTGATTCGCAAGCGCTCTAATTAGTTAATTCACCAGTTGCTGAACTGGATTGGCGTTAACCTCATCGTTGTTGTTGTTTGTAGAACCCTCTTGTTGTTGCTGACGTATTGGTCTTCTTCTAGGATGCATCTTTCTGTTAAGACATACTCTTATTAGATCAATACTCATCTCTTAAATATTTAAGATCAACTTAAACATTTGAAATAAATCAATTCACACTTGAGCACATTGCACGTCAGTAAACTTCGATATTTTATTCATTCATAGTTTTTAAAACATAGAATAGATAGCATGTATGCTATTTACATCCTCTTTCTTGAACTGAAACAAGTTGCAGGATTACATCATCATCTTATCCCATTATTTATCACAAACTTTGGGACTTAAAATTATTTAATACATAAATAAACACATAGTTTATTACTCTACTATCTAGGTATGTTAAGACGTCGCACAGTCTCTCCATGTTCTTCTTCCATTACCTGAAACACTGTTCTAAGATCCACCATATAACACGGTAAATCCCTGAACTGAGCTGGGTAATAAAATACTCGATCTTGGGCACTGTCTATCGCTGAATGAAAAGCATAGTCTGTCTTCTTCATCTTGGCCTTCTTTGCTTGAAGCTCGTCTTCAGCACGATCTGCTCGTTGAGTAGCCTTCAAGAAAGCATCCTCCGCTCTAGCACGCTTTGCTGACTCCTCTTTTATGTCGTTCTTCAGTTTGTCTAGCTCAGCCCATGCATCATCTCTCTCACCCCCTACGTGAACTAGATCCCATTCCACGTTTCCAAGACGCTTGTCTAGATCTTGAATCGTCTCCTCCTTCTGTCGTATGGTGGTCTGACTCACATCTACCAGTTCCTCTAACTCTCCAACTCTGCCCCGAAGCTCAATGTTACAGTGGTAAACTTCCTCGTACATCACATCGCTGATAGAGTTAGGTGGAAATTCCTCTTCAAGATCCTCCTCCTCTTCCTTTGACTCATTCTCATCATCTCGATCAAAGACTGGCTAATGCTCCTGATCCACTACTGTGATCAATGGAGAAGGTTCTCTGTAAACCAACTGCTCCCAGATAGTCTGGATGTCTCGGGCCTCGTCATCCCTAGGCATCTGAGGTAACTCCTACCTAGCCTGACTGGACTCTCCAACAATTGTCATCCTGGCAACAAAATTTTAAGGTTTAATTATTACGTGATATCGATCGATACTCTTTGATACTCATCGATACTCGAGAGTACCAAACATAAGCACATAGCATATAAGGTAGTTTATTATCTTGACTATCATCACTATCTTTTCGATCTCCTATAAGGCTACTACCTAAGGTTCCCCACTTTAGGTTCATAACCTAAAGCTTTGATACCAACTTGTGACACCCCCAAATCCAGGTACTTCATTTCCATAGGATTTGGTGTTCACTATCTAAATCAAACATAACTAACTGCCCATAAATAAGAAATACAAAATAAATTACAACCTTAACAATAAAATCTTCCTTATAAAAGGATTACAACCTTGTCAAAACGTTCCCAGGTTTCTAACCTTAAATAAACATCAAATGCAAAAAATAAAACATCATATAATAATTACAGTCTTATGTTAAACTCATATAATAAATATGAACAAGTCTTCGCTACTTGTTCATCTTGCCTTTGCCCTTGCTGGTTGACGGCTCGTCAACCTTTTCAACATTAGTTGAAATGGTTATATATGCAAGAGTGAGCAAACAAAAGCTCACTTGAAATAACAATCAATAATGATGACATTTCACTAAATAAGTTCAACTGAATTGAATCAACATTTCTATAATCGATAATCAAGAATTGAATATAAGATTTAGAATTCATCTGAGGGTCACAAGACCTTGAACTATGTCCTAGGTTGTAAGTATTTCTATTTATACCTTTAACAATCGTTAGACTATATGGACTCTAACTCGTACTTAGGGGGATCAACCCTTCGTACCATGTATTATGCACAAACATCTTAACGCTTTCACATGGTAATCCCTTATTAATAGGGTTGTTCATCTCAGCTTTAATTTAACGAGTCCGCACCAAAGCAAGTTTGGTTTGGATAAGCTCAAAGGGTAATTTAGAGTTCAACTATCATCAACTAAGGAGTAGTTGAATCAACTTACAATAATTTAAGAGTTCGATAACAAAAGAATTATGAAATAACTATGAGTCATAACAATAGATATCATATTTAACAGTCATGCTTTAGAAATAAACTTAAAGCATTTGAAAGATACAATAAAACCTTGCTTGAACAATTAAGTCAAGGTTACCTTATCTTCAATAATGAAACTCAATAAGACATTTAACCAATATGGAGTTAAAAGAAATTACGTATTCAACAATAATAAAGAATAAAATAACTTGTTCAATTAAAAGTAGGAATTAGGAAAACTTGCCTCGTGCGTAAGCTAGTAAATATTAACTCGTTCCGTAATTTATCCTACGTACACGTTATTAACAATAGTAACACAAATTAGTTACTATATAGCTACATCACATCATTAGTTAACACATCTAGGTTAACTTACCTTTCTTTAGTTATTAGGTTTAAATCATTAGTTATCACATAACATGATCAAACCACACATTTACATCAAACTTAATAATCAATCAAATTATAATTTAAAATCATACATCTCATATTAAACATATGATTACATATTGCCCAATTAACATATAATTTTATTTCCATGCTTCCATAATTATTACATTAACATTATTAAAGAATTGTACATTTAAATAGAATTTTCTAGCTAAAATGCATAAGTGGCGCTGCAGCGCCACATACTAAACTACCAATTGTGCTGCGGCGCTGCCTCGGCACTGTATCGCGAGTGAAATGGCATGGAACCGGCGTTGCCGCGCCATACCAAGTCATTAGCTCTGCAGAACCAGACCTGGCGCTGTAGCGCTCTAGTTAACACTCTGAACTGGCGCTGTCACGTTGCGCCACATCACCCGAGGCTTCTGTGGCACTGCAGCGCCCTGTTTACTCATAGGACTGGCGTTGCGGCGGCACGTCATAGTCGGACGCAGACAACCTCGCAAACAGTGCAAGAAAAAACCAATTTGGCTTATTTTCTCAAATCAAACTCTAATTTCAACTCACATAATCCATATAAAACTTTACAGAATCATAAATCTATGCTTCTTAACATGTTTTAACACATATAAACATCACAACAATTAATTAAAAACATTTAATTTCATGATTTTGAAGAAAACTCCATTGTTAAGTATTCTTGACAAAAATAAATAATGTGACTTTGTTTTTAAACTAAATCACTTAATTAAAATAATGTTATTTTCGTTCCTTAACATATTATCATAATTTAGAATCTATTTACATAATATAGCATGAATTAACCATCAATTTTAATATCAAAGGATCCA
The DNA here is from genome assembly GCA_020205555.1 of Panax stipuleanatus. Taxonomy (NCBI): domain Eukaryota; kingdom Viridiplantae; phylum Streptophyta; class Magnoliopsida; order Apiales; family Araliaceae; genus Panax; species Panax stipuleanatus. Next base: position 57,799,838 of record CM035122.1, read on the forward strand.
TTTTTCAAAATATTTCACTGTAAATTGCTATGAACATGATTGCTTCATGTTCATCATATTTACATAAATTAAACAGCTTAAACTTGCATACAAATCATATATAAACAGTTTATAAACACAATTTACATATATAAACCATATTTACATGATTATCATGAAAAACTAAATTACGGAGAAGTTCTAAAATATATTTTCATGAAGAACAATGGAAGAACATAATTAGTAATTTCTAGAGTTAGATGTTTACCTTGATTCCTCATTAACTTTAGAAGAAGATGATGATAGCAATAAACCTCCTTTTTGATTTCACAGAGACTTTCTTCTTCTTTCTTTCTTCTTCTCTCTTTTCTCTCTAACTCTCTGTTCTTTCTTACTTTGCTCTTTCTAACTCAACGTATTATAAAATATAATATATAACTGATATAATACACTATATATAATAATATATAATTGATAAACTTAATTCTTCTTAATAAATACATCAGTTACTAGTTTTTGAAAATCAAAAGCTACTAAAGCTTGTTTGACAAAAACTGAATTAAACTAGAATTTTAAAAGCTAAGGCATTGTTTGCTAAAACTGAATTAAAACAGAATTTTAAAAGCTAAGGTCCTTGTTTGGTAAAAATAAATTAAAACCCCTTTTAATTTATTTTAATAACTCCTTTACTATATAGTTTAAATGTCAGACTTTATTCAATTAAATTCCAATATTCCAATTTAATTAAATTGAAGCTAACATCAACTTATTAATTAAAATTGCCACATAAATTAAATTTCTACATAATTGTAATTTACTTATTTAATCATAATTTCATGTAACAAATTAGTAAATCTCTAATTTAATTATTTAAATTAAATTAGACATTACTATAATTATTCATCAATTCATTAAATCATTACTACTAAATTACCACATGACAATCCATCTAATTTAATTATCTCAATTAAATTAGAACTTCAATCACAAAATTACTTAAACATCATTTTAATATTAAACATCAATTTAATTAATATATTGCACTCAATTAAATTACTCCACAACATAATCACATCAATTATTTATTCAACTCACTAAATAAAACAACTAAAATATTTATTTAATTCAATAAATATTTAAATGTAAAATACAAAAATCTCATTTGTTACATAAACCAATGCTTCTAGTATGATTTTACACATATAAACATCATAACAACCAATTTAAAACCTTTTAATTAAATGTTTTTGAAGAAAAATTCATTTTTAAGCGTTCTTGACAAAAATAAATACTGTGACTTTGTTTTTAAACCAAATCACTTTGTTTAAATCATATTATTTTCATTTCTTAACATATTATCACAATCTATAATCAATTTACATATAATAGCATGAATTAAGCATCAATTTTTATATCAAATAAGCCATTTTTCAGAATACTTCACTTTAAATTGCTATGAACATGATTTCTTCATATTCATCATATTTACATGAATTAAACAACTTAAACTCTCATATAAATCGTATATAAACAGTTTATATATACAATTAACATGTATAAATTATATTTACACAATTATCAGGAAAAACTCAAACGCAGAGAAGTAAAAATATCTTTTTATGAAGAACAATGAAAACTATAAATCTTAAAGTTAGATTACTACCTTTAATTTCTTGTTAGCTTTAGAAAAAGATGATGAATTTCTCTTCTTGTTTCCAGAGAGAGTTCTTCCTGTCTTCTTTTCATCATTCTCTCTTCTCTCTTTGATATTCTAACTCTGTTCTTCTCTTCTTCTTACTTTTCGTAATATATAAATATAACAGATACATATAATACGTATAAAAAATTGATAAAAACATAATATCTTTATTAAATACATATCAGTTACTTATTTTTGTAAATCAAAAGCCACTAAGGCTTGTTTGGCAAAACTGAATTAAAAATAGAATTTTAAAAGCCTTAAGCCTTATTTGGTAAAACTAAATTAAAACTCTTTAATTTATTTTAATAACTCCTTTAATACATAGTTTAAATTTCACACTTTGTTTAATTAAATTCCAATATTTCAATTCAATTAAATTAAAGCTAACATCAACTTATTAAATCAAATTGCCACACAATTATAGTTTATTTATTAATCATAATTTCATTTAACGAATTAGTAAATCTCTAATTTTATTATTAAAATAAATTAGACATTACTATAATTATTCATTAAATCATTACTACCAATTACCACATAATAATTCATCTAATTTAATTATCTCAATTAAATTAAAACTTTAACCATAAAATTATTAAACATCAATTTAATTAATATATTACATTTAATTAAATTACTCCACCACATAATCACATCAATTATTTATTCAACTCAATAAATAAATTAATTAAAATATTTATTTAACTTCATAAATATTTAAAATTAAAATACAGAGATCTCATTTGTTACAGATATCTAAGGAGCTCTTCCGATCTCGGATGATCGAGGGCACTGCCGTTGAGACTCATGTTCTAAGGGTGATCAATCTGATTGAACGCCTTGGACAGCTTGGGTTCGTCATGGATGGGGAGTTGAGTCAAGACTTAGTCTTGCAGTCACTCCTTGAGACCTTCTCACAATTTGTTGTGAATTTTCACATGAATAAGTTGGATGTCAGCTTGCCTGATTTACATAACATGTTGAAAACTGCAGAAGGTTATCCCATCCAAGAAGAACCATGTCTTAATGGTGGATGATTCTTCCAAGAAAAGGAAGAGGCCCAAGGTATCTTTTGAAAAGAAGAAAACCAAGAAGGCTAAGGGCAAGGCAAAAGTGAAAGATCAAAAGAAACCTGATCCAGCTAGCAAAGGAATGTTCTTTCATTGCAACGATCCGAGTCACTGGAAGAGGAACTGCAAGAGCAGAAAAGAAGCATGGAGAAGTTTTGACTTCCAATCAAGGTTTGTTCATGATTGAAATTAATTTTTCTGAAAGTCAAACTTCTACTTGGGTATTGGATACCGACTGCGGTTCTCACATATGTAATACTATGCAGGGACTGGTCAGAAGTAGAAAGCTGAACAAGGATGAAGCCGTCCTACGAGTGGAAAATCGAGCAAAGGTTGCAGCATTAGTTGTAGGGACTTATTGTTTAGCACTACCTACGGGCAAGTCCATTTATTTAAATAATTGTTATTTTGCTCCGACACTCATTAGAAACATTATCTCAATTTTTGTATTGGATATGGATGGTTTTGACATTATAATAAAGGACAATAGTTGTTCTATTTATAATAAGAATGTTTTATTTTGTGTTAGAAAATTTTTAAAAGGACTTTACATACTTGACTTGCATGAAAATATATTTCAAATTAAACAAACTAAGAAAAGAAAAAGAGATTATGTTAGTTATACCTATATGTGGCACTGTAGACTCAGTCATATCAATGAAACAAGATTATCCAAGTTGCATAAAGATAAGCTCTTAGAGTTATCTGATTATGAATCATATCCAACTTGTGAATCTTGTCTCATGGGTAAAATGACTAAATCTCCTTTTAGTGAAAAAGGGAAAGAGTTACAGAGTTGTTAGCGTTGGTTCACACAGACGTTTGTGGACCTATGACAATGAATGCACGGGGAGGGTATTCTTATTTTATTACTTTCACTGATGATCACTCAAGATTTGAATATTTGTATTTAATGAAATACAAATCTGAATCATTTAAAAGGTTCAAAGAGTTCAAAAGTGAAGTAGAGAAACAAACTGGCAAAAGTATTAAGATTCTTCGATCAGATCGAGGTGGTGAATACTTAAGAAGTGAGTTTCTCGATTATCTCAAAGAAAATGGTATAATCTCGCAATGAACTCCACCAGAAACACCATAATTAAATGGTGTATCTGAAAGGAGAAATCAAACATTGTTGGACATGGTTCGTTCCATGATGAGTTTTACCGATCTTCCAGTATCATTATAGGGTTATACCCTAGAAGCGGCTGCATATCTACTAAATAAGGTCCCCCCGAAATTCATCCCCAAGACTCCATATGAGATGTGCACAAGGAGGAAACCTGGTCTTATGGATGTTAAGATTTGGGGATGTCCAGCTTATGTGAAAAGGTTTCAAAATGATAAGCTTGGGACAAGATCTGACAAGTGCACGTTTGTGGGATATCCTAAAGAAAGTTTGGGATACTATTTCTATAATCCTACTGAGCAAAAGGTGATTGTTGCGAAACATGCTACCTTCTTGGAAAAGGAGTTTATCCTTAAAGGGGCTAGTGGGAGGAAAATAGATCTTGAAGAAATTCAAAAATCACAAACCACTACAGATCAAATGGATGAACCTGTCCAAGTAGAGACACCTTCTGTACAACACCCTATTCGTAAATCTGGAAGAGTACCGAAGATACCTGATAGGAATTGATTCGTCATAGAGGATGACGATGAGGTACGCATAATGGATGATGATGATCCATTGAATTACGAATAGATTATGAGTAATAAAGACTCAAGGAAATGGCTGAAAGCCATAAAATCTGAGATGGACTCCATGGATGATAACGAAGTATGGACTTTGGTTTCACCACCTGAAGGCATTAAGCCTGTTGGGTGTAAATGGTTCTTTAAAAGAAAGACTGGAGCGGACGACAAGGTAGAAACCTATAAGGCCCGACTGGTTGCAAAAGGTTTCAAACAAAGACAAGGAGTTGACTATGTTGAAACCTTCTCACTAGTAGCTATGCTCAAGTACATTCGAATTTTGCTTGCGATTGCAGCTTATTACAACTATGAGATCTGGCAGATGGAAGTGAAAACGGCCTTCCTCAATGGGAAACTTGAGGAGGATGTGTACATGACACATCCAAAGGGATTTGTTTCAAAGGTTGGAACAAATCAAGTCTGTAAGTTGCAACGATCTATTTATGGATTGAAGCAAGCTTTTCGTAGATGGAACATCCGTTTTGATGAGATAATCAAAGAGTTTGATTTTATCAAAAACGAGGATGAATCATATGTGTACAAGAAGGTTAGTGGGAGTGTTGTCTCATTACTTGCATTATATGTTGATGATATATTACTGATAGGGAATGACATTCCTGTGCTACAATCGATAAAAAACTGGTTATCTAAACACTTCTCCATGAAGGACTTGGGAGAAGCATCCAATATTTTAGGGATAAAAATCTATAGAGATAGATCTAAAAGGATATTTGGCTTATCCCAAGGAACGTACATTGACTCGATGCTAAAGAGGTTTAGCATGAAAGATTCCAAAAGAGGTATAATGCGGATGAGCCATGTAATACATCTCTCCAAGAAACAGGCCCCAAAGACACCTGAGGAGAGAGATCGTATGAGTAAGATTCCTTATGCTTCAGCGATAGGATCTATCATGTATGGTATGATATGTACTTGACTGGATGTCGCTCATGCACTTAGTGTAATGAGAAAATATCGGTCGAATTTAGGAAAAGAGCACTGGAAGGCAGTGAAAAATATCTTAAAGTATATACGAAGGACTAAGGATGTTTTTCTTGTCTGAAGTTGGTCTGAATTAAAACTCGAGGGCTTCACAGACTCAAATTTTCAAATAGACCAAGATGACAGTAAATTCGTTTCGGGGTATGTGTTTACCTTAAACGATGGCGAAGTGAGTTGGAAGAGTTACAAACAGTAAACAGTTGATAATTCAGTGACAGAGGCAGAGTACATAGCTGCAAGTGAAGCTGCAAAGGAGGCTGTTTGGATGAAAAAGTTCATAACTGAACTTGGTGTGGTTCCTAGCATTGGAGGAGCAGTCCCCTTGTACTGTGATAACACTGGAGCTGTTGCACAGGCTAAAAAACCCAGGTCTTATTAAAACTCCAAACACTTATTGCGAAAATTTCACTTGATCAGGGTGATCATTGAAAGAGGAGACGTCACCTTGGAGTGTGTAGACAATCAAGACAACATTGCAGATCCATTTACTAAAGTTTTAACACAACAACAGTTTGATCGTTACTTGGAGAAGATGATGTTAGGAATATACATGAGAATGTTATTCCTATGTATATAAGATTTGATTATGATCTCAATGAATAAATATGCAAATATGTCTGCATTGATGAAAGGTGTAAAGTCCTTAATAGATGATAAGCATATGTACAAAGACTTAGACTGAAATGATTAAATATGTTAGGTTGATCCTACATGAACAAATAGCTTTGTAAAGTCCTTCAAAAGATTATGATGTACAAGGACTATGAATAGAAAGATCAAACTTGTTAGGTTGATCTTATATATTGTAATAGATTGGTTTGTTTGATCGTCGAGCACTGCATTAGACTTCGTAGTCTTCTAGGAGAGACAAGGAAGAATCGGAGTCTATCAAGGCAGAATCGTAGTCTATAAGGATAGTCACTCTCCAAGGTTGTAGTCTTCCAGAAGAGACAAGGCAGGATCGTGGTGTGTCGAGGAGGACTTTCTCGAAGCCGTAGTCTGTCGAGGAAGTCAAGTTCAGAATTGTGGAGACAGCCTGTCAAAGCGCCTGTCGAGCGCCTGCCGAGCTAAGTCAAGAATCGTAGGCCTCACTTGAAGTTATGGAGCCTGCATATTTTATTAAGGGTCGAAATTGTAGTTGGGCAGATCAGTCAAGGGACAACAATTGTTAAGGCAGAAATCGTAGTCTATCATATGATCTGCTCTCGGAGTCGTAGTGTCTGCAGAACCAAAGCAAGATCCTAGTCTACAAAACAAAGGCTTAGACAAAGTCAATCAAGTGCTCACAACGCCAAGGAAGAATCGTAGAGACTACACGATTCTCAACAAATGAGTACTCCCGAAGTATCCAAAGATTGAAGCCTCTAAAAAGAGTAGTAAAGAGTCAATCAACCTGAAGAAAGCCAGAGAGCACTCACTGAATGGCCTGCAAGCAAACAGAAGATCGAAGCACCAGCTCCATCAGAATACTGATTGAGAAGTGAAGTCATTCAGGAGAAGTCTTCCACAAGCAAATGTTAGAAGATAATAAATGAAGTGACTGACCAAAGTAAGACAACGAGTGCAATGTCTGTCAAAGCTAACAGAAGACAACGATCATGGTGATGACTATGATAGTGGTGTTTTCCTAACAAGCAGCAAGAACTGATGAAGCACATACAGTGACATTGGCCAACCTATAGAGAGCAGACGAAAAGGATTGTCAATAGGTTAACCTCACCATAAAGAGTGAACGGGAGATCACAGGGCAGAATGTAGAAAGAGCTGAGCATGACTAATCAGAAGAGTCTTGCAAACTAGAAGGGCCAAAGCATTCAGACAAGTTGTTAGTTCCTGATATAAGTCAAGGAAAGCAGAAGCATTGAAGTACTGCACGAGTGAAGAAGGAGAGGTTCTACATTATCGATTCGGACAACACTCTCAGAATCATAGTGTTGTTTTAACCAGTCAACGAGCAACATTCAATAGATAAACTACGATCAAGTTCATAGTCATCTGCATCAGAATCGTGGAGTTCGGTCATCTGATTATTAAAGCTTTGGCAACGCCCTAATATAAATACTGACATTCAAACGTTGCTGATTGAGAGCATCGATGCAAAAGCATAACTCCTGTGGTTCTAATCGAGGAATCAGAAAGGAGAAATAAAGGAGATTACCAGCTTGACACATGAAAGTGATATCTCTGAAGTGGTAGGTGAAATAGTAGGTTGCTGTGTCAGAAAAGTCAAAAAGGTGTTGTCACGTCAAGTCAGCAGTCTGCACCAAATAACTCAGAATCTTTGAGGCAATTCAAATAACTTCCAACGGCTAGTTTCTAACGGGAAGTTGATGGAGAAGTATATAACAGCTGAAGCTTCAAAGATGAAAGAGTTGTTGACTCTACGAGTTCTATAGAGCTTGTAACGTTTGAGATTTTATAATTAATTTTAATATTTATTGAGATAAATAAATATTTTATGTGATTTATTTATTGAGTTAAATAAATAAATTATGTGATTTATGGAGTGATTTAATTAAGTATTATATACAAATTAAATGAATGTGTAATATTTATTTAATTAATATTAATGTTATGTTATAGTTCTAATTTAATTGAGATAATTGAATTAGATGAATTATATGATGAAGTGTTACATGGATTATAACTAGCGAGTAATTATAATTATGTGGCAATTTTATGTGATTAATTGATGTTAGATTTTAATTGATTAAATTAGATGATTGATATTTAATTAATTAAAATGTGACATTAAAGTATGTATTAAATAATTTGTTAAAATAAAAGAAAAAGGATTTTAAATGAGTTTAAATAAACAAGGCTTTGCATTTGTTTTAAATCTATTCTACCAAACATGGCCTTAGTAATAATAACCTGTTTTTTTTAAAATAATGTTGTTTTGGCCAAACAAAGCCTTAAGGCTTTTTGAATTTTGAAACTTATGTAACTGCTAAATTAATTAAGCTAATTAGTATTAGTTAGTACGCGTATTATATTATATTACGTTAGTTCTATACTACGTTAGATTAATCCTAAGTCTAAACTAAGAGCAAAGAAGAAAGAAAAGAGCAGAGGAAAAAAAGAGAAAGCAGAGAAGAGTTGGAGAAGAAGAGAAGGAAGAAGAAGCTTGTGAAGGCTAGAGTGAATCTTTGTTTTCTTCTCCTATCACCGAAAGGTAATCCATAATCTCTACTTTCATATTTTCAAAACTCGATTTAAGTTTCATGTTTTATTCTCTGTGAAAACTGAGTTTTCATGTAATAGCATAAACATGGATGATATATATATATATATATATATATATATATATATATATATATAGGTGGTGTTGTTCATGGTGAATTATATGGTTATCAATGATTTTCAGAAATCAAATTACTGTAGAAATATATTTTAACAGAAAATTCATGTTTATATGAGTTCATATGGAATTTCATGAGTTTATATATTATGGGTGATTTTACATTGAGAAATTGGAATATGTTAGTATGTTGTTTAGAAATTTTCTATGATACTACCTTGAATCATGAGAATAAAGCATGTGTTATAAGTTGAATTGCTTAAGAATTTGATTACAGTGACTTATTTTGGAAAATATACGAGTTTTCATGAAAATGGCCAAATTGGATTTTTAAAACTTGTGATTATCATTGTTTAAATGGTTTTGTGTTGTGGATGCATGTTATATATATGTATAATTTCATAGGTATGATTTACAATGTTTAAGTAACTGTAAATATCCATTTGTTGGCTTGTATGGGTTAATCGGTGAAGCAGAGTAACGTGGCTGTCTGCGTCTGGCCGAGTTGCTGCGCAGTTGCGCCGGCAGCAAGGCCAGGAGCAGCGCAGCTGTGCCGCTTGTCCTTCCCAGATCCTTACCCTGCGCAGCTGCGCCGGTGCCAAGGCCTGTGGCTGCGCAGCTGCGCCGTGCACAGTGCAGTGGCAGTGAGTTTTAGTCAAGTGTGCAGTGTGTTGTTATGTTTCCATTACATTATTGCTAAGATAATGAGCATGTCTCTAGCTGCTATAACATGTGTTAACATGAAGTTGATAATTTCATAATTCGAGAAAAAGAAAGTTTTGAAAAAACTAATATGGTATTTAAATTATAAACTATAATTGTTTAATTGTACAATAAGTTACTTAATTATAATTTTATTAATTATAATTAAGAATAAATGTTTAATTTAAATTATAATTTTTGTGAAATTATAATGTATAGAAGTTGATTTATTTTAATCAATTAGATGTTAATTTAAATTATAATTTATGTAATTATAATTTAATAAATGCATGTTTAATTATGGATTATAAATTGATAATTTTATGATTAATTATAATTTGTGTAATTAAATGAATGATGTGGTTTAATTGATTATAATTATTATAATTTGTTTATAATTATAATTTAAGTAATTATAATTTGATTGAGTGTTTGAATTATAATTGTTTAATTATAATTTAGTTAAATACATAATTGATTTAATTAACTAAGTGATAGTTGATTATTATTATTAGAGTGAGTTAACCATGAGGGTTAACCACTTATGTGAATTAGTTACGTGTTAACTAATTTAGGTTATTGTGATTAAATATATATGTGTAAGAAGTATTAAAGTACGTGAATTGTGTTAAGTAGCTTACGCTTGAGGCAAGTCTTCTAAACCCTAAACTCGTTAATTTTATGCAAGTTTTCTGTACCCTAAACTTGTTGATTATATACAAATTCTTGAATTCATATATTCATTGTTGAGAATGTCCTTTCTATTTCTGTATTAGACAATTATTTATTTAATTGAATGATCTTAACTTATTGTTCAAGTAAGATCCAGTTATTATTATAAATGCTTTAAGTTGAGTCTAAAGCATATGTTAATTCATAATTCTTTTATTTATGAATTATTAGAAGTTGATTCAACTAATCCTTAGTTGATGAACGTGAATTCTAAATTACCCTTGTAAGCTTATCCAAACCAAACTTTCTTTGGTGTGGACTTGAATTCAAATTATTGAGTTGAACAACCTTATTTACTAGCGGAGGTTACTATGCATAGCGTTAAGATGTTTGTGCACAATACATGGTACGAAGAGCTGATCCCCCTAAGTACGAGTTAAGGTCCATAGTCTTATTGACTGTTAAAGGTTTAAATAAAAATATTTATGATCTAGGACAAGAGTTCAAAGGTCTTATGACACTCAGATAAATTCTATATACGAATTTTAATGTTGATAGAGAATTATTATTCAATTCTTTATTGTTGAAGTAAGCTAAGTTATTCAGATTCTTTTTAAAGAATTCCTTTCATGTATATATTATTGTTAAACTCCAGTGAGCTGTGGTTTGCTCACTCTTGCATTAAATAATAATTTCAATTAAGGTTGATAACGCTGATGCTCCGTCTACAAGTAAGGGCAAGGGAAAGCAAAGCAAGTGAAGACTTGTTTTTATTTAATTGAGAATGATTGTAATAATTGAATGTTATGTTTTATTTTCGCACTTTATTATATTCATATCAAGGTTAGAATAACCCTGGAATTGATTTTGAGAAGGTTGTAACCCTTGTTTTAAGGGAGATTTTATTAATAGTTGAATAAAGGTTGTAATTTATTTTAAGATATATTGGGTAGATGTTTGTTATAGTTAGAAAGTGAACACCAAATCATGTGGAAACGAAGTACCCGGATTTGGGGGTTTCACAGGTTGGTATCAGAGCTGTAGGTTATGAAATCTTAGGTGGGGAAAAACCTTAGGTAGTAGCCTTATGGTAAGATCGAGAAGATAGGTGTGCTAGGTAAAGATAATAAACTACCTTATGTGCCTATGTGTTTACATTATAGTATTCGAAGAGTGACGATTCGTTATCACGTAATAATGAACTTTAAAATTCTTTTGTCAGGATGTCGAACGTGGGAGAACCTAGTTAGGCTAGAAAGGATGTACCTCAGGTTCCTAGAGAGGAGGAGCCCCGTGACATACATATTGTCTGGGAGCAGCTTGGTTAGGAGAGAGCCATCTCCAGTGATCACCGTAGCTGGTCGGGAGCGTGAGTTGACACCTATTCCAGAGGATGAGAACGAGGACGAGTCTGAAGAGGAGGAAGAGGATCCCAAAGAGGAATTCCCACCTCACTCTACTAGTGCTGAGATGTACGAGGCTGTCTACGATAGCAATGTGGAACTTCATGGACGAATAGGAGATTTCGAGGAGACTATTCAGCAGCGTGATGAGACTATCAAAGAGATGGATAGTGCACTAGGAGATGCACAGTGGAACCTGATACATATGGAGGTCGAAAGAGATGCTGCTCATTTTGAATTGGCAAAGCTGAAGCAAGACATCCAGGAGGAGTCGAGGAAGCGTGCCAGAGCTGAGGAGTCAAGCTTGAGGTCTAATCAACGAGCTGATCAAGCTGAAGATGAAGCTGAAGCCAAGAGGGCCAAGCTAAGGGAAACAAAATATGCTTTTCATACAGCGATAGAGAGAGCTCAGGACCGTATTTTCTACTACCCAGCTCAGTTCCAAGGTTTATCGTGGTATGTGGTGGACCGAAGAACGGCAATTTGGGTGATAGAAGAGGAACGTAGAGAGGCTGTGCGACGTATTAATATGCCTAGGCAGTAGCAGCAGTAGCAGTAATAGTAGTAGTAGCAGTAGCAGTAGTAGTATAGTTTTGTTTATGTATTACTTTTTGTAATAAGTAAAGTAAATCCCATAATTTGAGAAAAGAATGGGATAAGCTAATAATGTAATCCTGTAACTTTTGCAGTTCAGGAAGGATGATAAAAATAGCAGAAGTGCTATCAGTTTGATGTTTTTAAACTACGACTAACGAATAAAAGAAGTCTATTGACGTGCTTGGTGTTCTATGTGAACTGAATTGTCTAGAACGTTTAAGTATGAACTTGGATACTTAATAGTTGGATAAAAGGTCTAATAATGATATTTTCTTAACAGAAAATGCCTCCTAGAAGAACAGTGACACGTCAAAACCCCGAGGGTTCGACGAACAACAACAATAACGATGGGACGAACCCCAACTCGGTTCAGCAGTTAGTGAACCTGTTAACAGGAGCTCTTGCGAATCAGCCGCAAGTACAAGGAACAACGTTCAAGGAATTCAAGGCAGTAGGACCGCCTGAGTTCAAAGGATCGGCTAACCCTATCGAGGCTCAAACGTGGGTTATGGAAATGGAGAAGGTGTTTGACGTGGCTAGGGTAGGAGAAGACGAAAAGACAACGTTCGCGGCTTTCATGTTGCAGTCGGATGCTAGCTTTTGGTGGCAGGCTAACAAGACTCGAGAGGGAGAGGGAGTCATCACGTGGGAACGTTTCAAGGAAATGTTCTACGAGATGTATTTTCCAGTGAGTTCGCAGGACCAGATGGAGGTCCAGTTCCTAGAACTTAAGCAAGGAGGGATGACGGTGTCCGAGTATGCCGCTAAGTTTAACGAGTTAGCCAGGTTCGCTACTTACCAGGTCAGCACTGTCGCTAGGAAGGCGAGAAGGTTTGAACGGGGACTGAAGCCCTGGCTCTACAGCAAGCTTTCCATGTTCCAGCTGAATACCATTGCAGCGGTGTTGGAGAAAGCCATACTTGCTGAAGGAGGAAGCGACGCAGTGACGAAGTTCAACAAAGATAAGAAGAAGAAGAATGAGGTAGAAACCAAGTCTGGGGGTAGCAGCACTGTGAACCAGAAGAGGAAGAGGTCCGATAATACCTTTGCTGGGAGTCAGCAAGGAAGCCAGCAGAAGAGGAAGTTCGAAGCATGTGCTACATGCGATAAGAATCACACTGGCGTGTGCATGAAGGGGAAGCGGGTGTGCTTCAACTGTGGTCAGGAAGGCCACATCGCGCCTAATTGTCTAAAACCGAAGAAGGGAGCTTGCTTTACATGTGGATCCAAAGATCACATGGCTCGCAACTGCCTGAAGAAGCTAACGGTAGGGTCAACAGGGAGCGGAGGGAATGGAAGCGGCAGTACCGTTACTATCGCTGCACCAGTGCAAGCTGTTCGACCCACTGCACGGACATTCAATATGACGGTGCAGGATGCTGTGTAATCAAAAGATGTGGTGTCAGGTATTATTCCGGTCAATAGTATAAATGCATATGTATTATTTGATTCGGGTGCTACTTGCTCATTCATATCTGATGATTTTGCTAGAACCCTAGACTTACCTGTAGAGGAGTTAATTTACCCTTTGAACATAGAGATTGCGAATAGGGAGGTTATTCCTGTTAGGAGCGTTTATAAGAACTATAGATTGGACATTAAGGGTCAGGAGCTTAGAGTAGATTTGATTCCGATAAAACTTAGGGAATTCGACGTCATACTAGGTATGGATTAGTTGTTCAACTATGGGGCGATAATCGACTGTTAGAAGAAGTTGGTAAACCTTACGACTCCGTCGAAGTTGGTGTTCTATGGTAGAAAATCGCCTAGGCAAGCGATTTGTCTGACGGTTATGCAGGCCAAGAAACTTCTGACGCAAGGCTGTGTAGGATATCTAGCCTACATAGTAGATTCGCGTAAGGAAAGTCCGAAGGTGGAGGAAATATCGGTAGTTAAGGAGTTTGTGGACGTTTTTTCGAGCGATTTGCCAGGACTTTCGCCAGATAGGGAGACAGAGTTCGTGATCGATCTAGCACCGGAAACTGCTCTAATTTTGAAGGCTCCGTACCTGAATGGCTCCAGTCAAGATGAAGGAACTGATGGTTCAACTACAAGAATTACTGGACAAGAAGTATATTCAATCGAGCATTTCGTCGTGGGGAGCGCCTGTCTTATTCGTGAAGAAAAAGGATGGGTCGATGCGTCTTTGCATTGATTATAGAGAGTTGAATAAAGTTACGATCAAGAATAGGTACCCTTTACCTAGGATCGATGATTTGTTTGATCAACTGAAGGGTGTGAAATACTTCTCGAAAATCAATTTGAGAAGCGGGTATCATCAGTTGAAGGTGAGGAAGGAAGATATACCGAAAACGGCTTTTAGAACTCGGTATGGTCATTACGAGTTCTTGGTGATGTCATTTGGTCTCACGAATGCCCCAGCTGCATTTATGGACTTAATGAACAGGGTGTTCAAGCCATTTCTGGACAAGTTCATGGTAGTGTTCATAGATGACATCCTGGTTTATTCCAAGACCGAGGAGGAGCATGCTAAACACTTACGACTAACCTTAGAAGCACTGAGACGAGAGAAGCTTTACGCTAAATTCTTCGAAATGCAAATTTTGGTTGGAACGTGTGCAATTCTTTGGCCACGTGATCGACAAGGATGGTATTTCGGTAGCTCCGTCGAAAGTTGAGGCCGTAATTAGTTGGGAACAACCGAAGATGCCGTCTGAAGTGAGAAGTTTCTTAGGATTGGCTGGTTATTACCGAAGATTTATTCAAGACTTTTCTAGAATCGCAACTCCGTTGACGAATTTGACTCGTAAAATAGTTAAGTTTGTTTGGATGGAGAAGTGTGAGGAGAGTTTTCAAGAGCTGAAGAAGAGGTTGAGTACTGCGCCTGTATTGTCTTTACTGGATAGTTCGGGGAATTTCGTAGTATATAGTGATGCCTCACATAAAGGATTAGGCTGTGTATTGATGCAGAGCGGCAAAGTCATTGCCTATGCATCACGTCAGCTGAAGGATTACGAGAAGGGGTATCCGACCCATGACCTAGAATTGGCGGCAGTAGTGTTTGCCCTAAAGATTTGGAGGCACTACTTATATGGAGAAAAGTGTGAAATATACACAGATCACAAGAGTCTGAAGTATATATTTACCTAGAAGGATTTGAACATGCGCCAAAGAAGGTGGTTGGAACTAATTAAAGACTACGATATCGAGATACTTTACCATCCGGGTAAAGCTAACGTTGTTGCAGACGCATTGAGCAGAAAAGGTCGGGAGAAGCTGAACGTATTAACTGATCAGGATCGGTTAATAGAACAGATGGCTAGATTGGAGTTGGAAGTGAAGTTTCCGAAAGAATCGGATGAGATGTTGTTTCAAGTAACCATTGGTTCTACTTTAATAGACAAAGTGAAAGAAGCACAACTTTATGATGAAGAATGTGAAAAGGTTCGGAAGAGGATAACCGATGGCGAAGAGTTCAAGTTCAAGATTGATAATGAAGGTCTGTTACGATTTGAAGGTAGAATATGGGTACCGCCAGTACCAGAGGTCAAAGAAAAGATTCTGAGCGAAGCTCATAGTTCTAGATATTCTATTCACCCTGGGAGTACGAAGATGTACCAGGATCTCATGCATCATTTCTGGTGGCCGAATATGAAGAGGGACGTTGCTGAATGTGTTATGAAGTGCTTAACGTGTCAGAAAGTTAAAGCAGAACACCAGAGACCAAGTGGTTTGCTGCAACCGTTAGAAATTCCAGAGTGGAAGTGGGAGCACATCACGATGGATTTTGTGGTAGGACTTCCAACGACTCAGAAGGGATTCGATGCGATATGGGTTATAGTGGATCGACTGACGAAGTCAGCCCACTTTCTGCCGATCAGGGTTAAGTACAACCTGGATAAGCTAGCGAAGCTATACGTCAAGGAAATTATTTCTCGACATGGTGTTCCAGTGTCGATTGTGTCCGACAGAGATCCGCGTTTTACGTCTAATTTCTGGAAACGATTGCAAGAATGTCTGGGAACGCAATTGCGAATGAGTACAGCGTATCATCCTCAGACTGATGGCCAGAGCGAAAGAACGATTCAAACGTTTGAGGATATGCTGAGAGCTTGTGTGATGGACTTCAAAGGAAGCTGGGAGGATCATTTACCATTGGTGGAGTTCGCCTACAACAATAGTCATCATGCGAGTATTGGCATGCCACCTTACGAAGCGTTATACGGTAGAAAATGCAGAACTCCTTTGTGCTGGGATGAAGTCGGTGAACGTCAATTGTTGGGACCAGAATTGGTACAACAAACCGCCGAAGTTGTGAAGCTGATCAAAACGAGATTAGTTGCTGCTCAAGACAGACAGAAGAAGTATGCCGATTTACATCGACAGAACCGAGAATTCTTACCAGGAAGTTTCGTGTTCCTGAAAGTATCTCCCTGGAAGGGGAAAATTCGATTCGGTAAGAAGGGGAAGCTGAGTCCCCGATTCATTGGACCTTTTGAGGTACTACGAAAGGTGGGCGAGGTTGCTTACGAGATTGCATTACCTCCGGAGCTCGAGAATATACTGTGTTAAGACCTTACAAGCACGATTATAAACATATAATAAAATATGAACCTTTACAGTTTGATAAAGACTTAACATATGAAGAAGTGCCTGTTCAAATAATTGATAGAAAGGAACAAGTACTTAGGAATAAAGTGATACCTTCTGTTAAGGTAATCTGGAGGAACCACAGTGCTGAAGAAGCTACGTGGGAACTCGAAGATGTTATGATGAAGTCTGATCCGCATTTATTTGCTTAGTTATGTGTAACCCCTTATATACTGATTCTGGAGACAGAATCCTTTTAAGGAGGGAAGAATGTAATAGACGAGATTTTTTTTTGTGTGATTCTGGGGACAGAATCTTTTAAGGAGGGAAGATTGTAACGATTGAGATTTTATAATTAATTTTAATATTTATTGAGATAAATAAATATTTTATGTGATTTATTTATTGAGTTAAATAAATAAATTATGTGATTTATGGAGTGATTTAATTAAGTGTTATATACTAATTAAATGAATGTGTAATATTTATTTAATTAATATTAATGTTATGTTATAGTTCTAATTTAATTGAGATAATTGAATTATGTGATGAAGTGTTACATGGATTATAATTAGCGAGTAATTATAATTATGTGGCAATTTTATGTGATTAATTGATGTTAGATTTTAATTGATTAAATTAGATGATTGATATTTAATTAATTAAAATGTGACATTAAAGTATGTATTAAATAATTTGTTAAAATAAAAGAAAAAGGATTTTAAATGAGTTTAAATAAACAAGGCTTTGCATTTGTTTTAAATCTATTCTACCAAACACGACCTTAGTAATAATAACCTGTTTTTTTTAAATAATGTTATTTTGGCCAAACAAAGCCTTAAGGCTTTTTGAATTTTGAAACTTATGTAACTGCTAAATTAATTAGGCTAATTAGTATTAGTTAGTACGCGTATTATATTATATTACGTTAGTTCTATACTACGTTAGATTAATCCTAAGTCTAAACTAAGAGCAAAGAAGAAAGAAAAGAGCATAGGAAAAAAAGAGAAAGCAGAGAAGAGTTGGAGAATAAGAGAAGGAAGAAGAAGCTTGTGAAGGCTAGAGTGAATCTTTGTTTTCTTCTCCTATCACCGAAAGGTAATCCATAATCTCTACTTTCATATTTTCAAAACTCGATTTAAGTTTCATGTTTTATTCTCTGTGAAAACTGAGTTTTCATGTAATAGCATAAACATGGATGATATATATATATATAGGTGGTGTTGTTCACGGTGAATTATATGGTTATCAATGATTTTCAGAAATTAAATTACTGTAGAAATATATTTTAACAGAAAATTCATGTTTATATGAGTTCATATGGAATTTCATGAGTTTATATATTATGGGTGATTTTACATTGAGAAATTGGAATATGTTAGTATGTTGTTTAGAAATTTTCTATGATACTACCTTGAATCATGAGAATAAAGCATGTGTTATAAGTTGAATTGCTTAAGAATTTGATTACAGTGACTTATTTTGGAAAATATACGAGTTTTCATGAAAATGGCCAAATTGGATTTTTAAAACTTGTGATTATCATTGTTTAAATGGGTTTGTGTTGTGGATGCATGTTATATATATGTATAATTGCATAGGTATGATTTACAATGTTTAAGTAACTGTAAATATCCATTTGTTGGCTTGTATGGGTTAATCGGTGAAGCAGAGTAACGTGGCTGTCTGCGTCTGGCCGAGTTGCTGCGCAGCTGCGCTGGTAGCAAGGCCAGGAGCAGCGCAGCTGCGCCGCTTGTCCTTCCCAGATCCTTACTCTGTGCAGCTGCGCCGGTGCCAAGGCCTGTGGCTGCGCAGCTGCGCCATGCACAGTGCAGTGGCAGTGAGTTTTAGTCAAGTGTGTAGTGTGTTGTTATGTTTCCATTACATTATTGCTAAGATAATGAGCCTGTATCTAGCTGCTATAACATGTGTTAACATGAAGTTGATAATTTCATAATTCGAGAAAAAGAAAGTTTTGAAAAAACTAATATGGTATTTAAATTATAAACTATAATTGTTTAATTGTACAATAAGTTACTTAATTATAATTTTATTAATTATAATTAAGAGTAAATGTTTAATTTAAATTATAATTTTTGTGAAATTATAATGTATAGAAGTTGATTTATTTTAATCAATTAGATGTTAATTTAAATTATAATTTATGTAATTATAATTAAATAAATGCATGTTTAATTATGGATTATAAATTGATAATTTCATGATTAATTATAATTTGTGTAATTAAATGCATGATGTGGTTTAATTGATTATAATTATTATAATTTGTTTATAATTATAATTTAAGTAATTATAATTTGATTGAGTGTTTGAATTATAATTGTTTAATTATAATTTAGTTAAATACATAATTTATTTAATTAACTATGTGATAATTGATTATTATTATTAGAGTGAGTTAACCATGAGGGTTAACCACTTACGTGAATTAGTTACGTGTTAACTAATTTAGGTTATTGTGATTAAATATATATGTGTAGGAAGTATTAAAGTACGTGAATTGTGTTAAGTAGCTTACGCTTAAGGCAAGTCTTCTAAACCTTAAACTCGTTAATTTTATGCAAGTTTTCTGTACCCTAAACTTGTTGATTATATACAAATTCTTAAATTCATATATTCATTGTTGAGAATGTCCTTTCTATTTATGTATTAGACAATTGTTTATTTAATTGAAATGATCTTAACTTATTGTTCAAGTAAGATCCAGTTATTATTTTAAATACTTTAAGTTGATTCTAAAGCATATGTTAATTCATAATTCTTTTTTTTATGAATTATTGGAAGTTGATTCAACTAATCCTTTGTTGATGAACGTGAATTCTAAATTATCCTTGTAAGCTTATCCAAACCAAACTTTCTTTGTTGCGGACTTGAATTCAAATTACTGAGTTGAACAACCCTATTTACTAGGGGAGGTTACTACGCATAGCTTTAAGATGTTTGTGCACAATACATGGTACGAAGGGATGATCCCCCTAAGTACGAGTTAAGGACCATAGTCTTATTGACTGTTAAAGGTTTAAATAGAAAAATTTATAACCTAGGACAAGGGTTCAAAGGTCTTATGACACTCAGATAAATTCTATATTCGAATTTTAATGTTGATAGAGAATTATTATTCAATTCTTTATTGTTGAAGTAAGCTAAGTTATTCAGATTCTTTTTAAAGAATTCCTTTCATGTATATATTATTGTTAAACTCCAGTGAGCTATGGTTTGCTCACTCTTGCATTAAATAACAATTTCAGTTAAGGTTGATAACGCTGATGCTCCGTCTACAAGTAAGGGCAAGGGAAAGTAAAGCAAGTGAAGACTTGTTTTTATTTAATTGAGAATGATTATAATAATTGAATGTTATGTTTTATTTCCGCACTTTATTATATTCATATCAAGGTTAGAGTAACCCTTGGGATTGATTTTGAGAAGGTTGTAACCCTTGTTTTAAGGGAGATTTTATTAATAGTTGAGTAAAGGTTGTAATTTATTTTTAAGATATATTGGGTAGATGTTTGTTATAGTTAGAAAGTGAACACCAAATCATGTGAAAATGAAGTACTCGAATTTGGGGGTGTCACAGAGCTTAACAGTACTTGTCTCAGAGGCAGTGAGACTACCAAAGTAGAAGTGAAGCAGATTTAAAGAAGAGATTTAACTGATGAAGGCTTCACTCAACACAAATAAGAATGCCAAACAGATTGGCATCAAAGCTGAGAGCCAAGAAGGCCAAGAAGACAAGAGGAAGAGTGGCATTCCAGAAAGCAGATCCAAAGGGCCACTCAACGATTCACCATGAATAACTAAAGCTGAAGAGAAGTAGTTGCAGTACCAGATCTGCACACAAGTCAATCAGTGTTCAAAGGATGCTGCGTACCAGACAGAGTCTACCAGAAGTGAAAAGACTTAGTAGATCCCAACTGGTGAATAATGTGTAATGCTGAAGTCAGATGAAGTCAAGCATCAACAATGAAGGTCAGCTGCACAAAGGAAGAATGATAGACTACTAAGAACTCAAAATCGTCGAGCTTAATAAACATCTTAGCAGTCCATCAATGGTGATCCAGTATCGATGCAGAATGCAAGAGGATCACACCAAGCTGCTAAGTACCAGAGGATGATCAAGCTTCAAGTCATCTTAGCAGCTCAACAAACAACAACAACAGACAAAAACAACAAGCAACCAGGGCCTGAGGGGTCCTTGTTCGAGGGACTAAATCAAAGTCAAGCCTGTTGGGCTTGCTAAGTATCGGATGGTACAATAGAATCTAAGTCTGCTGGGCTTAGTCTACAGTTCTAAGTCTACAGGGCTTGAAGAGTTCTTAGTGAACTGGAGTTCTAAGACTGCTGGCTTTGAAGGAATCTTTGTGATTCAAGAGTTACCCATTTCTTTAGTGGAGTCCCTGCTTTTTATAGCAAAAGAGTGGATTAGGAGCTTGAGTCTCTGAACCACTTAAAATCCCTTATGTCATTTACTTTAAGTCGTTTACATAATGTACCTTAAACTGCTATATCTGCTATAACTGTAATAACCACTTACAACTAACTAACTCTAGAACAATGCTTATTAAGATAACTATGAAGGGGATCTTTAACTTATTCTACTGTACTTGAAATGATTCGTATGTTTGTCATATGCTAATTACTTAGCAATACAAAATAAAATGGAAAAGATTTAAAATTAAAAAGGATCTATTCAACCCCCCTTCTAGATCTATTGTGTGCCCTCTGGGAACTAACAGATGAGTATGAGATACCATGGCTATTAGCTTTAGTGTAAGTGGGAGATTGAAAGTAGTATGCATACAATCCAATCATGTATGATGATAAAGCATATACTTTGGAAACGATCTTATTTATTTATTAACAAAAGTATTCATTTATTAAAGGCATTTAATTATCTACATGATGTTGTTTTTATAATATATAAATAACCCATAGTTTTAAGCAATGCTTTTAGAATTATGATGTTGATCATGCTAATGAGATCTAAATTCTTAGAAAGCTTAAAACTAAAATAGTTTCCAATCATTAGATTACTAAAAAGGGTATTAGTAAATTTGGATAGATTGGTACATATGTTTCTTGCTTATTGGATGAGGATGATTGATCTTATGATCGTTTGTGTGGAGACACTAAAGGAAGTATGTAGGTGCTTATTGGAGAATAAGTACACTGAACGTGACTCGCTAAGGAATACCTAATGAAGTTTTACATGCATGTCAATAGGAATTCCTAATGTGATAGTAGTACAAATGATCCTCAGACTTGAGATCATCATAGTATCTTGTGTGTAATGAATTATACTTTGACTTATTCTTTAAGACACCCTTAGGGTATATCAAAGGGTATGCTTCGGTGTAATAAGTTGTATATGGAGATAATGAATGATCAATAAAGAATCCACCGCATCTAGTAAAAGAAGAGATATATCCTATATGATTCGTTAAATGACAACCCAGTAGTCCTTGGCTAAGGCAGAATGAAATTAGAAAGGAGTTTCTAATTTGCATGATTTGGAGTTGTGCATTTTCTAATCGAA
Source organism: Panax stipuleanatus (assembly GCA_020205555.1). NCBI lineage: Eukaryota > Viridiplantae > Streptophyta > Magnoliopsida > Apiales > Araliaceae > Panax > Panax stipuleanatus. Next base: position 57,822,069 of record CM035122.1, read on the forward strand.
ATACATATAATTCAATAAAATAAGACTTGACAGTAATTCCATGTCATATATTTAATTGGGTCATTGTATGGTGGGAGGATTGATTGATACGGTAACTATTAAGTCACAGGTTCTTTTATGATTAATGTTGAAATCTATATTATCTGAACATTCGTTGATCGCTAGGGAGGCTTATCCCTATTATAGAATAAATATTATTTATTTAAATAGATTATTAGTTTAATTTATTTATTTAAATAAGATTAGAATTGTTCTAATTGATTTATTCACAACCGGTTTAATATGGAGAACCTAAAAGGTTACACCATAAAAGGAAGAATAATTATTTAAGAAGGTAATGGCATAATCGTAAAAATATGTTAAGTGTAATTAATTTAATCTATGGTGATAGAATAAATTAAATTGCTTAATGTTTATTATTTAATATTTTAGAAATATTAAATATAAATTAATAAGAGGAGTCTTATTAATATTATTACAATTATTATTATTTTAATTTCTAAAGGAGTTTAGGAATTAATTTAATATTGGTACTCTCAAATATTCCTAATAAGATTAGGAGGAAAATTCATTAAAGGAGTTTAATTAATTAATCTCAATTTATTGGGAAGCCTAATTAATTAAAAGAGTTTAATTAATTAAACGAAACCCAATTTCTAATTAGATTAGAAGGGCTGGCCAATATCTATATAAGAGGAGTCTTATGTTAGATATTAGTTGATGCAATTTCAATTGTTGGAGAGTACTCCTTTTCTATAGAGAATAGAAAACTAGGGTTTAGCCAACCACCCTCCTTATGAACAATTACTTTTCCTTGGTGGATCACCTCTAGAGGCGAAACACTTGGGTGGCTAACGTTGATCAAAGGAAGGAATCAATTTCGGAGATTCAAGGAGATCACGAAGAACAAAGCGTTGAACTCGTACCTGTGGAAGCTTAGTTCTACAAGGGTATGAATCTAATCTCCTTCTATTTCATTTTAATTAATAAATGTGCATAAAGGATGATCAAGGTAATTGGTTTGTAGAAAAAATTTTAAACTCTGATATACCATGCTTCCGCTATTTTGTGCAATTTGATTGCGCCACGATTTCATACAAACCTAACAATAAATAAGCAAGGATGAATGTAATTCAACACATTATTATTCATTATTCAATATACTTGTGAGATTATTCTCTTCTTTTGGTTCTTTGAAGAATTCCTAGGTATTTCTTAGTGTTCTTTGAGATTCAATTTTGGCTTATGATACAGCAATACATAGTTCTGCGTGGCGTCTTCTACCGCATCAATCATCAATTGTGCTGAGGTTCTTACTTCTTATAAGTACGGGGTTTAGGTGTCTTTGTTGTTCCATTCAACGCAGACTTCCTTGTGCAAACGATAGTACCAAGGTTCTCGTCTCAATATAGGCGAAGCGTTGAGGTGTCGTGAGCATTCAACCTTATAACTTTGCTAAAAAACGATCCGGGCGATGACCACCTCACACAAGCGTGCAATGGCACGTCACGGTACTACTTTCATCTCAATATATACAACCTTTATTCATAATTTAATGAACACAACCTTGCTTTTATACCAATTAATACATTAATTCTTCTATTCTAGAATCTATAACCTTCACTACCTACTATTACATTTGTAGATCTTATATAATCTAATCTATACATCTCAAACTAAAAACAATATGTTTTATATTGATACATTGATTTTGAGTATTCATGAACTCACAATTCAAATTTAAATATTCTTCTGTGTAGTGTTCTTTAACTACACAACTACATAATATAATATTTACCTTCTTAGAGCCTAGCTGGAGACTACGCAAACAAGTGTTCTAGCGTTTAACAATTTTCCAGGTATAAGTATGCTAAAGAGATTTCACCAAAAAGCATGAGTTTGTTACTAAAGCACAAATCATGTTCAATTACTATTTCTTCTTGTGTTCCTTTATTTATCTCGAATCCTTCGACGTTATGGTCAGCTATTAATATCGGCCTTTATCTGCAAAATTGTTTGCAAGATTGAACACAACGGCCCAGCAAGTCTAACAGTCTACACATTTCATGCCTCACATAACATACATATTACATTTAATCATGCATCATATGTTTTAGCTAATGCATCTACATATGCTTCATATATCTTATGATATGCATTTCTATATGCATCATACTTGTTATACAACATTATAAACTTCATGTTGTATAGCTAACACATACTTCACAAATTTCATACTTTGCATTTAGTCACTTAACATTCACATAGCCAACAATATCACATAAAGCAACATACTTCATTAACTACCATAAACACATCGTTTAAAACACATTATCACATAATGGCAAGTTACTGAAGAACTTGCCTTGAAGCATTCCTTGCACAGTTAGGAGAACTCGTCCTTCAATGTCCTACACGATTAAGTGTACATACGAACCACAGTTAGTCACATAAAGACGTTTAGTAGTCACTTAATAATTATCTTAAACTCTCATCTAATATTATTAATCATTTAATAATATTTTATTCATTTACAAATATTATTAATCATTTAAAAATATTTTTTTTATTTACAAATATTATTAATTATTTAATAATATTTTATTAATTTATAAATATTATTAATTATTTAATAATATTTTAATCACTCACTAATATTATTAATCATTCAATAATATTTTATTCACTTACTAATATTATTAATTATTTAATAATATTTTAATTATTTAATAATATTTTAATCACTTACTAATATTATTAATAATTTAATAATATTTTAATCACTCACTAATATTATTAATTATTTAATAATATTTTATTCACTTACTAATATTATTAATTATTTAATAGTATTTTAATTACTTACTAATATTGTTACTCATTTAATAAAATTTTAATCATTTATTAACATTATTAATCATTTATTAATATTTTAATTATTTATAAATAATTTAATTTAATTGTATATCCCTTACTATTTAATTCATTTAACAAACATAACATGTTATTCTTATAAAATTTTTATTAAAAATGACCAAATTACCCTTATAAGGTCTTAATAAATCTTCTTAATGATCATTAGTCAATAAAATCACCTTAACAAATTTTAAATTTCATCAATTATTATTAACTCATCCATAAGCATTAAAAATACCTAATCAACTTATTACTTTCCTAACTACTGGAAGACTTCAATATATAATATTTTAGTCATAAAATAATTTTCTTGAAATTTTCCAACTTTATTTCCTATTTTTAAATAGGTCATTTCTATCCAAAACTACAACATTTATTAAAAATTATCATTTTATCCAAAAATTCCTAAATTTATACAGTAGCCTTATATCATCGTATACTGACTCCAGTAAACATTTCATAATTTTTTGGGCTATGGATTTCGAGTTATAACAGTTTCTTTTCAAAATCATAAATTTTTTTACGGACTATAACTCCGCCTCACGAAGTTGAAATAAGCTTCGTTTTGGACAAAAACTAGATAACTTCATATATTAACATATCACAACAGACCAGAATTTTTAGAGCTCATTAATTGACCAAAATATGCCACGAAAAAATTTAGTCGGGGGTTTAGGGCTTATTCCATATTTTGTCTACTTTGCCAAACACTGTCCATACGAAAATCTACAACATATTTTTGAGTGATTTCAGTGGGGTTCATTAGATAAATCATAGATATAACTCATGGCTTTGACGGATCAGAAAAATAAGTTATGGATCAAAAATGGCAATTGTCCAAAGTGGACTGAAATTATAGGATTTATCCGGGTAAAACAGTTTTTGATCCTGTTTGTTTTCAAAGCTCATCAACACTTAAAATGGCTATATCTAACCATAAAATATCATCTAACATATAAATCTACCATCATATAGCTTAAGAACATAAAATAATCCTTTGATTTCAAAACAACCATAGAAATACACATAAATTTAACTAGGGTTTGAGGCTAGGAAACTTTTAAACCTTATATGCTTGGATGATGGGTGATATTTATTGGTGGCTTGCCTTGGTAGAACCACTCCTCCTCAACCCTCCTCTTAGCCGTGGACTTCCCCCCCCCCCCCCCCCCCCCCCCGCTCTTTCTCTCTCTCTCTCTCTCCTCTTGTTTTCTTCTCAAGTTCTTTAGAACTTAGGAAAAAAATTAAGATCAAACTTTTCTAGCTCTTGTGATGGGTTCTATTTATAGTCTCCAACATATATACATATAACATATATATATAGATATATGTACATAATCATCTCACTTCCCATCTTTTTCTTTGCCTTCCCTTATTTTGTGGATCTCAAATTTATTATGCTAGCCTAATTAGGGAACAAAGGCTAGGGAGTGGGTGAGCTAGCCTTAGAAAATGAGAGAAAATGAAATTAATTCACCCCAATGCTACTCCCTATCTCCAAATCCGGCTACTCACCCTATTTTCCCCCAAATTTGATTTTCTTTTAATGTATTATTTACACATTATAACATCTAGAAAGTCCATATCCATTTGGGCTAGGGTTTGGGTCAAACCAATTATTTATTTGGGCTCTTATTTAAATCATTTGGACCACTTCCACCAACATATGCCCAACATTTTAAATTACCTTACCCTAGTTATTTAATTAGGGTTAATAGTCCATTTATATTGGACTTTAAATAATTACTCTGATTGGTTTAATTATATAACTCAATTAGACTTGCTTTAAAATAGTTTATACTCCTAAATAGGTTGAGAAATTAAATTAAATCTCTTAGTTAGTCCACTAGTATATAATTAAATACTTGGTTCCTTCAATAAATATAACACTTAGGTTATTTAATCCTCATACCTTCAATATTTATAAATAGGTCACAAAATTCTTAATTTATAACCTCATTTTACTATTTACTAGCTTATACTATCTTTTCACATTGGGCCATTATCTTGGGCCATGGTCTTGGGTTTCCTACCAAGTTTGCTTAGGCTTGTCATAAGCTTGAGTTTGGGCTTTGATAATCCCTCTCTTGAATTCTCTCATTTCTTACTCTTCAATATTTCTATCATTCACATTTAATTATCTCTACATTCTTTAAAATATCAAACTGTATAGGTTCTTCTTAAATTTTTTAATCAATCCTCTACTTCTAATCTAGGTTTTATTCTTCAACCTTTATTTAATCATTCAAGATCTTATTTATGAGTCTTATAAATTTTTGGGATATCACAAAACCCAAATGTTTGGAATGCTAGATATCATTGCTAATGAGCTTAATGAAGGTCTTGAAGACACAACCACTGGGATATAGAAAGGGTTAGCTCACATTGCGAAAACTTTATCCAAAGTCCATGGAGAAATGTCAAATGAGTTTAAAAAGAGAATGAAAGATATGCTCAAGACAATCTCTAACAATCTCAACAAAAGAGACAAATTTTTTCTCAACTAAATTGTTAAGAAAAAAGTAGCAATCCTTTCTCTTCAAGCATCAAATGATAAATCAATATAACTACTCTCTGATAAGGTGTTTGAACACAGCTCCTCACCCTCTGACTTAAAAAGCATGGTGATGAATTCAATGGAATGAACCGATAATGTCATGTCTCTTGTTCATCATCAACGTGATCAAGCTGATGCAAGGCTTCGAGAGATCAAAGATGACATTATTGTATCTAGTATTCAAATGTAGGAGCTTGCTACTGTTATTAGGGAGCTCTTAGAAGAATTTAATGCCTTACGCCAAAAATGGGATACTAATAAAAGGGGGAAAAAATAGGGATATGAGGTGTACTCAGTAGCGGTCATTAGTTCAACCTCCTCCCTCTTTAAGAACACCTCAAGAACTCCCTATTGAGCGTGGCCTTTCTGTTAGGTTTGTAAGATCAAAGTAGCATGCAATAATTACATACATAGCAGCGAAAGTGTAAAAATAGAGTTTTAAAATTTTACAAACCATGAACCCGGATTATCCTTTATGCACAATTATTAATTTAAACGAAAGAGATGAAGAACGAATCATACCCTCGAAGATTCGAGCTTCCTCAAGTACGAGTTCAACTCCAATCCTTTCCTTGTTCGACATAAATCTACCGGGTGTGATTCCTTCGTTTGATCAACGTCAGCCACCCAAGTGTTTGGCCTCTAGAGGTGATCCACCAAGGATGAACAAGTATTAAAAAGTTGGGTTATTGGCAAAACCCAAGTTTTCTCTCTCTAGAAAAGGTGTGCTCTCCCAACTCTTTCAAAAAGCATTAGCCTTAATCAAAATCAGACTCCTCTTATTTATATATGTAGGCAACTCTCCTAAATATTGTAGGCTTAGGGTTTCATATTAATTAATTAAACTCTTTTAATTAATTAGACTTCCTAATCTTATTAGGAGCAATTAATTAAACTTCTTTAATTAATTTATCTCATAATCTTATTAGGAATATGGGAGAGTACTTTTATTAATTAATTCCCAAACTCCTTTAGGAATTAAACTAATAATAATAGTAATAATAATAATAAGACTCCTCTTATTAATTTATATTTAATATTTCTAAAATATTAAATAATAAATATTAAGCTATTTAATTTATTCTATCACTATAGATTAAATTAAATACACTTAACTTATTATTACGATAATGTCATTTGCTTTTTAAATAAATATTCCTCATTTTATGGTGCGACCCTTTAGGTTCTCCATATTAAACCGGTTGTGAATAAATTAATTAGAACAATTATACTTTTATTTAAATAAAAATATTAACTATTAATTTACTTAAACAAATATTTATTCTACAATAAGGGTAAGCCTTCTTAGCGTTCAACGACTTTCCAGATAATATAGATTTCAACATTAATCATAAAAGAACATTTGAGTAAATAGTTACCGTACAATTCATTCCTTCTACTATATAATATCCCAATTAAATATAAGATTTGTGTAATACCCGAGAATATCCATATATTAATAAATAAATATATTAATAGAAATGAATATTTATCTGAATATAAACATTTATGTGTTCTACGATGAGTAACTCAATTATATTAAATTTAATATTTATAATAATTGAGAATATATAGAGTTTGCGATAAACTCATTGAATGCCTTGTGTGGCACAGTGATGAGAAATATTAATGATTATATTAATTAATGAAGGAATTACTACGTGAACAATTAATCAAATATTAATTGTTATTATGAAAGATGGAATATTAATGGAGATTAATAATATGTTGATTATTATTATTACAAGTAATAGAATGTTAATGAGCAACTTGCTTATAAATATAATAAGATTTATATTTATTAATGTGAACATTAATCATATGAATATCAATTAAATGTTATGGAGATTAATAATTACATTGATTGATAAAGGATGGATTAATATTATTATTAATTAATTGATAAGATAAGTAATTAATTAATTACCATTGAGAATATTAATACATAATGAGTAGACTATATATTAATTTTTATGTGCAAGTATACGAATTAAATATATAATGTATAGTAGCCACCTATATGTTATATGAAGTGTGGTGCAATGTGACTATACAATTATACATAAACTATATAGTAAAGATATTGAATTGTGAAAGCTACATGATAATGCTTATGTAATAATATGTATGTGAGTATACATTAAAATAGTACATCCTGATTATATTGTAAACAATTGTTGACTAATAGAACTCAATAATAAAGGGGATGATGTAATGTGATAATATCCGATCAAATTATATCCGGTATTAACAAAATGTACATGGATTATATGCGTACAAATTACCTTTACTACATTGAAGTATTACTTATGTAAATTTATATTGTGACATTAAGTTATAACCTATGTATGGATAATATGTATATAAAATATAACATAAGAGTAGAAATTATGTATAAGTGTATAGCATAAGTATTGTAGAATGCTGAGATTGCTTTGCTTGTCCCATATTAATAGTCTCAATCCTTGCACACGTGAATACATCATGAAGCTAGATCTCTATTCCTTAAACTCAGCAATGTAGACTAGTAATCATGCATTAGGGAGTGGTTTTGATGATGGATTCTAACAACTAAATACCTACCATTTCTTAACCTCCATACAATTTAAATTTTCGTTGGTTTGATTTGGGAGAGAAAAGCTTGGTCTTGACATTAGCTTCTCTATATATATAAGCTCTTCTCCTTCACAAATTCATTTTCTGAGAGTTTGCATAAGTGTTGAGTGAGAGCATATATATCAGTGTGAAGTGTTCTAAGAGTTGAGAATTCAGTTAACAACAATTGCATTACAGAGGTATAATTCCATGATTATTGTTCTTCATTTTCGTTCTCTGTCAAAATTTCTATTCTTGAAATTCTTAATTCTTGATCATGTTGAATTGGGTTGTAATTGGGATATAAAACACTTGTATAGTGGTTATATGAATGTTTAGTATGCAATGCAGCTTGTCTGGAATCGATTTGGTTATGAAATTTGGGAATTGGCCTAGCTTTTTGCCGTTGCTGGCCACTGTCTGGGATGAACCAGTAGTTGTGACGCCCCCAAATCCAGGTCCCTTCTATTACCTCAGATCCGGTGCAGTCACGATATTACTAGTCAAATATTTACATCTTTTATTCAAAACTTAATGAATAAATTTAACTTTATTACAATTTAGAATATAAATTCTTTCATTTCCATGATCTGTATAATGACCCCGAACTTTAATAAGTTCAATCTTGGTCATTTAACATTCATGTCTTACATCATATTCGATGTTATAAAAATACAGAATAATTTAAACTTTTTCAATCTCCTTTAAATAAAATCTTTTTATTGATTTCATAACTTTAAATTAATTACAAATCCCTGAATCAACTATATGATATGATTCATTCTATTTGAGTTACTGTATAAACTTTTACATCTTAATACGATGCCTTCTATGTATCACATAGTATAACTTTTTAACACGACAAGTGTTATACATCATAAGAAACTATCAAGTACATCATATAAAACTTAAACATTTTTCAAGATCGTATCATTAGATAACTACGTCGATCTCCTTACGAAACTACGGAACTCTATCAATCAAGTGGCATAATACTTTAATCGTGAGTCCTTAACCTGCAAAAATAGTTATTTGCAAGAGTGAGCTCGACAGCTCAGCAATTCTAACAGTTTTCATGCATCACATAGCATATAATATCATACTCAGTTCATGCATCCATAATCAATTAATATTTCCTACGCATATTAATTCTCACATAACAGACATAGAGATTCACTTCACGAGTATATCATCAAAGATCAACTTTTAATCTCATACATATCTCATATACATTTCATATATATTCATCAACATTCTCATAACATAATATAACTCAATAAACAGTTATAGAATTCATATATCAAATAAGAACTGAAAGACTTACATGATTCATAGTTTAACAACTATGACTTAACTGCTTAAAGATATATGCACTTCGTGTAATCCTACACATTTATATAATCATGGATTTATACCCATTAGTCATACATTCATACATTCTCAATATAATAATAAGTATTACATTATTTTCTATCTTGGTTCTTAGAACCTTCATTTCACTTTCTTATCATACTCTTATAATAGCTAGGTATGTATAGGTGTACCTTAACCACACGTACTTGACATCAACATTCATATACATTTATCACACACTTGACTCGCTATGTGTTTGCTGCACTCATATATGAATGTTTCACATAGTTCTTACATTTTGCAAACCTTAATAAAATTTAACAACTCTGTGTTTTATATAACCATTACATGCTCTTATGCTTAAAACATCATTTATGTCAAGTATTATAGCTTTAGACATTCATTACACATATGCTTTAAGGTCTAGATCAAAGTTAAAATAATCAGGCATTACTGTCCTGTGGCGCAGCTGCGCTGTAAATTGGCCTGGGATGGGCGCAGCTGCGCCGTCCCCTAGCCAGACCAAAGTTGAGTATTTATTTTCTGGTTTCATCTAGGTTCTTAGCATGCATGACTGTTAACACATAACTTATCCACATGTTAAGAGGTCTTAGACCAAGTTGGGCGTCTCATGTGTTTACTTTAAGTTATTTTCACACTTTAAAGACTTGCTTAAAATTTTCCAACAAGGCTAAGTAGGTTCATGTACAAGGAATGAACTATCTTAACTATTTCATCACGTAAAGACGTTAAACGCCTATAACGCATATGCTTGCCTTTATTCAACTCATTAGTATAGTTCATCTTTTGAGAACTCATTACAATTCATACTCGCACGACTAATATGGTGTCTAGCTAGATGAGCACACATGTAAGCCATGTTTATAAAAACTTAGTTTCGCAAGTCGTTCAAGTTCACTTTTAAAAGTCATTCTAGGCCAAGTCAGAGAAACTAGGTGCAACTTTAATCTCATTTCATAGCCAACTAAGCCATGTATGTATGTTATCACGTTTAGAACTTTAAGTACACAAGTTACTTTAAGTTCGTTCTCAAAGTTTCAAGTTTTCTTTAGAAATTATTTTCAACTAAGCTATTGTAAGTTGATAATAAGTAAAGCAACTTTAAATCACTTCTCATGCTTAGGTATACTCATAACTCAACAATATGTATCTGTTAAAATATCATAACTTCAAAGACTCAAGGTTCGTCAATATTCGTTTTCAAAACTGTAAGTTTCTTTTTAAAACACATACTAAATCATGCCAAAGCATCCCATTATGAGCAAGGAAATCTTACATGTCATGTCTATTATCATGCATATTTATGTTTTATCACTTAAAATAACATATTTCATCGCCGGGAGCAATACAATTGCGTATGTGCATGTCCGACGCCCTCCGATTGCTTCCGAATACGGAGCAGTCACAAAAATGGATATTTTTACCCCTATTAACGACTTTAAATCGAAAAACTTAAAGAACGAAAGTTGTAGGTCTACTCGTTATCTTTCCGAATCAGTCTGAATCACCTCAATCGGAGTTTGTATGAAAACGTTATGCCTAATTTACTACAGCAGGTCAAAACAGTGTTTTATTTTCTTCTATCTGACCATGCCCGGCGTAGCTGCCCCCCAAATGGCCTTGGGGGCAGTGCAGCTGCACCAAAAGAGGCAGAAGGTTGTTCCAGACTTGCTCCTTCATGAATTTTAAGACCGTTTCACTTTTCGATCGCCATAACGCGAGTTATACTCATCCAAATTAGTCCGTTTTCAATTCTATGGAATCGTAACTCATAAAACTATAACATACCAAAGAATCAACAATTAACATAAATATTAACCAACCCACATATTAATCCAAAACTCATGTTCATACTATATTTTCATGTTTTGACAAGTTTAGCTAAATGAACAATTCATGCATTGTAAAGCTAATTATTATGCTTACTACAACCACGATGCTTCAAGAACGTACACAAAACTCGGATAACCATAGGAGACCAAGTATCAAACTAATTGATAAGAGTTCATAGATTTTTAAGGATTTATTAAATTCAAGAGGGTGAATGAGGATGTTATACCTCTTGTTAAGCTTCAACAAAACTCCTTCAAATTCTCCGATTGCCTTCTAATTCAATATATTCACTCTCTATATTACACTTAGCAATAATTTTCAGCAACATAGAATTGAAGGGGAAGTCTCTATTTATAGAGAAATTATTAACCATGTAAGAGCTTTGCCCACAAATTGAAACTAATGGAAAATGGAAGAACATGTTGGGCAATTGAGGAGTTGGTGGATCACTATTTAGACCACATCCCTCACCATCATCACCATCATTTAGGCTAATTAGAGTTAGTATGTAGAAGTAGTATAGGCCATTAGCCTTTCACGTGTGTAAAAGAAGAGAAGTGGCTCTCATTATGGGACAAGCTCATTCTCAGCAATAGCAACTTGTAATTTATATATATAATGTATGCCAACACTTAGGTTATATATATACCTTCTATATCCATTTAAGTCTTAATATCATTTACAATAAGAAATCAATAATACAATGTATCAAATAGGGGTACATATATCATCATATCATCCATATATATCTCATCCTACCAGATATAATTCTATTGGGTATCATAACATTTACTATCCCAACTCTATTATTCCAATTAAATTAAATTATTAAAATCCTTATCATGTTACATAAGCAATAATATTGTGCAACTCACATAATAAAATTAATCTTACGATATAGTCTATATATATAATATATAGCCACATTAATGCGTCACATTGCATTATATAATATAGTTTATATATAATTGTATGGTCACACTTAAGTGTTGCACTACACTTGCACAAAGCAATTACTCCTATAATACATTAATTAATTTCGTTTAATCATTCCTTTATTAATTTATTTAATGAATTTCCCTTTCCACCACTTTACCACACTAGGCATATTCCACGAGCTTAGATTAAGCTCATTGTCACTTGCACCACACATTAATATTCATCAAATATAAAGTTTATGTGACACATGCACTTTAATACTAAGTTATTTATACACTTATAATATGTATAACTTTTACACTTATACTACTTAACATCTATCCGATTAATTATTTAAATTATACAATCTATGTATAATTATCCGATTGTCCTAAGACAACCATCTTCAATCTTTACGCTTAGTCATATGCTTATATAGTACCTTCATCTCCCACTAATATTTATTTATAATTATATTGGTTCTCTTTTATTAATCACATATCCTTTAAATATTAATTATCATATTTCTTTCATTCTCACATATTAATTTAATGTCCAAGGCGTTACAATATTCATTGATTAACCAAATGTTTATTATAGGTTATATAATATCCATAATAAATGTTAATTTAATTCACGATTTGCTATCTTAGTCCATTCTCGGACAGCTTGATGACATATATTAATTGTTAATATAATACTTTCATCTCCAACCAGTGATTATTATAAGTTAGTTAATTCAAATAATTAACTAGTTCATGCCTTACTATCTTAATCTACTCATGGGTAGTTTAAATGCTAATTATGACAACATATTAGTTACTAATATGATAAGTTCAGATTTTATAATTTCTTAAACTTTCAGCAGACCGGCGCAGCTGCGCTGGTCTTATGCTTGGAAGTGGCGCAACTGCGCCACTTCAAATTTAGAGGCAGACAAGTTCTGCTTGAGCAGAAACTTAGCTTCAATTCATAAATACTTCTTGCTTTTAAATTAATAACTTACTATACCAGTTAACTAACATCTATCACAACCTTCTTCAATGATTTAGAGATTAACTTTAATTTCAAACTCTATTTCCCTTAATAGTTAATTAACTATAAAGATCTCACATATATATCTAATTCCTTCCACATAATTCAAGATATATATATATATAACACATTTGTATATTCCGTTAATCTTCACTTCTCGCGGTATATTAAATCAACTAATAATTCACTAACCAATGTTTATCTAAAGATATAATGGTCTTATTCTCTCTCTCTTCAACCATGTACATATACTCTAGAAAATGGTGATTATCAAATATATTTAATGTCACCAATTTTACTATGATAAATAATTATATAATTTTTTTTAATACCGATAGATAAATCTTATCCATATTCTTGATAATTCATCTCTACAATTTATAACAAATATATAATAATAATATATTTATAAATAACAAAATCACATATTACATAGTTCATATTACCCTATGTAACACAATACTACATACCTCTTATCACACATATATATTCTTATTCGAACCCATCTCACGCTTTAAGAATTTTATTTATTAAATCCTTAATTAATTATATCTGAAAATTCGGGTTCTTACATCCTCTCCTCCTTATAAGGATTCCGTCCTTGGAATTACCGAAACTTCCTCTACTCGGTGCTATTCCGATTATTACATATTCTCTTGAATAATTTTTATTCATTCTCTTTTCGGAAGTTTTATTATAACTTGCTCACTTGCATTCTACCACATTCTCCTTTCAAAGGAACATTCGACTTACTACTTTCATTGTTCAGAAGAATAAGAATCTTTCACGATTTTTCAATAATCGGGAAGTAGTATGAATAACTCAGATTCCAATTTATGCTGAGGGGTCACAAGACCGTGAACTCTTCTCTAGGTTTACTAGTGCTTCAGCACAATCCTTCACACCGCAAACCAGAGTGTTTATCAATCACAAAGACTGAAAACACCCTCCATACATACACTAGAGGGCCAACCTATTGTACCACTACGTTGGGACGCAACATAGTGTTTTATAACGACTATATGCATTACGCTCGGAACTATTGTCCCCGAAAACATGTCCCCTTATAGGGTTGTTCACCTAAGCTTTTCAACATCTGAATCTGCACCAGAGCAATCTGGTTTGACATAAATACACAAGAATGTTTGAATTCTATAATTATTCTCTAACAGTCGTCTAGCTGAATCAAATAGCTTAGACTTTTATCAACAATCCGGACATCAATTAAAACATATCAATCCTCCTAACTGATATTTTTCATAGTTCAAACGAAAATCAAAAATTCTTTTATGACATCATAATACCGTACCACTGCAGTCGTACGTTGAAAATTCTTTCATTTTATGACTTTATCATACTACATCATACCATCATGGACAGACGATCTCACGATCGCTCCGGACACTAGGTTTGATAGCATTGATGACTCCATTGTTTACCATTCTACACCATATCAAATGATGCATATAGTTAAAAATACATTTTGAAATTTTTTTAAATCATTTTTGTCTTAGCCGAAACAAATAGCATAGACATACGAATAACGGTATCGTTTTTAAAACTCATTGGTTCAGTCATCTGACCCAATATTTTCACAAGAAAATCGAAGTGCAAACACTAGCACGAAGTCAATAAATTTTGAAAATCTAGCATACCTAGAAGATTTAGAAAAATCCAACTTTCTCCATCACTTCAATCTCTTACAACCATCAATGCTCACTATGATAGTAGTGTGCATACAAGCCAATCATGTATGATGATAAAGCACGTACTTTGTAAACAATCTTATTTATTTATTAATGAAATATTCATTTATTAAAGGCATTTAATTATCTACATGTTGCTGTTTTTATAATATGTAAATAACCCATAGTTTTAAGCAATGCTTTTAGAATCATGATGATGATCATGCTAATGAGATCTAAATTCTTAGAAAGTTTTAAAACTTAAATAGTTCCCAATCGTGGGATTACTAAAAAGGGGATTAGTAAATCCGGATAGATTGGTACATATGTTGCTTGCTCATTGGATGAGGATGATTGATCTCATGATCATTTGTGTGGAGACACTAAAGCAAGTATGTAGGTGCTTATTGGAGAATAAGTTCACTGAACGTGATTCGCTATGGAATACCTAATGGAGTTTTACTCGCATGTCAATAGGAATTCCTAATGTGACAGTAGTACAAGTGATCCTTGGACTTGAGATCATCATAGTATCTTGTATGTAACAAATTATACTTTGACTTATTCCTTAAGACCTTTTAAGGCATATATAGGGTATGCTTGGGTATAATGAGTTACATATGGAGATAATGAATTATCAATAAAGAATCTACCACCTCTAGTAAAAGAGGAGATATGTCCTATGTGATTCGTTAAATGACAACCCAGGAATCCTTGGCCAAGGTGGAATGAAATTAGAAAGAGGTTTCTAATTTGCATTAATCGGAGTTGTGCATTTTCTAATCGAAATACATATAATTAAATAAAATAAGACTTGACAGTAAATTCATGTCTTATATTTAATTGGGACATTGTATGGTGGAAGGATTGAATTGTATGGTAACTATTTACTCACAGGTTCTTTTTGATTAATGTTAAAATCTATATTATCTGGAAAGTCGTTGATCGCTAGGGAGGCTTATCCCTATTGTAGAATGAATATTATTTATTCAAATAGATTATTAGTTTAATTTATTTATTTAAATAAGATTTAAATTATTTTAATTGATTTATTCACAACCGGTTTAATACGGAGAACCTAAAGGGTCACACCATAAAAGGAAGAATAATTATTTAAGAAGGTAATGGCATAATCGTAATAATGCATTAAGTGTAAGTAATTTAATCTATGGTGATAGAATAAATTAAATAGCTTAATGTTTATTATTTAATATTTTAGAAATATTAAATATAAATTAATAAGAGGAGTCTTATTAATATTATTACAATTATTATTATTTTAATTTTTAAAGGAGTTTAGTAATTAATTTAATATTTAGTACTCTCATTTATTCCTAATAAGATTAGGAGACAAATTAATTAAATGAATTTAATTAATTATTCCCATGTGGTGGGAAGCCTAAATTAATTAAAGGAGTTTAATTAATTAAAAGAAATCCCATGTCTAATAGGATTAGAAGGGTTGACTAATATCTATATAAGAGGAGTCTTATAATAGATATTTATTGATGAAATTCCAATTGTTGGAGAGTACTCCTTTTCTATAGAGGATAGAACACTAAGCTAAACACCCTCCTTCTTGATAATTTCTCTTCCTTGGTGGATCACCTCTAGAGGTCAAACACTTGGGTGGCTAACGTTGATCAAAGGAAGGAATCTAACCCGAAAATTCAAGGAGATCACGAAGAACAAGGAGTTGAACTAGTACCTGTGGAAGCTTCGTTCTACAAGGGTATGATTCCATAACTTCTTATTTATCGTTTTAAATTAATAATTTGCATAAAGGATGATCCGGGTAATGGTTTTGTAGAAATTTTTTTAAACTCTGATATACCATGCTTCCGCTAATTTTTGCAATTTGATTGCGTCACGATTTCGTACAAACCCAACAGACTTGCACTAAAGCCAATCGCCATGGTATCTCATACCCATCTTCTCTAAGTGACGATCAAACTGCTGTTGTGTTAAAGCTTTAGTAAATAGATCTGCAATGTTGTCTTGAGAGTCTACACGCTCCAAGGTGACGTCTCCTCTTTCAATGATCTCCCTGATCAAATGAAATCGCCGCAACACGTGTTTAGATTTCTGATGAGACCTCGGTTCCTTAGCCTGTGCAACTGCTCCTGTGTTGTCACAGTAAATGGGACTGCTTCTCCAATGCTAGGAACCACATCAAGTTCAGTTATGAACTTCTTCATCCAAACAGCTTCCTTTGCAGCTTCACTTGCAGCTATATACTCTGCCTCTGTCACTGAATCAGCAACTGTTTGCTGCTTGGAACTCTTCCAACTCACTGCGCCTCCGTTCAAGGTAAAAACATACCCCGAAACAGATTTACTGTCATCTTGGTCCGTTTGAAAACTTGAGTCTGTGAAGCCCTCGAGTTTTAATTCAGACCCACCGTAGACAAGAAAAATATCCTTAGTCCTTCTCAAGTATTTTAGGATATTCTTCACTGCCTTCCAGTGCTCTTCTCCTGGATTCGACTGGTATCTGCTCGTTACACTAAGTGAATGAGTAACATCCAGTCTAGTACATATCATACCGTACATGATAGATCCTATTGCAGAAGCATAAGGGATCTTACTCATACGGTCTCTCTCCTCAGGTGTCTTTGGGACCTGTTTCTTGGAGAGATGTATTCCATGGCTCATCGGCATGAGACCTCTTTTGGAATCTTCCATGCTAAATCCCTTTAGCATTGCATCAATGTACGTTCCTTGGGATAAACCAAGCATCCTTTTAGATCTATCTCTATAGATCTTTATCCCCAAAATATAGGATGCTTCTCCCAAGTCCTTCATGGAGAAGTGTTTAGATAACCAGATTTTAATCGATTGTAGCATAGGAATGTCATTCCCTATCAGTAATATATCATCAACATATAATACAAGGAATGAAATTGCGCTCCCACTAACCTTCTTGTACACACATGGTTCATCGTCATTTTTGATAAAATCAAACTCTTTGATTGTCTCATCAAAACGAATGTTCCATCTACGAGAAGCTTGCTTCAATCCATAAATGGATCGTTGCAGCTTACAGACTTGATTTATTCCAACCTTTGAAATAAATCCCTCTGGCTGTGTCATATACACATCCTCCTCAAGTTTCCCATTGAGGAAGGCCGTTTTCACGTCCATCTGCCAGATCTCATAATCGTTATAAGCTGCAATCGCAAGCAAAATCCGAATGGACTTGAGCATAGCTACTGGTGAAAAGGTTTCATCATAATCAACTCCTTGTCTTTGTTTGAAACCTTTTGCAACCAATCGGGCCTTATAGGTCTCCACCTTGCCGTCCGCTCCAGTCTTTCTTTTAAAGACCTATTTACACCCAATAGGCTTAATGCCTTCAGGTGGTGAAACCAAAGTCCATAATTTGTTTTCATACATGATGTCCATTTCGGATTTCATGGCTTCAAGCCATTTCCCTGAGTCTTTATTACTCATGGCCTGTTCGTAATTCAATGGATCATCATCATTCATGATGTGTACCTCATCATCATTCTCTATAACGAATCCATACCTCTCAGGTATCTTCGGTACTCTCCCAGATTTACGAACAGGGTGTGGTATAGTAGGTTCTTCTACTTGGTCAGGTACCTGACTTTGATCCGTGGTAATTTGTGGTTCTTGAACTTCTTCAAGATATATCTTACTCCCACTGACCCCTTCATGGATAAACTCCTTTTCCAAGAAGGCAGCATGTTTCGCAACAAACACCTTTTGATCAGTTAGATGATAGAAATAATACCCTACAGTTTCTTTAGGGTATCCCACAAATCTACACTTTTTGGATTTAGTCTGTAGCTTATCATGTTCAAACTTTTTGACATAAGCTGGACAACCCCAAGTCTTAACATGCTTAAGATTTGGTTTCCTCCCCTTACACATCTCATATGGAGTCTTTGGGGCGGATTTGGTAGGTACCTTGTTAAGTAGGTATGCAGCCGTTTCTAGGGCATATCCCCAGAAGGAAATTGGAAGGTCGGTAAAACTCATCATGGATCGAACCATGTCTAACAGTGTTCGATTTTTCCTTTCAGATACTCCATTTAACTGTGGTGTACCTGGAGGAGTCCATTGTGAGATTATACCATTTTCTTTGAGACAATTGAGAAACTCACCGCTTAAGTATTCTCCGCCTCGATTTGATCGAAGTATCTTTATACTCTTGCCCGTTTGTTTCTCTACTTCACTTCTGAACTCTTTGAACTTTTCAAATGATTCTGTCTTGTATTTCATTAAATACACATATCCAAATCTTGAGTGATCATCAGTGAAAGTAATAAAATAAGAATACCCACCCCGTGCACTTGTTGTCATAGGTCCACAAACGTCTGTGTGAATCAATGCCAACAACTCTGTAACTCTTTCTCCTTTTCTACTAAAAGGAGATTTAGTCATTTTACCCATGAGAGAAGATTCATAAGTTGGATATGATTCATAATAAGATAACTCAAGGAGCCCATCTTTATGCAACTTGGATAATCTTGTTTCATTGATATGACCGAGTCTACAGTGCCACATGTAGGTATAATTAATATCATCTCTTTTCCTTTTCTTAGTTTGTTCAATTTGAAAAATATTTTCTTGTAAGTCAAGTGTATAAAGTCCATTTCGCAAATTTCCAACACCATATAAAACATCGTCTTTATAAATAGAACAACTATTGTTATTTATAACAACGTTAAATCATTCCATATCCAATACAGAAATTGAAATAATGTTTTTAATAATATTCGGAACATAATAACAATTATTAAGATAAATGGACTTGCCCGAAGGCATTGCTAAATAATAAGTTTCTACAGCTAATGCAGCAACCTTTGCTCCATTCCCTACTCGTAGGATCACCTTATCATTGTTCAGCTTTCTACTTCTGACCAGTCCCTGCATAGTATTACATATATGAGAACCACAGCCGGTATCCAATACCCAAGTAGAATTATGACTTTCAGAAAAATTAATTTCAATCATAAACAAACCTTGATTGGATGTCGAAGCTTCTCCAAGCTTCTTCTCTGCTAGATACTTCTTGCAGTTCCTTTTCCAATGTCCCGGCTTGTTGCAATGAAAGCACATTCCTTTAGCTGGTTCAAGTTTCTTTTGTTCCTTTTCTTTCCCCTTTCCCTTAGCCTTCTTGGATTTCTTCTTTTCAGAAGATACATTGGGCCTCTTCCTTTTATTGGAAGAATCCACCATCAAGACATGGTTCTTCTTGGATGAGAAGTGACCTTCTGCAGTTTTCAGCATGTTAAGCAGCTCAGGCAAGCTGACATCTAGCTTATTCATGTGAAAATTAACCACAAACTGCGAGAAGGTCTCAGGGAGTGACTGCAAGACCAAGTCTTGACTCAACTCCCCATCCATGACGAACCCAAGCTGTCCAAGGCGTTCAATCAAATTGATCACTTTCAGGA
Source organism: Panax stipuleanatus (assembly GCA_020205555.1). Classification (NCBI taxonomy): domain Eukaryota; kingdom Viridiplantae; phylum Streptophyta; class Magnoliopsida; order Apiales; family Araliaceae; genus Panax; species Panax stipuleanatus. The sequence goes on from CM035122.1 coordinate 57,842,407, forward strand.
CATGAGTCTCGACGACAGTACCCTCGGTCATCCGAGATCGGAAGAGCTCCTTAGATATCTCATATCTAGCAGTCCTACTCTGTTCACCATACAACTCCTTGAGGTGAAGCAGCATAGCAGGAGCATCCATATTTACGTGCTGACGCTGAAGCTCGTTATTCATGGATGCGAGCATGATGCATTGAGCCATAGATGCATCATCTTGCCACTTATTGAAAGTGGCAATCTCTTCCTCAGAGGCTGTTTCTGAAACAGATTCAGGGACAGTTGAATTTAGGACATAAGAAATCTTTTCAGCAGTGAGAACAATTCTCAGATTTCTTAGCCAGTCCTCATAATTCGGCCCTGTAAGCTTGTTTGCATCTAGTATGCTTCGTAGTGAGATTAGTGATTTAGACATTTTTAAAATTCTGCATGTGAAAGAAAACAATCATTTTAGCAAACATTCATTTTATTAACTTTGCATACCAAAATAAATTTAGGTTTTTATTTTAAATTGGTATCTCCCATTATTTTCATCAAACTATATTACCCTCACTCATATAGTTCGGCAACATCTAATTAAAGATTTGCTAGTGAGAATAAGGATCCCATTTCAAATGTATATAACCTGTGGATAGCACAACAAGCGATATACAAATAAATAGGTAGACAACTCTTGTCAATTACATCACCATATAATTCCTTTTATTTTGCCTCTTAAATCGTAATGGTCAAGTGTGTTCACATCCGAACTAAAATGATTTAAGTTAAGTTCAGCCTAGCACTTCCATAAATTCAAAAAAGAAAAATGTTCGTCCTTGTGGATAGCACAACAAGACTAGATCGTTCAATTTTCTTGATAAGCATCAAATGTGATTAATTATCATCTTAAATACTCAATACTCGCCTTGTGGATAGCACAACAAGCTCATATTAAATATTTAATTCTCTATTAATTTATCATGCTAGAAGGCGACGTTCGATATTCCAAATATCATTTGAACGCTTCGGACTTAATATAATTTCTTTGAGGGGTTTGTTATTATTTTGTCTCATCTTGTTTAGCGCGCATGCACATATATATATAAAATACGCGTCATTTTATTAAACATGCGAAGCATGTTTGCATAAAATATAATATATATAATATTTAGCATGCAATATAGAATACTATATTCTACCCGGATTGATTATGGACTTTTATTCTAGTTTGGTTCACTAGAGCCACCAAGTGAACCAAAAGGTCAAACCTAGGAGTGCAAGAATTTAAATTTAAACGTAACTATTACATTTAAACCCGAGCTCCATACAAACGGGTCTTCACGCGCTCCTTGCTCCTTGGTCTCTAATTTCTTCAAGATAATTCTAACTATTTCTATTACATTAAACTATTTAATTTAAATAGAAACCTTGATCAGCAGTCAAGGGGAAGTACATAGAAGGGAGATAGAATTTAACATCAAGAATTTTTTTAGAGAAGACGAGGTACACAGACCTCATTTAATAAAACCCATTCATTCAAGCATTTAACTAAAATAAAATCCAATCACATTGGTCAAATAGTCCATAATCAATCCCCATTTATTATCATACATATCACCATATATATCAATAAATAAATATTCATCTCATGAATTAAAACATTCCAAATATATATAAGTATCATTTAATGGGCAATTTTAAATTGCATGAAATCCAATTTCAAGATTAAAATAAACTCTTTATTTTAATTATAAAATTATTTAGAATATAATATATAAATATATCATATATATATATATATATATAATATAAATTCACATTTATTTTTTAAAAAGAAGTCACCTTCTTTTATTAAAAGAGTCTTGCAGGTTTATTAAAAGAGTCCTTTATTGATGGGTCATCTTCTTTTTGGAGTAAGAAAGAGACTAACTCCTTTTCTTTGCAGAATTCAAGATTAGCACCCAAAAAAAAAAATTCTGATTCGTCCCAAAAAAAAAACGACATTTTTTTTTTAAAAAAATAAAATAATTTTATACAATAAAATTATACCCAATAAATTATTTTAAATATATACCCATATGTATATGAAATCCAACGTACTGCAGTCGTACGTTGAAAATTCTTTCATTTTATGACTTTATCATACTACATCATACCATCATGGACAGACGATCTCACGATCGCTCCGGACACTAGGTTTGATAGCATTGATGACTCCATTGTTTACCATTCTACACCATATCAAATGATGCATATGGTTAAAAATACGTTTTGAAAATTTTTTAAATCATTTTTGTCTTAGCCGAAACAAATAGCATAGACATACGAATAACGGTATCGTTTTTAAAACTCATTGGTTCAGTCATCTGACCCAATATTTTCACAAGAAAATCGAAGTGCAAACACTAGCACGAAGTCAATAAATTTTGAAAATCTAGCATACCTAGAAGATTTAGAAAAATCCAACTTTCTCCATCACTTCAATCTCTTACAACCATCAATGCTCACTATTCCAAAACTCTAATATAATATATCTATTCTCAGTATAGTTCACCAACTTACCACACCATGGAAGCTCAGGAACTTACCACAATCATATGGGTTGAGGAACTTATCCTAGTCAGACCAAAATCGTCCATTCGCTGAGGGGTCCCACCATATGATTATGAGTCATGAACGTGTCATAGGCATGAGTCTTAAGAACTCGCACCTAATCTTAGTATTATCTAATTATATCTTAGAAATCTTTGTCTATCAAAAAAAATATGAGAAAAGAATCACCTTTCCGCCATATGTATAATGATACCGCGACACTAACATTCCAACGATTATCAATGTGACGCACTCAGTGCAAGCACAAAACTTCTGCCCATACAAAAGTTTGTACAACTAAGCCATCACATGAGTCCTCAATGGAAGTTCAACACTTAACTCTATCTTACTCTATTACTTGCTCGTTACGAGCTTTCTACGTTTTATCTCATACAACTCCTCATGAGTTTATCTCGTACTTTTTCATAGTACTTTCACTCATAGCATCAAGCTATACACACTTAGTCGTTACAGACTATCTATTATTTCACAGTTCAATCTGATCACGTCGTGATCATCGGTTTACCTTAGGGTTCTTTCCCTATTATCAACCAAACTCCATCTGAGTTTATTCTCACTATCTTTGTCATATACATATTATAGACATCATCTTAACATTTTCATTACCGGAGTTAGGAAACTCCTGATTCTCATTCTCTAGTTATTTCGAGATTCTTCTTTTAATCTTCATTTAGATATATTTTAATCTTTATCTTTCACTTTCTAAGGTTATAGTCTAAGGTACACTTACCTAAGGTTTATAACCTACAGCTTTGATACCAACCTGTGACGCCCCCAAATTCGGGTTCCTTCTATTACCTCGGATCCTGTGCAGTCACAATACTACTAGTCAAATATTTACATCTTTTATTCAAAACTTAATAATAAATTTTACTTTATTACAATTTAGAATATAAATTCTTTCATTTCCAGGATTTGTATAATGACCCCGAACTTTAATGAGTTCCGATCTTGGTCATTTAACATTCCTGTCTTACATCATATTCGATGTTATAAAAATACGAAATAATTTAAACTTTTTCAATCTCCTTTGAATAAAATCTTTTTATTGATTTCATAACTTTACATCAATTACAAATCCCTGAATCAACTATATGATATGATTCATTCTATTTGAGTTACTGTATAAACTTTTACATCTTAATACGATGCCTTCTATGTATCACATAGAATAACTTTTTAACACGACAAGTGTTATACATCATAAGAAACTATCAAGTACATCGTATAAAACTTAAACATTTTTCAAGATCGTATCATTAGATAACTACGTCGATCTCCTTACGAAACTACGAAACTCTATTAATCAAGTGGCATAATACTTTAATCGTGAGTCCTTAACCTGCAAAAATGGTTATTTGCAAGAGTGAGCTCGACAGCTAAGCAATTCTAACAATTTTCATGCATCACAGAGCATATAATATCATACTCAGTTCATGCATCCATAATCAATTAATATTTTCTACGCATGTTACTTCTTACATAACAGACATAGAGATTCACTTCACGAGTATATCATCAAAGATCAACTTTCAATCTCATACATATCTGATATACATTTCATATATATTCATCAACATTCTCATAACATAATATAACTCAATAAACAGTTATAGAATTCATATATCAAATAGGAACTGAAAGACTTGCCTGATTCGTAGTTTAACAACTACGACTTAACTGCTTAAAGATATCTACACTTCGTGTAATCCTACACATTTATATAATCATGGATTTATACCCATCATTCATACATTCATACAATCTCAATATAATAATAAGTATTACATTGTTTTCTATCTTGGTTCTTAGAACCTTCGTTTCACTTTCTTATCATACTCTTATAATAGCTAGGTATATATAGGTGTACCTTAAGCACCCGTACTTGACATTAACATTCATATACATTTATAACACACTTGACTCGCTATGTGTTCACTTCACTCATATATGAATGTTTCACATAGTTCTTGCATTTTGCAAACCTTAATAAAATTTAACAACTCTGTGTTTTATATAACCATTACATGCTCTTATGCTTAAAACATCATCTATGTCAAGTATTATAGCTTTAGACATTCATTACACATATTCTTTAATGTCTAGATCAAAGTTAAAATAATTAGGCATTACTGTCCTGTGGCACAGCTGCGCTGTAAATTGGCCTGGGATGGGCGCAGCTGCGCCGTCCCCTAGCCAGACCAAAGTTGAGTATTTATTTTCTGGTTTCATCTAGGTTCTTAGCATGCATGACTGTTAACACATAACTTATCCACATGTTAAGAGGTCTTAGACCAAGTTAGGCGTCTCATGTGTTTACTTTAAGTTGTTTTCACACTTTAAAGACTTGCTTAAAATTTTCCAACAAGGCTAAGTAGGTTCATGTACAAGGAATGAACTATCTTAACTATTTCATCACGTAAAGACGTTAACGCCTATAACGCGTATGCTTGCCTTTATTCAACTCATTAGTATAGTTCATCTTTTGAGAACTCATTAATACTCGCACGACTTATATGGTGTCTAGCTAAATGAGCACATATGTAAGCCATGTTTATAAAAACTTAGTTTCGCAAGGCGTTCAAGTTCACTTTTAAAAGTTATTATAGGCCAAGTAAAAGAAACTAGGTGCAACTTTAATCTCATTTCATAGCCAACTAAGCCATGTATGTATGTTATCACGTTTAGAACTTTAAGTACACAAGTTACTTTAAGTTCGTTCTAAAATTTTCAAATTTTCATTAGAATCATTTTCAACAAAGCTATTTTAAGTTGATAATAAGTAAAGCAACTTTAAATCACTTCTCATGCTTAGGTATACTCATAACTCAACAATATGTATGTGTTAAAATATCATAACTTCAAAGACTCAAGGTTCGTCAATATTCGTTTTCAAAACTCTAAGTTTCTTTTAAAACACATACTAAATCATGCCAAAGCATCCCATTATGAGCACGGAAATCTTACATGTCATGTCTATTATCATCCATATTTATGTTTTATCACTTAGAATAACATATTTCACCGTCGGGAGCACTACAATTGCATATGTGCATGTCTGACGCCCTCCGATTGCTTCTGAATACGGAGCATCCACAAAGATAGACATTTTTACCCTTCTTAACGACTTTAAATCGAAACACTTAAAGAACGAAAGTTGTAGGTCTATTCGTTATCTTTCCAAATCATTCTGAATCACCTTAATCGGAGTTCGTATGAAAAAGTTATGCCTAATTTACTACAGCAGGTCAAAACCGTGTTTTTTTTCTTCTGTCTGACCATGCCCGGCGCAGGTGCGCCCCAAATGGCCTTGGGGGTAGTGCAGCTGTGCCACAAGAGGCAGACGGTTGTTCCAGACTTGCTCCTTCATGAATTTTAAGACCGTTTCACTTTCCGATCGCCATAACGCGAGTTATACTCATCCAAATTAGTCCGTTTTCGATTCTATGGATTCGTAACTCATAAAACTATAACATACCAAAGAATCAATAATTAACATAAACATTAACTAACCCACATATTAATCCAAAACTCATGTTCATACTATATTTTCATGTTTTGACAAGTTTAGCTAAATGAACAATTCATGCATTGTAAAGCTAATTATTATGCTTACTACAACCACAATGCTTCAAGAACGTACACAAAACTCGGATAACCATATGATACCAAGTATCAAACTAATTGATAAGAGTTCATAGATTTCTTAGGATTTATTAAATTCAAGAGGGTGAATGAGGAAGTTATACCTCTTGTTAAGCTTCAACAAAACTCCTTCAAATTCTCAGATTGCTTTCTAATTCAATATATTCACTCTCTATATTACACTTAGCAATAATTTTCAGCAACATAGAATTGAAGGGGAAGTCTCTATTTATAGAGAAATTGTTAACCATGTAAGAGCTTTGCCCATAAATTGAAACTAATGGAAAATGAAAGAACATTTTGGGCAATTGAGGAGTTAGTGGATCACTATTTAGACCACACCCCTCACCATAATCACCATCATTGAGGCTAATTAGAGTTGGTATGTAGAAGTAGTATAGGCCATTGGCCTTTCACGTGTACAGAAGAAGAGAAGTGGCTCTCATTATGGGACAAGCTCATTCTCAGCAATAGCAAATTACAATTTATATATATAATGTATGCCAACACTTAGGTTATATATATACCTCCTATATCCATTTAAGTCACAATATCATTTCTAATAAGAAATCAATAATACAATGTATCAAGTAGGGGTACATATATCATCATATCATCCATATATATCTCATCCTACCGGATATAATTCTATCGGGTATCATCACATTTACTATCCCAACTCTATTATTCCAATTAAATTAAATTATTAAAATCCTTATCATGTTACATAAGCAATAATATTGTGTAACTCACATAATGAAATTAATCTTACGATATAGTCTATATATATAATATATAGCCACATTAATGCGTCACATTGCATTATATAATATAGTTTATATATAATTGTATGGTCACACTTAAGTGTTGCACTACACTTGCACAAAGCAATTACTCCCACAATACATTAATTAATTTCATTTAATCATTCCTTTATTAATTTATTTAATGAATTTCTCTTTCCACCACTTAGCCACACTAGGCATATTCCACGAGCTTACATTAAGCTCATTGTCACTTGCACCACACATTAATATTCATCAAATATAAAGTTTGTGTGACACATGCACTTTAATACTAAGTTATTTATACACTTATAATATGTATAACTTTTACACTTATACTACTTAACATCTATCCGATTAATTATTTAAATTATACAATCTACGTATAATTATCCGATTGTCCTAAGACAACCATCTTCAATCTTTACGCTTAGTCATATTCTTATATAGTACCTTCATCTCCCACTAATATTTATTTATAATTATATTGGTTCTCTTTTATTAATCACATATCCTTCAAATATTAATTATCATATTTCTTTCATTCTCACATATTAATTTAATGTCTTATGAAAGCAAATTAACTCTTTTTCATTCCCTTTTTCTATCACACCACTTCCACACAAGGCGTTACAATAGTCATTGATTAACCAAATGTTTATTATAGGTTATATAATATCCATAATAAATGTTAATTTAATTCACGCTTTGCTATCTTAGTCCATTCTCGGACAGCTTGATGACATATATTAATTGTTAATATAATACTTTCATCTCCAACCAATGATTATTATAAGTTAGTTAATTCCCATAATTAACTAGTTTATGCCTTACTATCTTAATCTACTCATGGGTAGTTTAAATGCTAATTATGACAACATATTAGTTACTAATATGATAAGTTTAGATTTCATAATTTCTTAAACTTTCTGCAGACCGGCGATGCTGCGCTGGTCTTATGCTTGGAAGTGGCGCAGCTGCGCCACTTCAAATTTAGAGGCAGACAAATTTTGCTTGAGCAGAAACTTAGCTTCAATTCATAAATACTTCATGCTTCTAAATTAATAACTTACTATACCAGTTAACTAACATCTATCACAACCTTCTTCAATGATTTAGAGATTAACTTCAATTTCAAACTCTATTTCCCTTAATAGTTAATTAACTATAAAGATCTCACATATATATCTAATTCCTTCCACATAATTCAAGATATATATATAACACATTTGTATATTCCGTTAATCTTCACTTCTCGCGGTATATTAAATCAACTAATAATTCACTAACTAATGTTTATCTAAAGATATATTGGTCTTATTCTCTCTCTCTTCAACCATGTACATATACTCCAGAAAATGGTGATTATCAAATATATTTAAAGTCACCAATCTTGCTATGATAAATAATTATATAAATTATTTAATACCGATAGATAAATCTTATCCATATTCTTGATAATTCATCTCTACAATTTATAACAAATATATAATAATAATATATTTATAAATCACAAAATCACATATTACATAGTTCATATTACCCTATGTAACACAATACTACATACCTCGTATCACACATATATATTCTTATTCGAACCCATCTCACGCTTTAAGAATTTTATTTATTAAATCCTTAATTAATAATATCTGAAAATTCGGGTTCTTACAGTAGAAGCGCAGCTGCGCCGACCCCTATGTCCAGATTTTGAGTTCTGTTATGATGATGTTAAGTGTAATTGATTATTATAACTTAGGAAAGGCATACTAACATAAGTAACTTGTATATATGGATATCTAGACCTAACGTAAGCATGTTTAAACCAAGATGGTATACATTTTGATAAAACGACTTATGGTTTTCAAAAGGAACTTAAAGTTATGAAAAGAGGAACTTTGATATGTTAGATTTATATTGATGTTCTGACTTTTGATACATGATAGTATAGTTTAGAGATGCATGAGAGACATATTAACTTATGTATATAGGTTCCGTAATGTAATATGAACATGTGAACCTCACTAGTGCACATTCCTAATGAAAATGGAAGTTTTGAAAACAAACTTTGACATGCTATAACCATGTTGATATTCTGATCTTGCGAGCATAGTTGTATGGTTTAAAAATGCATGAATAACCCGTTAACTTGTGCTTATATGATTCATAATGAAGCATGAACATGTTGGACTAATTAGTGAACATTACTAATGAAAATATAGGCTTTGCACGTGAGCATTGACATGTTACATTGAGATTTAAATTCTAAAATTTATGGACGTGTTTGATAGTACTCTTAACCTCATTAACGTCATACATGGGTATATATCATGATTAGGTGTCGTGAAACCAAGTTTAGCGTAAACGAAGCATGCTTTCAAACTAATAACAATGATAGTTACATGTATGCGATATGAAAATTCATGAGTATGCCTAATACAAGTTATACAAATGCCTTATGTGTTTAAAAACGAGCATGTTAGACTTTGTGATTTTCATGACCTTAAGTTATCAAAAGTGTTAACCTAGAACCATATCATGAAAGAGAGAACTTAGATGGACTTGGGAAGCATGCAAGACTCTTTAATATGCATATATGTTATGTGATATCATATGTTGATACTTGAATCCGATCTTTGACGGTTAACTTACAATAATGCTATAACTTGCTAAAAAGAGTATGTTTGCTATTCGTTATGATCTTATGTGATAATGACGATATGTAAACTTGATTAACCTGAAAAAAGGAATCTTAAGGATAAAAGATAATGTAAGTTATGTCAATCTAAAGTCGTGAAGTGATATAGTACTGCACGTGATATATAATGGTATAGTAAGATTGAAGACTAACTTATATGTTGATTGCATGAATGAGATAAAGTATAATGTTAAACTGTATGACTAATGAATATCCTATACGCATAACTATATTACGATAGGGATTCGAAAGTGTTAATTTACTTAACGAGGATAAACTACGCTACTTTATTCAACGGATATTGTAAGCAAGTATCTAAACCTTATCTCTTTAAATGCAAGTTTCCTTAAACCATTCTTGTATTATTAATTGCAAGTATCTTATCCTTGTGTATACTTTATTCAAGGAACGTTGTAAACAAGTACTTGAACCCTACTCTTTATTGAGCATTACTGGAGCTTGTACTATTATTGGTTATACAAGTAAATAATTGAAAGCATGATTCTTATCCTATGACATAATGCTTCATAAATAGAATAGAGTTGTTTATTCTTGAACTTTGATTCGAGTATTGAACTTATAATTATTCGAGCCGTCTGTGCCAATTGATTCGGCTAGACTTATAACATGATTAGAAAGCTGTCCAAACCAATTGAATGGTGCAGAATTCTTGTGTTAACTGAGTTGAACAACCTTCTTTGAAGGGGATATATGTAATACCCGAGAATTTCTGAATATTATTAAATAAATATATTATTGGAAATGAGAATTTATTTAATATAAATAATTTTGTGTTATTAGATGAATTAATTCAATTATATAAAATTGAATAATTATTATAATTGAGAAATTTATGGAGTTTACGATAAACTTGTTGATAGCCTTGTGTGGCACAGTAATGAGGATTATTAATGATTATATTAATTAACGAATGAATTATTAAGTAAATAATTAATCTATATTAATTGTTAATTGCTATTATAGAATATTAATTAATTGTTATCGTAGAATATTAATTAATTGTTGTGGAATATTAACTGTGATTGATTAATCATATGTGATTATTATTATTGCAAGAAATATAATAATAATAACGAGCAACGTGTTTATAAATATAATAAGATTTATATTAAAGTGATAATTAATCATATAAGGGTTAATTAAATTGTTATAGAGGTTAACAATTATATTGATTGATGAAGGATATGTGTATATTATTAAATTAATATTTAATTTATAAGATGAGTAATTCTATATGCAAGCATGCGAATTAAATGTGTAACATATATTAGCTAACTATGTATTATTGTGAAGTGTAATATGACACTATTATATGGTTAGGTTTATTGAATTATGGGAGTTACATGATAATGCCTACGTGACATGTGAGTATACAGTAAAAGAATATGACATGGATTATATGTGTAAATTAATTGTACCACATTGCCATGTTAAAAGTACATTGTGACTTAAAAGTATATATTATATAATCTAAGTGGACTTGTATAATATAAGTATGTGTGTATAGTTTAAGTATATAGATAATTAATAAAGTTCTTTCATTCATTGAATAAGGCAAGATGTGTTATGACATTAAAATAGCCTATGTGACAATATGCATGTAAGTATACATTAAAATAGTGTATCATGAATATAAATAATAATTGATGATTATTTATATAATGGAATAATGAAATTAATAAATGAGATAATGTGATGCGATTATATCCGAGTAGATTATATCCGGTATTAATAAATGTACATGGATTATATGTATGTTACATTACCATATCACATCTACTACCTTGAAATATTAAGCATGTGACTTACATTATAATGTTAATTATAATCTAAATATATAGTATGAATATATATGTAATAGCCTAAGTGTATGATATATGTTATAACATGTCATTGTACAATTGCTAGAATGCTGAGATTGAAATTGGCTTGTCCCATTATATGAGACCCATTCTCCTTCACGTGTGTAGCATACAAGCTACTCTATATTCTCAATTTCAGCAAACAATTCATAACTCTATATTCCTCAAACTTAGCAAATCCTAGCTCATGATTATGGGGGGAGTGGGCTCCATGATTTGATTCAACAACCATTACCTAATCTCTATTAACCATTAAGCAAATCTAAAATCTCGTTGGTTTAATTTGGTGTGTATAAGCAATGTCTGGACAATTGTTTTTCTATATATATGGCTCTCCTCCTCTCTAATTCATTTGCTGATAAATTGCTTAAGTTAAGTTGAGAATAATACACATAGTAGTATAATAGCATTGTGAAGTAGCAGCAAGTTCAATTATCTAACAGAGGTATAATCATCTTTCCATGTTCTTCATTCTTGTTCTTCAATTTTAATTTCTGTCCAAGTTCCAATTCTTGATTATGGATGCAAAACATGCCAAATGGATTATAGAAAGCTTGTTTAGTTGTTATAGTAGACTTATAAGCATATTGAAATACAATGTGGTTATTTTCGTGAAGAAATTTTGTGAATTGGGTTGATGTTTTCCGAAGCAGGAGCTTCCAGCTCTGTACAGGTAACGGCGCAGCTGCGCCTTGGTTATACTAGGGTGTTGCACAGCTGCGCCAGTACTGGACTGTGTTTTGCTGGCCAAGGTCCTGCACAGCTGCGCCAGTTTTGAACTGGGGCGCTGAGCAGCTGCACCGGCCACTGGTTCCAGATTCTACTTTTCATCCAAACTGTTACATGCTAACTTATGATAACACTTTAGAACAAGTTTGAGAACATAAGTAGCATGCCTATAGGAGTACATGGAGATAACGCAAACATGTTTTATTATGTTGCATGCATGATTGGTGAAGACTTATAGTGTTGAAGCAAACTTAGAGTTTATAAATGAACTTTGATATATGTACATGCTTGCGAAAGTGTTAAGATGACTTGAATACATACGATAAGAGCTTTGAAGTTGCCTTGTATGTGTTAAATTGCGTTGTTCAAGTTTAAAATGGTTTCAAAAGCAAACTTGGATATGTTTTCAAACCTAGTGCATTAAGTATGAGTAGTTAAGTTCTTAGAATGTAAAATGACATGTTTACATTCATTATGTCTCTAAGCATGACTCTTATATGTTTGATATAACGGTAGTAAACCAAGCATGAGTATAGCATGTTTTCAAGATAATAACAATGCTAGCTACATATATGCGATACGAGTACTCATGAGCATGCCTAATACAAGTTAATATAAATACCTTCAGTGTTTTGAAAGCAAGCATGATAGGCTTTGTAAATTTCATGACCTTGAATGACCGCAAGTGTCGACCTAGAATCTATATCACATATGTTTGGAACAAGGGAAGGTTATACGAATATAAAAAGACTCTTTAACATGTATATATACTATGTGATATATGTGAATCCGATTTTGACGGTTAACTTTTGAAAATGCCTTAACTTGCTAAAATGAAATATATTTTAGTATTGCTTGTAGTCTTATGTGATATTAATAATATGCGAGTATGTTGCTAATTGTGGTAGTCTCACATGATAGTAATGATGTATGAATATGATTAACTTGAGAAAAGATAAAGTTAAGGATAGAAATTATATTCTACATAACTGTGTAGCTAGGTTAAAACTTAGCTTATGTATTGATCATATATTCGAAGATAAAATGTGAAGTTAAATTATATGACTAATGAATATCATATATATACGTAACTATATTACGATAGGATTCGAAAAGTGTTGATTAAATTACGGGGATAAACTACGCTTAAGGCAAGTTTTCTAACTTACACTGTTTTACGGTGCAAGTATTCTATCCTTGTATATTGCGAACTAGTTTCCTACTTAATTGTTTGAATTGAATTAGCATACTTGAACTCTTATTTCATTAAAGCTATTATACATGTTGGACTTAGTATTGTTCTTGAATATTGTGTAAGTGTCTATGCCATTTGATTCTGCTAGACTTATATTATTGAAAAGCGACCCAAAACCAATTGATTGGTGCGGGATCTTGTATTTGACTGAGAAGAACAACCTTCTTTGAAGGGAATATAAAAATTTGTCGGAGAACAGACATGCACACTTGAGTATGATTAATTGTTATGCATAACGATGGTACTTTAGGCTGATCACATGTTGTACCTGTTTTTGTTGGATTTTCAGTTTATTACTGTTAATTCTAGTAGAAGTTCATGGTCCTTAGTGACTGCTCAGTATTCAGTTATTTGAAATCTTGAATTGATTTATTATTGAATCATATTGACATTATTCTGTCTTTAGCAACTACTATTGAAAACTGTTGATATTCTTGTTATCCTTGAACTATCAAACCTTGTTATACCCTTTTGAGAATTGAGAATTATATTACAAACCCTTATTGTATATTACTTGCTGAGCAATTTGTGCTCATTCGTGCTTTCCCTAAAACATTTTAGTTAAGGCAGAGCAGGGCGAACCTTCGGGCATTGATAAGGGCAAGGGCAAGGCTACCAACTAGCTTGTGTCTTTTATGTTTTAAATATTTTAATGTTGTATTAAGATGATGTAGTAAGACTGGATTTGATTATGTTTAAGCTTAAGTTAGATTATGAAATAAATCGTTAATTGATATTATTATGTAATCTATTAAGTATTGTAGGTTGCGAGACTTGGGGGAATAATTATAATAAATCATTGTAAATTATTCTAGATTAGATTTTCCGCTATGATTGTGTGATATTTAGTTATTATTATTGTGATGTATTACCATAAGCACATGACGAACCGAATTCGAGCGACCAAGTGGCGGTCCCGAATTTGGGGGCGTCACAATATATATTTGTCGGGAAACCGACGTGCGCACTTAAGTATGATTAAATGTTATGCATAATATATGGTACTTTAGGCTGATCACCTATTGTACTTGTTTTATTGGATTTTCAGTATATTATTATTAATTCTAGTAGAAGTTCATAGTCCTTAGTGACTGCTCAGTATTCAGTTATCTTGAAATCTTAAATTAATTTAGTATTGAATCATATTGATATTATTTTGTCCTTAGCGACTGTTATTGAGAACTGTTGATATTCTTGCTATCCTTGAATTATCATTGCTATACCCTTTTTGGGATTCGAGAACTATATTACTCACCCTTATTGTTATATTACTTACTGAGCAAACTTGTTGCTCATTCTTGCTTTCCCTAAAAATATTTTCAGTTAATGCAGAGCCGTGCGGACCCTCGGGCACAAACAAGGGCAAGGAAAAGGCTACTGAGTAGCTTTATTTATGTAGAACTTTATGATGTGTAATAAGAACTTATGATATTATGTATTAGTTAGGTTTACATATGCTTAAGGTATGTTTAAGTTATGTAATCGATGTTTAAGTTTTGAGAACTTGGGACGTGAATAAATTATATTAATTAAATATAATCTATTCGGTAATAGTTGTGTATTATTCCGCTGTGCGATGCGACATTTAGTCGTAATATTTATTGTGGCGTTAGATATTAGAACGTGACAAACCGAATTCGAGTGACCAAGTGGCGGTCCGAATTTGGGGGCGTCACAGGTTGGTATCAGAGCTGTAGTTATAAACCTTAGGAGCGAGTGTCCTTAGATTATAACTTAAGAGAACTTAGAAGCTAGAAAGGGATAGAACTCACATAGGGTTTTCCTTGAGAGACTTAGTGTGTTATGAAATGTAACTTCATTCTATACAATGAACTTATATTTTATTTAACATTCTAATGGAGTTTCTATTTGTTTGTCTTGTGTTTGTGATTGTGGGATGGCAGACACAGGAGTACCTAGTAGAGTGGCCGAGGAGGAGCCCAGAGATATACATGTAGTATACGAGGCACCTCTAGAGGCTATACCAGTGTAGGCTGTTACACCATCTGAGTCTGACGTTAAGGATGAGATCGAGGTGGAGTTTGACCCTGAGGAGGAGCCTATGGAGGACAAGCCTATTGAGGACGAGCCCACCAAGGAGGAGCCCATGGAGGACTCCTATGAGCCTAACCTGGAGAAGCATATACTGGGAGAGTACGAGGAGTGTATTCTAGAGTTGGACTGCAGAGTCTAGGAGTTGGAGGCTGAGGCTCAAGAGAGAGAGAGAGTCAGAGTTCCAGAAACTGAGGGACGAAGACCATTAGAGGAAGTTGGCCATGCAGGAGTTAGAGGTGGAGATTGCCTACCACAAGGAGGCAGGAATCCAGATGGGAACCTTATTCCACAGGTCGGTATCTAGGAATGTGGATCTGGCAGGAAAGATGGAAGAGGTAGAATAGAGGGAAATGAGTGAGAAGACTGAGAAAGAGGCACTCCGTGCTCAGCTAGAGTTGGAGGTGATGGATAGGATACACTTCGAGGAGAAGTGGGAGGCGGCCAATGAGAGATCTGACGACCTAGAGGATTAGGTCAGATGCAAGAAGAGGAAGATTAACAAGATGGGGTATGTGTTCCGTTCGACTTTCGAGAGGGTGATTGATGGTGTGTACCACTACCCAGCGGAGCAGGGACAGACCCTACATACTATGAGCCGAGAGCTGGTAGCATATATAGCACAGATCGAGTACAAGATCGCTGTAGAGCGTGGGATGATGGGATGAGACCCTTAGTCGGTCTAGTAGTAGTTTAGTAGTATTTACTTTATGTGATGTATGTACTATGTGTAAATCCTAACTTTTTATGTAAAGTGTGGGATAGTGATGTAAACCCCGAGTAAGCTTTTTGTTAAAGGGGTAGTGTGTTAGTATGTTCCCCGTCTTTTGAGATATTAGGGGATACATGTGATAACATTTATAGCAGTATGCTAGGGAAAATCATGTTATGAAACGATTTGGCATATGAATATAAATGAAGCTTATTTCAGAAATGTGTTATAAAATTTTATGCCTTTAGTATTAAAAGAAATACTTAAGTAATATAAATGAGTAATAATAAAATGAAAATTTGTGATGCAGATAATGCCACCCAGACGTAGATTGACTGCACCTGAGGAGTCAGTGAACAATGAGAGGGAACAAGTAGACCCGATTCAGAAGCTAGTAGATCTGTTAGGAGAGGCCCTTAGGGGAAGGAACAATGAACCCGTTCGCCCTAATCCTCAAGGAGTACAAGTCACAAACTTTAAGGACTTTAGGAGTGTAGGACCCCCAGAGTTCGAGGGTACTACCGACCTAATCATTGCGCAGACATGGGTTAAGGATATCGAGAAGGCCTACACTATTGCTCGTGTGAGTGAAGACCAAAAGACTATATTCTCTACATATATGATGAGAGGCGAAGCCAATTACTGGTGGGAGGCTAATCAACAAAGAGCTGAAGAAGGGATAATAGCGTGGGATAGCTTCAAAACTCTATTTTTCGAGAATACTTCCCGAAAAGCATGAAGAATAGGCTGGAGGTGAAGTTTTTTGAACTTAAGCAAGGTGATATGACGGTAGCGCAGTACGCGGCTAAGTTCAACAAACTAGCGCGATTTGCGAAACACCAAGTAGGAGATGAAGAGAGGAAGGCGAGACGATTCGAACAAGGGCTGAAGCCGTGGCTGTTTAACAAGGTATCAGTTCTTCAAATTAATTCCTTTACAACGTTGCTGGAGAAGGCAATCATTACGGAAGGTGGCAGTGAGGCCTTAAGTCTGTATAACAAGGAGAAGAAAGGAAAGAACATGGGAGGAGAAAACCGTACTGGAGGAAGCAGTAGTGGAGGAAGTAACTTGGGAAAAAGAAAGTGGAAGAACAACAACAACAACAATCAGTCAGGAAATTTTCGTAGAGGTTTCAAGAAAAGGGCAGAAGGATGCCCAAAATGTGGGAAGAATCATCAGGGCGAGTGCTGGAAGGGACGCGGAACTTGCTATAACTACGGTCAAAAGGGGCACATTTCGCCCAACTGCCCGAAACTGAAAAAGATACAAGGATATTTTGCATGTGGCTCGACGGAGCATCGGATTAAGGACTGCCCAAAGAAGGGAAGTAGCGGAAGTAGCCAACAAGGGGGAAATAAACTGATGATCGGCAGACTGGCACAAGCCAACCGCCCAACCACCAGAACCTTTAACATGACCGTCCATGATGCAATAGCTGTGAAGGACGTGGTGTCAGGTATAATCCCAATCAATGATATAAATGCTTATGTATTATTTAATTCGGGTGCCACCTGTTCCTTTGTATCTGAAGTATTTGCTAGTAAACTTAATTCACCCCGAGAACGACTAGAAAATCCCTTGAACATAGAAGTTGCGAATAAGGAAGTAATTCCTGTAGAATACGTTTATCGAAATTGTTGCGCAAACATTAGAGAACATGAATTGAGTGTAGACTTGATTCCTATTAGATTGGGAGAATTTGACGTAATATTGGGAATGGATTGGTTATATAACCATGCTACGATAATTGACTGTCAGAATAAATGTATGGACCTTCAGACTCCGAGTAAGTCTAAGGTAGTGTTTTATGGTAGCTCTTCGCTTAAGCAATCGTGTTGCGTTATGATAATGCAGGCCAAGAAATTGTTAAGGAAAGGATGTGTAGGTTATTTAGCTTAAATCATAGATACTCGAAAAAAGGGAGTAAAAATTAAGGATATATCCGTAGTAAATGAATTTCAAGATGTATTTTTGGACGATCTGCCTAGTCTTCCGCCAGACAGAGAAATTGAATTCGTAATAAACTTAGCACCGGGAACGACACCAATTTCGAAAACACCATATCGTATGGCGTCGGTAGAAATGAAAGAATTGATGATACAACTGCAAGAGTTATTAGATAAGGGTTACATACGGCCGAGTGTGTCTCCTTGGGGAGTACCAGTGTTATTCGTTAAAAAAAAGGACGGATCGATGAGGCTCTGTATCGATTATCGAGAATTAAACAGAGTAACAATCAAAAATAGATATCCATTACCGAGGATAGACGACTTATTTGATTAACTGAAGGGAACGAAGTGTTTCTCGAAGATCGACCTACGGACAAGATATCACCAAAGACTGCGTTTCGAACCCATTATGGACCTTACGAGTTTTTGGTAATGTCATTTCGATTGACTAATGCTCCGACAGCATTTATGGACTTGATGAACCTAGTTTTCAAGCCATACTTGGATAAATTCGTGGTAGTTTTTCTCGATGATATATTGATCTACTCAAAAATAGAGGAAGAACACGCCGAACATCTGAAGATTATTTTGGAGGCACTAAGGAAGGAGAAGATGTATGCGAAATTTTCTAAGTATGAATTTTGGATGGAGAAGGTTCAATTCTTAGGCCACATGGTGGATAAGAATGGAATCTCAGTAGACCCTGCAAAGGTAGAGGCAGTGAGTAATTTGGGAGCAACCGAGAACACCGACGGAGGTAAGAAGTTTCTTAGGGTTAGCTGGGTACTATCGAAGATTCATCCAGGATTTTTCTAAGATAGCAACCTCGTTGACCAATCTGACGAGGAAGACTGTGAAATTTGTATGAACAGACAAATGTGAAGAACGATTTCAAGAATTGAAGAAGAGATTGAGCGAAGCGCCTGTGTTGTCATTACCGGACGATGCGAGAAATTTTGTCGTGTATAGTAATGCATCACACAAGGGACTTGGTTGTGTGCTAATGCAGCACGACAAAGTCATTATGTATGCATCACGACAATTAAAGGACTACGAAAAATGATACCCTACTCATGACTTAGAGTTAGCGGCAGTAGTTTTTGCGTTGAAAATTTGGAGGCATTATTTGTACGGAGAGAAATGTGAGATATACACGGACCACAAAAGTCTGAAATAAATTTTCACATAGAAGGAGTTAAATATGCGTTAGAGAAGGTGGTTAGAACTAATCAAGGATTATAACTGCGATATTCTTTATCACCCGGGTAAGGTAAACATGGTTGTCGACGCTCTGAGCAGAAAAGGAAGGGGGAAATTATTTCACTTGACGACTCAGGACGAATTAATAAGAGAGATGGAGAAATTGGAAATAGAGGTAAAGGGACCAGAGAGGTCTGAGGAGAAGTTGTTCGTAATGGAAGCTTGTTCAACATTGTTGGATAGAGTAAAGGAAGCATAGGAGAAAGATGAAGAGTTCGAGAAAATCAGAAGGAGGATTGTAGAAAATGAAGAAGAGAAATTCGGAATGGATAAAGACGGTATTTTGAGATTCAAAGGAAGAGTTTGGGTAGCAGCGGTAACCGAGTTAAGAAAAGAGATTTTGCACGAGGCACACAATACGACGTATTCCGTTCATCAGGGAGGCACTAAGATGTACCAAGATTTGAGGCAACACTTTTGGTGGCCCAATCTGAAACGGGAAGTCTCAGAGTGCGTTAGTAGATGTTTAACTTGCCAATGCATTAAAGCAGAGCACCAGCGACCGAGTAGTTTACTACAACCGTTGGAAATACCGGAGTGGAAATGGGAGCATATTACAATGGACTTCGTGGTAGGACTTCCAGTCACACAGAAGGGATATGATGCCATTTGGGTTGTCGTGAATCGACTAATGAAGACCGCACATTTGCTACCAATCAAGATCCGCTACAGTTTGAATCAGTTAGCGAGTCTGTACGTAAAGGAGATTGTTTCACGACATGGAGTGCCGGTGTCAATTGTCTCTGATCGAGATCCGCACTTCACGTCGAACTTTTTGAAAAGTTTGCAAGAGAGGATGGGAACACAGTTGAGGTTGGGTACCGCTTATCATCCTCAGACAGACGGCCAGAGTGAACGAACTATACAAACGTTGGAGTACATGCTTAGGACTTGCGTGATGGACTTCAAGGGATATTGGGACGACCACCTACCCTTAGTAGAATTCGCATATACTAATAGTTACCATGCGAGTATCGGCATACCACCGTATAAAGCTCTTTAATGAAGAAAGTGCAGAACGCCATTATGTTGGGACGAAGTCGGAGAGCGACAAATAATCGGACCAGAGTTAGTTCAACAAATCGCGGATGTAACGACCATGAATTTTATACTCCTTATAAATTTAATATGTGATTTAAAATTCTAAGAGTAAATTTTTTGAGCTTATTTAAACCTTATGTGGTTATGTGATTATGTGATTTGATCCTATGCGAATAAATACTAGGATTTTATTAAAGGGAATCACTAATGGTTATTTAAATTAGTAGATTAACCCTGAGACTTTTATATCAGAGTAATGATAAAAAGTGTTAGTAATTACATATTCAATTTACTTGATTATAGTGTGGAGATTTAATCATGATTGATTAATTGATATTTGAGTAATTAATAGGTAATGTATGAAATTATTATTGTCGAGGATAATAAAACATAAGAGTATAATTTAATAATAATTACTGAGTAAGAGATTTATAAATATAATAATATTATATTTACTTGGGTAATTGTTTTATACAAACATGTGGTAATTAAACCTTTAGTATAAGGTAGTTACCTTTATATTTTGTATAAGGTGCTATGTGACATATTAATATGGCTTGTATTGTATGTATGGACTATATGGTAAGATTAACTGTATTAGATATGTTATATATATTATTCCTTATGTAACATGATAGGTATGGATAGACATTAATATGTATACCTATTACATTATATCAATAAACGATTGTTATTTGATAATAATTTTTAATAAGTTATGATAATTATAATAATAACCGTTGTGATAATAATAATACCCAATTACTTTATATTTGGTGTTAATAAAAAATGTACTTGGATTATATGTATGTATGCTACTTGACACAATATATCATTATTTGCTTATTTGATATAACATTGTAGCACCCATTTACATATAGCTTAAGTATATACTATATGTACATGACATTAGTATAGTAAATTTGCAAGTTGCTGAGTTATTATTGCTAAGTCTCACATTGAGTGCCCATCTCATATACATACACGTGAACTCCCACATGCTACTCTATATCTTCCTCAAATTCTTCAATAAGCTAGCTAATGATTGTATGAGATGTGGAATTCATGATAAGTTCCACCCACTTCTCACCAACTCTCTCTTGTGCATTGAACAATCTTGCAATCCTTTGTTTTGATTTGATGAACAAAGTCAAGAACTGGATATCCATTTGCCTATATAAGAAGCTATTCTCCTTCTCATTTTCACATTGCTGGGATTTTTCATATATGTGTAAGTTGTTTAGAGAGATATCAGTGAGGGTGAATTAATATAGCAGCAAGTTCAGTTCATTTTCAGAGGTATAATCACTTACCTTCTTGTTCTTCATTCTCTGTAAAATCCCATTCATGCTCCACATTGTCAAATTCTTGAGTTTTGCAATCTAGATGTTAATTGAGCTATAGAATATGTTTTGATAAGTGTTATATGAAGTTATATGCATGATAGGATTGTATTATAGTTGGTACATAAAGAATTTTGTAAATTGATTTTGAGTTGGGCTAAGAACTGCCGAAAACTACACAGTTTCTGGTCTGGCCGCCAGCCTGGGCAGCTGCGCCCGTATTGCACTGGCCAGCGGCGCAGCTGCTCCAATACCTGTCTGTAAATTTTTGTTTTCTTTTGCAATCTATCCATGCTAACTTATGATACTAGTTTGAATGAGCATGCTAGCATGAGTGATACATATATATGGATATATTGAGGCAATGTAAGCATGTTTCACTAATAGTTACAGAAATACTTATAGTTTGAGATAAACTTAGCGTTTCATAAACTAACTTTGAATTTGGAAACAAACTCGATACGTATACTTGCCATGTTAGCATTCTAACTTTGCAAGCATGATAGCATGACTTAAAATTGCATGAGAGGCATGTTGACTTAGGTATACGGGTTTCATAATATAATATGAACATGTGAACCTCACTAGTGCACATTCTTAACGAAAATAGAAGTTTTGAAAATAAACTTTGACATGTGTGTAACACATTTAGGTACTGATTTTACAAGGATGTTAGTGTGGTTTATAAGTGCATGAATAATCCATTGACTTGTGTTTATATGATTCGTAATGAAGCATTAGCATGTTGAACTCATTAGTGAACGTTACTAACAACAACATAAGCTTTAAATGTGAACTTTGACGTATACGTAGTATGTATGAATTCTAATTTCATGGTCATGATTATGTGTTCTATAAACATGAGAACTAAGTCTAATATGATAGAACACACTAGCATACTTGATCATAAGTTAAGACATTTTAAAAAGAAAGACTTAAGACTTTCAAAGTGTACCTAACCAAGACTTGTGTCTTTTAGATTGTGACCACTTAAATACATGTATGTGACTTATGTATGTGTTCTAATATATGTGAATCGCGAATACGAGATGCTTTACATGTACTGTGTTATCTTTGTGGACTTAGTGTAAAGAAACTTAGAATGTGAAAGCTAAATAGCATTGATTACCATGTGAATGATATTATGATCATGCAAGCATGTATATTAGTATTCATTATGCCTATAGACATCTTGACATGAACCTCACTTGGTTAAACATAGATTTCAACCATGCACACACATTCATAGAAAATGAATTTCTAAGGCATGAACTATGTGATTAAAGTATACATGTATTGTTTGCACACAAGCGGGACTATTTAACATTATTTAGCCTCGTTATGTGGTATTATGACTTTAATAGTTGACCTTGAGGCATGAACTTGATTAACTTAAGGTTTACCGGCATTGAACATTATAACCTTGAGATATAAACAGAACCTTGCAAAATTTGTATCTTAAACTGTATTATATGATTAAGTTGGAATGCTATGTGTTCAAGCCTATGTTGATGCTTATGAATTAGACAATCTAAATTTATTAAATCTAAGACAGGATTAGATTGACTTACGTGAACTATGTGATAGAATTATATGATAAACAGATCCTTGTTGGTATAGACTTATATTAGTTTATACATGCTAATTGAAAGGCCGACTTATTAATGCTAGGTTGATTCAATGAGTTTAATTAAAGCTACAATTATTTGTAGCTGAGCAAATAGGCAAGTTCCCTATCTTCCTCAAGTTATATTTGAGCAAGTATTCAAAATTCTTGCACTACTTTATTCAATGAATCATGTAAGTGAATTTCTTAACTTCACTTGATTTGAATGCAAGTTTCCTTACACACTTTATTGTGCAAGTTTCCTATCGTTCTCATATTGTATTGAGCAGGTCATTATTGTATTGTAAGTTCTCTAACTTAAACTCTTTTACGGTGCAAGTTTCCTAACTTCATTTGATTATCGTGCAAGTTCCCCGAACTTCACTCTTTGATTTATAGTGCAAGTATCCTATCCTTGTGTTTACTTTACTCAAGGAACGTTGTAAGCAAGTTTCCTTACCTACACTCATTTATAGTGCAAGTATCTTATCTCTTTGTTTACGTTATTTGAGGAATCTATAATTCTGCAAGTCTCCTGACTTACACTCCTTATTTGTGCAAGTTTCCTGACTTACTCTTTTATTTGAACAAGTGTCCTAACCTATGCATTTACTTTATGCAAGGGATCTATTATTGTGAAGTTCCCCGAACTTCACTCTTTGATTATTGTGCAAGTTCCCCGAACTTACACAAATTCATATATTGTGCAAACTTCTAAACTTCACTTTTATTGTGCAAGTTCCCTACCCTTCTCATATTGTATTGAGTAGGTTCTTGTCAAATTGAAAGTTGTTTACTTAATGCTTGAAATTTATTTCCAAGCATGTTATTTAGTGGTTTAACTATTTTACAATTATTCCACATCGATATTATTGATATCCGCACTTAGTGCATTTGAGTTCGTACAGTCTTGAACTTGTACATTATTCAAAGTTCTAAATTCTTGAACTGTGTCAGATAGAGTCTGAACCTTTGTTCGGTCAGACAAGTGTATGAAGTTTTCTTTAAAGCTATCTAAACCAATTGATGGTAAAATTCTTAGACAGAACATAACACCCCTCATATGTAGGAGTGTGCCCAAGTATCTAATATATGATATGAGTAAGAAGATGTAAGTGTTATGTATATACATGTTGTACCCAAGGCTGATCTCCTCGAGGTACTTATTTTCTGTAGCCAATAGCCAATAACCAAAGGGTCAATTAGCTATTGAACCCATTGGAAGTTATAGTTCAAAGTTTACTTGACTATCAGTCCTTCTAAAAGCAATTAGTATCCTTGCTTTTAGATATTCATATTGTTGAATCTTTCTAATATTCATATTGTTGAATCCTTTTAAATATTCATATTGTTGAATCTTTCTAATATTTATATTGTTGAATCCTTTTAGATATTCAATTTGTTGAATCTTTCTAATATTTATATTGTTGAATCCTTTTAAATATTCATATTATTGAATCTTTCTAATATTCATATTGTTGAATCCTTTTAGATATTCATATTGTTGAATCTTTCTAATATTCATATTGTTGAATCCCTAAGATATTCATATTTTAAATTCATTGTCAGCTATTTTCCATTCATCATGATATATCCTTTATTGTTGTAATTAAACTTGTTGAGCAAACTTGTTGCTCATTCTTGCTATATCATGACTTATATTGCAGTTAAGCCCGTGACTTCAGGAAAGGACAAGTGTAAAGAAAAGATTGTAGGATAGTTTGCAAGGAGTAGACTTTGTCTTTATGTTTCGTTTAATTACTATTATCGTAATATAAACCCTAATGATTATTCTAGGGCATGTGTGTAAGATTGTTTTAAGGTTATCGAATCTTGGGACTAGTAACACCTTTTGAATGAACGACGTACGTTTATTATATTCCGCATTTCTAGTTATCGTATGTTGTTTAGAGGTGGATGTTAGTTTTGTTTCGTGACGACCGGACCGGGGTTGGAGGACCCAAATTTAGGGGTTTCACAGCGGACGCGGTGACAGTGATAAGAGCCAGACTAGTAGCAGCTCAAGATCATCAGAAAAAGTACGCAGATTTGCATCGGCAGGACTGAGACTTTAAAGTCGACAGTTTCGTATTCTTGAAGGTATCTCTATGGAAGGGAAAGATCCGTTTCGACAAGAAAGGAAAGTTGAGTCCAAGATTCATAGGACCGTTCAAGATACTGAAGCGAGTGGGCGAAGTGGCATACAAAGTTGCATTACCACCCGAGTTGGAGCACATCCACAACGTGTTCTACATTTTCGTGTTGCGATCGTACAAGGCCGACTACAAGCACGTGATTTCTTATAAGCCCATTCAAGTGGAGAAGAACTTAGCGTATGAAGAAATTCTTGTCCAGATATTAGATAGGAAAGAGCAAACCTTAAGAAATAAAGTTATTGCATCTGTAAAAGTACTTTGGCGTAACCACGATGTCGAGGAGGGTACGTGGGAGTTAGAAGATAGGATAATGAGGGATTATCCCCATCTATTTGTGTAACCTTGTCACAATTCTGAGGACAGAATTTTTATAAGGGCGGGGGGGGGGGGGGGGAGGATGTAATACCCGAGAATTTCCATATATTAATAAATGAATATATTAATGGAAATGAATATTTATCTGAATATAAACATTTATGTGTTCTAAGATGAGTAACTCAATTATATTAAATTGAATATTTATAATAATTGAGAATATATGAAGTTTGCGATAAACTCGTTGAATGCCTTGTGTGGCACAGTGATGAGAAATATTAATGATTATATTAATTAATTAAGGAATTACTACGTGAACAATTAATCAAATATTAATTGTTATTATGAAAGATGGAATATTAATGGTGATTAATAATATGTTGATTATTATTATTACAAGTAATAGAATGTTAATGAGCAACTTGCTTATAAATATAATAAGATTTATATTTATTAATGTGAACATTAATCATATGAATATCAATTAATTGTTATGGAGATTAATAATTACTTTGATTGATAAAGGATGGATTAATATTATTATTAATTAATTGATATAAGAAGTAATTAATTAATTACCATTGAGAATATTAATACATAACGAGTAGACTATAGATGCTCAATTAATTTCTATGTGCAAGCATACGAATTAAATATATAATGTATAGTAGCCACCTATATGTTATATGAAGTGTGGTGCAATGTGATTATACAATTATACATAAACTATATAGTAAAGATATTGAATTGTGAAAGCTACATGATAATGCTTATGTAACAATATGTATGTGAGTATACATTAAAATAGTACATCCTGATTATATTGTAAATAATTGTTGACTAATAGAACTCAATAATAAAGGGGATGATGTAATGTGATAATATCCGATCAAATTATATCCGTTATTAACAAAATCTACATGGATTATATGCGTACAAATTACCTTTACTACATTGAAGTATTACTTATGTAAATTTATATTGTGAGATTAAGTTATAACCTATGTATGGATAATATGTATATAAAATATAACATAAGAGTAGAAATTATGTATAAGTGTATAGCATAAGTATTGTAGAATGCTGAGATTTGCTTTGCTTGTCCCATATTAATAGTCTCAATCCTTGCACACGTGAATACATCATGAAACTAGATCTCTATTCCTTAAACTCAGCAATGTAGACTAGCAATCATGCAATAGGGAGTGGTTTTGATGATGGTTTCTAACAACTAAATACCTACCATTTCTTAACCTCCATACAATTCAAATTTTCGTTGGTTTGATTTGGGAGAGAAAAGCTTGGTCTGGACATTAGCTTCTCTCTATATATAAGCTTTTCTCCTTCACAAATTCATTTGCTGAGAGTTTGCATAAGTGTTGAGTGAGAGCATATATATCAATGTAAAGTGTTCTAAGAGTTGAGAATTCAGTTAACAACAATTGCATTACAGAGGTATAATTCCATTATTATTGTTCTTCATTTTCATTCTCTGTCAAAATTTCTATTCTTGAATTCTTAATTCTTGATCATGTTGAATTGGGTTGTAATTGGGATATAGAACACTTGTTTAGTGGTTATATGAATGTTTATTACGCAATGCAGCTTGTCTGGAATCGATTTGGTTGTGAAATTTGGGAATTGGCCTAGCTTTTTGCCGTTGCTGACCACTGTCTGGCACGAACCAGTAGTGGCGCAGCTGCGCCGGCCCCTGTGTCCAGATTTTGAGTTCTGTTATGACGATGTTAAGTGTAATTGATTATTATAACTTAGGCAAGGCATACTAACATAAGTAACTTGTATATATGGATATGTAGACCTAACGTAAGCATGTTTAAACCAAGATGGTATACATTTTGATAAAACGACTTATGGTTTTCAAAAGGAACTTAAAGTTATGAAAAGAGGAACTTTGATATGTTAGACTTATATTGATGTTCTGACTTTTGATACATGATAGTATAGTTGATAGATGCATGAGAGACACATTAACTTATGTATATAGGTTCCGTAATGTAATATGAACATGTGAACCTCACTAGTGCACATTCCTAACAAAAAATGGAAGTTTTGAAAACAAACTTTGACATGCTATAACCATGTTGATATTCTGATCGTGCGAGCATAGTAGTATGGTTTAAAAATGCATGAATAACCCGTTAACTTGTGTTTATATGATTCGTAATGAAGCATGAACATGTTGGACTAATTAGTGAACATTACTAATGAAAATACAAGCTTTGCACGTGAGCATTGACATGTTACATTGAGATTTAACTTCTAAAATTTATGGACGTGTTTGATAGTACTCTTAACCTCATTAACGTTATACATGGGTATATATCATGATTAGGTGTCGTGAAACCAAGTTTAGCGTAAATGAAGCATGCTTTCAAACTAATAACAATGATAGTTACATGTATGCGATATGAATATTCATGAGTATGCCTAATACAAGTTATACGAATGCCTTATATGTTTAAAAAGCGATCATGTTAGACTTTGTGATTTTCATGACCTTAAGTTATCAAAAGTGTTAACCTAGAACCATATCATGAAAGAGAGAACTTAGATGGACTTGGGAACCATGCAAGACTCTTTAATATGCATATATGTTATGTGATATCATATGTTGATACTTGAATCCGATCTTTGACGGTTAACATACAATAATGCTATAACTTGCTAAAAAAAGTATGTTTGCTATTCGTTATGATCTTATGTGATAATGATGATATGTAAACTTGATTAACCCAAAAAAAGGAACCTTAAGGATAAAAGATAATGTAAGTTATGTCAATCTAAAGTCGTGAAGTGATATAGTACTATGCGTGATATATAACGGTATAGTAAGATTGAAGACTAACTTATATGTTGATTGCATGAATGAGATAAAGTATAATGTTAAACTGTATGACTAATAAATATCCTATACGCATAACTATATTACGATAAGGATTCGAAAGTGTTTATTTACTTAACAAGGATTAACTACGCTTAAGGCAAGTATCCTATACCCTTGCATTACTTTATTCAACGGATATTGTAAGCAAGTATCTAAACCTTATCTCTTTAAATGCTAGTTTCCTTAAACCATTCTTGTATTATTAATTGCAAGTATCTTATCCACGTGTATACTTTATTCAAGGAACGTTGTAAGCAAGTACTTGAACCCTACTCTTTATTGAGCAATAATGGAGCTTGTACTATTATTGGTTATATAAGAAAATAATTGAAAGCATGATTCTTATCCTATGACATAATGCTTCATAAATAGAATAGAGTTGTTTATTCTTGAACTTTGATTCTAGTATTGAACTTATAATTGTTTGAACCGTCTGTGCCAATTGATTCGGCTAGACTTATAACATGATTAGAAAGCTGTCCAAACCAATTAAATGGTGCAAAATTCTTGTGTTAACTGAGTTGAACAACCTTCTTTGAAGGGGATATATATTTGTCGGGAGACCGACGTGTGCACTTAAGTATGATTAAATGTTATGCATAATATAGGGTACTTTAGGCTGATCACTTGTTGTACTTGTTTTATTGGATTTTCAGTATATTACTGTTAATTCTAGTAGAAGTTCATAGTCCTTAGTGACTGTTCAGTATTCAGTTATCTTGAAATCTTAAATTGATTTAGTATTGAATCATATTGATATTATTCTGTCCTTAGCGACTGTTATTGAGAACTGTTGATATTCTTGCTATCCTTGAATTATCATACCTTGCTATTTCCTTTTTGGGATTCGAGAACTATATTACTCACCCTTGTTGTTATATTATTTGTTGAGCAAACTTGTTGCTCATTCTTGCTTTCCCTAAAAACATTTTCAGTTAAGGCAGAGCCGTGCAGACCCTCGCCCGCGCCCCAATTGGCTTACAGGGCAGCGCGACCGCGCCAGGCTGGTCAATGGCAGATTAACTTTTTCACTTAAAATCATGTTTGCGTGTTTTTCCGTATAAGGGTGTATTTGGATGTTATAGACTTATCTTTGGAACTGTATTCTTACTGTTTTAGGGATTTAGAGAGGGATAGAGAGCTTGTAGCCTACTCTTCCTAAATTTTGGCTCCTCTCTTAATTTCTCTTAGATTTCCTTATATTTTTGCATAGATTAGGGTTTGGATTGGATGATTAAAGAACTTGGCTCCACATTGATGGTTAATTTTTGAAGTAGAGATTTCAGATTTGCATTTCCTATCTTTTAGCTTCTCTTTACTTCTTTAATTGCTTTTTAATGTGTGAAGAAGTTATGATAATGATTTTTGCTTCAGTTATAAACTAATTTCCATTATGGGATTTTAATGGATCTTTTTGCTTGATTTCATATTTGTATGCTTCTATGTTAAGCTCTAATTGATTATGTATGGGTTGCCTAATATGGTTTGTTTTGCTTGTTTAGATGCTTGATCACCATCTACCGTTATAACTTGTATGAAATTGGAAAGTGGATTATAAGTTGAGATATAGCCATATTAGCACATGTTCATGATTCTTACATGCGATAGACTTCATGATTTGTAATCCGGATAGACATATACCGTATTACCGCGTGTAGTCAAAAGAGAGAGCTTGTAGTTAAATCTGTATTACTTTTAAGTCACATAGAAATATAGTGGTTTAGGTAATATTGGGTGTTCATATATATTCTATCTCCTTTGTGGATTGTGTGTGATATGAGCATGGTATATCGAGAGATAGCCATGTTTTACTTTTGTGCTCTCGACTAGCAATCTGAAATTATCAAATAAGCTTAACAAGAGGTATTTAATCTGAATGTCGCATTAAGTGAAGTTAGAATCCCATTTCTTCCTTTTCTGAATCATTTACTTGATAATTAGTTAGTATTTGTTAATCGTTAGTGTTAGATAAATCACATTTTGATCAATCGTTTAAGCAGCCCGAAACAACTACAAAACTGTTGCATGTTAGATTATAAATATTCATTTTTCTTCGTGGGAACGATCATCTACTTAGTCTATATTACTTGTGTACCGTGTATACTTGCACGTGTGTGTTTGATTTGATTAACACCGAAACAAGCAACAAGCCAACAATACTATCAAGTCTTATTTTATTTAATTATATGTATTTCGATTCTAAATGCACAAACTCCAATAATGCAAATTAGAAACTACTTGCTAATTTCATTCGGCCTTGGCCAAGGACTATTGAGTTGTCATTTATCGAATCACATAGGACATTAACTTCTTTTACTAGAAGTGGTAGACCCTTTATTGATCATTCATTATCTTCATGTATAATTAATTATACCCAAGCATATCCTTTGATATACCCTCAGGGTCTTAAGGGACGTGTCAAAGTATAACTCATCATACATAAGATACTATAATGATCTCAAGTCTAAGGATTACTTGTACTACTATCACTAAAGAAATTTCTATTGATAGGCGAGTAAAACTCCATTAGGTATTACTTGGTGAGCCACGGTCAGTGTACTTATTCTCTAACAAGCACCTACATACTTGCTATAATGTCTCCACACAAAGGATTATGAGATCGATCATCCTCTTCCAAAGAGCAAGCAACATATGTACCAATCTATCCAGATTCACTAATCCCCTATTTAGTAATCCATCGATTGGGAACTATTTTAGTTTTAAGCTATCTAAGAGTTTAGATCTCATTAGCATGATAATCATCATGATTCTAAAAGCATTGCTTAAAATTATGGGTTTATCACATTTAAATATAACATCATTATGTGCATAATATAAACACCTTTAAATACACAATTGTTTTATTAATAAATGAATAAGATTGTTACAAAGTATATGCTTTATCATCATACATGATTGGCTTGCATGCATACTACTTTCAATCTCCCACTTGAACTAAAGCCAATCGCCATGGTATCTCATACCCATCTTCTCTAATTGATGACCAAAGTGTTGTTGTGTTTAAGCTTTAGTGAATAGATCTGCAATGTTGTTTTGAGTGTCCACACGCTCTAGGGTGACATCTCCTCTTTCAATGATCTCTATAATCAAATGAAATCGCCGCAACACTTGTTTGGATTTCTGATGAGACCTGGGTTCCTTGGCCTACGCAACAGCTTCGGTGTTATCACAGAATAAAGGTACTGCTCCTCTAATGATAGGAACCACTTCAAGTTCAGTTATAAAATTTTTCATCAAAACATCTTCCTTTGCAGCTTCACTTGCAGATATGTACTCTGTCTGCCTCTGTCACTGAGTCAGCAATTGTTTGCTGCATGGAAATCTTCCAACTCATTGTGCCACCGTTTAAACTAAGTACATACCCCAAAACGGATTTACTATCATCTTGATCTGTTTGGAAACTTGAGTCTATATAGCCCTCTAGTTTCATTTTCAAACCCACCGTAGACAAGAAATACATCCTTAGTTCTTCTTAAGTACATTAGGATATTTTTCAAAGCCTGCCAGTGCTCTTCTCCTGGATTCAACTGATATCTGCTCTTTACACTAAGTGCATGAGCGATATTCGGTCTACTACATATCATACCATACATGATAGATCCTATTGTTGAAGCATAAGGTATCTTACTCATACGGTCTCTCTCCTCAAGTATCTTTGGAGCCTGTTTCTTAGAGAGATGTATTCCATGGCTCATCGGCATGAGGGCTCTCTTGGAATCTTCCATGCTAAACCTCTTTAGCGTCGTGTCAATGTACATTCCTTGCGACAAGCCAAGAATCCTTTTAGATCTATCTTTATCGATCTTTATCCCCAAAATATAGGATATTTCTCCTAAGTCCTTCATAGAGAAGTGTTTAGATAACCAGATTTTAATCGATTGTAGCATCGGAATATCATTCCCTATCAGTAATATATCATCAATATATAGTACAAGGAATGATACAGCGCTCCCACTAACCTTCTTGTACACACATGGTTCATCCATATTTTTTATAAAATCAAACTCTTTGATTGTCTCATCAAAATATATGTTCCACCTTCGAGAAGCTTTCTTCAATCCATAATTGGATCGTTGTAGCTTATAGACTAGGTTTGTTCCCACCATTGAAACAAAACCCTCGGGCTATGTCATATACACATCCTCCTGAAGTTTCTCATTGAGGAAGGCCGTTTTCTCGTCCATTTGCCAGATCTCATAGTCGTTATAAGCTGCAACACAAGTAAAATCCGAATGGACTTGAGCATAGCTACTGGTGAGAAGGTTTCATCATAGTCAATTCCTTTCCTTTGTTTAAAACCTTTTGCAACCAGTCTGGCCTTATAGGTATCTACTTTGCCATCCGCTCTAGTTTTTATCTTAAAGACCCATTTGCAACCATTAGGCTTAATGCCCTCAGGTTCTGAAACCAAAGTCCATACTTGGTTTTCATACATGGAGTTGTTGGTCGTTTTCACGATCAATAAACACGCACAAGTATACGTGGTCAAACAAGTAATACAGTAATAAGTTGAGTTTCGAACCCACAGGGAAATATTACTAACGCTATTCAATTACTAAAATTATATCAATTCGGTCTTACCTAAACAAGTAAGTAATAATAGTGTGTTTAAAACTATATGATTAAAATAGTAAAATGTTAGAAGGAGTTGTATTAAATATGGCAAGCTAGAATTGCAACTCCTCTAATGCTTCGTATAATCTCCTAACTCTCTAATTATCTAACAAATCACAAGAATGGTCAACCGAGAATACTGAGTACACAAAAGCCTCTTCTGATGGTCAAAAGCTAATCCCTTAGCTAAATAAATCACAATATTCCTATGGTGAAAATAATTAGACTAAGGGTCGTTAAGTTTAATTCTCAATGATCACACAAGGCAAATATATATATTCGTATTCTATTAAGCAAGATATGCCCTTATTCCATAGGAATGGTCATAACAAGTGATATTATATTTAGGGTGAAACATTAAAATCCATTTTCCAATATCAATTAATACTCATATCAATTCCTTAGCCAAGCAATCAATAAATAAGCATGAAATACAATAACCCATTCAAACATAATTCATTATAATAAATAGGAGAGAAATTTAATTAAACTAATCATTAGGTTACATTGCAATCCTAGAAATGAAATTAGTTCATAACTATAGAACTAATAAACATTATCAAAGTATTCAACGTGCTCAAAATACACAAATGAATGAAAGACTTAGATAAAGAAAACTCATATTTTGAAGTTTTCTGGCTCTAACTATTCTCTTCGCCGTGTAGAATCCGAGTAATGAAGGTAGCAATGAACTTGGAAGCTTTGAATGTCCAACTATTTCTCCTACTAAGCTATGTCTCTCTCTACTTTATATTCTCTCCAAAACTGATAAGGAGGCTGGATATGATAAGTCATCAAAGTGATAAGCCAAGTAGGTTATTTAACTCTGTTATTTGCCTGGAAACCGGAGGTGGCACTGCGGCGCC
The DNA here is from genome assembly GCA_020205555.1 of Panax stipuleanatus. Lineage (NCBI taxonomy): Eukaryota > Viridiplantae > Streptophyta > Magnoliopsida > Apiales > Araliaceae > Panax > Panax stipuleanatus. The sequence goes on from CM035122.1 coordinate 57,876,816, forward strand.
AACATTATGTCTTGGACAGGCGCTGTGGCGCCAGTCAATGCTGCCTAGTCAATTAGTCGCGCTGGGATGCCATCTTTGTGCAGGAACAGATGCGATGCAGCGCACCAAGGCGATGAGCTGGCAAGCATGCGGTGCGGCGGCGCCACTCTTATGCACTGTACCGGTGCTGCGGCGCTGGCATTGAGCAGCGCTGACATAGGCAGGCGCTGCGGCGCCAATTTGCAAAGGAAACCGGGCGCTGTGGTGCCGGTTGTATAAAAATGATAGTTTTGCCCTTTAAAAGCTGGAAATGACCTAATAATCCTTGAAAAGCACCTTTAAGCCAAAAATAACAAACACTATATAAAAGTAGTATAAAATAAGATGAACAAACAACTTCTTAAGGTTTAGTGTGCTCGATTCGCGGGTATAAATCCCACTCATCAAATACCTCAAACTTAAGCTTTTGCTTGTCCCAAAGCAAAAATATCTAAACAAAAATAACAAAAAGCAAATATAACTGCGCATCATGCGCTGAACTACTATATCCTTGCATTGTGGCCTCAAGGCTAAGAATAACCATTTCAAAGAAGAATCAACATTATAAATAAGGTCTCGATCAAACTTCTAGTTTAAACTACTACTGATGTAAATCTGTGTGTGTGTGACTACCAACTATTCTAGCTAATTATAATTCATAAAATATAGACAATTGCAATAATGGAAAATGTCAACTATATAAGCTCAAGCTACATCAAGTATTCGAAATAAGACAACAAATGCAAGGATAGACCATCCGACATTAGCATGAGAACTGCTAGATTTGACTTGTGCAAAGCTCGGCTACCTTAGGCTGAGTTACCCATGTAATGAGCTTTTAATCAATGTCTCTTAAGCCAGATGGATTTAGGGCACTAGGCATAAAACACCCGTAAGGATCTATTAACTCAAGTAACACTAGTCACGTATCAAAATGTAAGCTAAACTTGAATTTTTTCTGTTATATTTTTTTACTAACTTAACCTCAAGCATGACCGTGCAATGTCTAATTACATTAGGCTATACAGAGTTACCCGTGTAATGAGCTTTTGATCAATAACTCCCAAGCCAGATGGCTTTAGGGCACTAGGTGTAGAACCTAAGGATCTATTAACTTGAGTAACAAAGGCCACGTAATCAAACTTAGTCAACTAAGGTTATCAAATTCTTTTTATTTTATTCTTTATTTATTTATATTATTTTATTTTTATATGCTATTAGACCACGAATGTATCCAAACTTTTATAAGAATCTAAATTTTACTATCATTGACTCACTTAAGTTCTTGAGAGCTAACGCAAAACATTTCCCTACAAAATTACCAATTAAGTCTATTAGAAATAAGATTAGCTAAAACAGTTGGTAATGTGCTCCTAGAATAGATAGGATCAATAGCAGTCTTAACTAAAAATTAATCTAAGAATCTCATCCATAAATGATTGACATCTATGACAAAGTAATACGACAAGCATATCATTGGCCACAATTAAAAATTTTACTATATATAACCTATACCAATCATATAGACAGTTACAGACATGGTTAATCAAAAGGTAATTCATGACACAAAAGATAGAAGGTAATGTAAACCCTTGCATAATATAGCTCAAAATAGGGTAATAAAGCCATAACATGGCATCAAGTATACCAATATGCATAAGTCCCAAAAAATAGCTATAAACCAAACATTATGATAAAAAAATAAAATCCATATATAATATTAAACGCTGTTCAAGCATCCATACATAATAAATAAAGCCATAACATAATAAATCCATACATAATAAGTCTAAGGCTACTAAATCCCAAAAGATGTCTGACCACAATTCATACATAACAGCTCATAAAAAATAATAAAAACTAAAAGAGTCCCCAGACTTGAGTCAGGCAATGCCCTCATTGGCGAGTACTGCAGAAATCAGTATGTGAGGGCCAGCCTTGGGGACACAATCACTCGTAGCCGCCGCCATGGCCTTCTACCTCGCCTCTGCCTTCGGCCTCAGGTTCGTCTTCTGGTGATGGTGGAGGATATCGATGGTGTAATGCTGGAGAAAATAGAATGATTATGTAAAGGAATTTTATTTGATTTATTGAGTAAAATTCGATTAATTTGCTTATTAAATTGATTAAGCGAATTAAAGGTCATTTTATAACCTAGGAGAAGTTCGAAATGGTTAGTATTCTGGCTATGCGCTAGAAATAATGAATGTGAATTTTCAAGATGAAAATAAAGTCTTTTCGAGAAAATGACAAAATAGGCACTATTTATTTAACCCTAAGGGTTAGGTTTTGACCCTAAGGGTTAGAGTTCATGTAACCCTAAGCTCTTTTGAGAGTTTGTAATGTCAGATTGACATTCTGTCAAAAGATTTGACGGTAATCTACCGTGAAAGGTTAAGTTAGCCACGAAGAAGTTTTCTCGGAAGAAAAGGACGAAAATCACTATTCATCCATTTTTGATCGGGAATTTATTTTGAGATTCTAAAAAACGCGTAACGATAGGATTCTTTGACAAGTTGGAATATGAAATAATATTGCAGTTACGGCTCACGAAGTTTTTGCGTAAGGACTTCAAATCCTAAGCGTTAGGGAAAGTAAAATTAATGATTAATGGTTTATGTATAATAATAAATGATTATTATACGAAAGGAACACGCATATAATACGAAGTATTATACGAGTGTAATACAAGGTATTATCAAGAATTAGTGCAACGTATAATATTAATTTTATACGGAGTAAATACGTTGAAATGAATTGAATTGCAATTAAAATTTAATAAGTTAACCTGTGGGTCAAACCATTGGGTAAATGGGTGGGTTTAGCCCATGGTTCAACCCACCACCCATGTTGACACATAAGGGGACATGTGAGAGCACAAGGGGAGACATAGGTTGGCACGTGCTAGCATATGGGTTCTAACTTGGTGGGAAAAAAAGTGGAGGAGGTGGGAATAGTAGAGGAGGTTGGCGCTAAATGACTTAACTACCCTCACCTTGCCAACTCCTATAAATATAGAGCTTTGCCCTTCATTTTTGTTGTTTGACAATTTCACCAACATCTAGAGAGAGAGAGAGAAGGAGAAGCTAGCCTTGCTTTTGCTAAGTATTTCCTTCCACCATGGAGGTAAGAAGGAATTGAGTCTTCAATACTCACTCAACCAAGAACCTCTAATGTATAACCATAAGAAAATTTGTAAAACTCTCTTATTCTTTCAATAACTATTTTGATAGAGAAATGATTAAAGGAGTTATGCCTATGGAGAAGTTATAAGGATGGAGTAATGGGTAATTAGGAGCCCTAATGAACCATGCATAATGAAGTAATAAGAACTCATTAAGGTCTAAAAAGGAACTTAGTGAATTCATGGATAATGGACTAATGTATAGGTGAAACCATGAAAACTTAATTGTTTTGAATGATAAGAATTAGTAATAATCAACTATGGGATTGATTCCCATTGGTTTGAGCTAAAAATAACGAAGAACGAAGATTCGGTGAAAGCTACGCGATTAAACGATAATCGTCGAAAACGTACTTTTCTCGAATTAGAAGTAAAAGTCGCTGTGTGAGTTGAAAATAATGGTTTTCAATTGCAACACGTGTAATTAGGTAAATAAGACTTGCGAGAATAAGAACAGGATTGATTCCGACTTAAAACGAAGAATTGAGCGTCGAACGTTCACGAACGTTTAACGAAAATGTAAAAATGGACTAATTAGCAAATTTCTCGCTGACGGATTCAGAAATGAATTATGACTAGATAGGATGATAGAGCATATTATTTATGAATATTTAGTTTTAGAATGAGCCAATTCCGAGTTATAATGATCACGTTGCGCACTCAGGAATTTCAGAAATTTCCAAGACATAAGAAATTTTTCTGAAATGAAGGGACGGCGCCGCGGTGCAGCCCAATATGCTTAAACCGGCGCCGCCGTGAAACTTCAGGGAGAAATCTATGCCTGGCTAGCGCTGCAGCGCCGCCCAACAAGGCAAAGCTGGCGCCGCAGCTCCAGAATGGCAGAAAGTTCTGACATTGCTAGTAATTACTTAACCTTTTGCATATCAATAAAGGGGCTAGTAAGTGATGTAATGTAACCCTTTAAACAACTTTTTTAATCAATGGTTTATAAAAACTAAATGTTAATCAAAAAGTAATTGAACTTGAACTTTGGAAACGTAAATCGTAAACCAAAGATTGAGTTAAAGACCAAGTTGAAGAACAAGTTAAGATCTCGTCGATTATCATACTTAGTGATAATTGATGAAAGTTTGATTTATAACATAGGATTGTTAATAAGCCGTAATGAACATTAAATAACTTAAACAAATGTTATTAGTTTAACAATTTGGTTAAGTTATACAAGAAAGGAAAGTTAGGCTATACATTATTTATCGGATATGAATTCTTATTGGTATGCTACGTGTTATGCTTTGTAGACGTTGTAAAGACTGAGTAGATTACGTGTAAAACCTTAAGAGATGTAAAGGAAAGTTTCCTAACTTCGTTCATACTTTACTATGAATGCAAGTTTTCTAAACTCTTGTCGATGCATTATGGTTGGACAAGAGGTCATTGTGCATTATTTCTTGTGCATGAACTATTATTGATTAGTCAATGCCATTTGATTTGGCTAGACTAAGACTTAGTATATTTTGGTGGGTTTTTCCACAAATCTTCCCAAAATACATACAATGTTGTGATCCTATGCCAATTGACTGGTACGGATTCTCAAGTAAACCTGAGCAAAAATAAAACAAAGGTTTTAAACGTCGTTAATTCGACAGGCATGTGAGGTTGCCACCAATTAAACATAATCACGTTTAATGTATGCGTGTTAATCAACATAGAGTACTACAGGCTGATCACCTGGATGTGCTCGTATGCTATATCAAACTTACGGCCTTCGTGCCGGTTTGTTCTTTCATGAATGAGAACTAAAATATGGTTCATGGTCGTTGACCAAGATGGATTCCAAAAAGGCAATGAAGTCCTTTGGAATGGTTTTAAAGGAATCAAAATGATATTTTGATTATTCTTAAGTACTTCATAACTATTGTACAGTAATTGAAGACCAAGACGTATGATTCTTGATTTTGTGGTTTCAAGATATAATGTTTAATTTACTGAGCGGCTTATGCCCATTTTTGCTTAAAACTAAATGATTTCAGCTAAGAGCAATTGGACCGAAGGATTCAGTAAAGACAAAGGCAAGTCCAAGCTAGACAAGTAGTGACCTTTATAATAGTATAGTATTAGTATTGTAATTACTAATATTATGACACATAACAATGTTATGTTTACGAATAACTTGGGAAGGGATGAATAGAATGTAGTATTTAGTAAACTCATGCATGTTGTTGAAGTCTTTCTGTTGAATGTACGAGTAGCTAGTAGTACCGTGTACCACCATATCTAGGGTTTGAAGGTACCTAGATTTGGGGGCGTCACAGGTTGGTATCAAAGTCTTAGGTTATAAAACTGAAGGGGTAAAAAAAACCTTAGGTTATAACCTAGTGAAGAGAAGTAGAAGTAGAGGTGTAAACCCGGGTAGGGGTTTTGAAAAAAGAAAGTAATCTTAAAACATATTAAATGTGATATATTGTTTATACTTTAATTGTGTACAAATTCAGTTATTTATATTTTACTGTAGATAACAGGAATAATGAGCATGTATAATGAAATACATGAGGTTAGCGAGGATTCAGTCAACCTCATAGAAGTAGTACCTATGTCGGTAGCAGAGGTACCTGTGGTAATCTTAGAGGGGACTGATATAGAAGAAGAAGACCCGTCCGAGTATTTTGACAACTTTAACTTTATGTCATTATTCGAGGGTATGTCGGAGGATGAAGTTGAGTGAGTGCCGATTAATACGGTACTGCCTATTGAAGAGGAGAAGGATTCTACACCAGAAGAGTCCATGAAACTCTTGTTCATGGCAATATTGGACAGAAATGTCCAACTAAGTAAGGAGGTACGTGACCTCAAAAAAGTAGTTGATGACGTGGTAGAGGACAAAGAAGATATGGAGATCTTCTGGGAGGCCGAGCATGACGAGAAATTGCTGGCTAAAGATAAAGTCCAGGACTTGAAACAAGAAGTCCAAGAACTACGAGCTGAGCTTCTGAACAAGAAGCAGAAAATAGGTATAATGACTTATATTCATAGGTGCTCGCACGAGGATTACCAGCAACAAATTATTGAGTAGCCTGTGGAAGAAGGACAGACTCGGCATACGATTAGCCGGGATGTGGTTGTCGGTATGGCCGATACGGATTTCATGAATGCTGTGAGGCAGATGTAGTTCTGTGGTATGTATAGAAGAGATAGTGATGTAAATAGCTATGTAAATGTTTGTATATCTAGTAATGACGTAAAACACTTTTTGTATAGTCAAGGGTAGTCTTTTGTAAATCCCAACTTTTGGAAGTAAATGCGGGATGGTAATGTAAATGGCTGAAGCCATGTAATGTACAGTGTGGTGTTATACCACGAAGAAGCATTTTATTATAAGAGTTTATTGAAGTGCTTGTCAATGTGATTGAGTTATTATTTGATTGTTAATAATAACCAAAGAAGTAAGTAAGGAATAACAAAATGTTTTCGTATTAACAGAAAGTGCCGCCAAGAAGACGTGCAAGAAATCAAGAAGAAGAACCTCATAATGAGGAGGGGTAAGGGAATAATAACTCGATGCAGGAATTTATGAATCTACTGGCTACGGCTCTTAATCAAATGACAGATGTCGTACGCACTAATCCTGGGGTAGGTCGGGGGACTACCTTCAAGGAGTTTAAGTTAATAGGTCCGCCTGAGTTCTATGGAACTACGGACCCAATAGCCGCTCAAGTTTGGGTAAAAGAAATAGAGAAGGCATATGTGATCGCAAATGTCGGTGAGGCGCAGAAGACTTCTTTTACGACTTACATGATGAAAAGGGAAGCTAACTACTGGTGGGAGGCCAACCACGGTAGGGCTGGAACAAAAGTGGTCACGTGGGAACGGTTCAAGGAGTTATTCTTAGAGAACTATTTTCCCACGAGCATGCAAGGGAGGATGGAGATTCAGTTCCTTGAACTAAAGCATGGGGACATGACGGTTCCCCAATACGCAGCCAGGTTCAATGAACTGGCTAGGTTTGCTCCACACCAAGTGGACACGAAGTTGCGGAAGGCTTGACGATTGGAGCAGGGATTGAAACCCTGACTCTACAACCGGATATCGATTTTCCAAAGTGTTACCTTTGGAGCGGTGTTAGAGAAGGAGATTATCACCGAGGGTGGTAGTGAGGCGTTGACCTTATACCACAAAGAGAAGAAAAAAAAGGCTAAGACTGAAGTATCTGTCAAGATTGAGGGAGCCAGCAGGAGTGGCTTGAAGAGAAAGGGTTTCAGCTTCGGGAATACCAGAGTAAAATATGAGTTTCCCAAGAGGAAAATGTAGGCGTATAAGAATTACGGTAAGACTCATCTGGGAGTCCACTTCCAGGGTAAGGCGGTCTGTTATAACTGTGGACAGGAGGGGCATATTTTGCCTAATTGTCCCAGTCCAAAGAAGAGCCGTGGTTGTTTTGTATGTGGATCTACGGTCCATATAGTGCGTAACTGTCCGAAGAAGGGTACGGATGGTGGAAAGGAGCTAGCGGTAATAAGCTGGCGATTGGTGGTGCAGTACCACAGGGTAGACCAACTACCCGCACTTTTAATATGACGGTCCAGAATGCTGTAGCATCGAGCGACGTTGTAGCAGGTATCATTCCGATCAACGACATTAATGCATATGTACTATTTGATTCAGGTGCAACGTGTTCGTTTATAGCATGTGAGTTTGCTAAACGATTAGGACTACTCCCCAAAAAACTTGTAATACCTTTAAACATTAAGGTAGCTAATGATGAAGTAATTCTTGTGAACTCGGTTCATAGGAGTTGTAGTGTGGATATTGGAGGTAATAAATTATCGGTAGATCTTATACAGATAAGGTTGGGAGAATTTGATGTAATTCTCGGAATGGACTGGTTAGTTAACTGATAAGTGGCTTTTATGACCACTTATTCGGATAGTAACCAACTCATTCTGTTGCTAAAACTCAAGTATCGTTGTGTGTTTTATATGTTTTTACTTTATTTTGTGATTTTCAGGTTTAGAAACTCTCTGAGTGCAAATTGAGCTTAAAAGGGCAAAAGAACGCTTAAATGGGATAAAGCACTAAAATGGGATTAAAGAATGAAGATAGCATGGGTGAGGAATCAATGAAGGTGATGCCACGAGTCTAGAGGCCAAAAGGAGCAAGAATGGTCTTTGAAGGAAAAATGGGAAGGAAGTGCAATCCGGACATCGTTCAGGTGGTTCACGTTCATTTCATGTTCTTGGATTTAAACTTGGTTCATATTTTAGAGTATCTTATAAGCTTTTCGGAATATCTTGAATCATCCAAATCGGAATTCGGAGGCGAGAGTTATGCCCCGTATACCAATGGACGTCAAACTTCACGGTTTTGGGTGTTCATTGCGAAGCTGTCACTTGGAGCTCAATTTCAGCATTCATCCATCCATTATTTCTCAATGCTCAAAGAATAAAAGTTGTAGAGCTCTTTGATAGCTTCGATTTGATAGGTGGCAGGCCTCGTAACTCCTCCCGGATAAAAAGTTATGGCCGTTTTACCTGCGGACTCTAAGGCATTTTTGGGCACTGCCGCGCCAATCTTCAGCTGTGCCAGACTTCACTTTTCAATTGCACGGGACTTGGCTTTTGATTGGGATATAAGGGGGCTTGTTTGGGGCAAGAAAGAGCATCAAATATTGGTCATAAGCCCTAGCCCTAGCTTGTTCTTCCATTTCCTTTGCATTTCTTGTATAGATTAGAAGTAGATTAAGTCTAGAGTAGGGTTTAGTTTAGTTAGTTAGTTTTTAGGGTTAGATTAGGTTTGAAGATTGAAGCAAGGGATTAACATAAAAGATCTAAGCTTGGAGAAAGACTAAAGATTTGCATTCTCTATCTCTTAACTCTCCTTATATTCAATGTGTATTCAGATAATGTTTATGAACCTTGTGGATGATATATTTGAGTTGTCTATGACTTAAATCATATTTTGAGGTTTCAATGGAACCTAATGAGTAGTTAATGTTGATTTCTCTTCCATTTTGGTTCATATTTATTGTTTTATGATTGTCTACTACGATATATGCTTTCATTGCTTAATTGAGTCACGACCAATTATTGTGATAACCCACATGGGATTGAAAGACAAAGTGTGGGTTTAGATCTAATCGTAGTAGCGGGCGATTGTACGTTCACATGGCGTTGGACGTATGATTTGTGCTTAGGATAGACATATACTGAAGCGCCGCTCGTAGTCAATAGAGGACTTGACCCTAAACCCTATTTATTTGTAAACACCATAGACATATAGGGGTTTAGATAATGTGGGTGTTCACATGCGTTCTATCATCTGTGGATTGCACGTGATATGGATTAGGTGCATCGAAAGATGGCCTTCTCTTACCTTCGTGTTCTCGGCTAACAACTGTAATGATTAATTTGACCTAATTAGAAGTGTGTCGACTTAGACGAATCATTAGGAGAAATTGGAATCTCTTGTCTTCATTATCTGATTTTAACTCTGGAATTAATTAGTTTAAGTTAATTACTTGCCTAGTTTAACTTAGTTTTAATTCATTCTCTTTACCATCCGTTTAAATAAGAATGAGATGATTATGTGCTAGTGGTTTGGTGTATTTTATCCATTAATTTTCTGTGGGACGATATCTTTACTTACTCTGTATTACTCGTTGGCCGCGTATACTTGCGCGTTAATTGTGTCATCTAATCGGACCAACATTAACCATGGAGCGATGATAGATTGTCAGAATAAGAGTGTAAACCTCTGAATTTCCAAGAAACCCAAGGTAGTTTTCTACGATAGTAACGCACCGGGACGCTCTTGTTGTCTAACCATGACGTAAGCCAGAAAGTTATTGAAGAAGGGATGTGAAGGTTACCTATGCCATGTTGTTGATACCCAGTGATTGGGAGCAACATTAGAACGGATACCTATTGTCAACAAGTATGCGGATGTATTTTTGAGTGACTTTCCAGGTCTTCCACTTGACAGGGAGACCGAATTTGTTATCAGCCTTGTGCCGAGAACGAAACCAGTGTCGAAGGCACCGTATCGTATGGCGCCGGTGGAATTGAAAGAGAAAATGATTCAGTTACAAGAATTATTGGACAAGAAGTACATTTAACCGAGTGTCTCTCCATGGGGAGCACCGGTCTTGTTTGTAAAGAAGAAGGATGGATCGTTGAGGCTTTGTACCGACTATCGGGAGTTGAACAAGCTAACATTCAAGAATAAATACACATTGCTCCGGATCGATGATCTCTTTGATCAGTTGAAAGGGGCAAAACATTTTTCAAGGATAGATTTATGGCCGGGGTATCACCAGCTGAAGGTTAGAGCGGAGGATGTACCTAAGACAGCATTTAGAACTCGTTACGGCCATTACGAGTTCTTAGTGATGTCATTTGGGTTAACGAATGCGCCAGCCGCATTCATGGATATGATGAACCGGGTGTTCAAACAATATTTGGACAAGTTCGTCGTGGTGTTCATTGATGATATCGTAATCTATTCCAAGACGAAGGAGAATCACGCTGAACATTTGAGATTAGTGTTAGAAGCACTAAGGGAAGAGAAGTTATATGCGAAGTTCACTAAGTGTGAATTTTTGTTAGAAAGATTGAAATTTTTGGGACACGTTATTAACAAAGAAGGAGTTTCAGTTGATCCATCAAAGGTGGATGCATTGATTAATTGGGAACAGCCTAAAACACCGACCGAGGTGCGGAGTTTCCTAGGTTTAACGGGTTACTATCGGAGGTTCATTCAGGACTTCTCGAAGATAGCTACTCCATTAACCAACTTAACCAGGAAGACGGTGAAATACGTATGGACAAAAAAGTGTGAAGACAACTTTCAAAAGCTGAAGAAGAGGTTGAGTTAAGCTCCTGTATTATCGTTACCGGATTAGACGGGGAATTTCGTAGTGTATAGCGATGCTTTGAAAAAAGGACTGGATTGCGTGCTCATACAGCATGGCAAGGTCATTGTGTATGCATCTAGCCAGTTGAAGGAGTATGAGGGGAGTTATCCTACTCATGACCTTGAACTTGCCGTAGTGGTTTTCGCCTTAAAGATATGGAGGCATTACCTATATGGGGAGAAGTGTGAGATCTACACAGACCATAAAAGTCTAAAGTATATCTTCACTCAGAAGGAGTTGAATATAAGGCAGAGGAGATAGCTAGAGTTGATTAAGGATTACGATTACGAGATCCTATATCACCCAGGAAAGGCGAATGTGGTGGCCGACGCCTTAAGTCGTAAGGGTTAGGAGAAGTTGTCGATGTTAACAGCTCAGAGTGAGTTGGTGACAGAGATGGCAAGAATGGAGTTGGAAATTCTATACCCTAGTGAGGAAGGGGAGAAACTGTTTGCGATGGAGGTTCAACCTACAATTGTAGAAAAGGTGAAGGAAGTGCAACTCAGAACTGAAGAGTGCGAAAGAATAAGGAAGAAGATCGCATACGGTACCGAAAGTGCGTATAATCTTGATAAGGAAGGGTTATTAAGATTTGAAGGAAGAATTTGGGTTCTTTGTGAATCAAAATTGAAAGAGGAGATAATGGATGAAGCTCATCACTTGAGGCACTCGATTCATCCTGGTAGTACCAAGATGTATCAAGACCTTCGAAAAAAATTTTTGTGGCCAAATATGAAGAGAGAGATAGCAGAATACGTGAGTAGGTGCTTAACTTGTCAAAAAGTTAAGGCCGGGCATCAAAAACCTAGTGGGTTGTTACAATCATTGGAGATTCCGAAATGGAAGTGGGAGCATATCACTATGGACTTTGTGGTAGGGCTTTCAATGACGCAAAAAGGATACGACGCTATTTGGGTAATAATGGATCGTTTGACAAAGTCAACTCATTTCTTGCTGATAAGAGTCAGGTATAACCTGGACCAAGTAGCTAAACTTTATGTCAAGGAGATTGTCTCCAGACATGGAGTTCCAGTTTTGATTGTGTCGGATCGCGATCTGCGATTCACTTCGAATTTCTTGAGAAGTTTACAAGAGCAGATGGGAACATAACTGTAACGCCCAAGAAAATCGAGCGTTTATGTAAATGAATTTTTATTTGATTTATTGAATAAAATTTGGATTATTTGTTTATTAAACTAAGTAAGTAAATTGTAGGTCATTTTATGACCTAGAGAATGCAGAAATGAGTAGGATTCTGGCTACGTGCTAGGAATAAATGATATGAAATTATAAGACGAAAAAAAGGTTTTCAAAAATAAAAATATTTTTGGGAAAAGACGAAATAGACACTATTTAACCCTAAGGGTTAGGGTTTGACCTTAAGGGTTAAGGTTTGAGACCCTATGTCATTCTGAGAGTTTGGAATGTCAGAATGACGTTCGGTTGAAAGATTTGACGGTAATATACCGTGAAAAGTTATGTTAGCCGAGAAAAGTTTTCTCGGGAGGAAAAGTACGGGAATCACTATTCATCCATTTGTTCTCGGGGATTTATTTTGAAATTCCGAGAAACGCGTAATGATAGGATTTCGATACGAGATGGAATATGTAATAATATTTCATTTATGACTCACGAAGTTTTCGCGTAGGGACTTAAAATCCTAACGGTTAGGGAAAGTGATCTAATAAAATAATTGTTTACGTATAATAATAAATGATTATTGTACGGAAGGAATACGTATATAATACGAGGTATTATACATGAATAATACAGAGAGAATATGAGAATTAATACAACATTTAATATGAATTTTATACGTAGTAAATAAGTTAAAATAAAGTGAATTTGAATTAATTAGAATTAAGAGTTGATAAGTTTGACCCGTGGGTCGAACCATTGGGTAAACGGGTGGTTTTAACCCATTGTTTAACCCACAACCCATGTTGGACATGGGGGAACAAGGCCACATGGGAGCATGTGGGAGCACAAGGGGGGGACACGGTTGGCCATGTGCTAGCACATGGGCCTTAACTTGGTGGGAAAGAAAGGAGAGGAGGTGGGAATAGTGGAGGAGGTTGGGCCTAAATTACCATCCTACCCTAAGTCTTGTCAACTTCTATAAATATAGAGCTTGCTCTTCATTATTTTGTTGTTTGACAATTCCTCCAACAAAGAGATAGAGAAAGAGAAGAAGAAGAAGAAGCTAGATTGAGCTTTGCCTAGTTAACTCATCAATCAAGAAGGAAGAAGACCATTGAGTCTCCATACTCACTCCACAAAGAACACAAAAGGTATAACCATAAGAAAGTATATAAACATCATCTTTTTTTTCAATAACAATTTTGATAAAGAAGTGTTATAGAAAGCATGAACCCTAAAAAGTTATAAGGATGGCTTAATGAGTAACTAAGAACCTTAACAAGCCATGCATAATGGAAGACTAAGAATTGATTAGGTACTAATAACGGACTTAATGAATTCATAGGAAATGGACTAATGAACATGTGAAACCATGAAAAACGTAAATGTTTTGAACGATTAGAATTAGTAATAATCAACCATGGGATTGATTCCAAATGGTTTGGAGTAATAATAATGAAGAACAAAGATTCGGCGAAAGTTACGCGATTAGACGATAATCGTCGAAAACGTAAATTTCTCGAATTAGAAGTCAAAAGTCGTCGTGAGCATCAGAAACAATGGTTTTCGATTGTAACACATGAATTTAGGTAAATAAGACTTGCGAGGGAAAGAACGGATTGATTCCGACTTAAAATGAAGATTTGAGCGTCGAATATTCACGAACGTTTAACGAAAATGTAAAAATGGAATAATCGACGAATTTCTCGCCGACGAATTCGAAAATGAATGCCGACTTGATAGGATGGTAGAGAATATCGTTTATGAAATTTTGGCTTTGGAACGAACCAATTTCGGGTTATAACGATCAAGTTACGGACTGCAGAATTTTAGAATTTTCAAAGACATAGAAAATTTTTCTGAGTTGTAGAGCTGGCGCCGCAGCGCCACCCAATAGGCTTAAGCCGGCGCCGCAGCTCCAAACCTGGGAGAACACTCTGGAGAGTGGCGCTGCAGCACCACTCCAAGGGCAATATCTGGCGCCGCAGCGCCAGCATAAGAAAAAAATTGACATTGTTAAATAATTACTTAACCTTTTGCATATCATTAAGGGGCTAGTAAATGATGTAATATAAACCTTAAACAACATGTTTAAGTAAGAGTTTATGAAAATTAAATGTTAAATAAACCGTAATGAACATTAAATATCTTAAATAAGTGTTATTAATTTAACATTTCGATTAAGTTATACAAGAAGGAGAAGTTAGGCTATACTTGGTATATTGATGATGAATTCTCATTGGTATGCTTTGTGTTATGCTTTGTAGACATTGTGAAGACTGAATAAACTACGTGTAAAGGTTTAGAAGATGCAAAGGCAAGTTTTCTAACTTCGTTCATACTTTACTATGAATGCAAGTTTTCTAAACTCTTGTCTATACATTATGGTTGGACAAGAGGTCATTGTGCATAATTGCTTATGCATGAACTATTATTGAATAGTCGATGCCATTTGATTTGGCTAGACTGAGATTTAGCATATTTTGGTGGGTTTTCCATAAATCTTTCCAAAATATATATAATGTTGTGATCCTATGCCAATTGCTTGGTACGGATTCTCAGGTAAACCTTAGTATGAAAAAAACAAAGGTTTAAAACGTCATTAATTCGACAGGCACGTGAGATTGCCACCAATTAAATGTAAACATGTTTAATGTATGAGTGTTGATCAACATAGAGTATTGCAGGCCGATCACCTGGATGTGCTCATAAGCTATATCGAACTTACGGCCTTCGTGTCGGGTTGTTCCTTTCATGAATGAGAACTAAAATATAGTTCATGGTTATTGACCAAGATGGATTCCGAAGAGGCTATAAAGTCCTTGGGAATGGTTTAAAAGGAATCAAAATGATATTTTGATTATTCTTAAGTACTTCATAACTATTGTACAGTTATTGAAGACCAAGGAATATGATTCTTGATTTTGTGGTTTCAAGATATACGGTTTAAATTGCTGAGCTGTTTATGCTCATTCTTGCTTAAAACTAAATGATTTCAGCTAAGAATGAACGGACTGAAGGATCCGGTAAAGCTAAAGGCAAGTCCAAGCTAAACCAATAGTGACCCTTGTAATAGTATAGTATTAGTATTGTATTTACTGATATTATGACACAGAAAAATGTATTGGTTACGAATACTTGGGAAGTAATTTAATAAAATATAATAATTAGTAAACTTATGCATTGATATTGACATCCTCAATTGAGTGTATGAGTAGATTGTAGCACCGTGTAGCACCATGCCTTGGGTTTGAAGGGACCCGGATTTGGGGGCGTCACAGGTTGGTATCAAAGCTGTACGTTATAAAACTTAAGGGGTAAAAACCTTAGACTATAACCTGGAGAAGTGAATTAGAAGTTAGAAGTCAACAAACACGGGTAATGTTTTGAAAGAAGAAAGTAACCTTAAACATATTAAATGTGATATCAATTGTTCATATTTGATTGTATACTAATCCAGTTATTTATGTTTTATGTAGATAACAAGAATAATGAGTATGTATAATGAAATACATGAGGTTAGCGAGGATTTAGTCAACTTGGTAGAAGTTGTACCAATGCCGGTGGCGGAGGTACCATTAGTGATTCTAGAGGGGACTGATAATGATGAAGAGGACCCGTCCGAGTACTCTGATAACTTTGACTACGCATCATTGTTTGAGGGTATATCGGAGGAGGAGGCTGAGTCGGTGCCGATTAATACGGTACTACATATTGAGGAGGAGGAGACAATGCCGATTAGTACGGTATTGCCTATGGAGGTAGATGTGGAGGATTCTACACTAGGAGAGTCTATGAAACTACTGTTCATGGCAATACTGGACAAAAATGTCCAACTAAGTAAGGAGGTCCGTGATCTCAAGAAAGTGGTGGATGATGTGGTAGAAGATAGAGAGAATATGGAGATCTTCTGGGAGGCCGAGCACGATGAGAAAGTGCTGGCTAAGGATAAAGTCCGAGACTTGAAGCTAGAAGTCCAGGAATTGAAGGCTGAACTTCTAAACATGAAGTAGAAGATAGGTAGAATGTGCTATATTCATAGGTGCTCGCGCGAGGATTACTAGCAGCAGATGACTGCGTATCCTGTGGAGGAAGGACAGACTCGGCATACTATTCGTCGGGACATTGTGGCCAGTATGGCCGATGCGGATTACATGAATGCCGTGTTGTAGATGTAGTTCCGTAATATTTATAGAAAAGATAGCGATGTAAATAGCTATGTAAATGTGTGTATTACTAGTGATGACGTAAAACCCTCTTTTGTATAGATAAGGGTAGTCTTTTGTAAATCCCAACTTTTGGAAAGTAATTGCGGGATAGTAATGTAAATGGCTGAAGCCATGGAATGTAAAGTGTAGTGTTATACTACAAGGAAGTATTTTAATATAAAGGTTTTATTTAAAATACTTGGCAATGTGATTGAGTTATTATTTGATTGTTAATAATAACCAATTGAAGAAATAAAGAATAACGAAATGTTTTTGTATTAACAGAAAATGCAGCCAACAAGACGTGCCAGAAATCATGAAGAAGAACCTCGTAATGAGGAGGAGCAAGGGAATAATAACCCGATGCAAGAATTTGTGAATCTTCTAGCTACGGCTCTCAATCGAATGAGAGGTACCGTACGCACTAATACTGGGGTAGGTCGGGGAACTACCTTTAAGGAGTTCAAGATAATAGGTCCACCAGAGTTCTATGGGACTACGGATCCAATAGCTGCCGAAGTTTGGGTGAAAGAAATAGAGAAGGCATTTGTCATAGTAAATGTCGGTGAGGCGCAGAAGACTTCTTTTGCTACTTATATGATGAAGGGGGAGGCCAACTACTGGTGGGAAGCCAACCAGGGTAGGGCCGGAACAGAAGTGGTTACGTGGGAGCGGTTCAAAGAGTTATTCTTTGAGAACTACTTCCCCACGAGCATGAAGGGGAGAATGGAGATTCAATTCTTATAACTGAAGCAGGGGGACATGACGGTAACCCATTATGCAGCCAGGTTCAATGAACTGGCAAGGTTTGCTCCACACTAAGTGGACATAGAGTTACGGAAGGCACGATGGTTCGAGCAGGGATTGAAAACCTGGCTCTACAACCAGATATCGATTTTCCAAAGTGTTACCTTTGGAGCGATGTTAGAAAAGGCGATTATCGCCGAGGGTGGTAGTGAAGCATTGACATTATACCACAAAGAGAAGACGAATAAAACCAAGACTGAGGTATCAATCAAGATCGAGGGAGCCAGTGGAAGTGGCCAGAAGAGGAAGGATTTTAGCTCTGGGAATACCGGAGTAAAACAAGAGATTTCCAAGAGGAAGAAAAAAGCGTGCAATAATTGCGGTAAGACTCATTTGGGAGTCTACCTCAACGGTAAGGTGGTCTGTTATAACTGTGGACATGAGGGGCATATTTTGCCTAACTGTCCCATTCCCAAGAAGAGTCATTGTTGTTTTGCATGTGGATCTACGGACCACATAGCGTGTAACTATCCGAAGAAGGGTTTGGATGGTGGGAAGGGAGCTAGCGGTAATAAGCTGGCGACTGGTGGTGCAGTATCACAGGGTAGACTGACTGCTCGTACTTTTAATATGACGGTCCAAGATGCGATAGCAACTAGCGAGGTCGTAGCAGGTATTATTCAAGTCAACGACATTAATGCATATGTAATGTTTGATTCAGGTGCAACGTGTTCGTTTATAGCATGTGAGTTTGCTAAACATTTAGGATTACTCCCCAAAAAATTTATAATACCTTTAAACATTAAGGTAGCTAACGACGAAGTAATTCCTGTGGACTTGGTTCATAGGAGTTATTGTGTGGATATTGGAGGTAACAAATTGTCGGTAGATCTTATAACGATAAAGTTGGGAGAATTCGATGTAATTCTTGGGATGGACTGGTTAATTAACCATAGGGCGATGATAGATTTCCAACATAAGAGTGTGAATCTTCAAATTTCTAAGAAACCCAAGGTAGTGTTCTATGGTAGTAAATCACCCGGACGCTCTTGTTGTCTAACCGTGACACAAGCTTGAAAAGTGTTAAAGAAGGGATGCGAAGGTTACCTGTGCCATGTTGTTGATACCCAACGGTTGGGAGCAATGTTAGAACAGATACCTATAGTCAACGAGTACGCGGATGTATTTTTGAGTGACTTGCCAGGTCTTCCACCTGATAGGGAGACCGAATTTGTTATAGACCTTGCGCCAGGGACGGAACCAGTTTCGAAGGCACCATATCGTATGACGCTAGTGGAGTTGAAGGAGTTGGTGATTCAGTTGCAAGAACTGTTGGACAAGAAGTATATTCAACCGAGTGTTTCTCCATGGGGAGCGCCGGTATTGTTTGTAAAGAAAAAGGATAGATCGTTGAGGCTTTGTATCGACTACTGAGAGTTGAACAAACTAACGATAAAAAATAAGTACCCATTGCCCAGGATCGATGATCTCTTTGATCAGTTGATTGGGGAAAAATATTTTTTGAAGATAGATTTACGTACGAGGTATCACCAGTTGAAGGTAAGGGCGGAGGATGTACCTAAGACAGCATTTAGGACTCGTTACGGCCATTACGAGTTCTTAGTGATGTCTTTTGGGTTGACGAATGCGCCAGCCGTATTCATGGACAAGATGAACCGAGTGTTTAAACAATATTTGGAGAAGTTCGTCGTGGTGTTCATTAATGATATCCTAGTCTATTCCAAGACGAAGGAGAATTATGCTGAACATTTGAGATTAGTGTTGGAGGCACTAAGAAAACAGAGGTTGTATGTGAAATTCACAAAGTGTGAATTTTGGTTAGAGAGGGTGCAGTTTTTGGGGCACGTCATTGACAAGGAAGGAGTTTCAGTGGATCCAGCGAAGGTGGAATCAATGATGAACTAGGAACAACCGAAAATGCCGACTAAGGTGCGGAGTTTCCTAGGGTTAACGGGTTACTATCGGAGGTTCATTCAGGACTTCTCGAAGATAGCTACTCCATTAACCAACTTAACCAGGAAGACGGTGAAATACGTATGGACAAAAAAGTGTGAAGACAACTTTCAAAAGCTGAAGAAGAGGTTGAGTTAAGCTCCTGTATTATCGTTACCGGATTAGACGGGGAATTTCGTAGTGTATAGCGATGCTTTGAAAAAAGGACTGGATTGCGTGCTCATACAGCATGGCAAGGTCATTGCGTATGCATCTAGCCAGTTGAAGGAGTATGAGGGGAGTTATCCTACTCATGACCTTGAACTTGCCGTAGTGGTTTTCGCCTTAAAGATTTGGAGGCATTACCTATATGGGGAGAAGTGTGAGATCTACACAGACCATAAAAGTCTGAAGTATATCTTCACTCATAAGGAGTTGAATATTGATAGTAGTATGCATACAAGCCAATCATGTATGATGATAAAGCACATACTTTGTAAACAATCTTATTTATTTATTAATAAAATATTCATTTAAGGCATTTAATTATCTACATGGTGCTGTTTTTAATAATATGTAAATAACCCATAATTTTAAGCACTGATTTTAGAATCATGATGAGATCATGCTAATGAGATTTAAATTCTAAGAAAGCTTAAAAACTAAATTAGTTCCCAATTGTGGGATTACTAAAATGGGAATTAGTAAATCCGGATAGATTGGTACATATGTTGCTTGCTCATTGGATGAGGATGACTGATCTCATGGTCGTTTGTGTGGAGACACTAAAGCAAGTAAGTAGGTGCTTATTGGAGATTAAGTTCACTAAACGTGACTCGCTATGGAATACCTAATGGACTTTTACTCGCCTGTCAATAGAATTCCTAATGTAATAGTAGTACAAATGATCCTTGGACTTGAGATCATCATAGTATCTTGTATGTAACAAATTATACTTTGACTTATTCTTTAAGGCCTTTAAAGGCATATATAGGGTATGCTTTGGTATAATGAGTTGCATATGGAGATAATGTATGATCAATAAAGAATCTACCACCTCTAGTAAAAGAGGAGATATGTCCTATGTGATTCGTTAAATGACAACCCAGGAATCCTTGGCCAAAGTAGAATGAAATTAGAAAGAGATTTCTAATTTGCATTATTTGGAGTTGTGCGTTTTCTAATCGATATACATATGATTAAATAAATTAAGACTTGACAATAAATCCATGTCTTATATTTAATTGGGATATTGTATGGTGGAAGGATTGAATTGTACGGTAACTATAAACTCACATATTCTTTTATGATTAATGTTGAAATCTATATTATCTAGAAAGTCATTGATCGCTAGGGAGGCTTATCCCTATTGTAGAATAAATGTTATTTATTTAAATAGATTATTAGTTTAATTTATTTATTTAAATAAGATTAGAATTGTTCTAATTGATTTATTCACAACTGATTTAATATGGAGAACCTAAAGGGTCACACCATAAAAGGAAGAAGAATTTTTTAAGAAGAAAATGGCATGATAGTAATAATACATTAAGTGTAATTAATTTAATCTATGGTGATAGAATAAATTAAATAACTTAATGTTTATTATTTAATATTTTAAAAATATTAAATATAAATTAATAAAATGAGTCTTATTAATATTAATATTAATATTAATATTAATATTATTATTATTTTAATTCTAAAGGAGTTTAGAAATTAATATAATATCAATACTCTCTCTCAATCCTAATAAGATTATGATATAAATTAATTAAAAGTGTTTAATTAATTAATTAAATTAAATAAAAAACTATTCTAATTGGATTAGGAGGGTTAACCTAATATCTATCAGAAATAAGGTACATGAATTTTTCCAAAGGTTGGGAGTACAAGGGAAGGAGCCACTACAGAGGAATCAAAGAAATCAAAGGAGTAGAACTTGTACCTGAGGAAGCTTGGATCTTCAAAGGTATAATTCCACCCTCTCATTCTATGTACTGACTGATAATTGATGCACAAGAAAGATCATGGTTAAGGGTTTGTAAGAAAATTTTAAAATCTATTTTTCATCCCTTCCGCTACGTTTATGTAATTTGATTGCATGCTTATGTTTCTAGCAAACCCAACAGTGGTATCAAAGCCAATCTTGTGGTAATTATCAGTTTATGTTATTCCATACATGTATGATATGCGATTGGATCAAGTTCTTGGGCAACAAATGTTTTTCAAATTCTACGCAGTTGCGCCGGTGCAAAGCATTCTTGATGCGCAGCTGCGTCGGTGTCTGTTCCTGGTTTTCATACTGCGCAGCTGTGCCGGTTCCCTTCACATTCCTGGCGCAGCTGCGCCACTGGACAGGAACTGGAAATTTTTTCTTTTGTTTTGATTAATTAAATAAATGGTTTATTTAATTAATAAAGGTTTAAAATAAAGATGTTTATTTTATATGAAATATGATTTCAGAATTGCTAAAATTAAAGAGTTTAATTTGGAATTGTTTTTGAATGAAATAAAGGAGTTTATTTTTCCAAAAACAAAGTTTAGCAAACTTTTGCCCATTAACTGATATTAATACATATATGGAATGAATTTACTTTCATGAGATGAATAAGTTTTATTGATACGTATAATGATATGTATGTTAATAAAAGGGATTGATTATGGACTATGACCAATGTGATTGGATTTTATTTTAGATGAATGCTTGAATGTATGGGTTTTATAAAATGGGGTCTGCGTACCTCGTCTTTTCTATTTTTTTTTGTAAATTCTATCTCTCTCCTATGTACTTTCCCTTGTTTGTTGATCAAGGTTTCTATTTAAATGAAATAGTTTATGTAGTAGGATTAGTTAGAATTTTTGAAGAACTGGAGATCAAGGAGCAAGGAGCGCTTGAAGACCCATTTGTATAGAGCCCGTGTTTAAATGTAGTCGTTACGTAAAAAATTTAAATTCTTGCACTCCTAAGTTTTACCTTTTTGGTTCACTTGGTGGCTCTAGTGAACCAAACTAGAATAAAAGTCCATAATCAATCCAGGTATAATATAGTATTCTTTATTGCATGCTAAATATTATATATATTATATTTTATGCAAACATGTTTCGCATGTTTAATAAAATGACGCGTATTTTATATATATATGTGCATGCGCGCTAAACAAGATGAGACAAATAATAACAAACCCCTCAAGGAAATAATATTAAGTCTGTAGCGTTCAAATGATATTTGGAATATCGAACGTTGCCTTCTAGCATGATTAATTAATAGAGTATTAAATATTTAATATGAGTTTGTTGTGCTATCCACAAGGCGAGTATTGAGTATTTAAGATGTTAATTAATCACATTTGATGCTTATCAAGAAAATTGAACGATCTAGTCTTGTTGTGCTATCCACAAGGACGAACATTTTTATTTTTTGAATTTATGGAAGTGCTAGGCTGGACTTAAGTTAAATCATTTTAGTTCGGATGTGCACAGACATGACCATTATGATTTAAGAGGCAAAATAAAAAAGTTACATGGTGAAGTAATTGACAAGAGTTGTCTACCTATTTATTTGTATATCGCTTGTTGTGCTATCCACTAGGTTATATACATTTGAAATGGGATCCTTAATCTCACTAGCAAATCTTTCATTAGATGTTGCCGAGCTATATAAGTGAGGGTAATATAGTTTGATGAAAATAGTGGGAGATACCAATTTAAAATAAATACCTAAATTTATTTTGGTATGCAAAGTTAATAAAATGAATGTTTGCTAAAAATATTGTCTTTTCACATGCAGAATTTTAAAAATGTCAAAATCACTATTCTCACTACGAAGCATACTTGATGCAAATAAGCTTACCTGGCCGAATTATGAGGACTGGCTAAGAAATATGAGAATTGTTCTTACTGCTGAAAAGATTTCTTATGTCCTAAATTCGACTATCCCTGAATCTGTTTCGGAAACAGCCTCTAAGGAAGAGATTGCCACTTTCAATAAATGGCAAGATGATGCATCTGTGGCTCAATGCTTCATGCTCGCATCCATGAATAACGAGCTTCAGCGTTAGCACGTAAATATGGATGCTCCTGCTATGCTGCTTCACCTCAAGGAGTTGTATGGTGAACAGAGTAGGACTGCTAGATATGAGATATCTAGGGAGCTCTTCCGATCTTGGATGACTGAGGGCACTGCAGTCGAGACTCATGTTCTGAAGGTAATCAATTTGATTGAACTCCTTGGACAGCTTGGGTTCGTCATAGATGGGGAGTTCAGTCAAGACATGGTCTTGCAGTCACTCCCTAAGACCTTTTTGTAGTTTGTGGTTAATTTTCATATGAATAAGCTAGATGTCAGCTTGCCTGAGCTGCTTAACATGCTGAAAATTGCAAAAGGTCACTTCTCATCCAAGAAGAACCATATCTTGATGGTGGATTCTTCCAATAAAAGGAAGAGGCCCAAGGTGTCTTCTGAAAAGAAGAAATCCAAGAAGGCTAAGGTAAAGGGGAAAGAAAAGGAACAAAAGAAACCTGAACCAGCTAAAGGAATGTGCTTTCATTGCAACGTGCCGGGACATTGGAAGAGGAACTGCAAGAAGTTTCTAGCAGAGAAGAAGCTTGGAGAAGCTTCGACTTCCAATCAAGGTTTGTTTATGATTGAAATTAATTTTTCTGAAAGTCATAATTCTACTTGGGTATTGGATACCGGCTGTGGGTCTCACATATGTAACACTGTGCAGGGACTAGTCAGAAGTAGAAAGCTGAACAATGAAGAGGTGATCCTACGAGTGGGGAATGAAGCGAAGGTTGCTGCATTAGCTGTAGGAACTTGTTATTTAGCAATGCCTTCGGGCAAGTCCATTTATCTTAATAACTGTTATTATGTTCCGAATATTATTAAAAACATTATTTCAATTTCTATATTGGATATGGAAGGTTTTGACGTTATTATAAAGAACAATGGTTGTTCTATTTATAAAGACAATGTTTTATATGTTATTGAAAATTTGCGAAATGGGCTTTATATACTTGACTTGCAAGAAAATATATTTCAAATTGAACAAACTAAGAAAAGAAAAAGAGATGATATTAATTATACCTACATGTGGCACTGTAGACTCGGTCATATCAATGAAACAAGATTATCCAAGTTGCATAAAGATGGGCTTCTAGAGCTATCCTATTATGAATCATATCCAACTTGTGAATCTTGTCTCATGGGTAAAATGACTAAATCTCCTTTTAGTGGAAAAGGAGAAAGAGTTATAGAGTTGTTGGCATTGATTCACACAGACGTTTATGGACCTATGACAACAAGTGCACGGGGTGGGTATTCTTATTTTATTACATTCACTGATGATCACTAAAGATTTGGATATGTGTATTTAATGAAATACAAATCAGAATCATTTGAAAAGTTCAAAGAGTTCAGAAGTGAAGTAGAGAAACAAACGGGCAAGAGTATTAAGATACTTCGATCAAATCGAGGTGGAGAATACTTAAGCGGTGAGTTTCTCAATTATCTCAAAGAAAATGGTATAATCTCATAATGGACACCTCCAGGTACACCACAGTTAAATGGAGTATCTGAAAGGAGAAATCGAACACTGTTGGACATGGTTCGATCCATGATGAGTTTTAACGACCTTCCAATTTCCTTCTGGGTTATGTCCTAGAAACGGTTGCATACCTACTTAATAAGGTACCTACAAAATCTGCCCCAAAGACTCCATAAGAAATGTGGAAAGGGAGGAAACCAAATCTAAAGCATGTTAAGACTTGGGGTTGTCCAGCTTATGTTAAAAAGTTTCAAAATGATAAGCTACAGACTAAATCCGATAAGTGTAGATTTGTGCGATGACCTAAAGAAACTGTAGGGTATTATTTCTATCATCCAACGGATCAAAAGGTGTTTGTTGCGAAACATGCTGCCTTCTTGGAGAAAGAGTTTATCCATGAAGGGGGTCAGTGGGAGTAAGATATATCTTGAAGAAGTTCAAGAACCACAAGTTACTACGGATCAAATTCAGGTACCTAACCAAGTAGAAGAACGTACTGTACCACACCCTGTTCGTAAATCTGGAAGAGTATCGAAGATACCTGGGAGGTATGGATTCATTATAGTGGATGACGATGTGGTACACATCATAAATGATGATGATCCATTGAATTACGAACAGGCTATGAGTAATAAAGACTCAGGGAAATGGCTTGAAGCCATGAAATCCAAAATGGACTCTATGTATGACAACAAAGTATGGACTTTGGTTTCACCACCTGAAGGCATTAAGCCTATTGGGTGTAAATGGGTTTTTAAGAGAAAGACTGGAGCAGACGGGAAGGTAGAGACTTGTAAGGCCCGACTGGTTGCAAAAGGTTTCAAACAAAGACAAGGAGTTGACTATGATGAAACCTTCTCAACAGTAGCCATGCTCAAGTCCATTCGGATTTTGCTTGCGATTGCAGCTTATAACGACTATGAGATCTGGCAGATGGACGTGAAAACGGCCTTCCTTAATGGAAAACTTGAGGAGGATGTGTATATAACACAGCCA
The DNA here is from genome assembly GCA_020205555.1 of Panax stipuleanatus. NCBI lineage: Eukaryota > Viridiplantae > Streptophyta > Magnoliopsida > Apiales > Araliaceae > Panax > Panax stipuleanatus. The sequence continues at coordinate 57,902,478 of CM035122.1, forward strand.
GAGGTATTTATTTCAAAAGTTGAATCAAATCAAGTATGTAAGCTACAACGATCCATTTATTGGTTGAAGCAAGCTTCTCGTAGATGGAACATTCGTTTTGATGAGACAATCAAAGAGTTTGATTTTATCAAAAACGAGGATAAACCATGTGTATACAAATGGTTAGTGGGAGCGCAGTATTATTCCTTGTATTATATGTTGATGATATTTTACTGATAGGGAATGACATTCCAATGTTACAATCAATTAAAATCTGGTTATCTAAAAACTTCTCCATGAAGGACTTGGGTGAAGCATCCTATATTTTGGGGATAAAGATCTATAGAGATAGATCTAAAAGGATGCTCGGCTTATCCCAAGGAACGTTCATTGATACGATGCTAAAGAGGTTTATCATGGAAGATTCCAAAAGAGGTCTCATGCCGATGAGCCATGGATTACATCTCTCCAAGAAACAGGCCCCAAAGACACCTCAGGAGAGAGAGCGTATGAGTAAGATCCCTTATGCTTCTGTAATAGAATCTATCATAAACGGTATGATATGTACTAGACCGGATGCTGCTCATGCACTTAGTGTAATGAGCAGATACCAGTCTAATCTAGGAGAAGAGTACTGGAAGGCAGTGAAAAATATCCTAAAGTACTTGAGAAGGACTAAAGATATTTTTCTTGTCTACGGTGGGTCTGAATTAAAACTCGAGGGATTCACGGACTAAAGTTTCAAACAGACCAAGATGACAGTAAATCTATTTCAGGGAATGTGTTTACCTTGAACGGAGGTGCAGTGAGTAGGAAGAGTTCCAAGCAGCAAACAGTTGTTGATTCAGTGACAGAGGCAGAGTATATAGCTGCAAGTGAAGCTGCAAAGGAAGTTGTTTGGATGAAGAAGTTCATAACTGAACATGGTGTGGTTCCTAGCATTGGAGAAGCAGTTCCCGTATACTGTGACAACACCGTAGCGGTTGCACAGGCTAAGGAACCCAGGTCTCATCAGAAACCCAAACACGTGTTGCGGTGATTTCACTTGATCAGGGAGATCATTGAAAGAGGAGACGTACCTTGGAGTATGTGGACTCTCAAGACAACATTGCAGATTCATTTACTAAAGCTCTAATATAACAGCAGTTTGATCGTCACTTAGAGAAGATGAGTATGAGGTACCATGGCGATTGGCTTTAGTGAAAGTGGGAGATTGATAGTTCCCAATTATGGGATTACTAAAATGGGGATTAGTAAATCCGGATAGATTAGTACATATGTTGCTTGCTCATTGGATGAGGATGCCTGATCTCATGGTCATTTGTGTTGAGACATTAAAGCAAGTATGTAGGTGCTTATTGGAGAATAAGTTCACTGAACATGACTCGTTATGGAATATCTAATGGAGTTTTACTCGTCTGTCAATAGGAATTCTTAATGTGATAGTAGTACAAGTGATCCTTGGACTTTAGATCATCATAGTATCTTGTATGTAACAAATTATACTTTGACTTATTCCTTAAGGCCTTTTAAGGCATATATAGGGTATGCTTGAGTATAATGAGTTGCATATGGAGATAATGTATGATCAATAAAGAATCTACCACCTCTAGTAAAAGAGGAGATATGTCTTATGTGATTCGTTAAATGACAACTCAGGAATCCTTGGCCAATGTAGAATGAAATTAGAAAGAGGTTTCTAATTTTCCTTATTTGGAGTTGTGCGTTTTCTAATCGAAATACATATGATTAAATAAATTAAGACTTGATAGTAAATCCATGTCTTATATTTAATTGGGACATTGTATGGTGGAAGGATTGAATTGTATGATAACTATTAACTCACAGGTTCTTTTATGATTAATGTTGAAATCTATATTATTTGGAAAGTCGTTGATTGCTAGGGAGGCTTATCCCTGTTGTAGAATAAATGTTATTTATTTAAATAGATTATTAGTTTAATTTATTTATTTAAATAAGATTAGAATTGTTCTAATTGATTTATTCACAAAAAGTTTAATATGAAGAACCTAAAGGGTCACACCATAAAAGGAAGAAGAATTATTTAAGAAGAAATTGACATGATAGTAATAATGCATTAAGTGTAATTAATTTAATCTATGGTGATAGAATAAATTAAATAGCTTAATGTTTATTATTTAATATTTTAGAAATCTTAAATATAAATTAATAAGAGGAGTCTTATTAATATTATTATTATTATTTTAATTCTAAAGGAGTTTAAAAATTAATATAATATCATTACTCTCTCTCAATCTTAATAATATTAGGATATAAATTAATTAAAAGTGTTTAATTAATTAATTAAATAAAATAAAAACCTATTCTAATTGGATTCGGAGAGGTAACCTAATATCTATATAAGAGAATCTTATATCAGAAATAAGGTACGTGAATGTTTTCAAAGGTTGGAAGTACACATATTCAATAGAGATAGAAACAAGGGTTAAGCGAATAACCCATCTTCCTAAGTTCTTCATCTTCCTTGGTGTATCACCGTTAGAGGCCAAACATTTGGGTGGCTGACATTGATCAAGGGAACCCACTACAAATGAATCAAAGGAATCAAAGGAGTAGATCTTGTACCTGAGGAAGCTTGGATCTTCAAAGGTATAATTCCATCCTCTCCTTCTATGTATTGACTGATAATTGATGCACGAGAAAGATCATGGTTAAGGGTTTGTAAGAAAATTTTAAAATCTGTTTTTCATCCCTTCCGCTGCATTTATGTAATTTGATTGCATGCTTATGTTTCTAGCAAACCCAACAAATATGAGACAGCGGAGATGGTTGGAGTTGATAAAGGATTACGATTGTGAAATTCTGTATCACCCAGGGAAGGCGAATGTGTTGGCTGACGCCTTAAGTAGGAATGGGCGGGAGAAGCTATCGATGTTAACATCTCAAGCTGAGTTGGTTACAGAGATGGTAAGAATGGAATTAGAAGTACGATGCCCAATCAAAGAAGGGGAGAAACTGTTTGCAATTGACGTTCAACCCACAATAGTGGAAAAGGTGAAGGAAGTGCAACTTAGAGCTGATGAATGCGAGCGGATAAGGAAGAAGATTTCAGACAGTACTTAAATAGTGTACAGTCTTGATAATGAATGGTTATTGAGATTTAAAGGAAGAATTTGGGTTCCGTGTGAGCCAGAGTTAAAAGAGGAGATAATGGATGAAGCTCATCATTCGAGGTACTCGATTCATCCTGGTAGTACCAAGATGTATCAAGACCTTCGAACCAATTTCTGGTGGTCAAATATGAAGAGGGAGATAGCAGAGTATGTCAGTAGGTGCTTAACTTGTCAAAAATTTAAGGCTGAACATCAACGACCCAGTGGTTTGTTACAATCATTGGAGATTCCGGAGTGGAAATGGGAGTATATCACGATGGACTTTGTGGTGGAACTTCCAACGATGCAGAAAGGATACGACGCTATTTGGGTAATAGTGGATCGTTTGACGAAGTCGGATCATTTCTTGGCTATAAGAGTAAGATACAATTTAGACCAGTTAGCTATGCTTTATGTAAAGGAGATTGTCTCGAGACATGGAGTGTCAGTTTCGATCGTGTCAGATCGCGACCCGCGATTCACTTCGAATTTCTGGAAGAGTTTGCAAGAGCAGATAGGAACACAATTGAGGTTGAGTACGGCGTACCATCCACAGACAGATGGACAAAGCGAAAGAACAATTCAGACGCTAGAAGACATGCTAAGGTCTTGCGTTAGAGATTTCAAGGGGAGTTGGGACGATCATCTACCATTAGTAGAGTTCGCCTACAACAACAGTTATCACGCTAGTATAGGCATGCCGCCATACAAAGCGTTATACGGACGAAAGTGTCGAATGCCACTTTTGTTGGGATTAAGTTGGAGAGCGTCGAATGTTAGGACCTGAGATGGTACAACAAACGGCGAAAGTAGTTAAGCTAATACGAAAGTGGCTAGTAGCAGCTCAAGACAGACATAAAAAGTATGTCGATCCACATCGAAAGAACAAGGAGTTTGAAGTCGGTTCGTATGCATTCCTGAAGGTGTCACCTTGGAAGGGGAAGATGCGTTTTGGGAAAAAGGGGAAGTTAAGCCCTAGGTTCATAGGACCGTTTGAAATTTTGTGAAGGATAGGAGAGGTAGCATATGAGATAGCATTACCTCCAGAGTTGGGGCATATCCATAACGTGTTTCACGTTTTGGTATTGCGTTCCTATAAGCCAGATTACAAGCACGTAATCAAGTATGAACCAATTCAAGTCGAGAAAGACTTAACCTATAAGGAGTTTCCTATGCAAATTGTTGATAGGAAGGAACAAGTGTTAAGAAACAAAACTATACCTTCGGTGAAGGTGATATGGAGGAACCACAATGCCAAAGAAGCAACATGGGAACTCGAGGACAAGATGAGGAAGGCTTATCCTCATTTGTTTGATTAACTTGTATGGTAATTCTGGGGACAGAATTCTTATAAGAAGGGGAGAATGTAACACCCGAGAAAATTGAGCGTTTATGTAAATGAATTTTTATTTGATTTATTGAATAAATTTTGGATTATTTGTTTATTAAACTGAGTAAGTAAATTGTAGGTCATTTTATGACCTAGAGAATGCTGAAATGAGTAGGATTCTGGCTACGTGCTAGGAATAAATGATATGAAGTTATAAGACCAAAAAAAGGTTTTCGAGAATAAAAATATTTTTGGGAAAAGATGAAATAGATATTATTCAACCCTAAGGGTTAGGGTTTGACCCTAAGGGTTAGGGTTTGAGACCCTATGTCATTTTGAGAGTTCGGAATGTCAGATTGACATTCTGTCGAACGATTTGACGGTAATATACCGTGAAAAGTTAAGTTAGCTGAGAAAAGTTTTCTCGGGAGGAAAAGTACGGGAATCACTATTCATCTATTTCTGCTCGGGAATTTATTTTAAAATTCTGAGAAATGCGTAATGATAGGATTTCGATTCGAGATGGAATATGTAATAATATTTCATTTATGACTCACGAAGTTTTCGCGTAGGGACCTAAAATCCTAACAGTTAGGGAAAGTGATCTAATGAAATAATTGTTTACGTATAATAATAAATGATTATTGTACGGAAAGAATATGTGTATAATACGAGATATTATACAAGAATAATACGAAGAGAATACGAGAATTAATACAACGTATAATATGAATTTTATACAGAGTAAATAAGTTAAAATAAAGTGAATTTGAATTAATTGGAATTTAAAGTTGATAAGTTTGACCCGTGGGTCGAACCATTGGGTAAACGGGTGGTTTTAACCCATGGTTCAACCCACAACCCATGTTGGACATGGGGGAACAAGGCCACATGGGAGCATGTGGGAGCACAAGGGGGGGACATAGTTGGCCATATGCTAGCATATAGGCCCTAACTTGGTGGGAAAGAAAGGAGAGGAGGTGGGAATAGTAGAGGAGGTTGGGCCTAAATTACCATCCTACCCTAAGTCTTGTCAACTTCTATAAATATAAAGCTTGCTCTTCATTATTTTGTTGTTTGACAATTCCTCCAATAAAGAGATAAAAGAGAGAGAAGAAGAAGCTAGATTGAGCTTTGCCTAGTTAACTCATCAATCAAGAAGGAAGAAGACCATTGAGTCTCCATACTCACTCCACAAAGAACACAAAAGGTATAACCATAAGAAAGTATATAAACATCATCTTTTCTTTTAATAACAATTGTGATAGAGAAGTGTTAGAGAAAGCATGAACCCAAAAAAGTTATAAGGATGGCTTAATGAGTAACTAAGAACCTTAATAAGCCATGCATAATGGAAGACTAAGAATTGATTAGGTACTAATAATGGACTTAATGAATTCATAGGAAATGGACTAACGAACATGTGAAACCATAAAAAACTTAAATGTTTTGAATGATTAGAATTATTAATAATCAACTATGGGATTGATTCCAAGTGGTTTGGAGTAATAATAATGAAGAACAAAGATTCGGCGAAAGTTACGCGATTAGACGATAATCGTCGAAAACGTAAATTTCTCGGATTAGAAGTCAAAAGTTGCAGTGAGCATAAAAAACAATGGTTTTTGATTGCAACACGTGAATTTAGGTAACTAAGACTTGCGAGGGATAGAATGGATTGATTCTGACTTAAAACGAAGATTTGAGCGTCGAACGTTCACGAACGTTTAACGAAAATGTAAAAATGGACTAATCGGCGAATTTCTCGCCGACGGATTCAGAAATGAATGCCGATTTGATAGGATGGTAGATCATGTCGTTTATGAACTTTTATCTTTGGAACGAACCAATTATGAGTTATAACGATCAATTTACGGACTCCGAAATTTCAAAATTTTCAAAGACTTAGAAAATTTTTCTGAGTTGTAGAGCTGGCGCCGTAGCGCCAGCCAATAGGCTTAAGCCGGCGCCGCAGCGCCACACCTAAGAGAAAACACTGGAGAGTAGCACTGCAGCGCTACTCCAAGGGCAATATCTGGCGCCGCAGCGCCAGCATAAGAAAAAAGTTGACATTGTTAAATAATTACTTAACCTTTTGCATATCATTAAGGGGCTAGTAAATGATGTAATATAAACCTTAAACAACATGTTTAAGTAAGAGTTTATGAAAATTAAATGTTCAATAAACCATAATGAACATTAAATAACTTAAATAAGTGTTATTAATTTAACATTTCGATTAAGTTATACAAGAAGGAGAAGTTAGGCTATACTTGGTATATCGATGATGAATTCTTATAGGTATGCTTTGTGTTATGCTTTGTAGACATTGTAAAGATTGAATAGACTACGTGTAAAGGTTTAGAAGACGCAAAGGCAAGTTTTCTAACTTCGTTCATACTTTACTATGAATGCAAGTTTTCTAAACTCTTGTCTATACATTATGGTTGGACAAGAGGTCATTGTGCATAATTGCTTATGCATGAATTGTTATTGAATAGTCGATGCCATTTGATTCGATTAGACTGAGATTTTGCATATTTTGGTGGGTTTTCCATAAATCTTTCCAAAATATATATAATGTTGTGATCTTATGCCAATTGCTTGGTACGGATTCTCAAGTAAACCTGAGTATGAATAAAACAAAGGTTTTAAGCGTCGTTAATTAGACAGGCACGTGAGGTTGCCACCAATTAAATGTAAACATGTTTAATGTATGAGTGTTGATCAACATAGAGTATTGCAGGCTGATCACCTGGATGTGCTCATAAGCTATATCGAACTTACGGCCTTCGTGTCGGGTTGTTCCTTTCATGAATGAGAACTATAATATGGTTCATGGTCGTTGACCAAGATGGATTCCGAAGAGGCTATAAAGTCCTTGGGAATGGTTTAAAAGGAATCAAAATGATATTTTGATTATTCTTAAGTACTTCATAACTATTGTACAGTTATTGAAGACCAAGGAATACGATTCTTGATTTTGTGGTTTCAAGATATACGGTTTAAATTGCTGAGCTGTTTATGCTCATTCTTGCTTAAAACTAAATGATTTCAGCTAAGAATGAACGGACTGAAGGATCCGGTAAAGACAAAGGCAAGTCCAAGCTAAACCAATAGTGACCCTTGTAATAGTATAGTATTAGTATTGTATTTACTGATATTATGACACAGAACAATGTATTGGTTATGAATACTTGGGAAGTAATTTAATAAAATGTAATAATTAGTAAACTTATGCATTGATATTGATATCCTGAATTGAGTGTATGAGTAGATTGCTGCACCGTGTAGCACCATGTCTTGGGTTTGAAGGGACCCGGATTTGGGGGCGTCACAGGTTGGTATCAAAGCTGTACGTTATAAAACTTAAGGGGTAAAAACCTTAGACTATAACCTGGAGAAGTGAAGTAGAAGTTAGAAGTCAACAAACATTGGTAATGTTTTGAAAGAAGAAAGTAACCTTAAACATATTAAATGTGATATCAATTGTTCATATTTGATTGTATACTAATCCAGTTATTTATGTTTTATGTAGATAACAAGAATAATGAGTATGTATAATGAAATACATGAGGTTAGCAAGGATTTAGTCAACTTGGTAGAAGTTGTACCAATGCCGGTGGCGGAGGTACCATTAGTGATTCTAGAGGGGACTGATAAAGATGAAGAGGACCCGTCCGAGTACTCTGATAACTTTGACTACGCATCATTGTTTGAGGGTATATCGGAGGAGGAGGCTGAGTCGGTGCCGATTAATACGGTACTGCCTATTGAGGAGGAGGAGACAATGTCGATTAGTACGGTATTGCCTATGGAGGTAGATGTGGAGGATTCTACACTAGGAGAGTCCATGAAACTACTGTTCATGGCAATACTGGACAAAAATGTCCAACTAAGTAAGGAGGTCCGTGATCTCAAGAAAGTGGTGGATGATGTGGTAGAAGATAGAGAGAATATGGAGATCTTCTGGGAGGCCGAGCACGATGAGAAAGTGCCGGCTAAGGATAAAGTCCGAGACTTGAAGCTAGAAGTCCAGGAATTGAAGGCTGAACTTCTAAACATGAAGTAGAAGATAGGTAGAATGTGCTATATTCATAGGTGCTCGCGCGAGGATTACTAGCAGCAGATGACTGAGTATCCTGTGGAGGAAGGACAGACTCGACATACTATTCGCCGGGACATTGTGGCCAGTATGGCCGATGCGGATTACATGAATGCCGTGTTGTAGATGTAGTTCCGTAATATTTATAGAAAAGATAGCGATGTAAATAGCTATGTAAATGTGTGTATTACTAGTGATGACGTAAAACCCTCTTTTGTATAGATAAGGGTAGTCTTTTGTAAATCCCAACTTTTGGAAAGTAATTGCGGGATAGTAATGTAAATGGCTGAAGCCATGGAATTTAAAGTGTAGTGTTATACTACTAGGAAGTATTTTAATATAAAGGTTTTATTTAAAATACTTGGCAATGTGATTGAGTTATTATTTGATTGTTAATAATAACCAATTGAAGAAATAAAGAATAATGAAATGTTTTTGTATTAACAAAAAATGCAGCCAAGAAGACGTTCCAGAAATCATGAAGAAGAACCTCGTAATGAGGAGGAGCAAGGGAATAATAACCCGATGCAAGAATTTGTGAATCTTCTAGCTACGGCTCTCAATCGAAAGAGAGGTACCGTACGCACTAATCCTGGGGTGGGTCGGGGAACTACCTTTAAGGAGTTCAAGATAATAGGTCAGCCAGAGTTCTATGGGACTACGGATCCAATAGCTTCCCAAGTTTGGGTGAAAGAAATAGAGAAGGCATTTATCATAGTAAATGTCGGTGAGGCGCAGAAGACTTCTTTTGCTACTTATATGATGAAGGGGGAGGCCAACTACTGGTGGGAAGCCAACCAGGGTAGGGCCGGAACAGAAGTGGTTACGTGGGAGCGGTTCAAAGAGTTATTCTTTGAGAACTACTTCCCCACGAGCATGCAGGGGAGAATGGAGATTCAATTCCTATAACTGAAGCAGGGGGACATGACGGTAACCCATTATGCAGCCAGGTTCAATGAACTGGCAAGGTTTGCTCCACACAAAGTGGACACAGAGTTACGGAAGGCACGACGGTTCGAGCAGGGATTGAAAACCTGGCTCTACAACCGGATATCAATTTTCCAAAGTGTTACCTTTGGAGCGATGTTAGAAAAGGCGATTATCGCCGAGGGTGGTAGTGAAGCATTGACATTATACCACAAAGAGAAGAAGAATAAAACCAAGACTGAGGTATCAGTCAAGATCGAGGGAGCCAGTGGAAGTGGCCAGAAGAGGAAGGATTTTAGCTCTGGGAATACCGGAGTAAAACAAGAGATTTCCAAGAGGAAGAAAAAAGCGTGCAATAATTGCGGTAAGACTCATTTGGGAGTCTACCTCAAGGGTAAGGTGGTCTGTTATAACTGTGGACATGAGGGGCATATTTTGCCTAACTGTCCCATTCCCAAGAAGGGTCATGGTTGTTTTGTATATGGATCTACGGACCACATGGCGTGTAACTATCAGAAGAAGGGTTTGGATGGTGGGAAGGGAGCTAGCGGTAATAAGCTGGCGACTGGTGGTGCAGTACCACAGGGTAGACCGACTGCTCGTACTTTTAATATGACGGTCCAAGATGCGATAGCAACTAGCGAGGTCGTAGCAGGTATTATTCAAGTCAACGACATTAATGCATATGTAATGTTTGATTCAGGTGCAACGTGTTCGTTTATAGCATGTGAGTTTGCTAAACATTTAGGATTACTCCCCAAAAAATTTATAATACCTTTAAACATTAAGGTAGCTAACGACGAAGTAATTCCTGTGGACTTGGTTCATAGGAGTTATTGTGTGGATATTGGAGGTAACAAATTGTCGGTAGATCTTATAACGATAAAGTTGGGAGAATTCGATGTAATTCTTGGGATGGACTGGTTAATTAACCATAGGGCGATGATAGATTTCCAACATAAGAGTGTGAATCTTCGAATTTCTAAGAAACCCAAGGTAGTGTTCTATGGTAGTAAATCACCCGGACGCTCTTGTTGTCTAACCGTGACACAAGCTTGAAAAGTGTTAAAGAAGGGATGCGAAGGTTACCTGTGCCATGTTGTTGATACCCAACGGTTGGGAGCAATGTTAGAACAGATACCTATAGTCAACGAGTACGCGGATGTATTTTTGAGTGACTTGCCAGGTCTTCCACCTGATAGGGAGACCGAATTTGTTATAGACCTTGCGCCAGGGACGGAACCAGTTTCGAAGGCACCATATCGTATGACGCTAGTGGAGTTGAAGGAGTTGGTGATTCAGTTGCAAGAACTGTTGGACAAGAAGTATATTCAACCGAGTGTTTCTCTATGGGGAGCGCCGGTATTGTTTGTAAAGAAAAAGGATAGATCGTTGAGGCTTTGTATCGACTACTGAGAGTTGAACAAACTAACGATAAAAAATAAGTACCCATTGCCCAGGATCGATGATCTCTTTGATCAGTTGATTGGGGAAAAATATTTTTTGAAGATAGATTTACGTACGAGGTATCACCAGTTGAAGGTAAGGGCGGAGGATGTACCTAAGACAGCATTTAGGACTCGTTACGGCCATTACGAGTTCTTAGTGATGTCTTTTGGGTTGACGAATGTGCCAGCCGTATTCATGGACAAGATGAACCGAGTGTTTAAACAATATTTGGAGAAGTTCGTCGTGGTGTTCATTAATGATATCCTAGTCTATTCCAAGACGAAGGAGAATTATGCTGAACATTTGAGATTAGTGTTGGAGGCACTAAGAAAACAGAGGTTGTATGTGAAATTCACAAAGTGTGAATTTTGGTTAGAGAGGGTGCAGTTTTTGGGGCACGTCATTGACAAGGAAGGAGTTTCAGTGGATCCAGCGAAGGTGGAATCAATGATGAACTAGGAACAACCGAAAATGCCGACTAAGGTGCGGAGTTTCCTAGGGTTAACGGGTTACTATCGGAGGTTCATTCAGGACTTCTCGAAGATAGCTACTCCATTAACCAACTTAACCAGGAAGACGGTGAAATACGTATGGACAAAAAAGTGTGAAGACAACTTTCAAAAGCTGAAGAAGAGGTTGAGTTAAGCTCCTGTATTATCGTTACCGGATTAGACGGGGAATTTCGTAGTGTATAGCGATGCTTTGAAAAAAGGACTGGATTGCGTGCTCATACAGCATGGCAAGGTCATTGCGTATGCATCTAGCCAGTTGAAGGAGTATGAGGGGAGTTATCCTACTCATGACCTTGAACTTGCCGTAGTGGTTTTCGCCTTAAAGATTTGGAGGCATTACCTATATGGGGAGAAGTGTGAGATCTACACAGACCATAAAAGTCTGAAGTATATCTTCACTCATAAGGAGTTGAATATTGATAGTAGTATGCATACAAGCCAATCATGTATGATGATAAAGCACATACTTTGTAAACAATCTTATTTATTTATTAATAAAATATTCATTTAAGGCATTTAATTATCTACATGGTGCTGTTTTTAATAATATGTAAATAACCCATAATTTTAAGCACTGATTTTAGAATCATGATGAGATCATGCTAATGAGATTTAAATTCTAAGAAAGCTTAAAAACTAAATTAGTTCCCAATTGTGGGATTACTAAAATGGGAATTAGTAAATCCGGATAGATTGGTACATATGTTGCTTGCTCATTGGATGAGGATGACTGATCTCATGGTCGTTTGTGTGGAGACACTAAAGCAAGTAAGTAGGTGCTTATTGGAGATTAAGTTCACTAAACGTGACTCGCTATGGAATACCTAATGGACTTTTACTCGCCTGTCAATAGAATTCCTAATGTAATAGTAGTACAAATGATCCTTGGACTTGAGATCATCATAGTATCTTGTATGTAACAAATTATACTTTGACTTATTCTTTAAGGCCTTTAAAGGCATATATAGGGTATGCTTTGGTATAATGAGTTGCATATGGAGATAATGTATGATCAATAAAGAATCTACCACCTCTAGTAAAAGAGGAGATATGTCCTATGTGATTCGTTAAATGACAACCCAGGAATCCTTGGCCAAAGTAGAATGAAATTAGAAAGAGATTTCTAATTTGCATTATTTGGAGTTGTGCGTTTTCTAATCGATATACATATGATTAAATAAATTAAGACTTGACAATAAATCCATGTCTTATATTTAATTGGGATATTGTATGGTGGAAGGATTGAATTGTACGGTAACTATAAACTCACATATTCTTTTATGATTAATGTTGAAATCTATATTATCTAGAAAGTCATTGATCGCTAGGGAGGCTTATCCCTATTGTAGAATAAATGTTATTTATTTAAATAGATTATTAGTTTAATTTATTTATTTAAATAAGATTAGAATTGTTCTAATTGATTTATTCACAACTGATTTAATATGGAGAACCTAAAGGGTCACACCATAAAAGGAAGAAGAATTTTTTAAGAAGAAAATGGCATGATAGTAATAATACATTAAGTGTAATTAATTTAATCTATGGTGATAGAATAAATTAAATAACTTAATGTTTATTATTTAATATTTTAAAAATATTAAATATAAATTAATAAAATGAGTCTTATTAATATTAATATTAATATTAATATTAATATTATTATTATTTTAATTCTAAAGGAGTTTAGAAATTAATATAATATCAATACTCTCTCTCAATCCTAATAAGATTATGATATAAATTAATTAAAAGTGTTTAATTAATTAATTAAATTAAATAAAAAACTATTCTAATTGGATTAGGAGGGTTAACCTAATATCTATCAGAAATAAGGTACATGAATTTTTCCAAAGGTTGGGAGTACAAGGGAAGGAGCCACTACAGAGGAATCAAAGAAATCAAAGGAGTAGAACTTGTACCTGAGGAAGCTTGGATCTTCAAAGGTATAATTCCACCCTCTCATTCTATGTACTGACTGATAATTGATGCACAAGAAAGATCATGGTTAAGGGTTTGTAAGAAAATTTTAAAATCTATTTTTCATCCCTTCCGCTACGTTTATGTAATTTGATTGCATGCTTATGTTTCTAGCAAACCCAACAGTGGTATCAAAGCCAATCTTGTGGTAATTATCAGTTTATGTTATTCCATACATGTATGATATGCGATTGGATCAAGTTCTTGGGCAACAAATGTTTTTCAAATTCTACGCAGTTGCGCCGGTGCAAAGCATTCTTGATGCGCAGCTGCGTCGGTGTCTGTTCCTGGTTTTCATACTGCGCAGCTGTGCCGGTTCCCTTCACATTCCTGGCGCAGCTGCGCCACTGGACAGGAACTGGAAATTTTTTCTTTTGTTTTGATTAATTAAATAAATGGTTTATTTAATTAATAAAGGTTTAAAATAAAGATGTTTATTTTATATGAAATATGATTTCAGAATTGCTAAAATTAAAGAGTTTAATTTGGAATTGTTTTTGAATGAAATAAAGGAGTTTATTTTTCCAAAAACAAAGTTTAGCAAACTTTTGCCCATTAACTGATATTAATACATATATGGAATGAATTTACTTTCATGAGATGAATAAGTTTTATTGATACGTATAATGATATGTATGTTAATAAAAGGGATTGATTATGGACTATGACCAATGTGATTGGATTTTATTTTAGATGAATGCTTGAATGTATGGGTTTTATAAAATGGGGTCTGCGTACCTCGTCTTTTCTATTTTTTTTTTGTAAATTCTATCTCTCTCCTATGTACTTTCCCTTGATTGTTGATCAAGGTTTCTATTTAAATGAAATAGTTTATGTAGTAGGATTAGTTAGAATTTTTGAAGAACTGGAGATCAAGGAGCAAGGAGCGCTTGAAGACCCATTTGTATAGAGCCCGTGTTTAAATGTAGTCGTTACGTAAAAAATTTAAATTCTTGCACTCCTAGGTTTTACCTTTTTGGTTCACTTGGTGGCTCTAGTGAACCAAACTAGAATAAAAGTCCATAATCAATCCAGGTATAATATAGTATTCTTTATTGCATGCTAAATATTATATATATTATATTTTATGCAAACATGCTTCGCATGTTTAATAAAATGACGCGTATTTTATATATATATGTGCATGCGCGCTAAACAAGATGAGACAAATAATAACAAACCCCTCAAGGAAATAATATTAAGTCTGTAGCGTTCAAATGATATTTGGAATATCGAACGTTGCCTTCTAGCATGATTAATTAATAGAGTATTAAATATTTAATATGAGTTTGTTGTGCTATCCACAAGGCGAGTATTGAGTATTTAAGATGTTAATTAATCACATTTGATGCTTATCAAGAAAATTGAACGATCTAGTCTTGTTGTGCTATCCACAAGGACGAACATTTTTCTTTTTTGAATTTATGGAAGTGCTAGGCTGGACTTAAGTTAAATCATTTTAGTTCGGATGTGCACAGACATGACCATTATGATTTAAGAGGCAAAATAAAAAAGTTACATGGTGAAGTAATTGACAAGAGTTATCTACCTATTTATTTGTATATCGCTTGTTGTGCTATCCACTAGGTTATATACATTTGAAATGGGATTCTTAATCTCACTAGCAAATCTTTCATTAGATGTTGCCGAACTATATAAGTGAGGGTAATATAGTTTGATGAAAATAGTGGGAGATACCAATTTAAAATAAATACCTAAATTTATTTTGGTATGCAAAGTTAATAAAATGAATGTTTGCTAAAAATGTTGTCTTTTCACATGCAGAATTTTAAAAATGTCAAAATCACTATTCTCACTACGAAGCATACTTGATGCAAATAAGCTTACCTGGCCGAATTATGAGGACTGGCTAAGAAATATGAGAATTGTTCTCACTGCTGAAAAGATTTCTTATGTCCTAAATTCGACTATCCCTGAATCTGTTTCGGAAACAGCCTCTAAGGAAGAGATTGACACTTTCAATAAATGGCAAGATGATGCATCTGTGGCTCAATGCTTCATGCTCGCATCCATGAATAACGAGCTTCAGCGTTAGCACGTAAATATGGATGCTCCTGCTATGCTGCTTCACCTCAAGGAGTTGTATGGTGAACAGAGTAGGACTGCTAGATATGAGATATCTAGGGAGCTCTTCCGATCTTGGATGACTGAGGGCACTGCAGTCGAGACTCATGTTCTGAAGGTAATCAATTTGATTGAACTCCTTGGACAGCTTGGGTTCGTCATGGATGGGGAGTTCAGTCAAGACATGGTCTTGCAGTCACTCCCTAAGACCTTTTTGTAGTTTGTGGTTAATTTTCATATGAATAAGCTAGATGTCAGCTTGCCTGAGCTGCTTAACATGCTAAAAATTGCAGAAGGTCACTTCTCATCCAAGAAGAACCATATCTTGATGGTGGATTCTTCCAATAAAAGGAAGAGGCCCAAGGTATCTTCTGAAAAAAAGAAATCCAAGAAGGCTAAGGTAAAGGGGAAAGAAAAGGAACAAAAGAAACCTGAACCAGCTAAAGGAATGTGCTTTCAGTGCAACGTGTCGGGACATTGGAAGAGGAACTGCAAGAAGTTTCTAGCAGAGAAGAAGCTTGGAGAAGCTTCGACTTCCAATCATGGTTTGTTTATGATTGAAATTAATTTTTTTGAAAGTCATAATTCTACTTGGGTATTGGATACCGGCTGTGGGTCTCACATATGTAACACTGTGCAGGGACTGGTCAGAAGTAGAAAGCTGAACAATGAAGAGGTGATCCTACGAGTGGGGAATGAAGCGAAGGTTGTTGCATTAGCTGTAGGAACTTGTTATTTAGCAATGCCTTCGGGCAAGTCCATTTATCTTAATAACTATTATTATGTTCCGAATATTATTAAAAACATTATTTCAATTTCTATATTGGATATGGAAGGTTTTGACGTTATTATAAAGAACAATGGTTGTTCTATTTATAAAGACGATGTTTTATATGGTATTGAAAATTTGCGAAATGGGCTTTATATACTTGACTTGCAAGAAAATATATTTCAAATTGAACAAACTAAGAAAAAAAAAAGAGATGATATTAATTATACCTACATGTGGCACTGTAGACTCGGTCATACCAATGAAACAAGATTATCCAAGTTGCATAAGGATGGGCTTCTAGAGCTATCCGATTATGAATCATATCCAACTTGTGAATCTTGTCTCATGGGTAAAATGACTAAATCTCCTTTTAGTGGAAAAGGAGAAAGAGTTACAGAGTTGTTGGCATTGATTCACACAGACGTTTGTGGACCTATGACAACAAGTGCACGGGGTGGGTATTCTTATTTTATTACATTCACTGATGATAACTAAAGATTTGGATATGTGTATTTAATGAAATACAAATCAGAATCATTTGAAAAGTTCAAAGAGTTCAGAAGTGAAGTAGAGAAACAAACGGGCAAGAGTATTAAGATACTTCGATCAGATCGAGGTGGAGAATACTTAAGCGGTGAGTTTCTCAATTATCTCAAAGAAAATGGTATAATCTCATAATGGACACCTCCAGGTACACCACAGTTAAATGGAGTATCTGAAAGGAGAAATCGAACACTGTTGGACATGGTTCGATCCATGATGAGTTTTACCGACCTTCCAATTTCCTTCTGGGTTATGTCCTAGAAACGGTTGCATACCTACTTAATAAGGTACCTACAAAATCTGCCCCAAAGACTCCATAAGAAATGTGGAAAGGGAGGAAACCAAATCTAAAGCATGTTAAGACTTGGGGTTGTCCAGCTTATGTCAAAAAGTTTGAAAATGATAAGCTACAGACTAAATCCGATAAGTGTAGATTTGTGGGATGACCTAAAGAAACTGTAGGGTATTATTTCTATCATCCAACTGATCAAAAGGTGTTTGTTGCGAAACATGCTGCCTTCTTGGAGAAAGAGTTTATCCATGAAGGGGGTCAGTGGGAGTAAGATATATCTTGAAGAAGTTCAAGAACCACAAGTTACCACGGATCAAAGTCAGGTACCTAACCAAGTAGAAGAACCTACTGTACCACACCCTGTTCGTAAATCTGGAAGAGTATCGAAGATACCTGGGAGGTATGGATTCATTATAGTGGATGACGATGTGGTACACATCATAAATGATGATGATCCATTGAATTACGAACAGGCTATGAGTAATAAAGACTCAGGGAAATGGCTTGAAGCCATGAAATCCAAAATGGACTCTATGTATGAGAACAAATTATAGACTTTGGTTTCACCACCTGAAGGCATTAAGCCTATTGGGTGTAAATGTGTTTTTAAGAGAAAGACTGGAGCAGACGGGAAGGTAGAGACCTATAAGGCCCGACTGGTTGCAAAAGGTTTCAAACAAAGACAAGGAGTTGACTATGATGAAACCTTCTCAACAGTAGCCATGCTCAAGTCCATTCGGATTTTGCTTGCGATTGCAGCTTATAACGACTATGAGATCTAGCAGATGGACGTGAAAACAGCCTTCCTTAATGGGAAACTTGAGGAAGATGTGTATATGACACAGCCAGAGGTATTTATTTCAAAAGTTGAAACAAATCAAGTCTGTAAGCTACAACGATCCATTTATTGGTTGAAGCAAGCTTCTCGTAGATGGAACATTCGTTTTGATGAGACAATCAAAGAGTTTGATTTTATCAAAAACGAGGATAAACCATGTGTATACAAGAAGGTTAGTGGGAGCGCAGTATCATTCCTTGTATTATATGTTGATGATATTTTACTGATAGGGAATGACATTCCAATGTTACAATCAATTAAAATCTGGTTATCTAAAAACTTCTCCATGAAGGACTTGGGTGAAGCATCCTATATTTTGGGGATAAAGATCTATAGAGATAGATCTAAAAGGATGCTCGGCTTATCCCAAGGAACGTACATTGATACGATGCTAAAGAGGTTTAGCATGGAAGATTCCAAAAGAGGTCTCATGCCGATGAGCCATGGATTACATCTCTCCAAGAAACAGGCCCCAAAGACACCTCAAGGAGAGAGAGCGTATGAGTAAGATCCCTTATGCTTCTGTAATAGAATCTATCATAAACGGTATGATATGTACTAGACCGGATGCTGCTCATGCACTTAGTGTAATGAGCAGATACCAGTTAATCTAGGAGAAGAGTACTGGAAGGCAGTGAAAAATATCCTAAAGTACTTGAGAAGGACTAAAGATATTTTTTTGTCTACGGTGGGTCTGAATTAAAACTCGAGGGATTCACGGACTAAAGTTTCAAACAGACCAAGATGACAGTAAATCTATTTCAGGGAATGTGTTTACCTTGAACGGAGGTGCAGTGAGTTAGGAAGAGTTCCAAGCAGCAAACAGTTGTTGATTCAGTGACAGAGGCAGAGTATATAGCTGCAAGTGAAGCTGCAAAGGAAGTTGTTTGGATGAAGAAGTTCATAACTGAACATGGTGTGGTTCCTAGCATTGGAGAAGCAGTTCCCGTATACTGTGACAACACCGTAGCGGTTGCACAGGCTAAGGAACCCAGGTCTCATCAGAAACCCAAACACGTGTTGCGGTGATTTCACTTGATCAGGGAGATCATTGAAAGAGGAGACGTACCTTGGAGTATGTGGACTCTCAAGACAACATTGCAGATCTATTTACTAAAGCTCTAATATAACAGCAGTTTGATCGTCACTTAGAGAAGATGGGTATGAGGTACCATGGCGATTGGCTTTAGTGAAAGTGGGAGATTGATAGTAGTGTGCATACAAGCCAATCATGTATGATTATAAAGCACATACTTTATAAACAATCTTATTTATTTATTAATAAAATATTCATTTAAGGTATATAATTATCTACATGGTGCTGTTTTTAACAATATATAAATAACACATAGTTTTAAGCAATGATTTTAGTATCATGATGAGATCATGCTAATGAGATCTAAATTCTTAGAAAGCTTTAAAACTAAAATAGTTCCCAATTATGGGATTACTAAAATGGGGATTAGTAAATCCGGATAGATTGGTACATATGTTGCTTGCTCATTGGATGAGGATGACTGATCTCATGGTCATTTGTGTTGAGACATTAAAGCAAGTATGTAGGTGCTTATTGGAGAATAAGTTCACTGAACGTGACTCATTATGGAATACCTAATGGAGTTTTACTCGTCTGTCAATAGGAATTCTTAATGTGATAGTAGTACAAGTGATACTTGGACTTGAGATCATCATAGTATCTTGTATGTAACAAATTATACTTTGACTTATTCCTTAAGGCCTTTTAAGGCATATATAGGGTATGCTTGAGTATAATGAGTTGCATATGGAGATAATGTATGATCAATAAAGAATCTACCACCTCTAGTAAAAGAGGAGATATGTCTTATGTGATTCGTTAAATGACAACTCAGGAATCCTTGGCCAATGTAGAATGAAATTAGAAAGAGGTTTCTAATTTTCCTTATTTGGAGTTGTGCGTTTTCTAATCGAAATACATATGATTAAATAAATTAAGACTTGATAGTAAATCCATGTCTTATATTTAATTGGGACATTGTATGGTGGAAGGATTGAATTGTATGATAACTATTAACTCACAGGTTCTTTTATGATTAATGTTGAAATCTATATTATTTGGAAAGTCGTTGATTGCTAGGGAGGCTTATCCCTAGTTGTAGAATAAATGTTATTTATTTAAATAGATTATTAGTTTAATTTATTTATTTAAATAAGATTAGAATTGTTCTAATTGATTTATTCACAAAAAGTTTAATATGAAGAACCTAAAGGGTCACACCATAAAAGGAAGAAGAATTATTTAAGAAGAAATTGACATGATAGTAATAATGCATTAAGTGTAATTAATTTAATCTATGGTGATAGAATAAATTAAATAGCTTAATGTTTATTATTTAATATTTTAGAAATCTTAAATATAAATTAATAAGAGGAGTCTTATTAATATTATTATTATTATTTTAATTCTAAAGGAGTTTAAAAATTAATATAATATCATTACTCTCTCTCAATCTTAATAATATTAGGATATAAATTAATTAAAAGTGTTTAATTAATTAATTAAATAAAATAAAAACCTATTCTAATTGGATTAGGAGAGGTAACCTAATATCTATATAAGAGAATCTTATATCAGAAATAAGGTACGTGAATTTTTTCAAAGGTTGGAAGTACACATATTCAATAGAGATAGAAACAAGGGTTAAGCGAATAACCCATCTTCCTAAGTTCTTCATCTTCCTTGGTGTATCACCGTTAGAGGCCAAACATTTGGGTGGCTGACATTGATCAAGGGAACCCACTACAAATGAATCAAAGGAATCAAAGGAGTAGATCTTGTACCTGAGGAAGCTTGGATCTTCAAAGGTATAATTCCATCCTCTCCTTCTATGTATTGACTGATAATTGATGCACGAGAAAGATCATGGTTAAGGGTTTGTAAGAAAATTTTAAAATTTGTTTTTCATCCCTTCCGCTGCATTTATGTAATTTGATTGCATGCTTATGTTTCTAGCAAACCCAACAAGTATGAGACAGCGGAGATGGTTGGAGTTGATAAAGGATTACGATTGTGAAATTCTGTATCACCCAGGGAAGGCGAATGTGTTGGCTGACGCCTTAAGTAGGAATGGGCGGGAGAAGCTATCGATGTTAACATCTCAAGCTGAGTTGGTTACAGAGATGGTAAGAATGGAATTAGAAGTACGATGCCCAATCAAAGAAGGGGAGAAACTGTTTGCAATTGACGTTCAACCCACAATAGTGGAAAAGGTGAAGGAAGTGCAACTTAGAGCTGATGAATGCGAGCGGATAAGGAAGAAGATTTCAGACAGTACTTAAATAGTGTACAGTCTTGATAATGAATGGTTATTGAGATTTAAAGGAAGAATTTGGGTTCCGTGTGAGCCAGAGTTAAAAGAGGAGATAATGGATGAAGCTCATCATTCGAGGTACTCGATTCATCCTGGTAGTACCAAGATGTATCAAGACCTTCGAACCAATTTCTGGTGGTCAAATATGAAGAGGGAGATAGCAGAGTATGTCAGTAGGTGCTTAACTTGTCAAAAATTTAAGGCTGAACATCAACGACCCAGTGGTTTGTTACAATCATTGGAGATTCCGGAGTGGAAATGGGAGTATATCACGATGGACTTTGTGGTGGAACTTCCAACGATGCAGAAAGGATACGACGCTATTTGGGTAATAGTGGATCGTTTGACGAAGTCGGCTCATTTCTTGGCTATAAGAGTAAGATACAATTTAGACCAGTTAGCTATGCTTTATGTAAAGGAGATTGTCTCGAGACATGGAGTGTCAGTTTCGATCGTGTCAGATCGCGACCCGCGATTCACTTCGAATTTCTGGAAGAGTTTGCAAGAGCAGATAGGAACACAATTGAGGTTGAGTACGGCGTACCATCCACAGACAGATGGACAAAGAGAAAGAACAATTCAGACGCTAGAAGACATGCTAAGGTCTTGCGTTAGAGATTTCAAGGGGAGTTGGGACGATCATCTACCATTAGTAGAGTTCGCCTACAACAACAGTTATCACGCTAGTATAGGCATGCCGCCTTACAAAGCGTTATACGGACGAAAGTGTCGAATGCCACTTTTGTTGGGATTAAGTGGGAGAGCGTTGAATGTTAGGACCTGAGATGGTACAACAAACGGCGAAAGTAGTTAAGCTAATACGAAAGTGGCTAGTAGCAGCTCAAGACAGACATAAAAAGTATGTCGATCCACATCGAAAGAACAAGGAGTTTGAAGTCGGTTCGTATGCATTCCTGAAGGTGTCACCTTGGAAGGGGAAGATGCGTTTTGGGAAAAAGGGGAAGTTAAGCCCTAGGTTCATAGGACCGTTTGAAATTTTGTGAAGGATAGGAGAGGTAGCATATGAGATAGCATTACCTCCAGAGTTGGGGCATATCCATAACGTGTTTCACGTTTTGGTATTGCGTTCCTATAAGCCAGATTACAAGCACGTAATCAAGTATGAACCAATTCAAGTCGAGAAAGACTTAACCTATAAGGAGTTTCCTATGCAAATTGTTGATAGGAAGGAACAAGTGTTAAGAAACAAAACTATACCTTCGGTGAAGGTGATATGGAGGAACCACAATGCCAAAGAAGCAACATGGGAACTCGAGGACAAGATGAGGAAGGCTTATCCTCATTTGTTTGATTAACTTGTATGGTAATTCTGGGGACAGAATTCTTATAAGAAGGGGAGAATGTAACACCCGAGAAAATTGAGCGTTTATGTAAATGAATTTTTATTTGATTTATTGAATAAATTTTGGATTATTTGTTTATTAAACTGAGTAAGTAAATTGTAGGTCATTTTATGACCTAGAGAATGCTGAAATGAGTAGGATTCTGGCTACGTGCTAGGAATAAATGATATGAAGTTATAAGACCAAAAAAAGGTTTTCGAGAATAAAAATATTTTTGGGAAAAGATGAAATAGATATTATTCAACCCTAAGGGTTAGGGTTTGACCCTAAGGGTTAGGGTTTGAGACCCTATGTCATTTTGAGAGTTCGGAATGTCAGATTGACATTCTGTCGAACGATTTGACGGTAATATACCGTGAAAAGTTAAGTTAGCTGAGAAATGTTTTCTCGGGAGGAAAAGTACGGGAATCACTATTCATCTATTTCTGCTCGGGAATTTATTTTAAAATTCTGAGAAATGCGTAATGATAGGATTTCGATTCGAGATGGAATATGTAATAATATTTCATTTATAACTCACGAAGTTTTCGCGTAGGGACGTAAAATCCTAACAGTTAGGGAAAGTGATCTAATGAAATAATTGTTTACGTATAATAATAAATGATTATTGTACGGAAAGAATATGTGTATAATACGAGATATTATACAAGAATAATACGAAGAGAATACGAGAATTAATACAACGTATAATATGAATTTTATACAGAGTAAATAAGTTAAAATAAAGTGAATTTGAATTAATTGGAATTTAAAGTTGATAAGTTTGACCCGTGGGTCGAACCATTGGGTAAACGGGTGGTTTTAACCCATGGTTCAACCCACAACCCATGTTGGACATGGGGGAACAAGGCCACATGGGAGCATGTGGGAGCACAAGGGGGGGACATAGTTGGCCATATGCTAGCATATAGGCCCTAACTTGGTGGGAAAGAAAGGAGAGGAGGTGGGAATAGTAGAGGAGGTTGGGCCTAAATTACCATCCTACCCTAAGTCTTGTCAACTTCTATAAATATAAAGCTTGCTCTTCATTATTTTGTTGTTTGACAATTCCTCCAATAAAGAGATAAAAGAGAGAGAAGAAGAAGCTAGATTGAGCTTTGCCTAGTTAACTCATCAATCAAGAAGGAAGAAGACCATTGAGTCTCCATACTCACTCCACAAAGAACACAAAAGGTATAACCATAAGAAAGTATATAAACATCATCTTTTCTTTTAATAACAATTTTGATAGAGAAGTGTTAGAGAAAGCATGAACCCAAAAAAGTTATAAGGATGGCTTAATGAGTAACTAAGAACCTTAATAAGCCATGCATAATGGAAGACTAAGAATTGATTAGGTACTAATAATGGACTTAATGAATTCATAGGAAATGGACTAACGAACATGTGAAACCATAAAAAACTTAAATGTTTTGAATGATTAGAATTATTAATAATCAACTATGGGATTGATTCCAAGTGGTTTGGAGTAATAATAATGAAGAACAAAGATTCGGCGAAAGTTACGCGATTAGACGATAATCGTCGAAAACGTAAATTTCTCGGATTAGAAGTCAAAAGTTGCAGTGAGCATAAAAAACAATGGTTTTTGATTGCAACACGTGAATTTAGGTAACTAAGACTTGCGAGGGATAGAATGGATTGATTCTGACTTAAAACGAAGATTTGAGCGTCGAACGTTCACGAACGTTTAACGAAAATGTAAAAATGGACTAATCGGCGAATTTCTCTCCGACGGATTCAGAAATGAATGCCGATTTGATAGGATGGTAGATCATGTCGTTTATGAACTTTTATCTTTGGAACGAACCAATTATGAGTTATAACGATCAATTTACGGACTCCGAAATTTAAAAATTTTCAAAGACTTAGAAAATTTTTCTGAGTTGTAGAGCTGGCGCCGTAGCGCCAGCCAATAGGCTTAAGCCGGCGCCGCAGCGCCACACCTAAGAGAAAACATTGGAGAGTAGCACTGCAGCGCTACTCCAAGGGCAATATCTGGCGCCGCAGCGCCAGCATAAGAAAAAAGTTGACATTGTTAAATAATTACTTAACCTTTTGCATATCATTAAGGGGCTAGTAAATGATGTAATATAAACCTTAAACAACATGTTTAAGTAAGAGTTTATGAAAATTAAATGTTCAATAAACCATAATGAACATTAAATAACTTAAATAAGTGTTATTAATTTAACATTTCGATTAAGTTATACAAGAAGGAGAAGTTAGGCTATACTTGGTATATCGATGATGAATTCTTATAGGTATGCTTTGTGTTATGCTTTGTAGACATTGTAAAGATTGAATAGACTACGTGTAAAGGTTTAGAAGACGCAAAGGCAAGTTTTCTAACTTCGTTCATACTTTACTATGAATGCAAGTTTTCTAAACTCTTGTCTATACATTATGGTTGGACAAGAGGTCATTGTGCATAATTGCTTATGCATGAATTGTTATTGAATAGTCGATGCCATTTGATTCGATTAGACTGAGATTTTGCATATTTTGGTGGGTTTTCCATAAATATTTCCAAAATATATATAATGTTGTGATCTTATGCCAATTGCTTGGTACGGATTCTCAAGTAAACCTGAGTATGAATAAAACAAAGGTTTTAAACGTCGTTAATTAGACAGGCACGTGAGGTTGCCACCAATTAAATGTAAACATGTTTAATGTATGAGTGTTGATCAACATAGAGTATTGCAGGCCGATCACCTGGATGTGCTCATAAGCTATATCGAACTTACGGCCTTCGTGTCGGGTTGTTCCTTTCATGAATGAGAACTAAAATATGGTTCATGGTCGTTGACCAAGATGGATTCTGAAGAGGCTATAAAGTCCTTGGGAATGGTTTAAAAGGAATCAAAATGATATTTTGATTATTCTTAAGTACTTCATAACTATTGTACAGTTATTGAAGACCAAGGAATACGATTCTTGATTTTGTGGTTTC
Source organism: Panax stipuleanatus (assembly GCA_020205555.1). Lineage (NCBI taxonomy): Eukaryota > Viridiplantae > Streptophyta > Magnoliopsida > Apiales > Araliaceae > Panax > Panax stipuleanatus. Next base: position 57,928,094 of record CM035122.1, read on the forward strand.
AAGATATACGGTTTAAATTGCTGAGCTGTTTATGCTCATTCTTGCTTAAAACTAAATGATTTAAGCTAAGAATGAACGGACTGAAGGATCCGGTAAAGACAAAGGCAAGTCCAAGCTAAACCAATAGTGACCCTTGTAATAGTATAGTATTAGTATTGTATTTACTGATATTATGACACAGAACAATGTATTGGTTATGAATACTTGGGAAGTAATTTAATAAAATGTAATAATTAGTAAACTTATGCATTGATATTGATATCCTGAATTGAGTGTATGAGTAGATTGCAGCACCGTGTAGCACCATGTCTTGGGTTTGAAGGGACCCGGATTTGGGGGCGTCACAGGTTGGTATCAAAGCTGTACGTTATAAAACTTAAGGGGTAAAAACCTTAGACTATAACCTGGAGAAGTGAAGTAGAAGTTAGAAGTCAACAAACATTGGTAATGTTTTGAAAGAAGAAAGTAACCTTAAACATATTAAATGTGATATCAATTATTCATATTTGATTGTATACTAATCCAGTTATTTATGTTTTATGTAGATAACAAGAATAATGAGTATGTATAATGAAATACATGAGGTTAGCAAGGATTTAGTCAACTTGGTAGAAGTTGTACCAATGCCGGTGGCGGAGGTACCATTAGTGATTCTAGAGGGGACTGATAAAGATGAAGAGGACCCGTCCGAGTACTCTGATAACTTTGACTACGCATCATTGTTTGAGGGTATATCGGAGGAGGAGGCTGAGTCGGTGCCGATTAATACGGTACTGCCTATTGAGGAGGAGGAGACAATGTCGATTAGTACGGTATTGCCTATGGAGGTAGATGTGGAGGATTCTACACTAGGAGAGTCCATGAAACTACTGTTCATGGCAATACTGGACAAAAATGTCCAACTAAGTAAGGAGGTCCGTGATCTCAAGAAAGTGGTGGATGATGTGGTAGAAGATAGAGAGAATATGGAGATCTTCTGGGAGGCCGAGCACGATGAGAAAGTGCCGGCTAAGGATAAAGTCCGAGACTTGAAGCTAGAAGTCCAGGAATTGAAGGCTGAACTTCTAAACATGAAGTAGAAGATAGGTAGAATGTGCTATATTCATAGGTGCTCGCGCGAGGATTACTAGCAGCAGATGACTGAGTATCCTGTGGAGGAAGGACAGACTCGACATACTATTCGCCGGGACATTGTGGCCAGTATGGCCGATGCGGATGACATGAATGCCGTGTTGTAGATGTAGTTCCGTAATATTTATAGAAAAGATAGCGATGTAAATAGCTATGTAAATGTGTGTATTACTAGTGATGACGTAAAACCCTCTTTTGTATAGATAAGGGTAGTCTTTTGTAAATCCCAACTTTTGGAAAGTAATTGCGGGATAGTAATGTAAATGGCTGAAGCCATGGAATTTAAAGTGTAGTGTTATACTACTAGGAAGTATTTTAATATAAAGGTTTTATTTAAAATACTTGGCAATGTGATTGAGTTATTATTTGATTGTTAATAATAACCAATTGAAGAAATAAAGAATAATGAAATGTTTTTGTATTAACAAAAAATGCAGCCAAGAAGACGTTCCAGAAATCATGAAGAAGAACCTCGTAATGAGGAGGAGCAAGGGAATAATAACCCGATGCAAGAATTTGTGAATCTTCTAGCTACGGCTCTCAATCGAAAGAGAGGTACCGTACGCACTAATCCTGGGGTGGGTCGGGGAACTACCTTTAAGGAGTTCAAGATAATAGGTCAGCCAGAGTTCTATGGGACTACGGATCCAATAGCTGCCCAAGTTTGGGTGAAAGAAATAGAGAAGGCATTTATCATAGTAAATGTCGGTGAGGCGCAGAAGACTTCTTTTGCTACTTCTATGATGAAGGGGGAGGCCAACTACTGGTGGGAAGCCAACCAGGGTAGGGCCGGAACAGAAGTGGTTACGTGGGAGCGGTTCAAAGAGTTATTCTTTGAGAACTACTTCCCCACGAGCATGCAGGGGAGAATGGAGATTCAATTCCTATAACTGAAGCAGGGGGACATGACGGTAACCCATTATGCAGCCAGGTTCAATGAACTGGCAAGGTTTGCTCCACACAAAGTGGACACAGAGTTACGGAAGGCACGACGGTTCGAGCAGGGATTGAAAACCTGGCTCTACAACCGGATATCAATTTTCCAAAGTGTTACCTTTGGAGCGATGTTAGAAAAGGCGATTATCGCCGAGGGTGGTAGTGAAGCATTGACATTATACCACAAAGAGAAGAAGAATAAACCAAGACTGAGGTATCAGTCAAGATCGAGGGAGCCAGTGGAAGTGGCCAGAAGAGGAAGGATTTTAGCTCTGGGAATACCGGAGTAAAACAAGAGATTTCCAAGAGGAAGAAAAAAGCGTGCAATAATTGCGGTAAGACTCATTTGGGAGTCTACCTCAAGGGTAAGGTGGTCTGTTATAACTGTGGACATGAGGGGCATATTTTGCCTAACTGTCCCATTCCCAAGAAGAGTCATGGTTGTTTTGTATATGGATCTACGGACCACATGGCGTGTAACTATCAGAAGAAGGGTTTGGATGGTGGGAAGGGAGCTAGCGGTAATAAGCTGGCGACTGGTGGTGCAGTACCACAGGGTAGACCGACTGCTCGTACTTTTAATATGACGGTCCAAGATGCGATAGCAACTAGCGAGGTCGTAGCAGGTATTATTCAAGTCAACGACATTAATGCATATGTAATGTTTGATTCAGGTGCAACGTGTTCGTTTATAGCATGTGAGTTTGCTAAACATTTAGGATTACTCCCCAAAAAATTTATAATACCTTTAAACATTAAGGTAGCTAACGACGAAGTAATTCCTGTGGACTTGGTTCATAGGAGTTATTGTGTGGATATTGGAGGTAACAAATTGTCGGTAGATCTTATAACGATAAAGTTGGGAGAATTCGATGTAATTCTTGGGATGGACTGGTTAATTAACCATAGGGCGATGATAGATTTCCAACATAAGAGTGTGAATCTTCGAATTTCTAAGAAACCCAAGGTAGTGTTCTATGGTAGTAAATCACCCGGACGCTCTTGTTGTCTAACCGTGACACAAGCTTGAAAAGTGTTAAAGAAGGGATGCGAAGGTTACCTGTGCCATGTTGTTGATACCCAACGGTTGGGAGCAATGTTAGAACAGATACCTATAGTCAACGAGTACGCGGATGTATTTTTGAGTGACTTGCCAGGTCTTCCACCTGATAGGGAGACCGAATTTGTTATAGACCTTGCGCCAGGGACGGAACCAGTTTCGAAGGCACCATATCGTATGACGCTAGTGGAGTTGAAGGAGTTGGTGATTCAGTTGCAAGAACTGTTGGACAAGAAGTATATTCAACCGAGTGTTTCTCCATGGGGAGCGCCGGTATTGTTTGTAAAGAAAAAGGATAGATCGTTGAGGCTTTGTATCGACTACTGAGAGTTGAACAAACTAACGATAAAAACTAAGTACCCATTGCCCAGGATCGATGATCTCTTTGATCAGTTGATTGGGGAAAAATATTTTTTGAAGATAGATTTACGTACGAGGTATCACCAGTTGAAGGTAAGGGCGGAGGATGTACCTAAGACAGCATTTAGGACTCGTTACGGCCATTACGAGTTCTTAGTGATGTCTTTTGGGTTGACGAATGTGCCAGCCGTATTCATGGACAAGATGAACCGAGTGTTTAAACAATATTTGGAGAAGTTCGTCGTGGTGTTCATTAATGATATCCTAGTCTATTCCAAGACGAAGGAGAATTATGCTGAACATTTGAGATTAGTGTTGGAGGCACTAAGAAAACAGAGGTTGTATGTGAAATTCACAAAGTGTGAATTTTGGTTAGAGAGGGTGCAGTTTTTGGGGCACGTCATTGACAAGGAAGGAGTTTCAGTGGATCCAGCGAAGGTGGAATCAATGATGAACTAGGAACAACCGAAAATGCCGACTAAGGTGCGGAGTTTCCTAGGGTTAACGGGTTACTATCGGAGGTTCATTCAGGACTTCTCGAAGATAGCTACTCCATTAACCAACTTAACCAGGAAGACGGTGAAATACGTATGGACAAAAAAGTGTGAAGACAACTTTCAAAAGCTGAAGAAGAGGTTGAGTTAAGCTCCTGTATTATCGTTACCGGATTAGACGGGGAATTTCGTAGTGTATAGCGATGCTTTGAAAAAAGGACTGGATTGCGTGCTCATACAGCATGGCAAGGTCATTGCGTATGCATCTAGCCAGTTGAAGGAGTATGAGGGGAGTTATCCTACTCATGACCTTGAACTTGCCGTAGTGGTTTTCGCCTTAAAGATTTGGAGGCATTACCTATATGGGGAGAAGTGTGAGATCTACACAGACCATAAAAGTCTGAAGTATATCTTCACTCATAAGGAGTTGAATATTGATAGTAGTATGCATACAAGCCAATCATGTATGATGATAAAGCACATACTTTGTAAACAATCTTATTTATTTATTAATAAATATTCATTTAAGGCATTTAATTATCTACATGGTGCTGTTTTTAATAATATGTAAATAACCCATAATTTTAAGCACTGATTTTAGAATCATGATGAGATCATGCTAATGAGATTTAAATTCTAAGAAAGCTTAAAAACTAAATTAGTTCCCAATTGTGGGATTACTAAAATGGGAATTAGTAAATCCGGATAGATTGGTACATATGTTGCTTGCTCATTGGATGAGGATGACTGATCTCATGGTCGTTTGTGTGGAGACACTAAAGCAAGTAAGTAGGTGCTTATTGGAGATTAAGTTCACTAAACGTGACTCGCTATGGAATACCTAATGGACTTTTACTCGCCTGTCAATAGAATTCCTAATGTAATAGTAGTACAAATGATCCTTGGACTTGAGATCATCATAGTATCTTGTATGTAACAAATTATACTTTGACTTATTCTTTAAGGCCTTTAAAGGCATATATAGGGTATGCTTTGGTATAATGAGTTGCATATGGAGATAATGTATGATCAATAAAGAATCTACCACCTCTAGTAAAAGAGGAGATATGTCCTATGTGATTCGTTAAATGACAACCCAGGAATCCTTGGCCAAAGTAGAATGAAATTAGAAAGAGATTTCTAATTTGCATTATTTGGAGTTGTGCGTTTTCTAATCGATATACATATGATTAAATAAATTAAGACTTGACAATAAATCCATGTCTTATATTTAATTGGGATATTGTATGGTGGAAGGATTGAATTGTACGGTAACTATAAACTCACATATTCTTTTATGATTAATGTTGAAATCTATATTATCTAGAAAGTCATTGATCGCTAGGGAGGCTTATCCCTATTGTAGAATAAATGTTATTTATTTAAATAGATTATTAGTTTAATTTATTTATTTAAATAAGATTAGAATTGTTCTAATTGATTTATTCACAACTGATTTAATATGGAGAACCTAAAGGGTCACACCATAAAAGGAAGAAGAATTTTTTAAGAAGAAAATGGCATGATAGTAATAATACATTAAGTGTAATTAATTTAATCTATGGTGATAGAATAAATTAAATAACTTAATGTTTATTATTTAATATTTTAAAAATATTAAATATAAATTAATAAAATGAGTCTTATTAATATTAATATTAATATTAATATTAATATTATTATTATTTTAATTCTAAAGGAGTTTAGAAATTAATATAATATCAATACTCTCTCTCAATCCTAATAAGATTATGATATAAATTAATTAAAAGTGTTTAATTAATTAATTAAATTAAATAAAAAACTATTCTAATTGGATTAGGAGGGTTAACCTAATATCTATCAGAAATAAGGTACATGAATTTTTCCAAAGGTTGGGAGTACAAGGGAAGGAGCCACTACAGAGGAATCAAAGAAATCAAAGGAGTAGAACTTGTACCTGAGGAAGCTTGGATCTTCAAAGGTATAATTCCACCCTCTCATTCTATGTACTGACTGATAATTGATGCACAAGAAAGATCATGGTTAAGGGTTTGTAAGAAAATTTTAAAATCTATTTTTCATCCCTTCCGCTACGTTTATGTAATTTGATTGCATGCTTATGTTTCTAGCAAACCCAACAGTGGTATCAAAGCCAATCTTGTGGTAATTATCAGTTTATGTTATTCCATACATGTATGATATGCGATTGGATCAAGTTCTTGGGCAACAAATGTTTTTCAAATTCTACGCAGTTGCGCCGGTGCAAAGCATTCTTGATGCGCAGCTGCGTCGGTGTCTGTTCCTGGTTTTCATACTGCGCAGCTGTGCCGGTTCCCTTCACATTCCTGGCGCAGCTGCGCCACTGGACAGGAACTGGAAATTTTTTCTTTTGTTTTGATTAATTAAATAAATGGTTTATTTAATTAATAAAGGTTTAAAATAAAGATGTTTATTTTATATGAAATATGATTTCAGAATTGCTAAAATTAAAGAGTTTAATTTGGAATTGTTTTTGAATGAAATAAAGGAGTTTATTTTTCCAAAAACAAAGTTTAGCAAACTTTTGCCCATTAACTGATATTAATACATATATGGAATGAATTTACTTTCATGAGATGAATAAGTTTTATTGATACGTATAATGATATGTATGTTAATAAAAGGGATTGATTATGGACTATGACCAATGTGATTGGATTTTATTTTAGATGAATGCTTGAATGTATGGGTTTTATAAAATGGGGTCTGCGTACCTCGTCTTTTCTATTTTTTTTTTGTAAATTCTATCTCTCTCCTATGTACTTTCCCTTGATTGTTGATCAAGGTTTCTATTTAAATGAAATAGTTTATGTAGTAGGATTAGTTAGAATTTTTGAAGAACTGGAGATCAAGGAGCAAGGAGCGCTTGAAGACCCATTTGTATAGAGCCCGTGTTTAAATGTAGTCGTTACGTAAAAAATTTAAATTCTTGCACTCCTAGGTTTTACCTTTTTGGTTCACTTGGTGGCTCTAGTGAACCAAACTAGAATAAAAGTCCATAATCAATCCAGGTATAATATAGTATTCTTTATTGCATGCTAAATATTATATATATTATATTTTATGCAAACATGCTTCGCATGTTTAATAAAATGACGCGTATTTTATATATATATGTGCATGCGCGCTAAACAAGATGAGACAAATAATAACAAACCCCTCAAGGAAATAATATTAAGTCTGTAGCGTTCAAATGATATTTGGAATATCGAACGTTGCCTTCTAGCATGATTAATTAATAGAGTATTAAATATTTAATATGAGTTTGTTGTGCTATCCACAAGGCGAGTATTGAGTATTTAAGATGTTAATTAATCACATTTGATGCTTATCAAGAAAATTGAACGATCTAGTCTTGTTGTGCTATCCACAAGGACGAACATTTTTCTTTTTTGAATTTATGGAAGTGCTAGGCTGGACTTAAGTTAAATCATTTTAGTTCGGATGTGCACAGACATGACCATTATGATTTAAGAGGCAAAATAAAAAAGTTACATGGTGAAGTAATTGACAAGAGTTATCTACCTATTTATTTGTATATCGCTTGTTGTGCTATCCACTAGGTTATATACATTTGAAATGGGATTCCTTAATCTCACTAGCAAATCTTTCATTAGATGTTGCCGAACTATATAAGTGAGGGTAATATAGTTTGATGAAAATAGTGGGAGATACCAATTTAAAATAAATACCTAAATTTATTTTGGTATGCAAAGTTAATAAAATGAATGTTTGCTAAAAATGTTGTCTTTTCACATGCAGAATTTTAAAAATGTCAAAATCACTATTCTCACTACGAAGCATACTTGATGCAAATAAGCTTACCTGGCCGAATTATGAGGACTGGCTAAGAAATATGAGAATTGTTCTCACTGCTGAAAAGATTTCTTATGTCCTAAATTCGACTATCCCTGAATCTGTTTCGGAAACAGCCTCTAAGGAAGAGATTGACACTTTCAATAAATGGCAAGATGATGCATCTGTGGCTCAATGCTTCATGCTCGCATCCATGAATAACGAGCTTCAGCGTTAGCACGTAAATATGGATGCTCCTGCTATGCTGCTTCACCTCAAGGAGTTGTATGGTGAACAGAGTAGGACTGCTAGATATGAGATATCTAGGGAGCTCTTCCGATCTTGGATGACTGAGGGCACTGCAGTCGAGACTCATGTTCTGAAGGTAATCAATTTGATTGAACTCCTTGGACAGCTTGGGTTCGTCATGGATGGGGAGTTCAGTCAAGACATGGTCTTGCAGTCACTCCCTAAGACCTTTTTGTAGTTTGTGGTTAATTTTCATATGAATAAGCTAGATGTCAGCTTGCCTGAGCTGCTTAACAATGCTAAAAATTGCAGAAGGTCACTTCTCATCCAAGAAGAACCATATCTTGATGGTGGATTCTTCCAATAAAAGGAAGAGGCCCAAGGTATCTTCTGAAAAAAAGAAATCCAAGAAGGCTAAGGTAAAGGGGAAAGAAAAGGAACAAAAGAAACCTGAACCAGCTAAAGGAATGTGCTTTCATTGCAACGTGTCGGGACATTGGAAGAGGAACTGCAAGAAGTTTCTAGCAGAGAAGAAGCTTGGAGAAGCTTCGACTTCCAATCATGGTTTGTTTATGATTGAAATTAATTTTTTTGAAAGTCATAATTCTACTTGGGTATTGGATACCGGCTGTGGGTCTCACATATGTAACACTGTGCAGGGACTGGTCAGAAGTAGAAAGCTGAACAATGAAGAGGTGATCCTACGAGTGGGGAATGAAGCGAAGGTTGTTGCATTAGCTGTAGGAACTTGTTATTTAGCAATGCCTTCGGGCAAGTCCATTTATCTTAATAACTATTATTATGTTCCGAATATTATTAAAAACATTATTTCAATTTCTATATTGGATATGGAAGGTTTTGACGTTATTATAAAGAACAATGGTTGTTCTATTTATAAAGACGATGTTTTATATGGTATTGAAAATTTGCGAAATGGGCTTTATATACTTGACTTGCAAGAAAATATATTTCAAATTGAACAAACTAAGAAAAAAAAAGAGATGATATTAATTATACCTACATGTGGCACTGTAGACTCGGTCATACCAATGAAACAAGATTATCCAAGTTGCATAAGGATGGGCTTCTAGAGCTATCCGATTATGAATCATATCCAACTTGTGAATCTTGTCTCATGGGTAAAATGACTAAATCTCCTTTTAGTGGAAAAGGAGAAAGAGTTACAGAGTTGTTGGCATTGATTCACACAGACGTTTGTGGACCTATGACAACAAGTGCACGGGGTGGGTATTCTTATTTTATTACATTCACTGATGATAACTAAAGATTTGGATATGTGTATTTAATTAAATACAAATCAGAATCATTTGAAAAGTTCAAAGAGTTCAGAAGTGAAGTAGAGAAACAAACGGGCAAGAGTATTAAGATACTTCGATCAGATCGAGGTGGAGAATACTTAAGCGGTGAGTTTCTCAATTATCTCAAAGAAAATGGTATAATCTCATAATGGACACCTCCAGGTACACCACAGTTAAATGGAGTATCTGAAAGGAGAAATCGAACACTGTTGGACATGGTTCGATCCATGATGAGTTTTACCGACCTTCCAATTTCCTTCTGGGTTATGTCCTAGAAACGGTTGCATACCTACTTAATAAGGTACCTACAAAATCTGCCCCAAAGACTCCATAAGAAATGTGGAAAGGGAGGAAACCAAATCTAAAGCATGTTAAGACTTGGGGTTGTCCAGCTTATGTCAAAAAGTTTGAAAATGATAAGCTACAGACTAAATCCGATAAGTGTAGATTTGTGGGATGACCTAAAGAAACTGTAGGGTATTATTTCTATCATCCAACTGATCAAAAGGTGTTTGTTGCGAAACATGCTGCCTTCTTGGAGAAAGAGTTTATCCATGAAGGGGGTCAGTGGGAGTAAGATATATCTTGAAGAAGTTCAAGAACCACAAGTTACCACGGATCAAAGTCAGGTACCTAACCAAGTAGAAGAACCTACTGTACCACACCCTGTTCGTAAATCTGGAAGAGTATCGAAGATACCTAGGAGGTATGGATTCATTATAGTGGATGACGATGTGGTACACATCATAAATGATGATGATCCATTGAATTACGAACAGGCTATGAGTAATAAAGACTCAGGGAAATGGCTTGAAGCCATGAAATCCAAAATGGACTCTATGTATGAGAAGAAATTATAGACTTTGGTTTCACCACCTGAAGGCATTAAGCCTATTGGGTGTAAATGTGTTTTTAAGAGAAAGACTGGAGCAGACGGGAAGGTAGAGACCTATAAGGCCCGACTGGTTGCAAAAGGTTTCAAACAAAGACAAGGAGTTGACTATGATGAAACCTTCTCAACAGTAGCCATGCTCAAGTCCATTCGGATTTTGCTTGCGATTGCAGCTTATAACGACTATGAGATCTAGCAGATGGACGTGAAAACAGCCTTCCTTAATGGGAAACTTGAGGAGGATGTGTATATGACACAGCCAGAGGTATTTATTTCAAAAGTTGAAACAAATCAAGTCTGTAAGCTACAACGATCCATTTATTGGTTGAAGCAAGCTTCTCATAGATGGAACATTCGTTTTGATGAGACAATCAAAGAGTTTGATTTTATCAAAAACGAGGATAAACCATGTGTATACAAGAAGGTTAGTGGGAGCGCAGTATCATTCCTTGTATTATATGTTGATGATATTTTACTGATAGGGAATGACATTCCAATGTTACAATCAATTAAAATCTAGTTATCTAAAAACTTCTCCATGAAGGACTTGGGTGAAGCATCCTATATTTTGGGGATAAAGATCTATAGAGATAGATCTAAAAGGATGCTCGGCTTATCCCAAGGAACGTACATTGATACGATGCTAAAGAGGTTTAGCATGGAAGATTCCAAAAGAGGTCTCATGCCGATGAGCCATGGATTACATCTCTCCAAGAAACAGGCCCCAAAGACACCTCAAGAGAGAGAGCGTATGAGTAAGATCCCTTATGCTTCTGTAATAGAATCTATCATAAACGGTATGATATGTACTAGACCGGATGCTGCTCATGCACTTAGTGTAATGAGCATATACCAGTTTAATCCAGGAGAAGAGTACTGGAAGGCAGTGAAAAATATCCTAAAGTACTTGAGAAGGACTAAAGATATTTTTTTTGTCTACGGTGGGTCTGAATTAAAACTCGAGGGATTCACGGACTAAAGTTTCAAACAGACCAAGATGACAGTAAATCTATTTCAGGGAATGTGTTTACCTTGAACGGAGGTGCAGTGAGTTGGAAGAGTTCCAAGCAGCAAACAGTTGTTGATTCAGTGACAGAGGCAGAGTATATAGCTGCAAGTGAAGCTGCAAAGGAAGTTGTTTGGATGAAGAAGTTCATAACTGAACATGGTGTGGTTCCTAGCATTGGAGAAGCAGTTCCCGTATACTGTGACAACACCGGAGCGGTTGCACAGGCTAAGGAACCCAGGTCTCATCAGAAACCCAAACACGTGTTGCGGTGATTTCACTTGATCAGGGAGATCATTGAAAGAGGAGACGTCACCTTGGAGTATGTGGACTCTCAAGACAACATTGCAGATCTATTTACTAAAGCTCTAATATAACAGCAGTTTGATCGTCACTTAGAGAAGATGGGTATGAGGTACCATGGCGATTGGCTTTAGTGAAAGTGGGAGATTGATAGTAGTGTGCATACAAGCCAATCATGTATGATTATAAAGCACATACTTTATAAACAATCTTATTTATTTATTAATAAAATATTCATTTAAGGTATATAATTATCTACATGGTGCTGTTTTTAACAATATATAAATAACACATAGTTTTAAGCAATGATTTTAGTATCATGATGAGATCATGCTAATGAGATCTAAATTCTTAGAAAGCTTTAAAACTAAAATAGTTCCCAATTATGGGATTACTAAAATGGGGATTAGTAAATCCGGATAGATTGGTACATATGTTGCTTGCTCATTGGATGAGGATGACTGATCTCATGGTCATTTGTGTTGAGACATTAAAGCAAGTATGTAGGTGCTTATTGGAGAATAAGTTCACTGAACGTGACTCATTATGGAATACCTAATGGAGTTTTACTCGTCTGTCAATAGGAATTCTTAATGTGATAGTAGTACAAGTGATACTTGGACTTGAGATCATCATAGTATCTTGTATGTAACAAATTATACTTTGACTTATTCCTTAAGGCCTTTTAAGGCATATATAGGGTATGCTTGAGTATAATGAGTTGCATATGGAGATAATGTATGATCAATAAAGAATCTACCACCTCTAGTAAAAGAGGAGATATGTCTTATGTGATTCGTTAAATGACAACTCAGGAATCCTTGGCCAATGTAGAATGAAATTAGAAAGAGGTTTCTAATTTTCCTTATTTGGAGTTGTGCGTTTTCTAATCGAAATACATATGATTAAATAAATTAAGACTTGATAGTAAATCCATGTCTTATATTTAATTGGGACATTGTATGGTGGAAGGATTGAATTGTATGGTAACTTTTAACTCACAGGTTCTTTTATGATTAATGTTGAAATCTATATTATTTGGAAAGTCGTTGATTGCTGGGGAGGCTTATCCCTATTGTAGAATAAATGTTATTTATTTAAATAGATTATTAGTTTAATTTATTTATTTAAATAAGATTAGAATTGTTCTAATTGATTTATTCACAAAAAGTTTAATATGAAGAACCTAAAGGGTCACACCATAAAAGGAAGAAGAATTATTTAAGAAGAAATTGACATGATAGTAATAATGCATTAAGTGTAATTAATTTAATCTATGGTGATAGAATAAATTAAATAGCTTAATGTTTATTATTTAATATTTTAGAAATATTAAATATAAATTAATAAGAGGAGTCTTATTAATATTATTATTATTATTTTAATTCTAAAGGAGTTAAAAAATTAATATAATATCATTACTCTCTCTCAATCTTAATAATATTAGGATATAAATTAATTAAAAGTGTTTAATTAATTAATTAAATAAAATAAAAACCTATTCTAATTGGATTAGGAGAGTTAACCTAATATCTATATAAGAGAATCTTATATCAGAAATAAGGTACGTGAATTTTTTCAAAGGTTGGAAGTACACATATTCAATAGAGATAGAAACAAGGGTTAAGCGAATAACCCATCTTCCTAAGTTCTTCATCTTCCTTGGTGTATCACCGTTAGAGGCCAAACATTTGGGTGGCTGACATTGATCAAGGGAACCCACTACAAATGAATCAAAGGAATCAAAGGAGTAGATCTTGTACCTGAGGAAGCTTGGATCTTCAAAGGTATAATTTCATCCTCTCCTTCTATGTATTGACTGATAATTGATGCACGAGAAAGATCATGGTTAAGGGTTTGTAAGAAAATTTTAAAATCTGTTTTTCATCCCTTCCGCTGCATTTATGTAATTTGATTGCATGCTTATGTTTCTAGCAAACCCAACAAATATGAGACAGCGGAGATGGTTGGAGTTGATAAAGGATTACGATTGTGAAATTCTGTATCACCCAGGGAAGGCGAATGTGTTGGCTGACGCTTTAAGTAGGAATGGGCGGGAGAAGCTATCGATGTTAACATCTCAAGCTGAGTTGGTTACAGAGATGGTAAGAATGGAATTAGAAGTACGATGCCCAATTAAAGAAGGGGAGAAACTGTTTGCAATTGAAGTTCAACCCACAATAGTGGAAAAGGTGAAGGAAGTGCAACTTAGAGCTGATGAATGCGAGCGGATACGGAAGAAGATTTCAGACAGTACTTAAATAGCGTACAGTCTTGATAACGAATGGTTATTGAGATTTAAAGGAAGAATTTGGGTTCCGTGTGAGCCAGAGTTAAAAGAGGAGATAATGGATGAAGCTCATCATTCGAGGTACTCGATTCATCCTAGTAGTACCAAGATGTATCAAGACCTTCGAACCAATTTTTGGTGGTCAAATATGAAGAGGGAGATAGCAGAGTATGTCAGTAGGTGCTTAACTTGTCAAAAATTTAAGGCTGAACATCAACGACCCAGTGGTTTGTTACAATCATTGGAGATTCCGGAGTGGAAATGGGAGTATATCACGATGGACTCTGTGGTGGAACTTCCAACGATGCAGAAAGGATACGACGCTATTTGGGTAATAGTGGATCGTTTGACGAAGTCGGCTCATTTCTTGGCGATAAGAGTAAGATACAATTTAGACCAGTTAGCTAAGCTTTATGTAAAGGAGATTGTCTCGAGACATGGAGTGTAAGTTTCGATCGTGTCAGATCGCGACCCGCGATTCACTTCGAATTTCTGGAAGAGTTTGCAAGAGCAGATAGGAACACAATTGAGGTTGAGTACGGCGTACCATCCACAGACAGATGGACAAAGCGAAAGAACAATTCAGACGCTAGAAGACATGCTAAGGTCTTGCGTTATAGATTTCAAGGGGAGTTGGGACGATCATCTACCATTAGTAGAGTTCGCCTACAACAACAGTTATCACGCTAGTATAGGCATGCCGCCTTACAAAGCGTTATATGGAAGAAAGTGTCGAATGCCACTTTTGTTGGGATTAAGTGGGAGAGCGTCGAATGTTAGGACCTGAGATGGTACAACAAACGGCGAAAGTAGTTAAGCTAATACGAAAGCGGCTAGTAGCAGCTCAAGACAGACATAAAAAGTATGTAGATCCACATCGAAAGAACAAGGAGTTTGAAGTCGGTTCGTATGCATTCCTGAAGGTGTCACCTTGGAAGGGGAAGATGCGTTTTGGGAAAAAGGGGAAGTTAAGCCCTAGGTTCATAGGACCGTTTGAAATTTTGTGAAGGATAGAAGAGGTAGCATATGAGATAGCATTACCTCCAGAGTTGGGGCATATCCATAACGTGTTTCACGTTTTGGTATTGCGTTCCTATAAGCCAGATTACAAGCACGTAATCAAGTATGAACCAATTCAAGTCGAGAAAGACTTAACCTATAAGGAGTTTCCTATGCAAATTGTTGATAGGAAGGAACAAGTGTTAAGAAACAAAACTATACCTTCGGTGAAGGTGATATGGAGGAACCACAATGCCAAAGAAGCAACATGGGAACTCGAGGACAAGATGAGGAAGGCTTATCCTCATTTGTTTGATTAACTTGTATGGTAATTCTGGGGACAGAATTCTTATAAGAAGGGGAGAATGTAACACCCGAGAAAATTGAGCGTTTATGTAAATGAATTTTTATTTGATTTATTGAATAAATTTTGGATTATTTGTTTATTAAACTGAGTAAGTAAATTGTAGGTCATTTTATGACCTAGAGAATGCTGAAATGAGTAGGATTCTGGCTACGTGCTAGGAATAAATGATATGAAGTTATAAGACCAAGAAAAGGTTTTCGAGAATAAAAATATTTTTGGGAAAAGATGAAATAGATATTATTCAACCCTAAGGGTTAGGGTTTGACCCTAAGGGTTAGGGTTTGAGACCCTATATCATTTTGAGAGTTCGGAATGTCAGATTGACATTCTGTCGAACGATTTGACGGTAATATACCGTGAAAAGTTAAGTTAGCTGAGAAAAGTTTTCTCGGGAGGAAAAGTACGGGAATCACTATTCATCTATTTCTGCTCGGGAATTTATTTTAAAATTCTGAGAAATGCGTAATGATAGGATTTCGATTCGAGATGGAATATGTAATAATATTTCATTTATGACTCACGAAGTTTTCGCGTAGGGACGTAAAATCCTAACAGTTAGGGAAAGTGATCTAATGAAATAATTGTTTACGTATAATAATAAATGATTATTGTACGGAAAGAATACGTGTATAATACGAGATATTATACAAGAATAATACGGAGAGAATACGAGAATTAATACAACGTATAATATGAATTTTATACAGAGTAAATAAGTTAAAATAAAGTGAATTTGAATTAATTGGAGTTTAAAGTTGATAAGTTTGACCCGTGGGTCGAACCATTGGGTAAACGGGTGGTTTTAACCCATGGTTCAACCCACAACCCATGTTGGACATGGGGGAACAAGGCCACATGGGAGCATGTAGGAGCACAAGGGGGGGACATAGTTGGCCATGTGCTAGCATATAGGCCCTAACTTGGTGGGAAAGAAAGGAGAGGAGGTGGGAATAGTAGAGGAGGTTGGGCCTAAATTACCATCCTACCCTAAGTCTTGTCAACTTCTATAAATATAAAGCTTGCTCTTCATTATTTTGTTGTTTGACAATTCCTCCAATAAAGAGATAAAAGAGAGAGAAGAAGAAGCTAGATTGAGCTTTGCCTAGTTAACTCATCAATCAAGAAGGAAGAAGACCATTGAGTCTCCATACTCACTCCACAAAGAACACAAAAGGTATAACCATAAGAAAGTATATAAACATCATCTTTTTCTTTTAATAACAATTTTGATAGAGAAGTGTTAGAGAAAGCATGAACCCAAAAAAGTTATAAGGATGGCTTAATGAGTAACTAAGAACCTTAATAAGCCATGCATAATGGAAGACTAAGAATTGATTAGGTACTAATAATGGACTTAATGAATTCATAGGAAATGGACTAACGAACATGTGAAACCATAAAAAACTTAATTGTTCTGAATGATTAGAATTATTAATAATCAACTATGGGATTGATTCCAAGTGGATTCCAAGTGGTTTGGAGTAATAATAATGAAGAACAAAGATTCGGCGAAAGTTACGCGATTAGACGATAATCGTCGAAAACGTAAATTTCTCGAATTAGAAGTCAAAAGTCACAGTGAGCATAAGAAACAATGGTTTTTGATTGCAACACGTGAATTTAGGTAACTAAGACTTGCGAGGGATAGAATGGATTGATTCTGACTTAAAACGAAGATTTGAGCGTCGAATGTTCACGAACGTTTAACGAAAATGTAAAAATGGACTAATCGGCGAATTTCTCGCCGACGGATTCGGAAATGAATGCCGATTTGATAGGATGGTAGATCATGTCGTTTATGAACTTTTATCTTTGGAACGAACCAATTATGAGTTATAACGATCAATTTACGGACTCCGAAATTTCAAAATTTTCAAAGACTTAGAAAAATTTTCTGAGTTGTAGAGCTAGCGCCGTAGCGCCAGCCAATAGGCTTAAGCCGGCGCCGCAGCGCCACACCTAAGAGAAAACACTGGAGAGTAGCACTGCAGCGCTACTCCAAGGGCAATATCTGGCGCCGCAGCGCCAGCATAAGAAAAAAATTGACATTGTTAAATAATTACTTAACCTTTTGCATATCATTAAGGGGCTAGTAAATGATGTAATATAAACCTTAAACAACATGTTTAAGTAAGAGTTTATGAAGATTAAATGTTCAATAAACTGTAATGAACATTAAATAACTTAAATAAGTGTTATTAATTTAACATTTCGATTAAGTTATACAAGAAGGAGAAGTTAGGCTATACTTGGTATATCGATGATGAATTCTCATAGGTATGCTTTGTGTTATGCTTTGTAGACATTGTAAAGATTGAATAGACTACGTGTAAAGGTTTAGAAGATGCAAAGGAAAGTTTTCTAACTTCGTTCATACTTTACTACGAATGCAAGTTTTCTAAACTCTTGTCTATACATTATGGTTGGACAAGAGGTCATTGTGTATAATTGCTTATGCATGAATTGTTATTGAATAGTCGATGCCATTTGATTCGGCTAGACTGAGATTTAGCATATTTTGGTGGGTTTTCCATAAATCTTTCCAAAATATATATAATGTTGTGATCCTATGCCAATTGCTTGGTACGGATTCTCAAGTAAACCAGAGTATGAATAAAACAAAGGTTTTAAACGTCGTTAATTCGACAGGCACGTGAGGTTGCCACCAATTAAACGTAAACACGTTAAATGTATGAGTGTTGATCAACATAGAGTACTACAGGCTGATCACCTGGATGTGCTCGTAAGCTATATCGAACTTACGGCTTTCGTGCCGGGTTGTTCCTTTCATGAATGAGAACTAAAATATGGTTCATGGTCGTTGACCAAGATGGATTCCGAAGAGGCTATAAAGTCCTTGGGAATGGTTTTAAAGGAATCAAAACGATATTTTGATTATTCTTAAGTACTTCATAACTATTGTACAATTATTGAAGACCAAGGAATATGATTCTTGATTTTGTGGTTTCAATATATACGGTTTAAATTGCTGAGCTGTTTATGCTCATTCTTCCTTAAAACTAAATGATTTCATCTAAGAACGAATGGACTGAAGGATCCAGTAAAGACAAAGGCAAGTCCAAGCTGAACCAGTAGTGACCTTTGTAATAGTATAGTATTAGTATTGTATTTACTGATATTATGACACAGAACAATGTATTGGTTACGAATATTTGGGAAGGAATTTAATAAAATATTATAATTAGTAAACTTATGCATTAATATTGATGTCCTCAATTGAATGTATGTGTAGATTGTTGCACCGTGTAGAACCATGTCTTGGGTTTGAAAGTACCCGGATTTGGGGGCGTCACAACAACTTAGGTTGAGTATGGCGTATCATCCACAGACGGATGGGAAAAGTGAAAGGACAATCCAAACAATACAAGACATGTTAAGGTCTTGCGTTATGGATTTCAAGAGTAGTTGGGACAATCATCTACCATTGGTAGAGTTCACCTACAACAACAGTTATCACGCTAGTATAGACATGTCGCCTTACGAAGCGTTATACGGACGAAAGTGTAGAACGCCACTTTTTTGGGATGAAGTGGGAGAACGACGTATGTTGGGTCTTAAAATGGTACAACAAATGGCAGGAGTGGTTAAGTTAATACGAATGCGTCTATTAGTGGCTCAAGATAGGCAAAAGAAGTATGCCGATCCACATCGGATAAATAGAGAGTTCGAAGTTGGTTCGTATGCATTCCTGAAGGTGTCACCCTGGAATGGGAAGATACATTTCGTGAAGAAAGGAAAGTTAAGCCCTAGGTTCATAGGACCTTTTGAGGTTCTGAAAAGGGTAGGAGAGGTAGCTTATGCGATAGCATTACCTCCAGAGCTGGGGCATATCCATAATATGTTTCACGTATCGAAATTGCATCCCTATAAGCCGAATTACAAGCATGTAATCGAGTATGAACCAATCTAAGTCGAGAAGGATTTGACGTACGAAGAGATTCCTATTCAAGTTATTGATAGGAAAGAACAGGTTTTGAGAAACAAAATTATACCTTCGGTGAAGGTGTTATGGAGGAACCACAATGTCGAAGAAGCAACTTGGGAACTTGAGGACAAAATGAGGAAGGCTTATTCTCATTTGTTTGAGTAACATATATTAAAATTCTGGGGACAGAATTTTATAAAGGGGGGGGGGAGAATGTAACGCTCGAGAAAATCGAACGATTATGTAAAGGGATTTTATTTGATTTATTGAGTAAAATTCGATTAATTCCCTTATTAAATTGAGTAAGCGAATTAAAGGTCGATTTATGACATGGAGAAGTTCGAAATGGTTAGTATTCTGGCTATGCGCTAGAAATAATGAATGTGAATTTTCAAGAAGAAAATAAAGTTTTTTTGAGAAAATGACGAAATAGGCACTATTTAACAAACCCTAAGGGTTAGGTTTTGACTCTAAGGGTTAGGGTTCATGTAACACTAAGCTCTTTTGAGAGTTTGGAATGTCAGATTGACATTCTGTCTAAAGATTTGACGGTAATCTACCGTGAAAAGTTAAGTTAGCCACGAAGAAGTTTTCTCAGAAGAAAAGGACAAAAATCACTATTCATCCATTTCTGATCGGGAATTTATTTTGATATTCCGATAAACGCGTAATGATAGGATTTCAAGGCAAGCTGGAATATGAAATAATATTGCACGAAGTTTTTGCGTAAGGACTTAAAATCCTAAGCGTTAGGGAAAGTAAAATCAATGAATACTGGTTTACATATAATAATAAATTATTATTATACGAAAGGAACACGCGTTATGAGTGTAATACGAGGTATTATACGAGAATTAGTACGACATATAATATGAATTTATATGGAGTAAATACGTTGAAATGAATTGAATTGGAATTAAAATTTAATAAGTTAACCCGTGGGTCGAACCATTGGGTAAACAGGTGGGTTTAGCCTATGGTTCAACCCACCACCCATGTTGACACATGGGGGGACATGTGAGAGCACAAAGGGAGACATGGGTTGGCATGTGCTAGCAAATGGGCTCTAACTTGGCGGGAAAGAAAGTGGAGGAGGTGGGAATAGTAGAAGAGGTTGGGCCTAAATGACTTAACTACCCTCACCTTGCCAACTCCTATAAATATAGATCTTTGCCCTTCATTTTTGTTGTTTGACAATTTCACCAACATCTAGAGAGAGAGAGAAGGAGAAGCTAGCCTTGCTTTTGCTAAGTATTTCCTTCAACCAAGGAGATAAGAAGGAATTGAGTCTTCAATACTCACTCAACCAAGAACCTCAAAGGTATAACCATAAGAAAATTTTTAAAACTCTCTTCTTCTTTCAATAACTAATTTGATAGAGAAGTGATTAAAGGCGTTATGCCTATGGAGAAGTTATAAGGATGGAGTAATGGAAAATTAGGAACCCTAATGAAGCATGCATAATGAAGTAATAAGAACTCATTAAGGTCTAAAAAGGAACTTAGTGAATTCTTGGATAATAGACTAATGAATAGGTGAAACTATGAAAACTTAAGTGTTTTGAATGATAAGAATTAGTAATAATCAACTATGGGATTGATTCCCATTGGTTTGAGCTAAAAATAACGACGAACGAAGATTCGGCGAAAGTTACGCGATTAAACGATAATCGTCGAAAACGTACTTTTCTCGAACTAGAAGTCAAACGTTGCCTTGTGCGT
This sequence comes from Panax stipuleanatus, assembly GCA_020205555.1. NCBI lineage: Eukaryota > Viridiplantae > Streptophyta > Magnoliopsida > Apiales > Araliaceae > Panax > Panax stipuleanatus. Next base: position 57,948,983 of record CM035122.1, read on the forward strand.
TGAAAGCAATGGTTTTCAATTGCAACACGTGTAATTAGGTAAATAAAACTTGCGAGAACAAGAACGGATTGATTTCGACTTAAAACGAAGAATTGAGCGTCGAACATTCACGAACGTTTAACGAAAACGTAAAAATGGACTAATTGCCAAATTTCTCACCGACGGATTAAGAAATGAATTCCAACTGGATAGGATGATAAAGCATATCATTTATGTACTTTTGGCTTTGGAACGAGCCAATTCTGAGTTATAACGATCACGTTATGGACTCGAGAATTTCAGAAATTTCTATGACTAAAGAAATTTTTCTGAAATGCAGGGACGGCGCAGACGCGCCACCTAATAGGCTTAAATCGGCGCCGTCGTGCCACTTCAGGGAGAAATCTCTGCCTGGCTAGCATCGCAGCGCCGCCCTGCAAGGTAAAGTTTGTGCCGCAGCGCCAGAATGGCAGAAAGTTCTGACATTGCTAGTAATTACTTAACCTTTTGCATATCAATTAAGGGGCTAGTAAGTGATGTAATGTAACCCTTTAAACAACTTGTTTAATCAAAGGTTTATAAGAACTAAACGTTAATCAAAATATAATTGAACTTGAACTTTGGAAATGTAAATCGTAAACTAGAGACTGGGTTAAAGACCAAGTTGAAGAACAAGTTCAGATCTCGTCGATTATCATACTTAGTGATAATTGATGAAAGTTTGGTTTATAACATAGGATTGTTAATAAGCCATAATGAACATTAAATAACTTAAACAAATGTTATTAGTTTAACAATTTAGTTAAGTTATATAAGAAAGGGAAGTTAGGCTATACATTATGTATCGGATATGAATTCTCATTGGTATGCTATGTGTTATGCTTTGTAGACGTTGTAAAGATTGAGTAGACTACGTGTAAAAGCTTAAGAGACGCAAAGGAAAGTTTTCTAACTTAGTTCATACTTTACTATAAATGCAAGTTTTCTAAACTCTTGTCTATATACATTATGGTTAGACAAGAGGTCATTGTGCATAATTGCTTATGCATTCACTATTATTAGTTAGTCAATGCCATTTGGTTCGGCTAGACTGAGACTTGGTATATTTTGGTTGGTTTGCCACAAATCTTCCCAAAATACATACAATGTTGTGATCCTAAGTCAATTGACTTGTACGGATTCTCAGGTAAACCTGATCAGAAATAAAACAAAGGTTTTAAACGTCGTTAATTCTACAGGCACGTCAGGTTGCCACCAATTAAACGTAAATATGTACAATGTATGAGTGTTGATCAACATAGAGTACTACAGGCTGATCACCTGAATGTGGTCGTAAACTATATCGAACTTATGGCCTTTGTGCCGGGTTGTTCCTTTCATGAATGAGAACTAAAGTATGGTTAATGGTCGTTGACTAAGATGGATTCTGAAAAGGCTATGAAGTCCTTTGGAAAAGTTTTAAAGGAATCAAAATGATATTTTGATTATTCTTAAGTATTTCATAACTATTGTACAGTTATTGAAGACTAGGAGATATGATTCTTGATTTTGTGGTTTCAAGATATAATGTTTAACTTGCTGAGCTGCTTATGCTCATTCTTGCTTAAAACTAAATGATTTCAGCTAAGAGCAATCGGACCGAAGGATACGGTAAAGACAAAGGCAAGTCCAAGCTGGACAAGTAGTGACCATTGTAAAAGTATAGTATTAGTATTATAATTACTAATATTATGACATAGAACAATGTAATGGTTACGAATTACTTGGGAAGGGATCAATAGAATGTAATATTTAGTAAAATCATGCATGTTGTTAAAGTCTTTCAATTGAATGTATGAGTAGATAGTAGTACCGTGTAGCACCATATCTAGGGTTTGAAGGTACCTGGATTTGGGGGCGTCATAGAGGGAATAGAGGTATTTGGGGAAACTGGTACGACACTATCTCTGGCTTATCATCGCATATTTTCCAATGTGGTGGAAAACTTGGAATGATACTGGGTGAAAAGATCCTGCCTCAATGCAACTGTGTCGATCCTCTTGGTCTACCTATCGATCCTCCTAGACTGGTTGTCTACTTTTTGGTGTAGAAGGCTCAAAGATGCTAGGATCTCAGTTAGAGGACCTGATGAAGAAGCACCCAACTCTGCAGTCTGTTTAGAGGACCCAGCCTCTGAAGAATGTGGAGGCTGACTAGTAGGGAAATAACCTTCACAGCGGGGGTGAGAATCGAATCCTTCCCAGACACCATAGCGCTTGATGAGGGCGTGATCAATAACAGCTATGGGCAAGTTTATCAGCTCCTCTGGACGCCAATAAACTATCGCCCTTTTGCACAGCTAGGTGATAAGTGAAGGAGAAGGGAGCCCTCCAGATGAACTACCTTTAATACCATTCAGAATTTAGTCTTAAATGGCGACGCCAATGTCCACACTCAACCTTGTAAGTATAGCAAAAAGCAGTATGACTCGCTGCTTAGTGACATCGCTGTGGTGGCGGGTGGGCATGATATTGGTACAGATGAAGTTGTTCCAAGCCTTGCCATACTTGTTGAGTATCGCCTGAGGGAAGCTTGTCTTCTCCCACGTGTACTAGTTTGTTCTCTAGTTTGTCCTCGGTTTGCACAGGCGCTTGATGATGTCGTCCAGATTGTAGCGTAAAATCCCTTTCTCAAGATAGTCCTTGTCGTGGCCCGGTACTTTGAAAAAGGCATTGATCATCGCAATGTCATAGTCCACATTCTGACCTCGAACTGTCAGCTTAGCGGGTCCCTCAATAGTAGCATTGGCGTAGAATTCACGGAATAATGCTATGACGGCGTTCTCTGGTTGCAGCATGAAACGAACCCATTTCTTCTCTACTATCATAGCCCACATTGCGTCGTCTTTCTTCGGGACCGGCCGTAAACCTCTTTTAGGCACCATACTCTTACCGAGAATGGTTGAATTGTATTTACCCCAGGCCTCTTCGGTGACAAATCTTGTGACGAACGAGAATTTTGTAATTTATTTTTTATATTTATTGAATTAAATAAATATTTTTTGATGATTTAATTATTCAGTTAAATAATTAATTGATGGAATTGTGGTAGATTAATTTAATTAAATATGTTACATTGATTAAATTAATGTGGAGAATTTTTATAATTCAAAGTATGTGATTAATTGAGCTTATTTGATTAAATGAATTATCTAATAAGCATAATGTTATTCTAATTAATTTAATAATTAATTAAAAATTTAAAGATTTTACACAATTAATAAATAAGAATTTTAATTATGTGATTATGTAATTTAATGTGAATTGTCATATTTTATTAATTGAATTTAAATAAGATTATTTGATTAATAAAGGTGTGACATTAAACTATATAATAAGAATGTAATTAAATTAATGGGAAAGAAGTATAAAAGTTGCTAGTCAAACAAGGCTTTAGAAGGAGTTGGAGCAGTTAACTCATTATGGGATTAACTAACACCACTAACGTACCAGTTATATACATATATACTACATACGTATTATTATATACTTATATCTATATTAGACTTATATCATATATTGTATATCAGAGAAGTTCAGAGAAGTAGAGAGAAAGAGAGAGAGAGAGAGAGAGTTTAAGAGAAAGTGTTAATTTAAGAAGGAATTGGAGAATCAAGAGAAGTCTTATCACTTTAATTAGAGATTCAAGGGTAATCTCTTCACCTCCATTGTTATATTTCACGTATTATAGTTTTCTCCATGAAAATTAATTTTGAGTTCTCTGTAACACAATTTGTTTATGATTGTTGACTATACGATCATATGTATGTTAATATATGTTCATAACATGATTTCTATCATCTATGTAAGTTTTAAAACCATCAATGTCATGTAAACATGCTTTAATCAAAGATTCATGAACTACAGAGTATGAAAGTTGTATATATGGCCCTTACGTACAAATTATATGCTTTGAATTGATTGTTTAACTTAAAATTGACAGTAGTTTATGATTATAAATGTTTAAACGAACAAAATAAACTTTGAACGGATGGATTTAGAATTATAACGAATCCGTGACGTCGGATTTCATGTTCTCTTTCAAAACATTATAAAATACCAAGAACAGTGAATTTATGTGATTTGATTTGAGTAATTACATGATATAAAGTGTTAAAAGCATGTTAGAATCATTATTTGATGTTCATATGAATTTTATACTTCATAGGAATCATTGTACTAGTTTAATTTAGATTTATTTGGCCTTAACTGCAATTTTTCGTGTAATGGACCTGAACCGGCCGAGGCTACCCGCCCCAGCGGGCTCTGGAGCCACCCCAGCGGGTACCATGCAGCAAGCATGCCCTCCCCGACGGGCCTAACACCCGCCTTAGCGGGTGTGGTGCAGGGGAAAAGTGAATTTTGCTCTGTTTGTGTGATTTTAAGCCATAACATGATGAGTTAACCTAATTAATGAACCTGATAAACATGTAATACTATACTACAACATGTTGTTAAAATATATTATATAATTTGAAGTTTCATGTTAACGAACTAAGTTGTTGTCATGTATTATATAATGTGAAGTTTCATGCTAACAAACTAAGTGTGAACTTGGATATTGTGGTCGTAAAACTTGATTATGATTGTTTAAAGGATTATACATGTGTGATATGCATTTTGTGAGTTCATATTCATTTTACGTGGTTAGTCAACGAGTTAATATTACAAACTAAGTTTTAAGTTGAACTTAAGTGAGAAGTTCAACAGTTAAACTTAATAGCTATGGGAACTAATCAAAGTCATATACATAATGTAATGTGTAGGACGTTGAGGAAGTGAATTGTAATTATATTTGTAGCTTGTGCAAGAGGCAAGTTTCCTAATTCTTACTTTTAATTAAGCAAGTTTTCTTATCCATACTCTTTTCATTGAATAAGTGTTCTATTCCTTATTCTTATGCCAAGCAAGTTTCTAAACTCAAACTTTAATTTTATTGAGCAAGTTTTCTATCCTTGAAATACTATCATGATACAAGTTCTTCTCCTTGATTATTCAAGTTGAGATTTCATATGAGATGTTATAAAACCTTTAAAGCATGATTCCAGTTATACAATACTTATTCGATTATATACTCTTGAGAAACTATTATTCAATTTGGAATATCGTTTATTATTGAACTTGTAAGACTAGCGAACCTTTATTGATTCGAGTAGTCCATAGTTGATGAACGTTCTAAATTCCAGAACTGTTAGTGAGCTTATCCAAAAAAAAAACCTCATTTGGTGCGGACTCTGATGTCAAACATAGATGAAAAACCCTATTATGGGGATTATTTATGCTTTAGCGTTGAGATATTGTGCACAGTATGGTACTAAGGGCTGATCCCCCTAAGTACGAGAAGTAGAGTCCATATCGTCTTATGACTGTTAAAGGTTTAAACTAGAAATACTTGACAACCTAGGATGTAGCTCAAGGTCTTATGACCCTTAGAAGTTCTTTTAATTCTTGATTCAAAAGCTGAGTTTTCCTTATTCAGAAGTCTTTGATTCACTCGGATGTTATTATATTGTTATATTGCTATACTTGTGGGCAATCATGCTCACTCTTGCATAATAGCATTATAGTTAAGAACGAAAGGTCCGACGAGCCTTGCACTATCAAAGGCAAGGGCAAAGTCAACAAGTGATGAAGACTTGTTATTTATTTGAGAATGTTTATGTTTAAGACTTATGTGTAATGATTAAGATTTATTTGTTTACGTTTCCGCATTTGAGATTTTAGGTTAAGTATGACCTTGGATTATTTATGTATTTTATTTCAGATGTTGCAACCTCATAAGGGGAAATGATGGAGTTTTTCTATCTATTTCATGTTTTGCATTTATTATGGGTAGATAGATATATGATATTTGTACAGTGAACACCAAATCCAACGAAAATTGAAGTACCCGAATTTGGGGGTGTCACAAATCTAGTTTTGTCCCATTTATGCGCCACTTTGGATGAGCTACCCTCGGTTCGTTGTCGCTTTGATGCCATATCAGAGTTGTTGCTTGTTGCGGTCTAATAACGAATGCCAAACGCAAACCAAATTAATGCCGATTGCAAACCCAAACCAATGTTAAAGTGAATGACCAATTTAATGCCCAAGAACAATCCAAATTTGATGCCAAGGAACACCAAAGCCAATGCCAAATTGAAGACCCAAAATGCAGCCAAACAATTGCCAAAGATGGATGCAAAATGCCAAAATTACAGTCAAATAAAGCCAAACCAATGTCAAAATGATAGCCAAATGGAACCATATTGAATGCCAAGATAATTCCCTACCTATGCCAATTAGCAAGCCCAGATTAATGCCCAAGCTGTCCCCAATAATATCCAAGTCAAAATACGCCAAAATCAACCCAAACTTCACTTAGGTAAATTATCAAACAGTTGGTGTGCGTCAACCTAAATCCACCTTGACAATACTTGCTTGTAATTGCTCTAACCAGATTTCCCTTAGTGGAAATCAACAAAAACAGATAAAGAATTATAGCCCAAAGCAAAACTATGTGAAATAAATATCAGAAGACAACAGAGGATCAATTTCCCATGGAGAAGAGAAATCCCACTTTACATTTAAATTGAGAGCCCTAGTGAGAATTAATCTCTGTTCAAGCCTTGTAGATGAAAATAAATGGAAGTTAGTTGTTGTAGTGAAGACTTTTGGTTGTTGGTTGTGGCTTGGGGGAATCTTCTGCGAGAGCTGGGGTTGCTACTCTTGAGAGCTGTAGAGAGAAAGGGCTTAGGTATGCCTTGGTTGCCGACTCGTGTTTGTTTTAAAATATAAAAATTCATTGATTGCACCACGACGCTGGTAATCCTTCTTTGTTGGGCGTTGTGGCGCCTGGCTTTTACATTTGAATTTGGTCAAGGCGCTGTGGCGCGAGTCCAAGAACAAATTGGGGCATCACGACATAAGTTAGCAGTAGGTTATGCTCACGTTTGGCGCTGCAGCACGACTTGCTAGGCTTTTATGGACGCTACGGCGCGGGTCTGAGACTCTGAGCTTTAAGATGGGCACTGTGGCGTGACTTTTAGGTCGAAATGTGGCACCGCAGCGCCGGCCTTGCACTAGACAAATTTTTTTAAGGCCTTCAGTATAACAGTTTTCTTGGCCACAACGCAGCTCAACAAGACTTGACTCCACAATGCATACTTATACAAAATAGCACTGCATAACAAAACTAATAGCTAAAGCCAACTTTTTACCTATACTAAACTCAATGAAGCTAACTAAACAATAAGAACCAAAAACTATAAACTTTTGCATTAGGCCCTTAGAAATCACATAAAATAACAAGCATGCCAAACTAAACTTTTTAGTGAGCCTAAGCATTAGAACAGAAGCTATACCATAATTTCAAACATAATACTATACCAAAGCTGCACTTTGTTCAAAAATTAACCTTTTTATCCAAAATGAAGTATATTACTATAATAATACCAAAACATATAGAGAAGCTACAATTAACACACGACTATACAAACGCAAACTAAACCACATGGAAACCTACTAAAATTATACCAACTACTATAATAAATGAAAACAGACTTATTATCATACTAGAAAGCTAAAAAGGGTATAAGAATGATACTGAGATGGGGTTGCCTCCCCATGTAGTGCTTGTTTTAAAGTCGTCAGCTTGACTATTTCTCCAGGTTCATACCGGGTCTCCAAGGGTAATGGACGTCATTTGATGGTCGATGTCGCCACCCTAGTAATGCTTTAGACGTTGCCCATTTACTTTGAAAGTTATGGTAGAATTTGTGTCTACAACTTCAATAGCACCATGCGGATAAGCCTTCGCTATTTTGAAGGGCCCCGACCATCTGGATATCAATTTCCAGGGAAAAAGTTTTAGTTTGGAGTTGAAAAGAAGCACATTCTGCCCCGGTTCAAATTCTCGTTAGATTATCTTTTTGTCGTGCCACCACTTCATTTTCTCCTTATACAACTTGACGTTTTCATATGCTTGGAGCTTGAACTCGTCCGACTCATACAGTTGTAACAGCCGTTTCTCACCCGCCGCATCCCAGTCGAAGTTGAGCTTTTAAATCGCCCAATATGCACTGTGCTCCAATTCGACAAGGAGATGGTACGCCTTACCATATACAAGCCTATACGGAGACATTCCAATAGGCATTTTGTAAGCGGTGCGATAGGTACACAAGGCATCATCAAGCTTCTTGGACCAATCCTTACTGTTCGGATTCACAATATTTTCCAAAATCTGTTTGACCTCCCTATTCGACACCTCTGCTTGCCCACTGGTCTGCGGATGGTAGGTGGTGGCAATTTTATTGGAAACCTGATATTTAGCAAGAAGGGCCTCAAAGTACTTATTGCAAAAATGTGAGCCCTCATCACTAATAATTACCCAAGGCGTGCCAAATTGTGTAAAAATATTCTTTCTAAGGAAATTAAGCACGACTTTAGCATCTTTGGTAGGCAAGGCTACGGATTCCACCTACTTGGATACATAGTCCACTGTGACTAGTATGTAAAGATTGTTGTATGATGACGAAAACAGGCCCATGAAGTCTATTCCCCAAACATCGAAAAGTTTCACTTCCAGAATATTTTGCAGAGGCATTTCATGCCTTTTTAAGATATTTCCCACTCCTTGGAAATTATTGCATTGCGATACATATAGATGAGCATCTTTAAACAAAGTTGGACAGTAGAAACCCAATTGGAGAACTTTTGTTGTCGTTCTTTGCCCACCAAAATGTCTTCCATAATTAGACGAATAACAGTGATGGAGCACATCCTCAATCTCTTCCTCAGGTGAACCTCTCCTCAAGATTTGGTCTGCGCATTGCTTAAACAGGAATAGCTCATCCCAAAGTTACTGTTTCACATCACTCAAAAATTTCTTCCTCTGCTGATAGCTCATATTAGGTGGTAGCACATTGCATGCGACATAATTTGCAAAATGGGCATACCAAGGTGCTACTGTGTGAAAAATAAGCAACTACTCATCTGGAAAGAATTTATTTATAACCGTGTTAGTTTCTCCCGAATGGCCTGGGTTCTCCAATCTCGATAGGTGATCCGCTACATTGTTTTCAGTTCCCTTTCTATTACGAATCTCCCAATCGAATTCCTAAAGGAAAATCACCCATCTAATCAACCTCGGTTTGACATCTTGCTTTGAGATTAGATATTTAATAGTAGAGTGGTCGGTGTACACAATGACTTTCGTCCCGATGAGGTATGAGCAAAATTTATCAAAAGCATATACTACTGCCAGTATCTCTTTCTCAGTAGTTGTGTAATTGAGCTGAGCATCTGTCAGGGCCTTACTAGCATAGTATATCATGTGAAATACCTTGTCTGTCTATTGACCCAACACCGCCCCAATGGTGAAATCACTGGCATCGCACATAAGTTCAAAAGGCAATTTCCAGTTAAGGTCCACTACAATGGGAACATAGACAAATTTCTCCTTTATCAGTTTAAGTGCCTCTAAGCAGGCTTTGTCAACCTTGAAAGGCACATCTTTTTCCAATAGGTTACAGAGCGATTTAGTAATTTTAGAGAAGTCCTTGATAAATCGCCTATAAAACCTTACATACCCCAGAAAACTTCTTACTCCTTTCATTGATGATGGCGGTGGGAGATTATCAATCACATCAATTTTTTCTCTATCCACTTCAATTCCACTAGCAGACACTTTATGCCCTAGAATAATCCCCTCTTTAACCATGAAGTGGCATTTCTCCAAATTTAATACCAGGTTAGTCTCCACATATCTTTTCAGTACTGCAGTCAAGTTTTTTAGACATACCTCAAAAGAACTCCCAAAAATAGAGAAATCATCCATAAACACTTCGAGCGTCTGTTCCACCATGTCAGAAAAGATGGACACCATGTATCTCTAGAATTGTTGCAGAAGCATTACATAGTCCGATAGACATTTTCTATAAGGCAAAGGTCCCATATGGACATGTAAATGTTGTTTTTTCCTTGTCTTTGGGTGCTATTGCAATCTGATTATAGCCCGAGTACCCATCCAGGAGACAGCAAAATTCATGTTCGGCAAACCTATCGAGCATTTGGTCAATGAAGGGTAGAGGGAAGTGATCCTTGCAAGTGGACTTGTTCAGTTTTCCATAGTCCATACATACCCTCCATCCAGTTACAGTACGTGCAGGAATAAGTTCATTGTTCTCGTTAGACACCACTGTCATGTCTTCCTTCTTTGGCACACATTGGATTCGACTAAACCCTGGACTGTCAGAGATCGGGTAGATGATGCCCGCATCAAGCAACTTGATGATTTCTTTTCTGACCACCTCCTTCATAATGAGGTTCAACCGCCTTTGATGCTCAATAGAAGGTTTAGAACCATCCTCAAGGACGATTTTATGTATACAAATAGAGGGACTGATGACGTTTATATCTGAGATAGAACAATCCATAGCTGTTTTGTACGTCTTGAGAACTTGAAGGTGCTTATCTTCCTGTGCCTCATCTATTGATGTAGACACTATAGTAGCTTAAGATCAAGCACCGGTGGTTCTATAATTGATGGTTGTTCTTGGGAGATAGATACTCCTTGTTCATCTAAGCATTCAAATTATCACTTGAACTAATTGGATCACGATGGTGCATCCAACCACTGAGCATACTCGAGATGAGTAGGCTCTTCCACACTACTTACATTAGTCAAAGTGGCCTCAAGCGACTTAAAACAATAATTTTCAGAGAATACTTCATACACTTCTTTGTCAATCACATCAACCCAAAAGAAATCTTCAAAAGTACTGGGGAACTTCATAGACCTGAAGGAATTAAAAGTTACTTCATGGTCTTGAACTCTCCTTGTGAGTTCCCCCTTCTTCACGTCTATGAGTGTCCTTCCTGTAGCTAGAAATGGTCTGCTCAAGATAATAGGGGCCTCCCTATCCTCCTCGAAATCCAAAATAATAAAATCAGCTGGGAAGATGAACTTGTCCGCGTTGACAAGCACATCTTCCACAATTCCCTTCGAATAAGTGAGAGATCTGTCGGCTAATTACAGAGTGACACTAGTAGGCTTGGCCTCATTTAACCCCAACTTCTTGTAGATAGATAGCGGCATCAGATTGATGCAGCTCCTAAATCACAAAGGGCTTTTCTATGAACTGGTCCCCGATGGTGCATGGTATAGTGAAGCTTCTAGGGTCTTTCAGCTTAGGTGGGAGCTTATTCTGTAGAATATCACTACACTCCTCTGTAAGTGCCACTGTCTCGTAGTCCCCCAATTTCCTCTTCTTGGATAAAATATCCTTTATGAATTTCACATAACTGGGCATTTGTTCTAGCGCCTCAACAAATGGGATATTAATGTAAAGTTTCTTGAAAACTTCTAAGAACTTCAAAAATTGTTTATCCAGCTTTTGTGTCTGAAGGCGTTGGGGAAATGGTAACTGTTATACTACAGGACTAGGCTTGTTACCAATCGGAGATGGTATTATGGTTTTCTTATGCATATTCTCTTCTCCCCCAGACTTGTCATAAATTGGCTCAACACTGCTCTCCTCTTCAACAACTGCCTGTTGCACTGTTGAGGTATCTCCTCCAATTTTATTCACTATCTTGCTACTCCAGAGAGTGACTGCTTTGCATTGCTCCTTGCCCTCCCGCTTTAGGTTAACATCAGTGTCACTTGGCAAAGGTGCCTGGAGGACGACTATTCAAAGCTGTTGCCAATTTATCCATTTGGTTTTCAAAATTCTGGATGGACGCCTCTTGGCTATTGCTCCTTATTTCATTCTGAGCAATGTATCTCAAGAGAAGATCTTCCAACCTAGGCTTTCTTCCCTGAGGAGGTAGGGGTTAGTAAGAGCCTTGTGGATGTTGTTAGTGTTGATTCTGAGATTGAAAATCGAGAGGATTCGAATATGTTTATCTGGCGGTAGAGGTTTGAGCTTGGTTGCTGTTATTGTTGCTCCATGAGAAATTTGGATGATTTCTCAAACCAGGATGGTAGTGTGTGGGAAGATTGGTATTCTGCTGCCGCCCGTAATTTGAGACATACTGAACTGATTCAGGGTTAATGGAGCACTGATCAGTAGGGTGACTCTCTGCACACAGATCACATGGTGACGCTACACTTTGCACTACTTGCACCCCCATAGCATCAATTCTTTTAGTTAGGGCAGCTACCTGAGCAGATAATGATGTAACTATATCAACATCGTACACCCCTGCCACTTTCTGTGGTGCTTGCCTATCGTTAGGCCACTGATAGTTATTCGCTGCCATGGTTTCCACGAGATTGTAACCTTCATCAAAGTTCTTCGCTATAAAGGTCCCACCAGAGGTGGCATCGATACTTAAACGAGTAAATCGGATAATCCGTTACAGTAGGTCTAAATTGGAAGCCAATCAAACAATCCATGGTGTGGACATCATCTCAATAAATCCTTAAGTCGCTCCCATAAGTCGTAAAGAGACTCAGATTCATGTTGTGTGAAGAATGTGATGTTATGTCTGAGCCTTGCTATTTTCATGGGCAAAAAAAACTTCGCCACGAATATTTGAGCCAAGTCAGCCCATATTGTAATGGAGCCCGGCGGAAGCGAATGCAACCAACTCTTGGATTTATCTCGAAGAGTAAATGGGAACAATCTGAGCCTGATAGCATCATCGGATTCTCCATTGCATTTGAAAGTGTCACAGATTTCCAAGAAGTTTATCAAATGATCATTCGGGTCATCATTCGACATCCCTCCGAATTGGACATTATTTTGTAACATTTGAATTGTACCCAGCTTGATTTCAAAGTTGTTTGCTTGAATCGCGGGCCTTAGTATGCTTGCTTAAATATCTGTGATGCAGGGCATGGCATAGTCACGTAGAGATTTTTTATTTCCTCGGCCATAATAACTGGAGTAGATATTTCTCGAGCTCTTTCTCCTCTCAGTCGTCTAAATGTTTTGTCTACCTCAGGATCAAGAGGTATGATATTCCGATTCCTGCGAGGTGGCATACACAATCAAGAGTACTTGAGAGAAAGTTTAAACAGATAAATTAGTTTAAATTAAGATCGTTTTGAATTATTATTACTATGGAAAGATATATAATACTAATTTTCCGGCAACGGCGCCAAAAACTTGTTGGTCGTTTTCACGATAAATAAACACACGCAAGTATATGTGGTCAAATAAGTAATACAGTAATAAGTTGAGTGTCGAATGGGACAACCCCAAATCCGGGTACTTCGTTTCCACAAGATTTGGTGTTTACTTTCAAAATAAAACATGTATCTACCCAATAAATAGGAATGTAAAATAAATTACAACTTCATCAATAAATAAAACCTTCCCTATGAAAAAGGGTAACAACTTAAATCAAAAATTATCCCAGGTTTGCTAACCTTAACATAACAAATAAGTGCGGAAATAAAATATCATAAACTAGTCTTATTACAATCAAGAATGAATACAACAAGTCTTCACTTATTTATCTTTCCTTTCCCTTTACTAGTTGACGGTACGTCAACATTCTCGGCTTTAACTGCAAGGGGTTATAACATGTGTAAGAGTGAGCAAACAAAAACCCACTTGAAATATAACAATGATATGACATAACCGAATAACTTCAAAAAGAGTTTGAATAACTTTACTTTCGTCAAAATAAAGAATTAAATAATAATTCTTTGATCATATTTAGAATTCAAATATAGAATTTATCTGAGGGTCATACGACCTTGAACTATGTTCTAGGTTATAAATATTTCTATTTAAAACCGTTAATAGTCATTGAGACTATGGACCTTTAACACGTACTTAGGGGGATCAGCCCTTCGTACCATGTATTGTGCACAAACATTCAACGCTTTCGTGTAGTAACCTCCCCTAATAAATAGGGTTGGTCATCTCAGTATTTGAGTACAAGTCCGCACCAAAGAAAGTTTGGTTCGGATAGCTAAAAAGAAATTGGAGTTTCAACTATCATCAACTAAGGAGTAGTTGAATCGACTCAGTACTTTATCAGTTCGATAATATAAGAAATATTAACCCATTGTAAGATATAACAATAGACTTCTTAATAAGTAGGCATGCTTTAGAAATAACTTAAAGCAATTGAAAGATTAAGTAGATCTTGCTTGAACAATTAAGTCAAGACTTCAATATTTTAATAATACTTCAATACATGAGCATTATGAATATTAGAATACAACATAACTTGTACAATACATAACAAGTTAAGAATCGGAAATAAACTTGCATGATATAATGAGTAAGGGTTAGAGAACTTGCACAATGAAAAGACTCAATGAGAAAGCTCACATAAACGTAAAAGAAAGGTCTTAGGAAACTTTCTTAACGTAAAAGAATAAGGATTAGAAAATTTACTCCGATAAAAGAGTAAGGATTAGGGAACTTGCCTCAAGCGCAAGCTACACTCTATAATTACAAACCAGTTCCACAATTACCCTACATATTGCATTGTTTTTACAATATCAATTAGTACACGATTGTTACGTTAACATCGTTGAACTTCTTACTTAAGTTCAACTCACAACGTACACTTCACAAGCTTATAACGCTGTAAACTATCAGGCATACTTTATGAAAGTAATACACACGTACACATATAATATATTCATATAAGACTTCTAGTCATCTTAAACATATCAAAAGTATGTTATCTCATTGTCTATTACACTTAACAAATCATCAATATAAGTTAGCTAAACAAACATGGCACAAAAACTCAACGAAGCACAAACAAAATTCCCAGACAAACCCTAACCCCGCTGGGGCGGGTCATTCTAGGCAAACAGCCCCATTGGGGCGGGGCCCACTACTGGTGGGATCCTCCCAGCTCGCGAACGACAGAGAAATAAGCCAATTTGGCTTATTTCTTCACACCAAAGTCTGATTTTTCTCGACATGATGTACATGAAACTTAATGAAAACAAAATTTTAGACTCTTAACATGATTATAACATACAAAATCATTATAACACATAATCGAAACACAATTTTCATGATTTTTGAAGAAAAACACAATATCAAGCGTTCTTGACAAAAATTGCTATTGTGAATTCGTTTTTAAACCAATTCATGAAATTCCAATTGTACTAACTCTAATTCTTAACATATTATCATAATCCATCATCAATTTAAACAACATTTGACAAACACATACCAATTTTGATGATTTAAAGACTATTTTCAAAATAAGTTCATTGTAAATTACTATCAACATAATTTCTTTACGTTCATTGTAATTACGTGGATTGAATCGCTAAAATAACTATATAATTCATATATGAACATACTATAACACATATCACACATAAATTTCATGTTTACATCAATTTTATGAAAACTAATTTTTACAGAGAAGTTATAAACTATGAAAACACTGAAGAACACAATTATAATTCATGAAGTTAGGATTATACTTTTTCTGTCTTGGATTAGGAGAAGAATATTAATATGATGATGGTGTGTTTGCTTTCCTTTGTTTTGTCAAAGCCTTCTTCTTCTTCTCTTCTTCCTCTCTGAGTATTTTCTCTCTAACTTTCCTCTATTTTTCTTTCTTTCTCTAACAGACTAACTTTTCACTAACGTATATTGTAATATACATATAATATATAACTTACATATATACTATAAATATAATACATAAATATACAATATATAACTTATAAAATATAATGAATCTATAATAATTATAATAAATACAATTAATACATAAGTTACAAGTTTTGAATTTGAAAAGCCATGAGGCTTGTTTGGCTAAAACAATATTATTTTTAAAAACAGATTAATAGTAACTAATGCTATGTTTGGTAAAACGGGTTTAAAATAAAAGTAAGGGCCTTGTTTGGTAAAACAAATTTAAAACCCTTTTCATTCTTTTAATAAATCTTTTATCCCATAGTTTAAAGGCTACACTTTATTTAATTAAATTGAAACCTTCTAATTTAATTAAATATAAGATAACATTAATTAATTAAATAAATGTGCACATAATACTAAATTGCTACACAATTGTAATTCCCTTATTAATCATAATTTATTTAACAAATTAGTAAATCATTATAAACACTTAGCACATAATATTACTCTGTATTAATTAATCTCAATTAAATTAGAATTATACTACACTATTACTTACACATCAATTTAATTAATTCTATTGCACTTAATTAAATTACTCCACAACAATCACACAATCATCAATTTATTTAGCTCAATAAATAAATCAAATAAAATATTTATTTAATTTAATAAATATTTACAATTAATATATAACATTCTCATTCGTTACAATCTTCCCTCCTTAAAAGGATTCAGTGCCGAGAATCACAACATAAAAAAAATCTCATCTGTTATATTCTTCTCCCCTTAAAAGGATTCTGTCCCCAAAATCGATATATAAGGGGTTACACAAATAATTAAGCAAATAATTGAGGATACGATTTCCTCATTACATCTTTGAGTTCCCACGTGGCTTCTTCAGCACTATGGTTCCTCCAGATTACCTTAACAGAAGGTATCACTTTATTCCTAAGTACTTGTTCCTTTCTATCAACTATTTAAACATGAACCTCTTCATAAGTTAAGTCTGTATCAAACTGTAAATGCTCGTATTCTATTACATGCTTATAGTCGTGTTTGTACGGTCGTAACACGGAAATATGGAATACGTTGTGTATATTGTCCAGCTCCAGAGGTAATGCCACCTCGTAAGCCACTTCGCCAATTTTTCGTAGTACCTCAAAAGGTCTAATAAATCGGGGACTCAGCTTCCCCTTCTTACTAAATTGAATCTTCCCCTTCCAGGGAGATACCTTCAAGAAAACGAAGCTTCCTGGTAAGAATTCTCGGTTCTGTCGATGTTGATCGGCATACTTCTTTTGTCTGTCCTAAGCAGCTACCAATATTGTTCTGATTAGCTTCACGATTTTGGCAGTTTGTTGTACCAGTTTCGATCCCAACAGCTGACGTTCTCTGACTTCATCCCAGTACAAAGGCGTTCTGCACTTCCTACCGTATAACACTTCGTAAGGCGGCATGCCAATACTCGCGTGGTAACTATTATTGTAGGCGAACTCCACCAACGAAAGATGATCATCCCAGCTTCCCTTAAAGTCTATAACTCAAGCTCTCAGCATATCCTCTAGCGTCTGAATCGTTCTCTCGCTCTGGCTAGTAGTCTAAGGATGGTACGCTGTACTCATTCGCAATTGCATTCCCAGACATTCTTGTAACCGCTTCCAGAAATTTGACGTAAAACGCGGATCTCTGTCAGACACAATTGACACCGGAACACCGTGTCGAGAAATAACTTCCTTAACGTACAGTTTCGCTAACTGATCTAAGTTATACTTAATCCTGATTGGTAGAAAGTGTGCTGACTTTGTCAGTCGATTTACTATAACCCATATCTTATCAAATCCCTTTTGAGTCGCTGGAAGACCAACCACAAAATCCATCGTGATATGCTCCCACTTCCACTCTGAAATTTCCAACGGTTGTAGCAATACGCTAGGTCTCTGGTGTTCTTCTTTAACCTTCTATCACATTAGATATTTTGCAACGCATTCAGCAACGTCTCTCTTCATATTCGGCCACCAAAAATGGTGTCTGAGATCCTGGTACATCTTCGTACTCCCATAGTGAATACAAAATCTCGAGCTGTGAGATTCGCTCAAAATCTCCTCTTTGACTTCTGGTACTGGCGGTACCCAGATTCTTCATTCAAATCATAGCAAACCTTCATTGTTGATCTTGAACTTGAACTATTTGCCATCGGCTATTCTTTTCGAGATCTTTTCGCAATCTTCGTTGTGAAGTTGTACTTCTTTCACTTTGTCTACCAGAGTAGAACCAGTAGTTACTTGAAATAACTTCTCATCCGATTCCTTCTGAAACTTCACTTCCAGTTCCAATCTAGACATCTGTTCTATCAACCGATCCTGATCAATTAACATGTTCAGCTTCTCTCGAGCCTTTCTGTTCAAAGCGTCGGTGACGACGTTAGCTTTACCCGGATGGTAAAGAATTTCGTAGTCGTAGTCCTTGATCAGTTCCAACCATCTTCTCTGCCGCATGTTCAAATCCTTCTAGGCAAAGATATACTTCAGACTCTTATGATCTGTGTATATCTCACACTTTTTTCCATATAAGTAGTGTCTCCACATCTTTAGGGAAACAACTATTGCCGTCAACTCCAAGTTATGGGTCGAATACCCCTCCTCATAATCCTTTAGCTGACGTGATGCGTAGGCAATGACCTTGCCACTCTGCATCAGCTTGCAGCCTAATCCCTTATGTGAGGCATCACTATATACTACAAAATTTCCCGTACAATCTGGCAAAGAAAATACAGGTGCAATACTCAACCTCTTCTTCAGTTCCTGGAATCTTTCCTCATACTTTTCCATCCAAACAAACTTTAACTATTTTACAAGTCAAATTCGTCAACGGAGTTGCGATTCTAGAAAAGTCTTGGACAAATCTCCGGTAATAACCTGCCAATCCCAAGACTCTCTTCAATTCATATGGCGTCTTCGGCTGATCCCAATTCATTATCGCTTCAACCTTCGACGGATCTACCGAAATTCCATCTTTGTCAATCACGTGGCCAAAACAATTGCACACGTTCTATCCAAAATTCACACTTCGAGAATTTTTCATAAAGCTTCTCCGTCTCAGCAATTCTAAGGTTAGTCTTAAATGTTCTGTGTGTTCCTCCTCGGTCTTGGAATAAACCAGGATGTCATCTATGAACACTACTACGAACTTATCTAGGAATGGCATAAACACCCTGTTCATTAAGTCCATAAATACAGCTGGGGCATTTGTTAGACCAAATGACATCACCAAGAACTCGTAATGACCATACTGAGTCCTAAAAGTCATTTTTGGTATATCTTCTCCTCTTACTTTCAACTGATGATATCCACTTCTCAAATTGATTTTTCAGAAGTATCTAGCTCCCTTCAGTTGATCGAACAAGTCATCGATCCTAGGTAAGGGGTGCCTATTCTTGATCGTAACTTTGTTTAACTCTTTATAATCAATGCAAAGCCGCATTGATCCATCCTTCTTCTTGACAAACAAAATTGGCTCTCCCCACGGTGAAACGCTCGACTGAATATACTTCTTGTCCAGCAATTCTTGTAGTTGAACCATCAATTCCTTCATCTCGATCGGAGCCATTTGGTACGGAGCTTTTGAAATAGGAGCAGTTCCCGGCGCTAAGTCGATCACAAACTCTATCTCCCTATCTGGCGAAAGTCCGGGAAAGTCACTCTAAAAATCTTCCACAAACTCCTTAACCACTGATATCTCTTCTACCTTTGGGCTCTCCTTACGGGTATCAACTATGTAGGCTAGATATCCTACACAACCTTGTGTCAAAAGTTTCTTGGCTTGCATAACCGTCAGACAACTGGCTTGTTTAGGAAATTTACTACCATAGAACACTACCTTCGAAGGAGTCGTAAGGTTTACCGACTTCTTCTGACAGTCGATTACCGCCCCATGGTTGAACAACCAGTCTATACCCAGTATGACATCGAATTCCCCAAGTTTTATCGAAATCAAATCTACCCTCAGCTCCTGACCCTTAATGTCCAATCTACAGTTCTTGTTTACAAACCTAACAGGAATAACTTCCATATTCGCAATCTCTATGTTCAAGGGATGAACTAATTCCTCTTTAGGTAAGTCTAGGGTCTTAGCAAAATCATCAGATATGAATGAACAAGTAGCACCCGAATCAAATAATACATATACATTTATACTATTGACCAGAATAATACCTGCCACCACATCTTTTGACTGCACAGCTTCCTGCACCGTTATGTTGAATGTGCGGGCAGTGGGTCGAATGGCTTGCAGTAGTCCAGTGATAGTCAGAGTGTTGTCGCTTCCAGTTCCTCCATTCCGTGTTGACCTTGTTGCTGGCTTATTCGGGAAATTACGAGCCATGTGATCCTTGGATCCCCATGTGTAACAAGCTCCTTTCTTCAGGTTTGGGCAATTTAGCGCAATGTGGCCTTCCTAACTATAGTTGAAGTACACCCGCTTTCCCTTCATGCACACTCTAGTGTGATTCTTCCCGCATGTAGCACATGCTTCGAACTTCCTCTTCTGCTGGCTTCCCTGCTGACTCCCAGCAGAGGTGTTGTCATTCTATTTCCTTTTCTGGTTGATAGCCCCGCTACCACCAGCCTTATTTTTTGTCTCGTTCTTCTTCTTCTTGTCCTGATTGAATTTAGTCACTGCGTTGCTTCCTTCTTTAGCGAGAATGGCCTTTTCCAGCACAGCTGCAAACGTGTTCAGCTGGAACACAGAGACCTTGCTGTAGAGCAAGGGTTTCAGTCCCCGCTCAAACCACATCGCCGTCCTAGCGTCTGTGCTGATCTGGTAAGTAGCGAACCTGGTCGACTCGTTAAACTTTGTGGCGTATTCCGACACCGTCATCCCTCCCTACTTTAGCTCTAGAAATTGAACCTCCATTTGGTCCTGCGAGCTCACGGGAAAGTATATTTCAAAGAACATCTCTTTGAAACGTTCGCACGGTATCACTCCTTCACCCTCTCTAGTCTTGTTGGCTTGCCACCAAAAGCTAGCATCCGACTTTAACATGCAAGTCGCAAAATCTATCTTTTGGTCTTCGCTAACCCTAGCCACGACGAAGACCTTCTCCATCTCCATAACGCACGTCTGTGCATCTATCGGGTTTACGGATCCCTTGAATTCAAGCAGTCCTACTGCCTTAAACTCTTTAAACATTGTGCCCTGCACTTGTGGCTGATTTGCAAGCTCTCCTGCCTGTAGGTTCACCAACTATTGAACCGAATTGGGATTTGTCCCATCGTTATTGTTGTTGTTCGTCAAACCCTCGCGGGTTTTGACATGTAGGTATTCTTCTAGGAGGCATTTTCTATTAAGAAATACTCTTATTAGATGCTTTACTAAATTACTAAGTATTCAAGTTCATAATTAAACATTTAAATAACTCAGTTCATATATGAACACATAACACATCAATAATTTCTTTTATTCATTACTCGTAGTTTTGAAAAACATAGAATAGATAGCATCTCTGCTATTACATTATCTTTCCTGAACTGGAACTAGTTACAGGACTACATCATCACTTTATCCCATTATTATCTCAAATTATAGGATTTACATTTATTTATTACATAAAGAAACACATAGTTAAGGACTCTACTGTCTAGGCATATTAAGACGTCGCACAACCTCTCTGCGTTCTTCCTCCATCACCCAAAACACCGTCCTTCGGTCCACCATATACCATGGTAAACCTTGGAACTGAGCTGGGTAATAGAAGACACGATCCTGTGCTCTATCTATGGCCGTATGGAATGCGTAATCTGTTTCCCTTAGATTGGCCCTCTTGGCTTCAGCCTCGTCTCCAGCTCGATCGGATCGTTGAGTAGCCCTCAAGCTTGTTTCCTCCGCTCTAGCATGCTTCGTTGACTCTTCCTGGATGTCTTGCTTTAACTTCGCTAGCTCGGTCCGTGCCTCGTCTCTATCATTCTCTACGTGTATTAGCTTCCACTACACTTCCCCTAGCTCACTATACATCTCCTCGATAGTCTCGTCCAGCTGTTGTACAGTAGTCCGACTCTTGTCCAACAATTCCTGAAGCTCCACGTTGCAGTCGTAGACTGCCTCATACATCTCAGCACTAGTAGGGTGAGGTGGGAATTCCTCCTCGGGATCCTCTTCCTCCTCTGACTCATCCTCATCCTCCTCCTCTGGAATAGGTGTCAGCTCATGCTCCCGACCAGCTACGGTGATCACTGGAGATGGCTCTCTCCTAACCAACTGCTCCCAGACAACATGGATATCTCGGGGATCCTCCTCTCTAGGCACCTAAGGTAACTCCTCTCTAGCCTGACTGGACTCTCCAACGTTCGTCTTCCTGATAAAAGAATTTTAAAGTTTATTATTACGTGATATTGAGTCGTCACTCTTCGAATACTTAAACGTAAACACATAGCACATAAGGTCATTTATTATCTTTACCTATCACTACTATCTTTTCGATTTTCCTATAAGGCTACTACCTAAGGTTTTTCCCCCCACCTAAGGTTCATAACCTACTTCTTTGATACCAACCTGTGACACCCCCAAATTCGGGTACTTCATTTCCATAAGATTTGGTGTTCACTTTCTAAATAAAACATGCATCTACCCAATAAATAGGAATATAAAATAAATTACAACTTCATCAATAAATAAAATCTTCCCTATGAAAAAGGATTGCAACTTAAATCCAAAATTATCCCAAGTTTGCTAACCTTAACATAACAAATAAGTGTGAAAATAAAATATCATAAACTAGTCTTATTACAATCAAGAATGAAGACAACAAGTCTTCAGTTGTTCATCGTTCCTTTCCATTTACTGATTGATGGTACGTCAACACTCTCGACTTTAACTGCAAGGGGTTATAACATGTGCAAGAGTGAGCAAACAAAAGCTCACTTGAAATATAACAATGATATGACATAACCGAATAAATTCAAAAAGATTTTGATTAACTTTACTTTCGTCAAAATAAAGAATTGAATAATAACTCTTTCATCATATTTAGAATTCGAATATCGAATTTATCTGAGGTTCATACGACCTTGAACTATATCCTAGGTTATAAATATTTCTATTTAAAACCTTTAACAGTCATTCAGACTATGGACCTTTAACTCGTACTTAGGGAGATCAACCCTTTGTACCATGTATTGTGCACAAACATTCAACGCTTTCGCGTAGTAACCTCCCCTAATAAATAGGGTTGTTCATCTCAGTATTTGAGTACAAGCCCGCACCAAAGAAAGTTTGGTTCGGGTAGCTAAAAAGAAATTGGAGTTTAAACTATCATCAACTAAGGAGTAGTTGAATCGACTCACAATACTTTATCAATTCGATAATATAAGAACTACGAACCCATTGTAAGATATAACAATAGACTTCGTAATAAGTAGGCATGCTTTAGAAATAACTTAAAGCAATTGAAAGATTAAGTAGATCTTTCTTGAACAATTAAGTCAAGACCGCAATATTTTAATAATACTTCAATACTAGTGCATTATGAATATTAGAATACAACATAACTTGTACAATACATAACAAGTTAAGAATCAGAAATAAACTTGCATGATATAATGAGCAAGGGTTAGAGAACTTGGACAATGAAAAGACTCAATGAGAAAGCTTGCATAAACGTAAAAGAAAGGTCTTAGGAAACTTGCTTAAGGTAAAAGAATAAGGATTAGAAAACTTGCTCCGGTAAAAAAGTAAGGATTAGAGAACTTGCCTCAAGCGCAAGCTACACTTTATAATTACAAACCACTTCCACAATTACCCTACATATTACATTATTTTTACAATATCAATTAGTACACGATTGTTACGTTAACATCGTTGAACTTCTTACTTAAGTTCAACTCACAACGTACAGTTCACAAGCTTATAACGCTTTAAACTATCAGGCGTACCTTATGAAAGTAATACACACGTACACATATTATATATTCATATAAGACTTCAAGTCATCTTAAACATATCAATAGTATGTTATCTCATTGTCTATTACACTTAATAAGTCATCAATATATGTTAGCTAAACAAACACTGCACAAAAACTCAACGAAGTACAAACAAAATTCCTCGATAGACCATAACCCCGCTGGGGCGGGTCATCCTAGGCAAACAGCCCCGCTGGGGCGGGGCCCACTACTGGTGGGATTCTCCCAGCTCGCGAACAGTAGAGAAATAAGCCAATTTAGCTTATTTCTTCACACCAAAGTCCGATTTTTCTCAACATGATGTACATGAAACTTAATGAAAATAAAATTTTAGACTCTTAACATGATTATAACATACAAAATCATTACAACACATAATCGAAACACAATTTTCATGATTTTTGAAGAAAAACACAATATCAAGCATTCTTGACGAAAATTGCTATTCCAATTCATGAAATTTCAATTGTAGTAACTCTAATTCTAAACATATTATCATAATCCATGATCAATTTAAACAACAATTGACAAACACATACCAATTTTGATGATTTAAAGACTATTTTTAAAATAAGCTCACAATAAATTACTATGAACATGATTTCTTCACGTTCATCGTAATTACATGAATTGAATCACTAAAACAACTATAAAATTCATATATAAACATGTTATAACACATATTACACATAAATTTCATGTTTACATCAATTTTATGAAAACTAATTTTACAGGGAAGTTCTAAAATATGAAAACACTGAAGAACACAGTTATAATTCATGGAGTTATGATTATACCCTTTCTAGCTTATATTAGGAGAAGAATATGAAGATGATGATGGTGTGTTTACTTTCCTTTATTTTTGTCAAAGCCTTCTTCTTCTTCTCTTCTTCTTCTCTTCTTCCTCTCTGAGTATTTTCTCTCTAACTTTCCTCTATTTTTCTTTCTTTCTCTAATAGACTAACTTTTCACTAACGTATATTGTAATATACATATAATATATAACTTAAATATATTATACATATAATACATAAATATACAATATATAACTTATAAAATATAATCACTCTATAATAATTAGAATAAATACAATTAATACATAAGTTACAAGTTTTGAATTTGAAAAGCCATGAGGCTGGTTTGGCCAAAACAACATTATTTTTAAAAATAGATTAATAGTAACTAAGGCCATATTTGGTAAAACGGGTTTAAAACAAAAGTAAGGGTCTTGTTTGGTCAAACCAATTTAAAACCCTTTTAATTCTTTTAATAAATCTTTTACCCCATAGTTTAAAGGCTACACTTTATTTAATTAAATTGCAACCTTCTAATTTAATTAAATATAAGCTAACATTCATTAATTAATTAAAATTGCACATAATACTAAATTGCTACACAATTGTAATTCCCATATTAATCATAATTCATGTAACAAATTAGTAAATCATTATAAATCATTATAATCATATTAAATTCGAATTATGCTACACCATTACTTACACATTAATTTAATTAATTCTATTGCACTGAATTAAATTACTCCACAACAATCACACAATCATCAATTTATTTAGCTCAACAAATAAATCAAATCAAATATTTATTTAATTCAATAAATATTTATAATTAATATATAAACTTTTCATTCGTTACATCGAACCCACATGAAAATAGTACTAATGCTATTTAAATACTAAAATTATATCAATTCGGTCTTATCTAAATAAGTAAGTAATGATGGTGTGACTAAAACTATATGATTACAACAGTATAATGTGAGAACGAGTTGTATCAAATATGGCAAGCTAGGATTACAACTCTCCTAATTCTTCGTATAATCTCCTAACTCTCCAATTATCTAACAAATAACAAGAATGGTCAACCGAGAATGCTGGGTACACATAAGCCTCTTCCGATGGTCAAATGTTAATCCCTTAGCTAAATAAATCACAATATTCTTATGGTGAAAATAATTAGAATAAGGGTCATTATGCTTAATTCTCAATTGTCACACAAGGCAAATAGATATATTCCAATTCTATTATGCAAGATATGCCCTCATTCCATAGGAAGTGTCATAACAAGTGTGACGCCCCCAAATTCCAGGACCGTCACGGGGTCTCTCGAATTCGGTTCATCACGTGCTCATGGTAATACATCACAATAATAATAACTAAATATCACACAATCACAACGGAAAATCTATTCTAGAATAATTTACAATGATTTATCATAATTATTACCCCAAGTCTCGCAACCTACAGTACTTAATAGATTATATAATAATATCAATTAACGACTTATTACATAATCTAACTTAAGCTTAAACATAATTAAATCCAGTCTTACTACATCATCTTAATACAACATTAAAATATTTAAAAACATAAAAGAGACAAGCTAGTTGGTAGCCTTGCCCTTGCCCTTATCAACGCCCGAAGGTTCACCATGCTCTGCCTTAACTGAAATATTTTAGGGAAAGCAAGAATGAGCACAAATTGCCCAGCAAGTAATATACAATAGGGGTTTGTAATATAATTCTCAATTCTTAAAAAGGGTATAGCAAGGTTTGATAATCCAAGGACAACAAGAATATCAACAGTTTTCAATAACAGTCGCTAAGGACAGAATAATATCAATGTGATTCAATAACAAATCAATTCAAGATTTCAAGATAACTGAATACTGAGCAGTCGCTAAGGACTATGAACTTCTACTAGAATTAACAGTAATAAACTGAAAATCCAACAAAAACAGGTACAACAGGTGATCAGCCTAAAGTACCATTGTTATGCATAACAATCAATCATACTCAAGTGTGCACGTCGGTCCTCCGACAATTATATATTCCCTTCAAAGAAGGTTGTTCTTCTCAGTGAAATACAAGATCCCGCACCAATCAATTAGTTTGGGTTGCTTTCCAATAATATAAGTCTAGCCGAATCAAATGGCATAGACACTTTCACAATATTCAAGAACAATACTAAGTTCAACTAGAATAATAGCTTTAATGAAATAAGAGTTCAAGTATGCTAATTCAATTCAACCGATTAAGTAGGAAACTAGTTCGCAATATACAAGGATAGAATACTTGCACAGTAAAAGAGTGTAAGTTAGGAAACTTGCACAATCATAGATTTCCTTACATAAAGTAAATGCGTCGGTTAGGATACTTGCACTTTAAAAGAGTGTAAGTAAGAGAACTTGCCTTTAGCAGTAGTTTATCCACGAAAAGCAAATCAACACTTTCGAATTCCTATCGTAATACAGTTACGTATATATATGATATTCATAAGTCATATAATTAAACTTCACATTTTATCTTCAAATATACGATCAACACATAAGCTAGGTTTTACCTAGCTACACAGTTATATAGAATATAATTTCTATCCTTAACGTTCCTCCTTTAGAGTTTAAACACATTCTCATATCTTATAAGATCGCAATCAATACTAAATATATTTTATTTTAGCAAGTTACGGCATCCCCTTAAGTTAACCGTCAAAATCGGGTTCAAGTACCATCCTATAATATCACGTAGCATGTATTCATATTTAAAGGATACTTTCATGCTTGTATAACTTTTTCAAATCCAATCGTACATGGTATAGGTTCTTAAGTTAATACTTAAAGCCATTCAAGGACACGAACTCATATGGTCTAACATGCTCGCTTTTTAAACACATAAGATTTTCATATAACTTGTATTAGGCATGCTCATGAGTACTCGTATCGCATATATGTAGCTAGCATTGTTATTATCTTGAAAACATGCTTCGTTTATGCTAAACTTTAATCACGGCAACTAATCATGGTATATATACATGCATGACACATGAATGAGTCTAAGAGTACTATCACATGTGTCCAAATTATCAGATTCTAACTCTCGTCATAACATACTAAAGTTTACGTTCAAAGCTTATACTTTGTTACTTTAGTTCATTAATAAGGTCTATCATGTCCATGCTTCCTTATTAAACCTATATATATAAGTTAACATGCTTTTCATGCATTTCAAGGCCCTATAAACATGCTCGAAAAGTCAGAATGTATACATGGTCTTTACATGTCAATATCATCCTTCAAAACTTGTATTTTTGTTAGATATGTTCAATAGTGAGGTCTAACATGCTCTTGTCATACTACGAACCATATATACATAAGTTAATATATCTTTTATGCATCTCTACCTCATACCGACATGCCTTGAAAAATCAGAATATTAACATGCTTCATATATGTTAACGTTCGTTTAGGAAACTTTAAGTTCGTTTCCAAACTATATGTCGTTTGGTTAACCATGCATGCTAATATACTAAAACATGCTTACATTGCCTCATTAGGTTTATATATATGTATTAATCATGCTTCCATGCTTGTTTAAACAAAAATCAAACAATTAGTACATAATAGTTTTGTTGCAGAATGCAGAAAACTGCACACAGAGGCCGGCGCTGCGGTGCGGCAACAGCAGCCACAATCTGGCGCTACGGCGCGGGTGGCTGGCGCGAGGATTGGAGCTGCGGCGTGGGAGGCGCGGACAATGGCGCTGCGGCGTGGGGACAGTTTCTGCAGTTCACACTGCAGCCGAAACCGACCCAAAACCTCCCATTTCATCGATTTCAACATACCCATATGCCATTACACTAACGTTTTTAACTTACTAACACATATATATGCTTATATAACAGTCAATCGCATTTATAAATTCTCAAATTCATGAACCCTAACTAATTTCACACTGAATTTGATGCTTTACAAAAATTACAGAGCAACAATGGAAATCAAAGTCAAGAAAGCTATATAGTGGTTCCATCAGGTATGTATGTTCATATAACAACACTATAAGTGCTCTACAATCCAATTGCAATCCAATTTTGCATAATCAAGAATTTAAGCAATTGCAGTAACAGAAACAGGAAATGAAAATGAAGAACAAGGAGAGGAATTATACCTCTGTTAGTTTGTGAATTGAACTTGCTGCTATACTACTACTTACAATGCTGCTATACTATCAATGTATTCTCTCAACTCAACACTTATGTAAACTCACAGTAAATGAAATTGAAGGAGAATGGGCCATATAAATAGCAAAGCCAAGACCCAGACAATGTAATTGTACAACAAATTAAACCAACGAGATTTGTGAATTGCATGGGGGTTAAAGAGTAGTAGGTAAATGGTAGTTGGATTCATCATGAATCCCATTCCCTCCATAATCATGAGCTATGCAATGCTGAGTTTGAGGAAGAAATAGGGAGTAGGCTAGCTTGAGTTGTTCACGTGTATAAGGATTGTGTTTGTCAGCATGGGCCAAGCTTCTAAGTATCCAGCATTTTGCAACATGAAGTGTATTAACACTAAGGCCATATATACATATATCATACACTTAGGCTATTACATATACATTCATACTATATATTTAGATTATAATTATCATTATAATGTAAGTCACATGCTTAATATTATTATTATATTTCTTGCAATAATAATAATCACATATTATTAATTAATCACCATTAATATTCTATAACAATTATTCTATGATGACAATTAATTAATATTCTACGATTAACAATTAATATAGATTAATTATTCGCTTAAATTAATATAATCATTCTTATATTACGTTACTGTGCCACACAAGGCTATCAATGAGTTTATCGCAAACTCTATCAATTTCTCAATTATTATAATTATTCAATTTTATATATAATTGAATTAATTATTCTCATAACACAAAATCATTTATATATCAAATAAATTCTCATATCCATTAATATATTTATTTAATAATATTAGGAAATTCTCGGGTATTACATCCTCCCCCCTTATAAAAATTCTATCCCGGAATTGCTACAAGGGTACACGAATAGATGAGGTTAGTCCTTCATCATCCTATCTTCTAACTCCCACGTTGCCTCCTCGACATCGTGGTTACGCCAAAGTACTTTTACAGATGAAATAATTTTATTTCTCAAGGTTTGCTCTTTCCTATCTACTATCTGGACAGGAATTTTTTCATACGCCAAGTTCTTCTCCACTTGAATGGGCTCGTAAGAAATCACGTGCTTGTAGTCGGCCTTGTACGGTCGCAACACGGAAATGTGAAACACGTTGTGGATGTGCTCCAGTTCGGGTGGCAACACAACTTTGTATGCCACTTCTCCCACTCGCTTCAGTATCTCGAACGGTCCTATGAATCTTGGACTCAATTTTCCTTTCTTGCCGAAACGGATTTTTCCCTTCCATGGAGATACCTTCAAGAATACGAAACTGCCGACTTTGAAGTCTCGATCCTGCCAATGCAAATCTGCATACTTTTTCTGGCGGTCTTGAGCTGCTACTAATCTGGCTCTTATCACTGTCACCAAGTCTGCGGTTTGTTGTACTAACTCTGGTCCGAGTATTCGTCGCTCCCCGACTTCGTCCCAACATAATGGCGTTCTGCACTTTCTTCTGTAAAGAGCATTCGTACAGTGGCATGCCGATACTTGCATGGTAACTATTATTATATGCGAATTTTACTAAGGGTAGGTGGTCGTCCCAATTTCCCTTAAAATCCATCACGCAAGTCCTAAGCATGTCCTCCAGCGTTTGTATTGTTCGCTCACTCTGTCCATCTGTCTGAGGATGGTAAGCAGTACTTAACCTCAACTGCGTTCCCATACTTTCTTGCAAACTCTTCCAAAAATTAGACGTGAAGCGCGGATCTCGATCAGAGATAATTGACACTGGCACTCCATGTCGTGAGACAATTTCTTTTACGTATAAGCTCGCTAACTGATTCAAACTGTAGCGGATCTTGATTGGTAGAAAATGTGCGGTCTTGGTTAGTCGATCCACGATAACCCAAATAGCATCATAACCTTTTTGCAGTAACTGGAAGTCCTACCACGAAGTCCATCGTAAAATGCTCCCATTTCCACTCTGGTATTTCTAACGGTTGTAGTAAACCACTTGGCCGTTGATGCTCTACTTTAACGCAGTTGGCAAGTCAAACATCTACTGACGCACTCTGCGACTTCCCGTTTCAAATTGGGCCACCGAAAATGTTGCTTCAAATCTCGGTACATCTTAGTGCCTCCCGGATGAACGAAATATGTCGTATTATGTGCCTTGTCAAAATCTCTTCCCTTAACTCGGTTACCGCTGGTACCCACACTCTTCCTTCAAATCTTAAGATACTGTCTTTATCCATTCGAAATTTCTCTTCCTCATTTTCTGTGATCCTCTTTCGGATTTTCTCGCACTCTTCATCCTTTTCCTGGGCTTCCTTTACTCTATCCAACAACGTCGGACAAGCTTCCATTACAATTAACTTCTCACCAGACTTTTCTGGTCCTTTCACTTCTATCTCCAATTTCTCCATCTCTCTTATCAACTCTTCCTGAATCGTCAAATTAAACAACTTCTCCCTTCCTTTCCTGCTCAGAGCGTCGGCAACCACATTCGCCTTCCCCGGGTGATAAAGAATATCGCAATCATAGTCTTTGATTAATTCTAATCACCTCCTCTGCCGCATGTTCAACTCCTTCTGTGTGAAGATATACTTCAGACTTTTATGGTCCGTGTATATCTCATATTTTTCTCCGTACAAATAATGCCTCTATATCTTTAACACAAAAACTACTGCCGCTAACTCTAAGTCGTGAGTAGGGTATCGTTTTTCGTAATCCTTCAATTGTCGTGACGCATACGCAATGACCTTGCCATGTTGCATGAGCACACAACCAAGCCCCTTGTGCGATGCATCACTATACACCACAAAATTTCCCGCATCATCTGGTAATGATAACACAGGTGCTTCGCTCAATCTCCTTTTCAGTTCTTGAAAACTTTCTTCGCATTTGTCGGTCCATACAAATTTCACCGTCTTTCTAGTCAAATTGGTCAGCGGGGTTGCTATCTTAGAAAAATCTTGGATGAATCTTCGATAGTATCCAGCTAACCCTAAAAAGCTTCTCACCTCCGTTGGTGTTCTCGGTTGTTCCCAATTACTTACTGCTTCAACCTTCGCAGGGTCTACAGAGATTCCATTCTTATCCACCACGTGGCCTAAGAATTGAACCTTCTCCATCCAAAATTTGCACTTTGAAAATTTTGCATACATCTTTTCCTTCCTTAGTGCCTCCAAAACAATATTCAGATGTTCGGCGTGTTCTTCCTCTGTCTTCGAGTAGATCAAAATATCGTCGATAAAAACCACTACAAATTTATCCAAGTATGGCTTGAAAACTCGGTTCATCAAGTCCATAAATGCTGCCGGAGCATTAGTCAATCCGAATGACATTACCAAAAACTCATAGTGTCCATAACGGGTTCGAAACGCAGTCTTTGGTATGTCCTCATCCCTCACTTTCAGTTGATGATATCCTGTTCGTAGGTCGATCTTTGAGAAACACTTTGCTCCCTTTAGTTGATCAAATAAGTCGTCTATCCTCGGTAGCGGATATCGGTTCTTGATCGTTACTCTGTTCAATTCTCGATAATTGATACAGAGTCTCATCGATCCGTCCTTCTTCTTAACAAATAGCACTGGTGCTCCCCAAGGAGAAACACTCGGTCGAATGTAACCCTTATCCAACAACTCTTGCAATTGTATCATCAATTCCATCATTTCTACTGGCGCCATACGATATGGAGCTTTCGAAATCGGTGTCGTTCCCGGTGCTAAGTCTATTACGAATTCGATTTCTCTATCTGGCGGAAGTCCAGGCAGATCATTCGGAAATACATCTTGGAATTTATTAACTACGGATATATCCTTAATTTCTACTCCCTTTTTTCGAGTATCAACGATGTAAGCTAAATATCCTGCACATCCTTTCCTTAACAATTTCTTGGCCTGCATCATCGTAACGTAACACGATTGCTTAAGCGATGAGATACCATAAAACACTACCTTAGACTTACTCGGAGTCTGAAGGTTCACACATTTGTTCTGACAGTCAATTATCGCAGCATGGTTATACAACCAATCCATTCCCAGTATTACGTCAAATTCTCCCAGTCTAATAGGAATCAAGTCTACGCTCAGTTCATATTCTCTAATGTTTGCGCGACAATCTTGATAAACGTATTCTACAGAGATTACTTCCTTATTAGCAACTTCTATGACTAAAGGATTTTCTAATTGTTCTCGGGGTGTACTAAGTTTACTAGCAAATTCTTCAGATATAAAAGAACAGGTGGCACCCGAATCAAATAATACATAAGCATTTATATCATTGATTGGGATTATACCTGACACCACGTCCTTCGCAGCCACGGCGTCCTGGACGGTCATGTTAAAGGTTCTGGCGGTTGGGCGGTTGGATTGTGCCGGTCCACCGATCATCAGTTTGTTTCCTCCCCCTTGTTGGCTACCACTTCCCCCACTTCCCTTCTTCGGGCAATCCTTAATACGGTGCTCAGTTGAGCCGCAAGCAAAACACCCTTGGATCTTCTTTGGTTTCGGACAGTTGGGCGAGATGTGCCCTTCCTGTCCGCAGTTGTAGCAAGTGCCACGTCCCTTCCAGCACTCGCCCTGGTGATTCTTCCCACACTTTGGGCATCCTTCAGCCTTCTTCTTAAAACCTCCACGAAAATTCCCTGATTGATTATTGTTGTTTTTGTTGTTGTTGTTGTTCTCCCACTTTCTCTTTCCCAAATTACTTCCTCCACTACTACTTCCTCCAGTAGGATTCTCTCCTCCAGCATTCTTTCCTTTCTTCTCTTTGTTATACAGGCTTAAGGCCTCACTGCCACCTTCCGCAATGATTGCCTTTTCCAGTAATGTTGCAAAGGAATCAATTTGAAGAACTGATACCTTATTGAACAGCCACGGGAAGCGTTTAGCCTTTCTCTCTTCATCACCAACTTGGTGCTCCTCAAATCGCGCTAGTTCGTTAAACCTAGCCGCGTATTGTGCCACCGTCATCTCACCTTGTTTTAACTCTAAGAATTTCACCTCCATCCGATTATTCACTCTCTTTGGGAAGTAATTCTCGAAGAACAGCGTCTTAAACTTATCCCAAGCTATTATCCCTTCTCCAGCTCTTTGTTGATTAGCCTCCCACCAGTAGTTTGCTTCTCCCCTCATCATGTACGTGGCAAACACCGTCTTCTGATCTTCGCCTACGCTGGCTATAGTGAAAGCTTTTTCGATCTCCTTGATCCACGTTTGTGCGATGATTGGGTCGGTAGTTCCCTCGAACTCCGGGGGTCGTACACTCTTAAAGTCTTTAAAGGTTGTTACTGACACAGTCTGAGGGTTCGGGCGAACGGGTTCATTGTTCCTTCCCCTTAAGGCTTCTCCTAACAAGTCTACCAGTTTCTGGATCGGGTCTACTTGTTCCCTCTCATTGTTTACTGACTCCTCAGGTGCAGTCAATCTACGCCTGGGCGGCATTATCTGCATCACAAGTTTTCATTTTAATATTATTCAAGTATATTACTTAAGTATTTCTTTTAATACTAAAAGAAAACAAAATTTGTAACACATTTCTGAAATAAACTTCATTTATATTCATATGCCAAATCGTTTCACTACATGATTTCCCTAGCATACTGCTATAAATGTTATCACATATATCCCCTAATATCACAAAAGACAGGGAATATACCAACCTACTACCATACTACCCCTATAACAAAAGCTAACACGGGGTTCACATCATTATCCCTCATCTTACACAAAATATCGGGATTACAACATAGAATGTACAACACATAGAGATAAATGCTACTAACTACTACTAGACTGTCTGAGGGAATCTCATCCCATCATCCCGCGCTCCACTGCGCTCTTGTACTCCAACTATGCTATATACGCAACCAGCTCTCGACTCATGGTGTGTAGGGTCTGTCCCCTGTTCTGCCGGGTAGTGGTACACACCATCAAGCACTCTCTCAAATGCCGAACGGAACACGTACCCCATCTTGTTCATTTTCCTCTTCTTACATTTGACCTCATCTTCCAGGTCATCTGTTCTCTCATGGGCAGCCCCCCACTTCTCCTCGAAGTGTATCCTATCCATCACCTCTAATTCCAACTGAGTGCGGAGTGCTTCCTTCTCTGTCTTCTCACTCAGCTCCCTCTGCTCAACCTCTTCTAGCTTCTCTGCCAAATCTACAGTCCTAGCCACTGACCCGTGAAACAGAGTCCCCATCTGGATCCATGCCTCCTTACGGTAGGCGATCTCCACCTCTAACTCCTGCATAGCCAGCTTCCTCAGGTGGTCCTCGTCCCACAGTTTCTGGAACTCAGACTCTCTCTCTTGGGCCTCTGCCTCCAGCTCCTGAACTCTGCAGTCTAACTCTAGGATTCGCTCCTCATACTCTCCTAGCATCTGCTCCTCTATAGTAGCCTCGTCAGAGTCCTCTACTTCCTCATCCTCTATCGGCTCGTCCTACATCGGCTCCTCCTCTGGATCAGACTCTATCTCAATCTCGTCCTCGTTGTCAGACTCAAACGGTACAACTGCCTGTACTAGCACAGCCTCTATAGGTGCCTCGTATACTACATGTATATCCCTGGGCTCCTCCTTTGCCACTCTACTAGGTGCACCTGTGTCTGTCATCCTACAATCACAAACACAAGACAAACAAATAGTAACTCCATTAGAATGTTAAATAAAACATAAGTTCATTTTATAAAATGAAGTTACATTTTATAACAGACTAAGCCTCTCAAGGAAAACTCTACATGAGTTTTATCTCCTTCCTAACTTCTAAGTTCGCCTAAGTTATAGTCTAAGGACACTCGTTCCTAAGGTTTATAACTACAGCTCTGATACCAACCTGTGATGCCCCCAAATTCCAGGACCGTCACGGGGTCTCCCGAATTCGATTCATCACGTGCTCATGGTAATACATCACAATAATAATAACTAAATATCACACAATCACAACGGAAAATCTATTCTAGAATAATTTACAATGATTTATCATAATTATTCCCCCAAGTCTCGCAACCTACAGTACTTAATAGATTACATAATAATATCAATTAACGACTTATTACATAATCTAACTTAAGCTTAAAGATAATTAAATCCAGTCTTTACTACATCATCTTAATACAACATTAAAATATTTAAAAACATAAAAGAGACAAGCTAGTTGGTAGCCTTGCCCTTGCCCTTATCAACGCCCGAAGGTTCACCATGCTCTGCCTTAACTGAAATATTTTAGGGAAAGCAAGAATGAGCACAAATTGCCCAGCAAGTAATATACAATAAGGGTTTGTAATATAATTCTCAATTCTTAAAAAGGGTATAGCAAGGTTTGATAATTCAAGGAAAACAAGAATATCAACAGTTTTCAAGAACAGTCGCTAAGGACAGAATAATATCAATGTGATTCAATAACAAATCAATTCAAGATTTCAAGATAACTGAATACTGAGCAGTCGCTAAGGACTATGAACTTCTACTAGAATTAACAGTAATAAACTGAAAATCCAACAAAAACAGGTACAACAGGTGATCAGCCTAAAGTACCATCGTTATGCATAACAATCAATCATACTCAAGTGTGCACGTCGGTCCTCCGACAATTATATATTCCCTTCAAAGAAGGTTGTTCTTCTCAGTCAAATACAAGATCCCGCACCAATCAATTAGTTTGGGTTGCTTTCCAATAATATAAGTCTAGCCGAATCAAATGGCATAGACACTTTCACAATATTCAAGAACAATACTAAGTTCAACAGGAATAATAGCTTTAATGAAATAAGAGTTCAAGTATGCTAATTCAATTCAACCGATTAAGTAGGAAACTAGTTCGCAATATACAAGGATAGAATACTTGCACAGTAAAATAGTGTAAGTTAGGAAACTTGCACAATCATAGATTTTGTAATACCCGTGAATTTTCATATATTATTAAATAAATATATTAATGGAAACGAGAATTTATTTGAATATAAATGATTTTGTGTTATGAGAATGATTAATTCAATTATATAAAATTGAATAATTATAATAATTGAGAAATTATGGAGTTTGCGATAAACTCGTTGGGAGCCTTGTGTGGCACAGTGACATAATATGAGAATGATTATATTAGTTTAAGCAAACAGTTAATCTATATTAATTGTAGAATATTAATTAATTGTTGTGGAATATTAATTGTGATTGATTAATAATATGTGATTATTATTATTGCAAGAAATATAATAATAATAATGAGCAACGTGTTTATAAATATAATAAGATTTATATTAAAGTGATAATTAATCATATAAGGGTTAATTAAATTTTATGGAGATTAACAATTATATTGATTGAAATATATAAGCTACATGTTTATGCCTATGTGACAATATGTAGGTAAGTATACATTAAAATAGTACATCATGAATATATGATAAACAATTATTGATTAGTAGAATTTAATAATAAAGGATACAGTGTGATGTGATTATATCCGAGAAAATTATACCAGTATGATAAAAATATACCTGGATTATATGTGTATAAGTCACACTTACTACATTATGTGAATTATAGTGTGACATTTCAATTAAAGACATATGTGCAAAATATATAAATATATATATGTGTGTAGATAGCCTAAGTATTTAATACATATGTGTATAATGATTTAAGTGTAGTATAGAAGACTGAGTTTGTTTTGCTGGGAGAGTCACTGTCTCCTTCACGTGAAATACACAAGCTATCCTACTCCTTTATTCTTCCTTAAACTCAGTAACATAGGCTAGCAAATGATGAAGAAGGGTGTGGCTATCATGATGGATTTCAACCACCATTACCAACCCCCTAATTACCTCCCTGCAATTCAAATTTCTGTTAGTTTGAAATAGGTAGGCAATAACATTGTCTGGATTATAACCCATCCTCTTCCTAATTCATTTGCTGAGAATTTTGGGCTAAGTAAGTTAAGAGTTATATATATATATATATATATCAGTGTCCTTGAGTAGCAGCAAGTTCAGATTCTAGCAGAAGGTATATTACAGTTTCTTTGTTATTCATTTTTGTTTTTTGTCAAAAGTTTAAATTCTTGATTATGCCAAATTGGTTCGTAATTGGTTTGTAGAACCCTTATATTGTTGTTATATGAACATACATACATGATGAAACCACTATATAGCTTTCTTGACTTTCATTTCCATTTTTGCTCTGCAATTTATGTAAAACATCAAATTCGTGAAATTGGTTGGAGTTCATGAAATTGGGAATTGATAAATAGCGATTGACTGTTATATAAGCATATATATATATATATATATATATATATATGTGTGTGTGTGTGTGTGTGTTAGTAAGTTAAAGAAGTCTAATAGCATCTGGGTATGTTGAAATCGATGAAATGGGAAGTTTGGGGACGGTTTTGGCTGCAGCGAACTAAGTCTGCAATGCAGGCGCCGCAGCGCCGATGCACAGCGTTAGCTGCGCGCTGCAGCGCCCCAAAGCGTCAGTACCAGCGTCTCCCACGCCGCAGCGCCACCCGCGCCGCAACGCCAGATTGTGCCTGTTGTTGCTGCGCCGCAGCGCCGGCCTCTGTGTGCAGTTTTCTGCATTCTGCAACAAAACTATTATGTACTAATTGTTTGATTTTTGTTTAAATAAGCATGGAAGCATGATTAATACATATATATAAACCTAATGAGGTAATGTAAGCATGTTTTAGTATATTAGCATGCATGGTTAACCAAATGACATATAGTTTGGAAACGAACTTAAAGTTTCCTAAACGAACGTTAACATATATGAAGCATGTTAATATTCTGATTTTTCAAGGCATGTCGGTATGAGGTAGAGATGTATAAAAGACATATTAACTTATGTATATATGGCTCGTAGTATGACAAGAGCATGTTAGACCTCACTATTGAACATATCTAACAAAAATACAAGTTTTGAAGGTTGATATTGACATGTAAAGACCATGTATACATTCTGACTTTTCGAGCATGTTTATAGGGCCTTGAAATGCATGAAAAATATGTTAACTTATATGTATAGGTTTCATAAGGAAGCATGGACATGATAAACCTTATTAATGAACTAAACTAACAAAGTATAAGCTTTGAACGTAAACTTTGGTATGTTATGACGAGAGTTAGAATCTGATAATTTGGACACATGTGATAGTACTCTTAGACTCATTCATGTGTCATGCATGTATATATACAATGATTTGTTGCCGTGATTAAAGTTTAGCATAAACGAAGCATGTTTTCAAGATAATAACAATGCTAGCTACATATATGCGATACGAGTACTCATGAGCATGCCTAACACAAGTTATATGAAAATCTTATGTGTTTAAAAAGCGAGCATGTTAGACCATATGAGTTCGTGTCCTTGAATGGCTTTAAGTATTAACTTAAGAACCTATACCATGTACGATTGGATTTGAAAAAGTTATACAAGCATGAAAGTATCCTTTAAATATGAATACATGCTACGTGATATTATAGGATG
This sequence comes from Panax stipuleanatus, assembly GCA_020205555.1. Classification (NCBI taxonomy): domain Eukaryota; kingdom Viridiplantae; phylum Streptophyta; class Magnoliopsida; order Apiales; family Araliaceae; genus Panax; species Panax stipuleanatus. Next base: position 57,987,958 of record CM035122.1, read on the forward strand.
TTACTTGAACCCGATTTTGACGGTTAACTTAAGGGGATGCCGTAACTTGCTAAAATGAAATATATTTAGCATTGATTGCGATCTTATAAGATATGAGAATGTGTTTAAACTCTAAAGGAGGAACGTTAAGGATATAAATTATATTCTATATAACTGTGTAGCTAGGTAAAACCTAGCTTATGTGTTGATCGTATATTCGAAGATAAAATGTGAAGTTTAATTATATGACTAATGAATATCATATATACGTAGCTGTATTACGATAGGAATTCGAAAGTGTTGATTTGCTTTTCGTGGATAAACTACGTTAAAGGCAAGTTCTCTTACTTACACTCTTTTAAAGTGCAAGTATCCTAACCGACGCATTTACTTTATGCAAGGAAATCTATGATTGTGCAAGTTTCCTAACTTACACTCTTTTACTGTGCAAGTATTCTATCCTTGTATATTGCGAACTAGTTTTCTACTTAATCGGTTGAATTGAATTAGCATACTTGAACTCTTATTTCATTAAAGCTATTATTCATGTTGAACTTAGTATTGTTCTTGAATATTGTGAAAATGTCTATGTCATTTGATTCGGCTAGACTTATATTATTGGAAAGCAACCCAAACTAATTGATTGGTGCGGGATCTTGTATTTGACTGAGAAGAACAACCTTCTTTGAAGGGAATATATAATTGTCGGAGGACCGACGTGCACACTTGAGTATGATTGATTGTTATGCATAACGATGGTACTTTAGGCTGATCACCTGTTGTACCTGTTTTTATTGGATTTTCAGTTTATTACTATCAATTCTAGTAGAAGTTCATAGTCCTTAGTGACTGCTCAGTATTCAATTATTTAAAATCTTGAATTGACATATTATTGAATCATATTGATATTATTCTGTCCTTAGCGACTATTATTGAGAACTGTTGATATTCTTGTTATCCTTGAACTATCAAACCTTGTTATACCTTTTCGAGAATTGGGAATCTTATTACTCACCCTTATTATATATTACTTGCTGGGCAATTTGTGCTCATTCTTGTTTTCCCTAAAACATTTCAGTTAAGGCAGAGCATGGCGAACCTTCGGGCGTTGATAAGGGCAAGGGCAAGGCTACCAATTAGCTTGTCTCTTATATGTTTTAAATATTTTAATGTTGTATTAAGATGATGTAGTAAGACTGGTTTTGATTATGTTTAAGCTTAAGTTAGGTTATGTAATAAGTCGTTAATTGATATTATTATGTAATCTATTAAGTACTGTAGGTTGCGAGACTTGGGGGAATAATTCTAATAAATCATTGTAAATTATTCTAGAATAGATTTTCCGCTGTGATCGTGTGATATTTAGTTATTATTATCGTAATGTATTACCATGAGCACGTGATGAACCGAATTCGAGAGACCCCGTGACGGTCCTGGAATTTGGGGGCTTCACAGATTTCCTTGCATAAAGTAAATGCGTCGGTTAGGATACTTGCACTTTAAAAGAGTGTAAGTAAGAGAACTTTCCTTTAGCGTAGTTTATCCACGAAAAGCAAATCAACACTTTCGAATTCCTATCGTAATACAGTTACGTATATATATGATATTCATTAGTCATATAATTAAACTTCACATTTTATCTTCGAATATACGATCAACACATAAGCTAGGTTTTACCTAGCTACACAGTTATATAGAATATAATTTCTATCCTTAACGTTCCTCCTTTAGAGTTTAAACACATTCTTATATCTTATAAGATCGCAATCAATACTAAATATATTTTATTTTAGCAAGTTACGGCATCCCCTTAAGTTAACCGTCAAAATCGGGTTCAATTAACATCCTATAATATCACGTAGCATGTATTCATATTTAAAGGATACTTTCATGCTTGTATAACTTTTTCAAATCCAATCGTACATGGTATAGGTTCTTAAGTTAATACTTAAAGCCATTCAAGGACACGAACTCATATGGTCTAACATGCTCGCTTTTTAAACACATAAGATTTTCATATAACTTGTATTAGGCATGCTCATGAGTACTCGTATCGCATATATGTAGCTAGCATTGTTATTATCTTGAAAACATGCTTCGTTTATGCTAAACTTTAATCACGGCAACGAATCATGGTATATATACATGCATGACACATGAATGAGTCTAAGAGTACTATCACATGTGTCCAAATTATCAGATTCTAACTCTCGTCATAACATACTAAAGTTTACGTTCAAAGCTTATACTTTGTTACTTTAGTTCATTAATAAGGTCTATCATGTCCATGCTTCCTTATGAAACCTATATATATAAGTTAACATGCTTTTCATGCATTTCAAAGCCCTATAAACATGCTCGAAAAGTTAGAATGTATACATGGTCTTTACATGTCAATATCATCCTTCAAAACTTGTATTTTTGTTAGATATGTTCAATAGTGAGGTCTAACATGCTCTTGTCATACTACGAACCATATATACATAAGTTAATATGTCTTTTATGCATCTCTACCTCATACCGACATGCCTTGAAAAATTAGAATATTAACATGCTTCATATATGTTAACGTTCGTTTAGGAAACTTTAAGTTCGTTTCCAAACTATATGTCGTTTGGTTAACCATGCATGCTAATATACTAAAACATGCTTACATTGTCTCATTAGGTTTATATATATGTATTAATCATGCTTCCATGCATGTTTAAACAAAAATCAAACAATTAGTACATAACAGTTTTGTTGCAGAATGCAGAAAACTGCACACAGAGGCCGGCGCTGCGGCGCGGCAACAGCAGCCACAATCTGGCGCTACAGGCGCGGGTGGCGCTACGGCGCGAGGATTGGAGCTGCGGCGTAGGAGGCGCGGACAATGGCGCTGCGGCGTGGGGACAGTTTCTGCAGTTCACACCGCAGCCAAAACCGACCCAAAACCTCCCATTTCATCGATTTCAACATACCCATATGCCATTACGCTAACGTTTTTAACTTACTAACACATATATATGCTTATATAACAGTCAATCGCATTTATAAATTCTCAAATTCATGAACCCTAACTAATTTCACACGAATTTGATGCTTTACAAAAATTACAGAGCAACAATGGAAATGAAAGTCAAGAAAGCTATATAGTGGTTCCATCAGGTATGTATGTTCATATAACAACACTATAAGTGCTCTACAATCCAATTACAATCCAATTTTGCATAATCAAGAATTTAAGCAATTGCCGTAACAGAAACAGGAAATGAAAATGAAGAACAAGGAGAGGAATTATACCTCTGTTAGTTTGTGAATTGAACTTGCTGCTATACTACTACTTACAATGCTGCTATACTATCAATGTATTCTCTCAACTCAACACTTATGTAAACTCACAGCAAATGAAATTGAAGGAGAAGGGGCCATATAAATAGCAAAGCCAAGACCTAGACAATGTAATTGTACAACAAATTAAACCAACGAGATTTGTGAATTGCATGGGGGTTAAAGAGTAGTAGGTAAATGGTAGTTGGATTCATCATGAATCCCATTCCCTCCATAATCATGAGCTATGCAATGCTGAGTTTGAGGATGAAATAGGGAGTTGGCTAGCTTGAGTTGTTCACGTGTATAAGGATTGTGTTTGTCAGCATGGGCCAAGCTTCTAAGTATCCAGCATTTTGCAACATGAAGTGTATTAACACTAAGGCCATATATACATATATCATACACTTAGGCTATTACATATACATTCATACTATATATTTAGATTATAATTATCATTATAATGTAAGTCACATGCTTAATATTATTATTATATTTCTTGCAATAATAATAATCACATATTATTAATTAATCACCATTAATATTCTATAACAATTATTCTATGATGACAATTAATTAATATTCTACGATTAACAATTAATATAGATTAATTTTTCGCTTAAATTAATATAATCATTCTTATATTACGTTACTGTGCCACACAAGGCTATCAATGAGTTTATCGCAAACTCCATCAATTTCTCAATTATTATAATTATTCAATTTTATATATAATTGAATTAATTATTCTCATAACACAAAATCATTTATATATCAAATAAATTCTCATATCCATTAATATATTTATTTAATAATATTAGGAAATTCTCGGGTATTACAACAAGTGATATTATATTTAGGGTTAAGCATTAAAATCCATTTTTCAATATCAATTAATACTCATATCAATTCCTTAGCCAAGCATGAAATATAATAACCCATTCAAACATGAGTCGTTATAATAACTAGGAGAGAAATTCAATTAAACTAATCATTAGGTTACATTGCAATCCTTGAAATGTAATTAGTTGATAACTATAAAACTGATAAACATTATCAAAGTATTCAACATGCTTAAAATACATAAATGAATGAAAGACTGAGATAAAGAAAACTCATGTTTTGAAGTTTTCTGGCTCTAACTCTTCTCTTCACCTTATAGAATCCCAGCAATGAAGGAAGCAATGAACTTGGAAGCTTTGAATGTACAACTATTTCTCCTACTAAGCTATCTCTCTCTACTCTATATTCTCTCTTAAACTGATAAGGAGGCTGGATATGATAAGTCATCAAAGTGATAAGCCATGTAGGTCATTTAACTCTGATGTCTTCTTGAAAATCAAAGGTGACGTTGCGGCGCCACCATTATGCCTTGGACATGCGTTGCGGTGCCAGCCAATGTTTCCTGGTCAATTAGTCGCGTTGTGGCGCCATCTTTGTGCAGGAACAGGTGCGCTGCCGCACACCATGGGGGTGAGCTGGCAGGTATGCAGCGCGGCAGTGCCACTCTTGTGTAATGTACCGGCGTTGCGGCGCTGACACTGAGCCTTGCTGGCATAGGCAGGCTCTGCGGCCCCATTTGGCAAAAGAAACCAAGCGCTGCGGCGCTAGTTGTATAAAAATGATTGTTTTGCCCTTTAAAAGCTGGAAAAAACCTAATAATCCCTACAAAGCACCTTCAAGCCAAAAATAACAAACACTATATGAAAGCAGTATAAAATAAGATGAACAAGCAACTTATTAAGGTTTAGAGTGCTCGATTCGAGGGTATAAATCCCACTCATCAGGATTCTATCTCGGATTTTATGGCTTGCCATTTCTCTGAGTCTTTACTACTCATAGCATGTTTGTAATTCAATGGATCATCATTCATGATGCATGCCTCGTCGTCATCCTCTATAACGAATCCATACCATTCAAGTATCTTTGATAGCCTTCCAGATTTGTGAATAAGGTGTTGTACAGTAAGTTCTTCTACTTGGACAGGTTCATCCACTTGATCTATAGTGGTTTGTGGTTCTTGAATTTCTTTAAGTTCTATTTTCCTCCCACTAGCCCCTTCAAGGATAAACTCCTTTTCCAAGAAGGCAACGTGTTTCGCAACAAACACTTTTTTCTCAATAGGATTATAGAAATAGTATCCTAAACTTTCTTTAGGATATCCCACAAATGTGCACTTATCAGATCTTGTCCCAAACTTATCATTTTGAAACCTTTTCACAGAAGCTAGACATCCCCAAATCTTAATATGCTTAAGACTAGGTTTCCTCCCTGCCCACATTTTATATGGAGTCTTGGGGATGAATTTCGAGGGGACCTTATTTAGTAGGTATACAGCCGTTTCTAGGGTATAACCCCAAAATAATACTTGAAGATCGGTACAACTCATCATAGATCGAACCATATTCAATAATGTTTGATTTCTCATTTCAGAAACACCATTCAACTATGGTGTTCCTGGTGGAGTCCATTGTGAGATTATACCATTTTCTTTGAGACAATTGAGAAACTCACCACTTAAATATTCTCCTCCTTGATCCGATCGAAGAATCTTAATACTCTTGTCAGTTTGTTTCTCTACTTCACTACTGAATTCTTTAAACTTTTCAAATGATTCAAATTTGTATTTCATTAAATACACGTATCCAAATCTTGATTGATCACCAGTAAAAGTAATAAAGTAAGAAAACCCTCCTCATGCATTCTTTGTTATATGTCCACATACGTCAGTGTGTACCAATGTTAACAACTCCGTAACTCTTTCTCCTTTTCCAATAAAGGGAAATTTAGTCATTTTATCGATGAGACAAGATTCACAAGTTGTATATGATTCATAATCAAATAGCTCTAAGAGTCCATCCTTATACAACTTGGATAATCTTGTTTCATTGATATGACCGAGTCTACAGTGCCACATAAAGGTATAATTAACATCATCTCTTTTCTATTTTTTAGTTTGTTCAATTTGAAGTATATTTTTGTGCAATTCAAGTATGTAAAGTCCATTCAACAGTTTACCAACACAATATAAAACATTCTTTTTATAAATAGAATAACTGTTGTTCTTTATTATAATTTCAAACCCATCCATATCTAATGCAAACATTGAAATAATGTTTCTTATAAGAGTTAGAACGAAATAACAATTATTTAAAGTAATGGACTTGCTCGTAGGCAGTGCTAAACAATAAGTCCCTACAACTAATGCAACAACCTTTGCTCTATTTCCCACTCGTAGGACGACCCCATCCTTGTTCAGCTTTCTACTTCTGACTAATCACTGCACAGTATTAAATATGTGAGAACCACAGCCGGTATCCAACACCCAAGTGGAATTATGACTTTCAGAAAAATTAATTTCAATAATGAACAAACCTGAAGATTCTCCAAGCTTCTTCTACTTTTTTTTCGCTAGGTACTTTTCACAGTTCCTCTTCAAGTGACCAGGGTTGTTACAATGGAAGCTTTTCCATTTTTATTTGGATCAGGTTTCTTATTGTCCTTTTTCTTCGCTTTGCCCTTAGCCTTCTTATTTTTATTCTTTTCAAAAGATACCGTGGGACTCTTCCTTTTCTTGGAAGAATCATCTATCATTAAGACATGGTCCCGCTTGGATAGGAAGTGACCTTTAGTAGTTTTCAACATATTAAGTAACTCAGGCAAGCTGACGTCCAACTTATTCATGTGGAAATTCACAGCAAATTGTGAGAAGGTGTCTAAGAATAACTGCAAGATCAAATCTTAACTTAACTCTCCACCCATACTGAACCCCAATTGTTCCAGTTGTTCAATCAGCTTAATCAGCTTTAGACAATGAGTCTCAACTATAGTGCCCTCGGACATGCGAGATCAAAAAGCTCTATAGATATCTGATACCTAGCAGTTCTGCTTTGCTCACCATATAATTCTTTTAGGTGCAACAAAATAGAATAGGCATCCACTTTTTCGTGCTGACGTTGTAGCTCGTTACTCATGGATACTGAGCACGATGCACTGTGCAATAGATGCATCATCTTGCCACTTTCTAAAAGTAGCAATCTATTCCTCAAATACTATTTTTGAAACCTTTGTAAGGACATGTGAATCTTGGATATAAGAAAGCTTTTCAACAGTGAGAACAATTCTCAAATTTCTTAACCAATCCGTGTAATTCGTTCTGGTCAACTTGTAAGCATCAAGTATGCTACGTAGTGATAGTGAGTGTTCAAATTCTGTATATGAAATAAAATAACATTTTAGCATGTATTCATTTAATTAATTACCAAAATAAATTTGGTCTTATTTTAAATTGGTATCTCCCATTATTTTCTTCAAACTATATTACCCTCATAATATATAGTTCGGTAAATTTAATTAAAGATTTGCTAGTGAGAATAAGGATCCTATTTCAAATATATATAGCCTTGTGTGTGCACAACAAACTATATATAAATAAACAGGTAGACAACTTTTGTCAATTACATCACCATGTAACTCCTTGTATTTTGCCTCTTAGATCATTATAGTCAAGTGTGTGCACATCCGAACCAAAACGATCTTAGTTAAATCCGACCCAGCATTTCCATATAAGTGAAGAGAAAATTATAGCCCTTGTTTGTGCACAACAAAGCGGTAATGTTCAATTCCTTATAAACATAATATGTAATAAAACAACATCTTAAATATTTAATACTAGCCTTGTGTGTGCACAACAAACTCATATTAAATATCTAATAATCTATTATTTTACCATGCTAGAAGGCGACGTTCGATATTCCAAATATCGTTGAATGTTACAACTTAATATAATTTCTTTAAGGAGTTTGTTATTATTTGCCTCATCTTGTTTATCGCGCATGCACATATATATATAAAATACGCGTCATATTAATTGACATGCGAAGCATGTTGCAAAATATATAATATATATATATATATAGTACATACATGCATATAGAATACAATATTCTACCCGGATTGATTATGGACTTTTATTCTAGTTTGGTTCACTAGAGCCACCATGTGAACCAAAAGGTCAAACCTAAGAGTGCAAAAATTAAAGTTAAATATAACTATTACACTTAAATTTTGGGCTCCATTACAAAAGGGTCTTCATGCGCTCGGGTCACCCTTCTAGAGCTCATTTGTAATGGAGCCCGGGATTTAAATGTAATAGTTATATTTAAATTTTATTTTTGTACTCCTAGGTTTGACTTTTTGGTTCACTTGATGGCTCGAGTGAACCAAACTAGAATAAAATGCTTACACTATATATATATATATATATATATATAGGGTCAGTCTCTCCAACGAACCATAAAGAGCGAACTAAAAACGAACTGGCTATAGCGACGGTTTTTTCCGTCGCTATAACATAGAAAGCCGGTTTTTTATGTTATAGCGACAAAAAAAAACCGTCGCTATAGCCGGTTCGTCATTAGTTCGCTCCCTATGGTTCGCTAGAGAGACGGACCCTATATATATATATATATATATATATATATATATATATATTATGTAACATGCTTCGCATGTCAATTAATATGACGCGTATTTTATATATATATGGGCATGCACACTAAACAAGATGAGACAATTAATAATAAATCCCTTAAAGAAATTATATTAAGTTGTAATGTTCAAAGATATTTAGAATATCGAACGTCGCCTTCTAGCATGATAAAATAATAGAGTATTAAATATTTAATGAGTTTTTTGTGCACACACAAGGTGAGTATTAAATATTTAAGATGTTGTTTTATTTCATTAAATGTTTATAAAGGTAATGAGCATTACCGCTTTGTTGTGCACACACAAGGGCTGTAATTTTCTCTTCACTTATATGGAAATGCTGGGTCAGACTTAACTAAGATCGTTTTGGTTCGGATGTGCACACACTTCACCATAATGATCCAAGAGCCAAAATATAAGGAATTACATAGTGATGTAATTAACAAAAGTTGTCTACCTATTTATTTATATATTATTTTTTATGCACACACAAAGCTATAAATATTTCAAGTAGGATCCTCACTAGCAAATCTTTAATTAAATTTGCACGAACTATATATTGTGAGGATAATATAGTTTTAAGAAAATAGTGGGAGATACCAATTTAAAATAAGACCGAATTTATTTTTCGTAATTAATTAAATTAATGTATGCTAAAATGTTGTTTTATTTCACATGCAGTATTTGAAAAATGTCACACTCACTATCACTACGTAGCATACTTGATGCTTACAAGTTAACCGGACCGAATTACATGGACTGGTTAATAAATTTGAGAATTGTTCTCAATGCTAAAAAGCTTTCTTAGATCCAAGATTCATTTATCCCTATAAAGGTTGCATAAATAGCTTCAAAGGAAGAGATTGCTACTTTTAAAAAGTGGCAAGGTGATGCATCCATTGCACAGTGCATCATGCTCGCATCCATGAGTAACAGGCTACAACGTCAGCACGAGAAAATGGATGCCTATTCTATTTTGTTACATCTAAAAGAATTATATGGTGAGCAAAGTAGGACTGCTAGGTATCAGATATCTAGAGAGCTCTTCTGATCTCGCATGTCCGAGGGCATTACAGTTGAGACTCATTGTCTAAAGTTGATTAATCTGATTGAGCAACTGGAACAATTGGGGGACCATGGATGGGGAGTTAAGTCAAGATTTGATCTTGTAGTCACTCTCGGACACCTTCTTACAATTTGTTGTGAATTTCCACATGAATAAGTTTGACGTCAGCTTGCCTGAGTTAGTTAACATGTTGAAAACTGCTGAAGGTCACTTCTCATCCAAGCGGGACCATGTCTTAATAATAGATGATTCTTCCAAGAAAAGGAAAAGGCCTAAGGTATCTTCTAAAAAGAAGAAAAGCAAGAAGGCAAAACACAAGGCGAAGAAAAAAGAAAATAAGAAATCTGATCTAGACAGCAAAGGAATATATGATTCCATTGCAACGAGTCGGGTTATTGGAAGAGGAACTGTGATAAGTTCCTTGCGGAACAAAAGCAGTAGAAACTTGGAGGAGCTTCAGGTTTGTTCATGATTGGAAATAATTTTTCTGAAAGTCATAATTCTACTTGGGTTTTGGATACCGGATGTGGTTCTCACATATGTAATACTGTGCAGGGACTAGTCAGAAGTAGAAATCTGAACAAGGATAAGGTCGTCCTACGAGTGGAAAATAGATTAAAGGTTGATGCATTAGCTGTAGGGACTTATTGTTTAGCACTGCCTACGAGCAAGTCCATTACTTTAAATAATTGTTATTTCGTTTCAACTCTTATAAGAAACATTATTTCAATGTCTGTATTGGATACGGATGGGTTTGCAATTATAATAAAGAACAACAGTTGTTTTATTTATAATAAGAATGTTTTATATTGTGTTGGTAAACTATTGAATGGACTTTACATACTTAACTTGCATGAAAATATACTTCAAATTGAACAAACTAAGAAATGGAAAAGAGATGATGTAACATGTATCATGTCGACGATTTGAACGTTTTATAGAGTCGCCAGTTGGTAGATTTGAAATGGTTGCACCAACTCAACCGAGTTTTATTTGAAAGTAGGCCCAATTGTTTGGACATTGTCAAAACTTGATCTTTGAAACCGAAGTTCTAAGTTCGGGGCTTAGTTAAGTGTGGGGAAGGTGTTAGGCACCCCACAACTCTCGTGAAAACACGGTACCACATCTTTTTAATATTTTCCTTTTTATTTGCAATGTGTGTGTGAATGCTGGAAGAAATTGGGCCTCCGTTTGTTTGTTTTGAAAGTATGAACATGCTTCGTTGAACCTATATACGAAAGGTTTGATTTGATTTGCAAAAGTTTTTTTTAGATAAGATATTAAAATGATGTTTTGAAAGCAGGTTTTCAAACCCTTACGCTCACATGGGAATTGAAGAATGTTGATACTTTCATTTTTTATCTTTTCAGCCTCTGGGCTCAATTGAAATGGTGATTGTCGGGCTGCGAAGCATCCTCGACCACAAAATATAGACAAGTGTCGGTCTTCTCATGGGCATGATAGCCATCGGAGTGACTCTAGCACGACAAACCATTATTTCATTATGATCGAGACCTTAAAATTGGATAATCGTTTTAAGGTCTTTCGGATGTATATTTTTATAAAAAAATTGACAGGGTACATTTGTAATGTGGAGTTTGTCCATCGTGGGAATCAGATTCTGATCAGTTTGTTCATGAATCCCACGACTCCTAGGCTCACAGAGGGAAGCCAAGTAAACCTGCACAACACAAATATTTACATAAAAAAGATATTTACATCCAGACGTCACAAAATCCAAGGATTCATCAGTCAAATCCTGGCCTGCGCTTAGCCAAAGCTTCTCGTTCCCAATAGATAGCAATCTAAGGGTCGCAAGGTTGTTTTAATGAATAAAACTAGAAAGAAAGCTAGATTTAAATAAATCCCATTCTAGCTTCCCGGTTCTGGTTGGACCTATTTTGAACCGTTCGAAAGGTAGAAAGGGCTAGATTTAAAGAAATCTAACTTGCCAAATGAATATCAGTTTCAATTCATATCAAATGAATATTTACAGCAGAAATTTAATCACAATGAATAAAGAAAATATATATAATTATATATATATACGAAAAGCTGTAAAGGGCGATGGGTTTTCACTCATATGCCCGGACTGAAATGTAAATATATATATATATATATATAAATATATTTATAAAAGCTGTAAAAAGTCACGGAGTAATCTAGGCTTGACAGAATGGAAATATATATATATAACCTGTAAAGGGCGACGGATTTGGAATCCTATGCCCGGACTGGAATATATATATATATATATATATATAAGTTTTAAAAAGCCACGGAGTAATCTAGGCAGGACAAAATTAAAATATATATATATATAGAAAAATTGTAAAGGAGCCATGAATTAATTCAGGCTCAACTAAATGTAAATATAATTATATATATATGTGTGTTTGTGTATCAGAGCGGTAAAAGGCCACAGATTTCCAATGCAGGCCAAACTGAAATATAAATGTTAATATATACAGTTAGTATATATATATTAAAGCAATAAAGGCCACGAATTTAGAAATCCAGGCCCAACAAAGTCAAAAAAAAAAATCATATATATATATATATATATATATATAGTTATATATATAAAAGCAGTAACTACCACGAATTTGCCATTTGGGCTTGACAGAATTGAAAAGTTAGTATATATATAGTTAAATATATACATAATAAAGCCAAAAAGGACACAAGTCAATGACACAGTCCGATAGAGTTAATATATTTATATTTATATAAGCGATTAAAAGTCGCGGATCGTCGATCCGGGCTGTGCAAATGCAAAAAAAACGTATAAATGTACTAAAACGTAAGCAAAAAGGGCCACAGAACTGAGTTTCGAGAAAAACCAGAGAACGAAACTTAACGTGCACGTGCATAAATAAGCAATGAAGTAGTAGGAACTCCTAATCGTAAAAATACTCACAATGGACTGCTACACGGGCTTTTTGTCAAATCATAGGCTTCAAACTGGCGTTTCCACAGGTTAATTTTTCATACGTGGTAGTATATGAGTATACCTATGTGTTAGAGTGATAAAATCTGGGTTTGGAGTACTAGAAGTCGGGCTAGGAAACGAAATGGACGGAGTTTCAAAGCGTTTTCTTTTTTTTTTCTTTTTTTTGGATTAGGGGTGTAGTTGTATTTAAAGACCCTATGGAAGTGTGTCTACCCGCAGCAGCCGCTGGTCTACCTGCGGTGCATTGTGGCAGGCCGTGGGTGGTGGGTCCTGTCGCCTTAAAGTACGTGCACTTCGAGCAATGCGAGGTTAGGTTCAAAACTTTCTAACTTTTGATCGGAGCGTCTGTTTGAGGCATGATATACCGTCCAGAAAGCCCTCGCCGAGAGCATCACAATGATATGGGACTAAACCTTTTCTGAGTACAAGAAGACGGGTTCATAACTGGGTCTTCAGTTTCTTCGCAGTTTGTCCGTTGAGCTGCCTTGTGCTATTTTCACTCGGGATCGCAGTTATGGTTCTTTCTGACCTTGATGGCATCAATTCGGCTTGATTTTGACCGAATTGGCTTCAAGTTGGAAAAATAACCTTTTTGCCCCTCCAAGGGTTGTCTCCTGTATTGGCGCGGTCTTCAACTATTTTCCCGGAGCTGCCTCTGAGGTTTTGATCTCAGTCGATTATGTTTGTTCTCAGGGTTATCTCCAAGGCTGACTTGGTTTCCTAGGGTTGTCTCTGTGGATGATGTTATGCCTTAGGGTTGTCTCAGAAGTTGATTTGGCCTCTCGGGTTGTGACCGAGGCTTGACCAGACCTCCCAGATTGTGACCGGGCCTGAACTGGATATCCAAGTGTTGTCGCCGGAGTTACTGTACCTCCCGAGTTGTGAACGAGGTTTGACTTTGACATCCCGGGGTTGACATCGGGGTTGAGTTGACATCCCGGTATTGAGATCGGGGCTAAGTTGGCATCCCGGTATTAAGACCGGGGCTGATCTGACATCCCGGTATTGAGACTAGGGTTAAGTTGATATCTCGGTATTGAGATCGGGGCTGAGCTGACATCCAGGTATTGAGACCGGGGCTGAGTTGGCATCCCGATATTGAGATCGGGGCTGAGTTGGCTTCCCGGTATTGAGAACAGGGTTGAGTTGGTATCCCAGTATTGAGACAGGGGCTGAGTTGGCATCCCGGTATTGAGACCGGGGTTGAGTTGGCATCCCGGTATTAAGATCGGGTCTGAGTTGGCATCCCGGTATTAAGACCAGGGCGGAGCTGACATCCCGGTATTGGGACCGGGGTTGAGCTGACATCCTGGTATTGAAATCGGGGCTGAGCTGACATCCCGATATTGAGACCGGGGCTGAGCTGACATCCCGGTATTGAGACCGGGGTTGAAAAGACGGTTTTGCCCCCTGCAGGGTTAGTAATAGGAACGCAAAATTTCAAGTGTCTATCACAGGAATGAATTTTTTTAAGTGTCTAAAGTTGCACCTCTTGATTGTGTATATGTAATGAAGTGAAATGAACAAGATAAAGATTGTTAGACACTGGAAATATAATAGATGTAAATGTAATGCAATGTATGGCATGATATGTTATGAATGTTAGATGCCTTCGAGGGGATGGGGCAATCACTAACTGTTCACGTCATTTTCTCTAGGGGATAAAGTTATCCGTGATAGCCCATGGTGTCGCATTAAGCGGAGGCTAATGGTTTACCATGTTCCTGTGGTGCTAGGCCATTACTGGTAGGGTATCGCTGGTAGGCTATCAAAGACTGTTCTCATCATTTCCTGCTGGCGATGACGTCATGCATGATATCCTTTAGTGAATTCCCTTGACGCCTACTCAACTAGTATCTTGCAAAGTCTCGATCACCATCGAATCTTTTCCAATGCTCCCTCTAGGGATTTGTATAACAGATTCCATCATTTGTCCTCTATGGTCATAAACTGATACACTGTCTTCACCAACGGCTCATTCCCGATGCCTCGCCGGAGTTGTTGCCAGCGACTGAACTGTCAGAACCTTTGACCTTCGTTGAGGAGGCCTTCAACGGCTTCTATCACCGGACCGTTCCCAATGCATCGCTGGGGTTGTTGCAAACGGCTAAAATATCAGACAATATGACCTTCGCTGAAGTAGCATTCAATGACTGATGTCACCGGACCGGGTTGTCACCAGCGGTTGACATTGTCAGGCAATCTGACCTTCGCTAAAGTAGCCCTCAATGGCTGATGTCACCGGACCGTTCCCGATGCATCGCTGGGGTTGTCACCAGCGGCTGATAGTGTCAGGCAATCTGACCTTCGCTGAAGTAGCCTTCAACGGCTGATGTCACCAAACTGTTCCCGATGCTTCTTTGGGGTAGTCGCTGTAACGCCCCCAAATTCTGGCCATAATTCCTCGAATCCAATGTGTCACTATCTAACAATAATAACTAAAATCATACAATCACAGCGGATAATCTAAAATAATATACAATGATTTATTATATTTATTTCCTCAAGTCTCGCAACCTACAGTACTTAATAGATTACATAATAATATCAAATAGAGACTTATTACATAACCCTACTTAAGTTTAGACATAGTTCTGAATCAGTATTAATATATTATCATAGTTGACAAAATACAACACCAAAATTTCTAAGACATAAAGGGACTAGCTCGTATGTAACCTTGCCCTTGCCCTTATCGTTGCCCAAAGGTTCGCCCTACACTTCCTTAATTGAAATGTTTTTAGGGAAAAAAAGAATGAGCAACAAGTTTGCTCAGCAAGTAATATGACAATAAGTGTGAGTAATATATTTTTCAACTCCTCGAAGGGTATAACAAGATATGATAGTCCAAGGATAGTAAGAAATATCAACAGTTCCCAATAACAGTCGCTAAGGACGGAAAGATATTAATAAGATTCAATGTTAAATCAATTCAAGATTTCAAGATAATTGAATACTGAGCAGTCACTAAGGACTATGAACTTCTACTAGAATTAACATAAATAACTGATAATCCAATATAAAAAAAATAAGTACAACAGGTGATCAGCCTAAAGTACCCTATATTATGCATAACATTTCCCCTTCAAGAGGGTTATTCATCTCAGTCAAGTATAAGATTCTGCACCAATCAATTGGTTTGGATAGCTTTCTAATCACGATATAGGTCTAGCCGAATCAAATGGTATAGACCCCTCTTTATAAGTTCAATATTTGATATTAAAGTTTGAAGAATATAATCGACTTTATCTTAGCTATGAAGCAACAAGTCATGAATCGTAATTCGAATAGCTTACTCATACAATGAATGATAGTACAAGCTCAATACATGTTCTATAAGAGTAGAATACTTGCTTACAATATCCGTGGAATAAAGTAATGCAAGAGTTTAGGATACTTGCAATTAATAACACAAGAACGGGTTCAAGGAAACTTGCCTTAAGCGTAGATTACCAAAGTAAAGCTTATCAACACGTCGAATATTCCTATCGTAATATATTTACATGTATAGGATATTCGTTAGCTAAGTACATTCGGTACACAAGCTTGCTATGTAAGTTAAATATACACATATGGCTCTAACTCAGTCATATAAACCTATACGTATGTCACTGCGTATTTATTCATATGTAGCATGAACTCAGATTATAAGACACTATGAACATAGTTCATAACTGTCGTTTAACATTTGAGGTTTATAAATATTTTGTCAATTAAGTATTGTTTCATTGCTTAGCATGCTCATTGATACTTTGAATAACGTTCTGGAAAAGTATTATAGATGAGGACAACCATACAAGTATGTCTCAAGTCCAGATTATAATCAAACAGGCTCTGGTAATTCTGCATATTGGCGCGGCCGCGCTTGGTTTGTACTAAAGAGTGGCGCGGCCGCGCTGCTCCTTGTTCAAACCAAGACATAGGCTGCTCCTACAAAAACCCAATTCATTACGCTTTGCACATATATAAAGGATCATGCCAAACACACATGTCCGACCCCATATTGTCTTTAATATAGTTTGATATCCATTCTCGTTCAATCAAGGCGTTAAGTGGTCAAGTAACGAATTTTCTCACGTTTAATCATTATACTTATGTTATGAGGTCTCTACGTCTCAACTATACATGCTCATGTTAGTTTAGTCATGTATTTCATGTTATGAGGTTCCACTTTCTTTAACACTCGTCTTAATTCACGTTCGACTAGTTTACCATGCATAAGGCTAGTTAGGCATACATTTTGATCATGTCTAGAGGCATATGATATCCTATCATGTTGGTTATAATTTTTAGAATACTTGTAATGTAGTTATCAACAAAACTAGCTTCCAAACTATTAAGGTTTCTTTGGAAAATCTTATGTTAAACAATTCCACATACAATGTAGCTTCACATATCATATGTTTTGCTTTCATATACATAAATAGATCACATAGGCATGCTCACAAGTTCATAACTTAGGTGTATATAGTTTATCCAGTTCGTATGTGAAACTCTAAGTTTCCATTAGAATGTTATCAAAATAATTTAAGCATGCAAAGTAAACATACTATGTTTCATGCTAATGTATATATGAAATCAGATTATAATAGTATGTTTTCAAGCTCAGAATCTAAAGCATACATGGCTCATTGAGTTTGTACTTTGAAAACTCAAGTTCCCTTTGGAAACCAAGCCATGGTGAGTGACTTTATGGAAGGTAGTATAAACTAGCATGTTAAGGACTTGTATGGTCTTATTTAAGTTTAATTAGTATGTTCATCATTTTAGAGACCACAACAAACCATCAACTGGTTCTGCAGAAGGGCGCGACAGCGCCCTGTTTGTACTAGGGAGTGGCGCGGCCTCGCCACTCCGGTTCCAGACCAGAATGCTCTCTTCTATTGCAGAGCTTCTAGACCCATTTCAGAAATCTCTTGAAACATGCTCACAAATAGGCACATTACATCTATAACATGTATATAGACTATTCTAACATATTAACACCATTTCACATTATCAATTCCAACTAATTCATGCCAATTCCTATGAATTAAAATTGCTAAACTTCAAAGTTGAATGAGCATTATACCTCTTGAAGCTTTGAATTGCACAAGACTTGCTCTCAATCTCATAATTCTCTCTCAACTCACTCTTACAACACTTAGCAACAATTTCTAGCAACTTCAAATGAGTAGAGGGGCTTGGTATTTATAGGAGATTGCAATATCCATACAAAGCAATTGCCCCAAGGTTTGAATCAATGGAGGAAGAGGAAAGATGTTGGGCAATTGAGATTGGTTGGAATAGTTGCTAACAACCACATCATCCCACTCCCTTCTCATCATTTGATCTAAGCTATCATGAATTTGGTTTGGTATATAAGAGTAGCATAGCCCTTTTGCCATACACGTGAAAGAGAAAGGAGAGTGACACTCTTTATGGGATAAAGCAATATCTCAGCATTTGCAAGAATGAAATAACATTACACTTAGGTTATACCCATATACATATAATATACACTTAAGTTAAATAAACATAAATGTATACTTAGGTTTTGAAAACAATTGGGTGCAGGATTTTAATGACATTACAATATTACATGGTAGCAAATTGGGGTACATGTATACACCTCAATATATAATCCATGTACATTTTAATATGCTAAATTATGATTTAATTGGATAGTGACATACTACATTATCATAAACCTCATTATTCCAATTATGTTACTTATTAAAATAATTATTAACATTAATTATTCACATACTTTAATTAAATATTCCATATAGTATACATTAATGTACTATACCTATCACATGGTCACATAAGCATTATTTATGTAACTCATACAATTCATTAATCTTATTATATAGTTTTATATATATCACATAGTCTCTTGTAGTGTGACATTACACTTTATATAATATTGTTTGATTCCATATTGTACAAAGTACACATAATATGTATTCTCATAGGTCCAATCATGTGACTCACTTCCTTTTACCATATAGTTTCAATATTACATAGTCATAACCCAATGTGACACTATACTTTAAATTATATAGATGTAGTTACTATACAATATGTGATTACATAACTATATACTAAGCAATTAATTTGAACAAACATTAATTCCATATTATTAATTAACTATTTACTCATTAATATGCTATTACTCATAATAACCATTAATTAATAATATACTATTAATTAATCATCCACTTATTAATCCCTTCTTCAATTAAATTAAATCACAATAATTCTCACCACTGTGTCACACAAGGCATTCTTTGAGCTTATTATAAACTCCACATTTTTTTCAATTATTATAAATTCAATTCGAAATCATTTGAATTAACTCACCTCACAACACATAACCATTTATATTCAAATAAATATTCATGTCCATTAAAAATATTCATTAATAATATTCAAAAATTCTCGGGTATTACATCCTCCCCCCCCCCCTTATAAAAATTCCGCCCTCAAAATTGCTACAGGGTTACACAAATAAATGGGGATAACCCCTCATTATCCTATCTTTTAGCTCCCACGTAGCCTCCTCGACATCGTGGTTACACCAAAGTACTTTTACAGATGAAATAACTTTATTCCTTAATATCGGCTCTTTCATATCTAGTATTTGGATAGAAATTTCTTCATACGCTAGGTTCTTTCCCACTTGAATGGGCTCGTAAGAAATCACGTGCTTGTAGTCGGCCTTGTACGGACGTAACACAGAGATATGAAACACGTTGTGGATGTGCTCCAACTCAGGTGGTAATGATACTTTGTATGCCACTTCGCCCACTCGCTTCAATATCTCGAAAGATCCTATGAATCTTGGACTCAGTTTTCCTTTCTTTGTCGAATCGTATTTTTCCATTCTAGGGAGATACATTCAAGAATACAAAACTGCCGACTTTAAATTCCCAGTCTTGTCGATGCAAGTCTGCGTACTTTTTCTAGCGATCTTGAGCTGCTACCAATCTGACTCTTATCACTGTCACCACTTCCGCGGTCTGTTATACTAACTCTGGTCTGAGTTTTCGTCGCTCTCTGACTTCGTCCCAATATAACGGCGTTCTGCATTTTCTTCCATAAAGAGCTTCGTACGGTGGCATGACGATACTCGCATAATAACTATTGTTATATGCGAATTCTATTAAGGGTAGGTGGTCGTCCCAATTTCCCTTGAAGTCCATCACGCAAGTCCTAAGCATGTCCTACAGCGTTTGTATAGTTCGCTCACTCTGTCCGTCTGTCTGAGGATGATAAGCGGTACTCAACCTCAACTGCGTTCCCATTCTCTCTTGCAAGCTTTTCCAAAAGTTTGACGTGAAGCGCGGATCTCGATCAGAGACAATTGACACCGGCACTCCATGTCGTGAAACAATCTCTTTTACGTATAGGCTTTCTAACTGGTTCAAACTATAGCGGATCTTGATCGGTAGAAAATGTGCGGTCTTCGTTAGTCGACCCACTATAACCCAAATGACATCATAACCTTTCTGCGTGACTAGAAGTCCCACCACGAAGTCCATCGTAATGTGCTCCCATTTCCACTCTAGTATTTCCAATGGTTGTAGTAAACCACTCGGCCGCTGATGCTCTGCTTTAACGCATTGTCAAGTCAGACATCTACCAATGCACTCTATGACTTTTTGGTTCAGATTGGGCCACAAAAAATGTTGCCTCAAATCTCGGTACATCTTCGTGCCTCCCGGATGAACAAAATACGTCGTATTGTGTGCCTCGTGCAAAATTTCTTTTCTTAATTTGGTTACCACTGGTACCCACACTCTCTCTTCAAATCTCAAGATACCGTCTTTATCCCTTCTGAATCTCTCTTCTCCATTTTTTGCGATCCTCTTTCTGATTTTCTCGCACTCTTCATCCTTTTCTTGTGATTCCTTTACTCTATCCAACAAGGTTGGACGAGATTCCATTACAAATAACCTCTCTTCAAGACTCTCCAGTCCTTTTACCTCTATTTCCAATTTTTCCATTTCTCTTATCAACTCTTCCTGAGTCGTCCAGTGAAACAGTTTCTCCCTTCCCTTTTTGCTCAGAGCGTCGGCAACTACGTTTGCCTTACCCTGGTGATAAATAATATCGTAATCATAATCCTTGATTAATTCTAACCACATTCTCTGATGCATATTCAATTCCTTCTGTGTGAAGATATATTTCAGACTTTTGTGGTCCGTGTATATCTCACATTTCTCTCCGTACAAATAATGTCTCCATATCTTCAACGCAAAAACTACTGCCGCTAACTCTAACTCATGAGTAGGGTATCATTTTTCGTAGTCCTTTAATTGTCGTGATGCATACGCAATTACCTTACCGTGTTGCATAAGCACACAGCCAAGTTCCTTGTGCGATGCATCACTATACACCACAAAACCTTCTGCATCGTCTGGTAATGATAATACAGGTGCTTCGCTTAATCTCTTCTTCAATTCTTGAAAACTTTCCTCACATTTTTCTGTCCATACAAATTTCACCGACTTCCTTATCAGATTGGCCAATGGGGTCGCTATCTTAGAAAAATCTTGGATAAATCTTCGATAGTATCCAGCTAACCCTAAGAAACTTTTTATCTCTGTTGGGGTTCTCGGCTGTTCCCAATTACTCACTACTTCAACCTTTGCAGGGTCTACTGAGATCCCATTCTTATCCACCACGTGACCTAAGAATTGAAACTTCTCCATCTAAAATTCACACTTAGAAAATTTTGCGTACATCTTCTCCTTCCTTAGTGCCTCCAAAACAATCTTCAGATGTTCGGCATGCTCTTCCTCTATCTTTAAGTAGATCAAGATGTCGTTGATGAAAACTACCACAAACTTATCCAAGTATGGCTTCAAAACTCGGTTCATCAAGTCCATGAATGCTGCCGGAGTATTAGTCAATCCGAATGACATTACCACAAAGTCGTAATGTCCATAACGGGTTCAAAATGCAGTCTTTGGTATGTCTTCTTCCCGTACTTTCAGTTGGTGATAACCTGTCTGTAGGTCTATCTTCGAGAAACACTTCGCTCCCTTTAGTTGATCAAATAAGTTGTCTATCCTCAGTGGTCTTGATCGTTACTCTGTTTAATTCTTGATAATTGATATAGAGCCTCATCGATCCATCCTTTTTCTTAACGAACAACACTGGTGCTCCCCAAGGAGACACACTTGGTCGTACGTAACCTTTATCTAATAACTCTTGCAGTTGTATCATCAACTCTTTCATTTCTACTGGTGCTATACGATATGGAGCTTTTGAAATCGGTGCAGTTCCCGATGCTAAGTCTATTATAAATTCGATTTCTCTGTCTGGCGGAAGACCAGGCAGATTGTCCGGACATACATGTTGGAATTCATTCACTACAGATATATCCTTAATTTCTACTCCCTTTTTCTGAGTATCTACAATGTAAGCTAAGTAACCTACACATCCTTTTCTTAATAATTTCTTGGCCTTCATCATCGTAAGACAACACGATTACTTAAGCGATGAGCTACAATAAAACACTACCTTAGACTTACTCGGAGTTTGAAGGTTCACACTTTTATTCTGACAGTCAATTATTATAGCATGGTTATATAACCAATCCATTCCAAGTATTACGTCGAATTCTCCCAATCTAACTGCAATCAAGTCTACGCTCAGTTCATGATCTCTAATGTATGCGCGATAATTTTGATAAATGAATTCTACAGGGATTACTTCCTTATTCGCAAATTCTATGTTCAAGGGATCTTCTAATCGTTCTCGGGGTGTATTAAGTCTACAAGCAAATTCTTCAGATACAAAAGAACAGGTGGCACCCGAATTAAATAATACATATGCATTTATATCATTGATTGGGATTATACTTGACACCACGTCCTTCGCAGCTACTGCGTCCTAGACGGTCATGTTAATGGTCCTAGCGGTTGGGCGGTTGGATTGTGCCGGTCCGCTGATCATCAGTTTGTTTCCCCCTTATTGGCTGCTACCTCCGCCACTTCCCTTCTTCGGGTAATACTAGATCCGGTGCTCTGTCGAGCCGCAAGCAAAACATCCTAGGATCTTCTTTGGTTTCGGGCAGTTGGGTGAAATGTGCCCCTCCTGACCGCAGTTGTAGCAAGTGTCGCATCCCTTCCAGCACTCACCTTGGTGATTCTTTTCATATTTTGGGCATCCCACTGCCCTCTTCTTAAATCCTCCACGAAAGTTCCCCGACTAATTGTTATTTTTTTTGTTGTTGTTGTTATTGTTCTCCCACTTCCTCTTTTCCAAATTACTTCCTCCACTACTGCTACCTCCTCCCCGATTTTCTCCTTCGGTATTCTTTTCTTTCTTCTTCTTGTTATACAGACTTAAGGCCTCATTGCCACCTTCTGCAATGATCGCCTTCTGCAGCAATATCGCAAAGGAATCAATTTGAAGAACTGATACCTTATTAAATAGTCAAGGCTTCAGTCCTTGTTCAAAATGTCTCACTTTCCTCTCCTCATCTCTGACTTGGTGTTCTGTAAATCGCGCTAGTTCATTGAACTTAGTCGTGTACTGCGCCATCGTCATATCACCTTGCTTCAATTCTAAGAACTTCACCTCCATCCTATTCTTCATGCTTTTCGGGAAGTAGTTCTCGAAAAACAGAGTCTTGAATCTATCCCAAGCTATTATCCCTTCTTCAGCTCTTTGTTGATTAACCTCCCACCAGTAGTTGGCTTTGCCTCTCATCATATATGTAGCACACATAGTCTTCTAGTCTTCATCTACTCGAGCAATAATGAAACCTTCTCTATATCCTTAACCCATGTCTGAGCTATGATCGGATCGGTAGTACCCTCAAACTCTGGGAGTCCTACACTCCTAAAATCTTTGAAACTTGTGACTGGTACTGCTTGAGGATTGGGGCGAATGGGTTCGTTATTCCTTCCCCTAAGAGCTTCTCCTAACAAGTTTACTAGCTTCTAGATCGGGTCTACTTGTTCCCTCTCATTATTCACGGATTCTTCAGGTGCAGTTAATCTACGCCTTGGTGCTATTATCTGCATCACAAATTTTTCATTTTATTAATACTCAATATTATTATTTAAATATTTCTTTAATATTAAAGGCATAAAATTTTATAACACGTTTCTGAAATAAGATCATTTATATTCATATGCCAATTATTTTCATTACATGCTTTTTCCTAGCATATTTCTATAAATGTCATCACATATATCCCCTACTATCACAAAAGATGGGGAATACACCAACCTACTACCCCTCTAACATAAGCCTACTCGGGGTTTATATATCTATCCCATACTACTAAAGCTACTACTAGTCTAGCTAAGGATCTCATCCCATCATCTCGCGCTCCACAGCTCTCTTATACTCTATCTGCGCTATGTACGCCACCAACACTCAGCTCACAGTGTGTAGGGTCTGTCTCTGCTCCGTTGTGTAGTGGTATACACCATCGATCATCCTCTCAATAGATGAATGGAACACATACCCCATCTTGTTCATCTTCCTCTTGTTGTATCTGACTTCATCCTCCAAGTCGTCTACTCTTTCATTTGCTAGTTCCCACTTCTCCTTGAAGTGAATCCTATCCATGACCTCCAACTCTAGCTGAGTACGGAGTGCCTCTTTCTCTGTCTTCTCGCTTAGTTCCCTCTGCTCTACCTCTTGCAGCTTTCCTGCTCGACCCACATTCCTAGCCACCGACTTGTGAAACAAGGTCCCCATCTGGATCCCTATCTCCTTGTGGTAGGCAATCTCCACCTCTAACTCCTGTATGGCGAGCTTCCTCTGGTGGTCCTCATCCCTCAGTTTCTGAAACTCAGACTCTCTCTCCTGGGCCTCAGCCTCCAGCTCCTATACTCGATAATCTAACTCTAGAATCCGCTCCTCGTACTCTCCTAGCATATGCTCCTCCAGGTTAGGCTCGTAAGAGTCCTCCATGGGATCGCTCTCCGTAGGCTCATCCTCCACATGCTCGTCCTCCATGGGTTCCTCTTCTAGGTCAAACTCTACCTCGATATCGTCCTCATCGTCAGACTCAGACGATGTAACAGCCTACACAGGCACATGTTGGGTTTGTACGAAATCGTGACGTAATCAAATTGCAAAAATTAGCGGAAGCATGGTATATCAGAGTTTTAAAAATTTCTACAAAACCATTACCCGGATCATCCTTTATGCAAATTATTAATTTAAAATAATAAATAAGAAGTTATGAAATCATACCCTTGTAGAACGAAGCTTCCATAGGTACTAGTTCAACTCCTTGTTCTTCGTGATCTCCTTGAATTTTCGGGTTAAATTCCTTCCTTTGATCAACGTTAGCCACCCAAGTGTTTGGCCTCTAGAGGTGATCCACCAAGGAAGAGGAATTATCAAGAAGGAGGGTCTTTGGCTAAACCTTAATTTTATATCCTCTATAGAAAAGGAGTACTCTCCAACAATTGGAATTGCATCATTCAATATCTATTATAAGACTCCTCTTACATAGATATTGGTCAATCCTTCTAATCCTATTAGACATGGGATTTCTTTTAATTAATTAAACTCCTTTAATTAATTTAGGCTTCCCATCATATGGGAATAATTAATTAAATTTATTTAATTAATTTATCTCCTAATCTTATTAGGAATAAATGAGAGTACTAATATTAAATTAATTACTAAACTCCTTTAGAAATTAAAATAATAATAATTGTAATAATATTAATAAGACTCCTCTTATTAATTTATATTTAATATTTTCAAAATATTAAATAATAAACATTAAGCTATTTAATTTATTCTATCACTATAGATTAAATTAATTACACTTAATGCATTATTACGATTATGCCATTACCTTCTTAAATAATTACTCTTCCTTTTATGGTGTGACCCTTTAGGTTCTCTATATTAAACCGGTTGTGAATAAATCAATTAGAACAATTCTAATCTTATTTAAATAAATAAATTAAACTAATAATCTATTTAAATAAATAATATTTATTCTACAATAGGGATAAGCCACCCTAGCGATCAACGACTTTCCAGATAATATAGATTTCAACATTAATCATAAAAGAACCTGTGAGTAAATAGTTACCATACAATTCAATCCTTCCACCATATAATGTCCCAATTAAATATAAGACATGAATTTACTGTCAATTCTTATTTTATTTAATTATATGTATTTCGATTAGAAAATGCACAACTCCAAATAATGCAAATTAGAAACTCCTTTCTAATTTCATTTTACCTTGGCCAAGGATTCCTGGGTTGTCATTTAATGAATCACATAGGACATATCTCCTCTTTTACTAGAGGTGGTAGATTCTTTATTGATCATTCATTATCTCCATTTGTAACTCATTATACCCAAGCATACCTTTTTATATACCCTAAAGGACTTTAAGGAATAAGTTAAAGTATAATTCATTACATACAAGATACTATGTTGATCTCAAGTCCAAGGATCACTTGTACTACTATCACATTAGGAATTCCTATTGACAGGCGAGTAAAACTCCATTAGGTATTCCATAGGGAGTCACGTTCAGTGAACTTATTCTCCAATAAGCACCTACATACTTGTTTTAGTGTCTCCACACAAATGATCATGAGATCAATCATCCTCATCCAATGAGCAAGCAACATATGTACCAATCTATCCGGATTTACTAATCCCCTTTTTAGTAATCCCACGATTTGGAACTATTTTAGTTTTAGAGCTTTCTAAGAATTTAGATCTCATTAGCATGATCATCATCATGATTCTAAAAGCATTGCTTAAAACTATGGGTTATTTACATATTATAAAAACAGCACCATGTAGATAATTAATTGCCTTTAATAAATGAATATTTTATTAATAAATAAATAAGATTGTTTACAAAGTACGTGCTTTATCATCATACATGATTGGCTTGTATGCACACTACTATCAGCACAGCCTCTAGAGGCGCCTCATATACCACATGTATATCTCTGGGCTCCTCCTCTGCCACTCTACTAGGTCATCCCATGTCTGTCATCCTACAATCACAAATATAAGAAAAACAAACAGCAACTCCATTAGAACGTTAAATAAAATATACGTTCATTGTATATAATGAAGTTAATATTTCATAACACACTAAGTCTCTCAAGGAAAACTCTACATGAGTTTTATCTCCTTCTAACTTTTTAAGTTCTCCTAAGATATAATCTAAGGACACTCGCTCCTAAGGTTTATAACTACAGCTCTGATACCAACCTGTGACGCCCCCAAATTCGGGCCATAATGCCTCGAATCTAGTGTGTCACTATCTACCAATAATAACTAAAATCATACAATCACAGCGGATAATCTAGAATAATATTAATAATTTATTATATTTATTCCCCTAAGTCTCGCAACCTATAGTACTTAATAGATTATATAATAATATCAAATAGAGACTTATTACATAACCCTACTTAAGTTTAGACATAGTTCTGAATCAGTCTTAATACATTATCATAGTTGTCATAATACAACACCAGAATTTCTAAAACATAAAGGGACTAGCTAGTTGGTAACCTTGCCCTTGCCCTTATCGATGCCGGAAGGTACGCCCTGCTCTGCCTTAACTGAAATATTTTTAGGGAAAGCAAGAATGAGCAACAAGTTTGCTCTGCAAGTAATATGACAATAAGGATGAGTAATATATTTTTCGACTCCCCGATGGATATATTATAACGATTGAGATTTTACATATTAAATTTTAAATATTTATTGAGTAAATAAATATTTTATGTGATTTATTTATTGAATTAAATAAATAAATTATGTGATTTTGTGGAGTAATTTAATTAAGAGTTTTATATTAATTAAATGAATATTTAATATTTAATTTAATTGATGTATATTGATTTTATAGTATAATTTTAATTTAATTGAGATAATTAAATTAGATGATGTATGTGGTGAGTGTTGTATGAAATTATAATTAGCGAGTAATTATAATTGTTATGTGATTAATTGATGTTAGATTTTAATTAATTAAATAGGAATGTTAAAGATTTAATTAATTGAAGTATAACATTAAAGTATGTGTTAAAAGGATTTATTAAAATAAAGAAAAGAATTTTTAAATGGTTTTAACCAAACAAGGCCCTTACTTTTGTTTTAAAATGGTTTTTGCCAAACAGGGCTCTTACATTGTTTTAAACCTATTTTACCAAACAATGTCTTAGTACTAGTAATTTGTTTTTAAAAGTAACATTGTTTTGCCAAACAAAGCCTTGTGGCTTTTGAAATTCTGTAACTGATAATTTAATAATATTATTAAGTGTTAATTAGTATACGTATATTATTATATCAGTTATATATGTATATTACGTTAAGAAAAACAACGTTAGAAAGTTAGGTTGTTAGAGAGAAAAGAACACAGTGAGTTAGAGAGAAGAATTGCTAAGCTTGAAGTCTAGAAATCATTATCCTCCTATTTTAACCTATTAACAAAGGGTATAATCTATAATCTCTACCCTTAGAACTAAATTTATGTGTTCTTCGTGTTTTATTCTTTGTCAAAGCAAATTTTCATGAAAATGTATAATCATGAATTGTTTATATATAGTGTATTCATGTGTTGTTTATAAGTGAATTTTATGCCATAAACAAGTTTTCAGAAATCAAATTGGTTATAAAATATGTTTTAATAGAAATTTGTGTTCTTATGAATTTTAATATTTTTAGTTGAATTAGAATGAAAGATTGATTTAAGCATGAAGTTATGTGTAATATATGTTATAGCATGGTATGATATGAGTTATATAGTTGTTTCAACAATTCAATTCATGAAATTTTGATAAACAAGAGGAATTGTGTTCATAATAATTTTCTGTGAATTAATTTCTGAAATATGGCTTTTGAAACTATCAAATTGATGTTTGATTATGAGTTATTGTTGAAATTGATCATGTATTATGTTAGTATATTATGAATGGAAGTTATTACAATTGAAATTACTTGAATTGATTGAAAAACGAATTCGTAGTAGCAAAATTTGTCAAGAACGCTTAAAATTGTGTTTTTCTTCGAAAATCATGAAATCTTTGTTTTGATTATGTGATGTACGGATTTTATATGTTGTACTCATGATAAAGATTTTGAAATATTGTTTGTATCAAGTTTAATGTTAATCATGTTTGGAAAAATAGAATTTGGTGTGAAGAAATAAGCCAAATTGGCTTATTTCTCTTCCAGTTCGCGAACCAGCCCCTTCATCAGACCAGGGACCCGCCCCAGCAGGGCTATTGCCCTTTGGGGCCCGCCCCAGCGGGTTACCTTATTGTCAGGAAAATTTGGTTTTTGGTTTTTGAGTTTTCATACCCCGTTTGTTTAGCTAACTTATTTCTATGACTTCATAAGTGTAATAGATAACATGTTTTTGATGTGTTTAAGATAGAGTGAATTATGTTATGAATATGTTACATGTGTGTGAGTGTGTTACTTTCATAAGGTACACAACACGATTGATAGCGTTATAAGCTTATGAAATGTGTGTCGTGAATGTAGACTTACGTATTAGACTAGTTAGCAACCAATGTGGTAAATTACATTATGAGTTGGACTTGGATATGAAGTTCGACGATTTGAACATTGTAGTTGGATACTAATAGACTCTTTAAACGTAATGTAATGTGTAGGGTAATTGTGGAAGTGGTAATAGTTATTAAAGTGTAGCTTGCGCTTGAGGCAAGTTTTCTAACTCTAAACTTGTAATTTAAATTATGCAAGTCTTCTAGTTAAGCGAGTTTCCATTTCGAACTTGTTGTCTACTTTGTCCGAGCTTTGTTGTATTCTATTATTCATAATACTCGAATATTGAAGTATTATTGAGGTATTGTGATCTTGACTAGTTGTTCAAGCAAGATCTACTTATTCTTTCAGTTGCTTTGAGTTAATTCTAAAGCCTGCCTATCTGTTATGTAGATTTATTCTATATCTTGCAATTGGTTCATGAATCTTATATTATTGAACTGTTAAAGTATTGTGAGTCGATTCAACTACTCCTAGTTGATGATAGTTGAAACTCTAAAGTTCCCTTATCTATCCAAACCAAACTTTCTTTGCTGCGGACTTGTATTCAAATTACTAAGAATGAACAACCCTATTTACTAGGGGACATTTATGCGAAAGCGTTAAGATGGTTGTGCACAATTCATGGTACAAAGGGTTAATCCCTCTGAGTACGAGTTAAAGGTCCATAGTCTTAATGACTATTAAAGGTTAAATAGAAATATTTATAACCTAGGACAAAAGTTCAATGTCTTATTGACCCTTAGATGATTCTATATTTGAATTCTACATATTGATGAAAGAATTATAATTCAATTCTTTATTTTGATGAAAGTAAAGTTATTCAAACTCTTTTGAGACTATTCACTTATGTCATATCACTGTTGTATTTCCAAGTGAGCTTTTGTTTGCTCACTCTTGCATGTTTTACCACCCATTGCAGTTGAAACCAAGAATGTTGACGTAACGTCAACAAGTAAGGGAAAAGGAAAGTTGAACAAGTGAAGGCTTGTTGTTTCGAATTTCTATTGGAATAAAACTTAGTTAATTATGTTTTATTTTCCGCATTTTTGTTTGATGTTAAGGTTTAGTTAACCCTAGGATTTTATTCGGAAAAGTTGTAATCCTTTGTCAAGGAAGATTTTATTTAAGTTTTATGAAGCTTGTAATTGGTTTTGCAATTCTTTATTATTGGGTAGATATATGTTTTAAATAGAAAGTTAACATCAAATTATGTGGAAACGAAGTACCCGGATTTGGGGGTGTCACAAGTTGGTATCAAAGCTATAGGTTATGAACCTTAGGTGGGGGAAAACCTTAGGTAGTAGCCTTATAGTAAGATCGAAAAGATAGTGGTGATAGGTAAAGATAATAAACTACTTTATGTGCTATGTGTTTACATTTAGGTATTCGAAGAGTGATGACTCGATATCACGTAATAATAAACTTTAAAAATTCTTTTGTCAAGATGACGAACGCTGGAGAACCCAGTCAGGCTAGAGAGGATATACCTCAGGTGCCTAGAAGGGAGGACCCCCGAGACATCCATGTTGTCTGGGAGCAGCTGGTTAGGAGATAGCCATCTCCAGTGATCACCGTAGCTGGTCGGGAGTGTGAACTGACACCTATTCCAGAGGAAGAGGGCGAGGACGAGTCTGAAGAGGAGGAAGAAGATCCCGAAGAGGAATTCCCACCTCACTTTATTAGTGTTGAGATGTACGAAGCAGTCTACGACAGTAACGTGGAGCTATATGGTCGAGTCGGAGAGCTCGAAGAAACCATCCAGCAGCGGGACGAGACTATCGAAGAGATAACTAGTGACCTAGGAGAAGCGCAGTGGAAGCTAATCCACGTAGAGAATGATAGAGACACGGCTCGAGCAGAGCTAGCAAAGCTGAAACAAGACATCCAGGAAGAGTCAACAAAGAGTGCCCGAGCTGAGGAAACAAGCTTGAGGGCTACTCAACGAGCCGATTGAGCTTAGAATGAGGCTGAAACCAAGAGAGCCAAGCTATGGGAGACAGAATACGCTTTCCATACGGCCATAGATAGGGCCCAGGACCGTATCTTCTATTACCCAGCTCAGTTCTAAGGTTTACCCTGGTATGTGGTGGACCGAAGGACAGCGTTTCGGGTGATGGAGGAAGAACGTAGAGAGGCTGTGCGACGTCTTAATATGCCTTGACATTAGAGCTTTTAAATTATGTGTTTCTTTTTGTATTTAAATAAATGTTAATCCCATAATCTGAGATAATAATGGGATAAAGTGATGATGTAGTCCTGTAACTTGTTCCAGTTCAGGAAAGATGATGTAAATAGCAAGAATGCTATCTATCCTATGTTTTTAAAACTACGAGTAATGAATAAAAGAAGTTTATTGGCGTGCTACGTGTTCATATATGAATTGAGTTATTTAATTGTTTAAGTTTAACTTGAATACATGAGAATTGAATGAAGGAGCTAATAATAATTTTCTGAACAGAAAATGCCTCCTAGAAGAAGACCTACACGTCAAAACCTCGAGGGTTCAATGAATAACACAACAATAACGATGGAATAAACCCTAACTCGGTTCAACAGTTAGTGAACCTGTTGACAGGAGCGATGGCAAATTAGCCGCAAGTGCAGGCCACGACGTTCAAATAGTTTAAGGTAGTAGGACCGCCAGAGTTTAAGGGATCGACAAACTCAATAGATGCACAGACGTGGGTTATGGAAATGGAGAAGGTGTTTGACGTGGCTAGGGTCGGTGAAGACCAGAAAATGGCATTTGCAACTTTCATGTTGAAGTCAGATGCTAGCTTCTGGTGGCAGGCTAATAAGACCAGAGAAGGTGAAGGAGTCATAATGTGGGAACATTTCATGGAAATGTTCTACGAAATGTACTTCCCTGTGAGTTCGCAGGACCAGATAGAGGTCCAATTCCTAGAGCTGAAGCAGGGAGGGATGACGGTGTCTAAATACGCCGCAAAGTTCAACGAGTTGGTCAGGTTTGCTACTTAGCAGGTCAGCACGGACGCTAGGAAGGCGAGAAGGTTTGAGTGGGGACTGAAACCCTGGCTCTATAGCAAGGTATCTATGTTCCAGCTGAACACGTTTGCAGCTGTGCTGGAAAAGGCCATTCTAGTTGAAAGAGGGAGCGAAGCCGTGACTAAATTCAACCAGGATAAGAAAAAGAAGAATGAGACGGAAAACAAGGCTGGTGGTAACGGGGATATCCATTAGAAAAGGAAGTGGAATAACAGTACCTCTGCTGGGAGTCAGCAGGGAGGCCAATAGAAGAGGAAGCTCGAAGCATGTGCTACATGTGGGAAGGCTCACACTGGAATGTGCATGAAAGGGAAACGGGTGTGCTACAACTGTGGTCAGGAAGGCCACATCGCGCCAAATTGTCTAAACCCAGAGAAGGGAGCTTGCTATACATGTGGATCCAAGGATCACATGGCTCGCAACTACCCTAAGAAGCCAGCGGCAGGGTCAACAGGAAATTGCAGCGGCAGCACTCTGACTATTACCAGACCATTGCCACTGCAAGCCGTTTAACCCACTGCCCGTACGTTCAATATGACAGTGTAGGACGCCGTGCAATCAAAGGATGTGGTGGCAGGTATTATTCTGATCAATAGTATAAATGCATATGTATTATTTGATTCGGGTGCTACTTGTTCATTCTTATCTGATGATTTTGCTAAAACCCTAGACTTACCTATAGAGGAGTTAGCTTACCCTTTGAACATAGAAATTGCGAATAGGGAAGTCATTCATGTTAGGTTTGTATATAAGTGTTGGGTTTGTACGAAATCGTGATGCAATCAAATTGCAAAAATTAGCGGAAGCATGGTATATCAAAGTTTAAAAAATTTCTACAAAACCATTACCCGGATCATCCTTTATGCAAATTATTAATTTAAAACGATAAATAAGAAGTTATAAAATCATACCCTTGTAGAACGAAGCTTCCACAGGTACTAGTTCAACTCCTTGTTCTTCGTGTTCTCCTTGAATTTCCGGGTTAGATTCCTTCGTTTGATCAACGTTAGCCACCCAAGTGTTTGGCCTCTAGAGGTGATCCACCAAGAAAGATAAATTATCAAGAAGGAGGGTGTTTGGCTAAACCTTAGTTTTCTATCCTCTATAGAAAATGAGTACTCTCCGACAATTAGAATTGCATCATCTAATATCTATTATAAGACTCCTCTTATATAAATATTAGTCAACCCTTCTAATCCTATTAGACATGGGATTTCTTTTAATTAATTAAACTCCTTTAATTAATTTAGGCTTCCCACCACATGGGAATAATTAATTAAATTCATTTAATTAATTTGTCTCCTAATCTTATTAGTAATAAATGAGAGTACTAAATATTAAATTAATTACTAAACTCCTTTAGAAATTAAAATAATAATAATTGTAATAATATTAATAAGACTCCTCTTATGAATTTATATTTAATATTTCCAAAATATTAAATAATAAACATTAAGCTATTTAATTTATTCTATCACCATAGATTAAATTAATTACACTTAATGCATTATTACGATTATGCCATTACCTTCTTAAATAATTATTCTTCCTTTTATGGTGTGACCCTTTAGGTTCTCCATATTAAACTGGTTGTGAATAAATCAATTAAAATAATTTTAATCTTATTTAAATAAATAAATTAAACTAATAATCTATTTAAATAAATAATATTTATTCTACAATAGGGATAAGCCTCCCTAGCGATCAACGACTTTTCAGATAATATAGATTTCAACATTAATCAAAAAGAACCTGTGAGTAAATAGTTACCATACAATTCAATCCTTCCACCATACAATGTCCTAATTAAATATAAGACATGGATTTACTGTCAAGTCTTATTTTATTTAATTATATGTATTTCGATTAGAAAATGCACAACTCCAAATAATGCAAATTAGAAACTCCTTTCTAATTTCATTTCACCTTGGCCAAGGATTCCTGGGTTGTCATTTAACGAATCACATAGGACATATCTCCTCTTTTACTAGAGGTGGTAGATTCTTTATTGATCATTCATTATCTCCATATGTAACTCATTATACCCAAGCATACCCTATATATGCCTTAAAAGGTCTTAAGGAATAAGTCAAAGTATAATTTGTTACATACAAGATACTATGTTGATCTCAAGTCCAAGGATTACTTGTACTACTATCACATTAGGAATTCCTATTGACAGGCGAGTAAATCTCCATAAGGTATTCCATAGCGAATCACATTCAGTGAACTTATTCTCCAATAAGCACCTACATACTTGCTTTAGTGTCTCCACACAAATGATCATGAGATCAATCATCCTCATCCAATGAGCAAGCAACATATGTACCAATCTATCCGAATTTACTAATCCCCTTTTTAGTAATCCCACGATTGGGAACTATTTTAGTTTTAAAACTTTTTAAGAATTTAGATCTCATTAGCATGATCATCATCATGATTCTAAAAGCATTGCTTAAAACTATGGGTTATTTACATATTATAAAAATAGCAACATGTAGATAATTAAATGCCTTTAATAAATGAATATTTTATTAATAAATAAATAAGATTGTTTACAAAGTACGTGCTTTATCATCATACATGATTGACTTGTATGCACACTACTATCAATAAGAACTGTAGATTGGACATTAAGGGTCAGGAGCTGAGGGTAGATTTGATTCTGATAAAACTTGGGGAGTTCGATGTCATATTGGGAATGGACTGGTTGCTCAACCATAGAACGGTAATCGACTGTCAGAAGAAGTCGGTAAACCTTACGACTCCGTCAAAGGTAGTGTTCTATAGTAGTAAACCGCCTAGACAGGCGAGCTGTCTGACAGTGATGCAAGCCAAGAAACTTTTAACGTAAGGCTATGTACGATATCTAGCCTACGTAGTAGATACGCGTAAGGAGAGCCCGAAGGTAGAATAGATTCCAGTGGTTAAGGAGTTTGTGGACATTTTTTCGAGCGATTTGCCAAGACTTCCGCCAGATAAGGAGATAGAGTTCGTGATCGACTTAGCGTCGGGAACTGCTCCAATTTTGAAAGCTCAGTACCGAATGGCTCCAGTTGAAATGAAGGAACTGATGGTGCAATTACAAGAATTGTTAGACAAGAAGTATATTCAACCGAGCATTTCGCCGTGGGGAGCGCCAGTTTCATTCATGAAGAAGAAGGATGGATCGATGCGTCTTTGCATTGACTATAGAGAATTGAACAAAGTTACGATCAAGAATAGGTATCCCTTACCTAGGATCGATGACTTGTTTGATCAATTGAAGGGTGCTAAATACTTCTTGAAAATTGATTTAAGAAGCGGGTATCATCAATTGAAGGTGAGAAAGGAAGATATACCAAAAATGGCTTTTAGGACTCGATATGGTCATTACGAGTTCTTGGTGATGTCATTTGGTCTAACGAATGCCCCAGCTGCATTTATGGACTTAATGAATAGTGTGTTTAAGCCATTCCTGGACAAGTTTGTAGTTATTTTCATAGATGATATTTTGATTTATTCCAAGACCGAGGAGGAACACACTGAACACCTAAGGCTAACCTTAGAATTGCTGAGATAAGAAAAACTTTATGCAAAATTCTCGAAGTGCGAATTCTGGTTGGGTCATATGCAATTTCTTGGCCACGTGATCGACAAAGACGGTATTTTGGTGGATCCGTCGAAGGTTGAAGAGGTAATGAATTGGGATCAGTCGAAAATGCCGTCTGAGGTGAGGAGTTTCTTGGGATTGGCAGGTTATTACCGGAGATTTATCCAAGATTTTTCCAAGATCGCAACTTCGTTGACGAATTTGACATGTAAAATAGTTAAGTTTGTTTGGACGGAGAAGTGTGAGGAAAGTTTCCAAGAATTGAAGAAGAGGTTGAGTACTGCGCCTGTGTTATCTTTACCAGATAGTACGGGGAATTTTGTGGTATATAGTGACGCCTCACATAAGGGTTTAGGCTGCATGTTGATGCAGAGTGGCAAGGTCATTGCTTATGCATCACGTCAGTTGAAGGATTACGAGAAGGGGTATCCGACTCATGACTTAGACCTGGAGGTAGTAGTGTTTGATCTAAAGATTTGGAGACACTACCTATATGGAGAGAAGTGTGAAATATACACAGATCACAAGAGTCTGAAGTATATTTTTACCCAGAAGGATTTGAACATGCGCCAAAGGAGATGGTTGGAGCTGATCAAAGACTACGACTACGAAATACTTTACCATCCGGGTAAAGCTAACATTATCGCCAACGCTTCGAGTAGAAAGGGTCGAGAGAAGCTGAATATGTTAACTGAATAGGATCAGTTAATAGAACAAATGGCTAGATTAGAGCTGGAAGTGAAGTTTCTGAAGGAATCGGATGAGAAGTTGTTTCAAGTAACTACTTGTTCTACTCTAGTAGAAAAAGTGAAAGAAGCACAACTTCATGATGAAGAATGCAAAAAGATTTGGAAAAGAATAGCAGATGGTGAAGAGTTCAAATTTAAGATTAACAGTGAGGGACTGCTACGATTTGAAGGTAGAATCTGGGTACCGCCAGTACCAGAAGCTAAGGAGGAGATTTTGAGCGAAGCACACAGTTCAAAATATTCAATTCACCCTGGGAGTACGAAGATGTACTAGAATCTTAGGCATCATTTCTAGTGGCCGAATATGAAGAGGGATGTTGCTGAGTGTGTTGCGAAATGTCTAACTTGCCAGAAAGTCAAGGCAGAACACCAGAGACCAAGCGGATTGCTACAACCGTTAGAAATTCAAGAATGGAAGTGGGAGCATATCACGATGGATTTTGTGGTTGGTCTTCCAGCAACTCAGAAGGGTTTAGATGCGATTTGGGTCATTGTAGATCGACTGACGAAGTCTGCCCACTTTTTGCCGATCAGGATTAAGTACAACTTAGAACAATTGGCGAAGTTGTACGTTAAGGAAATTATTTCTCGACACGGTGTTCCGGTGTCAATTGTGTCAGATAGAGATTCGTGATTTACGTCGAATTTCTGGAAGTGTTTGCAAGAGTGTATGGGAACGCAATTGCAAATGAGTACAGCATACTATCCTCAGACCGATGGCCAGAGCGAGAGAAAGATTCAGACGCTTGAGGATATGCTGAGAGCTTGCGTGATGGATTTCAAGGGAAGCTGGGATGATCATCTACCATTGGTGGAATTTGCCTACAACAATAGTTACCATGCGAGTATCGGCATGCCGCCTTACGAAGCGTTATACGGCAGGAAATGCAGAACTCCTTTGTGCTGGGATGAAGTCGGTGAAAGGCAACTGTTGGGACCAAAATTGGTGTAACAAACTTCCAAAATAGTGAAGCTGATCAGAACCAGATTGGTTGCTGCTCAAGACAGACAGAAGAAATATGTCGATCAACATCGATAGAACCGAGAATTCTTACCAGGGAGCTTCGTTTTCCTGAAAGTATCTCCCTGGAAGGGGAAGATTCGATTCAGCAAGAAAGGGAAGCTGAGTCCCCAATTTATTGGACCTTTCGAGGTACTACGAAAGGTGGGCGAGGTTGCTTATGAGGTAGCATTACCTCCAGAGCTCGAGAATATAAACGTCTTTCATATTTTTGTGTTACGACCTTACAAACAGGACTATAAACATGTAATAGAATACGAGCCTTTACAGTTTGATAAAGACTTGACATACGAAGAAGTGCCTGTTCAAATAGTTGATAGAAAGGAACAAGTACTTAGGAATAAAGTGATACCTTCTGTTAAGGTAATTTGCAGGAACCTTAGTGCTGAAGAAGCCACGTGGGAACTCGAACATGTAATGAGAAAATCGTATCCTCAATTATTTGCTTAATTAATTTGTGTAACCCCTTATATATCGATTCTGGGGATAGAATCCTTTTAAGGGGGGGAAAATGTAACAGATGAGATTGATTTTTTTTTATTATGTGTGATTCTAGGGACAGAATCCTTTTAAGGAGGAAAGATTGTAACGATTGAGATTTTACATATTAAATTTTAAATATTTATTGAGTAAATATATATTTTATGTGATTTATTTATTGAATTAAATAAATAAATTATGTAATTTTATGGAGTGATTTAATTAAGAGTTATATATTAATTAAATGAATATTTAATATTTAATTTAATTGATGTATATTGATTTTATAGTATAATTCTAATTTAATTGAGATAATTAAATTAGATGATGTATGTGGTGAGTATTGCATGAAATTATAATTAGCGAGTAATTATAATTGTTATGTGATTAATTGATGTTAGCTTTTAATTAATTAAATAAGAATGTTAAAGATTTAATTAATTGAAGTGTAACACTAAAGTATGTGTTAAAAGGATTTATTAAAATAAAAAAAGAATTTTTAAATGGTTTTAACCAAACAAGGTCATTACTTTTGTTTTAAAAGGGTTTTTGCCAAACATGGCCCTTGCATTGTTTTAAACCTATTTTATCAAACAATGCCTTAGTACTAGTAATTTATTTTTAAAAATTACCTTGTTTTGCAAAACAAAGCCTTGTGGCTTTTGAAATTCTGTAACTGATAATTTAATAATATTATTAAGTGTTAATTAGTATATGTATATTATTATATCAGTTATATATATATATATACATATATATATATATATTACGTTAAGAAAAACAACGTTAGAAAGTTAGACTGTTAGAAAGAAAAGAACAAAGTGAGTTAGAGAGAAGGAGAGGGAATTGCTAAGCTTGAAGTCTAAAAATCATCATCTTCCTCTTTTAACCTATTAACAAAGGGTATGATCTATCATCTCTACCCTTAGAACTCAATTTATGTGTTCTTCGTGTTTTATTCTATGTCAAAGCAAATTTTAATGAAAGTGTATAATCATGAATTGTTAATATATAGTATATTCATGTGTTATTTATAAGTGAATTGTATGCATAAACAAGTTTTCATAAATCAAATTGGTTATAAAATATGTTTTAATGGAAATTTGTGTTCTTATGAATTTTAATATTTTTGGTTGAATTAGAATGAAAGATTGATGTAAGCATGAAGTTATGTGTAATATATGTTATAGCATGATATGATATGAGTTATATAGTTGTTTCAACAATTCGATACATGAAATTTTGATAAACAAGAGGAATTTTGTTCATAATGATTTTATGTGAATTATTTTCTAAAAAATGGCTTTTGAAACTATCAAATTGATGTTTGATTATGAGTTATTGTTGAAATTGATCATGTATTATGTTAGTATGTTAAGAATAGAAGTTATTACAATTGGAATTACTTGAATTGATTGAGAAATGAATTTATAGTAGCAAAATTTATCAAGAACGCTTAAAATTATGTTTTTCTTCGAAAATCATGAAATCTTTGTTTTGATTATGTGATGTATGGATTTTATATGTTATAATCATGTTAAAGAGTTTAAAATATTATTTTTATCATGTTTTATGGTAATCATATTGGGAAAATCTAATTCGGTGTGAAGAAATAAGCCAAATTGGCTTATTTCTCTTCCAGTTCGCGAACCAGCCCCTTCACCTGACCAGGGACCCGCCCCAGCGGGGCTATTTCCCTTGGGGAACCCACCCTAAAGAGTTTCCTTGCTTTTCGGATTATTTGGTTTTTGGTTTTTGAGTTTTCATGCCCCGTTTGTTTAGCTAACTTATTTCTATGACCTGATAAATGTAATAGGTTATAAGATAACATATTTTTGATGTGTTTAAGATAGAGTGAAGTATGTTATGAATGTGTTACATGTGTGTGAGTGTGTTACTTCCATAAGGTACACAACGCGATTGATAGCGTTATAAGCTTATGAAATGTGTGTCGTGAATGTAGACTTACGTATTTGACTAGTTAGCAACCAATGTCGTAAATTACATTATGAGTTGGACTTGGATATGAAGTTCGACGGTTTGAACATTGTAGTTGGGTACTAATAGACGCTTTAAACATAATGTAATGTGTAGGATAATTGTGGAAGTGATTATAGTTATTAAAGTGTAGCTTGCGCTTGAGGCAAGTTTTCTAACTCTAAACTTGTTATTTAAATTATGCAAGTCTTCTAGTTAAGCGAGTTTCCATTTCAAACTTGTTGTCTACTTTGTCCAAGATTTCTTGTATTCTAGTATTCCTAATACTCAAATATTGAAGTATTATCGAGGTATTGTGATCTTGACTAGTTGTTCAAGCAAGATCTACTTATTCTTTCATTTGCTTTGAGTTAATTCTAAAGCATGCCTATCTGTTATGTAGATTTGTTTTATATCTTGCAATTGGTTCATGATTCTTATATTATTGAACTGTTAAAGTATTGTTAGTCGATTCAACTACTCCTAGTTGATGATAGTTGAAACTCTAAAGTTCCCTTATCTATCCAAACCAAACTTTCTTTGCTGCGGACTTGTATTCAAATTACTGAGAATGAACAACCCTATTTACTAGGGGACATTTATGCGAAAGCGTTAAGATGGTTGTGCACAATTCATGGTACAAAGGGTTGATCCCCCTGAGTACGAGTTAAAGTCCATAGTCTTAATGACTATTAAAGGTTTAAATAGAAATATTTATAACCTAGGACAAAAGT
The DNA here is from genome assembly GCA_020205555.1 of Panax stipuleanatus. Classification (NCBI taxonomy): domain Eukaryota; kingdom Viridiplantae; phylum Streptophyta; class Magnoliopsida; order Apiales; family Araliaceae; genus Panax; species Panax stipuleanatus. The sequence continues at coordinate 58,028,848 of CM035122.1, forward strand.
TCAAGGTCTTATGACCCTCAGATGATAATATATTCGAATTCTACGTATTGATGAAAGAATTATAATTCCATTCTTTATTTTGATGAAAGTAAAGTTATTCAAACTCTTTTGAGACTATTCACTTATGTCATATCACTGTTGTATTTCCAAGTGAGCTTTTGTTTGCTCACTCTTGCATATTTTACCACCCATTGCAGTTGAAACCAAGAATGTTGACGTAACGTCAAAAAGTAAGGGAAAAGGAAAGTTGAACAAGTGAAGGCTTGTTGTTTCAAATTTCTATTGTAATAAAACTTAGTTGATTATGTTTTATTTCCGCATTTTTGTTTGATGTTAAGGTTTAGTTAACCCTGGGATTTTATTTGGACAAGTTGTAATCCTTTGTCAAGGAAGATTTTATTTAAGTTTTATGAAGGTTGTAATTGGTTTTGTAATTCTTTATTATTGGGTAGGTATATGTTTTAAATAGAAAGTGAACACCAAATCATGTGGAAACGAAGTACCCGGATTTGGGGGTGTCACATATAACAAGATATGATAGTTCAAGGATAGTAAGAAAAATCAACTGTTCTAAATAACAGTCGCTAAGGAAGGAAATATATCAATAAGATTCAATTTAAATCAATTCAAGATTTCAAGATAATTGAATACTGAGCAGTCACTAAGGACTATGAACTTTTACTAGAATTAACATAAATATACTGATAATCCAATAAAAAAACAAGTACAACAGGTGATCAGCCTAAAGTACCCTATATTATGCATAACATTTAATCGTACTCAAGTGCGCACATCAGTCTCCTGATAATATATAATTTCCCATTCAAAAGGGTTGTTCATCTCAGTCAAGTATAAGATTCTGCACCAATCAATTAGTTTGGATAGCTTTCTAATCACGATATAGGTCTAGCCGAATCAAATGACATAGACCCCTCTTTATAAGTTCAATACTTGATATTAAAATTTGAAGAATATAATCGACTTTATCTTAACTATGAAGCAACAAGTTATGAATCGTAATTCGAATAGCTTACTCGTACAATGAATGATAGTAGAAGCTCAATACATGTTCCATAAAAGTAGAATACTTGCTTACAATATCCGTGGAATAAAGTATTGCAAGAGTTTAGGATACTTGCAATTAATAATACAAGAATGGGTTCAAGGAAACTTTCCTTAAGCGTAGATTACCAAAGTAAAGCTTATCAATACGTCGAATTCTTATCGTAATATATTTACATGTATAGGATATTCGTTAGCTAAGTACATTCGGTACACAAGCTTGCTATCTAAGTTAAATATACACATATGGCTCTAACTCAGTCATGTAACCCTATACGTATGTCACTGCGTATTTATTCATATGTAGCATGAACTCAGATTATAAGACACTAAGAATATAGTTCGTAACTGTGGTTTAACATTTGAGGTTTATTAACATTTTGTCAATTTAATATGGTTTCATTGCTTAGCATGCTCATTGATACTTTGAATAACGTTCTAGACAAGTATTACAGATTAAAACAACCATACAAGTATGTCTCAAGTCCATATTGTAATCAAACAGGCTCTAATAATTCTGTTTATTGGCGCGGCCGCACTTAGTTTGTACTAAGGAGTGGCGCGGCCGCGCTGCTCCTGGTTCAAACCAAGACATGGCTACTCCTGCAGAATCCCAATTCAATACGCTTTGCACATATATAAAGGATCATGCCAAACACACATGTCGGGATGCTTATAACTAGGTTCGACCCCATATTGTCTTTAATATAGTTTGCTATCAATTCTAATTCAATCAAAGCGTTAAGTGGTCAAGTAACGAAGTTTCTCACTGTTTAATCATTATACTTATGTTATGAGGTCTCTACATCTCAGCTATACATGCTTATGTTAGTTTAGTCATGTATTTCAAGTTATGAGGTTCCACCTTCTTTAACACTCGTCTTAATTCATGTTCGACTAGTTTACCGTGCATAAGGCTAGTTAGGCATACATTTTGATCATGTCTAGAGGCATATGATATCCTATCATGTCGGTTATAATTTTTAGAATACTTGTAATGTAGTTATCAACAAAACTAGCTTCCAAACTATTAAGCTTTCTTTTGAAAATCTTATGTTAAACCATTCCACATACAATGTAGCTTCACATATCATATGTTATGCTTTCATATACATAAATAGATCACGTGCATGCTCACAAGTTCATGACTCAAGTGTATATAGTTTATCCAGTTCATATGTGAAACTATATGTTTCCATTAGAATGCTATCAAAATCATTTAAGCATGCAAAGTAAACATACTATGTTTCATGCTCATGTACATATGAAATCAGATCATAATAGTATGTTTTCAAGCACAGAATCTAAAGCATACTTGGCTCATTGAGTTTGCACTTTGAAAACTCAAGTTCTCTTTGGAAACCAAGCCATGGTCAGTGACTATATGAAAGGTAGTATAAACTAGCATGTCAATGACTTGTATTATCATATTTAAGTTCAATTAGTATGTTCATCATCTTAGAGACCACAACAAACCATCAACTGGTTCTGCAGAAGGGCGCGGCTGCGCCCTGTTTGTTCTAGGGAGTGACGCGGCCGCGACACTCTGGTTCCAAACCAAAATACTCTCTGCTATTGTAGGCTTCTAAACCCATTTCAAAAATCTCTTTAAACATGCTCACAAATAGGCACATTACATCTATAACATGTATATAGACTATTCTAACATATTAACACCATTTCACATTATCAATTCCAACTAATTCATGCCAATTCTTATGAACTGAAATTGCTAAACTTAAAAGTTAAATGAGCATTATACCTCTTGAAGCTTTGAATTGCGTAAGACTTGCTCTCAATCTTAGAATTCTGTCTCAACTCACTATTACAACACTTACCAATAATTTCTAGCAACTTCAAATGAGTAGAGGGGCTTGGTATTTATAGGAGATTTCAATATCCATACAAAGCAATTGGCCCAAGGTTTGAATCAATGGAGGAAGAGGAAAGATGTTGGGCAATTGAGAGTGGTTGGAATAGTTGCTAACAACCACATCAACCCACTCCCTTCTCATCATTTGATCTAAACTATTATGAATTTGGTTTGGTATATAGGAGTAGCATAGCTATTTTTGCCATACACGTGAAAGAGAAAGGAGAGTGACACTCTTTATGGGACAAGGCTATATCTCAGCATTTGCCAGAATGAAATAACATTACACTTAGATTATATCCATATACATATAATATACACTTAAGTTAAATAAACATATATGTATACTTAAGTTTTGAAAATCAATTGGGTGCATACTTGGATTTTAATGACATTACAATATTACATGGTAGCAAATTGGGGTACATTTATACACCTCAATATATAATCCATGTACATTTTAATATGCTAAATTATTATATAATTGAATAGTTACATACTACATTATCATAAACCTCATTATTCCAATTATATTACTTATTGAAATAATTATTAATATTAATTATTTACATACTTTAATTTAAAATTCCATATAGTATACATTAATGTACTATACCTATCACATGGTCACATAAGCATCATTCATGTAACTCATACAATTCATTAATCTTATTATATAGTTTTATATATATCACATAGTCTCTTGTAGTGTCACCTTACACTTTATATAATATTGTTTGATTCCATATTGTACAATGTACACATAATATGTATTCTCATAGGTCCAATCATGTAACTCACTTCCTTCTACCATATAGTTTCTATATTACATAGTCATAACCCAATGTGACACTATACTTTATATTATATAGATGTAGTTACTATACAATATGTGATTACATAACTATATACTAAGCAATTAATTTGAACAAACATTAATCCCATAGTATTAATTAACTATTTACTCATTAATATGCTATTACTCATAATAACCATTAATTAATAATATACTTTTAATTAATCATCCACTTATTAATCCCTTCTTCAATTAAATTAAATCACCATAATTTCACCACTGTGCCACACAAGGCATTCTTCGAGCTTATCATAAACTCCACATTTTTCTCAATTATTATAAATTCAATTCGAAATCATTTGAATTAACTCACCTCACAACACATAACCATTTATATTCAAATAAATATTCATTTCTATTAATAATATTCAAAAATTCTCAGGTATTACATTCTCCCCCCTTATAAAAATTCCGTCCTCAAAAGTGCTACAAGGTTACACAAATATATGGGGATAACCCCTCAATATCCTATCTTCTTGCTCCCACGTAGCCTCCTCGACATCGTGGTTACGCCAAAGTACTTTTACAGATGAAATAACTTTATTCCTTAATATCTGCTCTTTTCTATCTTGTATTTAGACGGGAATTTCTTTATATGCTAGGTTCTTTTCCACTTGAATGGGCTCGTAAGAAATCACGTGCTTGTAGTCGGCCTTGTATGGACGCAACACGGAGATATGAAACAGGTTGTGGATGTGCTCCAACCCAGGTGGTAATGCTACTTTGTATGCCACTTCGCCTACTCGCTTTAATATCTCGAAAGGTCCTATGAATCTTGGACTCAGTTTTCCTTTCTTGCCGAATCGTATTTTTCCATTCCAGGGAGATACCTTCAAGAATACGAAACTGCCGACTTTAAATTCCTGGTCTTGTCAATGCAAGTCTGCGTACTTTTTATGGAGATCTTTAGCTGCTACCAATCTGACTCTTATCACTATCACCACGTCCGCGGTCTGTTGTACTAACTCTAGTCTGAGTTTTCGTCGCTCTCCAACTTTGTCCCAACATAACAGCGTTCTGCATTTTCTTTCTTAAAGAGCTTCGTACAGTGGCATGACGATACTCGCATAATAACTATTGTTATATGCAAATTCTACTAAGGGTAGGTGGTCGTCCCAATTTCCCTTGAAGTCCATCACGCAAGTCCTAAGCATGTCCTCCAGCGTTTGTATAGTTCGCTCACTCTGTCCGTCTGTCTGAGGGTGATAAGCAGTACTCAACCTCAACTGCGTTCCCATTCTCTCTTGCAAGTTTTTCCAAAAGTTTGACGTGAAGCGCGGATCTCGATCAGAGACAATTGACACCGGCACTCCATATCGTGAAACAATCTCTTTTACGTATAGGCTTGCTAACTGGTTCAAACTATAGCGGATCTTGATCGATAGAAAATGTGCGGTCTTCGTTAGTCGATCCACGATAACCCAAATGACATCATAACCTTTCTGCATGACTAGAAGTCCCACCAAGAAGCCCATCATAATGTGCTCCCATTTCCACTTTAGTATTTCTAACGGTTGTAGTAAACTACTCGGCCGCTGATGGTCTACTTTAACGAGTTGCCAAGTTAGAAATCTACCAACGCACTCTGCGACTTCCCGTTTCAGATTGGGCCACCAAAAATGTTGCCTCAAATCTCGGTACATCTTCGTGCCTCCTGGATGAACAGAATACGTCGTATTGTGTGACTCGTCCAAAATTTCTTTTCTTAATTTGGTTACCGCTGGTACCCACACTCTCTCTTCGAATCTCAAGATACCATCTTTATCCCTTCTGAATCTCTCTTCTCCATTTTCTACGATCCTCTTTCTGATTTTCTCGCACTCTTCATCCTTTTTTTGTGATTCCTTTACTCTATCCAACAAGGTTGGACGAGCTTCCATTACAAATAACCTCTCTTCAGGCCTCTCCGGTCCTTTTACCTCTATTTCCAATTTTTTTCATTTCTCTAATCAACTCTTCCTGATTCGTCAAGTGAAATAGTTTCTCCCTTCCTTTTCTGCTCAGAGCGTCGGCAACTACGTCTGCCTTACCCGGGTGATAAAGAATATCGCAGTCATAATCCTTGATTAATTCTAACCACCTTCTCTGATGCATATTCAATTCCTTCTGTGTGAAGATATATTTCAGACTTTTGTGTACAAATAATGTCTCCATATCTTCAACGCAAAAACTACTGTCTCTAACTCTAAGTCATGAGTAGGGTATCATTTTTTGTAGTCCTTTAATTATCATGATGCATACGCAATGACCTTACCGTGTTGCATAAGCACAAACCCAAGTCCCTTATACGATGCATCACTATACACCACAAAACCTCCCGCATCGTCTGGTAATGATAATACAGGCACTTCGCTTAATCTCTTCTTCAATTCTTGAAAACTTTCCTCGCATTTTTCTGTCCATACAAATTTCACCGTCTTCCTTGCCAGATTGGTCACCGAGGTCACAATCTTAAAAAAATCATGGATAAATCTTCGATAGTATCCAGCTAACCCTAAGAAACTTCTTATATATGTTGGTGTTCTCGACTGTTCCCAATTACTCACTGCTTCGACCTTTGCAGGGTCTACTTAGATTCCATTCTTATCCACCACGTGACCTAAGAATTGAAACTTCTCCATCTAAAATTCACACTTAGAAAATTTCGCGTACATCTTCTCCTTCCTTAGTGCCTCCAAAATAATCTTCAGATGTTCGGCGTGCTCTTCCTCTGTCTTTAAGTAGATCAAGATGTCATCAATGAAAACTACCACAAACTTATCCAAGTATGGCTTGAAAACTCGGTTCATCAAGTCCATGAATGCTGCCAGAGCATTAGTCAATCCGAATGACATTACCAAAAACTCGTAATGCCCATAACGGGTTTGGAACGCAGTCTTTGGTATGTCTTCTTCACGTACTTTTAGTTGGTGATAATCTGTCCATAGGTCTATCTTCGAGAAATACTTCGCTCCCTTCAGTTGATCAAATAAGTCTTCTATCCTTGGTAACGGATATCTGTTCTTGATCGTTACTCTGTTCAATTCTTGATAATCGATACAGAGCCTCATCGATCCGTCCTTTTTCTTAACGAGCAACACTGGTGCTCCCCAATGAGACACACTTGGTCGTACGTAACCTTTATCTAATAACTCTTGCAGTTGTATCATCAACTCTTTCATTCTACTGGTGCCATACGATATGGGCCATTAAAAATCGGTGCAGTTCCTGGTGCTAAGTCTATTTTGAATTCAATTTCTCTATCTGGCGGAAGACCAGGCAGATCGTCCAGAAATGCATCTTGGAATTCATTCACTACAGATATATCCTTAATTTCTACTCCCTTTTTCCGAGTATCTACAATATAAGCTAAGTAACCTACACATCTTTTCCTTAACAATTTCTTGGCATGCATCATCGTAAGACAACACGATTGCTTAAGTGATGAGCTACCATAAAACACTAACTTAGACTTACTCGGAGTCTGAAGGTTCACACTTTTATTCTGACAGTCAATTATTACAGCATGGTTATACAACCATCCATTCCCAGTATTACGTCAAATTTCCCCAATCTAATTAGAATCAAGTCTTCGCTCAGTTCATGATCTCTAATGTTTACGTGACAATTTTGATAAATGAATTCTACAGGGATTACTTCCTTATTTGCAACTTCTATGTTCAAGGGATCTTCTAATCGTTCTCGGGGTGTATCAAGTCTACTAGAAAATTCTTTATATACAAAAGAACAGATGGCACCCGAATCAAATAATATATATACATTTATATCATTGATTGAGATTATACCTGACACAACGTCCTTCGCAGCTACTGCGTCCTGGATGGTCATGTTAAAGGTCCTAGCGGTTGGGCAGTTGGATTGTGCCGGTCCGCTGATCATCAGTTTGTTTCCCCCTTGTTGGCTGCTACCTCCGCCACTTCCCTTCTTCAGGCAATCCTTGATCCGGTGCTCCGTCGAGCCGCAAGCAAAACATCCTTGGATCTTCTTTTGTTTCGGGCTGTTGGATGAAATGTGTCCCTCCTGACCGCAGTTGTAGCAAGTGTCGTGTCCCTTCCAGCACTCACCTTGCTAATTCTTTCCACATTTTGGGCATCCCTCTGCCCTCTTCTTAAATCCTCTATGAAAGTTCCCCGACTGATTGTTGTTGTTTTTGTTATTGTTGTTTTTGTTATTGTTGTTTTTATTATTCTCCCACTTCCTCTTTCCCAAATTACTTTCTCCACATCTACTACCTCCTCCCTGGTTTTCTCCGCCGGTATTCTTTCCTTTCTTCTCCTTGTTATATAGACTTAAAGCCTCGCTGCCACCTTCCGCAATGATCTTCTCTAGCAATGTCGCAAAGGAATCAATTTGAAGAACTGATACCTTATTAAACAGCTAAGGCTTCAGTCCTTGTTCAAAACACCTCGTTTTCCTCTCCTCATCTCCGACTTGGTGTTCTGCAAATCGCGCTAGTTCATTGAACTTATCCGTATACTGCGCCACCGTCATATCACCTTGCTTCAATTCTAAGAACTTCACCTCCATCCTATTCTTCATGATTTTCGTGAACTAGTTCTCGAAAAACATATTCATGAATCTATCCTAAGCTATTATCCCTTCTCCAGCTCTTTGTTGATTAGCCTCCCACCAGTAGTTGGCTTTGCCTCTCATCTTATATGTAGCAAACACAGTCTTCTGGTGTTCACCTACTCGAGCGATAGTGAAAGCCTTCTCTATATCCTTAACCCATATATGAGCTACGATTGGATCGGTAGTGCCTTCGAACTCTGGGGGTCCTACACTCCTAAAATCTTTGAAACTTGTGACTGGTACTGCTTAAGGATTGGGGCAAACGGGTTTGTTGTTCCTTCCCCTAAGATCTTCTTCCTAACAAGTCTACTAGCTTCTGGATCGGGTCTACTTGTTCCCTCTCATTATTCACGGATTCTTCAGGTGCAGTTAATCTACGCCTTGGTGCCATTATCTGCATCACAAATTTTTCCTTTTATTAATACTCAATATTATTACTAAATATTTCTTTAATATTAAAGGCATAAACTTTTATAACACGTTTCTGAAATAAGATCATTTATATTCATATGCCAATTCATTTCATTACATGTTTTTCCCTAGCATATTTCTATAAATGTCATCACATATATCCCTTAATATCACAAAAGATGGGGAATATACCAACCTACTACCCCTTTAAAATAAGCCTACTCGGGGTTTACATATCTATCCCATACTTTACACAAAAAGTTGGGATTACAACGTAGCATATACATCACAAAAGAAAACTACTAAAGCTACTGCTAGTCTAGCTAAGGGTCTTATCCCATCATCACGCGCTCCACAGTGCTCTTATACTCTATCTGTGCTTTGTACGTCACCAACTCTTGGCTCACAGTGTGTAGGGCCTGTCCCTGCTCCGCTGGGAAGTGGTATACACCATCGATCATCCTCTCAATAGCTGAATGGAACACATACCCCATTTTATTCCTCTTCCTCTTCTTTCATCTGACTTCATCCTCCAAGTCGTCTGCTCTTTCATTCGCTGCTTCTCACTTCTCTTCGAAGTGAATCCTATCCATGACCTCCAACTGTAGCTGAGTACGGAGTGCCTCCTTCTCTGTCTTCTCGCTTAGTTCCCTCTGCTCTACCTCTTCCAGCTTTCCTGCTAAACCCACATTCCTAGCCACCGACTTGTGAAACAAGGTCCCCATCTGGATCCCTGCCTCCTTGCGGTAGGGAATCTCCACCTCTAACTCCTACATGGCTAGCTTCCTCTGGTGGTCCTCGTCCCTCAGTTTCTGGAACTCAGACTCTCTCTCCTGGGCCTCAGCCTCCAGCTCATGTACTCAGCAATCTAACTCTAGAATCCGCTCCTCATACTCTCCCAACATATGCTCCTCCAGGTTAGGCTCGTAAGAGTCATCCATGGGCTCGCTCTCCGTAGGCTCGTCCTCCATGGGTTCCTCCTCTGGGTCAAACTCTACCTCGATCTCGTCCTCGTCGTCAGACTCAGACGGTGCAACAGCCTGCATATGCACAGCCTCTAGAGGCGCCTCATATACCACATGTATATCTCTGGGCTACTCCTTTACCACTCTACTAGGTCCTCTTATGTCTGTCATCCTATAATCACAAACATAAGACAAACAAACAGCAACTCTATTAGAATGTTAAATAAAATATACGTTCATTGTATAGAATGAAGTTACATTTCATAACACACTAAGTCTCTCAAGAAAAACTCTACATTAGTTTTATCTCATTCTAACTTTCTAAGTTCTCCTAAGTTATAATCGAAGGACACTCGCTCCTAAGGTTTATAACTACAGCTCTGTTACCAACCTGTGACGCCCCGAAATTCGGGCCACAATGCCTCGAATCTAGTTTGTCACTATCTAACAATAATAACTATAATCATACAATCACAGCGGATAATCTAGAATAATATACAATAATTTATTATATTTATTCCCCCAAGTCTCGCAACCTACAATACTTAATAGATTACATAATAATATTAAATAGAGACTTATTACATAACCCTACTTAAGTTTAGACATAGTTCTGAATCAGTCTTAATACATTATCATAGTTGTCATAATACAACACCAGAATTTCTAGAACATAAAGGGACTAGCTAGTCGGTAACCTTGCCCTTGCCCTTATCGGTGCCCGAAGGTCCGCCCTGCTCTGCCTTAACTGAAATGTTTTTAGGGAAACCAAGAATGAGCAACAAGTTTGCTCAGGAAGTAATATAACAATAATGGTGAGTAATATATTTTTTGACTCCCTGAAGGGTATAACAAGATATGATAGTTCAAGGATAGTAAGAAATATCAACAGTTCTCCATAACAGTCGCTAAGGAAGGAAAGATATCAAAATGATTCAATGTTAAATCAATTCAAGATTTCAAGATAATTGAATACTAAGCAGTCACTAAGAACTATGAACTTCTACTAGAATTAACAGAAACATACTGATAATCCAATAAAAAAAACAAGTACAACAGGTGATCAGCCAAAAGTACCCTATATTATGCATAACATTTAATTTTAGTCAAGTGCGTACGTCGGTCTCCCGACAATATATAATTTCCCCTTCAAGAGGGTTGTTCATCTTAGTCAAGTATAAGATTTTGCACCAATCAATTGGTTTGGATAGCTTTCTAATCACGATATAGGTCTTGCCGAATCAAATGGCATAGACCCCTCTTTATAAGTTCAATAGTTGATATTAAAGTTTGAAGAATATAATCGATTTTATCTTAGCTATGAAGTAACAAGTCATGAATCGTAATTCGAATAGCTTACTCGTCTAATGAATGATAGTAGAAGCTCAATACATGTTCCATAAGAGTAGAATACTTGCTTACAATATCCGTGGAATAAAGTAATGCAAGAGTTTAGGATACCTGCAATTAATAATACAAGAACGGGTTCAAGGAAACTTGCCTTAAGCGTAGATTACCAAAGTAAAGCTTATCAACACGTCGAAGTCCTATCGTAATATATTTACATGTATAGGATATTCGTTAGCTAAGTACATTCGGTACACAAGCTTGCTATCTAAGTTAAATATACACATATGGCTCTAACTCAGTCATATAACCCTATACGTATGTCACTGCGTATTTATTCATATGTAGCATGAACTCATATTATAAGACATTATGAACATAGTTCGTAACTGTCATTTAACATTTGAGGTTTATAAACATTTTGTCAATTTAATATGGTTTCATTACTTAGCATGCTCATTGATACTTTGAATAACGTTCTGGACAAGTATTACAGATTAGGACAACCATACAAGTATCTCTCAAGTCCAGATTGTAATCAAACAGGCTCTGGTAATTCCTGCATATTGGCGCAGCTGCGCTTGGTTTGTACTAAAGAGTGGCGCGCCCACGCTGCTCCTGGTTCAAACCAAGACATGGCTGGTCCTGCAAAATCCCAATTCATTACGATTTGCACATATATGAAGGATCATGCCAAACACACATGTCCGACCCCATATTGTCTTTAATATAGTTTGTTATCCATTCTCGTTCAATCAAGGCGTTAAGTGGTCAAGTAACGAAGTTTCTCACGTTTAATCATTATACTTATGTTATGAGGTCTCTACATCTCAACTATACATTCTCATGTTAGTTTAGTCATGTATTTCAAGTTATGAGGTTCCACCTTGTTTAACACTCGTCTTAATTCACGTTCAACTAGTTTACCATGCATAAGGCTAGTTAGGCATACATTTTGATCATGTATAGAGGCATATGATATCCTATCATATCGGTTATAATTTTTAGAAAACTTGTAATGTAGTTGTCAACAAAACTAGCTTCCAAACTATAAAGGTTTCTTTTGAAAATCGTATGTTAAACCATTCCACGTATAATGTAGCATCACATATCATATGTTATGCTTTCATATACATAAATAGATCACATAGGCATGCTCACAAGTTCATGACTCAAGTGTATATTGTTTATCCAGTTCGTATATGAAACTCTAAGTTTCCATTAGAATGCTATCAAAATCATTTAAGCATGCAAAGTAAACATACTATGTTTCATGCTCATGTACATATGAAATCAGATCATAATAGTATATTTTCAAGCTGAGAATCAAAAGCATACATGGCTCATTGAGTTTGCACTTTGAAAACTCAAGTTCCCTTTGGAAACCAAGCCATGGTCAGTGACTATATGAAAGGTAGTATAAACTAGCATGTCAATGACTTGTATTGTCATATTTAAGTTCAATTAGTATGTTCATCATCTTAGAGACCATAGCCCTTTTGCCATACATGTGAAAGAGAAAGGAGAGTGACACTCTTAATGGGACAAGGCTATATCTCATCATTTGCAAGAATGAAATAACATTACACTTAGGTTATATCCATATACATATAATATACACTTAAGTTAAATGAACATATATGCATACTTAGGTTTTGAAAATCAATTGGGTGCATACTTGGATTTTAATGACATTACAATATTTCATAGTAGCAAATTGGGGTACATGTATATACCTCAATATATAATCCATGTACATTTTAATATGCTAAATTATGATTAATTGAATAGTGACATACTACATTATCATAAACCTCATTATTCCAATTATGTTACTTATTGAAATAATTATTAATATTAATTATTCACATACTTTAATTTAAAATTCCATATAGTATACATTAATGTACTATACCTATCACTGGTCACATAAGCATCATTTATGTAACTCATACAATTCATTAATCTTATTATATAGTTTTATATATATCACTTAGTCTCTTGTAGTGTCACATTACACTTTATATAATATTGTTTGATTCCATATTGTACAATGTACACATAATATGTAGTCTCATAGGTCCAATCATGTGACTCACTTATTTTTACCATAGAGTTTCTATATTACATAGTCATAACCCAATGTGGCACTATACTTTATATTATATAGATGTAGTTACTATACAATATGTGATTACATAACTATATACTGAGCAATTAATTTGAACAAACATTAATCCCATAGTATTAATTAACTATTTACTCATTAATATGCTATTACTCATAATAAACATTAATTAATAAAATACTATTAATTAATCATCCACTTATTCAAATAAATTAAATCACCATACTTCTCACTACTGTGCCACACAAGGCATTCTTCGAGCTTATCATAAACTCCACACTTTTCTCAATTATTACAAATTCAATTCGAAATCATTTGAATTAACTCACCTCACAACACATAACCATTTATATTCAAATAAATATTCATTTCCATTAATAATATTCGAAAATTCTCGAGTATTACAGTCGTCAGCGGCTGATTGTGTCAGGCAATCTGACCTTCGCTGAAGTAGCCCTCAACGACTGATGTCATCGGACCGTTCCTGATGCTTAGCTGGGGTTGTCGCCAGCGATTGATAGTGTCAGGCAATCTGACCTTCGTTGAAGTATCCTTCAATGGTTGATGTCACCGGACCGTTCCCGATGCTTGGCTGGGGTTGTTGCCAGTGGTTAACATTGTCAGGAAATCTGACCTTCGCTTAAGTAGCCCTCAATGGCTGATGTTACCGGACCGTTCCCCATGCTTCGCTGGGGTTGTCATCAGCGACTGATAGTGTCACAAAATCTGACCGTCGCTGAAGTAGCCTTCAACGGCTGATGTTACTCGACCGTTCTCGATGCTTCTCTAGGGTGGTCTCATGCGGCTGTTAGTGTCAGGAAATTTGACATTCGCTGAAGTAGCCCTCAAAGGCTGATGTCACCGGACCGTTCCCGATGCTTCGTTAAGGTTGTCACCAGTGGTTAATAGTGTCAGGCAATCTAACCTTCACTGAAGTAGCCTTCAACAGCAGATGTCACCAGACCGTTCCTGATGCTCCCCTAGGGTTATCGCCAGCAGTTGATTGTGTCAGGCAATCTGACCTTCGCTGAAGTAACCTTTAACGGCTAATGTCACCGTACCATTCCCGATACTTCGCTGGGGGTGGTTGCCACCGGTTGAAATGTCAGGCAATCTAACCAATATCAATGTGGGGGTACTCTTTCTGACAAATCTTACCCTTAGATCAATCTGGATGCCTTGATACAGTCAGAACCTGTCGTTCATACCGTCGTAGCTTCCCGATGCTCTGACAGTAGCAGTTTTTTGCAATTTTTCAGCAGTTCTTCAGCAGTTCTCATCATTGATCCCTGGATATCGCTTCAGGATGATAATCAATGGTTTACATGAAGGTCTTATCTTTTTCAGGCCCCCGCCGCTTAAACGCAGGATTTCAGGCCAATCCGCTCCATCGCGTAGAAGTTTTTTTCTCAGATTTTACTTTCCAGCTTCTATAAACTCCGTTTCACTCGAACTGTACCAAGACAGAGGGAGTGGGGCCCACATTAGGGAGCCACAGGTAGAGGTGCCGCAGTCGCACGTGGGCCCGCTCCCTTCTGCGAGTTTAAGATGGGCAGTAGCATCCTCTTAGATTAATTTTTAGTTTTGAATCCCAAAGGAAATTCGATTTTCTTTTTCAGATCTACGGAGTTCGGGCAGGTTTTTTTAGATTCTGTCAGCCCACACACATTTTGCACATCTCAGGTAATGTTTACATTCTTTCTTTACCGATGTTGACCGTTAGAATGTCGTAAACCACGTAGTGTGCTTTTAAACGCAATGTATAAAAAATGTATGCTTATATGACTTGATAAAAAAATTTATACTTCATAAGTATGCATATTTTACTGTGATGCACGTTTTGATGTAAGAAAAGTTGAATTCTGAGACAGTAAATTGACGCCCTTTTTGATCAGTTTACTTATCCTTTTTAAGGCATAGTGAGCCAGAATTTTCAATTAAAAATACCCTTGGTAATTTAGCTGCCATGGAGAGTTTAATTTTGATTTTTATTCATAAATATGAACTATTTTTATTTTTGGGTAGGTGTGCTACTGACTGGCCACCTAGTCATGCCTGTGTGCATGCGGACAGTCCATTTTACAAAGGAGATTCTGGCGAAATTTTTTCAAAAGCCTGAGTATTTAATTAACATGCAATTTTAACTCTACTGGGGATTTTGACTGACCCATGCATGTTTTAGGACTTAAAAATGCATAAAATAATGCTTTAATTTAATAAGTCATAGGTGTAGGCTTACCTCACCCTTTCTGAGGTGTTTTAGAGACTTATTCCAGGTTATGGAGCCAGATAGACCCGGTAGTGCTAGCAGGGTCATTCCAAGAGTTAGAAGGAGGAGAGTCTCTGATGTTCCTCAGCCACGGCTAGCCTGGTCACCTCGCAGATTGGCTGAGTCAGTGATTCGTCCTATCCGGGTTGATCCGCCGGTTGATGTGGACGACGAGGATGCACCTTTTGTTGATCCTATCCCAGGTCAGGCTCCACATACGGAGTTTACAGGTATTGTGGTACCACTTCAAGAGCTACTGGGAGATTTGAGGCGCCATCCATCGAGATTCCTTCACGCCAACGAGGTGACTGAAGTTTTCCTTCTGGATTCTCTTCCTTTCTTTCTTTTGCCATTTCAGGGCTTAGGTTTGATATAGGTGAGCTTTTTGATGCAGGCTCCCAACTATACATAACCCAGGGGGAACTGGTTTAATGTGCATTCTTTGTACCACACCCTGCATATAGAGTACAGGGCCATTGTTAACACCTGGGGGTTTTCAGGCTTTTTTTTCTATCCTTCCCCATCGTTGCACCTGGGGTTATCTGAGGGCATTATCTGAGCCCTGGATCCACCAGACTCAGTCTCTCCATTTGTTGGATTGCGAGGTGATGAAGATGCCTATGGACTAGAGGTTCATCACCGGGATAAAGTTTAAAGGTGAGAAAGTGTCGGTTGTGGCCGACATTTCACCTACTAAAGTTCGATCCCTCTTAGGAGTGCCTATGATAACTATCAAAGGTCGAACGGTCCGTTCTAATCCCTTGAGCATAGATGCCCAGAGTGGGGCTTGGACCGAGCCTCTGCTGGATGATAAGAGGGTTAGAGATCGCATCCTGAGGCGATTGTTTTTAGTGATCATCAGGGGTTGTTTCCAGTGCGAACAACTCTTGGACGGTGTCCTTTGCCCTAGTCAGTGCCACTCGACATGTGGAGCACCTCAGTAATTTTGATTAGGGTACCTATACCTTTGCCTATTTTCTCCGAGGGATGCACATGCGTTCGGAGGGTATCACGGAGGCTTGGTTAGGCTGTTACCCTATTCTGCTGGTGAGTACATCTCTCTTGTACCTTTTTGATTTCCTCATTTATATATGTCAGTCTTGATCACCAAGGACTTTTGATATTTTCATGGCCAATTTTGGGTATATGAAAGGATTCCTTGCCTACGTCCTGCCACTACTGTAACGATTGAGATTTTATATTTAATTTTAAATATTTATTGAATTAAATAAATATTTATGTGAATTATTTATTGAGTAAATAAATAGATTAAGTAAATTATGGAAATGATTTAATTGAGTGTTACATATTAATTTAATGAATGTTATTTAATTGATATGTATATATATTAATTATATATTATAATTCTAATTTAATTGAGATAATTAAATTAGATGAGATATGTGATGAAGTGTTGCATGAATTATAATTAGCGAGTAATTATAATTATGTGGCAATTTTATGTGATTAATTGATGTTAGATTTTAATTGATTAAATTAGTTGATTAATATTTAATTAATTAAAATGTGACATTAAAGTATGTGTTAAATGATTTGTTAAAATAAAGAAAAGGTTTTAAATTATTTTGCCAAACAAGGCCTTTCTAATTGTTTTAAACCTATTTCTACCAAACAGGGCCCTAACTATCAAAAGTTATTTTTAAATAAACTGTTACCAAACAATACCTTAGCATTAAAAATCTGTTTTTGAAAATAACCTTGTTTTGCCAAACAAGGCATTGTGTTTTTTTTAAAAAAATTTAACTTATATAATAAATGTATTTATTATATATATTAAGTAATTAGCAGTTACATATATATCATTAGTATACGTATATTATATCAGTTATAATATATCTACACTACGTTAGATTAGAAGTTAGTCTGTAAAGCTAAGAACAAAAAGAGAAAAGAAGAGCAGAGAAGTTAGAGAAGAGAAGAAAGAAGAAACTTGTGAAGGCTAGAATTAGTCATTGTATTCTTCTCCAATCATCAAAAAGGTAATTAATATCTTATAGTTTTAAAGAATTGTGATTAGTTGTTCTTCATTGTTTTGAGTTTCTATAAATTTAGTTTTTTGTGAATTTCATGAAATTATGTAATCATGAATTATATATATATATGGTATCCATGTGTTGATTGTGGTAATTGTATGACATAAGAGGATTTTCAGAAATTAAATTACTGTAGAAAAATATTTTTAACAGAAAATTTATGTTTATCTAAGTTCATATGGAATTTCATGTGTGGTTAATTTTAATTGAGAAATTCATGCAATTGGTATGTGTTAATATGCTTATTAAGTAATTTCTGGATGCTGTCTTCAACTTCGTGTGTAATGCATGTATATAAGTTATAATTTATGGAGAAAAATAGTTACAGTAGAGTATTTTGAGAAAAATATGAGTTTTCACGAAAATGGCCAAATTGGATTTTAAAAACTTGTGATTATCATTGTTTAAATGATTTTGGGTTTTGGAAGCATGCTTTATATATGTGTAATAGCGTATATATGTTTTACAGAGTCTATAGTACTGTATTTCAGTAAAGGTTGATAATGTTGATGCTCCGTCTACAAGTAAGGGCAAAGGAAAGCAAAGTAAGTGAAGACTTGTTTTATTTAATTGAGAATGATTGTAATAAGACTTGAATGTTATATTTTTATTTCCGCACTTTATTATATTCATATCAGGGTTAGAGTAACCCGGGATTTTTTATAAAGGTTGTAATCCTTGTTTTAAGGGAGATTTTATTTATTTTAATTTAAGTTATAATTTATTTTACATTATTCATTGGGTAGATGTATGTTATATTAGAAAGTGAACACCAAATCATGTGAAAACGAAGTACCCGAATTTGGGGGTGTCACAACTACTCCTTTGGGCTTGGAGACTTATCTGAGGGGACGACGTTAGCATCACTCCACATTCACGGAGGTCCCTGTAGCTGAGGGATTCACCCACTCCCGCCTGTAGTTTGAGATATTGACGGCCGGATCGAACTCATGGGTTCGGTACACCTCAGACTTTTTGACAGTGGGGTTTGAGGGCGGTTTTCCCACTGGTCAGGAGTTTTCATTATCCACCCGCAGAGTCCAGTTTTTGACAGAGGGAGGTTAGGAGCTCTTTTTAGGAGAAGCGTGCTATTAGGAGCACCACGGGAGAGATCTGCATTCCTTTTGTTGCTCCTGCTTGGCATCATTGGCCACTAGCTCAACCACTCACAGACATTACTATGGTGGGCGTAGATAGCTTCACCCTGTCAGAGGGTCCTTACAGCCAGGAGGCATTTCATAGCTGGTGGAGTCCTCGTACCATTGGGGCTTAGACTCGTGCTACCCAGTTTATGGCAGATATGGTGTCGGGGTCTGTGATGATGACAGACTGGATAGCTTGCCTCCAAGATCCGACTCCTCTAGATCAGATCACAGAATTGACCCAGCAGTTAGAGAGGGCACATTTGTTTATCAGGCACCTTAGCCGAGAGCCATCCGAGGCAGATTCTTTTGCTCCTTCCAGCTCTAGAGCTGGCCCTTCCGCAGGTCCGTTTTCTAGCAGCTTTGCAGGTGCTGATCCTCCCTTGTATCGACCGGACCTTCCCACTGGCCAAGATTTTGTGACTCAGAAGGAGCTGAAGAAGGTTAATAGCATGGATGCAGACATTATTGATCTTTTTGGATAGCTTTTGTCACTATATCTTTTGATAAGCCTCTGTTTAGTTATTGGGCGGTTGTGCCCCATTTCTCGTTATAACTTTTGATAGGCCTCTATTAGTAGTTGGGCGGCTGTGCCCCATCTCCTTGTTCTTTTTATTTTGGATTGTATGATTAGACAAAGATGATGCTTACAGTAGATAGATTATTTTAGATATGTATGATATTGCCTATCTATGGCATTATGTTTATCATTGTTGTAGACACTCAAAATTTCGTTCCCCTGGTCTCAATACTGAGCCATCAACTCAACCTCGGTCTCAATACCGGGCCATTAACTCAACCACGGTCTCAATATCAGGCCATCCACTCAACCCCGGTCTCAATACCGGGCCATCAACTCAACCCCAGACTCAATACCGAGCCATCCACTCAACCCTGGTCTCAATATCGAGCCATCAACTCAACCCCAGACTCAATATCGGGGCATCAAATCAACCCCGGTCTCAATACCGGGCCTATCAACTCAACCCCAATCTCAATGCCGGGCCATCAACTCAACCCCGGTCTTAATACCGGGCCATCAACTCAACCCCGATCTCAATATCGGGCCATAAAATCAACCCCGGTCTCAAAACTGGGCAATCAAATCAACCCCGATCTCAACTCAGGAGGTACAGGTCAGCCCTGATTTCAACCCGGGAGGTACAGGTTAGCCCCGGTCTCGACCAGGGAGGTGCAGGTCAGCCCCGGTTTCAACCCGGGAGTTATAGGTCAGCCCCAGTCTCAACCTGGGAGGTACAAGCCAGCCCCAGTCTCAACCCGAGAGGTAAAGGTCAGCCCCTGTCTCAAGCAGGGAGGTACAGGTTAGCCCCGGTCTCAAGCCATGAGGTACAGGTCAGCCCTGGTCTCAACCTGAGAGGTATAGGTTAGCCCCGGTCTCAACCCAAAAGGTACAGGTCAGCCCCGATCTCAACCCGGGAGGTACAGGTCAGCCCCGATCTTAACCCGGGAGGTACATGTTAGCTCCGGTCTCAACCCGGGAGGTATAAGGCTGCCCCAGTCTCAACCCGGGAGGTCAGGTCAACTTCAAAAATAATCCTAAAATCTAACAACATCTCCAGAGGAAAACCTGGAAGGGTCAAGTCAGCCTCAGATATAACCCCTGAGGACAAACAGAATTAACTGGGATCCAAACCTTGGAAACAACCCCAGGAAGTCAGTCGAAGGCCATACCAGCATTGATAGCAACCTCAGGAGGGGTAAAACGATTATTTTACAAACTTAAAGTCGATTCGGTCAAACTCAAGTCGAATTGATGCCACTAAGGTCAAAATAAACCATGACAATGATCCCGAATGGAAATAGCGCAAGACAGCTCAATGGACAAACTACGAGGAATCAAGGACCTGGTTATGAACCCATCTTTTTGGACTCGAAAAAGGTTTAATCCCATATCATTGCAACACTCTCGACGAGGGCTTTTCGAAAAGGTACAACACACCTCCCACGGACGATCCCATCAAAAGTTAGAAAGTTTAGAATCTGACCTCACGTTGCTCAGAGTGCACTTAGTTTGATGCAACAGGACCTGCCACGTGGGCCCCGCCATGTGGAGCCGCACCTCTACCTGCGACTGCCGCAAGTAGAGCTGCTTCTCCCGGGTCTATATTTATGAGGTGACCCCCAACTCATTTTATAATCGAAAAATGCTCTGAACCTCTTCCCATTTCTTTTCTCAGCCATATTTTTGTCCTCCAAAAACAAATTTTTTCACTCTAACACGTAGATATAACCACATAATACCACATATCAAAAATTAACCAGTAGAAACGGACGTTTGAAGCCTACGATTTGGCAAAAAGCCCGTGTAGCAGTCCATTGTGAGTATTTTTACGATCAAGAAGTTCATATTACTTTATTGTACTTTTATACACTTGCACGTTAAGTTTCACTTTCTGAATATGCTCGGAACTCAGTTCTGTGGCCGTTTTTGCTTACTTTTGGTACATTTTAGTACATAAACGCATTTTCTGGCATTTTTTCAACTCGGATTGACGATTCGTCACTTTTCACAACTTTTATATATATATATATATACATATATATATATATATGTACATATATATATAACTGGGTTTTCTTCCTAGTCCCGTTTGACTATTTTCTGTCTATATTTAACTATATATATACTAACTTTTTAATTCTGTCAAGCCCGGATGTCAAATCCAAGGTAGTTTACTGCTTTTATATATATAACCATATATATACATTTTTCTGACTTTATTTGGCCTAGATTTATACTTCGTGGCCTTTTTATTGCTTTAATATATATATATATATATACATATATATATATATATATATTATTTACATTCCAGTTTGGCCTGGATCATTCTGTGGCCTTTTTACTACTTTTATACATAAATATATATATTTACTTTTCTGTCCGAAAAAAGGATAGAATGTATGTCGCCCTTTACCGCTTTTCTATATATATATTTACACTCTGTCTAGCCTAGATCATTTCGTGGCTTTTATACAGCTTTTATAAATATATATATATATATATATATATATATATATATATTTACATTCCAGTCCGGGCATCGAAGTGAAAACCCACTGCCCATTACCGCTTTTATATATATATATTTCCATTCTTTCAAGCCTGGATTACTCCGTGGCTTTTTACAGCTTTTATATATATATATATATATATATATTTACATTCCAGTCCGGGCATCAGAGTGAAAACCTATCGCCCTTTACAGCTTTGGTATATATAACAATATATATATATATATATATGCTATTAGTCATTCTAATTCAATTGTTGCTTTAAATATTCAGTTGATATGAATTGGCACTGACATTTTTGCAGGCGAACTAGATTTCTTTAAATCTCGCTAACTCTAGCTTTCAAACGGTTCAAAATAGGTCCAGACAGAACTGGGAAGCTAAAATGGCTGAGATTTATTTAATTCTAGCATTTTTTTTAGTTTTACTTATAAAAGCAACCTCACGGCCCTTTAGATTGCTATCTAGCAGGAACAAGATGCTTCGGCTATGCGCAGACCAGGATTTACTGATGAATCCTTGGTTCTGACGACATCTGGATGTATATACATCTTTTCCGTGCATATTTGAGCTGTGCAGGTTTTTGTGGCTTCTCTATGTGAGCCTAAGAATCGTGGGATTCATGATCAAACTGATCAGAATCTGAATCCCATGATGGACAAACTCCATTTTACAAATGTACCCTGCCAATGTTTTCTGTAAAAAATGTACATCTGGAAGACCTTAAAATGGTTATCCGAATTTAAGGTCTCAACATAGTGAAATTATGGTTTGTCGTGTCAGAGTCACTCCGATGGCTGTCATGCCCATGAGAAGACCAATATTTGTATATATTCTGAGGTCGAGGATGCTTCGCAGCAGCCTGACAATCACCATTCAAAAATGGAGCGAAAAGGCTGAAAAGATAAAACTGAAGTATCGATAGGTTTAAATTCCTATCTTAGCGTAAGGGTTTGAAAACTTATTTTCTAAACATCATTTCAATAATCTTGTCTAAAAAAGAGACTTTTGCAAATCAAATCAAACCCTTCGTATATAGCTGCAACGAAGCTTGTCCATGCTTCTAACCAATCAAATATAGACCCAATTTCTTCCAACATTCAGACACACATTGCAGATTTAAAAGGAAAATATTGGAAAGATGCGATTTCGTGTTTACATGGGAGTTGTGGGGTGCCTAACACCTTCCCCACACTTAACCAAGCCCCCAAACTCAAAACTGGTTTCAAAGATCAAGTTTCGACAATGTCCAGCAATTGGGCCTCTTTCAAAACAAAACTCGGTTGAGTTGATACAACCATTTCAAAAGTACCAACTGGCGACTCTGTAAAATGTTCAAATCGTCGACATGATACATGTTTGCCTTTTTCTAAAAAAACATTCAAAACCTTTTTCACAATAAAAAGATTAAAGGTAAACAAAACTTTGGAAGAGAGAAAGATCCGGGTTTGACCAGGCCCAAATTTTTTCTCGACGTCGACAATTGTCATTATGTATATATTACGTCATAGATATGCACTTAGATATGTGAGTTTAGATTTGACCCCTGGATGGTCTTGTGATATGTTGATACAGATGTTGTCATCTACGGTCAGCCGCATTGAGCCTTCACCACCATCCTTGGTAGCATCCTCATTGAGGTCGTGGTACGATAGTCTGTCCCATGCAGCCAGAGGGATAGTAGATCAGATACTGGGGCATTCCTTGGCCGTTCTAGATTTCCAGGTTCTATACGGATTTGTAGACGGCATTTTATCCTGCTAGATACCTGAGCGATAGGTTTTCCGCTTTGGACTGCACGAGTTGACCCCAACCCTATAGGAGTATGAGTGGCTTACAGGTTTAGCACTGGACCTGCCTTGTGCTCGGACAGCTATCAGTGACATAAGGAGACCATTCATGCATACGTCGGGTCTGAGATATATAGTAGTCACTGATTAGATCATTTCAGAACATGTAATCTCTATCGACTTTCTGATCAATAGCTTTGGCCCGCCAGATAGCTATGATCGACACTCTAGGATTTTATCATTTCGGCAGATGAGTGGTATTTGGCCCGGGTAGACGTCTTGTTGATGTGCGTCACGGCCTACGTATACATGCCACTATATTTAGACCATTTAGATATTGGTTTGATGGTCGTTATTCCGTGCACTTAGACAGGGTAATACTATTCTGCCGATAATACAGCCCGAGACCTTGAGGTCGGCTACCTTTTGCAACACCCATCCAGAGGGGTTTTTTAGAGGTAGCTCCATCCTGCTGTATGTATGGTTCATAATGCATTTGCATTCAATTGGCACCTTTAGACACCATGGGTACTGCTTTACCTATGAGATTAGCCCTGTCCTACTCCTTCTAGCCGGCAGAGTGTTCAGATGTAGTAATATGGTCTACCTTTCTATCAGATATTGAGCATCCTTTTTTGATTTTGCTATGCTCAGGGCTTGTCTCCCTTTACAGCTTCATCACCTATGCAGTTGGCATGGACTATCTTCCCCTAGCGGGATTGAGAGGGGCGACCACTCACCATCCATTGGCAATTATGGCTCAGTTTGATCAGTTCCAGAGCCTACACCAGTTTGAGGGGCTATTGATCAGCGGATACCAGCTTCATCTCTATCATCAGCTCACCTGATCAGGATTTATGAGTGTTGGACTCATAGGGAGAGGGCTGAGTTCTCTACTAGACATCTAGATCGATCCCCAGAGTATTCGGCTTGGTTAGAGTCCGATATAGCAGTAGCTGCGGTTATCCAGTTATCTTTGATCATAGATTCAGATAAGGAGGAGCCTATGGAGGATCCTAATTCTCCCACGAAGGATGATTTGTTTATGGGTTTGACAGCAGCGTTAGTTGGTGATCCACCAATTATTCCTGCCGACACAGATCCAGCTATTGCTAATTCACTAACTCGGATGACTTTCGAGAGGGATCAGGCTAGGGCGTTGATGTTGACGGCCCTGTCTGGCAGAGATATAGCTTTCGCTGCCAGAGATGAGGCTCGAGCTACTCGGGATGCGGTAGTGATTGGGAGAGATGAGTCTCGATCTTCTCGAGATGCGGCTTTAACTAAGATTAAGGAGACTTTTATTGCCGGGGATTCTGCTTTTGTGGAGAGGGACGAGACCATAGCTACCCGGGATATTCATATTGCTGACAGTACTTCCATCCGATCATATACATATGGCCTAGTTGTAGATATGAGTGCTTACATAGATGGTCACAACGCCACTATGCAGATGGCTGTGGATATTTTGCTAGTATGGAGGCTAAGGGTATTGCGCTTACGGATGCTTCCCCATCTTCAGAGAGAGATGCCATGTTGGAACTGTTATACCATTGGTCCATGGGTCCATAGATTAGCTTTATTTTTTCCTGAACATACTAGATCAACCATTTTTGTCATGTATAGGACACTATGTATATATCAAACAATATTATATACCAGAGAAATATATTTTTATTAATTTCCCTATTGGATATATATTGTCATTGCTAAGTGATTACCACTTCTTTCATAACTTCCTGTTGTTGATGTATTATGAGCTTTTCCTGTATGGATTGACAATCAGATGTCGGAGAATATCTCAAATGGGCTGTTGACTAGGGAGACTTGATAGTATTTGGGTTTTATAGGGTTTCGGTGTCTTGGGACTGGTTTTTACTAATTTTTAGTTTTTCTTTGGAGGTCATACCGCACCGTGAATGGCTGCCTATGTACTCCTGGGTGGAGGGAGATCACGTTATTCGTAGTTTAATTTTTGTGTGAGAGGTGTGAGAAGTGTATCTTTTAAGCTTGGTTTAATGAGTTTTAGAGTTTTTATTTAGTTTGACAGCACCAGGAATGGCTGCATACGTACTCCCGGGCTGAGGGAGATCAGATTATTCGTTGTTTGATCTTCTAATGAAAATCGAAACTGATTTGATCGATTTGCAGGACCAGGATGATGGTTGGCATGTGCTTCAAACATAGTACCTTTTTATAGTGTCTGATTTGATGAGTTGGGAAAATTCGCTCCCGTCCATTTCTTGCAATCTAATAGCTCCTCCTGTCAGCACCTCTTTGACAATGAAAGGGCCTTCCCAATTTGGGGGGAACTTTCCTTTATCTTCGTCTTGATTGGCCAAAACTTTCTTCAACACTAGATCGTTTTCTTTGAATTACCGAATTCAGACTTTCTTGTTGTATGATCGAGCAATCCTTTGATGATATAATTGCCCGTAGAAAATGGTTGTAGCCCTCTTTTCATCTATCACGGACAGCTGGTGATATCGTGCTTATAACTACTGATCTTCTTCCATCTGAGCGTCTATCAACACTCGCAAGGACTCCATTTCTACTTCTATGGGAAGTACTGCTTCCATGCCATAAACTAATGAATAGAGGGTAGCCCTAGTAGAGGTACGCATTGACGTCATGTATGCTAATAGAGTCAGTGGCAACAAGTTAAGGCATCCTTTGTGATTGGCGAACATTTTTTGCATGATTTTCTTGATGTTCTTATTGGCCACTTCAACAGCACCATTCATCTTTGGTCGGTAGATGATGAAATTGAGATGATTGATATGAAACTTACTGCATAAGTCTCTCATCATCTGATTATTTAAGTTCTTGGCATTGTCTGAGACGATCACCTCCGCTTGTCCATATCAACAGACAACATTGTTTCTGATGAAACCAATGATTATCACCTGGGTGACTTTGGGAAAAGAGGTAGCTTCAACCCACTTGGTGAAGTAATCGATTATGGTGAAGATGAATCAATGTCCCTTACTGGCTTTGGGTTCTACTAGCCTGATCATATCCATTCTCCATATGGAGAAAGGCCATAGAGAACTCATATTATGTAGCTCATTTGGAGGAGCATGAATGGTATTTTCGTGGACTTGGCATTGGTAGCATCTCCTGACGTGATCATCACAGTCAGCTTTGAGAGAGATCAAGTAATGCCCTGTTCTCAAAATTTTCTTGGCCAACAAATGACCGCTCATGTGTGGACCGCAGACTCCACCGTGGACTTCATCCATTAATCTCTGGGCTTGCTCTTTATCAAGGCATCTTAAGAGGCCTATTCCAGCATTCCTTTTGTAAAGTGCATCTCCGCTTAGATAAAACTTCATAGCCATCTTGTGAATCCACTTCTTTCCGGCTTGGCTTGCCCCAACTGGTGTAGATCCATCTCGGAGATATTCCTTGATGTCTTGATACCTAGGCTGATTGATAGAAGGTATTTCATCTGATACTTCTCCAATGTAATTCTCGTATATTGGGGCCTTTTGGTTTATGAATTTGATATCGAAAATTCCTCTCATACATAATACGTTGATCAGGGAAACCAATGTTGCCAATGCGTCCCACAAAGTTAATCCTTCCTCGAGGGATATGGATAAAGGTTATCTCTTCAAAATTCATGGATATGCTGATGACATGCCAGTGATAGGGAAGCAAATGCAATTCTTTGGTATGATATACCCTAGTGGTTTGTCTAATGACCAACTCAGAATCTCCAAAGACTAATAAACGTTGGATACCCATGGACTAAGCTAGTTTCAACCCCATTATGTAGCCTTCATACTCAGCTGTGTTGTTGGTGTTGACAAACTGCAACTTGGTAGCCACAGGATACTAATCTCCTGTTCCAGAGATAAGGATTGCCCCGGCTCCGGCACCTTCTATGCTCACCGCTCCATCAAAATACATTCTCCATGGTTGGACTATATTCTCTTATCGGATTTATTGAATTATCATGATCCCATCATCTGGGAAATAAGTCTTAAAAGGTTCAAACCATCCTGAGGGTGCCTCGGCTAGTTGATCTGTAATGCCTTGCCCTTTAATGGACTTCTGAGTTATGTAAACAATGTCAAACTGTTAGAGGATCAACTGCCATTTGGACAATCGACAATTCAATATTGGCTTGTTGAATATGTACTTTAGTGGATCAATGCGAGATATGAGATAGGTCGTGTGCCCATACAAATAGTGTTGTAATCTCATGGCAGCCCATGCTAACGCACAACATGTCTTCTCGATCAGGGTGTACTTCTGTTCACCAGTGCTGAATCTTTTGTTAATGTAGTAGATAGCTCTTGCTTGCTACTATCATCTTTCTGTCCCAGCATACAACCCATTGCGTTGGCATTGACGGATAGGTACATAAATAGGGGAACTCTATCCCTCGGGGTACCAAGACAGGCTATTCGATCAGCTGCGTCTTGATGGTAAGGAAGGTTTTTTGGCAATCTTCATTTTATTTTGCGAAGGAATTCTTCCTTAGTAGCTTAAAGATGGGCTCACAAGTCGTCGTAAGCTGAGAAATGAACCAGCTTATGAAATTGTTTCTTCCCAGAAACCCGCGTATCTCTTTCTCTGTTCGGGGTACTGGCATCTCCGTGATGGCTTTAATCTTGGCAGGATCCAGCTCAATGCCTCTATTGCTTAGCAAAAATCCCAGCAACTTGCCTGATTTGATACTAAAAGCACATTTTGCTGGATTCAGCTTGAGGTTGTACTTAAGTAACTTGTTGAACAGCTTCCTGAGATGGTTGATGTGATCGTCTTCCTTTTGGGATTTGACAATTATGTCATCCACATAAACCTCTATCTCCTTATGTATCATGTCATGAAACAGGGCCATCATGGGTCGCTGATACGTGGCACCTGCATTGATGAGGCCGAAGGACAATCGTCAGTAATAGACGGTTCCTCAGGGAGTGATGAAAGTTATTTTCTCCATATTTTATTCAGTGACCATAATTTGATGGTAACCAGCAAAGTAATCCACAAAAGAATATATATCGTACTGCGCCATATTTTCTATCAAGATGTGGATGAAATGCACCGAGAAATTGTCCTTGAGATAAGCTTTGCTCAAATCCCTGTAATTCACGCATAATCTTACCTTCCCGCCGGGCTTAGGCACAGGAACTATGTTCGATAGCCACTTCGGGTATGTTGATACCATAATGATGCTGGCTTTGAATTATTTGACAACCTCTTCTTTGACTTTCAAACTCCACTCAGGTTTTAATAACCTGAGCTTCTGCTTGACTGGTTTGAATCCATCCTTGATGGGGAGTCGATGGATGACAATGTCAGCAGACAATCCAATCATGTCTTTATGTGACCACGTAAACACATCCTGGAACTGTGTTAAGATTTCAATCAGGTTGGCTTTTTGATCTTTGGTGAGGTCTATGCCTATCTAGATTCCTTTGAAGTTTTCTGAGGTTCTGATATTGACAGTGGTGGTTTGGTCAAGGTTTGGTTTGGGTTTGTCTTCAACCCATTCTTTGATTTCCTTAGGCACCTCATAGTCATCTTCCTCCTCTTGATCAATCTCCATCAAGTTGAAGTTTAGTTCTACATCAAAGTTGTAGTCATTGTGACAGGTTGGCATCTCATCAACAGGGACAAATAAATCCAATCATGGAGTCCTAAAAACAAAATGCTTTCGCTTTAATATATTAAACTACTTAAACATACAAAGCATTTAGCAAAACATGACAAAAGTTACTGCTATAGCTGTGCAATAAAACAAATAGTAAATG
This sequence comes from Panax stipuleanatus, assembly GCA_020205555.1. Taxonomy (NCBI): domain Eukaryota; kingdom Viridiplantae; phylum Streptophyta; class Magnoliopsida; order Apiales; family Araliaceae; genus Panax; species Panax stipuleanatus. Next base: position 58,058,118 of record CM035122.1, read on the forward strand.
AAACCATGTTACAGGGCAGATGGATTCTTTACCCTTTGACCCTTTTTGAATGAGGCAAGGGACGCTGCTCCAGTTGTCTAGGGTCAGATCCTCATGAATAGGGAGGATATAAGATTTATGGTTGTCTGCCTCATGTCTGATGATGACTAAGATATCCTTCAGATTAGAGGCGGGGGTTTTCCTTGAACTGCCCCCCTTTTCTTTTCTTGATGCCAGGAATTTGGATCTGATCCTCCTCATCACTGTCTGGGATGTCATCATTCATACCCTCGTAGTGTATGAGAACATGCATGTTAGCAAATGGGTCTCGTCCTTCATACATAAACTTCTCTTTTCCCTTTTTTCTTTCCCCATCAGGCTTTAGGGCTTTTCTCTCACTTATCAGTATAATTAGCGGGAACAACATGGCTAACACAACAGCAGGAATCTTCCTCATTGGCTTTATGAATCTAGCATCAGTGAGGTTTGGCAATAGTATTGTAGAAGTGTGAGGCTTCGAATGCTTGTGTGGATTTTGATGGTTTAACCCGGATGTATAGCCCAATCCGGCTTTCTCTGACTGGTTCGGGATCTACATCGGACTTTTGATACCTTGCCGATTTTTTCCTAACCCTTCTCCAGGGTGGAAACCCAAAGATACCATCTCCTGGCCCATTGTCAATACTTCGGGGGAGACTTTTGGTTTCAGAGCTGGTGCTCTGACAGGTAGGTACTGAGTATTGCTCACCTCCGAAGCTTGAAAACTAGCATATTCAACCCCTACATCCAGACTGATCACCGACATGTCTCTCTGTATGCGGACATAGTATTATGTTTCGGCATTCACCGTGTTTAGGTTTCCATTGATAATGTACTTGAGCTGCTGATTAAGTGTGGATGGAACTACTCTTGCCATGTGGATCCACGGCCTTCCCAGCAATAAGTTGTATCCGGTGGTAATGTTGAGTACCTGGAAAGATACATAAAACGTATATGGACCAATTTCAGTGGAAGCTCAATCTCACCCACAGCCTCTCATCGAGACCCATTGAAAGCCCAGATAATTACATGATTGGTTCTGATCCGGTTTGGGTTGATATTCATTCTCTCCAAGGTATCGTAGGGACAGATGTTTAAAGAAGATCCTCCATCTATAAGCACACCTCCGATAACATACCCGGATGATATCACTGCTATATACAGGGAACTTGCAATAACCCGTCCCATCTACAGGTATATCATCGTCAGTGAAAGATTTCACATTATTGTTGAAGATGTGTTCTATCACATGACAAAATTTCTCAACATCCACTGTCTTTGGCATATGCGCCTCCTCTAGTACTTTCACCAGAATGTTGCGATGATCCACCGATGATAAGACCAGATATAGGATGGACATCTGCTTGGGTGCATCTTTCAGGCTTTGCACAACCTTGATTATGCCCCATTTTGCTGAGGAATTCTTTAATCTTCTCTTCTGTCACTCTCTTTTTAGCCTTGGTGACTGGATTGATCACCCGCTGGGGCAGGTATAATGGATTCTCCTTGGATACAATGGCAATGTTGTTTAAGGTGGAAACTTGATCATTCCCAAAGTTCCATGGGACCCTCTTCAGACTGATGACAGGATACTGAGGTCTGAAAGGCAGTATTAAAGGTTCGGGTGCAGTTACCTTCACAGGATTCAGTGCTTCTTGAACCCTCTTTCCAGGCAGTACTAAGGGTATTCCGGCTAGCTCTTTCTCACAAGAAATAACAGCCACTGTTCCCTGATTCCATGCCATGCGAATAAAGAGTGTTTCCTCATCAGGGAGGTCATAGTCTTGATTCCCTCTTATCAGCTCATCGCTTTTAATTATATTCTGAATTAGGTGTCGAAGTCCCCAGCAATCCTCGGTGTCATGACCGGGCGCATTGGAGTCATATTGACAGATCCTGTCAGGTTTGAATTTCCTGGATCGAGGTTTTATTGGGGGTAACAAATATGTAACCATCCCCTCATTGATAATCATCTGGAGGATTTCTTTCATCGGCTTGTTCAGATTAGTGAAATTCCATTGAACGAAAACCTCCCTATCTGCTTGAAACTTCTCCTCCTTGGCCACCTTATCGGCCCAGGATTCATGCTCATGAAAGCGGTAATGGTCCCTCATAGAAATGGGACTAATTTTTGGTGTAGGAGGACTTGTTTCAGCCTGGCTGGATTGGTTTATCAGCTGTCTAGTTACCTGATGTTGGTATACGACCAGATCCGCTAGATGTCCAATTTGTTCCTGAATGGACTTGATTTCTTGCTCCATCAAAAAATGTCTCTTTGAGAACTCCCAACTGTCTGGGCTATTAGTACTGGATTGAGTTAACTCTCCAACATAAAGGAGGAATTTGGAGCCTTCTCCATTCTTCGTGCTAATCATGTTGACACTCTCCTCTTTATACTGAGGGAGGGGATTATCTTGTACGTGGGTTGCTTCGGTTTGGTCAGCACAATCTCTCTGTTATCTACTAAGTCTTGGATTTTGTTCTTGAGAGCCCAAAAGTCCTGTGTATTGTGGCCCGGAGATCCGAAATGGTATGCGCACTTCTTACTTGGGTCGAAATTCCTTCCCCCGGTACTAGTTGGTGGAAGGAGCTGAACAATCTTCTTCTGTGCTGTCAACAGTTTCAGCACGTTCTTGAGTGAATCCCCTAAAAGGGTGAACGTTCTCGTACGTCTGGCCTCCAAATTTTTCTAAAATAGAGGGTTAGAAGGTTGGGCTGGAGCTTAAAAAGGGGAATAGTTCCTCCTTTGAATGGGCATACTGCTCGACTCGCTTCTTTGATTCTGTCCTTGCAGTACTAAGGGCACTTCTTCATCTTTCTTCTTGTGTACTCTCTAGAGATTATTCCCATAACTCCCAGATTGGATATGCTTGGTAACAACTTCCAAGGCGGTCAGATCCTTTATCTTCCCAGATTTCAGCCCCATTTCAGCCATTTCTCCGTGCTTGATCATCTCCGAGAATGGTTTGTCTATGCCTGTTGGGACCCTTTCGTAATACGGAGCTTCTTGGATGTCGATGAAGGTAATAACTATCTCAGACTCAATCATAGGTGGGGTGACTTGTGACGAATGAGATTTTTTTTATTATTGTGATTCTGGGGACAGAATCCTTTTAAGGAGGGAATATTGTAACGAATGAGATTTTGTATATTTATTGTAAATATTTATTGAATTAAATAAATATTTTAATTGATTTATTTATTGAGTTAAAGGAATAAGTTATGTGATTATGTTATGAAGTAATTTAGTAAAGTGCACTATGATTAATTAAATTGATGTATAAGTAATTATGTGGTGTAGTTCTAATTTAATTGAGAATATTTAAATTAAATGAATATTATGTGGTAGTTGTTACATGAGATTATGATTAGCAAGTAATTATAACTGTTATGTGGCAAATTTTATTTAATCACTTGATGTTAGCTTTAATTTAATTAAATTAGAATGTTAAGATTTAATTAATTAAAGTGTAACATTGAAAGTATGTGTTAAAAGGATTGATTAAAATAAAATAAAAATATTTTAAAGAGTTTTACCAAATAAGGCCCTTACTTATGTTTTAATCATGTTTTACCAAACAAGGCCTTAGTTCTAAAAATCTGTTTTTAAAATTAAAGGGGGTTTTGCCAAACAAAGCCTTATGGCTTTTGATTTTCAAAATAAAATGTAACTGATATATATTTATTGGGTGAATTAAGTTTTGTTAGTTATATTATATAATTATATGTTATATCTATTTTTTCCATTAAGTCTAATATAAATATATGTTAGAAGAAAAGGAAGAACAAAGTAGAAAATAACAGAGAACTAGAGAGAAAAGAGAGAAGAAGAAGAAAGAAGAAGAAGGAGGAATCTTGTTAATAAACTCAACACCGTCATCTTCTTCTTCCAATCAATTAACAAAGGGTATAACTCTAACTTTATAGTTTTTAGAAATTATATGTTGTTGTTCTTCATGTTTTAGTTCTCTATAACTTGATTTTTATGAGAATTTGTGTAATATGGTTCATATATGTTTAATATGTGTTATAACATGCATATATGTGATTCATATGGTTGTCTAAGTAATTAATTTCATGTAAATATGATGAACATGAAGAAATCATATTCATAGCAATTTACAGTGAACTTGCTTTGAAAAATAGTTTTTAATTGTCAAAATTTATGTTAGATGATGCTCTAATATATAAATTGATCATAGATTATGAAAATGTGTTAAGAAACAAAGTTAATACGATTTGAATTACGTGATTTGGTTTAAAAACAAACTCACAGTATCAATTTTCTTCAAGAACGCTTAAAAATGGTGTTTTCTTCAAAATCATGAAATTAAGTGTTTTGATTATGTGTTGTGGTGTTTATGTATGTTAAAACATGTTAGAAGTTTAAAAAAAAAATTCATAAAGTTTTATATGGATTGTGTTAGTTAAAATCGGATTTTGGTGCGAAGAAATAAGTCAAATTAGCTTTTTCTCTACACAGTTCAAGAACCAGATTTTTCACCTGCATGGGGACCCGCCCCAGTGGGTGTGAAGGCTAGCCAAAAATTTTATTTGTGTTCCGAGTGGTTTTTATGCAGTACATGATTAGCTAACTTAATGTGATTACATGTTAAGTGTGTTAAACAATAAGATAACGTATTGTTGACATTTATAAGACAATTTGAAGTCTCATATTAATATGTTATTTCTGTACTTGGATATTGTTATCATAAGGTATGATTTTGAGAGTTTAAAGTGTTATTCACGTGTGATATGCATGTTGTTAATTTAGACTCACGTATGCGATTAGTTAGCGAGTAAGTTTACAAACCACATTGTTAAGTTGAACTTAAGTAAGAAATTCAACGGTTAAACGTAGTGGTTATAAAATTAATTGGTATTATAAACGTAATGTAATGTGTATGACGATTGAGAAAGTGATTGTAAATTATAAAGTGTAGCTTGCGCTTGAGGAAAGTCTTCTAACTATACTCTTTCATTGAGCAAGTTTCCTAAACCTTTCTTTTACGTTTATGCAAGTCTTCTAGTTATACTCTTTCGTCTAGCAAGTTTTCTAATACTTATCTTATTAAACAAGTTCATTATTGAATTGTTGTGACCTTGACTTAATTGTTCAAGCAAGGTCCATATTGTCTTTCAAATGCTTTAAGTTTATTTCTAAAGCATGATTATTAAATATGATGTCTATTATTATGACTCATAGTTATTTCTTAATTTTTCTATTATCGAATTCTAAATTATTGTAAGTCGATTCAACTACTCCTTAGTTGATGATAGTTGAACTCTAAATTACCCTTGAAGCTTATCCAAACCAAACTTTCTTTGGTGCGGACTTGTTATTAAATATTGAGATGAACAACCCTATTTAATATGGAATTACCATGCGAAAGCATTAAGATGTTTGTGTATAATACATGGTACAAAGGGTTGATCCCCTTAAGTACAAGTTAAGAGTCCATATAGTTTAACGACAGTTAAAGGTTTTAAATAAAAATGTTTATAACCTAGGACATGGTTCAAGGTCTTATGACCCTCAGATGAATCCTAAATCTTATTCTTGATTATCGATGAATGAATTATTATTAATTCAGTTGAAGCTATTCAAATATTATGTCATCATTATTATTGTTATTATTCCTAGTGAGCTTTAGTTTGCTCACTCTTGCAATTAAATAACCATTACAGCTAAAGTCGAAAGAGTTGATGAACCGTCAACTAGTAAGGGCAAGGCCAAGGTGAATAAGTGAAGGCTTGTTGTATTCGTTGATTATGATTTGTAATAAGACATAAGACTTTATTATGTGATGTTTATTTTCTGCAACTTGTTTATGTTAAGGTTAGATAACCCCTGGGATTATGTTTGTACAAGGTTGTAATCCTTTTGATACGGAAGATTTTATTATTTATTTAAGATTGTAATTTATTTTGCATTCCTTATTATGGGCAGTAGTTGTATTTTATTTAGATAGTGAGCACCAAATTTCAGTGGAATTGAAGTACCTGGATTTGGGGGTGTCACAGGTTGGTATCAAAGCTTTAGGTTATGAATCTTAGGTGGGGGAAACCTTAGGTAGTAGCCTTGTAGGGGATCGAAAAGATAGTGATGGTAGTAAAGATAATAAACTACCTTACGTGTTATGTGTTTACGTTTATGTAAACGAAGAGTATCGATCGATATCACGTAATAATTAAACTTTAAAACTTTATTGTCAGGATGACAAACGTTGGAGAGTCCAGTCAGGCTAGGGAGGAGTTACCCCAGATGCCTAGGGACGAGAAGCCCCGAGACATCCAAGTTGTCTGGGAGCAGTTGGTTCAGAGAGAGCCATCTCCATTGATCACAGTAGTTGGTTAGAAGCATGAGCCAGTTATAGACCGAGATGATGAGGATGAGTCAGAGGAAGAGGAGGAGGATCCTGAAGAGGAATTCCCACCTCACTCAACTAGTGCTGAGATGTACGAGGAGATCTACAACCGTAACATGGAGCTACATGGTCGAGTCGAAGAGCTTGAGGAACTGGTGGACGAGAGTCGGACTACCATACAACAGAGAGATAAGACGATTCAAGAGCTGGACGATGAGCTTGGAAACACGAAGTGGGATCTAGTCCACGTGGAGAGCGAAAGAGATGATGCACTGACCGAGCTAGTGAAGCTGAAGAACGACATCTAAGAGGAGTCAGCGAAGCATGCCAGTGCAGAGGAAACGAGCTTGAGGGCTACTCAACATGTAAATCGAGCTGAAGACGAGGTTCAAGTGAAGAAGGTCAAGCTGAGGGAGACATACTATGATTTCCAAACGGCTATAGATAGGGCCCAGGATCGTGTCTTCTATTACCCAGCTCAGTTCAAAGATTTACTGTGGTACATGGTGGATTGCAGAACCGTATTTTGGGTGATGGAAGAAGAACGTAGAGAGGCTGTGCGACGTCTTAACATGCATAGATAGTAAAGTCTTTAAGTATGTGTTTCGTTATATATTAATAAATGTTAATCTCAGAATTTGAGATAATAATAGGATAAGATAATGATATAATCCTGTAACGTGTTTCAGTTTAGGAAAGATGATGCAAATAGCAGAGATGCTATCTATTCTACGTTTTAAAAAACTACTAATGAATAAAATAACGAAGTTTATTGAATTGCTATGTGTTCAAGTGTGAATTAATTTATTTACACGTTTAAGTATGAACTTGAATATTTAAGAAATGAGTAAAGGATCTAATAAGAGTATTTCTTAACAGAAAGATGTTTCCTAGAAGAAGACCCACACGTCTGCACCTAGAGGGTTCGACGAATAACAACGACAACAACAATGACGGGATGAATCCCAATTCAGTTCAATAATTGGTGAACCTGCTGACAGGAGCACTTACGAATCAGCCTCAAGTCTAAGGCACAATGTTTAAGGAATTTAAGGCAGTAGGACCGCTGGAATTTCAAGGATCGGTGAATCCGATAGAGGCCCAAACGTGGATAATGGAGATGGAGAAGGTCTTCGATGTGGCTAGAGTTAACGAGGACCAGAAAACGGCTTTCACTGACATTCATGTTGAAGAAGAAAGCTAGCTTCTGGTGGCAGGCCAACAAGACCAGGGAAGGAGAAGGAGTGATAGCATGGGATCATTTCAAAGATATGTTCTTTGAGATGTATTTCCCCATAAGCTCGCAGAACCTGATGGAGGTTCTATTTCTGTAGTTGAAACAAGGAGAGACGACGGTACCGAAATACGCCGCAAAATTTAACGAGCTGGCCAGGTTCGCAACATACCAGGTCAGTACTGACGAAAGGAAGGCGAGAAGGTTCGAGCAGGGACTGAGACCCTGGCTCTACAACAAAGTCTCTTTGTTCCAGCTAAAGACGTTTGCAGCTGTGCTGGAAAAGGCCATCCTCGCTGAAGGTGGAAGCGGCGCGGTGACCAAGTACAACCAAGATCAAAAGAAGAAGAAGAATGAGACAGAAAACAAGGCTGGTGGCAGCAGGGCTATCAACCAGAAGAGGAAGTGGAATGATAACACATCTGCTGGAAGTCAACAGGGAAACCAGCAGAAGAGAAGGACTGAAGCTTGTGCTACATACGGTAACAATCACACTGGAGTGTGTCTGAAGGGAAGGCGAGTATGCTTCAACTGTTGTCTGGAAGGCCACATTAAGTCGAATTTCCCTAACCCGAAGAAGGGAGCTTGCTACACATGTGGATCTAAGGATCACATGGCTCGTAGTTACCCAAAGAAGCGAGCAGGATGGTTAACAGGAAACGAAGGAAATGGCAGCGGCAGTACTTTGACTATCGCTGGACCACTGCAGGCCATTCGACCCACTGCCAGAACTTTCAACATGACGGTGCAGGATGCTGTGCAGTCAAAAGATGTGGTGTCAGGTATTATTCTGGTCAATAATATAAATGCATATGTATTATTTGATTCGGGTGCTACTTGTTCGTTCATATCTGATAAATTTGCTAAGACCTTAGACTTACCTAAAGAGGAATTAGTTTACCCCTTGAACATAGAGATTGCTAATAGGGAGGTCATTCCTGTTAGGTTTGTTTACAAGAACTGTAGATTGGACATTAAGGGTCATGAGTTGAGGGTAGATTTGATTCTAATAAAACTTGGGGAGTTTGATGTTATACTGGGTATGGATTGGTTGTTGAACCATGGTACGGTAATCGATTGTCAGAAGAAATCGGTAAACCTTATGACTCCGTCGAAGGTAGTATTCTATGGTAGCAAATCACCTAAACAAGCAAGTTTTCTGACGATTATGCAAGCCAAGAAGCTATTGAAGCAAGGCTGTGTAGGGTATTTAGCCTACATAGTGGATACTCGTAAAGGGAGTTCGAAGATAGAAGAGATATCAGTGGTTCGGGAGTTTGTGGACGTATTTCTGAATGATTTGCCAGGACTTCTGCCAGACAGAGAGATAGAGCTCGTGATCGACTTAGCATCGGGGACTGCTCCTATTTTGAAAGCTCCGTATAGACTGGCTCCGATCGAGATGAAGGAACTGATGGTTCAACTGCAAGAACTGCTGGACAAGAAGTATATTCAGCCGAGCATTTCACCGTGGGGAGCGCCGGTATTGTTCGTAAAGAAGAAGGATGGATCGATACGGCTTTGCATTGATTATAGGGAATTGAACAAAGTTACGATCAAGAATAGGTATCCTTTACCTAGGATCGATGACTTGTTCGATCAACTGAAAGGTGCTAGATACTTCTCGAAAATAGATTTGAGAAGTGGGTATCATCAATTGAAGGTGAGAAGAGAAGATATACCGAAGTCAGATTTTAGAACTCGGTATGGACATTATGAGTTCTTAGTGATGTCATTTGGTCTAACGAATGCACCAGCAACATTTATGGATTAATGAATAGCCATTTCTAGACAAATTCATAGTGGTGTTCATAGATGACATTTTGGTTTATTCAAAAACTGAGAAAGAACACACTGAACATTTAAGGCTAACAATGGAATCGTTGAGACAAGAAAAGCTTTACGCAAAATTCTTGAAGTGCGAATTCTGATTAGAATGTGTTCAATTTCTTGGTCACGTGATTGACAAAGATGGAATTTTAGTGGATCCGTCAAAGGTTGAAGCTGTGATGAATTGGGATCAGCCGAAGACAACGTCTGAAGTTAAGAGTTTCTTGGGATTGGAAGGATACTACAAAAGATTTATTCAAGACTTTTCCAAAATCGCAACTCTGTTGACGAATTTGACTTGTAAAATAATTAAGTTTGTTTTGACAGTAAAGTGTGAGGAGAGTTTTCAAGAACTGAAGAAGAGGTTGAGTACTGCACCTGTGTTGTCATTGCCTGATAGTACAGAAAATTGCATAGTATACAGTGATGCCTCACATAAGGGATTAGGCTGTGTGCTGATGTAGAGCGGCAAAGTCATTGCTTATGCATCACGTCAACTGAAGGACTACGAGAAAGGGTATCCGACCCATGACTTAGAATTGGCAGCATACTATTTACTTTGAAGATTTGGAGACACTACCTATATGGAGAAAAGTATGAGATATACACAGATCATAAGAGTCTAAAGTATATCTTTACACATAAAGATTTGAACATGCGCCAAAGGAGATGGTTGGAACTTATCAAGGACTACGACTGTGAGATTCTTTACTATCTGGGCAAAGCTAATGTGGTTGCCGACACTTTAAGCAAGAAGGGTCGGGAGAATTTAAATATATTAACTGATCAGGACCAGTTAATAGAAGAGATGGCTAAGTTAGAACTGGAAGTTAAGTATCCGAGGGAATCGGATGAGAAGCTGTTTCAAGTAAATACTATTTCAACCTTGGTGGATAAGGTGAAAGAGGCACAATTTCACGACGAGGAGTGCGAGAAGATCTGAAAGAGAGTAACCGATGGTGAAGAGATAAAGTTCAAGATTGATAATTATGGACTGCTATGATTGGAAGAAAGAATCTGGGTACCGCCAGTAGCAGAAGTCAAAGAGAAAATTTTGGGCGAAGCTCACAGTTCGAGATATTCGATTCACCCTTGGAGTACGAAGATATACCAGGATCTCAGACAACATTTTTGGTGGCCGAATATGAAGAGAGACGTGGCTGAATGCGTTGTGAAATGTCTAACGTGCCAAAAAGTCAAAGCAGAACACCAGAGACTTAGTGGATTACTGCAACCGCTAGAGATTCCGGAATGGAAGTGGGAGCATATCACAATGGATTTTCTGGTTGGTCTTCCAGCGACTCAGAAGGGTTATGATGCAGTATGGGTTATAGTGGATCGACTGACGAAGTCAGCTCATTTCCTATCGATCAAGATTAAGTTCAACTTGGATCAGTTAGCGAAGTTGTACGTTAAGGAAATTATCTCTAGACACGGTGTTTTGGTGTCGATTATTTCCGACAGAGATCTGCATTTCACGTCAAATTTCTGGAAGCGATTACAGGAATGCTTGGGAATGCAATTGCGAATGAGTACGGTGTACTATCCTCAAACTGATGGCCAGAGTGAGAGAACAATTCAGACTCTAAAGGATTTGCTGAGAGCTTGCGTTATGGACTTCAAAGGAAGATGGGATGATCATCTACCATTGGTGGAGTTCGCCTACAACAACAGTTATCATGCAAGTATTAGCATGCCGCCTTACGAAGCATTGTACGACAGGAAATGCAAGACTCCATTATACTGGGATAAGGTTGGAGAACGACAACTATTTGGACAGAAAATAGTGTAATAAACTGCGGAGATCGTCAAGGTAATCAGAACGAGATTGGTTGCTGCTCAAGACAGATAGAAAAAATATGCTGATCATCATCGACAAAATCGACATTTTACAGTGGGAAGTTTTGTTTTCCTGAAAGTATCTCCCTGGAAGGGAAAAATTCGATTTAGCAAGAAGAGGAAGCTGAGTCCCTGATTTATTAGACTATTCGAGATACTACGAAGGGTTGGCGAAGTGGCGTACGAGGTTGCGTTACCTCCGGAGCTAGATAATATACATAACATTTTACATATTTCTGTGTTGCGACCATACAAACACGACTACAAACATGTAATAGAATACGAGCCTTTACAGTTTGATAAGGACTTAACTTATGAAGAGGTTCCTGTTCAAATAGTTGATAGAAAGAACAAGTACTTAGAAATAAAGTGATACCTTCTGTTAAGGTAATCTGGAGGAACTACAATGCTGAAGAAGCTACGTGGAAACTCGAGGATGTAATGATGAAAACCTATCCCCAATTATTTGTGTAATTTCTTGTATACCGATTCTGGAGACAGAATCTTTTTAACTGGGGAAGAATGTGACGAATGAGTTTTTTTTATTATTGTGATTCTGGGGACAGAATCCTTTGAAGGAGGGAATATTGTAACGAATGAGATTTTGTGTATTTAATTTTAAATATTTATTAAATAAAATTAATATTTTAATTGATTTTTTATTGAGTTAAAAAAAAGGTATATGATTATGTTATGGAGTAATTTAGTTAATTGCAATATGATTAATTAAATTGATGTGTAAGTAATTGTGTGGTGTAGTTCTAGTTTAATTGAGAATAATTAAATTAAATGAATATTATGCGGTAATTGTTAAATGAGATTATGATTAGTGAGTAATTATAATTGTTATGTGGTAAATTTTATTTGATTAATTGATGTTAGCTTTAATTTAATTAAATTAGAATGTTAGGATTTAATTAATTAAAGTGTAACATTGAAAGTATGTGTTAAAAGGATTGATTAAAATAAAATAAAAGGACTTTAAAGAGTTTTACCAAACAAAGCCTTAGTTCTAAAAATCTGCTTTTAAAATTAAAGAGGTTTTGCCAAACAAAGCCTTATGGCTTTTGATTTTCAAAATAAAATATAACTGATATATATTTATTGGATGAATTAAGTTTTGTCAGTTATATTATATAATAATATGTTATATCTATATTATATCTATTTTGTCAGTTAAGTCTAATATAGATATACGTTAGAAGAAAAGGAAGAACAATGTAGAAAATAATAGAGATATAGAGAGAGAAAAAAAAGAAGAAGAAAAAAAAAGAATGAGGAGGAATCTTGTTAATCAAATCAACACCGTCATCTTCTTCTTCCAATCAATTAACAAAGGGTATAACTCTAACTTTATAGTTTTTAGAAATTGTATGTTGTTGTTCTTCATATTTTAGTTCTCTGTAACTTGATTTTTATGAGAATTTGTGTAATATGGTTCATATATGTTTAATATGTGTTATAACATGCTTATATATGATTCATATGGTTGTCTAAGTAATTAATTTCATGTAAATATGATGAACATGAAGAAATCATATTCATAGCAATTTACAATGAACTTGCTTTGAAAAATACTCTTTAATTGTCAAAATTTGTGTTAGATAATGCTCTATTATATAAATTGATCATAGATTATGATAATATGTTAAGAAACAAAGTTAATACGATTTGAATTACGTGATTTGGTTTAAAAACAAACTCACAATAGCAATTTTCTTCAAGAACGCTTAAAAATGGTGTTTTCTTCAAAATCATGAAATTAAGTGCTTTTATTTTGTGTTGTGGTGTTTATATATGTTAAAAACATGTTAGAAGTATAAGATTTTGTTTTCATAAAGTTTTATATGCATTGTGTTAATTAAAATGGGACTTTGGTGCGAAGAAATAAGCTAAATTGGCTTTTTCACTGCACAGTTCGCGAACCAGATTTTTCACCAGCATGGGGACCCGCCCCAGCGGGTATGTGAAGAGGTAAAACACCCGCCCCAGCGGGTGTGAAGGATACCCAAAAAATTTATTTAGGTTCCGAGTTGTTTTTATACAGTACATGATTAGCTAACTTAATGTGGTGACATGTCAAGTGTGTTAAACAATAAGATAACATATTGTTGACATGTATAAGACAATTTGAAGTCTCATATTAATATGTTATGTGTGTACTTGAATATTGTTATCATAGGGTATGATTTTGATAGTTTCAAGTGTTATTCACATGTGATATGCATGTTGTAAGTTTAGACTCACGTATGTGATTAGTTAGCGAGTAAGTTTACAAACCAAATTGTTAAGTTGAACTTAAGTAAGAAATTCGACGGTTAAACGTAGTGGTTATAAAATTAATTGGTATTGTAAACGTAATGTAATGTGTAGGATGATTGAAAAAGTGATTGTAAATTATAAAGTGTAGCTTGCGCTTGAGGCAAGTCTTCTAACTATACTCTTTCATTGAGCAAGTTTCCTAAACCTTTCTTTTACGTTTATGCAAGTCTTATAATTATACTCTTTCGTCTAGCAAGTTTTCCAATACTTATCTTATTAAACAAGTTCATTATTGAATTGTTGTGACCTTGACTTAATTGTTCAAGCAAGGTCCATATTGTCTTTCAAATGCTTTAAGTTTATTTCTAAAGCATGATTATTAAATATGATGTCTATTATTATAGCTCATAGTTATTTTTTCATTCTTCTATTATAGAATTCTAAATTATTGTAAGTCGATTCAACTACTCCTTAGTTGATGATAGTTGAACTCTAAATTACCCTTGAAGCTTATCCAAACCAAACTTTCTTTGGTGCGGACTTATTATTAAATACTGAGATGAACAACCCTATTTAATAGGGAATTACCATGCGAAAGCGTTAGGATATTTGTGTATAATACATGGTACGAAGGGTTGATTCCCTTAAGTACGAGTTAAGGGTCCATATAGTCTAACGACTGTTAATGGTTTTAAATAGAAATGTTTATAACGTAGGACATGGTTCAAGGTCTTATGACCCTCAGATGAATCCTAAATCTTGTTCTTGATTATCGATGAATGAATTATTATTAATTCAGTTGAAGCTATTCAAATATTATGTCATCATTATTATTGTTGTTATTCCTAGTGAGCTTTTGTTTGCTCACTCTTACAATTAAATAACCATTGCAGCTAAAGTCAAAAGTGTTGATGAACCATCAACTAGTAATGGCAAGGCTAAGGTGAATAAGTGAAGGCTTGTTGTATTCATTGACTATGATTTGTAATAAGACATAAGACTTTATTATGTGATGTTTATTTTTCGCAACTTGTTTATGTTAAGGTTAGATAACCCTGGGATTATGTTTGGACAAGGTTGTAATGCTTTTGATAAGGAAAATTTTATTATTTATTTAAGGTTGCAATTTATTTTGCATTCCTTATTATGGGCAGTAGTTGTATTTTATTTAGATAGTGAGCACCAAATTCCGTGGAATTGAAGTGCCCAGATTTGGGGGTGTCACATGACTTGTGCGGCCACCCGCCTCCATCGTTGGGCATACTCTCTGAATGACTCAGCATTTTGTTTCTTGATTTTGGTGATCTGGTATCTGTCTGGAGCTATTTGGGACTGAAAACTGTATTGATTGAGGAAGGCATGTGCTAACTCTTTCCAACTATAAATTTTGGAATTATCCAAACGAGCATACCAGGCTCTAGCCTCTCCAGTTAAACTCTTCTGGAACAATTGCATTCTAAGCTTTTCGTCCTCTGCATAGGATCCAAGCTCTCCAATGAATACCTTCAAATGGGTGTATGAGTCTCCCAATCCATCGTATTTCTCAAAATCAGGGACTTAAAATTTTTCTAGATAACGAGCCCCAGGGAATATACATAAGTCTGAGTAATTGACACTCCCAAATGCCCAGTCCATTTAATGGACCGGATGGTCTCTTCCATTTGTTGTACCTTCTTCAGAATATCACCAGCTTCCTGTTTTTTGTTGAGGGTGGTGATTTCAGTGGTTTTGTTGGTAGGATCCTAGGTTTTGTAGTTCAGGAATCTGAGGGTCTTTCTTTCTAGTCTCTTGACTGCCATCGGGTGTAACTGGTTCTGTATGACCCTGTGCTTGTTTCCCTTTAAGAGGTTTACTTTGTTCTCTCAAGAAAATAGCCAATTCAGCTATCTAATCCTTCAAACTCTTCCCTAGAGATGGGAGTGGATTCTGGTTGAGCACTTGAAGCCATGCCTGGAGATGGACTTAGTGCTTTCTTAGATTTTGATCTGGTGACAGGACCAATTTTTACCTACAACAAATGTAAGTATGTTAATTTCTTGAATGGAAGTATTGGTCGGATGCATGCCATGCAATGTGTTTATTTTTAAGGTTTTTTTAATCTTATCTTGTAAAACAAAGGTCAGTTGTTTTAATAACAGGATTTGCATGACATGTATACTTATGAAATTTACATTGGAATTTGAAAATGGACATGTTTATTGAAAGAGGAAGGCATGAAGAGGCTTCCCTTCAAATTTGGTTAATTCAGAGGCTAACCTATCTTAGGCTACTCTCGCGGTTTTTCAGCATGAAGGTCCCCAGATCATCGCAATCTAGTAGAGGGGAGATTAATTCGATCTTTCAATTGGAGCGGATCTGAGTGGTGCCTTTCTTGAGCCTCACAAAATTAGTCTTCTTTGAGTCCACTACTCAAACACCGACGGGTTTGCCTCCTGGTGGAGGAATCACACAACATACATTCACATACACCGCGTCTCACCGTATGAAATGATGACATTTGTGCAAAGCACTAATATAAAGCAGTAAAGCATTCATTCACATCCATTCAATGTAAAGACATAATATTTTACACACACGCAGATATAAAAGGAAATTTTGAAAAGATTTGAACGCGGTCTAAGCCCTCTACTGTCCCGAGCAGAGTCGCCACCTGTCGAAGTCGGGAAAAAATATCGATCGAGTTGGACCCGAATCTTTCTCTCTTCTTAAGTTTTGTTGCTTTCCCTTATTTTATTTGTTTCATGAAAAGGAGGAATGTTTTTTCTAGGAAAAGGCCAACATGTATCATGTCGACGATTTGAACGTTTTACAGAGTCGCCAGTTGGTAGATTTGAAATGGTTGTACCAACTCAACCGAGTTTTGTTTGAAAGTAGGCCAAATTGTTTGGACACTGTCAAAACATGATCTTTGAAACCAAAGTTCTATGTTCGGGACTTGATTAAGTGTGGGGAAGGTGTTAGGCACCCCACAACTCCAGTGAAAATACGGTACCGCATCTTTTCAATATTTCACTTTTTATTTGCAATGTGTGTGTGAATGCTGGAAGAAATTGGGCCTACGTTTGTTTGTTTTGAAAGTATGAACATGCTTCGTTGAACCTATATACGAAAGGTTTGATTTGATTTGCAAAAGTCCTTTTTAGACAAGATATTAAAATGTTGTTTGGAAAGCAGATTTTCAAACCCTTACGCTCACGTAGGAATTGAAGCATGTTGATACTTCCATTTGTTATCTTTTCAGCCTTTGGACTCAATTGAAATGGTGATTTTTGGGATGCGAAGCATCCTCGACCACAAAATACATACAAGTAACGGTCTTTTCATGGGCATGACAGCCATCGGAGTCACTCTAGCACGACAAACCATTATTTCATTATGATCGAGACCTTAAAATCATATAACCGTTTTAAAGTCTTTCGGATGTACATTTTTAAAGAAACATTGGCGGGGTACATTTATAATGTGCAGTTTGTCCAGCGTGGGAATCAGATTCTGATTAGTTTGATCATGAATCCCATAATTCCTAGGCTCACAAAGGGAAGACAAGTAAATATGCACAGCACAAATATTTATAGAAAATGGATATTTACATCTAAACGTCTTAAAAACCAAGGATTCATCAGTCAAATCCTGGCCTGCGCTTAGCCAACGCTTCTCGTTCCCAACAGATAGCGATCTAAGGGTCGCGAGGTTGCTTTAATGAATAAAACTAGAAAGAAAGCTAGATTTAAATAAATCTTAGCCATTCTAGCTTCCCTGTTCTGGTTAGACCTATTTTGAACCATTTAGAAAGGTAGAAATTACTAGATTTAAAGAAATCTAACTTGCCAAATGAATATTAGTGCCAATTCATATCAATGAATATTTACAACAGAAATTTAATCACAATGAATAAAGAAAATATCTATAATTATATATATATATATACACGAAAGCTGCAAAGGGCGATGGGTTTTCACTCCTATGTCCGGACTGAAATGTAAATATATATATATATATATATATATATATATATATATTTATAAAAGCTATAAAAAGTCACGGAGTAATCCAGGCTTGACAATATGGAAATATATATATATATATATATATATATATATATATATATATAAAGCTATAAAGGGCGACGGATTTGCAATCCTCTGCCCGAACTAGAATGAAAATATATATATATATATATATATTTATAAAAGTTGTAAAAAGCCACGGAGTAATCCAGGCAGGACAGAATTGAAATATATATATATATATATATATATATATATATATAGAAAAACTATAAAGGGGCAATAAATTAATCCAGGCTCAACTAAATGTAAATATATAAATATATATAAAAGCTATAAATAGCCACAGAATGATCCAGTTATGACTGAATGTAAAAAAATTTATATATATATATATAAGCAGTAAAAGCCATAAAATATTCCAGGCTTGACAGAATGGAAATTTATATATATATATATATATATATATATATGTTTAAAAGAGGTAAAAGCCCACGGATTTCCAATTCAGACCAAACTGAAATATAAATGTTAATATATACAGTTAGTATATATATATATTATAGCAATAAAAGCCACGAATTTAGCAATCCAGGCCAAACAAAGTCAGAAAAGATTATATATATAGTTATATATACAAAACCAGAAACTACCACGGATTTGCCATCTGAGCTTGACAGAATTGAAAAGTTAATATATATATATATATATATATATATATAGTTAAATATATACATACTAAAGCCAAAAAGGACACACGTCGATGACCCAGTTTGATAGAGTTAATATATATATATATACATATATATAAAAGCGATTAAAAGCCGCGGATCATCGATCCGGGGCGTGCAAATGCGAAAAAATATATAATGTACTAAAACATAAGCAAAAACAGCCACAAAACTAAGTTCTGGGCAAAACCAAAAAACAAAACTTAACGTTCACGTGTATAAATGCCCAATGAAGTAGTAGGAACTTTCTGATCGTAAAAATACTAACAATGGACTGCAACACGGGCCTTTTGCCAAATCATAGGCTTCAAACGAGCATTTCCACCGGTTAATTTTTGATATGTGGTAGTATATGAGTATACCTACATGTTAGAGTGATAAAATCAGGGTTTGGAGTACTAGAAGTCGGGCTAGGAAACAAAATGGGCGGAGTTTCTGAGCGCTTTCTATTTTTTTTCTTTTTTTAGCTTGGGGGTGCACTTGTATTTATAGACCCTATGGAAGCTGGTCTATCTGCCACAGCCGCGGGTCTACCTATGGCGCCATATGGCAGGGCCCTGGTAGTGGGTCCAGTCGCCTTGAAGTACGTGCACTCCGAGCAACTCGAGGTTATGTTTAAAACTTTCTAACTTTTGATTAGAGTGTCTGTTTGAGGAGTGCTATACCTTTCCAAAAAGCCCTCGCCGAGAGCGTCACAATTACATGAGGCTAAACCTTTTACTAGTCCAAGAAGACGGGTTCATAACCGGGTCTTCATTTCTTCGCAGTTTATCCGTTGAGCTGTCTTGTGCTGTTTTCACTCGGGATCACTATTATGGTCCTTTCTGACCTTGATGGCATCAATTCGGCTTAATTTTGACCGAATTGGCTTCAATTTGGTAAAATGACTATTTTCCCCTCTAGGGGTTATCTTTTGTACTAGCGCGGTCTTCAACTGTTTTCCCGGGGCTATTCCGAGGTTTTGATCCCAGTCTATTCTGTTTGTCCTCAAGGTTATTTTTGAGGCTGACTTGGTTTCCCAGGGTTGTCTCTGGGGATGATTTGATGCTTTGTGGTTATCTCCAAAGTTAATTTGGCCTCCCGGGTTGTAACCGGGGCTTGGCCTGATTCCCGGATTGTGATCGGGCCTGAACTAGACCTTCCGGTGTTATCGCCGGGGTTACTATACCTCCCAGGTTTTGACAGAGGTTTTACTTTGACATCCCAGCATTGTCGTCGGGGTTGATTTGACATCCCGGTATTGAAAACGAGGCTGAGTTGGCATCCCGGTATTGAGACCAGGGTTAAGTTGGCATCTCGGTATTGAGATCGGGGCTGAGTTGGCACCCCGGTATTGAGACCAGGGTTGTGTTGGCTTCCCAGTATTGAGATCGGGGCTAAGTTGACATCCCAGTATTGAGAGAAGGGCTGAGTTGGCATCCCGTTATTGAGACCGGGGCTTAGCTGGCATCCTGGTATTGAGACCGAGGCTGAGTTGGCATCCCGCTATTGAGACCGGGGCTGAGCTGACATCCCAGTATTGAGACCGGGGCAGAGCTGACATCCCGGTATTGAGACCGGGGCTGAAAAGACAATTTTTTGCCTCCTGCAGGGTTAAGAACAGGAACGCAAAATTTTGAGTGTCTACAACAAGAATGAAAATTTTTTTGAGTGTCTACACCCTCAGCTACGGGGACCTGGGTAAAAGTAGAATGATGCCAACGCCATCCCCGCAGATATGTATCCAAGCCAAAAGTGGTAACTGGACGAAGGCAAGGAAGCCTCTCATAAGCCCAGAACTGAAACAGGCAGAAACCAAAAATATCAATCTATCTATCAAAAATACCCGAAGGTGGGGAATGGAAGTTAAATTGTCAGTACTTACCAACAGAAAGGGGTAGAAGCCTAACCAAGCCTCTATAACGCCTTCAGAATGTAGGCACATCCCTCAGAGGAAATACGTAAATGTGAAAGAGCCCCATGCAAATTCTCTGATGCGATCTGCATCGTGAAGAGCACCAATAAGGGCAAATGAGACAATTGATGAGTTATCTGCAATGAAGCAGCCCCTCATAATCGTCAAAAATAGAAGGCGAAGAATGCAATCTCTCGCTGCCTGATCCTCAGGAGGAGGCTCTAATAAAGCCCCACTGGAAGCATCAACGCTCAATGTACCGGAACTGACGGCTCGACCCTTGAGGGCCGAATGAGGGATCCCCAACAAAGATCTAATAGCAGCAGGGGAAATATCTATCGACAATGACACCCTCTCACCTGTAAACTCTAAGTCGGTAATGAACCGCCAATCCATCGGAGTCATCATCACCTCTCAGTCTAGCAAGTGGGGGGACGGAGTCTGATGAAACCATCGCTCGGATAAGGCTCTCATATAACCCAATGGATAGCGTCGTGGTGTGATAGAAAAGAAACCCTCGAAGCACCATAAATGTACAATGGCCCGGTACTGGGGATGTAAGTTTCCGGTAAACAGAATGGACAGTAAACCAGTTCCCCCTATGCTGAGTAAACCTGGGAACCTGCATTGTAAATCAACGACTGACCATTATCAAATATGAGAAGAGAAACAAAAGGAAAATTAAAATCTTCCATTACCTCATTAATATAGAGATGGACCGATGGATGACGTCTCAAGTCTCCCAAAAGATCAGAAATAAGCACCTGTATACCGGGAAGGTCCCGATGAGGGGTAGAAGAAGAAGGAGCTGTATTTACAATAGTTTCCTCCTCCTCGTCAATGGCATCCGCCCAATCAACCCTAATGGGAGGGATCACAGACTCAGCCAATCGACGCGCCTGTTGGATCGGTCTGGGCAAAGGAACAGTCGAAGCCGGTCTCCTGACACCAAAAGAAATTGTACGTGGGATAGAGCTGCTGGGCCGGTCAGAATCCATATCTGGAAACAAAAATCTCCAAATCACCTCAGAAAAGGTGAGGTATGGTTTACTTGCAAATTAATTGAAGTGTGTGCATGACTTTAGGACATTAGAATCCTAGAAAGTTAAAAATCACATCAGGCATGGCTTAATTATGTCAAATCATGCTTTTTTAACATACATTCCCAGTATAGTTAAACATGCATGCATTTTGGAATGTTCAGACTCGTGAATTTTTTTTGCTAGAGTCTCCTCTGTAAAATGAACAATCCGCATGCACATAGGCATGACTAGGTGGCCATTCAGTAGCACACCAATCCAAAATCATGAGCATTTCATATATATAAGAACCATCAAAATTAAACTCATCATGGCAGCTAAATTACCATGTTTATTTTTATTTGAAAATTCATGCTCATTTATCCTCAAATAGGATGAATAAAATAGCCAAAAAGGCTAAAAATTAACTGTTATGAAAATGAAATTTTTTCATACCAAAATATTCAGCATGGTAAAATACAAGTATTTATTAAGCCTGTTCATTTTTATTAAGTCATCTATGCATATATATTTGATACATTGCGTTTAAACCCATATTGCATGAAATCTAACATTCTAACGGTCAAAACTTGGGAAAAATGGATGTAAACGTTACCTAAAGTGTGCAGAACGTTTGTACGGTGACGAATTTCAAAAAAAACATCCCGAAATGAGTAGATCTGAGATAGAAGGTTCAGTTTTCTTTGTATAGTTCAAACTAAAAATGACTTGTGAAGGGACCGGGGGTATAAAAACCACCCGCGGCCTTCCTCGGGTATACCTGCAAAATTCGTAGGTCTACCTGCAGAAGTCCAGGGTGAGTCCCACCCCCTCCGGTTCAGTCCGATTTGAGGTTTTGAGGTCTCCCGGAAGCTTAAAAGTAAAATCAAGAAAAAATGTTCTACGCGATTGAGTAGAAGGAGTATGAATGACGGAAACATGAAGTCAATCTCTGACAAATGAAAATCTTCATGTAAGTCGTTGGTGTCAATCCCAATAAATCCTCGAGAATGTCAACATTTGAGCCCATTGAAAACTACATTCAATAAAACATCGAGAAAGGCCGGTGATTCGTCAAAGTTAGCTTCTTATAATTATTAAGATTATTCGAAGAATTAATATTGTCCTTAGCATTGGTATCGAAAATGTCCGGTATTATGAGTCGTTATTGTCATTACATCAAAACATCAGTGAAATCCTGGTGGTGACAACTATTGAAAACTATCTCCATCGGGAAGGACCGATGATAGAATATATTATAAATGAAATCTCCAGCTAAATTAAATTAGTTCAATCATGATCGACCGCTGTAAACTACTGTTCGAGTAGGCATCAAGGAGGTTCGATGATGGTCAAACCTTGCAAACTATCGTTTGAGTAGGCATCAAATCATTTCAGTAATGATCGACCACTATAAACTACTATTCCAGTAGGCATCGAGAAGGTTCGGTGATGGTCAACCTTGTAAACTACCGTTCGAATAGGCATTGTTAAGATGTTATCATTGTAAGCTCTTTCCGTGATAGAAACATCGGCATCAATTGGATAAAAATCCAAATCATTGGTGATAACCCCATCGTGGCATTTGGAAGGATCCGATGATGTAAATCGGTGTAAACTATCATCAGTATAGGCATCGGGAATCCCCAATGTGGTCAGGCATACGAAGAGGAATATACCCAGCGGAGGTAAAGTCAGAAAGCATATCTAAAGACGAAGAACGTTGGTGACGACCCCGACGTTGAATTCAAAAAGGTTCAATAGTATCAGCCATAGAAATATCCCCAATAGAGATCTTAAAAACATCTCTACAACATTTTCTCTAATCAGTCGCAGTAACATTGATGGATATTTTAAATCATTGGGTTCAAACCAACATAGCATCGATTAGGTTCGATGATGAAAACCTCTTTAAACTACCGTTCGAGTAAGCATCGAGAAGGTTCGATGATGAAAGCTCTGTTAACTACCATTTGAGTAGGCATCGAGAAAGTTTGATGAGGAAAACCTGGGTAAATTACCAGTCGAGTAGGCATCAAGACAGTTCAGTAGAGACCATCATTGACAACTCTATCCCCAGCAGAAATGGCGGGAGCAGTCAGTGATAAAATACCGTTGGAAGCAACTCCAAACAAAAACATTCAATGTCCATAACATCATATCATGCTGCATGGCATGACATCATTTAATCTTGTGATATTTCTTGTATCTAGTAATCTTTATCCTGTTCAATCCATTACATTGCATAAACATGATAAAGAGAGGCATCTGTAGACACACAAAATTTTGCATTCCTATTACTAACCATGCATGAGGGCAGAATCGTCCTTTATCTTCCAGGGACAACCTTGGAATTCAAAACCATCAAACTAGAACCCCCGTGACACCACTGGGAAATCATCAAACTAGAACCCTTGCAACAGCACCAGGAAATCATAAAACCAGAATCCCGACGACAGCACCGGGAAGTCATCAAACTAGAACCTCAGAGATAGCAACGGGAAATCATCAAACCAGAACCCTGGCGACAGCACTGGGAAATCATCAAATAAGAACCCCGGAGACAACCCCAGAAATTAAATAAACCTTCAGAGACAACCCGAAGCATCAAATTAATCCCCGGAGACAACCCCGGGGCATCAAGTCGATCCTCGGAGACAACACTGAGGAAAAATAGAATCGGCTGCGATCAAACCTCGGAGACAACCCCAAGGGACAGCCGAAAGCCCTGTCAACCCTAGAGGGGAAAAATGGTCATTTTGATGAGTCAACTTCAACTACAACAAAATAGTTGAAATTGGGTTACAAAGAGCCATTGTAGCATTTTCGAGAGCAAACTACGCAAAACAGCTCAATGAACTACCTGCGAAGACCAGAAGATGCCATTTTGGTCATGGACCCATCTTATCGGATTCAAAAAAGGGTAAGCCCTATGTCATTGCTTAGCTCTTGGAGAGAGATTTTTGGAATGGTATGGTACATCTCCATCTGATTCCCGAATTGTAAGTTACAAGCATTTCAGTGGACTGCACGTCGATCGATATTGCACATACTTTGAGATCACGGGACCCACTGGGTCCTTTCAGAGGTGTACCTGCAAAATCCGCAGGTCTACCTGCGAAAGCTGCATCTCTGCCTACGGAAGCCCATGGCTTTATATACAAAATGCACATCAGCTTGTCGGAGAAGAAGAAGATAAAAAAAAAAGAAAATAGAGATTTTGCGCCGAA
This sequence comes from Panax stipuleanatus, assembly GCA_020205555.1. Classification (NCBI taxonomy): domain Eukaryota; kingdom Viridiplantae; phylum Streptophyta; class Magnoliopsida; order Apiales; family Araliaceae; genus Panax; species Panax stipuleanatus. Next base: position 58,082,550 of record CM035122.1, read on the forward strand.
AATCGCTCGAATCTTGCTTACAAACATGTAAATCTACCTTTTTAAACTTTCATATACATATCTATTGCAACATATTAAGTTTTCACTAGTGGAAATCTAGTCTAAAGGCATTTAAAGTCGTTCAATCGCCAATCTCGTGCAAGGCCGTAAGGTTTCTTCAAGTTTTCATTTTTTTCTTACTTATATACATATATATGAGTAATATATATGTATATTAGTTAGTTTTACAGTTTAAATATCAATTTTTAGATTTTTCCTTTCGTTAGTATATATATAGATATGTATATATATATATATATATATATATATATATATATATATATATATATATATATTTCAGCCTGGATTGTAAATTTGTGGCTTTTTCTTACTTTATTATATATATATATATAAGTATACATATATATATATATATATATATTAGTTAGTTTTTATATAATTGCTTATATATATATATATATATATATAAGTTTTATCGTTATATATATATATATATATATATATATATATATATAGTTAATCATTGTGATTAAATATCGATTGTAAATGTTCATTTGATGTAAATCTGCAATATTTAAAGTTTGTTGACTAGATTTATATAAATCTAGTCATATCTAGCTTTTAACCGGTTCAAAAGTTGTAAAACTAGAACCGTTGAGCTAGAAGGGCTAAGATTTATTTAAATTTAGTTTTCTTTCTAGTTGATAAATATTTGGCAATTACGGGACCCTAGATCTGTATTTAGAGGAAACGTGAAGTCGTGGCTACGTGCATGCAGGGATTTAACTGATGAATCTTTTGTTTTGCGACATCTAGAGTTAAATATGCATTTTATTTTAAGTTATATATTGTGCAAGCTTTTAAATAATATTCTGTGAGCTTAGGAATCATGGGATCTAAGGTTGAATCAATGAACCTAAATTCGAGTCCCATAATGGACAAGTTCGAGTTGTATAGTTAGCTTGCAACCCTTTGTAAATGTAAATAAAGAATACCTTAAAATGGTTATCCGGAGTTAAGGTCTCAATATAGTAAAATCGTTAAATTATGGTGTTCGGGTCACTTCGTTGGCTTTTATGCCCATAAGAGGCACGACACACACACACACACCCATACACACACACACACACACACACATATATATATATATATTATTTTGACGAGGATGCTTCGCATTCCGAGAATAAAATCAAAACGAGCTGAATATGGAATAAAATAAAAGTATCAAACATCTTCAATTCCTATGTGAGCAAAAGGGTTTGAAAACCACTTTTCAAAACATCACTTTCATATCTTGTCTAAGAATGGTTTTTTTTTTTTAAATCAAACCCTTCTTATAAAGGTCCAACGCAGCACATCACTGTTTTTAAATAAAGCACTTAGGCCCAACTAACTGCAATACACACACACACACACACACACACACACATACACATAAATTAGGGAATAAAAAGCGCGGTAACCGTGTTTCACAGAAGTCGGGGGGTGCCTAACACCTTTCCCTGGTTTAATCAAGCCCCCCAACTCTATGAAATCTAGGTTTCCAAGACCAATTAAACAGAGTCCAGTAATTTGGCCATCTTGCAAAACCTTTCAAAACTCGGTTGACTGGTACAACCATTTCACTCATACCAACTAGCGGCTCTGTCTAATTCGGACCAATAAAATCAATCTTTTCAAATCGTCTACATTATATGTCGGTCTTTTCTTGAAAATTCACCTTTCAGGTCAAACAAATTAACAAATAGAAAACATAAAGGGTAAGAAACATATAGGAAAATGGATAAATTTTTCTGGCGTCGACAATATATTTTGAGGGTAATATAGTTGTAGACACTCGAAATTTCATTCTCTTGTTACTAACTATGTAACAGGGCAAAAGAGTATTTCTCACACTATAGAGATAACCTTGGAGGACTACAACATCAAATCAAACCACGGAGACAGGCCCATGGAACATCAAATCAACCTTGGAGATCAATCCTAACTGAAAGCCCCATCAAGCCCGGAAACCACCACGAAAGGGCAAAAGAGTAAGTTTGCCAATTTAACGTCAAATTAGATCAAATTACCATAAAAAAGGTCATACAAGAACCATCACAACAAATCCCGAGTGAAAAAATGCATCAGACATCTCAAAGGACAGACTGCAAAGACTTGAAGATCTGGTCATGGACCTGGCTTCCCGTATTCACAAAAGGTCAAGTCCCATGTCACTGTGTAGCTCTCGGAAAGAGCTTTTCGAAAAAGTATGGCACGCCTCTATCGGATTCCCGGATTGTAAGTTATGAAGATTCAAACATACTATGCGTTGGTCAGAGTGCACATACTTCGAGACAGCAGGGCCCATGAGGCGGGGCCCACCAGGATCAGCCGCAAGTAGACCAGCGACTGATCGGGTTTATAAATATAGCACCCTATCAGCCATAAAAAGGGAGAAAAAAGGAGAAAAGAGAGGAAATTCTGTCCATTTTAGCTATTAACCCTACCATTAGTGTTCAAAATTCAACATTGTTCTTTCTAAACACTTATATACGTATATATACTAGCATATCAACTTTTAACCGGTGGAAACGGATTTTTCGAGCTACAAAAGAAGTTTAAAGCCTTCTTCGCTATACATTGTGAGATTTCTTCAAGTTTGAAACTTTTAACTGCTTTAATAAATAAATAAATATATATATATATATATACGAGTATATATATGTATATTTATAAGTGTTATTTTAGCCTGAATTGCTAATCTGTGGCTTTTTCCTTCTTTAATATATATATAATCATGTATATATTTATATTAACTTGTTTGGCCTGGATTGCTAATATGTGGCTTTTTCAACTTTAATATATATATATATATATATATATATATATATATTTATATTGATAAGTCACGCCTGGATTGTGAATCTGTGGCTCTTTCCGGCTTTAATATATATATATATATATATATATATATATATATATATATATATTAAAACTGATATTTAATCACACTAATTATAATATATATATATATATATATATATATATATATTATAATTAGTGTGATTAAATATCAGTTTTAATAGTTCATTCAATGTAAATCATACTAATGTAGAGTTCGTGGACTAGATTTATCTAAATCTAGCCATATCTAACTTTTAATAGGTTCAAAAGTTGTAAAATAGGAACCGTTGAGCTAGAATAGCTTAGATTTATTTAAATCTAGTTTTCTCTCTAGTTTTGTAAATAGAAAGGAACTATGCGACCCTAGATTTATATCTAGAGGGAACGGGAAGCATTGACTGCGCGCATGCAAGGATTTAACTGTTGAATCTTTTGTCTTGCGATGTCTAGATTTTAATTTGCATTTTATTTCAATATATCTGTTGTGCAAGCTTTGAAATAACCTTTTGTGAGCCTAGGAATCACGGGATCTACGATTAATCACATGGATCTAGATTCGATTCCCACGATGGACAAATTTGAACTGTATACACACCTTGCAGCCCCTTGTAAATGTAACCATCGACCTTAATACAGATTTAAGGCCGTGACATAATTAAATTGTGGTTTGTGGTGCTTGGATCACTTCGATGGCTTTCATGCCCATAAGAGATCCAACACTTATGTAGATACTTATTTATGCGTTGCATCTCCAATAAAATCAAAATAAAGCCGAATATAGAATAAAATAGAAGTATCAAAAGGTTTCAATTACTATGCGAGCGGAAGGATTTGAAATCTCTTTTCAAATCATCACTTTCATATCTTGTCTAAAATGGACTTTTTAAAAAAATCAAACCCTTCGTATATAGGTCCAACGAAGCACAACACTACTTTCAAATAAAGAACTTAGGCCCAATTAACTACAATACACACACACACTTCAAATAAATAGGGAAATTTAAAAGACGTGGTAACCGTGTTTTATGGAAGTCAGGGGGTGCCTAACACCTTCCTCCTGCTTAATCAAGCCCCCGAACTCTATAAATCTCGGCTTTTGAGACCAATTAAACATAGTCCAGTAATTGGGCATGATTGCAAAACTTTTTAAATAAAACTCGGTTGAGTTGGTACAACCATTTAACTCATCCTAACTGGCGACTCTGTCTAATTCGGACCAATAAAATCAAGCTTTTCAAAATCATCGACATTATATGTCGATCTTTTCCTGAAAATCTCACCCTCAGATCAAACAAATCAGAAATAGAAAACATAAAGAGTAGAAATACTTAGGAAAAGAAATCAATATTTTTTCCCGACGTCGACAGGTGGCAACTCTGCTGGTGACAGTAGAGGGCTTAAGCCGCATTTCAATCTTTTCAGAATTCCCTATTTATGCATGTATGGAGGCTGTCATTACATTGAATGGATGAAAATAAATGTTTTACTGCTTTATAGTCATGCTTCGCACAAATGTCATCATTTCATACGGTGAGACGCATTGTATGTGAATGTATGTTGTGTGATTCCTTTACCAGGAGGCAAACTCGTCGGCGTTTAATTACTGGACTCGAAGGAGACTAATCCTGCGAGGCTCAGGAAAGGCGCCACTCAGATCCGCTCCAATTGAAAGAACGGATTAACTTCCCATCTAGTAAATTGTGATAATCTGTGGACCTTCATGTCGAAAAGCTGCGAGAGTTGCCTAAGATAGGTCAGCCTCTGATAAACCAAACGCGAAGGGAAGTCTCTTCATACCTTTCCTTTTCAAATTTAATGTAAAATTCGATTCCATGTAAATATCAAATAAATGTAACTATACATTCCCTGTCAATTTCATTATTGTCAATTTCATTATTGTCAATTATCAAATCCTGTCATTCTATCCTGTCAGCAAAACAACTTACAGCTGTTTTGCAGGAAAAGATTAAAAAACTTTGAAAAAATGACATTTTGCATAGCATGCATCCTGTTAATATATATCAAAATTAACATACCTACTTTTATTGTAGGCAAGATTAGTCCCATTACCAGGTTAAAATCTAAGAAGGCATAAAATCTATCCACCAACATAGCTGAAAGTGCCCAACACGAATCAGTTTCAGTATCTCAAAAGGAGTTTGAGGGACTTAAGAATCAAAAAGCAGAGTTGGGTATCCTCCTAAAAGAAAAAAGTAAAAGCACTCAAGGCCAGGAAACGCATAATCAAACAGAATCCTCCTCACGGGGTAGCAGCCAAAGCGCAGACAAAATAGGGGAAATACAGATACCTGAACCTCGATCCAGTGAAAGAACCAACAAAACCCCTGAAATCACAAATCTCAGGGAAAACCGAGAAACTGGGGATATAAATAAGAAAGTCCAACAAATGGAAAAAACCTTCCGGTTTATAAAAGGAACTAGATCATTTGAAAGTGTTAACTATACAGATCTCTGCATATACCCAAAGGCTCGTTATCCAGAGAAGTTCCAGGTCCCGAATTTTGAGAAGTACAATGTGAAATTAGTATGCATACAAGCCAGTCATGTGTGATGACAAAGCATCTACTTTGGAGACAATTTTATTTATTTATTAATAAAAGTATTCACTTATTAAAGGCATTTAATTATCTACATAATGCTATTTTTATAATATGTAAATAACCAATAGTTTTAAGCAATGCTTTTAGAATCATGATGTTAATCATGCTAATGAGATCTAAATTTTAGAAAGCTTAAAACTAAAATAGTTCCCAATTGTTGGATTACTAAAAAGAGGATTAGTAAATCCGGATAGATTGGTACATATATTGCTTGCTCATTGGATGAGGATGATTGATCTCATGATCATTTGTGTGGAGACACTAAAGCAAGTATGTAGGTGCTTATTGGAGAATAAGTTCACTGAACGTGACTTGCTATGGAATTCCTAATGAACTTTTACTTGCCTGTCAATAGAAATTCCTAATATGATAGTAGTACAAGTGATCCTTAGACTTGAGATCATCATAGTATCTTGTGTGTAATGAAATATACTTTGACTTATTCGTTAAGACCCTTAGGATATGTCAAAGAGTATGCTTGGATGTAATAAGTTACATATGGAGATAATGAATGGTCAATAAAGAATCTACCACTTCTAGTAAAAGAAGAGATATGTCCTATGTGATTCGTTAAATGACAACCTAGTAGTCCTTGGCCAAGGCATAATTAAATTTGAAAGGAGCTTCTAATTTGTATTATTTGGAGTTGTGCATTTTATAATAGAAATACATATAATTAAATAAAATACGACTTGACAGTAATTTCATGTCTTATATTTAATTGGGACATTGTATGATGGAAGGAATTAATTGTACGGTAACTATTTATACACAGGTTCTTTTATGATTGATGTTGAAATCTATATTATCTGAAAAGTCGTTGATCGATAAGGAGACTTATCCCTATTGTAGAATAAATACTATTTATTTAAATAGATTATTAGTTTAATTTATTTGTTTAAATAAGATTAGAATTGTTCTAAGTGAATTATTCTTAACCGATTTAATATGGAGAACCTAAAGAGTCACACCATAAAAGGAAGAATAATTATTTAGAAAGGTAATGGCATAATTATAATAATGCATTAAATGTAATTAATTTAATCTATGGTGATAGAATAAATTAAATAGCTTAATGTTTATTATTTAATATTTTAGAAATATTAAATATAAATTATTAAGAGAAGTCTTATTAATATTATTAAAATTATTATTATTTTAATTTTTAAAGGAGTTTAGGAATTAATTTAATATTAGTATTCTCATTTATTCCTAATAAAATTTGGAGGGAATTTAATTTAATTAATTATTCCCAATGTGGTGAGAAGCCTAAATTAATTAAATGAGTTTAATTAATTAAATGAAATTCCATTTTTAATAGGATTAGAAGGGTTGACCAATATCTATATAAGATGAGTCTTATAATATATATCGGTTGATGCAATTCCAATTGTTGGATAGTACTTCTTTTTCTATAGAGGATAGAAAACTAGGGTTTAGCCAACCACCCTCCTTCTTGATAATTCCTCTTCCTTGGTGGATCACCTTTAGAAACCAAACACTTGGGTGGCTAACGTTGATCAAAGGAAGGAATCTAACCCAGAAATTTAAGGAGATCACAAAGAACAAGGACTTGAACTCGTACCTATGGAAGCTTTGTTCTACAAGGGTATGATTTCATAACTTCTTATTTATCGTTTTAAATCAATAATTTGCATAAAGGATGATCCGGGTAATGATTTTGTAAAAAAAATTTATACTTTGATATATCATGTTTCAGCTAATTTTTTTAATTTGATTGCGCCACAATTTCGTACAAACCCAACAGTGGTATTAAAGCCAAACCTTTATGCAATTATTAATTATTTTTTTTGATTTCATATATATATAAGTATATATTTAGAATAATTTATTGGACATAATTAATTGTATAAAATTATTTTTTATGAAAGAAAAAAAAATGAATCGCGAATTTTTTTTTCTTCTTTCTTCCGCTGTGCATCTCGTTGATATTTGCGTGGGATCCGGGTTATTAAAGAAACAAGCCACGAATTCTGTTTGTTTTTAAAAGGTAACCCACGGATGGTTTTAAAAAAGGGATCCGTCCTTGAAAGTGATTCAAAAGATTCCTGTTAACATGGTTATTATATATATATATATAATATATTAAGTACATAAAACAAGGATTTCAAATGGATTTTTCAAAAGTGATCCTGCAGTAACCATATCAATGATTATGAATCATATATATATATATATATATATTTAATAATTTTATAATTAAAATAAAGAATTTATTTTAATCTTGAAATTGAATTTCATGCAATTTAAAGTTGTCCATTAAATGATACTCATATATATATGAAATGTTTTAATTCATGAGATGAATATTTATTTATTGATGCATATGGTGATGTGTATGATAATAAATGAGATTGATTATGGGACTATTGACCAATGTGATTGAATTTATTTTAGTTGAATGCTTGAATGAGTTTTATTAAATGGGTTTGCGTACCTCGTCTTTTCTGATTTTTCTCGATGTAAAATTCTATCTCACTCTTATGTACTTTCCCTTAACTGCTGATCAAGGTTTCTATTTAAATCAAATAGTTTAATGTAATAGAAATAGTTAGAATTATCTTGAAGAAATTAGAGACCAATGAGCAAGGGATGCGTAAAGACCCGTTTGTATAGAGCCCGGGTTTAAATATAATAGTTACGTTTAAATTTAAATTCTTGCACTCCTAGGATTGACCTTTTGGTTCACTTAGTGGCTCTAGTGAACCAAACTAGAATAAAAGTCCATAATCAACTCGAGTAGAATATAGTATTCTAGCTATATGTGCATGCTAAGTATTATATATATATATATATATATATATATTATATTTTATGCAAACATACTTCGCATGTTTTAATAAAATGAAGCGTATTATATATATATATATATATATATATATATATATATATATATATATGTGTGTGTGTGTGTGTGTGTGTGTGTGTGTGTGTGTTTGTGTGTGTGTGTGTGCATGTGCGCTAAACAAGATGAGACAAAGAATAATAAACACCTCAAAGAAATCATATTAAGTCTAAAGCATTCAATAATATTTGGAATATCGAACGTCGCCTTCTAGCATGATAAATTAAAAGAGTATTAAATATTTAATATGAGTTTGTTGTGCACACACAAGACAAGTATTAAGTATTTAAGATATTAATTTAATCACATTTGATGCTTATAAAGTTAATTGAACAATATTATTTTGTTGTGCACACACAAGGATAATATTTTTCTTTTTTGAATATATGGAGTGATAGGTTGGACTTAACTTAAATCATTTTAGTTCGGATGTGCACACACTTGACCATTATGATCTAAGAGACAAAATACAAGGAGTTACATGTCGATGTAATTGACAAGAGTTGTCTACCAATTTATTTATATATCGTTTGTTGTGCACACACAAGGCTATATACATTTAAAATGTGATCCTTAATCTCACTAGCGAATTTTTAATTAGATGTTGCCGAACTATATTAGTGAGGGTAATATATTTTGAAGAAAATAGTGGGAGATACCAATTTAAAATAAGACCTAATTTATTTTGGTATATAAAATTAATTAAATGAATGTTTGCTAAAATATTATCTTTTCATATACAAAAGTTTAAAAAATAATGTCGAAATCACTAATTTCACTACGTAGCATACTTGATGCTAGCATACTGGCCTGACCAAATTACACGGACTGGTTAAGAAATCTGAGAATAGTTCTCACTGCTGAAAAGATTTCTTATGTCCTAAATTCACATGTCCCTGTAACTGTTTCAGAAACAGCCTCTGAGAAAGAGATTGCCACTATTGTAAAGTGGCAAGATGATGCATCTTTGGCTCAATGTATCATACTCGCATCTATGAATAACGAGTTTCAGCATTAGCACGAAAACATGGATGCTCCTACTATGTTGCTTCACCTCATAGAGTTGTAAGGTGAACAAAGTAGGACTGTTAGATATGAGATATCTGAGGAGCTCCTCCGATCTCGAATGACCGAGGGCACTGCTGTTGAGACTTATGTCCTAGGGGTGATTAATCTAATTGAACGCCTTGGACATCTTGGGTTCGTCATAGATGGGGAGTTGAGTCAAGACTTGGTCTTGCGGTCACTCCTTGAGACCTTTTTGCAGGTCGTGGTAAATTTCCACATAAATAAGTTAGATATCGGCTTGCCTGAATTACTTAACATGTTAAAAACTGCAGAAGGTCACTTCCCATCCAAGAAGAACCATGTCTTAATGGTGGATTCTTCCAAGAAAAGGAAGAGGCCCAAGGTATCTTCTGAAAAGAAGAAATCTAAGAAGGTTAAGAGCAAGGCGAAAGTGAAGGATCAAAAGAAACCTAATCCAGCTAGCAAAGGAATGTGCTTCCATTGCAATGAGCCGGGTCATTGGAAGAGGAACTACAAGAAGTTTCTGGCAGAGAAGAAGCTTGGAGAAGCTTCGACTTTCAATCAAGGTTGGTTTATTATTGAAATTAATTTTTTTAAAAGTCAAAATTCTACTTGGGTATTGGATACCGGTTGTGGTTCTCACATATGTAATACTGTGCAGAGACTGGTCAGACGTAGAAAGTTGAACAAGGATGAGGTTGTCCTACGAGTGGAAAATAAAGCAAAGGTTGTTGCATTAGGTGTAGGCACTTATTGTTTAGCACTGCCTACGGACAAGTCCATTTATTTAAATAATTATTATTTTTCTGAATATCAATACAAACATTGTTTCTAATTTTGTATTAGTTATGGATAGATTTAACATTATAATAAAGAACAACGGTTGATCTATTTATAAAAAGTAATGTTTTATATGGTGTTGATAATTTGCGAAATGGACTTTACATACTTGACTTGCATGAAAAATTTCAAATAGAACAAACTAAGAAAAAGAAAAGAGATGATGTTAATTATACCTTCACGTGGCACTATAGACTCAGTCATATCAATGAAACATGATTATCCAAGTTGTATAAGGATGGGCTCTTAGAGCTATCTGATTATGAATCATATCCAACTTGTGAATCTTGTCTCATGGATAAAATGACTAAATATCCTTTTAGTGGAAAAGGAGAAAGAGTTATAGAGTTGTTAAAGTTGGTTCACACAGACGTTTGTGAACCTATGACAACGAATGCATAGGGAGGGTATTCTTATTTTATTACTTTCACTGATGATCACTCAAGATTTGGATATGTGTATTTAATGAAATACAAATCTGAATCATTTGAAAAGTTCAAATAGTTCATAAGTGAAGTAGAGAAATAAACGGACAAGAGTATTAAGATTCTTCGATCAGATCGAGGTGGTGAATACTTTAGCGGTGAGTTTCTCAATTGTCTCTAAGAAAATGGTATAATCTCACAATGGACTCCACCAGGTACACCAAAATTAAATAGAATATTTGAAAGGAGAAATCGAACATTGTTGGACATAGTTCGTTCCATGATGAGTTTTATCGATCTTCCAAATTCATTTTGGGGTTACGCCCTAGAAGCGGCTGCATATCTACTAAATAAGGTCCCCTCGAAATCCATCCCCAAGACTCCATATGAGATGTGGACATGGAGAAAATCTGGTTTTAAATATGTTAAGATTTGGGGATGTCCAGCTTATGTGAAAAGGTTTCAAAATGATAAGCTTGAGAGAAGATTTGATAAGTGCACATTTGTGGGATATCCTAAAGAAAGTTTGGGATACTATTTCTACAATCCTACTGAGCAAAAGGTGTTTATTGCGAAACACGCTGCCTTCTTGGAAAAGGAGTTTATCCTTGAAGGGGCTAGTGGGAGGAAAATATATCTTGAAGAAATTCAAGAACCACAAACCATTACAGATCAATTAGATGAACCTATCCAAGTAGAAACACCTTCTGTATAACACCCTATTCATAAATATGGAGTCCCAAAGATACCTGAGAGGTATAGATTCGTCATAGAGGATGACGATGAGGTACGCATCATGAATAATGATGATCCATTGAATTATGAATAGTCTATGAGTAATTAAGACTTAGAAAAATGGTAAATGACCATAAAATCTAAAATAAATTTTTGAAGCAATGCTCAGGACCATTCAGATTTTGCTTGCGATTGCAGGTTATTATTATTAGATCTGACAAAATGGATGTGGAGACGCCCTTCCTCAAATATAAATTATTAGAGGAGAATATATGTATGATACAGCCAGATGGATTTGTTTCAATGGTTGAAGCAATTCATGTATATGAGATACAATAATTCTTTTATGGATTGAAGCAATCTTCTCGTAGATGGAACATTCGTTTTGATGAAACAATAAAAGATTTTGATTTTATTAAAAACAAGAATGAACCATGTGTGTACAAAAAGGTTAGTGGGAGCGCTGTTTCATTCCTTGTATTATATGTTGATGATATATTAATGATAGGGAATAACATTCCTATACTACAATCGATCAAAATAAAGTTGTCTAAACATTCCTCCATGAATGATTTGGGTAGAACATCCTACATTGTGGATATAAATCTGTATAGATAGATTTAAAAGAATGTTCGGCTTAACCCAATGAACATATATTCATTAGATGCTAAAGGCGTTTAGGATGGAAAACTCCAAAAAAAGGTGTCTTATGATGATGACCCATGAAATGCGTCTCTTTAAAATTGTCCTCAATAAAAGAGAGATCGCATGAGTTACTATCATGTATGCAATGAAATATACGAGACTTGATGTTGATCAGTCATAATTTGGAGAAGATTACTGTAAGACAGTGATAAACATTTTAAAGTACTTAACTGACACTAAGGACGTCATCATGACACATGATGGGTCTGAATTAAACTAGAGGACTAAACACACTCAAGTTTTTAGACTAACCAAGATGACAGAAAATCCACTTTAGGGCAAGTTGTTACCTTGAAATGTGGTGCAGTGAATTGGAAAGGTTCTAAACAGCAAAAGGTTGCTGGTTTAGTAACCAAGATAAAGTATATAACTGTAAGTGAAGCTGCAAGTTAATGTTTCGGATGAAAAATTACTAGGAATAGTTCTTAAGTCTCATCTTGAATCTAAACATGTGTTGTGACACTTTGATTAAAGAAATTATTAAAAGAAGAGACGTCACCTTAGAGCGTGTAGACTCTCATGACAACATTGTAGATCCATTTACAAAAGCTTTAACACTACAGCAGTTTGATCGTTACTTAGAGAAGATGGTATGAAATACTATGGCGATTGGCTTTAGTGCAAGTGGGAGATTGAAAGTAGTATGCATACAAGCCAATCATGTATGATGATAAAGCATCTACTTTGGAGACGATCTTATTTATTTATTAATAAAAGTATTCACTTATTAAAGGCATTTAATTATCTACATGATGCTATTTTTATAATATATAAATAACCCATATTTTTAAGCAATGCTTTTAGAATCATGATTTTGATCATGCTAATGAGATCTAAATTCTTAGAAAGCTTAAAACTAAAATAGTTCCCAATTATTGGATTACTAAAAAGGAAATTAGTAAATCCGGATAGATTGGTACATATGTTGCTTGCTCATTGGATGAGGATAATTGATCTAATGATCATTTGTGTGGAGACACTAAAGCAAGTATGTAGGTGCTTATTGGAGAATAAGTTCACTGAACGTGACTCGCTATGAAATACCTAATGGAGTTTTACTTGCCTGTCAATAAGAATTCCTAATGTGATAGTAGTACAAGTGATCCTTGGACTAGAGATCATCATAATATCTTGTGTGTAATGAATTATACTTTGACATAATCTTTAAGACTCTTAGGGTATATCAAAGGGTATGCTTGGGTGTAATAAGTTATATATGGAGATAATAATGGTCAATAAAAAATTTACCACTTCTAGTAAAAGAAGAGATATGTCCTATGTGATTCGTTAAATGACAACCCAGTAGTCATTGGTCAAGGCAGAATAAAATTAGAAAGGAGTTTATGATTTGCACTATTTGGAGTTGTGCATTTTCTAATCGAAATACATATAATTAAATAAAATAAGACTTGACAGTAAATTCATGTTTTATATTTAATTGGGACATTGTATGGTGGAAGGATTAAATTGTATGGTAACTATTTACTCACATGTTCTTTTATGATTAATGTTAAAATATATAGTATCTAGAAAGTCATTGATCGCTATGGAGGCTTATCCCTATTGTAGAATAAATATTATTTATTTAAATAAATTATTAGTTTAATTTATTTATTTAAATAAGATTAAAATTGTTCTACATGATTTATTCACAACCGATTTAATATGGAGAACCTAAAGGGTCACACCATAAAAGGAATAATAATTATTTAAGAAGGTAATAGCATAATCGTAATAATGCATTAAGTGTAATTAATTTAATCTATGGTGATAGAATAAATTAAATAGCTTAATGTTTATTATTTAATATTTTGAAAATATTAAATATAAATTAATAAGAGGAGTCTTGTTAATATTATTACAATTATTATTATTTTAATTTCTGAAGGAGTTTAGGAATTAATTTAATATTAGTATTCTCATTTATTCCTAATAAGATTAGGAGGCAAATTAATTAAAGAAGTTTAATTAATTAATCCCAATATCATTGGGAAGCCTATTTAATTAAAGGAGTTTAATTAATTAAATGAAAATATATTTCTAATAAGATTAGAAGAGTTGACCGATATCTATATAAGAGGAGTATTATGTTAGATATTTGTTGATGTAATTCCAATTGTTGGCGAGTACTCTTTTTTTATAGATGATAGAAAACTAGGGTTTAGCCAACCATCCTCCTTCTTGAATAATTCTTATTCCTTGGTGGATCACCTCTAGAGGTCAAACACTTGGGTTGCTAATGTTGATCAAAGGAAAGAATCAATCCCGAATATTCAAGGAGATCGCGAAGAACAAGAACTTGAACTTGTACATGTAAAAACTTCGTTCTACAAGGGTATGAATTCCGTAACTTCTTATTTATCGTTTTTAATTAATAATATGCATAAAAGATGATCTGGGTAATGATTTTGTAGAAACTTTTTAAACTCGGATATACTATGCTTCCGCTTATTTTGCAATTTAATTGCGTCACGATTTTGTATAAACCAAACAGTGACATCAGAGCCAAATCTTTATGTAATTATTAATTTTTTTGTTTTCATATATGTATAGGTATGTATTTAGAATAATTTATTGTGCATAATTAGTTGTATAAAATTAATTTTTTATGAAAGAAAAAAAAACGGAAACCATTTTTTTTTCTTCGGATGTGGATCTGTGTTATTAAAAAGGGGAACCTGCATCCTGTTATTAAAAAGGGTATGCGAATTGATTTTTTTTAATCCGTAGATAGTTGATTCGCTTTACAAAGAATGTGATTAGGAGATATAAGGGATTCAAAAAAGGTGACTCACGGATTAGTAGTGACCCACGGTTTGTTTTTTTTTGTTTTTAAAAAAGAGGATCCTGAATGATATGTTGAATCACGTTATATATATATATATATATATATATACAATATTCTTAATAATTTTATAATTAAAATAAAGAGTTTATTTTAATCTTGAAATTGGATTTCATACAATTTAAAATTGTCCATTAAATGATACTCATATATATATGGAATGGTTTTAATTCATGAGATGAATGTTTATTTATTGATGCATATGGTGATGTGTATGATAATAAATAGGATTGATTATGGGACTATTGACCAATGAGATTAGACTTTATTTTAGTTGAATGCTTGAATGAATGAATTTTATTAAATGGGGTCTGCGTACCTCGTCTTCTATGATTTTTTCTTGTTGTAAAATTCCATCTCCCTCCTATGTACTTCTCCTTGACTGCTGATCAAGGTTTCTATTTAAATTAAATAGTTTATGTAATAAAAATAGTTAGAATTATCTTGAAGAAATTGAAGACCAAGGAGCAAGGAGCGCGTGAAGACCCATTTGTAATGGAGCCCAAGTTTAAATGTAATAGTTACGTTTAAATTTAAATTCTTGCACTCTTAGGTTTGACATTTTGGTTCACTTAGTGGCTCTAGTGAACCAAACTAGAATAAAAATCCATAATCAATCTGGGTAGAATATAATATTCTATATGTGCATGCTAAGTATTATATATATTATATTTTATGCAAACATGCTTCACATGTTTTAATTTATGACGCGTATTATATATATATATATATATATATATATGTGTGTGTGTGTGTGTGTGTGTGTGTGTGTGTGTGCGCGCTAAAAAAGATGAAACAAATAATAACAAATCCCTCAAGGAATTATATTAAGTCTAAATCGTTCAATGATATTTGGAATATCGAACGTCGTCTTCTAGCATGATAAATTAATAGAGTATTAAATATTTAATATGAGCTGGTTGTGCACACACAATGCAAGTATTAAGTATTTAAGATATTAATTTAATCACATTTGATGCTTATAAAGAAAATTGAACAATATTATTTTGTTGTGCACATACAAGGACAATATTTTTTATTTTTGAATATATGGAAAGCTAGGTTGGACTTAACTTAAATTATTTTAGTTCGGACGTGCACACACTTAACCATTATGATCTAAGAGGTAGAATACAAGGACTTACATGTTGATGTAATTGACAAGAGTTGTCTACCTATTTATTTATATATGGTTTGTTGTGCACACACAAGACTATATACATTTGAAATGGGATCCTTATTATCACTAGCGAATCTTTAATTAAATGTTGCCGAATTATATTAGTGAGGGTAATATAGTTTGAAGAAAATAGTGGGAGATACCTTTGACACCCCCAAATTCGGGTACTTTGTTTTCACATAATTTGGTGTTTACTTTCTAAATAGAATATACATCTACCCATAATAAGGAATGTAAAATAAATTACAACCTTGAATAAATAATAAAATCTTCCTTAAAAAGGAATTACAACCTTATTCAAAATCATCCCAGGGTTTATCTAACCTTAACATAAATAATAATCAAAATCAAAATCAAAACATAACATAAAGTCTTATTACAATCAAAATCAAAAGATAACAAGTCTTCACTTATTCATTTTGCCTTTCCCTTTACTCGTTGACTGTACGTCAACGTTCTCGGCTTTAACTGCAAGGGATTATTAAATATGCAAGAGTGAGCAAATAAATGCTCACTGGAATACAACAATAATAAGGATATAATTGAATAGTTTCAATAGATTTGAATAACAATACTTTCATCAACCATAAAGAATTAATTAATAATTCTTTCATTAATAACTAGAATTTTGAATATTGAAATCATCTGAGGGTCATAAGACCTTGAACTTTTGTCATACGTTATAAACATTTCTATTTAAAACCTTTAACAGTCATTTAGACTATGGACCTTAACTCGTACTTAGGGGGATCAACCATTCGTACCATGTATTGTGCACAAACATCTTAACGCTTTCGCATAGTAACTTTTCCTAATAAATATGATTGTTCATCTCAGTATTTTAGTACAAGTCCGCACTAAAGAAAGTTTGGTTTGGATAAGCTTAAAGGGTAATTTAGGATTCAACGTTCATGAACGAAGGAATAGTTGAATCGATTTACAATAATAAAAAATAATTCAATAATAAAGAATTACGAAATAATTTATGCTTTAGAGGTAACTTAAAGCATTTGAAAGACTTAGTCGACCTTACTTGAACAATTAAGTCAAGGTCACATCAATTCATAAATGAACTTCGCTAAGATATTTATTCAATATAGAAATTATAGAGAATACAATAATTGACATAAACAAAATCAAGAAAGGATAGAACAACTTGCCTCGAGCGCAAGCTACTGTTACTATCACGTTCCTAAACAATTCATACATATATATAATTAATCACAATAATCTAAATTAGTTAACACGTAACTAATTAACATAATTGGTTAACCCATATAGGTTAACTCTTTCTAGTTTAATTAATAAGTTAATAATTAACTGCCACATAATTAATTACACCACATAGGCATGCTCACATAATTAAATCAATTAAATTATAATTTAAACATTTAATCTAATTATAATTACTCAAATTATAATCACATCTTATATTAATTAAATTATAAATAATTTATAATTTATAATTAATTAAATTACATCATGCATTTACTAAATTATAATTACACAAATTATAATTAATCATACAAATATTGAATTATAATACACAAATTATAACTTTTAATTAATCATGCATTCATAAAATTATAATTACATAAATTATAATTTAAATTAACATTTACTTGATTAAAATAAATCAAATAATATTCATTATAATTTAACAAAATTATAATTTAAATTAAACCTTTACTCTAATTATAATTATTCAAAATTATAACCACACTATATATTTTATTAATATAATATATTAATATTAACTTTCATGTCATCAAATTATCACATTCAATTAGCCTTTTATGATACAATAAAATACATAAAAGAAATAACTCATCTTGACTTTCTACACCCCCCCCCCCGCTGGGGCGGGGGTTTTACTCTTGATAGGCCCGTCGAGGCGGGCCCCTTGCAGGGTCGGCAGACATGCTCATGAACTATGCAGAAAAAAGCTAATTTGACTTATTTCTCCACACCAAATTTCAATTCCAGCCATTATAATTTATATCAATTTTATAGGAAACATAAACTTAAAGCTTCTAACATGATTTTAACAAGTATAAACATTATAACACATAATCAAAACAACCAATTTCATGATTTTTGAAGAAAAGTCATTGTTAAGTGTTCTTCATGAAATTGAACACTATATTTTTGTTTTTAAACCAATTCACACAATTTTAAGCATAGTCAATCAATTTCTAAATATGCTATCATCACCTACCATTAATTTAAACACAATGAATAATCAAACACGAATTTCTTTGATTTTTAAGAGAAAACTATACATATATATAAAATTTCAAAATACTTTCACTGTAACTCTTTGAAGAACATGAATTCCTCATGTTTATCACATGTATATGAATTAAACAATTATTTAGGCATACAATTCATATATGAGCATATACATAGCCTATAAAAATCATAATTACTCAAATTACATGAAAACATGTTTTACAAAGAACTAAAGTACGAAGAACATGAGAATTAAACTTCTAAAACTATAGGTTAGGATTATATCCTTTGGCTTAGTGATAGGAAGAAGATGAAGTTGCTTTGATTTCTCAAGCTTCCCTTTCTTTCTCTTCTTATTCTCTCTTTCTCTCTATCTTTTCTCTGTTTTGTTCTTCTGACTAACTCTTGTTTTAATACTAACTAACGTAAAACTATTGATATACATATATCATATATACATATAACTGACAAGTAATTAACCCATATAATAAATATATTTAATTATAATTATTACATGAGTTACACAATTTGAATTTTAAAAAGCCATAAAGCTTGTTTGGCAAAAACTGTTTATTTTTAAAAAACTAACTTTTTGAGTTTAAGGCCCTGTTTGGTAAAACCTTTTAAAACCTTTTTCTTTATTTTAATAAATTCTTTTAACATAGACTTTAAATGTTACACTTTAATTAATTAAATCATTAACATTCTTATTTAATTATTTAAAATCTAACATCAATTAATCACATAAACAAATTGTCACATAACAATTATAATTACTCGCTAATTATAATTCATGTAACACTCATCACATAACTCATCTAATTTAATTATCTCAATTAAATTAGAACTATACTATAAAATCAATACATATTAATTAAATATTAATTATTCATTTAATTAATATATAACACTTAATTAACTTACTCTACAACAATCAAATAATTTATTTATTTAACTCAATAAATAAATCAAATCAAATATTTATTTAATTTAATAAATATTTAAAAGTAATATATAAAATCTCATTCGTTACAATACCAATTTAAAATAAGACCTAATTTATTTTGGTATATAAAATTAATTAAATAAATGTTTGCTAAAATATTGTCTTTTCACATACAAAAATTTAAAAATGTCGAAATCACTAATTTCACTGCGTAACATACTTGATGCTAATAAACTGACCGGACAAAATTACACGAACTGGTTAAGGAATTTGGGAATAGTTTTCACTGCTGAAAAGATTTCTTATGTCCTAAATTCACCTGTCCTTGGAACTGTTCCAGAAACAGCCTCTGAGGAAGAGATTTCCACCATTGTAAAGTGGCAAAATGATGCATCTTGGGCTCATTGCATCATGCTCGCATCCATTAATAACGAGCTTCAGTGTCAGCATGAAAACATGGATGCTCATACTATGTTGCTTCACCTCAAGGAGTTGTATGGTGAACAAAATAGGACTGCTATATATGAGATATCTAAGGAGCTCTTTCGATCTCGGATGTCCTAGGGCACTGCCGTTGAGACTCATGTCCTAAGGGTGATCAATCTGATTGAACGCCTTGGACAGCTTGGGTTCATCATGGATGGGGTGTTGAGTCAAGACTTGGTCTTGCAGTCACTCGCTGAGACCTTCTCGCAGTTCCTTGTTAATTTTGACATGAATAAATTAGATGTCAGCTTTCTTGAATTACTTAACATATTGAAAACTACAAAAGATCACTTCCCATCCAAGAAGAGCCATGTCTTAATGGTGGATGATTCTTCAAAGAGTTGGAAGAGGTCCAAGGTATCTTCTAAAAGGAAGAAATCTAAGAAGGCTAAAGGGCAAGGCGAAAGTGAAGCACCAAAACAAACCTGATCCAGCTAGCAAAGTAATGTGCTTTAATTGCAACTAGCCGGGTCATTGGAAGAGGAACTGCAAGAAGTTTATAGTGAAGAAGAAGCTTGGAGATGCTTCGACTTCTGTTGCGCCTTTTCGGTGTTAACTAAAACGGGAACAAAACACGTGCAAGTGTACATGATCGACAAGTAATAAATCGATAAGTTAAGATCGTTCCCACGGAGAAAGGAGTCAGGCTTACACTATCATGCAACAGTCCTATGATTATCTTTGTCTGCTCAAACGGGTGTCACAGTATTCTTTAATTCACTATTCTGGATTTAAACTAGACTTAACTAATTAACAAGCAAGGGGCTCAAATTAGAGGAATATGGGATCCTAACTTCATCTATTGCGTCATCTAGGTTAACAACACCTCATGTCAAACATGAATAATCACATAAGAATGCTAGCCGGGAGCATAAATGTGAGACAAGGCTATTTTTAAATACACCAAATCCATATCATATAATATCCACAATTAAGATAGAAATCACATGAACATCGATAAAGCCTAAACCACTATATGCCTATGCAATTTACAAGCTAAATTGATTTAAGTGCAAGCCCCTATTAGACTACATATGGCAATACGGTATATTTCTATCCGGATAGCGAATCACAAAACTCATCCAATGTAGACTTCACAAACATATGCTAGCATGGCAAAATCTAAGTTTACACTTCATTTTTCATGTCCATATAAACTATTAGAGTAGATGTTGATCAACCATGCTAGGCAAACCATATATTTTCATCCATACATATCCAAGAGGCATAAAATCGTAGATTTAGGAAATAAAATCCATTAGAATCCCGTAATGGAAGTTAGTTCATCACTAAACCACCCACCATTATGGGATTTAAACCAAGCATTTAAACAACTATGAAAGAGAGAGAAAAGAGAATGGAAATGCAAATCTTGATGGTTCTCCTTCCAATAGAAGCCTTTAATACTCAAGTTCAGAACACAAGTCCAACCAAAGAGAACCCTAAACAAGAAATCTACTTGAACTAGAAGAGAGAAGGAGATAACCTCTCAAACTCTTCTAAGCTCCTAAACCCTAGAAATGTAAGAACAAGACTTTAAAGTAAAAGAAGTCTGATAAAATTGCTCAGTCATCTCCGTGCCTTGCAACATCAAGCTTTTAAATCTATTACACACGGCTAAAAAAAATGTAAAGTCTTAGATTTTTAACTGGCGCGACCGCGCCGGGTAAGAGTCATGAAGTCGCGCGACCGCGCGTGCCTGCTCTTTCAGCTGGTGACTTCACTTTCAATGCTGGCTGTTTTGTGCTTCATTCCTTCTTTTTTTCTTTCTTTTGTTTCCTTCTCCTTTGTTGAATTGAAGCCCTTTTTCTGGTGCTCTTTTCTCCATGCCAAGTTCTTCTCGCCTTCGTGCCCGCTTTATGCCATTTTGCCCATTTCTAACACCATGTTTTGCTGCTCGCTTCCCATATAGCCTTTATCCAATTCCTTTCCAGATCATGCCAAACCATGCCATTATTGTGCCATTTTATGTTAAAAGAGCTTCCTGTCTATAAAATGCAAAACAAAGCTAAAATGCATTAAAAGACACTAAAGTACTCGAGTTTAAGCCATAATCAAAGTAAGTTGGTGTCCAATAAGTAGGTATAAAACCTACTTATCAAATACCCCTAAACTTGACCTATTGCTTGCCCTCAAGAAAAAATACAAATGCAACTACATGATATGCAACTAACTACATGAAAATGAATCCCACAGTCTCAGCAATAATATGAATTCCAATCAGATGCGCCTCAGAGAGAATATAAGACAATGAACAATGATTTGGCTCAAGCTACAGTTATATAGACAGACAATCTGTAAATCATAATATGTTATTCAGATGTAGTGTGTGTGTGCAATGTCATAAACAAGCTTGACAGAGCTAAAGATTCCACATGCTATACTTCTAAGGAAGGAAAATTGAGGTTTTAAGTCAAGAATTTTTCATTAAGACCAAACAATGACCAAACCAACACATAGATACAAGCTGAAATGCAACAAGGGTTTATTATGCTTTTATTCACACACGGTGGCGATATTCGCACATTCCCGTGTACACATTCGACCGTGGACTGCCTAGTCCTCTTAGACTTTTTAATGATATCCGTGTAACGAGCTTTCTACCAACGACTCCCAGACTAGACGGCCTTAGGGCGCTGGGTGTAGAGACACCCCTAGGGCTTACTTGCTCGAATATCAAAGGCCACAGAACTCGACGTAGCCGACTTGTTTATTCATAAACATTTTCTTTTTCTTTTTCATTTTATTTTCTCTTTTTATTCTTTTTCTTTTCTTTTTCATAGGGGAGTGCATCTTACGCTCCATCTCCCCATATAGCATGCATACCCAAAGATTTCCTTCGAACTTGTATTCTAGAGTTGTTAAGGTCATTACTGCTTTTATTACACAATTCTACCAATTAAAAACAAAATATTTCCCCTTAGAAGATAATCATGCATTAATCTAGCCAATCAAGCAAATAAAGACAAACTGTGCTACCCGGTGACATCTAAGCAACAGGTTTAGATTACAACATGTATAAAAATATAACTGAGCTTAAGCTACTACAAAGTTCACACATCTATCATATCTCAGTTTCATTATTGGCCCGATCGAAATTCAACAGGCTAAACAAACGGGACTATGCAATGCAATGCAATTAAACACATACTAAATAAACAAAATGAAATAAAACCGATTTTTTTTATGCAAAATTCTAAACTAACACAAACTAGAATGTTAGCACAAATTAAAATGCAACTACTATATACAACCTAACATGCAATATGCAATTAACTAAATGCAACTACTATGCAATTAAAACTAAATGCAATAACTACTAAATACACCTAATACCCCTAAACTTAACATATTCAATGTCCCCATTGAAGGTAAAAGGTCAGGAAACTCCCTTACTGCTTAACATGGCCACCCTCCTCGGGTGGTGTATCAGGCGGTGAATATGGCAAGTCAGAAGCAAACACAGGCCACTCCAGCATTGTGCCCTGCTGTGCAAAGGCCTCAGCTAGTGCACGTGTCAAACCATCACCGAACACAGCAAAGCTCTCTTGCAGGCAGTCTATTTTCTATTCTATACGATGAATCTGGCGACCTTGCTGCATGTCACGTGCTGGAGGAGGAGCTACGCCTGCTGCTGGTTGTGGCTGCTGTGGAGGAACTGGCGGAGGAGCTGATATAATGAACCCTTTTCCTCTCGGGTGTGCCTTGCCGCCAGCCCAATCTTTAAAATGCTTGATAGTGGCATGAGTAATGTCGCCACTCAGCATCTGTATCTGCTCATATCCCCACTTGAGCCCTGCCTCCGCACAAAGATGGGCCATTATGACGGCATATGGAATGGAGCCCGTGGTACTGCCTTGCATAAACCTCAGCATGTTCTGGTTAACAAGATAGCCGACATCAACGTATTTTCCTGTTATGATTCCCCACAAAATAATAGCTTGCTTAACTGTGATCTCATGTTGGTGAGTTGACAACATCAAGCTGGCACAGAGGAACAGGTTCTATGCCTTGGCATATCGGTTTAGCCCGGAGGCAGGGAACGTGGTGTACTCATTAACGGTAACTTTCTTGATTTTCCACACTGTGCCTGGCGCACACAAGTCCCTGATCAACTGGTTTAGGTCCGTCCTCAACCTCTCTGCCTCGACCCAATTTTCCTGTTCAGTCGGAGGCGGGGGCACGTTCAGAATATCTCGAATCGCCGCCGGGAGATAATTAATGGTTTGGCCCCGAACAAAGGACCGGCCGCTCTGTGTGATCTTTGCGTTAGCGTAGAATTCGTGAACGAGAGCCAACAGCATCAGCGGCGGTGTGGCACAAACCCTTTGCCAGTCCATCTCACAGATCATGGCACGCAAATCCCCATCCTCATTCGTCGGCTTCAATTCCCTTTCCTTCAAAACTAATTTAGCTGCAATCCAATAATATTTAATTTGGGCCTCGATGCTGATAAACTTAGTCAAGTCGACGGTGATATCATCGTCTGAGGCACTGTGAGCGGGTGAAGCGGATGCGGAAGCGACATACCTTGAGCGTTTTGGACCCATTGATGATTTTTAGAAAAATTTCTCTTGGCAAGCCCTAACAATCTCACTGTGACAACCCCCAAACTTGCTATCTGAAAACCTCTACAGCAGTGTATCTCTAAACCCTAGCTGTGAATGAAGATGAATGGTGCTGATGGAATGCAATTAGAGGCTAGGGTTAGGGGTGGAGAAGGCGTGTGTGCAGGAGAAGGAGGAGATTGAGAGATGGAATGGGATTATGGATAAAAATTGAGAGATTAGGTTTACATAGGAGAGGGAGTTCGGAGGCTATGATCTGGGAGAAGATGTGTATTGTGAGAGGGAGGGGCCGGCTATATATATAAAGCAAGGCTGGAACTGTTGTGTAAAATTTCAAAATTACCGTCTGCTGGGCTCGGGCGCTGGCGCGGGCGCGCCGACTTAGGCCTGGTATGCCGCGAGGCCGTGCAGGCTGAAAAACTGCCAAATTTTTTTCTTTCTTTTTCATGCTGTTTTGCAGCAACTTTTCGAAGGCAAAAGAAGTAATTTGAAACACTTGACTTTTCTGCACACTTACCAACCAATCATCATATATAGCTTGATTCCATAACAAATAAAAATGCATATGTAAGATGTATTTACTGTCAATTCCTTAGCAATGCAATGTATGAATCTTTTTTATGTGATTTCCCAAAAATTTGTTATAGGCTTATATGCAAAATGCTAACATGTCCAATATATGTTCATAGCCTTCCAAACTCTAAATTTTTTTTTATGTGCAATGATGCCTAAATGCAAAAATGTAGGCAATGATCGTTTAAATCCCATGAATATATACAAGGAGCTGCTAACTCCCAAAAAAGGGGTATGCACATGCCTAATGTTCAAAAATGTAGGCTATGAGCATCCTAAAACCACGATGTTCAAAAATTAGCCAACTTTTTCAAAAGGATTATAATTAAATGGGGGAAGGAAAATGTAGAAATTATTAATCAGAATTAAACATGAGAGAGAAATATATAGAAATGCGATGCAAGAATTAAACTTGAGGGAGAGATAGAGATGATGGGGTGCCTCCCATCGAGCGCTTGTTTACAGTCCATAAGTTAGACTCTGTCTGATTTGGTCAAGTTGTAGAAAGGATTGAGGCGACCTTCTGTCTGTCAACCTCACCACCATAGCAATGCTTCAGCCGCTGTCCATTAACCTTGAAGGAGTTATCTGGGTCCTTTTCAAAAATTTCTATTGCACCTGCTGGATATACAGTCTTTATAGTGAAAGGCCCGACCATCTTGACTTGAGCTTTCCTGGGAAGTGTCTAAGTCTAGAATTGAACAACAGCACTGCTTGCCCTGGCTCAAATGTCCTTTCCATAATCTTGCGATCATGCCACCTTTTCACTTTTTCTTTGTACAATTTGGAATTTTCATAGGCCTGCAATCGAAATTTGTCCAACTCATTGAGTTGGAGTAGGCGTTTCTCCCTTGCAGCCTTTAAGTCGAAATTCAGCTTATAGATTACCCAATAGACTTTATGTTCAAGCTTCATGGGAAGGTGACAAGCCTTCTCATACACAAGCTGAAATGGCGACATACCCAGCGGTGTTTTGTAGGCAGTCCTGTAAGCCCATACTGCATCATCCAGTTTCAGCGACCAATCTTTCCTCATGGGGTTCACAATCTTTTCCAGTATTCTCTTCACCTTACAATTTCACACTTCTTCTTGGCCATTGGTTTGGGGGTGATAAGCTGTAGCTATTCGATGATTTACCCCATATTTAGCCAACAAAGCTATAAACTGACGATTGCAAAAGTGGGCACCTTCATCGCTAATGATCTCCCTGGAAGTCCCGAACCTCGAGAAAATGCTCTTTTGGAGAAATCTCAGAACCACCTTAGCATCATTCGTCGATAGAGCTGCCACTTCCACCCATTTAGATACGTAATCGACTGCCTAGAAGGATGTACAAGTTCCCACATGATGAAACGAAAGGCCCCATAAAGTCAATCCCCCAGACATCGAAGATCTCCACATCGAGGATTGTATTCAAGGGCATTTCATTTCTCTTTGATATATTTCATACCCTCTGACATCTATTACATCTTTGAACAAAGCTGTAAGCATCCTTGAAGATAGTCGGCCAATAAAAACCTGCTTGCAAAACCCTGGCCGCTGTCCTTTCACCTCCGTAATGACCTCCATATAATGATGCATGGCAATCCTGCAGTATACTCTCCGTCTCGCTATATGGAATGCACCTTCTAATTATTTGATCAGCACGCTGCTTGAACAAGTACAGTTCATCCCACATAAACGATTTCACATCGTGTAGAAACTTCTTCTTTTGATGCCTAGTCAAGTCAGAAGGGATGATATTGCTTACTAGGAAGTTTGAATAATCTGCGAACCATGGCACTTCACCTTTCACCACAAACAATTGCTCATCTGGGAAGGACTCATTGATTATAACCTTGTCATTTACATCCCTTCTCGGATTCTCTAATCGCGATAAGTGGTTAGCCACTTGGTTCTCAGTCCCTTTTCTATCCTTGATTTCTAAGTCAAATTCTTGTAAAAGAAGTATCCGCCTGATCAGACAGGGGCTTGGCATCTTTCTTTGCTATCAAATATCGGATCACTGTATAGTCGGTGTACACAATCACTCTAGTCCCAATCAAATAAGCACGAAACTTGTCGAATGCGTACACCACCGCCAAAAGCTCTTTTTTTGTAGTAGTGTAGTTCAACTGGGCATCAGTAAGGGTCTTGCTAGCATAATATATAACATAAAAGACCTTGTCCCTACGCTGGCCTAGTATAGCTCCCACAGTAAAATTTCTTGCATCACACATCAGCTCAAAAGGAAGGTCCTAATCCGGAGCTGTGATCACTGGTGCCGTGGTTAACTTCTTTTTCAAGTGCTCGAATGCAGTCAGGCATTCCTCATCAAATTTAAACTGGACATCTTTTTCTAACAAATTGCAAAAGGGCTTTGTAATCTTCGAGAAGTCCTTTATAAACCGACGGTAGAAGCCTGCATGTCCCAAAAAACTACGAACACCTTTTACAAAAATAGGCGGAGGCAAGTTCTCAATAGTTTCCAATTTAGCCCTGTCCACCTCTAATCCTTTCTTCGAAACCTTATGTCCCAAAATGATACCTTCTTGTACCATAAAATGGCACTTCTCCCAATTCAGAACTAGATTCGTCTCAACACACCTTTTTAACACCATTACCAAATTCTCCAAACACAGGTCAAAGGAATCTGCAAAAACCAAAAAATCTTCTATGAAGAATTCAACATTATGCTCAACCATATTGGAGAAAATAACCATCATACACCTCTGAAAGGTAGCCGGGGCATTGCACAACCCAAAAGACATCCTTCTAAATGCAAATGTACCATACAGACAAGTAAAGGTAGTTTTTTCTTGGTCTTCTGGGGCTATCACTATTTGATTGTATCCTGAGTACGCATCCAGAAGGCAGTAGTTTTCATGACCTACCAACCTATCCAGCATCTGATCAATGAATGGGATGGGAAAATGATATTTCATGGTAGCCTTATTTAGTCTGCGGTAGTCCATGCCGACTCTCCACCCCGTCACTGTCCTGGTAGGTATTAGCTCATTGTTTTCGTTGGATACCACAGTCATACCCCCTTTCTTCGGCACGCACTGCACCGGGCTCACCCATGAGCTGTCTGATATCGGATAGATAATCCCTGCATCTAACCACTTTAATATATCCTTCTTAACCACTTCCTTTATAATAGGATTCAGTCTTCGATGTCGCTCCACTGATGGCTTACTATCATCTTCCAGCAGGATTTATGCATACAGAATGTTGGGCTGATCCCCTTTATGTCTGCTATGGTCCATTCGATTGCTGATTTAAACTCTCTTAGTACTCGTAGCAGTTTATCTTCCTGGCAAGATGTTAGCGCAGCAAAAATAATAACAGGCAACTTTGAAAATTCACTTAAAAATGCATACCTTAAATGATCTGGAAGAGGTTTAAGTTCAAGATTTAGAGGCATCTCAAGACCCAGAAAGTTTTAGTGGCTCGATAAGAATCTTAAACTTTCGCATCTGTGGTGCTGTGTCAAGAATTTGCACATACTCTACAACCTCAGTATCTTCCATCTTTGAATCTCCCAATATAGCACTCTCCAATGGCTCTATATTAACCAGATTTCTAACTTCTTCATTTAACACTTTGTTTACCAAATCAATCCGGAAGCACTCTTCCTCGTCGGTGGGGAACTTCATAACCTTAAAAACATTGAAAGTGACTTCTTGATCATGCACTCTCATTGTCAACTCTCCTTTATGGACGTCTATAAGAGTTCACCCCGTGGCTAAAAAAGGTCTCCCAAGGATGATTGGTATATTTCTATCCTCTTCGTAATCTAGAATGATGAAGTCAGCTGGGAAGATAAATTTATCAACTTTAATCAAAACATCTTCAACAATACCCCTTGGATAAGTGACTGATCAGTCAGCAAGCTGTAGCGATATATTTATCGGCTTTGGAGCCGGCAATCCCAATTAATTGAATACTGACAGTGGCATCAAATTTATGCTCGCCCCTAAGTCACACAAGCATTTGTTGAAAAGAAAACTTTCCAATGGAGCAAGGTATTGTGAAACTACCAGGGTCCTTAAGCTTTGGAGGTAGCTTACGCTGTAATACTGTACTGCACTCTTCTGTCAAGGCCACTGTCTCAAAGTCCTCTAATCGTTTCTTCCTTGATAGAATACCCTTTATGAACTTCGCGTAACTTGGCATTTGTTCTAATGCCTCTGCGAATGGTATATTTATCTGCAGTTTGTTGAACACCTCCAAAAACTTGGCAAACTGTCTATCATCTCTATGCTTTTGCAATCTCTATGGGTAAAGAACAGGAGGGTAAACAGGTGGTGGTTTGGTTATGGTTTTCTCAGGCAAATCTTTATGATCCTTCTCGATTACCCTCTGCTCAGAACCCCCATTAGCTAAGCTCTTATCTGAATCCACTGACTGCTCGTGCGACCGCGAGAGCTCTTCTTCATTATTGGGCGTAGGCGCACCAGGCTGTAATTCTGCATTATGCCTTCCTGACCTCAGTGTAATGGCTTGACATTGCTCTTTTCTTTCCCTCCTTGGATTGGATTCAAGTAGTACTTGGTAAATTTCCTTGTGGTCTGTTATTGATTGAATTGGCCATTTGGCCCATCTGATTTTCCAAATTTTTGATTGCTACCGCTTGACTATTCATCATCAACTCTGTAGCAGCAATATGCTTCAGTAATAATTCTTCCACGTCAGGTTTCTTTTCTTGTTGAGGTGCAAGATCTGAGTGATATTGCTGTTGTTGTTGATGAAATCCTGGAGGGTGTGATTGTCATGGGGCATATTGATAATGGGACTGTTGTGGTTGAGGCTTTAGTGGATAAGGATGATATTGGGAATGTTGTGCATTTTGGTATTGTTATTGTGGTTGTGCAAATTGGTATTGATTTTGTGATGTTTGAGGTTGGGATGATTGAGCATTTTGGTAGGGTCGGGACTGTTGAGCATTCTGGTTGTTGCTCCAACTGAAGTTCGGATGGTTGTGATTGTTGGGGTGATAAGAGTTTGGGAATTGATTCTGTGGCTTTTGGTAGTTGTTGACAAATTGTATCGACTCGGTAGTGATGGCACACTGCTCGGTCGGGTGTACTCCGGCACATAACTCACAAACAAATGTAACTTGTTGAATTCTATTCTCCGCCATAGAATCTATCTTCTTGTTCATCACTGCCAATTGTGCTGACAATGATGTGATTGCATCAACATCCAATACTCCTGCCACCTTTAGTTGTACCATTCTCGCCGTTGGATTCTGATACTCATTAGCCGCTATTGTTTCAATCCACTTATAAGCTTGCAGGAAGTCTTTAGTCCATAGAGGTCCTCTCGAAGCGGCATCAATAATTGGCTTGGACTGCCACCCTAATCCATTATAAAACGAGTTCATCACCATCCATTCAGGCATTCCATGGTGCGGGCACTTCCTTAACATTTCCTTGTAGCATTCCCAAGTTTCATATAACGTTTCCCCTTGGAGCTGTGCAAACTGACTCAAAGCACTCCTTATAAAAGTAGTCTTAGCCATAGAGAAGAATTTGGTTAGAAATTTCTGAGCACAGTCTTCCCATGTGGTAATTGATCCTGTGGGTAATGAGTGCAACCAACTTTTTGCATTATCCCTCAAGGTGAAAGGGAATAATCTAAGTTTTACTGCCTCATCAGAAACGTTGTTAAACTTAAACGTGTAGCATATCTCTAGGAAATTCATGATATGCTCGTTGGGATCTTCGGAAGGAGTACCCCCAAACTGGAGATTATTCTGAATCATCTACAGTGTCCCTGGCTTTATCTCAAAAGTGTTTGCAGCGATTGCTGGCCGCACTGTACTTGACTGCAGATTGGTGATTTTTGGTATAAAGTAGTCTTATAAGGCTCTATTATTGGCCCTCTACTCTTCAACCATTTGGTGAGGTTGTTCAGGTTCTACTTGTGGATTGGTGTTTTGAATATTTGCTCTCTAAGATCTCCAGTTTATGTGCTCTTATCGAGGCACTAACTCAGGATTTGAGGCTCGCGTGTGCATAA
Organism: Panax stipuleanatus; assembly: GCA_020205555.1. Taxonomy (NCBI): domain Eukaryota; kingdom Viridiplantae; phylum Streptophyta; class Magnoliopsida; order Apiales; family Araliaceae; genus Panax; species Panax stipuleanatus. The sequence goes on from CM035122.1 coordinate 58,113,493, forward strand.
ACTATCCACAAGTACCTGAAACACAAATAAAAATAAAGTTAGAAGTGAGATAAGAAGAGATTTGTTTAAGTCAACCAAATCTAATGAAAACTGATGTTAATAATATTAAGCTAAAATTATTTCCCCGGCAACGGCGCCAAAAACTTGTTGCGCCTTTTCGGTGTTAACAAAAATGGGCACAAAACACGTGCAAGTGTACACGGTCGACAAGTAATAATTCGATAAGTCGAGATCGTTCCCACGAAGAAAGGAGTTAGACTTACACTATCATGCAACAATCTTATGATTATCTTTGTTTGCTCAAATGGGTGTCACAGTATTCTTTAATTCACTATACTGGATTTAAACTAGATTTAACTAATTAACAAGCAAGGGGTTCAAATTAGAGGAATATGGGGTCCTAACTTCATCTATTGTGTCATCTAGGTTAATAACACCTCATGTCAAACATGAATAATCACATAGGAATGCTAGCCGGGAGCACGAATGTGAGACATGGCTATTTCTCAATACACCAAATCCATATCATATAATATCCACAATTAAGATAGAAATCACATGAACATCGATAAAGCGTAAACCACTATATGCCTACGCAATTTATAAGCTAAACCGATTTAAGTGCAAGCCCCCACTAGACTACATATGGCAATACGGTATATTTCTATTAGGATAGCGAATCACAAAACTCATCCAATGCAAGTTTCACAAACATATGCTAGTATGGCAAAATCTAAGTTTACACTTCATTTTTCAAGTCCATATAAACTATTAGAGTAGATGTTGATCAGGCATCTAAACATACAAAGCAACCATACTAGGCAAACTATACATTTTCATCCATACATATCAAAGAGGCATAAAACCATAGATTTAGAAAATAGAATCCATTAGAATCCCATAATGGAAGTTAGTTCATCACTAAACCACCCACCCTTATGGAATTTAAACCAAGCATTTAAATAACTATGAAAGAGAGAGAAAAGAGAATGGAAATGCAAATCTTGATGGTTCTCCTTCCAATAGAAGCCTTTAATACTCAAGTTCAGAACATAAGTCCAACCAAAGAGAACCCTAAATAAGAAATCTACTTGAACTAGAAGAGAGGAGGAGATAAGCTCTCAAACTATTCTTAGCTCCTAAACCCTAGAAATGTAAGAACAAGACTTTAAAGTAAAAGAAGCCTGATAAAATTGCTCAGTCATCTCCGTGCCTTGTAACATCAAGCTTTTAAATCTATTACACACGGCTAAAAAAAATGCAAAGTCTCAGATTTTTAACAGGCGCGGATGCGCCGGGTAAGAGTCATGAAGCCGCGCGGCCGCGCATGCCTCCTTTTTCAGCTGGTGACTTCACTTTCAATGCTGGCTATTTTGTGCTTCATTTCTTCTTTCTTTCTTTCTTTCTTCCTTTTCCTTCTCCTTTGCTGAATTGAAGCCCTTTTTCTGGTGCCCTTTTCTCCATGTCAAGTTCTTTTTGTCTTCATGCCCGCTTCATGCCATTTTGCTCATTTCCAACACCATGTCTTGTTGCTCGCTTCCCATATAGCCTTTATCCAATTCCTTTCCAGATCATGCCAAACCATGGCATTATTGTGCCATTTCATGTCAAAAGAGCTTCCTGTCTATAAAATGCAAAACAAAGCTAAAATGCATTAAAAGACACTAAAGTGCTCGAGTTTAAGCCATAATCAAAGTAAGTTGGCGTCCAATAAGTAGGTATAAAACCTACTTATCAACTTCCAATCAAGGTTTGTTCATGATTGAAATTAATTTTTTTAAAAGTCAAAATTCTACTTGGGTATTGGATACCGGCTGTGGTTATTTCTGTATTGGATATGGATGGTTATAATATTATAATAAAGAACAATAGTTGTTCTATTTATAATAAGGATGTTTTATATGAAGTTAAAAAATTACTGAATGGACTTTACATACTTGACTTATATGAAAATATACTTCAAATTGAACAAACTAATAAAAGGAAAAGAGATAATGTTAATTATACTTTTATGTGGCACTGTAGACTTGGTCATATTAATGAAACAAGATTATTCAAGTTGCATAAAGATGGGCTCTTAGAGCAATCTTATTATGAATCATATCCAACTTATGAATCTTGTCTTATGAGTAAGATGACTAAAACTCCTTTTAGTGGAAAAAGAGAAAGAGTTATAGAGTTGTTAGCGTTGGTACACAGACATTTGTGGACCAATAACAATGAATGCAAGAGGAGGGTATTTTTATTTTATTACACTCACTGATGATCATTCAAGATTTGGATATGTGTATTTAATGAAATACAAATCTGAATCGTTTGAAAAGTCAAAGAATTCAGAAGTGAAGTAAAGAAATAAACTGGCAAGAGTATTAAGATTCTTCAATCAGATCTAGGTGGTGAATACTTAAGCGGTGAGTTTCTCAATTGTCTTAAAGAAAATGGAATAATCTCATAATGGACTCCACCTGAAACACCACAGTTGAATGGTGTATCTGAAAGGAGAAATCAAACATTGTTGGACATAGTTCGTTCTATGATAAGTTTTACCGATCTTCCAGTATCATTCTGGGGCTATGCCCTAGAAGGGGCTGCATACCTACTTAACAAGGTACCTACTAAATCTGTCCCAAAGACTTCATATGAGTTATGGACAGGGAGAAAATAAAATCTTAAGCATGTTAAGACTTAGGGTTGTCTAGCTTATGTCAAAAAGTTTGAAAATGATAAGCTGAAGACTAGATCTAAAAAAATTAGATTTATGGGATACCCTAAACAAACTTCAGGGTATTACTTCTATCATCCTACAGATCAAAAGGTGTTTGTTGCGAAACATGCTGCCTTCTTGGAAAATGAGTTTATCATTGAAGGGGTCAGTGGGAGTAAGATATATCTTGAAGAAGTTCAAGACCCACAAATTACAACAGATCAAAGTCAGGTATCTGACCAAGTAAAAGAACTTATTGGACAACACCTTATTCGTAAATCTAGAAGAGTATCAAAGATACATGAAAGGTATGGATTCGTTATAGAAGATGTCGATGAGGTACGCATCATGAATGATGATGATTATTGAATTATGAACATGCTATGAGTAGTAAAGGCTCGGAGAAATGGCAAGAAGCCATGAAATTCGAGATGGACTCTATGTATGAAAACCAAGTATGGAATTTGGTTTCAGCACCTGAGGGCATTAAGCCTATTGGGTGCAAATGGGTTTTTAAGAGAAAGACTAGAGCTGATGGCAAGGTAGAGACCTATAAAGCCAGACTGGTTGCAAAAGGTTTCAAACAAAGGCAAGGAATTAACTATGATGAAACCTTCTCACCAGTATCTATGCTCAAGTCCATTCGGATTTTGCTTGTGATTGTAGTTTATAACGACTACGAGATTTGGCAAATAGACATGAAAATGACCTTCCTAAATGGGAAACTTGAGGAGGATTTGTAAACTATGTCTATAAGCTACAACGATCCATTTATGGATTGAAGCAAGCTTCTCGAATGTGGAACATCTATTTTGATGAGACAATCAAAGAGTTTGATTTTATCAAAAATGAGGATGAACCATGTGTGTACAAGAAGGTTAGTGGGAGAGCTGTATCATTCCTTGTATTATATGTTGATGATATATTACTGATAGGGAATGATATTCCTATGCTACAATCAATCAAAATTTGGTTATTTAAACACTTCTCCATAAAGGACTTGGGAGAAACATATTTTGGGGATAAAGGTCTATAGAGATAGATCTAAAAAAATGCTTGTCTTGTCCCAAGGAACATACATTGACACGATGCTAAAGAGGTTTAGCATGGAAGATTCCAAGAGAGGTCTCATGTCGATGAGCCATGGAATACATCTCTCCAATAAATAGGCTCCAAAGACACCTGAGGAGAGAGACCGTATGAGTAAGATTCCTTATACTTCAGCAATAGGATCTATCATGTATGGTATGATATGTACTAGAATGGATGTTGCTCATGCACTTAGTGTTACAAGAGGATATCAGTCGAATCCTGGAGAAGAACACTGGATGGCAGTGAAAAATATCCTAAAGTTCTTAAGAAGAACTAAGGATGTATTTCTTGTCTAAGGTGGGTCTGAGTTAAAACTAGAGGGCTATACAGATTCAAGTTTTTAAACAGAACAAATGATAGTAAATCCGTTTCAGGGTATATATTTACCTTAAACGATGGCGCACTGAGTTGGAAGACTTCCAAGTAGCAAACAATTATTGATTTAGTGACAGAGGTAGAGTACATAGCTGTAAGTGAAACTGAAAGGAATCTGTTTGGATGAATAGGTTCATAACTTAACTTGGTGTGGTTCCTAGCAATAGAGGAGCAGTAACTTTATTCTGTGACAACACCGAAGTTGTTGCACATGCTAAGGAACCCATATCTCATCAAAAATCCAAACATCTGTTGCGACGGTTTCATTTGATTAGAGAGATCATTGAAAGAGGAGATGTCACCCTAGAGCGTGTGGACTCTCAAGACAACATTGCAGATCCATTTACTAAAGCTTTAACACAACATTAGTTTGATCGTCACTTAGAGAAGATGTGTATGAGATACCAAGGTGATTGGCTTTAGTGCAATTGGGAGATTGAAAGTAATATGCAAACAAGTCAATCATGTTTGATGATAAAGCATTTACTTTATACTAATTTTATTTATTTATTAATAAAAGTATTATTTAATTAAAGGCATTTAATTTATCTACTTGGTGTTGTTTTTATAATATATGAGAAACCCATAGTTTTATGCATTGCTATTTGAATCATGATGATGATCATGCTAATGAGATCTAAATTATTAGATAGCTTAAAACTAAAATAGTTCCTAATCATTGGATTACTAAAAAGGGAATTAGTGAATCTGGATAGATTGGTACATACATTGCTTGCTCATTGGATGAGGATGATCGATCTCATAATCATTTGTGTGGAGACACTAAAGCAAGTATGTAGGTGCTTATTGGAGAATAAGTACACTGAACGTGATTCGTTAAGGAATACCTAATGGAGTTTTACTTATCTATCAATAAGAATTCCTTAAGTGATAGTAGTATAAATAATCCTTAGACTTTAGATCATCATAGTATCTTGTGTATGATGACTTATACTTTGACATGTCCCTTTAGACCCTAAGGGTATATCAAAGGGTATGATTGGGTATAATGATTTAAAGATGAAGATAATGAATGATCAATAAAGGATCTACGATTTCTAGTAAAAGAAGAGAATATCCTATGTGGTTCGATAAATGAGAAACCAATAGTCTTTGGCCAAGGCAGAATGAAATTAGAAAGTAGTTTCTAGTTTGCATTATTCGGTGGTTTGCATTTTAGAATCGAAATACATATAATTAAATAAAATAAGACTTGAAAGTAAATACAAGTCTTATATTTAATTGGGACATTATATGGTGGAAGGAATGAATTGTACGATATCTATTTACATATAAGTCCTTTTATGATTAATGTTAAAATCTATATTATATGGAAAGTCGTTGATCGCTAAGGGGGCTTACCCTTATTGTAGAATAAATATTATTTATTTAAATAAATTATTAGTTTAATTTATTTATTTAAATAAGACTAGAATTGTTCTAATTAATTTATTCACAACCGGTTTCATATGGAGAACCTAAAGGGTCACACCATAAAAGGAAGAATATTTATTAAAGAAGCTAATGGCATAATCGTAATAATAAGTTAAGTATGTTTAATTTAATCTATGATGATAGAATAAATTAAATAGCTTAATATTTATTATTTAATATTTTAACAATATTAAATATAAATTAATAAGAGGAGTTTTATTATTATTATTACTATTATTATTATTATTTAATTTCTAAAGGAGTTTGAGAATTAATTAATAAGATACTCTCTCTCTCTCTCTTATATATTTCAAATAAGATTAGGAGACTAATTAATTAAAGGAGTTTAATTATTCCCAATAGGATTGGGAAACCTAATTAATTAAAAGGTTTAATTAATTAATATGAAACCCTATGCCTAAATGGTTTAGGAGAGTTGCCTACATCTATAAATAAGAAAGTCTTATTATGGAACAGGGTTACACTACACACTATTCTAATAGTTGGGAGAGTATACACATTCTATAGAGATAAATTAGGGTTTAGCCAAACACCGACCTTCTTAAATAATTCTTCTTCCTTGGTGGATCATCTCTAGAGACCAAACACTTAGGTGGCTAACGCTGATCAAATGAAGGAATCAATCCTGGAGAACTCAAGGAGATCACAAAGGATTTAAAGTTGAACTCCTACCTGTGGAAGCTTAGTTCAACAATGGTATGAATCTCATCTTCTTCTATTACTTATATGTATTGATAACTAAACATATAGGATGATCATGGTGATTGTTTGCATTAAAATTTTAAAATTCCATTATCTACGTCGGGAAAAAATCCGGTTCAAGTTGGACCCGAATCTTTGTCTCTTCCTAAGTTTTGTCTACACTTATTTTATCTTTTTTTTGTGAAAAAGGTTTTGAAGGGGTTTTTTAGGAAAATGCCAACATGTATCATATCGACGATTTGATCGTTTTACAGAGTCGCTAGTTGGTAGTTTTGAAATGGTTGTATCAACTCAACCGAGTTTTGTTTGAAAGGAGGCCCAATTGCTGGACACTGTCGAAACTGAATCTTTGAAATCGAAGCTCTAAGTTCGGGGGCTTGGTTAAGTGTGGATGTAAGAACCCGAATTTTTAGATATTATTAAATAAGGATTTAATAAATAAAATTCTTAAACCGTGAGATGGGTTCGAATAAAAATATATATATATGTGATATGAGTTATGTGGTATTATATTACATAGGGTAATATGGACTATGTAATATGTGTTTTTGTGATTTATAAATATATTATTAATATATATTTGTTATTTAGCGTAGAGACGATTCAGTGGAGATAAAGGAAGTGGATAAATTCCTATCGATATTAAATAATTTATAGAATTATTTTATAGTAAGTTGGTGACATTAAATATCCTTAATGTATAAATCACCATATTCTTGTGTATGTGTATTAATAACTAGTATGTTTATAATATAAGTTATTAATAGCACTTAAGCTATCTGTGAATAGGTTTGGATAGTGAAGCATGAGTTAGTTAAGGGAATTAACTAATAAGAATAAATATTAGTTAATATAAGTTGTGAGTTATATTATGGAATAATATAATGTCAGTATTGAATCTTAATTAACTATGATGATATAGTACAATGCTTAATTTACTTAAGTAAAGGAGTGAATTAATATGTGTGTTGAATATGTAATTATAGTTGATACTTTTTATATATATTACTTAGAGTGGTAATATGTGAGAAAGTCTAATGTGCGAATAACGTTAAATATATATACGTTATTAAAGGGAGATGGAAATCATTATATCTTTAAATGAATATTTGAAGAAATTATTTTGGGAACAATTTATAGAAAAGAAAGAGATATGATTTTTCTAATAAATGATATTAAAATAGTTTCTAATGTTGAATTATTTTAATAAAAGGAGGAAATGTTATTTTTGAATAATAATATTACCTTATATGTTTTTGTATGAGGTGTGTTTGGTTAATATAGTAAATATATTAAAACGTATTTGCTATATGTAATTAAATTGATGGAAACGATTTATTATAATAGAAAATAAACTTATTATCTATTTTCTATATATAATATATGTACATGTGTCGTACATATAGTTATTTGATATTATATTAAAAATAATATCATGAGACAATAAGTAAATTATTTTCTAATAACGAATGTGCTTATTTGGAGAAAACATAATATTTTATGATATGGCTAAATACATAATTTTAAATGTATTTTCAAGGGAGTTTAATTAATGAAAGGAAACTAAGTTATTTTAATATATTAAATAACTGAAGTTATTATTTGATCGTGAATATTATTATTGGAATAATTAATAGAGTATATATTAATTATTATAAGCGTAAAGGTTATACTTATTATAAGTATAATTAATTGAAGTAATTTAACATTTTAATAGCTTGAGTTATTATATTTCCGTAAAGGTTATATATAATATTTGAATATTCGATTTGTAAAATATTTATATGTGGACCTTGGATTTAATAGTTCTAATTTAATTGAACAGGTTATAAGTAGTAATGTGGTGAGAGATGAGTAAGTGATGAGAATAATGATAAGCTTAAGTTTGAGCTTGTGAGAGATGCCTTGTGTGGCACAATAATAGATTCGGTAATGAATTGACTAATTTAATGATGGAGGAATTATTAATTAAACAATTAATCTAAATTAATTGTTAATTGTTATTATGATAGTATGTTAAATTATTATGGCTAGTGATAGTATAATAATAAGGAAATCGATTATAAGTATAATCGGATTTGTGATGAGATAAATTGTCTTCTAATATTAATTATTGTTATGAACAATATACTATTATCAAGTAATTATTTGATAATATGATTAATGAGTAAATGATTTATAAATATAAAAAGATTTATATTTATTTAACGTGATAATAAATCATATAAAGTGTTAATCAATTAGCGTGGGAATTATAATTCCATGGATTAATGAGAAATGGATTAATTAATATTATTATTAATTAATTGATAAGATAAGTAATTTATTAATTTCTATGTGCAACCATGCGATATTAAAGTATAACGTGTGATAGTTAACTATATGTTATGCGAAGTATAAAGTGTAATGCGACTATGCTATATATGAATATAAACTATATAGTAAAGTTATTGAGTTGTAATAGGTACATGAAATGTGAGTGTGACAATGTGTATATTAAGTATACAATAAAATAATATATCATAGATATATTGTAAACAATTATTGAATTTACTAATAGAGGAGACAATACACTGTGATGGTACCCGATAGAATTATATCCGGTAGAATGAAATGTACATGAATTTATATGTGCAAGTTAAAATTTACTACACGATAGTATTATTGGGACTACATTGTGACACATTAATTTATAACTTAAGTTATATAAAATGGAATGTGTACAACTTAAATATATATGGAATAAATATATATAGCCTAAGTATATACTATATGTATACATATATAACATTAGTATGTGGGAAAACAAGTTGCTGAGTTTTCTCCTTGTCCAACATTGAGTGCCCATTTCTTCTTCACGTGAACCCACATGGCTACTCTACTCTTCTCAATTTCATCACAAGCTAGCTAATAATTGCAAAGGGTGTGGGATTCATGATGAGATTTACCAACTCTCACCAACTCTTTCTTATCCATTGAGCTTTCTTGCAATCCTTTGAATTAATTTGGAAGGTAATTGAGTTGTCTGGATATCCATTTGCCTATATAAGGAACTCTCTTCCTTCTCTATTTCAATTGCTAAGAATTGCTTAAGTTGAGAGCATATAGAGGGTGGATACTTGTATACATATTAGTAGAGGAAGTGAGGATTAGCAAGTTCTAATTGAATGTTGACAGAGGTATAATCCCTCCTTCATTGTTCTTCATTTATATTTTACTGTCAATTTTTCGGTTTTAGAATTGAATATGGAATCCATGATTATGTGATCAAGCAATGTTTGTTAATTGCTCCTTAGTTGCTATACTAGCTTATACATATGTTTAGACTGTCATATGGCTGATTAGAATCAAGTTTGTATTAAGTTTCTGAGTTTGGCTTGAGGTACTGCCGAAGCAGAAGCTGCTCTGTTTCTGGCCGACCAACTGCGCAGCCGCGCCAGTTTTGTACTGGCCAGCAGCGCAGCTGCGCCGGTACCAGACTTGAGTTGGGCAAGGCCCTGCGCAGCTGCGCCAGTTTTGAACTGGGGCTCTGCGCAGCTGCGCCGGTTCCAGATTCTGGAATTTCATTTTCTGTTGCAGGTTCTATTATGTACTAGCTTATGGCATGTTATTAGGCAAGTATAGGAACATGATTAAAATACATACATGAGTGCAATAACGTAGTGTGAACAAGTATAACTATGTGAGTACACTCAATTGAAGAAAGGATTTAAAGTTTACAAAATGAACTTAGAATTTTTAAAGTAAACTTGTCGTGAGCATATATGTTCCATTGTATATTCTGAGTTTTGTGAGCATGACCGTATGGTTTTTATTGACATAAAATGTATGTTCAAGGTGTTGAACACACTAGCATACGTGATTGATAAATTCAAGTGATTCCAAAGGTGAAACTTAAGGACTTTTTGAAGTGAACTTGACCAAGATTTAGGTCTTGTAATTTCTGACCGTTTGAATACATTTATGTGGTTTAGCTAAGTGTTCAAGAGAAAGTGAGTTATGATTTCAAGACACTTTGGTTATACTAAATGACCTTTGTGGACTTCGTGTACTTTTCAATAAAAATTTAGAGTTTGAAGACTAATATCATCAAACACCGTGCGACTTACGTTCTAAGCATGCAAGCATGAAGATTAGGAGTCCATTATGCCTATAGACATATTGACATGAACATCATTTGTTTATACATGGATTTTTGCATATGCACGCTTATTCATAGAAAATGAATTTCTAAAGCATAGACTATGTGATTAAAGTGTACATGAGTAGTATACGCACGAGCATGCTTACTACATATTGTTAAGCCTCTTTATGTAGTAATATGACATTAGTGGTTTACCCTTGAGGCATGAACTTAATTTACTTAAGGTATATGAAAGTCCGGCATGAATGCCATATGATTTTGACTTATAATGAGCATGCTAGGTTTTAAAACTTGAGTTAATGCCCTTATATACATGTATACATGATGAACATAGTAGCCTTGCATGACTAGTTAAGTATGACAAGGATTTTGAAAGGTGAAACTTAGAAAGTTTGAATGTAATGGTTTCGATAAGGTTTGAGAAACATGAAAGCAATATAGATCATGTATCTATGAGCTTTAAATACGTGTCGAACACATAGCGAGTCGAGTAAAGGTGTATGAATGTTGATATTAAAAGTATACCTATACTAGCTATTATAGGAGTATGTTAAGAAAGTGAAACAAGGTTCTAAGAACCAAGCTAGACAACAATGTAATACTTATTATTATATTGAGAATGTATGGAAGTGTATAACTGATGGGTGTGATCTCTATGATTAATATAACTGTGTAGGATTACACAAAGTGCAGAGATTCTTAAGCAGTTAAGTCGTAGTTGTTAAACTACGAATCAGGCAAGTCTTTCAGTTCCTATTTGATATATATTATGCTGTTAGTTGAATTATATTATGCTGTGATAATGTGAACTTATATATGAACTGTATATGAGATATAAATGAGATTGAAAGTTGATCTTTGATGATATACTTGTTATGTGAAAAGTAACATGCGTAGTAAATATAAACTATTTATAAATGCATGAACTGAGTATGATGTTATATGCTATGTGATGCATGAGGACTGTTAGAATTGCTGAGCTGTCGAGCTCACTCTTGCAAATAACCACTTTTGCAGGTTAAGGATTCACGGTAAAGATTTCGTGCTTCTTGATTGATAAAGATAGATAGTATCGTATTGAAGAATATTACTTAGATTATTGTCTGGACCATATTTAGATTCTAGATGATGTACTCGATAGTTGCTTAAACTGTTTAATACTTGTTGTATTGTAAGAATGTATTAATTAATACATAGAGGATATCGAGTTGAGTTGTAAATGTTTATACGATAACTCAGATAAGAAGGAATCATATTATATAGTTGATTCAAGATTTGTAATCGGTATCAAAGTTATGGAATCAATAAAAAGATTTTTATTCAAAGGATATTGAAAAGTTTAAATTATTCCGTATTTTAGTAATATCGAATATGAGGTAAAGACGAGATCTTGGATATGAATAGAATTTATATTCTAAATTTTAATGAACAAAGTTGTATTCTTTTACTAATGATTAAAAGATGTAATAGTTTGACGATAGTAGTATCGTGACTGCACCGAATCCGAGGTTTCGAAGGAACGTGGATTTGGGGGCGTCACAGTGGAGAAGTGTTAGGCACCCCACAACTCCCGTGAAAACACGGTACCACATCTTTTCAATATTTTCCTTTTAAATCTGCAATGTGTGTGTGAATGCTGGAAGAAATTGGGGCTACGCTTGATTGATTTGGACATGCTTCGTTGAACCTATATACGAAAGGTTTGATTTGATTTGCAAAAGTCTCTTTTTTAGACAAGATTATTAAAATAATATTTTGAAAGGTTGATTTTCAAACCCTTACGCTAACATAGGAATTGAAGCATATGGATACTTCCATATTTATCTTTTTAGCCTTTTGGCTCAATTTGAATGGTGATTGTCGGGCTGCAAAGCATCCTCGACCACAGAATATATACAAGTGTCGGTCTTCTCATGGGTATGACAGCCATCGGAGTGACTCTGACACAACAAACCATATTTTCATTATGTTGAGACCTTAAACCCGGATAAACATTTTAAGGTCTTTTGGGAGTACATTTTGACAGAAAAACTGGCAGGGTACATTTGTAAAGTTGAGTTTGTCCATCGTGGGAATCAGATTCTAATCAGTTTGATCATGAATCCCACGATTCCTAGGCTCACAGAGGGAAGCCAATAAACCTGTACAGCTTAAATATGCACAAAAAATGTATATTTATATCTATATGTCACAAGAACCAAGGATTCATCAGTAAATCCTGGTATGCGCGTAGCCCAAAGTATCTCGTTCCCACTAGATAGCGACCTAAGGGCCGTGAGATTACTTCCTGAATGAACAAAACTAGAAAAACTGCTAGATTTAATTAAATCTCAGCCATTCTAGCTTTTTGATTCTGTTTGAAACTATTTTGAACCGTTTGAAAGCTAGAGTTGGCGAGATTTAAAGAAATCTAGTTCGCCCATAAAGATGTCAGCGCCGATTCATGTCAAATGAATATTTACAGCACATATTTAATCAAAATGAGTAAAGAACATATATATAGTTATATAAATACAAAATCTGTAAAGGGCAATGGGTTTTCACTCCGATGCCCGGACTAGAATGTATATATATATATATATATATATATATATATATATTTATAAAGCTGGAAAAAGTCACGGAGTAATCTAGGCTTGACAGAATGGAAATATATATATATATATATATAAAAGCTTTAAAGGGCGGTGGATTTTCACTCCGATGCCTAGACTTAAATGAAAATATATATATTTATAAAAGATGTAAAAAGCCACGGAGTAATCCATGCTGGACATAATGTAAATATTTATATATATATAGAAAAGCTGTAAAGGGCGACGAACATTTTATCCTTTGCCTGGACAGAAATGTAAATATATATATATATATATATATTTTTTTTTAAAAAGTAGTAAAAAGGCCATAGAATGATCCAAGCCAAACTAGAATGTAAATGTTAATATATATAGTATATATATATATATTAAAGCAATAAAAAGGCCATGAAGTATAAATTTAGGCCAAACGAAGTTAAAAATTTTTATATATATATATATATAGTTATATATATAAAAGCAGTAGCTACCACGGATTTGACATCCGGGCTTGACAGAATTAAAAAGTTAGTATATATACAGTTAAATATATACATTAAAATGCCAAACCGGGACTGAAAAGATAACCCACTGTGGCGAAGTTGCTCTAAATGTAGATATGTATATATTGAAGCTGTTAAAAGCGACGGATCAACGATCCGAGCTATGCAAATGCCAAAATATGTGTTTTATGTACTAAAATGTACGAAAACGTAAGCAAAAACGGCCACGGAACTGAGTTCCGGGCATAATCAGAAAACAAAACTCAACGTGTAAGTGTATAAATGTGCAATGAAGTAGTATGAACTTTCTGATAGTAAAAATACTCACAATGGACAGCTACACGGGCTTTTTATCAAATCGTAGACTTTAAACGTCCGATTCTACCAGTTAATTTTTGATATGTGGTAGTATATGAGTATACCTACGTGTTAGAGTGATAAAATTTGGGTTTGGAGTACAACAGTGGGGCTGAGAAACGAAACGGGCAGAGGTTCAGAGCGTTTTTCTATATAAAATGGTCTAGGGGTGCACTCATATATATAGACCCGGTGGAACCGGGTTTACCCGCAGTAGCCGCTAGTCTACCTGCGACTCCACGTGGCAAGGTCCATGTGGCGGGTCCCGTTGCATCGAAGTACGTGCACTCTGAGCAATATGAGGTCAGATTCAAAACTCTCTAATATTTGATCGGAGCGTCCGTTTTGAGGCGTGCTATACCTTTCCGGAAAGCCCTAGCAGAGAGTGTCGCAATGACATGGGATTAAAGCTTTTTTGAGTTCAAGAAGACGGGTTCATAACTAGGTCTTCGTTTTCCTGCAGTTTATCCGTTGAGTTGTCTTGCGCTGTTTCCACTCGGGATCAATGTTATGGTTCGTGCTAACCTTGGTGGCATCAATTCGGCTTGAGTTTGACCGAATAGGCTTCAAGTTGATAAAATGACCATTTTTCCCCTCATGGGGTGTCTCCAATGCTGGCATGGCCTTCGGCTGACTTCTCGTTGTCTTTGAGGTTTCGATTCCAGTCGATTCTGTTTGTCCTCTGGGTTAACTCTGAGGCCGAGTTGGTCCTTCTAGGTTTATCTTTGGAGATGATGTGAGGCTTCAGGGTTGTCTTTGAAGTTTATTTGGCTTCCCGCGTTGTGACCGGGGCTGACCTGTACCTCCCGGGATGTGATCGGGGTTGACATGTACCTCCCGGGTTGAGACCGGGGTTGACCTGTGCCACTCGGGTTGAGATCGAGGCTGACCTATACCTCTCGGGTTGAGACCAGGGCTGACATGTACCTCCTGGATTGAGACTGGGGCTGACATGTACCTCCCGGGTTGAGACCGGGGCTGACATGTACCTCTCGGGTTGACACCGGGGCTGACCTGTACTTCTTGGGGTGAGACCGGGGCTGACCTGTACCTCCCAGGTTGAGACTAGGGCTACCTGTACCTCCCGAGTTAAGACCGGGGCTGACCTATACCTCCCGGGGAGGGGGAGACCGGGGCTGACCTGTACCTCCCGGGTTAAGACCGGGGCTGAGCTGTATCTCCCGGGTTGAGACTAGGGCTGACCTGTACCTCCCGGGTTGAGACCGGGGCTAAGTTGGAATCCCGATATTGAGACCGGGGTTGGCCTGTACCTCCCGGGTTGAGACCAGGCCTGAGTTGGCATCCCGGTATTGAGACCGGGGTTGAGTTGACTGTTTTGCCCTCCTGCAAGGTTAGTAACAGGAACACAAAATCTCGATTGTCTACAACAAAATCGAAGAAAATTCCGAGTGTCTACATCCCTCTTTCGCGCTTTCGCTTTATTTATGCAATTTGATTTCGTAATCGCGCTACGTGCAAACCTAACAGGAAGAGGAGGATCCCGATGAGATATTGTAGACACTCAAAATTTTTCTTTCCTTGGACTAACCTTTCAGGAGGGTAAAAGTGTAAATTAACTTTGGAGACAACCCCGAGGTATGGAAAAGGCATCTTTTCACCTTGGAGACAAACCTGTGAAGAAATCAAAGTGCCAACTACTCCTAGACACGACGCGGACCGAACGAGGATCACAAAGCTGAGAAAATATTCATAAGAAGTCACCGTAACAATCATTGAACTGCGTGTTAATAAGACGAGCATATTGACGACCCTCGAAAAATGAAAGATACCTTTTAGCTTAACGCATAATATTGCCGGACTCCGATTCAGTCAGACTCGACCTTATTTCGCAGCCTTCTGCAAAGACTTTCTAGGATTTTTGGGTACAGAGCTCAACTTTCACCAAACCAAGACCAAAGGAATGAACTTCGAGGCAACTAGAATCGTGGGGCTCAGCCTCAAATGTACCTGCTCGAGACACTGGTACACCTGCGGCTGCCCCTGGGAGCTTAAATCAGCAGCCAACAACTTATTTACGAAAAAAAAGAAATTAGAGAGAGAGAGATTCTAGAGAGAAACCCTCGGGTTTGGCATTTCTTCACCACATTTGAGTGATTTAAGCTTAGATCTTGTATACTTTGAATGTATAGAGCAATATATATTGATCCCGAGCCATAAGAAGCTTGTTCACGCGTCCCCTAAGGTGAAAAATGCTCATTTTAGGCACTTTCTTTGTAACTCTTTGTTTAATATACTAGATTTGTGTTATATATTGCTTGAATCTAGTTAAACTTGTTATTTTTTACGTATATTGTGTAGTAGTTGGTAGATTTTGAGTTTCTACTAGATATATTGTGCATATATTATTGTAAATCAAGTCCAGAGGCTAGATCTACCTAGATCTAAGCTGGATCTAGCTTTTTGAGTGGTTATTAGGCATGAAGCTTTAACCCGTATGCTAGATCGATTTAGATCTATGGTAGATCTACGTGTTTTACTGCTATTGGTCAGTCCCGGTCACTCTATAGAGCCCTAGATCTCTATCAAACGGTGAGGCGGGTCCTAATGTCTCGTAATGGAGATTTCAACTGATGAAATCATCCATTATAGATTTTAAGATAAGTTGTACATACATATTTAAGTATAACAATGTGAGCCTAGGAATCCCAGTGTCGAGATCCAACGATCGAATCTTGACTTGATTCCCACAATGGACTTGTTCTTGCGATGTAATGTTTAAATAATGTGAAATCATTGTATATGTAATGTTTGGATCTTGAAAACAAATTCGAGGGGTTAGTCCCTAGAGTTCGGATTCAAGATCCTATGATAGTGAAACTTATATTTGTGGGCGTTCGAGGTCATCAAGATGGCTTTCATGCCCGGTGATGATCCGACCCTTTTTGGCGCTTTCTAGCATGCATTTTCCCCAAAAACGATTTCCAAATAAAAATAGCAAAGAGCTTTTATAATAATAATAAAGCGATTCAGGGATAGACATTTAGATAATAAATGGAAGTATCAAAGGACCTCGATTCCTATTTGACGAAGGATTTGAAAACTTTGTTTTCAAAATATCATTGATATATATTGTGTTCTAAAAATGAACTTTTATATAAATCAAATCCTTTGTGCATAGGTTTAAAGAGGTACAACACTACTTTCAGAATAATTTCATAGACTTAAGAATTATTAACAGAAGTATCAAAGGTCCTTGTTTACTATTCGGGCGAAGGATTTGAAACCTTGAGTTTTTTCCAAAATATCATATGAAATGTATATTTTGTCTAAAAATGAACTTTTTGTTAAATCAAACCCTTCGTACATAGGTGCAAAAGAGGAACAACACTACTTCCAAATAACTCACAATGAGGTTTAGAATAAACTTTCACAATAAACACACACACACATTTTATGCATAGGAAATCAATATGATGCGGTAACCGTGTTTTCAAGGAAGTTGGGGGGGGGGGGTGTCTAACACCTTCCCCTCGCTTAACCTAGACACCAAATTATAAGAATCTCGATTTCAGAACAATCCTACGGAGTCACATATTGGACCATATTGAGAAAACTTTCAAAATTCGGATGAGTTGGTACATCCATTTAAATCTAACCAACTAGCGGCTTTGTCTCATTCGGTCCAATCATCATCAATAAAATTAAACTGTGTAAAATAAGTCGACTAATGTCATTCTTTTCCTTAAAATCTCACCTTCCAACAAATCAATTGAAATATCAAAAGATAAAGGGTAGAAAGAAGGAAAACAAGGAAAAAAAAAATAAACAAAGGAGAACACATGTTTTTTCCCGGCATTGACAGGTGGTGACTTTGCTGGGGACTATAGAGTGCTTAAGTCGGGTTCAATCTTTTTGATTTCCATCCTGCATGTGCATTTATGTGTGAATGATCTTTGTGTGTGATAAATATCTCTAATCTTTAAGTGTTTTATATTAGTGCCTCGCACAATATATTAGTGCCTTGCACATTGTCATCATATTGTATCCGGTGAGGATGATGAATGTATGAATGTATGAATGTATGTTATGTGGTACCTCCATTAGGATGGCAAACTCGTCGATTATTTATTAGTGGAATCTAAAGAGTGTTCTCTTATGAGGCTCAGGAAAGGCACTACCCAGATCCGCTCCAATTGAAAGATGAATGTCTTTATCAAGTAAATTGCGAAGATCTGGGAACTAATTTCGAAAAGCCCGTGAGAGTAACCTAAGATAGGTCAGCCACTGATAAACCAAACACACATGATGTCTCTTCATGCCCTGTTACTTTTAGAATTAACAAATGGCATCCATCTTAAATTATTTTTTGTACATCCTTCTTATCCTGTCATCGACTAACCCCTTGTTTTGCAGGAAAAGATTAAAAAATCCATAAACCGATGCATAACATATCCTACATCCGTATAATCTGCCAATATCTAGACTAAACTAGATACCAATTTTGTGCATATTGGTCCTAGAACTCGATTCCGAGCCAAAAAGGCATGTTCACCACCAGTCCAAATGGCTGAAGAAAGTTCATCAGAATCTATCCCTGTATCTCAAGAAGAATTCGAGGAGTTTAAAAAGCAGATTGCCGAGATGACTATTCTATTAAGAGAACAGTGTAAAATATCTCAGGAGCCCAAACTAAAAACTCCAACTGAACCCTCTGTACAATGAGATTTGCGAATACCGAAAAAGGGCAGTGATAACCAGATGTCCACACCTATCTCCCCCCTCAATGTCAGAGTAGCCAAGAAGCCCCGGTCCAAAAGATGACAAGGGAAATAGTAGACCTCCGAGAAGACAGAGAAACTGGAGATATTAGGAAGAAAGTTAGACAAATAGAGGATGTTATCCAGTTTATTAAAGGGACAGGATCCCATGGGAGCATAAATTATTTGGATCTATGTATTTTCCCAACAAAGAGACACCAAGATAAGTTTCAAGTCCAAGAATTTGAGAAGTACAATGGATTGGGCGATCCCTACACCCATTTAAAAGTCTACATAGGTGAACTTAGATCTTACGCCCAGATTGACAACTCCAAAGTCCAGGGTTGGGAAAACTTAGCCCAAACATTCCTCAACTAGTATAACTTCCAATCTCAGATGGCACCTTACCGTTACCAAGTGACTAAAGTAAGGAAACTGAGTAGTGAATCGTTCAGGGAGTATGTGCAGAGATGGAGCCGAATGGCCGCCCAAGTTAGCCCCCCAATGAATGAATGTGAGATGGTGATAACTTTTATTGACATCCAAGAAGCTCTATATTACGAGAGAGTCATGGAAGGAATAGGCAAGCCCTTTTATGAAATGATAAAGCATGGGGAAATGACAAAACTAGGTTTGAAATTTGGCAAAATCAAGGACCTTACAACCTTAGAGGCAGTGACGGAGCATATACAATCGGGCAATTACTCAAGCGCTCCTAAGATAGTACATAAAAGAAAGGAGGAGGATGCCTCTTTAATACTGCAAGGGCAATCAACGAGCAAGAGTAATAGTCCCCCCCATACAAAAGCAAGGCAATTAACCTTCATTCCAGTCATTTGCAAACGCACAAAATCCTACGGCACCAAGGGTCGGGGAGAAAAGGCAAAGAAGGATATTCACTCCATTAGAGGATTCATTGGAGAATATATTGGCATTGCTGGTTGCACAGAAGAAGATTACTGAGCTTGCTCCACCTATCGATCCTAAATGAAGGCAGTATAATCCCAGTAAGAAATGTGCCTATCATTCTGGAGCATCGGGGCATTACACTCAAAATTGTTGGATCTTAAAGCATAAGATTCAGAATATGATTGACATTGGGGAGAATATGGTAAAAGCGCCATAGCATCCCAATGTTAATAAAAATCCTTTACCTCAGCATGATACAGAGGGAGTCAATATGATCAATTTAGAAAGTCGGGAGAACCGCAAGTATTTGAGGAAATTAAGAGAAGCTCCCGCCATGACTGATCCTTCTATATGGGGTTAACTTGAAGAAAAGTATACGATGGAATAGATCTTGACCTCCATCAAGGTGCAAGTAGACTAATTAGCAGAGCTAGTTGTATACCAACATCAGATGACTCGCGAGTTGATCGATCAAGTCCTGTGAGTGTAGATCAACATTGCAACCCCTAAAGTTGTCCCATTTCCAAAGAGAGATTAAATTTATCTCCAAGCACAGAGCCAATGGTCGGAGAAAGTAGCAAGGGAGGCTAGATTTCATTCTCGGTGGGAATTTACAGCCAATAAAAAATTTACCCCACTCGGGCAAGCTAACAAAAAAATCTTGTGAATATTGATCAATGAGGAAAAGATCACGGAATTCTCACCACCCCCGGATCCTCAATCAAAATGTTTTGACCCCAGTAAAACCTGCCTATATCATTCAAATGCCCCCAGACATGCCACTGAGGAATGTTGGGCCCTACGCCATCTAATTAAGAAACTGATTGAATTAGGAAAGTTGGAGATTATAGGGGATGCTAAGATTTTCCCTGATGAAGAGATAGTATATCATAGAAGGGTGAAAGGTTTAGAAGAAATAGTGGTAGTTATCACTAGCATAGAAGAAACTTCCACCCTGCCACTCACCATCCGAGGATTGTCCGATAGGGGAGATGACCGGGGATGACCGGCACTTCCCGGGTTGAGATCAAGGTTGATCTTGACTTCCCGGGTTGAGATCGGGGTTGATTTTGATGATCTGATTGACTGTCAGAGTTTGATTGATGGTCCGATTGACTGTCAGAACTTGATTAATGGTCCGATTGACTGTCAAAACTTATTGATCAATGAGGAAACGATCACAGAATTCTCACCACCCCCGGATCCTCAATCAAAATGTTTTAACCCCAGTAAAACCTGCCTATATCATTCAAATGCCCCAGACATGCCACTGAGGAAGGTTGGGCCCTACGCCATCTAATTCAAAATCTGATTGAATCAGTAAAGTTGGAGATGATAGGGGATGCTAAGATTTTCCCTGATGAAGAGATAGTATATCATCGAAGGGTGAAAGGTTTAGAAGAAATAGTGGTAGTTATCACTAGCATAGAAGAAACTTCCACCCTGCCTCTCACCATCCGAGGATTGTTCGATAGGGGAGATAAAACTCCATTGGAAATAGCTGCGCCAATGCCGATGATGTTGACCCCTCGGCCGCACGTCTCTTTTTTTAATTTAAAAAAGGTTCCTTGTACTATGGATAGGGTATAAGGTCGGAGACCAAATGGACTGCGGTCCTGCCAAGGGATAACCCATTGTGCCTCCCAGGGTGGGTAATGAAGCCTGTAGACACTTAAAATTTTCCTTGCCCCAATACTAACCTGGTAGCAGGGCAAAGCCGTTAATTAATCCAAATTCGGCCACCAACGCCGGTCTTTCAACCTAAATCTGCTGCCCAATATCGGTAATCAAGCTCCGACAGTTAATCAGACCATCAATCAAGTTCCGACAGTCAATCGGGCCATCAATCAAGTTCTGATAGTAAATCGGACCATCAATCAAGTTTTAACAGTTAATCGGACCATCAATCAAGTTTTGATAGTCAATCGGACCATCAATCAAGGTTCGACAGTCAATCGGACCATTAATCAAGTTTTGACAGTCAATCGGACAATCAATCAAGTTTCGACAGTCAATCGGACCATCAATTAAGTTCCGATAGTCAATTGGACCATCAATCAAGCTCCGACAGTCAATCGGACCATCAATCAAGCTCCGATAGTCAATCGGACTATCAATCAAGTTTCGACAGTTAATCAAACTATCAATCAAGTTTCGACAGTCAATCGGACAATTAATCAAGTTCTGACAGTCAATCAAACCATCAATCAAACTCCGACAGTCAATCAGATCATCAAAATCAACCCCGATCTCAACCCGGGAAGTCAAGATCAACCCCGATCTCAACCCGAGAAGTGCCGGTCATCCCCGACCTCAATATCGGACCGTAAAGTCAACCATGGTCTCAATCCGGGAATTCAAGGCAACCTCAACATCAACCGAGGACATGCCAAGCCATCTCTGGTCTCAATCTGAGAAACAAAGTTCATCCCCTGCAGCAACTCGGGAAGTCAAACTCAACCCCGGTCTCAACCCAGGAAGTGTCAGTCATCCCCGGTCTCAACCCGGGACATCAGGTCAACTTCAGACATCAACCGGAAGCATCACAACAACTCCAGAGCAAACCTGGAAAGACCACGTCAGCCTCAGAGACAACCATGAGGTCAAAAGACTCGACTGGGATCCAAGTCTTGGAATTAGCTCCCGAAAGTCAATTAGCAATCATGTCGACACTACAGGCAGCCCCGGGAGGTGTACAACGGTCATTTCATCAACTCTCAATCGACTTGGTCAAAATCAAGCCAAATTGATGTCGCCAAAGTCAGAATGAGCCCTAACGACGATCCCGAGTGGGAAATACGAACGATAGCTCAACGGACAAACTGCGGGGAAATGAAGACCTGGTTATGAACCTGTCTTCCTGGATCCAAAAAATATTTTTTCTTATGTCATTTCTCGGAGTGCACGTACTTTGAGACGACCAAGCCAGGCACGTGGGCCCCACCTAGGGGAGCAATAGCTCTACCTGCGCTTGCCGCAGGTAGAGTGGAGGCTCCCTGGCCTATAAATAAACGTGCCCCTTCGCTCATCTGAAAAAATATGGAATGCAGCGAAGCTCTGGCAGTTTGATTTTTTTGACTTTTACACCTCTTCCAAAATAAAATATTTTCACTCCAACACGTAGATATACCCATATACTACCACATATCAAAAAACCACCGGTAGATTTGGACGTTTAAAGCCTACGATTTGGCAAAAAGCCCGTATTGCAGTCCATTGTAAGTACTTTTACGATCAGCAAGTCAATACTACTACTTTGCACTTCTTTACACTTGCACACAAAGTTTCATCGTCTAAATATGACCAAAACTTAGTTCCGTGGCCGTTTTCGTCAAAATTTGATATATTTTTGTAAATAAACTCCGTTTTCAACATTTCTACAACTCGGATTGACGATCCGTCAGCTCCAGTAGCTTCAATGCACTAGCACGCACATTGTGGCAACTTCGCCGGACTGGGTTATCTTCCCAGTCCAGGTTTCGCCTTTTTCTTTACATATTTAACTGTTTATTTACTAACATTTCAATTCAGTCAAGCCCGGATATCAAATCCGAGGTAGTTTACCGCTTTTATATATATTTACGCATATATAAGCGACTTTCACCATCACTGGTATTCCTATCAGTCCTGGTTGACTACATTTCTGTCAATATATATATTTATATATTTTCAGTCCGGCCTGGATTACTTCGTGGCCATTTTACTACTTTTGCACACTTACCCATACTGGGTGCTCTCCCCAGTCATTGGGTGACTATTTTTCTGTCAATTTCAATTCCAGTACGGGCACAGGCGTGAAAACTCATTGCTCTTTTTACTGTTTATATATATATATATATATATATATAGATATATATATATATATTTCATTTCTATCACAACCTGAATTATTTCGTGGCTATTTACAGTTATATATATATATATTTCCATTCTAGTCCGGGCTTGCGAGTGAAAATCTATCGCCCTTTACAGCTTTTATATATATTTAACTATATGTATTACTTTATTCAAATTATTCAACTGCTATATTTAACATTCATTTGCATATAAATTTGCACTGACATATTTACGGGCGAACTAGATTTATTCAAATTTCGCCACTTATAACTTTCAACGGTTTAAACAGGTCTCGATAGAACCTAGAAGCTATAATGGCTAAGATTTCTTTAAATCTAGTTATTTTTATAGTTTCAGCTTCAAAAGCAACCTCGCATCCCTTGGATCGCTATCTAGTGGGAACGAGACGCTTTAGCCACGCGCAACCAGGATTTACTGATGAATCCTTAGTTCCATTGCGACGTGATGACACATACATTCATTTCTGTACAAATTTAAACTGTACAGGTTTTTTAGCCACTCATATGTGAGCCTAGGAATCGTGGGATTCATGATCAAACTGATCAGAATCTGCTTCCCACGATGGACGAACTCCGATTTACAGAGGTACCCCGCCAGTTTTTCTGTAAAATGTATATGCACAGACCTTAAAATAGTTATCCGAATTTAAGGTCTCAACATAGTGAAAATATGGACTGTCGTGTCAGCGTCCCTCCTATAGTTTTCATACCCATGAGGAGACCGACACTTTATATTTCTATGGTCTAGGATGCTTCGCAACCCGACAAATCACCACTTGCATGCAACCTTAAGGCTATAAAGATTGAGTGTAGCGATATGCTTCAATTCCTACGTCAGCGTAAGGTTTTGATAAAACCAGCTTTCAAAACATCACAGTCAATTCAATTCAAGAGCTTTTGGAAATCAAATTAAATGATGCTTTTTGCAAAACAAATCAAAGACTGATTTTCAAATCAAATCAAACCCTTCGTATATAGGCTCAACGAATCCTGTCAAAGCTTTTAATCAATCCAAAGGCCCAATTTTCAAATAGCATTCACTCATGCATTCCAATTTTAAGGGAAATATTGAAAAGATTGTGGTACCGTGTTTACCCGGGAGTCTTGGGGTGCCTAACACCTTCCCCACACTTAACCAAGCCCCTGAACTCAAAATTCCGATTTCAAAGATCAAGTTTCAACAGTGTCCAGCAAATTGGGCCTTTTTTTCAAATCAAATTCGGTTGAGTTGGTACAACCATTTTCAAAACTACCAACTGGCGACTCTGTTTAAATCAAATCGTCGACATATACACATGTTGGCCTCTTTCCTAAAAACCTTTCAAAACCTTTTTTGCAATAAAAAGAATAAGGGTAGAGATAACTTAGGAAGATCGATTTGAGGAAAACCGGGTTACAACCGACCCGCAGTATTTCTTAAATTTTCCAATGTTGACAAAGCCAATAGCTAAAACCATTGGAAAGGTGCCATCAGAGAAGGTTGTGGATTTCCTTAACAAAGTGGGACACAATGAGGCACGAGTGATAAAACAGCTGAAGAAGGCACCACCCCAAACCTCCATCCTTGACTTATTGCTAGCATTCGAGGACCATCGTCAAATTCTAATCCAACTGTTGGAGGAGGCTCACTTGCCCAAAAGCATCGATACTTAGAAGTTCCAGCATCTGATTAGCCAGGTGCTAGAGAACAACGTGATATCTTTCACCGATGATGATATACCAACTGAAGGAACTGTGCATCGCAAGCCATTACATATCGCAGTTATATCATCTAGGTATATGATAGGAGGCGTACTCATCAAAAAGGGCTCGTCCATGAATATCTGCTGTGACGCCCCCAGAATAGGTCCATTCAACCCAACCCATTCTGAGTCGCCAAATACATGGTACAGAATTCAAATACAAACTTTATATCATACGGTCGTGCAAAATACGACCACACAACTGTGAGTCTCAGCACAAATATGTAGAAAATATTAAGATTCAAACTAAGTCCTCATTACAATTATTATCACACTATTTATCAGAAATAGTGAGGACTACTACTGCTCTAACTCGGACCATCACTCTGTCCCCCGACTAGTCCCCGCAACATTCTCATTTCCTGAAGAGGACAACAGATGAAAATGGTGAGCTCAACTAGCCCAGTAAAGAATATTATGACTAAGATAATGGGAAACAAATTATCATTAGTCTTCAACAAAATAGGATAAAATATAATGGACAACCAATCTTAGATCAATATTCGCAGCGGAAATAACAAATCATTAGAAGAGTTAAGCAGAGAATGAAGTCTACTATCTTCTATGATTTAAAAGTCCATCATCAATATTTTATCCCTGTAACATCAATCAATATACATCTCGAATCAAATATTCATCTTTGCACTACAGGCCAAAGATATTCATTTGCATCATCAGTAGTCATGTTCATCTCAACACCTGTCATCTTTGCACTACAGGCCAAAGATATTCATCAGGTAATCATTCATCTTTGCTCTACAGGCCAAAGATATTCATCAGGTAATCATTCATCTTTGCTCTACAGGCCAAAGATATTCAGTTACATCACCTTTTAAGACTGAGGATGATGAAAAACATTTTAAAGAACGAATCCAGTGAGATAAAAGACAAAGATCAAGGGTTCGTATTTTAGTATATCCAATTCAAAAATACCTCGTAATAATCAATTATGGAGCAAAATTCAAGAATAAAGCTCAAAACTTGGATACAATCAAAGATAGTAACCTTAACAAGCAATTTGGACAAATAGAAGAAAATTTAATTTTTCCGTGAATAGTGCCGTATACGTGAATAGTGCCGTATACGTGAATAGTAACCCCGACGGAAAAAGTAAGAATTTCAACATAAAATCCATGACAATATTTCGGTATAATGATATTGAAAAGAATAATATCATTTACGAAAGAAAATAACATCCCTTACCTCAAAAGAATAACACTTCTGGCTGGAATATCGGATATAATTTCGAAAGAAACTTGCACTGAATGCTAATACTCAAAGTATTAAAATACTCACAAAAATACGCTCGATATTATAGAGAGAGAAAACTTCTGATTTCTGGTGTGATTTTCAATTCTAACCTAAACACCCTATTTATAGGAAAAGCTTAGGATGCCAAAGGAGACTAAAATAATAAAATAATGTTATTTTTTCTTAGCCGCCGGCTGCTCCAAAAATTCTGATTTTTCAACAAACCAACAAAAGTGGGTCCCACCCTCTAAATAATATTTATTTTCCAAAACTTCAATAATTCATAATAAATAGCCCCTTTGTCAGAAAAATACAAATTCGATGTCTTTCGATAGGAAATTTAATTCTCTACAACTTTGCAGAAGGAAGTTTTTCCAAATTCCAAACATAAATTATCCGAAATCCACAAACAGATGATTTTCCACACCCAAAATACTGATAAAAACTCCCCAGCGCCAATTCCTTCTTTAATATCCACAAAATAAATATTTCCTTATCATATAAATCAATAATTAATTATTCACAAATAATATTATAGAACTACAATATTAACAACCAGGTCGTTCCCAGGACAGAGGGGGCCTTCCGATAAGGACTTCTCCTTACTGGCACGCAATTAAATAACCCCTCCTAGACAGAACTTCCTTAGACATTGTCAATAATGCTATCTAATAATATTATTCAAATAATATGAATTATTGAGTTGATAACGTGAAATACTGTGCAACGACAATTATTGAATCAATACTACAAAATATCAACTGTAGCCATTATTGAATCAATCATATAAAATGGCAACGTAGCAATTATTGAGTCAATAAAATATCAATGTAGCAATTATTGAGTCAATAATATAAAATATCAACGTAGCAATTATTGAGTCAATAATATAAAATATTGAACAGTAATTACTGTAATAATAATTGAGTAATGGCTTCTCACGTAAGACTCAATAATTCGAAATACTGTGCAATACCGTGTGCTACTATGCAACACCGTGTATCACTGTATTTTAACCACCGGGTATTTCAACAGTACTAACGGTAACAACTACGTCGTTATCTTGTAAAAAAGTTATTTCTGTCGCTTTCTATATCCGACAGTTATTCCGTTGTGGGGGCCCACAAATAGCTGCGCCGTCGTACGAATATTCCCCGACAACAAGAATATTCCACGACCAAACGAATATTCCCCGACAACAAGAATATTTTATAACCACTTGCTCATTTTAAAAATGTTTGCACATTTCACCCATAACTTTCATATTTATCAAAACAACACCTTACTATTTCGAAATAATATATAAAGAAAATTAAATCTTTATTCATAAAAGTTGGGGTCTTACAACCTCCCCTCCTTATGAAATTTCATCCTCGAAATTGACGTACGTACCTGGTATGTCAAAAAGGTGAGGATACCTCGCTTTCATTTCCGATTCCAACTCCCACGTCATTTCCTCAATTGCATGGTTTCTCCACAAAACTTTAACTTGAGGTATAATTTTCGAGCGTAGGACATGCTCCTTTCTATCCAAGATCTTGACAGGTACCTCCTCGTACGTTAAATCTTCAGCTATCTCGTCTGGTTCTAACTCAATAATGCGGTTTGGATCCCTCACATATTTACGTAACACGGATATGTGAAACACGTTATGAACACGAGACATGCTTGGAGGTAAAGCAAGTCTATAGGCCATATTTCCTATTCGGTCAAGAATCTCAAATGGACCAATGAATCGTGGATTGAGCTTTCCTCTCTTCCCAAACCTTGTAACTCCCCTCCATGGAGCAACACGTAATAACACATGGTCCCCAACATTAAATTCCACGTCCTTTCGATGAAGATCCGCATAACTCTTTTGTCGATCCTGTGCCGTCTGTATACGTTGTCGGATTATTTGGATCTTTTCTGTAGTCATACGTACTAACTCTGGTCCCAACAATGTTGCTTCACCCACCTCGTTCCAACATACTGGAGAACGACACTTTCTCCCATACAACGCTTCGAATGGAGCTACGCCTATACTTGCCTGATAACTGTTGTTGTAGGAGAATTCCACCAATGGTAAGTACTTATCCCAACTCCCTTTGAAGTCTAGAACACAGAGTCTCAATAGATCTTCAAGAGTTTGGATAGTCCTTTCCGATTGTCCGTCTGTTTGAGGATGATAAGCCGAACTGAATCGTAAATCCGTACCCATAGCTTTCTGCAAACTGATCCAAAATCGTGAAGTAAATCTGGGATCACGATTCGAAACTATGGATACTGGCATGCCATGCAATCTTACAATCTCATTCACGTACATATGAGCAAGACGTTCAAGGGAATAAGTCTCTCGTATCGGCAAGAAATGAGCAGACTTGGTTAATCTATCAACAATAACCCAAATCGCATCTAAGCCTTGAGAAACCTTGGGAAGACCCGTAACGAAATCCATCGTAATGTGTTCCCACTTCCATTTCGGAATCTCCAGTGGTTGCAATGGACCCTTCGGTACTTGATGCTCCGCCTTTACACGTTGACAAGTTAAACATCTCGAAATAAACTCCGCGATCTCTCTCTTCATATTGCTCCACCAAAATGTATGTCGAAGATCACGATACATTTTAGTACTCCCAGGATGGATTGCAAACGGTGTGTTGTGTGCCTCCATCATGATTCTATACTTTAAGTCAGAATCGTTAGGAACACAAAGTCTGGAGTTGACTCGAAGTATTCCATCTTCATCGATTCTCGCTTCTGGAATTGCACCTTCTTGCACCTTCTTCTTCATCTTCATCAGCTCCGCATCCGTAGCTTGAGCAGCTTTAACTTTATCAATCAAAGCTGGTTCTACGCGTACACTTGACATCATCGCACTCGTTTCTACATATGATCTTCTACTCAACGCGTCAGCTACCACGTTCGCTTTTCCAGGATGGTATTGGATGGTATGATCGTAATCTTTCAACAGCTCAAGCCAACGTCGTTGCCGCATGTTGAGTTCCTTCTGAGTGAAGAAATATTTAAGGCTCTTATGATCCGTATAAATCTCCACTTTCTCCCCGTACAGGTAGTGTCTCCAGATCTTCAACGCGAAAACGACTGCTGCCAACTCTAGATCATGAGTAGGATAATTCCTCTCATATTCTTTGAGTTGTCGCGAGGCATAGGCTATGACTTTCCCATGTTGCATGAGAACACATCCTAACCCTTTGCCCGAAGCATCGCTGTAGATAACAAATCCATCCGAAACAGATGGTATTGTCAGAACAGGTGCCGAAATGAGCCTCCTCTTGAGCTCTTGGAAGCTCTTCTCACATTCCTCGCTCCAAACGAATTTCGTATCTTTCCGAGTCAACTGAGTTAATGGAGTAGCGATTCGAGAAAATCCCTCTACGAACCTACGATAATAACCAGCTAAGCCTAGAAAGCTTCGTACCTCGGTCACCGACTTAGGTTGCTCCCAGCTTTGTATTGCTTCAATCTTCGCCGGGTCCACAGATACTCCACGTTTCGATACCACGTGCCCAAGGAATGCTACTTCCTCAAGCCAGAACTCGCATTTCTTCAGCTTGGCGTATAGCTTGTTCTCACGAAGCTTTTGAAGTACCAGCTTCAAATGGTGCTCATGATCTTCACGGCTTTTAGAATAGATGAGAATGTCATCAATAAAGACAACAACGAATTGATCTAAATACTCCTTAAATACACGGTTCATCATATCCATGAAAGCAGCAGGAGCATTAGTCAATCCAAAAGACATGACTAAGAACTCATAATGCCCGTACCGTGTTCTAAAAGCAGTCTTTGGAATATCCTCAGTTTTAATCTTCAACTGATGATATCCAGAACGAAGATCGATCTTTGAAAAGAATTGCGCTCCTTGCAACTGGTCGAACAGGTCATCAATACGAGGTAACGGATACCTATTCTTAATGGTGACATGGTTCAACTCCCGATAGTCAATGCAAAGTCGCATACTCCCGTCTTTCTTCTTTACGAATAAAACAGGAGCACCCCAAGGAGACGTACTAGGACGAATAAAACCGATATCTAACAACTCTTGTAATTGGACCTTTAACTCCTGAAGTTCAATAGGAGCCATTCGATATGGGGTTTTAGAAATGGGCTTTGTACCGGGCTCAAGGTCAATAAAGAATTCAACTTCACGTTCTGGGGGTAGACCGGGAAGTTCTTCGGGAAATACATCAGGAGACTCATTAACAACGGAAATATCATTCAAATCTGATGTATTCTGATTTAGATCAGTGACATGAGCTAAGAAAGGTTGACATCCGTTTTTCAATAAACGAATAGCCTTGGGATTTGAAATGATATTGACTGATTTTAGTGGTTTGGTAGTTTGAATTCGTACAACAGGTTGATTAGGAATATGAAAACTAACAACCTTACGAAAACAATCAATTTTGGCATGGTAAGTGGTTAACCAGTCAATTCCTAAAATCACGTCAAATGCAAGTATTTTCAAAGATATAAGGTCAACAGGTAGGGTAAGGTTACCAATCTGAATCAAGCAAGATTTGTAAACTGTAGATGTAACAAAGGTTTCTCCTAACGGAGTTTCAACAGATAAGTCAAAGTCTAATTTATCAGAAGTCAAGTTCAAACGTTGAGCACAAGCAGGTGAAATAAAGGAATGGGTAGCACCGGTATCTAACAAGGTATAAACTTCGCAAGAGTTTATGATCAGCTTACCCGTAATCACCTCGTGTGAATTCTTCGCGTTTTGGGCTGTCACGACAAACGCTCTTCCATGAATTATCGACTTTGACTTGTCTGCAACCGCCTTTTGAATCACCACCCCCGCTGAACTTGGTTTCGCTATAGGACAATCTCGAGCTATATGTCCTTCCTTTCCACAGTTATAGCATCCTTTGAACTGTTGTGGGCAGTTTGGGCTGATATGTCCCTCTTTCCCGCATTTAAAGCATACGACCGGTGGTCGTTCTCCTCCCCTCGAAACAGTTGATGCTGGTGCTGATGTTGACATCTTCGTGTTCTCATTGTTGTACCTTCTCTTTTTGAAATCTCCTCCCGATTCGCTTCTTCTACTATCATGACCACGATAACCACCGGAGTGGTTACCGCTTCTGTCATACTTTCCTCCTCGCTGGTTATCATTGCTCCGATGACTGCTGCCACCGGTACGACCTTGGTTGTGGTCCCTCGGTTGAACATAATCATTATCTCGTTCTAATAACTGGGCCCTGTTTACTACATCCGAATATAAAGAAAATTTATGAGAAATGAGGTATTGACGTATTTCGGGTTTCAAACCTCTTAGAAACATCCGCGTCATACGTTCCTCATTCTCCACCAAATGAGGTGCAAACCTGGACAGCTCCGCGAACTTAGCCTCGTACTGGGATACCGTCATGTTGTTTTGTTCGAGTCTAATAAATTCTACCTCCTTCATATGATGAATACTTTCAGGAAAGTACTTGTCATTGAACAGTTTCTGGAACGCTTCCCAAGACATCTTGAGTGCGGCAGGCTGGGTACGCTTCACGGATTCCCACCAGTAATCTGCCTCTCCACGGAACATAAACGTGGCGAATGGAACCTTCTGTTCCTCCGTACATCCCAAGACATCAAATATCTTGGTAATTTGTTTAATCCACGTCTCCGCCTTTATCGGATCTGGCTTTCCCAGAAACTCTGGTGGTCCCAATTCTTTGAACTGCTTAGCAGTGACAGCTCGCGTGTTGTTATTATCTCCACCTGTATGTTGCACACGAGTCTCCCTCGTCTGATTTTGCATGAACTGCAAAAAACTTCTAAACATCTCATCGTTTATCGTCTGACCAGCGTTATTTTCAGGATGAACATTGCCTTCTTGTTGCACGTTCTCCTGGTTAACGATTAAAGGTGTCTCCACGGTCTCATTCACTTCGTTGTTAACATTCTCAGCTGCCATTCTCAAATACTGCCATAAAACAAGGGTTAATTAAACAAGTCAACATATCACATATTAACCCTATGCTCCGGCTGACCAATTAAATACCACATAAGCTTAGGTAGGACACACTAGCGAAGGATTTACTCGTCTCTCCCCTCCTAGTTCTATTCCCCGATCTCCGCCAGAGATCATATCCCTAAGCTCTGATACCAACTGTGACGCCCCCAGAATAGGTCCATTCAACCCAACCCATTCTGAGTCGCCAAATACATGGTACAGAATTCAAATACAAACTTTATATCATACGGTCGTGCAAAATACGACCACACAACTGTGAGTCTCAGCACAAATATGTAGAAAATATTAAGATTCAAACTAAGTCCTCATTACAATTATTATCACACTATTTATCAGAAATAGTGAGGACTACTACTGCTCTAACTCGGACCATCACTCTGTCCCCCGACTAGTCCCCGCAACATTCTCATTTCCTGAAGAGGACAACAGATGAAAAGGGTGAGCTCAACTAGCTCAGTAAAGAATATTATGACTAAGATAATGGGAAACAAATTATCATTAGTCTTCAACAAAATAGGATAAAATATAATGGACAACCAATCTTAGATCAATATTCGCAGCGGAAATAACAAATCATTAGAAGAGTTAAGCAGAGAATGAAGTCTACTATCTTCTATGATTTAAAAGTCCATCATCAATATTTTATCCCTGTAACATCAATCAATATACATCTCGAATCAAATATTCATCTTTGCACTACAGGCCAAAGATATTCATTTGCATCATCAGTAGTCATGTTCATCTCAACACCTGTCATCTTTGCACTACAGGCCAAAGATATTCATCAGGTAATCATTCATCTTTGCTCTACAGGCCAAAGATATTCATCAGGTAATCATTCATCTTTGCTCTACAGGCCAAAGATATTCAGTTACATCACCTTTTAAGACTGAGGATGATGAAAAACATTTTAAAGAACGAATCCAGTGAGATAAAAGACAAAGATCAAGGGTTCGTATTTTAGTATATCCAATTCAAAAATATCTCGTAATAATCAATTATGGAGCAAAATTCAAGAATAAAGCTCAAAACTTGGATACAATCAAAGATAGTAACCTTAACAAGCAATTTGGACAAATAGAAGAAAATTTAATTTTTCCGTGAATAGTGCCGTATACGTGAATAGTGCCGTATACGTGAATAGTAACCCCGACGGAAAAAGTAAGAATTTCAACATAAAATCCATGACAATATTTCGGTATAATGATATTGAAAAGAATAATATCATTTACGAAAGAAAATAACATCCCTTACCTCAAAAGAATAACACTTCTGGCTGGAATATCGGATATAATTTCGAAAGAAACTTGCACTGAATGCTAATACTCAAAGTATTAAAATACTCACAAAAATACGCTCAATATTATAGAGAGAGAAAACTTCTGATTTCTGGTGTGATTTTCAATTCTAACCTAAACACCCTATTTATAGGAAAAGCTTAGGATGCCAAAGGAGACTAAAATAATAAAATAATGTTATTTTTTCTTAGCCGCCGGCTGCTCCAAAAATTCTGATTTTTCAACAAACCAACAAAAGTGGGTCCCACCCTCTAAATAATATTTATTTTCCGAAACTTCAATAATTCATAATAAATAGCCCCTTTGTCAGAAAAATACAAATTCGATGTCTTTCGATAGGAAATTTAATTCTCTACAACTTTGCAGAAGGAAGTTTTTCCAAATTCCAAACATAAATTATCCGAAATCCACAAACAGATGATTTTCCACACCCAAAATACTGATAAAAACTCCCCAGCGCCAATTCCTTCTTTAATATCCACAAAATAAATATTTCCTTATCATATAAATCAATAATTAATTATTCACAAATAATATTATAGAACTACAATATTAACAACCAGGTCGTTCCCAGGACAGAGGGGGCCTTCCGATAAGGACTTCTCCTTACTGGCGCGCAATTAAATAACCCCTCCTAGACAGAACTTCCTTAGACATTGTCAATAATGCTATCTAATAATATTATTCAAATAATATGAATTATTGAGTTGATAACGTGAAATACTGTGCAACGACAATTATTGGATCAATACTACAAAATATCAACTGTAGCCATTATTGAATCAATCATATAAAATGGCAACGTAGCAATTATTGAGTCAATAAAATATCAATGTAGCAATTATTGAGTCAATAATATAAAATATCAACGTAGCAATTATTGAGTCAATAATATAAAATATTGAACAGTAATTACTGTAACAATAATTGAGTAATGGCTTCTCACGTAAGACTCAATAATTCGAAATACTGTGCAATACCGTGTGCTACTATGCAACACCGTGTATCACTGTATTTTAACCACCGGGTATTTCAACAGTACTAACGGTAACAACTACGTCGTTATCTTGTAAAAAAGTTATTTCTGTCGCTTTCTATATCCGACAGTTATTCCGTTGTGGGGGCCCACAAATAGTTGCGCCGTCGTACGAATATTCCCCGACAACAAGAATATTCCACGACCAAACGAATATTCCCCGACAACAAGAATATTTTATAACCACTTGCTCATTTTAAAAATGTTTGCACATTTCACCCATAACTTTCATATTTATCAAAACAACACCTTACTATTTCGAAATAATATATAAAGAAAATTAAATCTTTATTCATAAAAGTTGGGGTCTTACATCTGCCCTCGAAATACCTTGGAGAGGATGAAAATCAATCCAAATCGGATCCGAGATAGCCATGTGGTAATCCGAGCTTTCGATGGATCATGGAGGGATACAGTTGGGGAAATTGAACTTCCCATTGAGATCGATCCATTTATTTTCAACATATCCTTCCAAATATTGAATATCACTACTAGGTATAACCTGTTGGTGGGGAGACCATGGATTCATATGGTTGGAGCCGTTCGTCCATTCTTCACTGATAATTGAAATATATCATCAATGGTAACTTGGTCACCATCAATGCCGAACATGAATATCCAATTCATACTCTGGAAGATATGCCCGTGATCGGTCTGAACCAAGATGTTGAACCTGCTAGTTTTCAAGCCTTCAAAGTGAGTACACCCCAATACCAATCTTTGGGCTTGCTAACAATGAAACTGTTGGGCCCCGAATATTTTAAGTCCAAGATGGTTCGGACTTGACCAGGTTTGGGACAGTTTGGGTCCAGTGGGGGATGTTGGGAGGTAACTCCTAATTATATGGGAATTATAATTATGGGAAGAGGAGTCAGATATTTATTGGACTTCCTATATCTTTGGAGTTTTGGTGCAATCCTATTATGAAAAGGATATACGGGGGAACCCTAATCCAATAAAAAGATGGATTCTAGCAGGGATGTGAGAACACTATATATAATGGCTTGACCCTGATCATAAGGTACACACATAATATTATTATTTTCCAGCAATAAAGTATATTACCTCCATTGTTAACCTTATTCAGCCTGTACTCATTCTCACACCGTAGCTATCCCCCAGCGGCCCAAGCCGTCAAGCTTTTGGTGTTTACTCATTTTATACGGGATTGGACGAGCTTTGGTGATTGGAGTGTGTGGGCGGATCTTGGCGTTAACATTGGCGCTAGAAGGAGGGCTTACTCAATCACAACTAGTGGATCACTGTGTCAAAAACCATGGTGAATAGCAAAGCAGCTTCTGGCATGGGACAGCCGACGGCAGCAGCGTCAGTCCAGCATACAGGATCGGTAAACGACATACTGGGGCCTTTCGTAAGTATACACACACGACTTGGCCCCCAGACCAACTCGGCAGGGTCCAAGATGAGAGATCAGGACGGCGTATGGTGAAGGCTGTTCACCACAGCCAGCAAAGATGAAAGAGATCGGAGAAGGGTAGAAGGCACACCTCCTCGAACCCAACCCCAAGAAGATCAGAAAGCTGCTCTGGCCCAGAAAGCAAAAGAGATAGAGGACACGGAGCAGGCTTTGAAAGTCCTTCTGATGCAAAAGGAAGAGCTCTCCAAACAGATGGTGCATATGGCCGAGCAAGAAGACGAGGCCTCCATCCACTCTCGCCACACAAAACGGAGGAGATCTCCAGACAAACAACGTAGAGGGAGACATACAAATAATACAAGGAAAATCGATAGCAGGCTTTGGAGCCGCTCTAGTGATAGGAACAGATCTAGAGGTCGTTGTGTCGGGGGACATTCGGGAGCACACCGCTCTA
Source organism: Panax stipuleanatus (assembly GCA_020205555.1). Lineage (NCBI taxonomy): Eukaryota > Viridiplantae > Streptophyta > Magnoliopsida > Apiales > Araliaceae > Panax > Panax stipuleanatus. Next base: position 58,150,024 of record CM035122.1, read on the forward strand.
ACAACCCCCGATACAATGGTAGGAGGCGCCGAAGTCATTCTCGGAAGGGCGATTCAGAAGATAATGGTCGAAGGGATCAAGGAAAAATAGTCGCCTACGAGAACGAGACTCATCAGAGGGCAGAACCATCAGAACAGAAATCGAAGGGTAATCGTCAGAATTGCCCTCGGTGGATTAGGAACAGAGATCATAGAAGCCCTTCTCGGGCTGGCAGTGCAGATGAAATGGATTGCAGGGACCACAGGGATCAAAGAGATTGAAGGGAGAGAGTCTCTCCAAGAAAAGGTACCGACCCAGCCCTTTCAGGGATTGAGATACTGACTAAAAAGGTAGAGGACATGCAGAAGCAGCTGATAGAGGCCCAGCAGGTGAAAGTGAGTTCGGGGAAAAAGGCCTCACCATTTTTGACAGAGATCCTCCGGGAAAAGGCATACCTCACCAAGAAACTGCCCTACATGGAGAGTTACGATGGGTAGGGTGACCCGTACGAGCACAGTCAGACGTATGATAGGTTGATGGACTACTATGACTACACAGATGCAGCGAAGTGCAATACCTTCATTACCACCTTGAGGAAGGATGCTCGGCAATGGATGATGACACTGGCCCCGAACACAGTCATAGGAGGAATTGTGCGATAAATTCCATGCATGGTTCGGGAGCAACAAAAGAAGAGGAAGGCTGACGGGATCGTTGTCCCAGGTCAGACAGTACTCTAATGAGATGTTGGGCCAATATGTGAAAAGATTCAGAGAGGCAGTAGGCCAGGTGACAGACCTCAATGACTTGCAAGCAGTAGGACTCTTTCAAAATGGGCTAGACCTGGTGAGATTAGAGAAATTGGTGAAAAAGCTCATGTTCAATCATCCGAAGAGCCTGGCCAAAGCGTTCGAGAAGGCAGAGGGTTTCATAGTGATGGAAGAGGCAATGGAGAGTCTGAAGTGAGGATCTACAGAAAAGCCTAAAGACAAGGAGAAGGAGAAATGCAAGCCCGATGGAAATTCAAAGAGGTATGGGAATGACAGATCAGACAACTATTAGAAGCGGTACAACGACAATAAAAGGAGTTCGGGAGGAAGTCGCCCACCTCCCTCAAAAGATAGGGTCAATAGAGTCTACACTCAGCTTAATATCGGACGAACCGCCATTCTGGAACACATTAAGAAGTAGCCTAGCTACCAGATACCTTAGGACAGCATTAGGCCTGGGTTGGGAAACCCCAACAGATACTACGTGTAAGACCCCAACTTTTATGAATAAAGATTTAATTTTCTTTATATATTACTTCGAAATAGTAAGGTGTTAAGTGATAAATATGAAAGTTATGGGTGAAATGTGCAAATATTTTTAAAATGAGCAAGTGGTTATAAAATATTCTTGTTGTCGGGGAATATTCGTTTGGTCTTGGAATATTCTTGTTGTCGGGGAATATTCGTACGACGGCGCAGTTATTTGTGGACCCCACAACGGAATAACTGTCTGATATAGAAAGCGACAGAAATAACTTTTTACAAGATAACGGCGTAGTTGTTACCGTTAGTACTGTTGAAATACCCGGTGGTTAAAATACAGTACGCGGTGGTGCGCAGTAGCACACGGTATTGCACAGTATTTCGAATTATTGAGTCTTACGTGAGAAGGAACCTACTCAATTATTGTTACAGTATTTACTGTTCAATATTTTATATTATTGACTCAATAATTGCTACGTTGATATTTTATATTATTGACTCAATAATTGCTGCATTGATATTTTATTGACTCAATAATTGCTACGTTGCCATTTTATATGATTGATTCAATAATGACTACAGTTGATATTTTGTAGTATTGATTCAATAATTGTCGTTGCACAGTATTTCGCATTATCAACTCAATAATTCATATTATTTGAATAATATTATTAGATAGCACTATTGATAATGTCTAAGAAAGTTCTGTCTAGGAGGGGTTATTTAATTGCGCGCCAGTAAGGAGAAGTCCTTATCGGAAGGCCCCCTCTTTCCTGGGAACGACCTGGTTGTCAATATTGTAGTTCTATAATATTATTTGTGAATAATTAATTATTGATTTATATGATAAGGAAATATTTATTTTGTGGATATTAAAGAAGGAATTAGCACTGATGTGTTTTTATCAGTATTTTGGTGTGGAAAATTATCTGTTTGTGAATTTCGGATAATTTATGTTGGGAATTTGGAAAAACTTTCTTCTGCAAAGTTGTAGAGAATTAAATTTCCTATAGAAGGACATAGAGTTTGTATTTTTCTGACAAAGGGGCTATTTATTATGAATTATTGAAGTTTCGGAAAATAAATATTATTTAATGGGTGGGACCCACTTTTGTTGAAAAATCAGAATTTGGGCAGCAGCCGGCGGCTGGAGGATTTTTTATAAAATAATATATTTTATTATTTTAGTCTCCTTTGGCATCCTAAGCTTTTCCTATAAATAGGGTGCTTAGGTTAGAATTGAAAATCACACCAGAATTCGAAGTTTTCTCTCTCTATAATATCGAGCGTATTTTTGTGAGTATTTTAATACTTTGAGTATTAGCATTCAGTGCAAGTTTCTTTCGAAATTATATCCGATATTCCAGTCAGAGGTACTGTTCTTTTGAGGTAAGGGATGTTATTTTCTTTCGTAAATGATATTATTCTTTTCAATATCATTATACCGAAATATTGTCATGGATTTTATGTTGAAATTCTTACTTTTTCCGTCGGGGTTACTATTCACGTATACGGCACTATTCACGGAAAAATTAAATTTTCTTCTATTTGTCCAAATTGCTTGTTAAGGTTACTATCTTTGATTGTATCCAAGTTTTGAGCTTTATTCTTGAATTTTGCTCCATAATTGATTATTACGAGGTATTTTTGAATTGGATATACTAAAATACGAACCCTTGATCTTTGTCTTTTATCTCACTGGATTCGTTCTTTAAAATGTTTTTCATCATCCTCAGTCTTAAAAGGTGATGTAACTGAATATCTTTGGCCTGTAGAGCAAAGATGAATGATTACCTGATGAATATCTTTGGCCTGTAGAGCAAAGATGAATGATTACCTGATGAATATCTTTGGCCTGTAGTGCAAAGATGACAGGTGTTGAGATGAACATGACTACTGATGATGCAAATGAATATCTTTGGCCTGTAGTGCAAAGATGAATATTTGATTCGAGATGTATATTGATTGATGTTACAGGGATAAAATATTGATGATGGACTTTTAAATCATAGAAGATAGTAGACTTCATTCTCTGCTTAACTCTTCTAATGATTTGTTATTTCCGCTGCGAATATTGATCTAAAGTTGGTTGTCCATTATATTTTATCTTATTTGTTGAAGACTAACGATAATTTGTTTCCCATTATCTTAGTCATAATATTCTTTACTGAGCTAGTTGAGCTCACCCTTTTCATCTGTTGTCCTCTTCAGGAAATGAGAATGTTGCGGGGACTAGTCGGGGGACAGAGTGATGGTCCGAGTTAGAGCAGTAGTAGTCCTCACTATTTCTGATAAATAGTGTGATAATAATTGTAATGAGGACTTAGTTTGAATCTTAATATTTTCTACATATTTGTATTGAGACTCACAGTTGTGTGGTCGTATTTTGCACGACCGTATGATATGAAGTTTGTATTTGAATTCTGTACCATGTATTTGGCGACTCAGAATGGGTTGGGTTGAATGGACCTATTATGGGGGGCGTCACAGTTGGTATCAGAGCTTAGGGATATGATCTCTGGCGGAGATCGGGGAATAGAACTAGGAGGGGAGAGACGAGTAAATCCTTCGCTAGTGTGTCCTACCTAAGCTTATGTGGTATTTAATTGGTCAGCCGGAGCATAGGGTTAATATGTGATATGTTGACTTGTTTAATTAACCCTTGTTTTATGGCAGTATTTGAGAATGGCAGCTGAGAACGTTAACAACGAAGTGAATGAGACCGTGGAGACACCTTTAATTGTTAACCAGGAGAACGTGCAATAAGAGGGCAATGTTCATCCTGAAAATAACGCTGGTCAGACGATAAACGATGAGATGTTTAGAAGTTTTTTGCAGTTCATGCAAAATCAGACGAGGGAGACTCGTGTGCAACATACAGGTGGAGATAATAACAACACGCGAGCTGTCACTGCTAAGCAGTTCAAAGAATTGGGACCACCAGAGTTTCTGGGAAAGCCAGATCCGATAAAGGCGGAGACGTGGATTAAACAAATTACCAAGATATTTGATGTCTTGGGATGTACGGAGGAACAGAAGGTTCCATTCGCCACGTTTATGTTCCGTGGAGAGGCAGATTATTGGTGGGAATCCGTGAAGCGTACCCAGCCTGCCGCACTCAAGATGTCTTGGGAAGCGTTCCAGAAACTGTTCAATGACAAGTACTTTCCTGAAAGTATTCGTCATATGAAGGAGGTAGAATTTATTAGACTCGAACAAAACAACATGACGGTATCCCAGTACGAGGCTAAGTTCGCGGAGCTGTCCAGGTTTGCACCTCATTTGGTGGAGAATGAGGAACGTATGACGCGGATGTTTCTAAGAGGTTTGAAACCCGAAATACGTCAATACCTCATTTCTCATAAATTTTCTTTATATTCGGATGTAGTAAACAGGGCCCAGTTATTAGAACGAGATAATGATTATGTTCAACCGAGGGACCACAACCAAGGTCGTACCGGTGGCAGCAGTCATCGGAGCAATGATAACCAGCGAGGAGGAAAGTATGACAGAAGCGGTAACCACTCCGGTGGTTATCGTGGTCATGATAGTAGAAGAAGCGAATCGGGAGGAGATTTCAAAAAGAGAAGGTACAACAATGAGAACACGAAGATGTCAACATTAGCACCAGCATCAACTGTTTCGAGGGGAGGAGAACGATCACCGGTCGTATGCTTTAAATGCGGGAAAGAGGGACATATCAGCCCAAACTGCCCACAACAGTTCAAAGGATGCTATAACTGTGGAAAGGAAGGACATATAGCTCGAGATTGTCCTATAGCGAAACCAAGTTCAGCGGGGGTGGTGATGCCAAAGGCGGTTGCAGACAAGTCAAAGTCGGTAATTCCTGGAAGAGCGTTTGTCGTGACAGCCCAAAACGCGAAGAATTCACACGAGGTGATTACGGGTAAGCTGATCATAAACTCTTGCGAAGTTTATACCTTGTTAGATACCGGTGCTACCCATTCCTTTATTTCACCTGCTTGTGCTCAACGTTTGAACTTGACTTCTGATAAATTAGACTTTGACTTATCTGTTGAAACTCCGTTAGGAGAAACCTTTGTTACATCTACAGTTTACAAATCTTGCTTGATTCAGATTGGTACCCTTACCTTACCTGTTGATCTTATATCTTTGAAAATACTTGCATTTGACGTGATTTTAGGAATTGACTGGTTAACCACTTACCATGCCAAAATTGATTGTTTTCGTAAGGTTGTTAGTTTTCATATTCCTAATCAACCTGTTGTACGAATTCAAACTACCAAACCACTAAAATCAGTCAATATCATTTCAAATCCCAAGGCTATTCGTTTATTGAAAAACGGATGTCAAGCTTTCTTAGCTCATGTCACTGATCTAAATCAGAATACATCAGATTTGAATGATATTTCCGTTGTTAATGAGTTTCCTGATGTATTTCCCGAAGAACTTCCCGGTCTACCCCCAGAACGTGAAGTTGAATTCTTTATTGACCTTGAGCCCGGTACAAAGCCCATTTCTAAAACCCCATATCGAATGGCTCCTATTGAACTTCAGGAGTTAAAGATTCAATTACAAGAGTTGTTAGATATCGGTTTTATTCGTCCTAGTACGTCTCCTTGGGGTGCTCCTGTTTTATTCGTAAAGAAGAAAGACGGGAGTATGCGACTTTGTATTGACTATCGAGAGTTGAACCATGTCACCATCAAGAATAGGTATCCGTTACCTCGTATTGATGACCTGTTCGACCAGTTGCAAGGAGCGCAATTCTTTTCAAAGATCGATCTTCGTTCTGGATATCATCAGTTGAAGATTAAAACTGAGGATATTCCAAAGACTGCTTTCAGAACACGGTACGGGCATTATGAGTTCTTAGTCATGTCTTTTGGACTGACTAATGCTCCTGCTGCTTTCATGGATATGATGAACCGTGTATTTAAGGAGTATTTATATCAATTCGTTGTTGTCTTTATTGATGACATTCTCATCTATTCTAAAAGCCGTGAAGATCATGAGCACCATTTGAAGCTGGTACTTCAAAAGCTTCGTGAGAACAAGCTATACGCCAAGCTGAAGAAATGCGAGTTTTGGCTTGAGGAAGTAGCATTCCTTGGGCACGTGGTATCGAAACGTGGAGTATCTGTTGACCCGGCGAAGATTGAAGCAATACAAAGCTGGGAGCAACCTAAGTCGGTGACCGAGGTACGAAGCTTTCTAGGCTTAGCTGGTTATTATCGTAGGTTCGTAGAGGGATTTTCTCGAATCGCTACTCCATTAACTCAGTTGACTCGAAAAGATACGAAATTCGTTTGGAGCGAGGAATGTGAGAAGAGCTTCCAAGAGCTCAAGAGGAGGCTCATTTCGGCACCTGTTCTGACAATACCATCTGGTTCGGATGGATTTGTTATCTACAGCGATGCTTCGGGCAAAGGGTTAGGATGTGTTCTCATGCAACATGGGAAAGTCATAGCCTATGCCTCGCGACAACTCAAAGAATATGAGAGGAATTATCCTACTCATGATCTAGAGTTGGCAGCAGTCGTTTTCGCGTTGAAGATCTGGAGACACTACCTGTACGGGGAGAAAGTGGAGATTTATACGGATCATAAGAGCCTTAAATATTTCTTCACTCAGAAGGAACTCAACATGCGGCAACGACGTTGGCTTGAGCTGTTGAAAGATTACGATCATACCATCCAATACCATCCTGGAAAAGCGAACGTGGTAGCTGACGCGTTGAGTAGAAGATCATATGTAGAAACGAGTGCGATGATGTCAAGTATACGCGTAGAACCAGCTTTGATTGATAAAGTTAAAGCTGCTCAAGCTACGGATGCGGAGCTGATGAAGATGAAGAAGAAGGTGCAAGAAGGTGCAATTCCAGAAGCGAGAATCGATGAAGATGGAATACTTCGAGTCAACTCCAGACTTTGTGTTCCTAACGATTCTGACTTAAAGTATAGAATCATGATGGAGGCACACAACACACCGTTTGCAATCCATCCTGGGAGTACTATAATGTATCGTGATCTTCGACATACATTTTGGTGGATCAATATGAAGAGAGAGATCGCGGAGTTTATTTCGAGATGTTTAACTTGTCAACGTGTAAAGGCGGAGCATCAAGTACCGAAGGGTCCATTGCAACCACTGGAGATTCCGAAATGGAAGTGGGAACACATTACGATGGATTTCGTTACGGGTCTTCCCAAGGTTTCTCAAGGCTTAGATGCGATTTGGGTTATTGTTGATAGATTAACCAAGTCTGCTCATTTCTTGCCGATACGAGAGACTTATTCCCTTGAACGTCTTGCTTATATGTACGTGAATGAGATTGTGAGATTGCATGGCATGCCAGTATCCATAGTTTCGGATCGTGATCCCAGATTTACTTCACGATTTTGGATCAGTTTGCAGAAAGCTATGGGTACGGATTTACGATTCAGTTCGGCTTATCATCCTCAAACAGACGGACAATCGGAAAGGACTATCCAAACTCTTGAAGATCTATTGAGACTCTGTGTTCTAGACTTCAAAGGGAGTTGGGATAAGTACTTACCATTGGTGGAATTCTCCTACAACAACAGTTATCAGGCAAGTATAGGCGTAGCTCCATTCGAAGCGTTGTATGGGAGAAAGTGTCGTTCTCCAGTATGTTGGAACGAGGTGGGTGAAGCAACATTGTTGGGACCAGAGTTAGTACGTATGACTACAGAAAAGATCCAAATAATCCGACAACGTATACAGACGGCACAGGATCGACAAAAGAGTTATGCGGATCTTCATCGAAAGGACGTGGAATTTAATGTTGGGGACCATGTGTTATTACGTGTTGCTCCATGGAGGGGAGTTACAAGGTTTGGGAAGAGAGGAAAGCTCAATCCACGATTCATTGGTCCATTTGAGATTCTTGACCGAATAGGAAATGTGGCCTATAGACTTGCTTTACCTCCAAGCATGTCTCGTGTTCATAACGTGTTTCACATATCCGTGTTACGTAAATATGTGAGGGATCCAAACCGCATTATTGAGTTAGAACCAGACGAGATAGCTGAAGATTTAACGTACGAGGAGGTACCTGTCAAGATCTTGGATAGGAAGGAGCATGTCCTACGCTCGAAAATTATACCTCAAGTTAAAGTTTTGTGGAGAAACCATGCAATTGAGGAAATGACGTGGGAGTTGGAATCGGAAATGAAAGCGAGGTATCCTCACCTTTTTGACATACCAGGTACGTACGTCAATTTCGAGGACGAAATTTCATAAGGAGGGGAGGTTGTAAGACCCCAACTTTTATGAATAAAGATTTAATTTTCTTTATATATTACTTCGAAATAGTACGGTGTTAAGTGATAAATATGAAAGTTATGGGTGAAATGTGCAAATATTTTTAAAATGAGCAAGTGGTTATAAAATATTCTTGTTGTCGGGGAATATTCGTTTGGTCGTGGAATATTCTTGTTGTCGGGGAATATTCGTACGACGGCGCAGTTATTTGTGGACCCCACAACGGAATAACTGTCTGATATAGAAAGCGACAGAAATAACTTTTTACAAGATAACGGCGTAGTTGTTACCGTTAGTACTGTTGAAATACCCAGTGGTTAAAATACAGTACGCGGTGGTGCGCAGTAGCACACGGTATTGCACAGTATTTCGAATTATTGAGTCTTACGTGAGAAGGAACCTACTCAATTATTGTTACAGTATTTACTGTTCAATATTTTATATTATTGACTCAATAATTGCTACGTTGATATTTTATATTATTGGCTCAATAATTGCTACGTTGCCATTTTATATGATTGATTCAATAATGACTACAGTTGATATTTTGTAGTATTGATTCAATAATTGTCGTTGCACAGTATTTCGCATTATCAACTCAATAATTCATATTATTTGAATAATATTATTAGATAGCACTATTGATAATGTCTAAGGAAGTTCTGTCTAGGAGGGGTTATTTAATTGCGCGCCAGTAAGGAGAAGTCCTTATCGGAAGGCCCCCTCTTTCCTGGGAACGACCTGGTTGTCAATATTGTAGTTCTATAATATTATTTGTGAATAATTAATTATTGATTTATATGATAAGGAAATATTTATTTTGTGGATATTAAAGAAGGAATTAGCACTGATGTGTTTTTATCAGTATTTTGGTGTGGAAAATTATCTGTTTGTGAATTTCGGATAATTTATGTTGGGAATTTGGAAAAACTTTCTTCTGCAAAGTTGTAGAGAATTAAATTTCCTATAGAAGGACATAGAGTTTGTATTTTTCTGACAAAGGGGCTATTTATTATGAATTATTGAAGTTTCGGAAAATAAATATTATTTAATGGGTGGGACCCACTTTTGTTGAAAAATCAGAATTTGGGCAGCAGCCGGCGGCTGGAGGATTTTTTATAAAATAATATATTTTATTATTTTAGTCTCCTTTGGCATCCTAAGCTTTTCCTATAAATAGGGTGCTTAGGTTAGAATTGAAAATCACACCAGAATTCGAAGTTTTCTCTCTCTATAATATCGAGCGTATTTTGTGAGTATTTTAATACTTTGAGTATTAGCATTCAGTGCAAGTTTCTTTCGAAATTATATCCGATATTCCAGTCAGAGGTACTGTTCTTTTGAGGTAAGGGATGTTATTTTCTTTCGTAAATGATATTATTCTTTTCAATATCATTATACCGAAATATTGTCATGGATTTTATGTTGAAATTCTTACTTTTTCCGTCGGGGTTACTATTCACGTATACGGCACTATTCACGGAAAAATTAAATTTTCTTCTATTTGTCCAAATTGCTTGTTAAGGTTACTATCTTTGATTGTATCCAAGTTTTGAGCTTTATTCTTGAATTTTGCTCCATAATTGATTATTACGAGGTATTTTTGAATTGGATATACTAAAATACGAACCCTTGATCTTTGTCTTTTATCTCACTGGATTCGTTCTTTAAAATGTTTTTCATCATCCTCAGTCTTAAAAGGTGATGTAACTGAATATCTTTGGCCTGTAGAGCAAAGATGAATGATTACCTGATGAATATCTTTGGCCTGTAGAGCAAAGATGAATGATTACCTGATGAATATCTTTGGCCTGTAGTGCAAAGATGACAGGTGTTGAGATGAACATGACTACTGATGATGCAAATGAATATCTTTGGCCTGTAGTGCAAAGATGAATATTTGATTCGAGATGTATATTGATTGATGTTACAGGGATAAAATATTGATGATGGACTTTTAAATCATAGAAGATAGTAGACTTCATTCTCTGCTTAACTCTTCTAATGATTTGTTATTTCCGCTGCGAATATTGATCTAAAGTTGGTTGTCCATTATATTTTATCTTATTTGTTGAAGACTAACGATAATTTGTTTCCCATTATCTTAGTCATAATATTCTTTACTGAGCTAGTTGAGCTCACCCTTTTCATCTGTTGTCCTCTTCAGGAAATGAGAATGTTGCGGGGACTAGTCGGGGGACAGAGTGATGGTCCGAGTTAGAGCAGTAGTAGTCCTCACTATTTCTGATAAATAGTGTGATAATAATTGTAATGAGGACTTAGTTTGAATCTTAATATTTTCTACATATTTGTATTGAGACTCACAGTTGTGTGGTCGTATTTTGCACGACCGTATGATATGAAGTTTGTATTTGAATTCTGTACCATGTATTTGGCGACTCAGAATGGGTTGGGTTGAATGGACCTATTATGGGGGGCGTCACAGTTGGTATCAGAGCTTAGGGATATGATCTCTGGCGGAGATCGGGGAATAGAACTAGGAGGGGAGAGACGAGTAAATCCTTCGCTAGTGTGTCCTACCTAAGCTTATGTGGTATTTAATTGGTCAGCCGGAGCATAGGGTTAATATGTGATATGTTGACTTGTTTAATTAACCCTTGTTTTATGGCAGTATTTGAGAATGGCAGCTGAGAACGTTAACAACGAAGTGAATGAGACCGTGGAGACACCTTTAATTGTTAACCAGGAGAACGTGCAATAAGAGGGCAATGTTCATCCTGAAAATAACGCTGGTCAGACGATAAACGATGAGATGTTTAGAAGTTTTTTGCAGTTCATGCAAAATCAGACGAGGGAGACTCGTGTGCAACATACAGGTGGAGATAATAACAACACGCGAGCTGTCACTGCTAAGCAGTTCAAAGAATTGGGACCACCAGAGTTTCTGGGAAAGCCAGATCCGATAAAGGCGGAGACGTGGATTAAACAAATTACCAAGATATTTGATGTCTTGGGATGTACGGAGGAACAGAAGGTTCCATTCGCCACGTTTATGTTCCGTGGAGAGGCAGATTATTGGTGGGAATCCGTGAAGCGTACCCAGCCTGCCGCACTCAAGATGTCTTGGGAAGCGTTCCAGAAACTGTTCAATGACAAGTACTTTCCTGAAAGTATTCGTCATATGAAGGAGGTAGAATTTATTAGACTCGAACAAAACAACATGACGGTATCCCAGTACGAGGCTAAGTTCGCGGAGCTGTCCAGGTTTGCACCTCATTTGGTGGAGAATGAGGAACGTATGACGCGGATGTTTCTAAGAGGTTTGAAACCCGAAATACGTCAATACCTCATTTCTCATAAATTTTCTTTATATTCGGATGTAGTAAACAGGGCCCAGTTATTAGAACGAGATAATGATTATGTTCAACCGAGGGACCACAACCAAGGTCGTACCGGTGGCAGCAGTCATCGGAGCAATGATAACCAGCGAGGAGGAAAGTATGACAGAAGCGGTAACCACTCCGGTGGTTATCGTGGTCATGATAGTAGAAGAAGCGAATCGGGAGGAGATTTCAAAAAGAGAAGGTACAACAATGAGAACACGAAGATGTCAACATTAGCACCAGCATCAACTGTTTCGAGGGGAGGAGAACGATCACCGGTCGTATGCTTTAAATGCGGGAAAGAGGGACATATCAGCCCAAACTGCCCACAACAGTTCAAAGGATGCTATAACTGTGGAAAGGAAGGACATATAGCTCGAGATTGTCCTATAGCGAAACCAAGTTCAGCGGGGGTGGTGATGCCAAAGGCGGTTGCAGACAAGTCAAAGTCGGTAATTCCTGGAAGAGCGTTTGTCGTGACAGCCCAAAACGCGAAGAATTCACACGAGGTGATTACGGGTAAGCTGATCATAAACTCTTGCGAAGTTTATACCTTGTTAGATACCGGTGCTACCCATTCCTTTATTTCACCTGCTTGTGCTCAACGTTTGAACTTGACTTCTGATAAATTAGACTTTGACTTATCTGTTGAAACTCCGTTAGGAGAAACCTTTGTTACATCTACAGTTTACAAATCTTGCTTGATTCAGATTGGTACCCTTACCTTACCTGTTGATCTTATATCTTTGAAAATACTTGCATTTGACGTGATTTTAGGAATTGACTGGTTAACCACTTACCATGCCAAAATTGATTGTTTTCGTAAGGTTGTTAGTTTTCATATTCCTAATCAACCTGTTGTACGAATTCAAACTACCAAACCACTAAAATCAGTCAATATCATTTCAAATCCCAAGGCTATTCGTTTATTGAAAAACGGATGTCAAGCTTTCTTAGCTCATGTCACTGATCTAAATCAGAATACATCAGATTTGAATGATATTTCCGTTGTTAATGAGTTTCCTGATGTATTTCCCGAAGAACTTCCCGGTCTACCCCCAGAACGTGAAGTTGAATTCTTTATTGACCTTGAGCCCGGTACAAAGCCCATTTCTAAAACCCCATATCGAATGGCTCCTATTGAACTTCAGGAGTTAAAGATTCAATTACAAGAGTTGTTAGATATCGGTTTTATTCGTCCTAGTACGTCTCCTTGGGGTGCTCCTGTTTTATTCGTAAAGAAGAAAGACGGGAGTATGCGACTTTGTATTGACTATCGAGAGTTGAACCATGTCACCATCAAGAATAGGTATCCGTTACCTCGTATTGATGACCTGTTCGACCAGTTGCAAGGAGCGCAATTCTTTTCAAAGATCGATCTTCGTTCTGGATATCATCAGTTGAAGATTAAAACTGAGGATATTCCAAAGACTGCTTTCAGAACACGGTACGGGCATTATGAGTTCTTAGTCATGTCTTTTGGACTGACTAATGCTCCTGCTGCTTTCATGGATATGATGAACCGTGTATTTAAGGAGTATTTATATCAATTCGTTGTTGTCTTTATTGATGACATTCTCATCTATTCTAAAAGCCGTGAAGATCATGAGCACCATTTGAAGCTGGTACTTCAAAAGCTTCGTGAGAACAAGCTATACGCCAAGCTGAAGAAATGCGAGTTTTGGCTTGAGGAAGTAGCATTCCTTGGGCACGTGGTATCGAAACGTTGAGTATCTGTTGACCCGGCGAAGATTGAAGCAATACAAAGCTGGGAGCAACCTAAGTCGGTGACCGAGGTACGAAGCTTTCTAGGCTTAGCTGGTTATTATCGTAGGTTCGTAGAGGGATTTTCTCGAATCGCTACTCCATTAACTCAGTTGACTCGAAAAGATACGAAATTCGTTTGGAGCGAGGAATGTGAGAAGAGCTTCCAAGAGCTCAAGAGGAGGCTCATTTCGGCACCTGTTCTGACAATACCATCTGGTTCGGATGGATTTGTTATCTACAGCGATGCTTCGGGATGTGTTCTCATGCAACATGGGAAAGTCATAGCCTATGCCTCGCGACAACTCAAAGAATATGAGAGGAATTATCCTACTCATGATCTAGAGTTGGCAGCAGTCGTTTTCGCGTTGAAGATCTGGAGACACTACCTGTACGGGGAGAAAGTGGAGATTTATACGGATCATAAGAGCCTTAAATATTTCTTCACTCAGAAGGAACTCAACATGCGGCAACGACGTTGGCTTGAGCTGTTGAAAGATTACGATCATACCATCCAATACCATCCTGGAAAAGCGAACGTGGTAGCTGACGCGTTGAGTAGAAGATCATATGTAGAAACGAGTGCGATGATGTCAAGTATACGCGTAGAACCAGCTTTGATTGATAAAGTTAAAGCTGCTCAAGCTACGGATGCGGAGCTGATGAAGATGAAGAAGAAGGTGCAAGAAGGTGCAATTCCAGAAGCGAGAATCGATGAAGATGGAATACTTCGAGTCAACTCCAGACTTTGTGTTCCTAACGATTCTGACTTAAAGTATAGAATCATGATGGAGGCACACAACACACCGTTTGCAATCCATCCTGGGAGTACTATAATGTATCGTGATCTTCGACATACATTTTGGTGGAGCAATATGAAGAGAGAGATCGCGGAGTTTATTTCGAGATGTTTAACTTGTCAACGTGTAAAGGCGGAGCATCAAGTACCGAAGGGTCCATTGCAACCACTGGAGATTCCGAAATGGAAGTGGGAACACATTACGATGGATTTCGTTACGGGTCTTCCCAAGGTTTCTCAAGGCTTAGATGCGATTTGGGTTATTGTTGATAGATTAACCAAGTCTGCTCATTTCTTGCCGATACGAGAGACTTATTCCCTTGAACGTCTTGCTTATATGTACGTGAATGAGATTGTGAGATTGCATGGCATGCCAGTATCCATAGTTTCGGATCGTGATCCCAGATTTACTTCACGATTTTGGATCAGTTTGCAGAAAGCTATGGGTACGGATTTACGATTCAGTTCGGCTTATCATCCTCAAACAGACGGACAATCGGAAAGGACTATCCAAACTCTTGAAGATCTATTGAGACTCTGTGTTCTAGACTTCAAAGGGAGTTGGGATAAGTACTTACCATTGGTGGAATTCTCCTACAACAACAGTTATCAGGCAAGTATAGGCGTAGCTCCATTCGAAGCGTTGTATGGGAGAAAGTGTCGTTCTCCAGTATGTTGGAACGAGGTGGGTGAAGCAACATTGTTGGGACCAGAGTTAGTACGTATGACTACAGAAAAGATCCAAATAATCCGACAACGTATACAGACGGCACAGGATCGACAAAAGAGTTATGCGGATCTTCATCGAAAGGACGTGGAATTTAATGTTGGGGACCATGTGTTATTACGTGTTGCTCCATGGAGGGGAGTTACAAGGTTTGGGAAGAGAGGAAAGCTCAATCCACGATTCATTGGTCCATTTGAGATTCTTGACCGAATAGGAAATGTGGCCTATAGACTTGCTTTACCTCCAAGCATGTCTCGTGTTCATAACGTGTTTCACATATCCGTGTTACGTAAATATGTGAGGGATCCAAACCGCATTATTGAGTTAGAACCAGACGAGATAGCTGAAGATTTAACGTACGAGGAGGTACCTGTCAAGATCTTGGATAGGAAGGAGCATGTCCTACGCTCGAAAATTATACCTCAAGTTAAAGTTTTGTGGAGAAACCATGCAATTGAGGAAATGACGTGGGAGTTGGAATCGGAAATGAAAGCGAGGTATCCTCACCTTTTTGACATACCAGGTACGTACGTCAATTTCGAGGACGAAATTTCATAAGGAGGGGAGGTTGTAAGACCCCAACTTTTATGAATAAAGATTTAATTTTCTTTATATATTACTTCGAAATAGTACGGTGTTAAGTGATAAATATGAAAGTTATGGGTGAAATGTGCAAATATTTTTAAAATGAGCAAGTGGTTATAAAATATTCTTGTTGTCGGGGAATATTCGTTTGGTCGTGGAATATTCTTGTTGTCGGGGAATATTCGTTTGGTCGTGGAATATTCTTGTTGTCGGGGAATATTCGTACGACGGCGCAGTTATTTGTGGACCCCACAACGGAATAACTGTCTGATATAGAAAGCGACAGAAATAACTTTTTACAAGATAACGGCGTAGTTGTTACCGTTAGTACTGTTGAAATACCCAGTGGTTAAAATACAGTACGCGGTGGTGCGCAGTAGCACACGGTATTGCACAGTATTTCGAATTATTGAGTCTTACGTGAGAAGGAACCTACTCAATTATTGTTACAGTATTTACTGTTCAATATTTTATATTATTGACTCAATAATTGCTACGTTGATATTTTATATTATTGGCTCAATAATTGCTACGTTGCCATTTTATATGATTGATTCAATAATGACTACAGTTGATATTTTGTAGTATTGATTCAATAATTGTCGTTGCACAGTATTTCGCATTATCAACTCAATAATTCATATTATTTGAATAATATTATTAGATAGCACTATTGATAATGTCTAAGGAAGTTCTGTCTAGGAGGGGTTATTTAATTGCGCGCCAGTAAGGAGAAGTCCTTATCGGAAGGCCCCCTCTTTCCTGGGAACGACCTGGTTGTCAATATTGTAGTTCTATAATATTATTTGTGAATAATTAATTATTGATTTATATGATAAGGAAATATTTATTTTGTGGATATTAAAGAAGGAATTAGCACTGATGTGTTTTTATCAGTATTTTGGTGTGGAAAATTATCTGTTTGTGAATTTCGGATAATTTATGTTGGGAATTTGGAAAAACTTTCTTCTGCAAAGTTGTAGAGAATTAAATTTCCTATAGAAGGACATAGAGTTTGTATTTTTCTGACAAAGGGGCTATTTATTATGAATTATTGAAGTTTCGGAAAATAAATATTATTTAATGGGTGGGACCCACTTTTGTTGAAAAATCAGAATTTGGGCAGCAGCCGGCGGCTGGAGGATTTTTTATAAAATAATATATTTTATTATTTTAGTCTCCTTTGGCATCCTAAGCTTTTCCTATAAATAGGGTGCTTAGGTTAGAATTGAAAATCACACCAGAATTCGAAGTTTTCTCTCTCTATAATATCGAGCGTATTTTTGTGAGTATTTTAATACTTTGAGTATTAGCATTCAGTGCAAGTTTCTTTCGAAATTATATCCGATATTCCAGTCAGAGGTACTGTTCTTTTGAGGTAAGGGATGTTATTTTCTTTCGTAAATGATATTATTCTTTTCAATATCATTATACCGAAATATTGTCATGGATTTTATGTTGAAATTCTTACTTTTTCCGTCGGGGTTACTATTCACGTATACGGCACTATTCACGGAAAAATTAAATTTTCTTCTATTTGTCCAAATTGCTTGTTAAGGTTACTATCTTTGATTGTATCCAAGTTTTGAGCTTTATTCTTGAATTTTGCTCCATAATTGATTATTACGAGGTATTTTTGAATTGGATATACTAAAATACGAACCCTTGATCTTTGTCTTTTATCTCACTGGATTCGTTCTTTAAAATGTTTTTCATCATCCTCAGTCTTAAAAGGTGATGTAACTGAATATCTTTGGCCTGTAGAGCAAAGATGAATGATTACCTGATGAATATCTTTGGCCTGTAGAGCAAAGATGAATGATTACCTGATGAATATCTTTGGCCTGTAGTGCAAAGATGACAGGTGTTGAGATGAACATGACTACTGATGATGCAAATGAATATCTTTGGCCTGTAGTGCAAAGATGAATATTTGATTCGAGATGTATATTGATTGATGTTACAGGGATAAAATATTGATGATGGACTTTTAAATCATAGAAGATAGTAGACTTCATTCTCTGCTTAACTCTTCTAATGATTTGTTATTTCCGCTGCGAATATTGATCTAAAGTTGGTTGTCCATTATATTTTATCTTATTTGTTGAAGACTAACGATAATTTGTTTCCCATTATCTTAGTCATAATATTCTTTACTGAGCTAGTTGAGCTCACCCTTTTCATCTGTTGTCCTCTTCAGGAAATGAGAATGTTGCGGGGACTAGTCGGGGGACAAAGTGATGGTCCGAGTTAGAGCAGTAGTAGTCCTCACTATTTCTGATAAATAGTGTGATAATAATTGTAATGAGGACTTAGTTTGAATCTTAATATTTTCTACATATTTGTATTGAGACTCACAGTTGTGTGGTCGTATTTTGCACGACCGTATGATATGAAGTTTGTATTTGAATTCTGTACCATGTATTTGGCGACTCAGAATGGGTTGGGTTGAATGGACCTATTCTGGGGGGCGTCACAGCTTGCCTGTACCTTTTCAGACCCACTTGGTGAAATTATTGCAGAGCTATGCCGATGTCTTCGCATGGGTCCCCAGTGACATGTCTGGAGTGGATCTGAATGTTGCAGAACATAGGCTGCATGTGGATCTAGTAAAAAAGCCAGTTCGGCAAAAGAGGAGAATCTTTGCCCCAGAGAGGCAGAAGATAATTGATGAGGAGATAGCAAAATTGTTGGCAGCAGACTTCATATTTGAGATCGATTACCCAGAGTGGATGGCCAACGTGGTACTGGTACAGAAATAGAATTGAAAATGGCGGGTATGCATCGATTACACTGACCTGAACAAGGTATGCCCGAAGGACTTCTACCCTCTGCCACACATCGATCAGCTCATCAATGCTACTTCGGGGTATGCTCTGCTCAATTTCATGGATGCGTTCTCAGGATATCATCAAATCTCAATGCATAAGGAGGATATACCGAAGATGGCATTCATCACGCATCGTTCGGTATATGCCTACAAACAGATGACTTTTAGATTGCTAAATGTTGGGGCCACCTACCAAAGGATGATGAACTACATCTTCAAAAAATAGTTGGGGAAGAGCATGGAAGTATATATAGACGACATGATTGTCAAAAGCATGACATTCCAAGGCCACCTGGACGACTTAGAGGATTGTTTTTAGACTATTTGGCAATACAACTTGAGGTTGAATCCTACCAAGTGTACCTTCGGATTAGGAGCATGTAAATTTTTGGGGTACACGATCAGCCATAGAGGGATAGAGGCGAACCCAGAGAAGATCAAGGCTATTCTGGACATGAAGTCACCTCAGTCGTACAAAGATGTTCAGCGTCTGACGGGTCGGATAGCAGCTATGAGAAGGTTCATGTCTAAATCGGCAGAGAGGTGTTTGTCGTTCTTTGATATGTTAAAAGGGCCGAAGAATGCGAAGAGTTTTTAGTGGACAACAGAGTGTGAAGATTCCTTTTAAGGAATAAAAAGGTATTTGTCTCCGGCGCCTTTGTTGGTGAAGCCCGTTCCTACCGAGCTATTGTACTTTTATTTGGCAGCAAGTTCGTTGGCAGTAGGAGCTGTTTTGGTGCGGGAGATTGGGGGTAAGAAGCACCCGGTTTATTATATAAACCATTCCCTAAGGGATGCAGAAATAAGGTACTCAAACTTGGAAAAGTTTGCCTATGCCTTAGTGATAGCCAGCAGGAAGCTTCGGCAGTATTTCCAGGGTCGGTTGATAGTGGTATATACGGATCAGCCGTTGAAGAAGGTTCTGGGCAGACCAAAAGTCTCGGGAAGGTTGGCAGCATGGACCATAGAGCTGTCACAGTTCATATTGGAGTATCGCTCAAGGACAGCTATTAAAGGACATGCGTTGGCAGACTTTTTAGTAGAGTGTTCATTTACCAAAACGGACGATGGCATGGAACAAGTCAAGGGGACCGAACGGACAGTGGCACTTGTACAGCCAGGGCAAAACTCTTGGAAATTATACATGGATGGTTTGACTACCTCAGATGTTAGTGGGGCTGGCGTCATTCTAACCAGTCCCGAATTTAAGGCCACAAACAATGAGGCTGAGTACGAAGCAGTTCTGGCAGGGCTTCGATTAGAGAAGAGTCTTAAGGTGCAGAGGTTGGTCATCTTCAGTGACTCACAACTGGTCGTTAAGCAGATCTCAGTAGAATATAAGGCTTGAGGGACCAGAATGGTGAAATACTTGGCAGAGACAAAGGATCGGCTGCAGATGTTTGAGTTTTTTAAATTTCAAGGGATAGATCGGTCGAACAATACAATAGTCGACGCACTGGCGAGGTTGGCTACGACTGAGGGAAGCACATTCAGTGGATAGATCTACCTAGAGGTTTTGAATCAGTTGAGTGTTTAGCATGCAGAGGTAATGTGCCTAGAACAGTCAACTTACTGGATGGCTCCATATCTAGAGTATTTAGCTGATGGGATACTACCTTCCGATCGACTGCTAGCAAGGAAGATAAAACATAGAAGCTCAAACTTTGTATTGATAGATGGTGATCTTTATCGAAGGGCGTACTCTTCTCTATTGCTGAAGTGTTTGATTCCGTCTGAAGCAGAGTATGCACTTCGGGAGGTTCATGAGGGGATATATGGAGATCATATGGCAGCGAAGTCATTGGCCTATAAGCTGCTTCGACAGGGATACTACTAGCTTACAATATTCAAGGAAGCAACTTAGTATGTGAAAAAATATCCGAAGTGCCAGCTGAACAGTCCGGTCACTCATCAACCGCCAGAGGAGTTATACTCGGTGTTGTCACCTATTCTACTAGCAGTATGGGGGGGTGGATATCTTGGGTTCGCTGCTGAATGCTAAGGGGAAAGTTAGTCTCGTCATCGTTACTACTGACTACATGACCAAATGGGTGGAGGCTAAACCCCTTAAGCTGATCATCGAGCAGGAATGTCTAAAATTTTTGAAGGAGTGTGTTGTGTTCCAGTTCGGCATACCTATGGTGGTGGTTTCGGATAATGGTCTATAGTTCGTGGGGGTCAAGTTCAAAGCATTTTTGGCAGAACTAGGCATACAACATATGAAGACTTCAGTAGCATATCCTTAGTCGAATGGTCAAGTTGAGGTAACTAACAGAACTCTGCTGAATGGGATCAAAAGGAGACTTAATGAGGCAAAAGGAAGATGGCCTGAAGAATTGCTCAGTGTCCTATGGGCTTATCGAACCATACCCCGGTCTACCACCAGCGAGTCACTATTTAGGTTGGCTTATGGTACAGATGCTCTAGTACTTGTGGAAATCGGATCCTCTTCTCTTCGGGTCAGTCAGTATAAGGAGGTGTTCAACGAAGATGAACTTCGGGCCAACCTAGATTTGTTGGAAGAGGTCAGAGAAGTTGCCCCGGTAAAGCTCACTGCATATCAGAGAAGGGTGGCTAATATTATAACAAAGGTGTAAAGCTCAGAAGGTTCGAGGTAGGAGATTTTGTTCTTCGGGAGGTGGAAGCTTCTATGCCACAGAATCAGGGGAAACTAATGCCGAATTGGGAAAGCCCCTATGAGATCATTGAGGTACCGAATCCTGGCACCTATCGGCTTCGAGCAATGGATGGGTCAGAGATCAAGAATACTTGGCATGCAAGCAAGCTCAGGAAATATTTTCAGTAAGGCAGAAGTTAGAGTCAAGGGTCTGTAATAGCGCCAGGGATTATCAATAAAAGAAGCATTTTCTCTCCAACAATGTTATTCTTTGTGTTTGTTCTATATCTGTCCGACCAGTGGACCAGATTTTTGGTATAAGGTTGGATTCCTTCGCCTCTTAGGAGCAAAGTGAATATCTTCGGTTGAACCTATTCGGCTCTCGGAGCGAACAAAGGTCGCCGGTAGTATAAGGTGGGATTCCTCGCCTCTTCGGAGCAATGTGAATATTCTTGGTTGAACCTATTCGGCTCTCGAAGAGAAAGAAGGTCACTAGTGGTATAAGGTTAGATTCCTTCGCCTCTTCAAAATGAAGTGAATGTTTTTTGTTGAACCTGTTCGGCTCTCGGAGAGAACAGGTTGCCATTGGTATAAGGTGGGATTCCCTCGCCTCTTAGGAGCGACGTGAATATTCTTGGTTGGACCTATTCGGCTCTCGGAGAGAAAGAAGGTCGTCAGCGGTATAAGGTTGGATTCCTTCGCCTCTTCGGACCGAAGTGAATACTTTTGGTTGAACCTATTCGGCTCACAGAGAGAGCGAGGTTGCCAGTTATAAGGTTGGCTTTATTCAGCTCCGGGGAGCAAGTAATGCTTTTAATTGCTTATAACTCTTTCTTGGATTTATAAATGCTTGATATAATTGTAGTTCGGGAAATGATATGAAAAGATAGATATTTTTTCATTGATAAAACTAACATTTACAGGAAGATCAAATTTTTACATAAAGATTCCTATTCTGAAGAAGTAAGGTCATCATTGGTATCTTCCTCGGAATCTGAAGTATCTAGTAGGCCAGGGTTGATAGCACGTTCAACCATTTTAGCTTTACCCTTGCGTCGGCAAGATTCATAGCCTTCGGAGAAAATTTTGGCTATCTCTGCATTCAGTTCGACCGACTCTCTATATTCTTTGATAGCCTGATGCCAAAGATCCTCAGTCAGAGTTGGCTCAGATGATTTGTGTTCGGAAATCTATTTTTCCAGAGCAGTGCACATCTGGCGAGTATCTTCTTCCTGCTTCCTCAAATCAGAGTTTTCCTGCTGAAGCGCATAGTTGCTTTGCTTCAGCTGGTGGATCTCCGCTTGATCAGCTTCAGTCTTTTCCATCAGGATATGGCATTTGGCGTCAGTTCGGGCAGCATATTCCTTCAGATTTGTGTTTTCATCTTGAAGTGTATAAACTTCATTCTGAAGATAGGTGTTGGAGAGGTTTGTCCTGGCGCGGGTAGTTTGTTCCTATTGTATAGCTACTTGAAGAGCCTCTACTTCTTCTACAAGTCTTTTGGTCTCAACTTCACGCTCCTTCCATTTTTGGGTGACCCGACCCCATATAGCATTGGTCTGAAAGGAACATCTGAGGATTAAAAAAGAGAGCAGTATAACGACAATGTCAGATAAAAAATGAAAAGAGGATTACCCTGCCCTGTTGAATAAGGCCATCGATGATAAGGTTGTGGTATGGTATGTCTTTGAATCGGTCGTCATCAGTGGAGAGGACAAAGTGTTTGTAGGCCTCAATGGGATAGTTTTTGGGGTTGTTGGAGAAGAACAACTTTCGAATCGGCTTATTTGGTGGAGGCGGAGGGAATTGTTGAGATGAAGAATGTGGCTCTTCGGTCTGTGGTTCTTTGAGGGGCGGATCGGAGGTATTATCTTCAGTGGATTTGCGTTTTGGACTCTGGATGGTGGAAGGGTTAAGGTCGGCTTCGGAGGAGGGGGCGGTTATTTTAGAGGGAGGGACTCTAAAGTCTTCAGCAGTCAGAGGGATTACCTTACCCCGTTTTATTTTAAGACAAAGAATTTACGCTCGTTCTTCCGCTGGCAGGTTAATGAGATTTTTTGGGATTACTAGGGGAGGGTCGGCTTCTCTTTTGGAGGACTTTTTTGAGGCCCTCATCTTGTGCCGGACCTTTGTTGATATTTCCTGGTTAATAATTTTTGCGGGGGTGTCTTCGGCATTTGGTATGGTGAAGGTTAGGGCTTCAGCAGATGGGTTTTGATCTGTGGTGACTTCGACAGCTTTGGCAGGACGATGGCCTAAAAAATAGAGGTCCAGATCGCGTCGCTCGAACGTAGTTGGTTTGATGAGGGATACTGCAGAAGTGAAGACATTAGCAATAGTTATGGTATAAAAGGTAACATATAAGACTTCGAAGACTTATGGTTATGATCATAGAGCCAAGCTTGCTTGGTCAATAAGGTGTAACTCCATTCCTTCGCGTGAAGTTTCTAAATTATGCAAGCAATCTCTAACACTCGATCGAAGAAAATGTCACCCATGGGGGGTTCGATCGTTTGAGAGATGCCCAGCCCGGCAGTTTGGGAGTTTCTGGCCCTCGGGCGAAGAACCACTCTTAGTGCCATCCTTTGTTGCTGGATGGGGCATCCATCAGAGGGCGTCTCTCTATCTTGGTGTTCGGTTTGTTGGCAATTTTACTGAAGGCTTTGAAACCTGGTTCGCAGGACCCGGATAGTTGGTACAGAGCGAAGAACAGGTCGACGGAAGGTTGCACCTCGACTTCGTGGCAAAAGGCAAGGAAGGCGATGATGCTGATATATGAGTTCGGCACCAACTAGCTGAAGCTGATGCCGATTAACCTGAGGAGGGTTAGGAAGAAAGTGTGGAGAGGGAACCGAACCCCTTTCTCGATCATAGTCAGGGGCACTGCAATCCAGCCGTTGTTGGAGTGGTACATTCGGTCGGCTACTGTGGGGGCCCTCAGAGAATGGGTGGCCAAAATCTAGTAGAATAGGCAGATGGACTCCATATCTTCCTCCTTGAGTGTTGAGGGGGTGTTAGCATGAGGGCATTTAGCCTCATCATAGTACTGGCGTTGGGATTTTTTGGTGTCAGTATCTGGTGGAGTGGTGGCTGGAGGAGGAGCCCGACTGGTGGTGGTCACTGTGGTGGAATCAGTGGTGATAGCGCTGGGGATGTCGGTCTGAGCAGAGGGGGAGACGTTGGTGGGTACGATTGGGGCCGGAATGGTGGAAAAAGGGATTGCTGAGATGGGTATGGTGTTGAGAGGGGCAGAATAAGGGGAGTTGGAAGTGGATGCCATTGCTTGAGCTTCGAGGAGTTACAGGTAGGGAGTTCTTGCAGGAGAGAAGAGTTATAGAGAAGAGATTTTTAATTGAAAGGGGAAGGGTTTTGTTCTGTCTTGTTGGAGGCTATTCCCGAATCCCAAGGGGCGGCACATTAATGGGGGAAATGATGGGGCACGTGAGGATGTGAAGGGGTTCTGATTTAAGGGGTTGTTTGGGTGTTACAGTTTTTGAGATGTGTGGGTTGTCTATATACTGTTGGGCGGTGTGAGGTGGGTCGATGCCGGATGGGTCCTTCCCAGGGCTCGGTTGATGGGCTGTAGACATAGTTGGGTTTTGATGGGAAGTGGGCTGGATAGTTTGTCTGGTTGGGATATAATTTGTATACTCTTCCATCAAATATTCCATTTGATGAATGACTGGGGGGAAATGTTGGGCCCCGGATATTTTAAGTCCAAGATGGTTCGGGCTTGACCAGGTTTGGGCCAGTTTGGGTCCAGTGGGGGATGTTGGGAGGTATCTCCTAATTATATGGGAATTATAATTATGGGAAGAGGAGTCAGATATTGATTGGACTTCCTATATCTTTGGAGATTTGGTGTAATCCTGTAACCACCCCAAAATTCATACATTTCAACTCTCTAACTCGGTCGTTATCAATACATCTTTGTTCTAACTTTACATCATTATCCGATGATACAATCACTAAAAATGCAGAATATT
Source organism: Panax stipuleanatus (assembly GCA_020205555.1). NCBI lineage: Eukaryota > Viridiplantae > Streptophyta > Magnoliopsida > Apiales > Araliaceae > Panax > Panax stipuleanatus. The sequence continues at coordinate 58,175,177 of CM035122.1, forward strand.
TTAAACTTTTCTGTAGACTTTCTATATTTTCCTGAATCACAACTTTTATCATTACATATCTTTGATTCAAATTTATTTCGTGAATCGCTTCATCAAAGTTGCTATATAAAATCTTTCATCATAAAGTAATATCCATTATACATCGGATAGCTCAACTTTACAACTCACTAATTATGTTACAATTAAAAACATTAAATGCATTTCTCAATTAAAATAAGCAATATTCTTGAATTGCTATTGATATCTATCATTCAGTTAGCACGTATCATTACCTTGAAATCTTGACATGCAAAAATGGTTATTTTGCAAGAATGAGCTCGACAGCTCAGCAAAATATAACAATTTTCATGCATTACGTAGCACATAAATAACATGCTCATCTTATACATCAAAATCATTAGACTAACATATCATACATGTTTAATTCACATAACAAGTATAAAGATTGAGTATGTTACTCAATCAACATTCTTTACTCAATCAATGTAGCCATAAATTGACTTTAACATTTCATGCTCACAACATATGTAATATCTTTGCAATACAGATTATAACAATTCATCGTCAATTGCACATAGAAAATAGGAACTGAAAGACTTGGCTTGATTGGAGATTACCGCTAAAATTTAACTTAAAGTTTCTCCACAATTCCTACATAATCATATTTACATGCACACACATATTAGATAATTGAATATGTTACAAAACATGCATGTATATCCATTAATAATAATTATTAGTTTTACACAAACTAATATTATTTATTCTTACTCAAAACGAATATTAGTTTATTTAGAAACTTAATTTTTTTTAACATTTTTACGCCAAACAAATTAGTTTCGAACTTTGTTTCACGAATAACTCACATCGTTGCATAACGAATGAGCCACTTTGCAATTTTCTCACACCTTTCTCACTTATCGAAAAATTCCTAAATTTCAGTATGTTTTTCATATCATATGAGAATATTTTTTAAAAAAATATGAAACCCCCTTTTCGGGTTCATTAGGCAGCCCAAACAGAACGCCAAAAGTGTACGTTCATAACAGTTTTTCACTTTCGTTTCAGCTTTACCTTCTCTCGCTAAAATAGCCATAACTTTTTCGTTTCAAAACATTTTTAAGCGATTCTTGAGCCCACATGAAGCTAACTTCAGGGACTAAAACTTCTCTTCAGATCACAAATCCAAATTCCAAACAAATCAGCCCAAAAAATCTCGCAAGGGACAGGTCTACACTTGATTTTCTTGATTTAGACAGTTTTGACGCGACTACTTTGAAAGGTCATAACTCTTTGCTCCGAAGTCGGAATTAGTCCGTTCTGGAGTCTATGGAAAGCTTATTAAGTGTAATATAATACCCAAAAGCCCAGAATTTTATAAAACATCTAACTAGTCCCGAATTTGTCTCTTAGGGTCAGTTGTGCACTAATTTTCGTACATACTTCAAATCTTCATAACTAGGTCATCCGTTATCGGAATTAGGTCATTCTTGAGGCTATGGAAAGCTTGTAACATGCTCTACAACACCTCCCTTGAATTTATAATTTTTAGATCAATTAATTAGTATAAAATTTGGCTCAAAAGTCCCTCAAACTAAGTATTTCTTCGTTTAACATGTTTTACGAAAACTTTCACGACGACTTCGATCTAAATCATTTTTAGTCCGTTTTCGATTCTATGGATTCACAATTTATAGAACTACAACATACTAGAAAATCATAGAGCTCTATGGACTCAGCCATTAGTTATCCAATTGAGTCCGTTTGGACTCTATGGACTCCTACTTCATAGAACTACTAGAAATTTTAAATCTCATATGAACTAACAAACTAAATACAATATTTAAAGTAATAACAATACCAAAAATTAAGTAAGAAACATACCCGAAAATACGTGTTTCACAAACTGCCTACGCACTAGACGTCAAAATTTAACTAAGGAGGTCTTTATAAAAAGTCCTCCCACAACAAAGCCATTCTCAAAATTGGAGGCCTTATTGTTGTTGAATGAAACAAAGGCTCAAGCCCTTCTATTTATAGATTTTGAAAAGGATAAAGTTCTCAATTTAGTCGATGTGAGACTTGGTTTATACTAATTTTTTATATTTTTAACATGTTTAACGTAAATATTCACCACGAACTCATTTCTTAACCAATTCGATCCGTTCAAGTTGCGTTGTTTTTATTTTACAGAGGAGAACACCAATCAACCATCAATTTAAAGTTTCCATCACGACTTCATCATTAATTTTAGTCTCAAAGTAAACCAAAAAACACATTACCATCAAAATCCAAATTCCTTTTCTTTAGCATAAATACATGAATTTGATTTCTGAAAAATCATTTCTAGATGACCATTATCAAATTATAAATATCTAATAACATATATAACATCATAACCCACAAATTCATTAACCAAAACTCCAATTTTAAAAGAAAACTCAAGAACACATAAACTAGAAATATAAAATAGATTATGTATATTTAATTCCTTGTTTAACTTTGTTATATTACACTCATATGTAATATATTACCTCCTCATTTGTTAAAATAAATATGCTTACAGTAATTCATTATTTTAATTAAGTGAATTACTCACATTATTTATGAAATTTAATTCATAATAATTCAATCGCCAATCAAGGCATGAAAATCAATTTATATTATTTCATAATATAAATTTTAACTTAATTAAATTAACTAACATTATTTAATTTCTGTAATAATTTAATTAACTATTAAATCTCATTTTCTCCAATATATGAATATATATACAACTCTCTTTTATATATAAACATTTAATTCTCTTCACACCAAATCACAAATTTCAAAATATATGTAACACACACACACACACACACACACACACACATATATATATATATATATATATATATATATATATATAAACTCAAAACATATCATAATAAGAATTTTATTTATTAAATTCTTATTTTAATAATTACTAAGAATTCGGATTCTCACATTCTTCCCCTCTTATAAGGATTCTGTCCTCGGAATCTCCGAAACCTCCCTTACTCAGTTTACACCAATCTCCTTCATAATTTTATCGTTGAATAACTACAACACATTACCTTAAAAAAAGTTATATATATATATATATATATATATATATATCCTACTTCATTCATTTCTTCAACAAATTTTAGGTTTTATTTCATAACCTTCAATTAAACTCAATTACGTTTCAAATATTATATATTCTTTAACCCATTTAGTACATTTCTAAGGATCATTACCATATACTCTACTCGTCGAATTCATATTCTTCATAATTTACTATCTTGTAAGTATTCAGGGTATCACATTCACCCATTCTTCTAAGAATTTCGTCCTTGAAATTTTTATTTATTAATCTTCATTCATTCAATCTATCAAAATAGATTTTACGTTAATCTTTTATTCATTCATTGGGTTCTATAACCACTTCCTCCTCTAAGGATCTTTCTAAAAAAAAAGTCATCGCATTCTTCACATCTGTCTCTTTCAAGAATTTCACATTTTCTTTAGATAACTTCATCATTTCTTTTTTTCGAATTTCTTTCCTTACCTGTTCAATATATTCATCATTATACAATTTACTCCGTTCTAAGGAATACCCTCATTTCCACATTTACTTCAGAATAACAAGAATCTTTCACAATTGCTCATCAATTGGGAAGCAGTATAAATAACTCAAGAATTTAAAAGATTCTCAAATCAAGCTGAGGGGTCACAAAACCTTGAACTCATCTCTAAGTTTAATAGTGCTTCACCTCCGGTACTTCACACTATAAACCGCTCTAATAAATTATTTAACAATCACACAGACTGTAAACATCCTATATCGGTGCTCTAGGTGTTCAGACCATCGCACTACTACGTCGTGCATAAACGTAGTACATTGTAACGACTATATACGTCACACTCGGAACCATTGTCTCCGATAATATGTCCCCTTTATAGGATTGTTCACCTTAGCTTTTCAACATCTGAATTCGCACAAGAGCAACCTGGTTTGGCATAACTTCTCAAAGAACACTTGAATTTCATAAACATTTTTCAACAATCGTCTAGCCGAATCAAATAGCTTAGACTCTTAGCAATAATTCGAACATCAATCAAAATAATTTAGCCAACTCAATTGACATATCTTTTCATAGTTAAAAGAAAATCATAAATCATTTTTTATGATATCACGCTACCGTACCGTTTTACCAGTACGTTGAGGATTCAGTCATTATATGACCTCGTCATGCTGCATCATACCATACTGGGCTTACGATCCTATGATCACATCCAACACTAGGTTTAACTGCAGTGATGACTTCCTCGATTATTATTTTTACACCATATCAACTGATGAATATAAATATATAAAATACATTTTGAAAATTTCGAATTATTTTTGTCTAACTGAAGCAATTAGCATAGACATGTGAATAATAGCACTGTTTTAAAAATCCATTGGTTCAATCATTTGATCCAATATTTTTCAAAAGACACAGAAGTGCAAACATCAGCACGAAGTCAATAAATTTTAAAAATCTAGCATAGCTAAAAGATTTAGAATATCCAATTTTCATCCATTAATATTAATCTCTACTCCAACGCTTTATTACTTAATCATTCGATCAATCTTCAGCACCATCAATGCTTTCTATACCATAACCTTTCTATACCTGTTGTCCGATTTATGTAACGACAATTAACGCGCAAGTATACGCGGTCAACAAGTAATATAAGATAAGTAGGATGTCGTACCCACGAGGACGAAGTCTTAAATGCAAATCAAATACTAATGTAAGTTCTTTATTGTCTTATCTAAACAATTGATTGGAGGTGGTATTTTAAACTATGCGATTACAACTAAAGGAAGCGGGAGAAATAGATGTAATAGGGAGACAAGCTAGGATTGCAATTCCCCTAACGCGTCGCCTAATCTCCTAACTCTCCACAATACAAACAAATCAAGGAATGGCCAACCGAGAAATGAACTACGCATAAGCTTCTGTCGAAGGCCAAATGCACACCCCTAGCTAGATGAATCACAATATGTTTATCGATGAAAATAACTAGACTAGGGTCAATAAGATTAGTCTCAAGACTACACAAGGCAAATAGAGATATGTCTATCGTATTTAGCAGTTTATGCACACATTCCTTTAGGCAAGGGCATAACAAGTGTTATTGTATTTTAAAAGCCAGATATTAATGTCCAATCTTCAATATCCATTAATATCACTACCAAAAACTCTGTCAAGCATTTAGTCAATAAGCAAGAAATACAACAACCCATTCCCAAAATGATTCATTAATATAAATAGGAGAGAAAGTTAATTAGGCTAAACACTAGGTTACATTGCAATCCTAAAAAGGTATTAGTTCATAACCATGGTGCTAATACAAATTTCTATCACATTCAACATTGCTCAGTAATACACAAATAACTTAGAGATTTGGAATAAGAAAACTCCTGTTGTAGGGTTTTCTGTCTCCAAGTCTTCTCTTCTTCGTGGAACTCCTGAGCTGTCTATGATGCAATAACTATTCTCCCAAAGAAAATAATGCTTGTTTCTGCTCTAGAATCTCCAGATATCTATTCTGTCTTTTTTTTCCTTCCTAGCCGCCTTGTCTGTCTCCCTTTTTTCCTCCCTTTTAGGTCATTAAAAACGAACCAGTCTAGACACCGGAGGTGACGCTGCGGCGCGGAGCATACAACTACTTGGTGGCGCTGCGGCGCCACTCACGCTGCAGCGCGAGATTAAGAAGTACTGTGGCCGCTGCAGCGCCAGATTACATCAGCATGGCCATGGGGGCAGCGCTGCGACGCGAGCTAAAGGCTAGGCTCTGGCGCTGCTGCGCCAGAGTGTAGAAAATGACACATTTGCCCCCTGCAAGCTGGAGATGACTCAAAAAGCCCTGCATCAAACAGGGAGAGCATAATAACAACAAAATATATGCAAAAGCACAATAAATAACAAAAAACAAGCAACGTCTTAAGCTTGAGCGAATCTGATATGTGATATAAATACCACATATCAGATACCCCCAAACTTAGGCATTTGCTTGCCCTCAAGCAAACTATCTATCATCCACACCCACACTACCGGAAGACGCGAATGGAAACTACAACTATAGAATAATACCACGGCTTCAAAGCGTACTTATAGAGCCTCTCTCAGAATAAGACAATCAATGACATGAAAGGGGCTTTAAATCGAATTTGCAAGCATGAGACTGTACTCGATCCACTCTATGCGTGTGAAGATCAACCATCCTAACTAAACATAGCTCAAAAAAAACTCGCACAGTCGATTGCTAAAAACAATATGCATACTACGCAACTTAAACAATCAACAAGCATTAAGACTAGGATGCAAGCATAGGAAAAGATCAAAAGGCTCTAGCATGAAGACAACAAAAATCTGACTCGGACAGTCCTTAATTACCTTAGGCTAGACAGAGCTACCCATAAATGAGCTTTTGATCAGTGACTCCCAAGCCAGACGGCTTTAGGGCACTAGGCGTAGAACACCCCTATGAATCTAATCACTCGAGCAGCAATGGCCACGTAATCAACATAAGCCAAATTAGACTTTACGAAATCTGAAGATTATTTGACGAGTGCATTTTATGCTCCATCTCAACATCGGTCCTGCGTTTATGGGCGAGTGCGTTTTACGCTCCATCTCGACCCACCGCAAGACTTTCGATAATCAATCTCCTTTTCAATTCATTTTATTTTAATTTTATTTTAATACAACATGCCAGAGTCCAAGATCCAAAACTGTAAAAGCACCCAAGCCCTTTATTACCTTGCAGAAATGAAAGTTTATAAGAATGAACATACTCCCAAAGCAATAAACGCGCGACGTAAAATCTAAAAATAATTGGTTAAAACAGTTGATCGGCTCTTGTTAAGAAGGACGGATCAAAAACAGTCTCGACTTATCGATTCACAACCCCTAACTTATACATGCTTGACACAACTCTAAGAGACAGCCATAACTACATGGCGCTTGTCATTAGCCACGATCAAAAAATTGACAGCTAAAACACCCTCACCCAGCATATTCACAGTTACAGAACGGGGTTAAAAAGGGGGGAAAACCAACTAAAATAGGCATGACCCTGCCCAAATAAGGAGAAACCATAACACTGATAGTAGTGTGCATACAAGCCAATCATGTATGATGATAAAGCACGTACTTTGTAAACAATCTTATTTATTTATTAATAAAATATTCATTTATTAAAGGCATTTAATTATCTACATGTTGCTGTTTTTATAATATGTAAATAACCCATAGTTTTAAGCAAAGCTTTTAGAATCATGATGATGATCATGCTAATGAGATCTAAATTCTTAGAAAGTTTTAAAACTAAAATAGTTCCCAACCGTGGGATTACTAAAAAGGGGATTAGTAAATCCGGATAGATTGGTACATATGTTGCTTGCTCATTGGATGAGGATGATTGATCTCATGATCATTTGTGTGGAGACACTAAAGCAAGTATGTAGGTGCTTGTTGGAGAATAAGTTCACTGAACGTGATTCGCTATGGAATACCTAATGGAGTTTTACTCGCATGTCAATAGGAATTCCTAATGTGATAGTAGTACAAGTGATCCTTGGACTTGAGATCATCATAGTATCTTGTATGTAACAAATTATACTTTGACTTATTCCTTAAGACCTTTTAAGGCATATATAGGGTATGCTTGGGTATAATGAGTTACATATGGAGATAATGAATGATCAATAAAGAATCTACCACCTCTAGTAAAAGAGGAGATATGTCCTATGTGATTCGTTAAATGACAACCCAGGAATCCTTGGCCAAGGTGAAATGAAATTAGAAAGGAGTTTTTAATTTGCATTATTTGGAGTTGTGCATTTTCTAATCGAAATACATATAATTAAATAAAATAAGACTTGACAGTAAATCCATGTCTTATATTTAATTGGGACATTGTATGGTGGAAGGATTGAATTGTATGGTTACTATTAACTCACAGGTTCTTTTATGATTAATGTTGAAATCTATATTATCTGGAAAGTCGTTGATCGCTAGGGAGGCTTATCCCTATTGTAGAATAAATATTATTTATTTAAATAGATTATTAGTTTAATTTATTTATTTAAATAAGATTAAAATTGTTTTAATTGATTTATTCACAACCGGTTTAATATGGAGAACCTAAAGGGTCACACCATAAAAGGAAGAATAATTATTTAAGAAGGTAATGGCATAATCGTAATAATGCATTAAGTATAATTAATTTAATCTATGGTGATAGAATAAATTAAATAGCTTAATGTTTATTATTTAATATTTTGGAAATATTAAATATAAATTAATAAGAGGAGTCTTATTAATATTATTACAATTATTATTATTTTAATTTCTAAAGGAGTTTAGTAATTAATTTAATATTTAGTACTCTCATTTATTCCTAATAAGATTAGGAGATAAATTAATTAAATGAATTTAATTAATTATTCCCATGTGGTGGGAAGCCTAAATTAATTAAAGGAGTTTAATTAATTAAAAGAAATCCCATGTCTAATAGGATTAGAAGGGTTGACCAATGTCTATATAAGAGAAGTCTTATAATAGATATTAAATGATGCAATTCCAATTGTTAGAGAGTACTCATTTTCTATAGAGGATAGAAAACTAAGCCAACCACCCTCCTTCTTGATAATTCATCTTCTTTGGTGGATCACCTCTAGAGGCCAAACACTTGGGTGGCTAACGTTGATCAAAGAAAGGAATCTAATCCGGAAATTCAAGGAGATCACGAAGAACAAGGAGTTGAACTAGTACCTGTGGAAGCTTCGTTCTACAAGGGTATGATTTCATAACTTCTTATTTATCGTTTTAAATTAATAATTTGCATAAAGGATGATCCGGGTAATGGTTTTGTAGAAATTTTTTAAACTCTGATATACCATGCTTCCGCTAATTTTTTGCAATTTGATTGCGTCACGATTTCGTACAAACCCAACAGTGGCATCAGAGCCAAATCTTTATGCAATTATTAATTTATTTTTGATTTCATATACATATGGGTATGTATTTAAAATAATTTATTGGGCATAATTTTATTGTATAAAATTATATTTTTAAAGAAAAAAAAAAGACTTTTTTTGGGAAGAATCACAATTTTTTTTGTGCTAATCTTGAATTCTGCAAAGAAAAGGTGTTGTCTCTTTCTTACTCCAAAAAAAAAGGTGACCCATCAGGAAAGGACTTTTTTAATAAACCTGCAGGACTCTTTTAATAAAAGAAGGTGACTTTTAAAAAAAATAAATAAATATGATATATTTATATATTATATTCTAAATAATTTTATAATTAAAATAAAGAGTTTATTTTAATCTTGAAATTGGATTTCATGCAATTTAAAATTGCCCATTAAATGATACTCATATATATATGGAATGTTTTAATTCATGAGATGAATATTTATTTATTGATATATGGTGATATGTATGAAAATAAATGGGGATTGATTATGGACTATTTGACCAATGTGATTGGATTTTATTTTAGTTGAATGCTTGAATGAATGGGTTTTATTAAATGGGGTCTGCGTACCTCGTCTTCTCTAATTTTTTTTTCTTGATGTAAAATTCTATCTCCCTCCTATGTACTTCCCCTTGACTGTTGATCAAGGTTTCTATTTAAATTAAATAGTTTAATGTAATAAGAATAGTTAGAATTATCTTGAAGAAATTGGAGACCAAGGAGCAAGGAGCGCGTGAAGACCCGTTTGTATGGAGCCCGGGTTTAAATGTAATAGTTATATTTAAATTTAAATTCTTGCACTCCTAGGTTTGACCTTTTGGTTCACTTGGTGGCTCTAGTGAACCAAACTAGAATAAAAGTCCATAATCAATCCGGGTAGAATATAATATTCTATATTGCATGCTAAATATTATATATATTATATTTTATGCAAACATGCTTCGCATGTTTAATAAAATGACGCGTATTTTATATATATATGTGCATGCGCGCTAAACAAGATGAGACAAATAATAACAAACCCCTCAAAGAAATAATATTAAGTCCGAAGCGTTCAAATGATATTTGGAATATCGAACGTCGCCTTCTAGCATGATAAATTAATAGAGTATTAAATATTTAATATGAGCTTGTTGTGCTATCCACAAGGCGAGTATTGCGTATTTAAGATGTTAATTAATCACATTTGATGCTTATCAAGAAAATTGAACGATCTAGTCTTGTTGTGCTATCCACAAGGACGAACATTTTTCTTTTTTGAATTTATGGAAGTGCTAGGCTGGACTTAACTTAAATCATTTTAGTTCGGATGTGCACACACTTGACCATTATGATTTAAGAGGCAAAATAAAAGGAGTTATATAGTGTTGTAATTGACAAGAGTTGTCTACCTATTTATTTGTATATCGCTTGTTGTGCTATCCACAAGGTTATATACATTTGAAATGGGATCCTTATTCTCACTAGCAAATCTTTAATTAGATGTTGCCGAACTATATAAGTGAGGGTAATATAGTTTGATAAAAATAGTGGGAGATACCAATTTAAAATAAAGACCTAAATTTATTTTGGTATGCAAAATTAATAAAATGAATGTTTGCTAAAATGTTGTTTTTCACATGCAGAATTTTAAAAATGTCAAAATCACTAATTTCACTGCGAAGCATACTTGATGCTAATAAGCTTACCGGGCCGAATTATACGGACTGGCTAAGAAATCTGAGAATAGTTCTCACTGCTGAAAAGATTTCTTATGTCCTAAACTCACATGTCCCTGGAACTGTTCCAGAAACAACCTCTGAGGAAGAGATTGCCACCATTGTAAAGTGGCAAGATGATGCATCTGTAGCTCAATGCATCATGCTCGCATCCATGAATAACGAGCTTCAGCGTCAGCAAGAAAACATGGATGCTCCTACTATGTTGATTCACCTCAAGGAGTTGTATGGTGAACAAAGTAGGACTGCTAGATATGAGATATCTAAGGAGCTCTTCTGATCTCGGATGACCAAGGGCAAGGTGAACATAAAGGAACAAAAGAAATCTGATCCAGCTAGCAAAGGAATGTGCTTCCATTGCAACGAGCCGGGTCATTGGAAGAAAAACTGCAAGAAGTTTCTGGCAGACAAGAAGCTTGGAGAAGCTTCGACTTCCAATCAAGGTTTGTTCATGATTGAAATTAATTTTTCAGAAAGTCAAAATTCTACTTGGGTATTGGATACCGGCTGTGGTTCTCACATATGTAATAATGTGAAGGGACTGGTCAGAAGTAGAAAGCTGAACAATGATGAGGTGATCCTACGAGTAGGGAATGGAGCAAAGGTTGCTGCATTAGCTGTAGGAACTTATTATTTAGCAATGCCTTCGGACAAGTCCATTTATCTTAATAATTGTTATTATGTTCCGAATATTATTAAAAACATTATTTCAATTTCTGTATTGGATATGGAAGGATTTAACGTTGTTATAAAGAACAATAGTTGTTCTATTTATAAAGACGATGTTTTATATGGTATTGGAAATTTGCGAAATGGACTTTATACACTTGACTTACAAGAAAATATATTTCAAATTGAACAAACTAAGAAAAGGAAAAGAGATGATATTAATTATACCTACAAGTGGCACTGTAGACTCGGTCATATCAATGAAACAAGATTATCCAAGTTGCATAAAGATGGGCTCCTCGAGCTATCCGATTATGAATCATATCCAACTTGTGAATCTTGTCTCATGGGTAAAATGACTAAATCTCCTTTTAGTGGAAGAGGAGAAAGAGTTACAGAGTTATTGACATTGATTCACACAGAAGTTTGTGGGCCTATGACAACAAGTGCACGGGGTGGGTATTCTTATTTTATTACTTTCACTGATGATCACTCAAGATTTGGATATGTGTATTTAATGAAATACAAGTCAGAATCATTTGAAAAATTCAAAGAGTTCAGAAGTGAAGTAGAGAAACAAACGGGCAAGAGTATAAAGATACTTCGATCAGATCGAGGCGGAGAATACTTAAGCGGTGAGTTTCTCAATTGTCTCAAAGAAAATGGTATAATCTCACAATGGACTCCTCCAGGTACACCACAGTTAAATGGAGTATCTGAAAGGAGAAATCGAACACTGTTAGACATGGTTCGATCCATGATGAGTTTTACCGACCTTCCAATTTCCTTCTGGGGATATGCCCTAGAAACGGCTGCATACCTACTTAACAAGGTACCTACCAAATCCGCCCCAAAGACTCCATATGAGATGTGGAAGGGGAGGAAACCAAATCTTAAGCATGTTAAGACTTGGGGTTGTCCAGCTTATGTCAAAAAGTTTGAACATGATAAGCTACAAACTAAATCCGAAAAGTGTATATTTGTGGGATACCCTAAAGAAACTGTAGGGTATTATTTCTATCATCCAATTGATCAAAAGGTGTTTGTTGCGAAACATGCTGCCTTCTTGGAAAAGGAGTTTATCCATGAAGGGGTCAGTGGGAGTAAGATATATCTTGAAGAAGCTCAAGAACCACAAATTACCACGGATCAAAGTCAGGTACCTGACCAAGTAGAAGAACCTACTATACCACACCCTGTTCGTAAATCTGGAAGAGTACCGAAGATACCTGAGAGGTATGGATTCGTTGTAGAGGATGACGATGAGGTACGCATCATGAATGATGATGATCCATTGAATTACGAATAGGCCATGAGTAATAAAGACTCAGGGAAATGGCTTGAAGCCATGAAATCCGAAATGGACTCCATGTATGAAAACAAAGTATGGACTTTGGTTTCACCACCTGAAGGCATTAAGCCTATTGGGTGTAAATGGGTCTTTAAAAGAAAGACTGGAGCGGACGGCAAGGTGGAGACCTATATGGCCCGACTGGTTGCAAAAGGTTTCAAACAAAGACAAGGAGTTGATTATGATGAAACCTTTTCACCAGTAGCTATGCTCAAGTCCATTCGGATTTTGCTTGCGATTGCAGCTTATAACGACTATGAGATCTGGCAGATGGACGTGAAAACGGCCTTCCTCAATGGGAAACTTGAGGAGGATGTGTATATGACACAGCCAGAGGGATTTGTTTCAAAGGTTGGAATAAATCAAGTCTGTAAGCTGCAACGATCCATTTATGGATTGAAGCAAGCTTCTCGTAGATGGAACATTCGTTTTGATGAGACAATCAAAGAGTTTGATTTTATCAAAAATAACGATGAACCATGTGTGTACAAGAAGGTTAGTGGGAGCGCTGTTTCATTCCATGTATTATATGTTGATGATATATTACTGATAGGGAATGAAATTTCTATGCTAAAATCGATCAAAATAAAGTTGTCTAAACATTCCTCCATGAATGATTTGGGTAGAACATCCCACATTGGGGATATAAATCTGTATTAATAGATTTAAAAGGATGTTCGGCTTAACCCATGGAAACGTATATTCATTAGATGCTAAAGGCGTTTAGCATGGCAACTCCAAAAGGTGCCTCATGATGATGAGCCATGGAGTGTATCTCTCTAAAATTGTCCTCAGTAAAAGAGAGATCGCATAAGTAACTATTATGTATGCAATGAAATTTACAAGACTTGATGTTGATCAGTCATATTCTGGAGAAGATCTCTGTGAGACAGTGATAAACATCTCAAAGTACTTAACTGATATTAAGGATGTCATCATGACACATGATGGGTCTGAATTAAACTAGAAGACTAAACAGACTCAAGTTTTCAGACTGACCAAGACGACAGCAAAATCCACTTTATGGTAAGTCGTTACCTTAAAAGGTGGTGCAGTAAATTGGAAAGGTTTCAAACAGCAAAAGTTGCTGGGTTAGTGACAAAGACAAAGTATATAACTGTAAGTGAAGCTGCAAGTTGATGTTTCGGATGAAAAGTTCATTACAGAACTAGGAATAGTTCCTAAGTCTCATCTTGAATCTAAACATGTGTTGCGGCACTTTGATTAAAAAAATCATTGAAAGAGAGAGTGTAGACTCTCAAGACAACATTGCAGATCCATTTACTAAAGCTTTAACACAACAGCAGTTTGATCGTCACTTAGAGAAGATGGGTATGAGATACCATGGCGATTGGCTTTAGTGCAAGTGGGAGATTGATAGTAGTGTGCATACAAGCCAATCATGTATGATGATAAAGCACGTACTTTGTAAACAATCTTATTTATTTATTAATAAAATATTCATTTATTAAAGGCATTTAATTATCTACATGTTGCTGTTTTTATAATATGTAAATAACCCATAGTTTTAAGCAAAGCTTTTAGAATCATGATGATGATCATGCTAATGAGATCTAAATTCTTAGAAAGTTTTAAAACTAAAATAGTTCCCAACCGTGGGATTACTAAAAAGGGGATTAGTAAATCCGGATAGATTGGTACATATGTTGCTTGCTCATTGGATGAGGATGATTGATCTCATGATCATTTGTGTGGAGACACTAAAGCAAGTATGTAGGTGCTTGTTGGAGAATAAGTTCACTGAACGTGATTCGCTATGGAATACCTAATGGAGTTTTACTCGCATGTCAATAGGAATTCCTAATGTGATAGTAGTACAAGTGATCCTTGGACTTGAGATCATCATAGTATCTTGTATGTAACAAATTATACTTTGACTTATTCCTTAAGACCTTTTAAGGCATATATAGGGTATGCTTGGGTATAATGAGTTACATATGGAGATAATGAATGATCAATAAAGAATCTACCACCTCTAGTAAAAGAGGAGATATGTCCTATGTGATTCGTTAAATGACAACCCAGGAATCCTTGGCCAAGGTGAAATGAAATTAGAAAGGAGTTTTTAATTTGCATTATTTGGAGTTGTGCATTTTCTAATCGAAATACATATAATTAAATAAAATAAGACTTGACAGTAAATCCATGTCTTATATTTAATTGGGACATTGTATGGTGGAAGGATTGAATTGTATGGTTACTATTAACTCACAGGTTCTTTTATGATTAATGTTGAAATCTATATTATCTGGAAAGTCGTTGATCGCTAGGGAGGCTTATCCCTATTGTAGAATAAATATTATTTATTTAAATAGATTATTAGTTTAATTTATTTATTTAAATAAGATTAAAATTGTTTTAATTGATTTATTCACAACCGGTTTAATATGGAGAACCTAAAGGGTCACACCATAAAAGGAAGAATAATTATTTAAGAAGGTAATGGCATAATCGTAATAATGCATTAAGTATAATTAATTTAATCTATGGTGATAGAATAAATTAAATAGCTTAATGTTTATTATTTAATATTTTGGAAATATTAAATATAAATTAATAAGAGGAGTCTTATTAATATTATTACAATTATTATTATTTTAATTTCTAAAGGAGTTTAGTAATTAATTTAATATTTAGTACTCTCATTTATTCCTAATAAGATTAGGAGATAAATTAATTAAATGAATTTAATTAATTATTCCCATGTGGTGGGAAGCCTAAATTAATTAAAGGAGTTTAATTAATTAAAAGAAATCCCATGTCTAATAGGATTAGAAGGGTTGACCAATGTCTATATAAGAGAAGTCTTATAATAGATATTAAATGATGCAATTCCAATTGTTAGAGAGTACTCATTTTCTATAGAGGATAGAAAACTAAGCCAACCACCCTCCTTCTTGATAATTCATCTTCTTTGGTGGATCACCTCTAGAGGCCAAACACTTGGGTGGCTAACGTTGATCAAAGAAAGGAATCTAATCCGGAAATTCAAGGAGATCACGAAGAACAAGGAGTTGAACTAGTACCTGTGGAAGCTTCGTTCTACAAGGGTATGATTTCATAACTTCTTATTTATCGTTTTAAATTAATAATTTGCATAAAGGATGATCCGGGTAATGGTTTTGTAGAAATTTTTGATTGCGTCACGATTTCGTACAAACCCAACAAACACATGGCATCAAGTAAACCAAAAATCTGCACACTCCCCAAAATATGGCTATAAACAAAACAACCAAAAATTTACAAGAAAGCTAAAGCGAAAGTAAAATACTATATACAAAAATAAAACACAAGCAATTAAATATTATAAACCAAACATTCATTAATATACCTAATACAACCAACACACCACTGCATCATAACATGCATCCCAAAATAAACCGAAAACATGCACAAACATAGCATAAAAGAAAAATAGATAGTCAGGGGCTAAACCGCCCAAAAGAAACATGACAGCAATTCATATATAATAAACTTAAAACAGGAAATCTCCCCCAAGCTTGAAATTTGCCAATGACCTCACTGGCCTTCACCCTCTAGAGCACCATCACCTCCGCCATCATCATCGGCTTCAACATTGGCATCCGCTGGCTCCTCCTCGCGATCCTCTCCTGTGGCTGGAAATGGTGGAGGATAAGGCGCAAAGAGTGGAGGCTCTGGAAATTGAAAGGGCATGGACTCTGCGTCGTCTCCTCCTTGAGCATAATAGATATTGGACACTGTATTTGCAAACTCCGCATGATAGTGATTGAATTGGCTCTGCCATTGAGCCACTGTATCAACCTTGCTGTGGAGAAAATTAAGACTGCTTAAGATCTCTGCCAAGGCCCCGGGTGGCATAGCCTCAGAAGATGGGGGCTCAGGCACTTGAGTGGAGGTACCAGCTTCCGATGAGGGAGGCGGCAGAGGCCCCGGTAAATATCCTTGACCCTTTGGGTGTGACGGAGGTCCCCCATCCCATACTCCATAACGGGCTATAACGTGATGATCAATGACAGCCATAGGCGGCTGAGTGATGTCGTCTTTCTCCCATACCACACCCGTCCTTTTGCATAGGCATGTGATCAGAGAAGGATGAGGGAGGCCGGAATTGACGTTGCTCCTAATGGCCTTTTTAATTGAATCTTGGATAAGAACCCCCACATCAACTTTCAGCCCCATGACAATTGCATAAAGCAGTACTGCCCTCTCCCTTCTTACATCGCTCAGGTGGCGTGTTTGCATGATATTGGCACAAATAAAGGAGTACCACGCCTTACCATAACGGCTCAAGGCTTGATGGGGGAAAGAGGTCTTTTCACCAGTGGAATTCATTGGTTTTCCACACGGTACCAGGCTTGCAGAGCTTTGCTATAATCTCATCAGTATTGTAACTCCGCATCCCAGACTCCAGATAATCCTTACCCTCGTAGTTTGCAGTCCCATACACAGCATTGATTGTTCAACTGTCATATTTGATAAACTTACCCCGAACTGGCACCGAAGCAGGACCATCGGCATTAGCATTTGCATAGAATTCCTTTACCACTGAAATAACTGCAGATTCGGGCGGCTTGGTGAAGTGAACCCATTTCATAGTTACAATCATTGAATTCATATCGCCGTCCATCTTGTCATCTGGCCTTAGTCCTCTCTCTGGCACCAAACTCCTCTTTGAGAAATTTTGGGCATATCGCTTCCATGCTTCCTCACTCGGGAATTTTATAGCATCCCAAAGTGGAGGAGGAGCTCTGGAAGACGGAGGAGGACCTATACTAGTGCGAGGACGCTTGGAACTCATAGCCAACAAAACTAAAGGACAACAGAAAGATAAATAACAAACGAACAAAACAAACTCTGCTCTGAAGAAATCCTTTACCTTGGTTTGCTTATTAATAGAATGAAGGAGAATAACTGCACGACGGTTGAAGGCCCCAAACGCTCAGAAACCGAATTGGGAGTGACGGTTGATTTGCCGCACTCGTTGGGAGAAAGGGAGATGTGTGAGAGAGAAAAGAGGAACACTGCAAACTGAACCCAAAATCCTCAATTAAACTTAAAAATACGGTAATGGCGCTGCGGCGTGGTGCATGGCGCTGCGGCGCGGGATAGGTTCTTTTTGACGCTGCGGCGTCATTCTAGGCGCTGCGGCGTTACAGTGGGGCTTCTTGGCGCTGCGGCGTGACATCTTGACGCTGCGGCGGGACATTCGGACGCTGCGGCGCAATTCTCCAGTAGCTTCCAGCATATGCCGGCGCCGCTGGCGCAAAAATTATAAAGGATCTGGCGCTGCGGCGTGGTTATTGGAGATGCGGCGTGAAACTCAGACTAGCTCCTGGCGCTGCGGCGCGAGCACTGTGTTTTCTTTTCCTGCACTACCCAAAACCTGAATCAATACCCAGATAAACTACTAGACAAAGCAATCATACTTACAATTACACAAACTATTAAACTACATACTAACACACTAAATTAACATCTACAAAAATTCTAAGGAAAAGAAAAACAATTGCATTAATGATAACTAAAGAAAACAACACTAAATAAAACCACAAGGATATTTTTGATACTGTGATGGGGTTGCCTCCCCATCAAGTGCTTGATTTAGAGTCGTCGGCTTGACTTTCGCCCCGCCTTACACCGGGTCTCCCAAGGTGATGGAGGTGTTTTGTCGATCGACCTCGCCGCCCCAATAGTGTTTCAAACGTTGTCCATTGACTTTGAAGGTTTTGTCTGAATGAGGGTCTTCGACCTCAATAGCCCCATGAGGATACACTTTAGCAATGGTGAACGGCCCCGACCATCGGGACTTCAACTTCCCTGGGAATAATTTCAGCCGCGAGTTAAAAAGAAGCACCTTCTGGCCTTGTTCGAAGTTCCTTTCGACAATTTTCTTGTCATGCCACCGCTTTGTCTTTTCCTTATACAACTTAGCGTTTTCATACGCGTGCAGACGAAACTCGTCTGATTCATTGAGTTGTAATAATCTTCGTTCACCTGCTGCATCCATATCGAAATTGAGCGTTTGGATAGCCCAATATGCGTTGTGCTCTAGCTCCACAGGAAGATGACAAGCCTTGCCATAAACAAGCTATACGGAGACATTCCTATAGGCGTTTTGTAAGCGGTGCGGTATGCCCACAAGGCATCATCAAGCTTCTTTGACCAGTCCTTACGATTAGGATTAACGATCTTCTCCAAGATACGCTTAACCTCTCGATTAGAGATCTCTGCTTGGCCACTTGTCTGCGGATGATAACCTGTGGCTATTTTATGGGTCACCCCATACTTAGCAAGAAGGGCTTCGAAATATTTGTTGCAAAAATGTGACCCTTCATCACTGATTATTGCCCGAGGAGTGCCAAAGCGAGTGAAAATATTTTTCCTTAAGAAATTAAGCACGACCTTAGCATCATTAGAAGGCAAGGCGACTGCTTCTACCCATTTGGAGACATAATCAACCGCTACAAGAATATAAAGATTATTGTAGGACGACGGGAATGGTCCCATGAAGTCAATACCCCATACATCAAACAACTCTACTTCAAGGATATTCTGCAGCGGTAATTCATGCCTTTTTGAGATGGTTCCTACCCTTTGGCATCTATCGCAGTGCAACACATATAGGTGTGCATCTTTGAACAGGGTAGGCCAGTAAAACCCAGATTGGAGTACTTTAGCAGCAGTTCTTTGGCCCCCAAAATGTCCTCCATAATTAGAGGAATGACAATGATGGAGCACACCTTCGATTTCCTCCTCTGGCAAACATCTCCGCAGAATCTGATCTGAACACTGTTTGAATAAAAAGGGCTCGTCCCAAAAGTATTGTTTTGCATCATGTAGGAATTTCTTCCTTTGTTGATAGCTCAAGATGGGAGGAAGCACTTGACAAGCGACGAAATTCGCAAAGTCCGCATACCACGGGGCTTTACTTTGGATGCCAAACAGTTGTTCATCTGGGAAGAAATCATTGATGTCTTTGATTGCGTCTCCCGAATGAGGAGGGTTTTCCAACCTTGACAAGTGATCTACTACCTGGTTTTCTGTCCCCTTCTTGTCGCGGATCTCCAGATCAAACTCCTGTAGAAGAAGGACCCACCTTATCAGCCTAGGCTTTGTATCTTTTTTCTCTATCAGATATTTAATGGCCGAATGGTCTGTGTACACGGTCACTTTTGTTCCAATTAGGTAGGAACGGAATTTGTCAAAAGCATAAACCACTGCCAGCAATTCTTTCTCGGTTGTGGTGTAATTTAACTGAGCATCAGTTAATCTTTTGCTGGCATAGTAGATCGTGTGGAACACTTTGGCCCTTCTCTGCCCCAACACTGCCCCAATTGCAAAATCACTGGCGTCACACATGAGCTCAAAAGGGAAAGTCCAATCAGGAGCTACCACAATAGGAGTCGAAATGAGTTTTTCCTTCAATAGTTCAAATGCTCTGAGGAAGGCTTCATCAAACTGAAAAGGCATATCCTTTTCCAATAGTGAACATAGCGGTTTTGTTATCCTTGAGAAGTCCTTGATAAACCGCCTATAGAAACCTGCATGCCCAAGAAAACTCCTAACCCCTTTCACTGATTTAGGCGGTGGTAGACTATTGATGACATCAATTTTAGCCTTGTCTACCTCAATACCACCATCAGATACTCTGTGGCCCAGAATAATGCCCTCTTTTACCATGAAGTGGCACTTCTCCCAATTCAATACAAGATTAGTCTCAACACATCTTTGGAGAATGGCAGTCAAATTCACCAGACAGTTATCAAATGAACTCCCGAATACAGAAAAATCATCCATGAAAACCTCGAGGGTCTTTTCGACCATGTCAGAGAAGATGGACATCATGCAACGTTGGAATGTTGCAGGAGCGTTACACAACCCAAAGGACATTTTCCGAAAGGCAAAGGTCCCATACGGACATGTGAACGTTGTTTTCTCCTGATCTTCGGGAGCAATAGAAATTTGATTATAGCCAGAATAACCATCTAGCAGACAGTAGAAGGCATGCCCAGCAAGTCTATCGAGCATCTGATCAATAAATGGCAAAGGGAAGTGATCCTTACAGGTTGACTTGTTTAACTTTCTGTAGTCCATACATACCCTCCATCCAGTCACCGTTCTGGTTGGAATCAACTCGTTATTCTCATTGGCTACTACTGTCATACCGCCCTTTTTTGGCACGCATTGAATGGGACTGACCCAAGGACTGTCCGAGATAGGGTATATAATGCCCGTATCTAGCAGCTTAATGATTTCCTTCCGGACCACCTCCTTCATTATTGGGTTCAACCGCCTCTGATGTTCAATGGTCGGCTTGGATCCTTCCTCCAGTAGGATTTTGTGCATACAAAGGGATGGACTGATCCCTTTAATGTCTGAAATCGACCACCCCAGTGCCGTTTTATACTGTTTAAGCACTAGCAGTAGCTTCTCTTCCTGGCCTTCATCTAAAGATGCAGATATTATAACAGGTAAAGTGGAAGAATTCCCCAAGTATGCATACCTCAGATGATTGGGCAGGGGCTTTAACTCGAGGACAGGAGGTTCTACAACAGATGGTTGGGATTTGGAAGTAGATGCTTTTGGATCATTCAGCGACTCAAACTGTCTTTGGAACTGTGTAGATCTCTGGGGTGCGTCCAGCCAGTTAGCAAATTCAACATGGGTGCCCTCTTCATCAGCTCTGGTACCTCTTAGTGTAGCTTCTAAAGGGTCTGTCATGCATGTTTCTGAGAATACTTCCCTGACTGCATCATCAAGCACTTTAATCTAAAAGCAGTCTTCAGGGGTGTTCTGATATTTCATTGCCCTAAACACATTGAAAGTCACTTCCTGATCCTGTACTCTCATAGTCAGTTCCCCTTTCTGCACATCTATAAGGGTTCTCCCCGTTGCTAAGAATGGTCTACCCAGTATTATCGGGACCTCCCTGTCTTCTTCAAAATCCAAGACAATAAAGTCCGCTGGGAAGATTAACTTGTCCAC
The DNA here is from genome assembly GCA_020205555.1 of Panax stipuleanatus. Classification (NCBI taxonomy): domain Eukaryota; kingdom Viridiplantae; phylum Streptophyta; class Magnoliopsida; order Apiales; family Araliaceae; genus Panax; species Panax stipuleanatus. The sequence goes on from CM035122.1 coordinate 58,196,941, forward strand.
CTTAACAAGCACATCCTCTACTATCCCCTTCGGGTACGTGAGAGATCTATCCGCCAATTGCAAAGTAACACTTGTGGGTTTGGCTTCATTCAGTCCAAGTTTCTTATATATTGACAGAGGCATCAAATTTATACTCGCCCCCAAATCACATAAGGCCTTGCCAATGAATTGATCCCCGATAGTGCATGGGATCGTGAAACTTCCAGGATCTTTCAGTTTTGGCGGGAGCTTGTTCTGTAAAATAGCACTGCATTCCTCAGTCAGAGCCACTGTTTCATAATCTCCCATTTTCCACTTCTTCGACAATATGTCTTTCATGAATTTAACATAGCTCGGCATTTGCTCCAACGCCTCTGCAAATGGGATGTTTATGTCAAGCTTCTTGAAAACTTCTAAAAACTTAGAAAATTGCTTATCAAGCTTTTGTTTCTGCATACGCTGGGGGAATGGCAACTGCGGGATAGGTGGACTAGCTGTGTTCACTGTAGGGGTTGGTGATGAAGGGCTTTCTTGAGCATTTACCTCACCCCCAGGCTTATCATCACCTTGCTCCACAATAGATTCCTCTAAAGTCACTTCTTCTTGCACTACAGGACTCTCTCCACCCTTTTCATTTATAGTTTTCCCACTTTGGAGTGTAACTACTTTGCAGTGTTCCTTCCCATCCCGTTTCGGGTTGACATCAGTGTCACTCGGCAATGTGCCTTGCGGTCGACTATTCAAAGCAGAGGCCAACTGTCCCATTTGGACTTCAAGGTTCCGGATGGAAGCCTCTTGATTACTGCTCCTTGTCTCATTTTGGGCAATATATCGAGACAGGAGATCTTTCAAACTAGGTTTTCTTTCCTGATGAGGTGGTGGATGGTGGAACTGATTATGAGAACTCTGTGGTTGTTGGTTGAACTGATTTTGAACTTGAAAACCGGGAGGGTTTGAGAAATTAGGCCTGGTGGTTGGTGGTTGTGCTTGATTGCTATTTGTGTTGCCCCAAGACAAGTTTGGATGATTCCTCAAGCCCGGATGATAATGAGTAGGGAGACTTGCGTTTTGCTGCCTCCCGTAGTTGGAAACAAATTGAACTGACTCGGGGCTTATGGCACACTGATCAGTTGTGTGGCTCCCTTGACACAATTCACACAACAATGCGACACTCTGAACATTCTGCACAGCTTGCACTCCCATGGTGTCAAGTCTTTTAGTTAGCGCTGCAACCTGAGCCGCTAATTGCGTGACTGGATCTACCTCATATATTCCTGCTGCTCTTCTAGGGGCTTGCCTATCATTTGGCCATTGATAATTATTGGCCGCCATTGTTTCCACCAATTCATACCCCGCTGTGTGATGCTTAGACATGAACGCTCCTCCAGAAGCGGCATCAATACTCGATCGAGTAGCTCCAGATAACCCATTATAGAATGTCTGGATGGGAAGCCATTCTGGCAGTCCATGGTGGGGGCATTTTCTTAGAAGATCCTTAAATCGCTCCCATGAGTCGTACAAAGACTCTGACTCAAATTGAATAAAAGAGGTAATTTCGTGCCTGAGCCTGGCGGTTTTAGCGGGTGGGAAAAACTTTGCCACGAACTTTTGAGCCAGGTCATCCCATGTGGTTATGGAGCCTGACGGAAGTGAATGTAGCCAGCTCTTGGCCTTGTCCTTCAAAGTGAAGGGAAACAATCGCAATCTGATGGCATTGTCAGTCACTCCGTTGCATTTAAACGTATCGCAGATCTCCAAGAAGTTCATCAAGTGATCATTGGGGTCATCATTTGGTAATCCCCCAAACTGAATATTGGAGCACATTTGGATGGTGCCCGGCTTGATCTCAAAATTGTTTGCTTGGATTGCGGGCCTAAGAATGCTCGCTTGCAAATCTGCGATGTGAGGCATAGCATGCTCCCTTAAAGATTTCTGAAGTTCCTCAGCCATTGTAACAGGAGTATTTATGCCCCGAGCTTTTTCTCTCTGCAGGCGTCTGTACGTTCTATCAACCTCGGGATCGAGAGGTATTATATTCCGACCCCTTCGAGGTGGCATACGCCGTTGAGATCACCTGAAAAGAAAATTAAACAGATAAAATTAGTCTAAATTAAGATCGTAATGACTTAGCTTTAATATTGATAACAAATATTACTAAGTCCCCGGCAACGGCGCCAAAAACTTGTTGTCCGATTTATGTAACGACAATTAACGCGCAAGTATACGCGGTCAACAAGTAATATAAGATAAGTAGGATGTCGTACCCACGAGGACGAGGTCTTAAATGCAAATTAAATACTAATGTAAGTTCTTTACTGTCTTATCTAAACAATTGATTGGAGGTGGTATTTTAAACTATGCGATTACAACTAAAGGAAGCGGGAGAAATAGATGTAATAGGGAGACAAGCTAGGATTGCAATTCCCCTAACGCGTCGCCTAATCTCCTAACTCTCCACAATACAAACAAATCAAGGAATGGCCCCAAATGCACACCCCTAGCTAGATGAATCACAATATGTCTATCGATGAAAATAACTAGACTAGGGTCAATAAGATTAGTCTCAAGACTACACAAGGCAAATAGAGATATGTCTATCCTATTTAGCAGTTTATGCACACATTCCTTTAGACAAGGGCATAACAAGTGTTATTGTATTTTAAAAGCCAGATATTAATGTCCAATCTTCAATATCCATTAATATCACTACCAAAAACTCTGTCAAGCATTTAGTCAATAAGCAAGAAATACAACAACCCATTCCCAAAATGATTCATTAATATAAATAGGAGAGAAAGTTAATTAGGCTAAACACTAGGTTACATTGCAATCCTAAAAAGGTATTAGTTCATAACCATGGTGCTAATACAAATTTCTATCACATTCAATATTGCTCAGCAATACACAAATAACTTATAGATTTGGAATAAGAAAACTCCTGTTGTAGGGTTTTCTGTCTCCAAGTCTTCTCTTCTTCGTGGAACTCCTGAGCTGTCTATGATGCAATAACTATTCTCCCAAAGAAAATAATGCTTGTTTCTGCTCTAGAATCTCCAGATATCTATTCTGTCTTTTTTTTCCTTCCTAGCCGCCTTGTCTGTCTCCCTTTTTTCCTCCCTTTTAGGTCATTAAAAACGAACCAGTCTAGACACCGGAGGTGACGCTGCGGCACGGAGCATACAACTACTTGGTGGCGCTGCGGCGCCACTCACGCTGCAGCGCGAGATTAAGAAGTACTGTGGCCGCTGCAGCGCCAGATTACATCAGCATGGCTATGGGGGCGGCGCTGCGGCGCGAGCTAAAGGCTAGGCTCTGGCGCTGCTGCGCCAGAGTGTAGAAAATGACACATTTGCCCCCTGCAAGCTGGAGATGACTCAAAAAGCCCTGCATCAAACAGGGAGAGCATAATAACAACAAAATATATGCAAAAGCACAATAAATAACAAAAAACAAGCAACGTCTTAAGCTTGAGCGAATCTGATATGTGATATAAATACCACATATCAATACCCAGTATAGTTCATCAAACTTACCACACTTTGGAAGTTCAGGAACTTGTCACAATAATATGAGTTTAAGAACTTGTCCTAGTAATATGTAGTCCAAGAACTGATCAGGGACTGTCTGTGACAACCCGAGAATTTATAAGATTAATAAAATCTTAAATGACTAAATAAAGGTGAAATAATAAGACCTAGATTGGAAATTTGGTACGAATTTAAAATTTTGTGAATGACTTATAGGATTTTGTGATTATATGTGTGTACAGTATGTGGTTAAGGGAAGTATGAATCAGTTAAGTTATAACATTGGAAAACCCTAATGTTATATTAAGAACTTTAATATTTAGATAAGAAACCATAACTATTGATTTAAAAATCTAGTTTAGTGGATGAAAACCCTAACCCTAATTAGGAATAGGGATTTGATAGTTAATACAGTTATTATAATTGTATCTATGATTATATGTTTGTATAGTAAGGGATTCATGATCAAATGTTGATCAAATAAGGTATAACTTTAGTAAACCCTAATGGTAGGTTAGAAACCCTAATCTGCAGTTAGGAAACCTTAATTTTTTATTTAGAAATCCTAAACCCTAATTAGCAAACCTTAATGGTGATTATTAAACCCTATGGGTTAAGAGTTATGTGATATATGTGAAATTACCAAATTACCCTTCGAATTATTGGGGAAATGACCAAAATACCCTTAGTAGGTGCGAAATGACCAAAATACCCTTTTACTTAATTTTTAAGTAAGGGATTTAATCAAATCTTGCCAAATCTTGGTGAATCTATACTTAAGATATGCCATATGCTCCAAATCTCTCAAACAAGCCGGATTTGGACACTAGCAACTTTGAGGTTCATTGAATCAAAAGTTAGAAAAATTAAAGTAAGAAATATCTTACTTTTATGTGCATAAGCTTAGCCAATCTTTCTCTCTCTAGACCCACAAATTTTGGACAGAAACTAAGTCCAAAATAAAGCCAATAACACCTCTTATATATCCAAGAACAGATCAAAGGAACACAAATCAAAGATTGGACCAAAAAGGTATAATCCCTAAAGCCATGCTAGATCCTTAAGATTTTTGTAATTTTATGATTTGAATGTTTATATATGTGCTATGACATGTTATATAGTGATCTATGAAGATAAAACAATGACCCATAACATCAAAGTGCATGAAAATTAAGATTTTAGCAAAACTGCTGAATTTTAAAATCAGGGTCTGACAGTGAATGTCAGCCCTCGTAGATCGCTGTCTGTTTGATGTTTATGTATGTTTAAGGTTTGTACTTGTAGTATGTAATGTTGTTAGTAGCCTGGATATGATAAAATGGAAATGGGACTAACAGATTGGCAGATATGAACGGTCAAAACCCGTTGACCGATCACAGAAAACGATTTTCTGGGTAACCCAGAAAACCTGAAGAACAACTTCTGACAGTCACTTTGACCACCTTGATCTCGCTACTGACAGTATGTTAGGATGATAGATTGTGTTTCGGTTATACCCTGACATGAGTACTACACAACTAAAGCACTCTCAAACCATATCAATACACGGATCGAAAGTTATAGATGGTCAAAGGTCGTTGACCGTCCAGAAATGATTTCTGGGTAACCCAGAAAAAATTAAAACCGAGCTCTGATAGGTTGTTTGAAGGCCTAGATCTTGCTGGTTGTTGTTAGTTAGACTCTGTTAATGCTCCCACATCGTACCCTGTTAGTTACTCTACAAAGCCCGATGTCTAGCCAACCAAAAACATGAACGGATTGCAAGATATTAGGCCAGAGATACCGTTGACCGGCATTGACTTCAAATTCTGGGCAGCCCAGAAAATGAAGAACAGCTCTGACATGATTTTTTATGGCTTATAATTTCATGTTATGATGTAGTTTGACCCTGAAATTGGTTTGTGCTTGTAGTATTACATCAATACTAAATAACCAATACACCATCAAGCCCAGAAACAACAAGAACAAAGAATTAAAGCCGGTCAAACTAAGTACCCTGAACACTGACTTGGAATGCTCAAGAACACCTTAAGCGACGGTTTTAAATAAAAATTAATTAAAATAATTATAATAAATAGAAAATAATAGAAAATAATTATGAAAAATTCATAAAAAAAATTTAAAAATTATTTGAAGTTACAAAAATTAACTTGTAATAATTTAAGAAATATTTCATTAATAATTTAATTTATTTAAATATTAATGATATTAAATTTATTTAATAATTGTATTAAATAAATTACTTAAAAATTATTTTAATATTTTAAAAATCATTTAAAATTATATTAAAATGTTAGAAAATATTTTAAGTTATATTGAATAACTTTTAATATTTTGGGATGGAAATTCATTTAATAATTTAATATTAATGATAATAATTATATTTAATAAATTATGTAAAAATAGTTTTAATGTTCTAACAATCATTTAAAAATGATTTAAAGGTTTTTAAAATGTTTTAAAGTTATATTATATAACTTTTAATATATGGACATGAAATACGTTAATATTTTAATATTGATGACAATTATTAAAGAATGATTTTAAATGTTTTAAAAATTATTTAAAGGTAATAATAAGGTATTAAAAATATTATGAGTTATAATAAATAACTTTTAATATTATGATATGTATTTTATTAATATTTGATATTAATTAAATATTAATGATGATGGAATTATTTGTTATCTAAATCATTTAAAAATGATATTAATGATTGAAAAATCATTATAAATGATAATAATTAATTGAAAATTATTGTGAGTTACTGAAAAATGTTATGACTAATGATTGAATTATCTAAATATAATTGTGAATTAGTTAAGTAGAGTTTAATTGAAAATAAACTCAATAATTATCCGATAGGGCAATCGGGACGTCACAATAGGATCGAACTCCAATCAGATTGAAATAATTGGACTTGATACTAGGTCTTATGTATTTTTGTGACTGTTAGGGATATGTGCTTATGTGTTTAAGATATATTATGACTGTAATTAACAGTAGTATATGTGATGATATTATTCTAATTGAGAGATTGATATTATCAATATTAAGTCTTTCAAATGAAGCTAAAATAGATTGCGTAACAGTAATCGACGGTTCAGGCAAGTTCTCGAACTATACTTTTAATTAAGCAAGTTCCTAAACTATAAATCTTTTATTGTGCAAGTTTTTTAACTTTATTTAATTTCTATATTAAATGAAAGTCATATATATTGATATAAGAACTTGTTATAAATATTATTCATGATATCTGTGATTTGAAAAGATTTATTGCTTATTGTTCAAGCATAACAAAACTATATGAACTGTTGTTTGCATAAAATGTGTTTAATTTGATATCAAAGCATAGACCGTGGTAAAACCAATGTTGTTTGGTATAGATATATATACGAATAATATTGTACAGGCAGTTATAATACTGACCGGTGGTTATATGCAGTTATAATACTGACCGTTGGTTATAGGCAGTTATAGCATTGAACTTTTTGAGATATGTATATGATGTTCGATTGAACAGATCAATCTCGGGGTTCTAAGTCTATATGACTGATAGAAGCCAGAATGATGATAATGCTTCTAAATCTAATGACCTATGGAAGTGATTATTATGTCTGATTGAACAGATCAATCTCGGGGTTCTAAGTCTATATGACTGATAGAAGCCAGAATGATGATAATGCTTCTAAATCTAATGACCTATGGAAGTGATTATTATGTCTGATTGAACAGATCAATCTCGGGGTTCTAAGTCTTTATGACTGATAGAGGCCAGAATAAGGTATATATATGTGGAAAAACTCTGAACAATATGTTCATTCAATTCAGATTTAATGTGAGTATAATATTCAACTTGTTTAAAACTTGTTGAGCTTTCTATAGCTCATCCTTGTAATTATTCTTTTCCTTTGCAGCTTTAGCTGAAATGTCAAAGGTTCTGGAGTTCAATAATGTGAATAGAAAAACTCAATCAATGTAAACTTGTTTATATCCTTGGAAACTCTACTCTGATGTATTAGTAAGTTGGGATTTATTGTAAGCCAATTTAAGAATATATAATGTATTATCATCTTTAACAATTGCTTAGTGTTTACCTTACTAGAACATAGGAAGAAGTACAGTATCTATATGAACCATACATCTGAATTGGGATTATTAAAAGATATTGTGGTTCTCTGATGCACTGAGGTTAGTCGCACCCCTCAGATTCCAAGAACGACCCTAACATTAATACTACGAATGCCAGATAGATGGGAATTATTAATATGAAAGAAATATCCTTGAGATTATAAACCTATTCATCCAAGTGAGGGTATCCCAACACAGTAAATGTTTTGACGATAACTACTGTTCGTTGTGGAATACTGTGAATCTTGGATTGATACGAATTATTATCTTATGGAATATTTATGTGAGAACCAAATCTTCTACAGGGAATCTAGAGAATTTGGGCGTCACACTGTCCACACGCTTAGGGGTTCAAAAATATACATACAATTATAAGTCACGAACTTACCATAAGCATGAGTTTTAAGAACCGCATCTAATCTTAATATCATCTAATCTAATCTTAATTGTCTCTAACTATCAAATATAAACATGGGACAAGAATCACCTTCTCACCATATATATATCGATAGCGCGACACCAACATTCCAATGATTATCCATGCGATAAACCAAGTGTAAGCACAAAACCCCTGCCCATACAAAGGTTTTACAACTCAGTCACCACATAAGTCCTTAGTTGAAATCCCACTTAACTCTATCTTGCTCATAACTTGCTCTTTGGTCGATACGAACTTTCTGTATCTTGCCATTTATACCTCCTCGTGAGTTTATCTCGTACTATATCATAGTACATTCTCTTTATAGCATCAAACTATAACAATTCAATCATTACATACCATCTGTCTTTTACAACTTTAAAAGATCACGTCGTGATCTTATTCTATAATCATCTCCCTTATGATTCTTTTCTTATCTCATGATCTTTTTGTTTTATAAACTTGTTATCCTTCCCATTCATCATATCATATTATAATTTCATTATGCTTTTAAATCTAATAGACTTTGTCTATTCATCATTATTCGTCTTCTTGATTATCGGAGTTAAGTAACTCCTGATTCTTATCTTTATATGTCTTCAAGATTCTTCTTTGAATCTTCTTTTTTATTTATCAATTCTTCCTTTAAGAATTTCTAACTTCATTTGTATTTCTAAATATTTTATTCGAGTTTACTCCTCGTCATTCTCATCTTCTACTTATAACATTTCTTGGACTTAACAACTCATTCTATAACTCTACGTATATGAAAAGAATCACCTTTTCATCATACGTATCCATAACTTTATACTCGGTACACATCGAGTCTCCAACATCGTTCAATATAGTAAGCTAGGTGGTTTCCCACAAATTACCAATAAACTAGCTTCTCGTCTCGTCTACACTGTATTTCACAGCGAGTTAGATCAGTGGCTAGTTCGTATATACCTCCGCTCTCTGAAGGAATCGTTTAGCCCAGATACTATACATCAACCATTAAAGACTACGACTGTACCACTACCTAAACTTAACATATTATTATTATACTTATTATTATTATTAGTTTTATATTTATATTTATTTTATTTTATTTTATTTATTTTTTTCCTCACTACGGTCATAGCCTAATGTACTCTTACCTAAGGTGTATAATCTATCAGCTTTGATACCAATTGTAACCACCCCAAAATTCATACATTTCAACTCTCCAACTCGGTCGCTATCAATACACCTTTATTCTAACTTTACATCATTATCCGATGATACAATCACTAAAAATGCGAAATATTTTAAACTTTTCTGTTACTTTCTATATTTTCCTGAATCACAACCTTTATCATTACATATCTTTGATTCAAATTTATTTCCTGAATCGCTTCATCAAAATTTCTATATAAAATTTTCATCACAAAATAATTTCCATTATACATCGGATTGCTCAACTTTACAACTCAATAATTATGTTACAATTAAAAACATTAAATGCATTTCTCAATTAAAATAAGTAATCTTCTTGAATTGCTATTGATCTCTATTATTTAGTTAGCACGTATCATTACCTTGAAACCTTGACCTGCAACAATGGTTATTTTGCAAGAATAAGCTCGACAGCTCAGCAAGATATAACAGTTTTCATGCATCACGTAACACATAAATAACATGCTCATCTTATACATCAAAATCGTTAAACTAACATATCATACATGTTTAATTCACATAACAAGTTTAAAGATTGAGTATGTTACTCAATCAACATTCTTTACTCAATCAATGTAGCCATAAATTGACTTTAACATTTCATGCTTACAACATATGTAATATCTTTGCAATACAGATTATAACAATTCATCATCAATTGCACATAGCAAATAGGATCTGAAAGACTTGGCTTGATTGGAGATTACCGCTAAAATTTAACTTAAAGTTTCTCCACAATTCCTACATAATCATATTTACATGCACACATATATTAGATAATTGAATATGTTACAAAACATGCATGTATATCCATTAATAATAATTATTAGTTTTACACAAACTAATATTATTTATTCTTACTCAAAACGAATATTAGTTTATTTAGAAACTTAATTCGTTTTAACATTTTTACGCCAAACAAATTAGTTTCGAACTTTGTTTCACGAATAACTCACATCCTTGCATAACGAATGAGCCACTTTGCAATTTTCTCACACCTTTCTCACTTATCGGAAAATTCCTAAATTTCAGTATGTTTTTCATATCATATGAGAATATTTTTTAAAAAATATGAAACCCCCTTTTCGGGTTCATTAGGCAGCCCAAACAGAACGCCAAAAGTGTACGTTCATAACAGTTTTTCACTTTTGTTTCAGCTTTACCTTCTCTTGCTAAAATAGCCATAACTTTTTCGTTTCAAAACATTTTTAAGCGATTCTTGAGCCCACATGAAGCTAACTTTATGGACTAAAACTTCTCTTCAGATCACAAATCCAAATTCCAAACAAATCAGCCCAGAAAATTCGCGCAAGGGATAGGTCTGCACTTGATTTTCTTGATTTAGACAGTTTTGACGCGACTACTTTGAAAGGTCATAACTCTTTGCTTCGAAGTCGGAATTAGTCCGTTCTGGAGTCTATGGAAAGCTTATTAAGTGTAATATAATACCCAAAAGCCCAGAATGTTATAGAACATCTAACTAGTCCCGAATTTGTCTCTTAGGGTCAGTTGTGCACTAATTTTTGTACATACTTCAAATCTTCATAACTTGGTCACCCGTTATCGGAATTAGGTCATTCTTGAGGCTATGGAAAGCTTGTAACATGCTCTACAACACCCCCCTTGAATTTATAATTTTTTAGATTAATTAATTAGTATAAAATTTGGCTCAAAAGTCCCTCAAACTAAGTATTTCATCGTTTAACATGTTTTACGAAAACTTTCACGACGACTTCGATCTAAATCATTTTTAGTCCGTTTTCGATTCTATGGATTCATAATTTATAGAACTACAACATACTAGAAAATCATAGAGCTCTATGGACTCAGCCATTAGTTATCCAGTTGAGTCCGTTTGGACTCTATAGACTCCTACTTCATAGAACTACTAGAAATTTAAAATCTCATAAGAACTAACAAATTAAATACAATATTTAAAGTAATAACAATACCAAAATTTAAGTAAGAAACATACCCGAAAATACGAGTTTCACAAACTGCCTACGCACTAGACGTCAAAATTTAACTAAGGAGGTCTTTATAAAAAGTCCTCCCACAACAAAGCCATTCTCAAAATTGGAGGCCTTATTATTGTTGAATGAAACAAAGGCTCAAGCCCTTCTATTTATAGATTTTGAAAAGGATAAAGTTCTCAATTTAGTCGATGTGAGACTTGGTTTATACTAATTTTTCATATTTTTAACATGTTTAACGTAAATATTCACCACGAACTCATTTCTTAACCAATTCGAACCGTTCAACTTGCGTTGTTTTTATTTTACAGAGGAGAACACCAATCAACCATCAATTTAAAGTTTCCATCACGACTTCATCATTAATTTTAGTCTCAAAGTAAACCAAAAAACACATTACCATCAAAATCCAAATTTCTTTTCTTTAGCATAAATACATGAATTTGATTTCTGAAAAATCATTTCTAGATGACCATTATCAAATTATAAATATCTAATAACATATATAACATCATAACCCACAAATTCATTAACCAAAACTCCAATTTTAAAAGAAAACTCAAGAACACATAAACTAGAAATATAAACTAGATTATGTATCTTTAATTCCTTGTTTAACTTTGTTATATTACACTCATATGTAATATATTACCTCCTTATTTATTAAAATAAATATGCTTACAGTAATTTACTATTTTAATTAAGTGAATTACTCACATTATTTATGAAATTTAATTCATAACAATTCAATCGCCAATCAAGGCATGAAAATCAATTTATATTATTTCATAATATAAATTTTAACTTAATTAAATTAACTAACATTATGTAATTTCTTTAATAGTTTAATTAACTATTAAATCTCATTTTCTCCAACATATGAATATATATACAACTCTCTTTTATATATAAACATTTAATTCTCTTCACACCAAATCACAAAATTTAATATATATATATATATATATATATATATATATATATATATAAACCCAAAACATCTCATAATAAGAATTTTATTTATTAAATTCGTATGTTAATAATTATTGAGAATTCGGGTTGTCACAAATCCTGTTATGAAAAGGATATATGGGGGAACCCTAATCCAATATAAAGATGGATTCTAGCAGGGATGTGAGAACAATATGTATAATGGCTTGACCCTGATCATAAGGTACAAACACAATATTATTATTTTCCAGCAATAGAGTATATTACCTCCATTGTTAACCTTATTCAGCCTGCACTCATTCTCACACCAAAGCTATCCCCCAGCGGCCCAAGCTGTCAAGTTTTTGGTGTTTACTCGTTTTGGGCAGGATTAGACGTGCTTTGGTGATTGGAGCACGTGGACGGATCTTAACGTTAATAGAAACCTCGGATATCCCCCAAAGTGATGGCAGTTGGTCAAGGGATGCTTTCCAAAGGGCATCGACTAGGCCAAGGGCTAAGGCGTAATGCTCAGGGTGTCACGACTTCTATTTATATACCAATATTGTGACACCCCCGAATCCGGGTCCTCTGACCCTGGTCCGGTCGCCACGATACAATACTAACATCCACCTCTAACAACATACGATAACTAAAAATGCGGAATATAATAAACGTACGTCGTTCATTCAAAAGGTGTTACTAGTCCCAAGATTCGATAACCTTAATACATCAATACAAACATACCCTAGAATAAACATTAGGGTTCATATTACATTAACAGTAATTAAACTAGACATAAAGATAAAGTCTGCTCCTTGCAAACCATCCTAAATCTTTCCTTTACCCTTGTCCTTCCCTGAGGGCTCGGGCTTAACTGCAATATAAGTCATGATATAGCAAGAATGAGCAACAAGTTTGCTCAGCAAGTTTAGATACAATAATAAAGGATATATCATGATAAATGGAAAAATATTTGACAACGATTTCAACAAAATGAATATCTTAAAGATTCAACAATATGAATATTAGAACGATTCAATAATATGAATATCTGAACGATTCAACAATATGAATATCTGAACGAATCAGTACGAATAATAGAATGATTCAATAATATGAATATTTGTAAGGTTCAATAACCTGCATGATTCAACACTATGAACATCTGAACAATTCAACAATATGAATATTAAAAGCAAATGTAATAATTGCCTTTAGAATGACTGATAGTCGAGTAGACTCTGAACTATAACTTTCCAATGGGTTCAATAGCTAATTGACCCGTTTTGGAATTACTGGCTTCTGGCTACAGAAACTTAGTACCTCGAGGAGATCAGCCTCGGGCACAACGTGAATATGCATAACACTTAAATCTGCTTACTCGTATCATATATATTAGATACCTGGGCACACTCCTATATATGATGGGTGTTCTATTCCGTCTAAGAATCCTTACCATCAATTAGTTTGGATAGCTTCAAAGAAAATTTTATACACTAGTCTGACCGAGCAAAGGTTCAGACTCTTATTGACACGGTTCAAGAAATTTAGAACCTTGAATAATGTACAAGTCCAAGACTGTACGAGCTCAAATGCACTAAGTGCGGATATCAATAATATCGATGTGGAATAATTGATAAGTAATTAAACCACTAAATAACATGCTTGAAAATAAAGTTCAAGCAATTAAGTAAACAACTTTTGATTCAACAATAACCTACTCAATACAATATGAGAAGGATAGAGAACTTGCACAAAGTGAAGTTTAGAATTTGCACAATATAGGAATTTGTGTAAGTTCGGGGAACTTGCACAATACTCAATGTGTGAAGTTCGGGGAACTTGCAAAATATTCAACGTGTGAAGTTCGGGGAACTTGCACGATAATAGATTTCTTGCATAAAATAAATGCATAGGCTTAGACACTTACAACATCAAAGAGTGAAATTCGGGAAATTTCACCATAATAGATCCCTTGCATAAAGTAAATGCATAGGTTAGGACATTTGCTTACAACGTTCTTTGAGTAAAGTAAACACAAAGATAAGATACTTGCACAATTTACGAGTTTGTATAAGTTTAGAGAACTTTCATAATTAAAGAAATGAAGTTCGAGAATTTGCAAAATAACCAAAGTGTGAAGTTCGGGGAACTTTCACAATAACCAAAGTGTGAAGTTCGGGGAACTTTCACAATACTCAAAATGTGAAGTTCGGAGAACTTTCACAATACTCAAAATGTGAAGTTCGGGGAACTTTCACAATACAATAATAACCTGCTCAAAACAATATGAGAAGGATAGGAACTTGCACAAATAAGGTGAAGTTTAGAATCTCGCTTACTCGAGTAATTGAATAAAGTAGTGCAAGGATTTAAAATATTTGCACAATAAAAGTAGGGTTCGGATACTAGCTTACAATATCCGTTGAATAAAGTAATACAAGGGTCTAGGGTACTTGCATTCAATATCACAATTAAATGAAGTTAGAAAACTTGCCTGTTTGCTCAGCTACAAATAATTCTAGCTTTAATTAAAACTGCGTTGGAACGACCTAGCATTAACAAGTCCGTCTTTTCAATTAGTATAAACTAATACACATACTAGAATTTAGTCACTATATAATTCTATCACATAAGATCACGTTCAATATCAAACATATCATAATATGTTAACAGTTAAAATCCGACTTCAGCAAATTATTTGGGTCTGAAAGTGTCCTGGCGTAACCCTAGCATGCAACTATTTGTCATTAAACCAATACACATGCTTATCAAGTTATAATCTCCCATTCAAAACTAGCATGTTCATCCTAATCCAATTCAGAGTCATGTTTTCATGCCGGTAATTCACATACTTTAAACAATACAAATTCATGCTTCTAAAGTCATGTTATCACATAACAAGGTTAAACAATACTTAATATGTATGCTTGAGTATACTATACAAATATACTTTAATCATCATAATTCATGTCTTAGGAATCCACTTTCTATGAGTATGCATGCATAGTTGAAATCTGTGTTTAACCAAGTGCGGTTCATGTTAATATGTCTATAGGCATAATGACATCCTAATAAACATGCTTGCATGATCATAATACAATTCACATGGTAATCAATGCTAATTAGCTTCCACATTCTAAGTTTCCATTTGCAAAGTACACTAAGTCAAAAAGACAACACACAGGTCACAATAATTTAAAGGGCATACAATATAATTCCTAATTACAAGCTATCAAGTAGAGCACATACATATAATCCATGTACATTATTTTAACACCGAATATAAAGCAAGTGGGTATTATTATAATAATAACTGTTATTATAATTATAATAACTTATTGAAAGTATTATCAATTAATAATGTTTATTGATATAAGGTAAGGTGATAGGGTATTCATAAAAGTTTTCCTACCCACATCATGTCACATGCTCTAAGTACACATTACACTTATCAATCTCACATAATACAATTACGGTTACTATATAGTCTATATATAATAGCCTTATCAAAGGTCACCTTGTACTATAATATATAGTTAACTATCATATATTAAAGGTTTAATATAACACATGCTTGTATAAAAAAAATAATAAATGACGTAAATATATTTATTAATCTCTTACTCATTAATTATTAGTTATTCAAAATAATTAATCAACATACTCCCAATTAATTACTCATTATTATTTCTCCATAATAATTATTAATCAACAACAATAATAATTTCATACGTTATCAATTAATTACTCTCAAATAATTAATTAATCACGATTAACTCTCTACACTATACTCAAGAAATATGAATATATAATTACTAACACTTTTATCAATACTCTGATATAAAAGTCTCAGGGTTAATCTACTAATTTAAATAACCATTAGTGATTCCCTTTAATAAAAATTCTAGCATTTATTTGCATAGGTTAAATTCACATAAGCACATAACCACATAAGGTTTAAATAAGTTTGAAAAATTAACTCTCAAAAATTTTAAATCACAGATAAAATTAATAAGAAGCTTAAAATTCCTGGTCGTTACGTCCCTCCCCCCTTATAAAAATTCCGTCCTCAGAATTGTAAAAATTAGGTTACTCCAATAAAAACAGATAATTCGCTCTTATCACTTAGATAATCTCTACCGTTTGCTGTACCACTTCTGGTCCCGACAATCGACGTTCACCTACTTCGTCTCAACACAACGATGCTCGACACTCTTCCATAAAATGCTTCTAGCAAAATCTCTTCTCTTAGTTCTAGTACTAACGGTACCCAAATTCGTCCTTCAAATCTTAGCAGTTTAGTTCTATCAACCTTAAATTTCAACTCATCACCTTTAGCTAATCGCTTCTTGATGTTATCACAAACTTCGTCCTTCTCTTGTGCCTCCTTAACCTTATCTAATAACGTCGGGCTTACTGACACTGTAAATAATCTCTCTTTGGTCTCCATCGGATACTTAACCTCTAAGTCTAGTCTTTCAAAAATCTTTCACTAATTCTTCTGAATGGTCAACCTCGATAAATTTCCTCTGCCTTTCCTATCTAAGGCATATGCCACTACATTTGCTTTGCCTGGATGGTACAAAATCTCACAATCAAAATTTTTGATCAATTTTAGCCATCGGCGTTGCCTCATGTTTAACTCCTTCTGTGTGAAGATATATTTCAGACTCTGTATATATCTCCCATTTCTCACCCTACAAATAATGCTTCCAAAACTCCAAGGCAAAAACTATGGTTGCTAAATCTCGTTTGGGAATACATCCATGAATTCCCTTCAAATCGGTATAAAAGTTCCTATGAATGTATTCTACGGGGATAACTTCCTTGTTTGCTACTTCTACGCTCATAGGGTGTTCTAATTCCTCACGGGGTGAGTCTAACTGTTTAGTAAATTCTTCAGAAACAAAAGAGCAGGTGGCACCTGAATTGAATAACACATATGCATCTATATAATTGATTGGGATGATACCTGACACCTCGTCCTTGTTGTTGCGGTTACCGCTAGCTGCAATGCCCTTTTTCTTCGGGCAGTCCTTGATTTGATGGTCTGTGGCTCTACACGCGAAACATCCTCCTTTTGGCTTATTCGAACATTGAGGAGCCATGTGCCCCGGTTGTCCACAATGATAACATGCGTTCTTCATCTTCATGCATTCCCCCGAGTGGTTCCTTCCACCGTTACTGCACTTTAAACTTTTCTTAGCCTCTCCCCCGGATTTTCTACCTCTGGATGATTGGCTCTCCATCCATTTTCGTTTGTTGGGGTTGCTGCCTCCTCTGTTTCCCCCTTTCGATCCTTCTTGGCCGGTCTTCTTATCTTGTTTAAATCGCTCTATGGCTTCAATGCCTCCTTCGGCAATGGTAGCCTCTTCCAAAAGATCAGAAAAAGTCTTAATCTTTAATACATCTATTGCCTTCTGCACCCATGGTTTCAATCCTAATTCAAATCTCTCTGTTTTCCTGGACTCCGTATCCACCTGATGCGAGGTGAATCGAACCAACTCGTTAATTCTTGCCGCGTTCTCCGCGACTGACATACCTCTTTGTCTCAGCTCCAGAAACTTAACTTCCATATCTTGTTGCGTATTCTCTGAAAAGAAATTCTTAAATCTGTCCCACATAATAACTCCTTCGCCTGCCAGTCCTTTATTGGGTTCCCACCAATTATTAGCTTCGCCCTTCATCATGAATGTGGCAAAACTCGTCTTCTGTGCCTCGGCCACCCGTGCGACCTCAAACACCTTCTCAATATCTTCTATCCATGTTTGGGCTTCAATTAGGTTCAAGGTTTCCCAGAATTCCAGTGGTCCTACCAATTTAAAGTCCTTAAAGCTAGCCAGGTAATGTCCTGGCTGCTCAGCTGCTGGCGGGGTTATGTTCTGCATTGCTTCTGTTAATAGGTTAACGAAGTTCTGCATTGGGTCGACATCTCCCCCTTCAACATTGCTAACAGATCCTTCCTCCCTCTGGTTCTGCAAAAATCTCCTAGGCGGCATGATCCTGAGGAAAGGAAGAAAACCTTAGTCTTTACGTGATATGCTATTCAAGTTAGCATTAAGAAGTTTAGGACGTCTATCAATCATAGCTGATTTAAATAAACAACTTCAGTATCACAGTAAGACTCGATGGATATCCTCAATCCATCACCTACAAACTCTACTTGAGTTTTCTACTAAGGTTATAACTTAGGTTTCGCATTCCTAACGTTTATAACCTAAAGCTTTGATACCAACCTGTGACACCCCCGAATCCGGGTCCTCTGACCCTGGTCCGGTCGCCACGATACAATACTAACATCCACCTCTAACAACATACGATAACTAAAAATGCGGAATATAATAAACGTACGTCGTTCATTCAAAAAGTGTTACTAGTCCCAAGATTCGATAACCTTAATACATCAATACAAACATACCCTAGAATAAATATTAGGGTTCATATTACATTAACAGTAATTAAACTAGACATAAAGATAAAGTCTGCACCTTGCAAACCATCCTAAATCTTTCCTTTACCCTAGTCCTTCCCTGAGGGATCGGGCTTAACTGCAATATAAGTCATGATATAGCAAGAATGAGCAACAAGTTTGCTCAGTAAGTTTAGATACAATAATAAAGGATATATCATGGTAAATGGAAAAATATCTGAAAACAATTTTAACAAAATGAATATCTTAAAGATTCAACAATATGAATATTAGAACGATTCAATAATATGAATATCTGAACGATTCAACAATATGAATATCTGAACGAATCAGTACGAATAATAGAATGATTTAATAATATGAACATTTGTAAGGTTCAATAACCTGCATGATTCAACACTATGAACATCTGAACAATTCAACAATATGAATATTAAAAGCAAATGTAATAATTGCCTTTAGAATGACTGATAGTCGAGTAGACTCTGAACTATAACTTTTCAATGGGTTCAATAGCTAATTGACCCTTTTTGGAATTACTGGCTTCTGGCTACAGAAACTTAGTACCTCGAGGAGATCAGCCTCGGGCACAACGTGAATATACATAACACTTAAATCTGCTTACTCGTATCATATATATTAGATACCTGGGCACACTCCTATATATGAGGGGTGTTCTATTCCGTCTAAGAATCCTTACCATCAATTAGTTTGGATAGCTTCAAAGAAAATTTTATACACTAGTCTGACCGAGCAAAGGTTCAGACTCTTATTGACACGGTTCAAGAAATTTAGAACCTTGAATAATGTACAAGTCCAAGACTGTACGAGCTCAAATGCACTAAGTGCGGATATCAATAATATCGATGTGGAATAATTGATAAGTAATTAAACCACTAAATAACATGCTTGAAAATAAAGTTCAAGCAATTAAGTAAACAACTTTTGATTCAACAATAACCTACTCAATAGAATATGAGAAGGATAGAGAACTTGCACAAAGTGAAGTTTAGAATTTGTACAATATAGGAATTTGTGTAAGTTTGGGGAACTTGCATAATACTCAATGTGTGAAGTTCGGGGAACTTGCAAAATATTCAACGTGTGAAGTTCGGGGAACTTGCACGATAATAGATTCCTTGCATAAAATAAATGCATAGGCTTAGACACTTACAACATCAAAGAGTGAAATTCGGGGAATTTCACCATAATAGATCCCTTGCATAAAGTAAATGCATAGGTTAGGACATTTGCTTACAACGTTCTTTGAGTAAAGTAAACACAAAGATAAGATACTTGCACAATTTACGAGTTTGTATAAGTTTAGAGAACTTTCATAATTAAAGAAATGAAGTTTGAGAATTTGCAAAATAACCAAAGTGTGAAGTTCGGGGACCTTTCACAATAACCAAAGTGTGAAGTTCGGGGAACTTTCACGATACTCAAAATGTGAAGTTCGGAGAACTTTCACAATACTCAAAATGTGACGTTCGGGGAACTTTCACAATACAATAATAACCTGCTCAAAACAATATGAGAAGGATAGGAACTTGCACAAATAAGGTGAAGTTTAGAATCTCGCTTACTCGAGTAATTGAATAAAGTAGTGCAAGGATTTAAAATATTTGCACAATAAAAGTAGGGTTCGGATACTAGCTTACAATATCCGTTGAATAAAGTAATACAAGGGTCTAGGGTACTTGCATTCAATATCACAATTAAATGAAGTTAGAAAACTTGCCTGTTTGCTCAGCTACAAATAATTCTAGCTTTAATTAAAACTGCTGTTGGAACGACCTAGCATTAACAAGTCCGTCTTTCCAATTAGTATAAACTAATACACATACTAGAATTTAGTCACTATATAATTCTATCACATAAGATCACGTTCAATATCAAACATATCATAATATGTTAACAGTTAAAATCCGACTTAAGCAAATTGTTCGGGTCTGAAAGTGTCCCGGCGTAACCCTAGCATGCAACTATTTGTCATTAAACCAATACACATGCTTATCAAGTTATAATCTCCCATTCGAAACTAGCATGTTCATCCTAATCCAATTCAGAGTCATGTTTTCATGCCGGTAATTCACATACTTTAAACAATACAAATTCATGCTTCTAAAGTCATGTTATCACATAACAAGCTTAAACAATACTTAATATGTATGCTTGAGTATACTATACAAATATACTTTAATCATCATAATTCATGCCTTAGGAATCCACTTTCTATGAGTATGCATGCATAGTTGAAATCTGTGTTTAACCAAGTGCGGTTCATGTTAATATGTCTATAGGCATAATGACATCCTAATAAACATGCTTGCATGTTCATAATACAATTCACATGGTAATCATTGCTAATTAGCTTCCACATTCTAAGTTTCCATTTGCAAAGTACACTAAGTCAAAAAGACAACACGGTACATGTAAAGTATCTCGTAACCGTTACTCACATGTATTATAATGCATACAATAAGTTACATACATGTATTTAAGTGGTCACAATCTAAAAGACACAAGTCTTGGTTAAGTTCTCTTTTCAAAGTTCTTAAGTTTCACTTTTGAAAATGTCTTAACTTACGGTCAAGTATACTAGTATGTTCTATCATATTAGTCTTAGTTCTCATGTTTATATAGAACACATGATCATGATCATGAAATCAAAATTCATACATACTACATATACGTCAAAGTTCATATTCAAAGCTTATGTTGATGTTAGTAACGTTCAATATTAAGGTCCACATTTCAAGTTATATTATGATACCTATATACACAATGTAATACATCTCTCATACATCTCTACATTATAATATCATGTCTGAAAAATCAGAATGTCGACATGTCAAAGTTTGTTTTCAAAACTTTTATTTTTGTTAGGAATGTGTACTAGTTAGGTTCATACGTTCTCTTTACAACATAAAACATATATACATCAATTAACATGCATTTCATGCCTTCCTAGGTCATACTAACACGTCTCAAAAGTCAGAATATATCTGTGACATTTCTATACCAAAGTCCCCTTTTAAAACTCAACATTCATTTTGAAAACCATGCCCATGTTAACATGTTTGTTTAAATCAATGCAAGAAAACTATCACACAACAGCACTGATGCAGAAAATAAAAATCTGAATTGCAGGGCCTGCGCAGCTGCGCTGCAACCAGGCATAAACCCGGCGCAGCTGCGCCGGCTCCTGCTCCAACCCAGACTGAACTGCTTCGGCAGTTCCTGAAAATCCCAACTCAGAAACTCTTACGCATTCATTCCAAACCAGTCACAGTATATAACTAACATGCTTACTAACTTACAAGCATACTTTATAGCTCAATTAACATCTAACTTGCAAAAATCAAGAACTGTGCTAATGAAGAACAAGAATAGAAATTTACAGGAATTGAAAAGATGGAGTTATACCTCTGTTATTAGGGACTTGCTGCTATCTCTCACTCTCTCAATTCACAGACTCTCACTAGCAACTCTACTAATTCTATACTTGTATGGAAATCTCAGCAATTGTAATAGAGAAGGAAGAGAGTTAATTTATAGAAAATTTCAATATCCGGTTCTAGACATTGTTCCTCAAATCAAACTAATGGGATATGCAATTAGCTAATGGTTATCAAATAGTGGGTGAGGAGTTAGTATAACTCATCATAATCTCCACTCCCCCATGATCATTGCTATAGCTGTGAGGAAATTGAGAAGAGATAGAGTAGGCTAGCTTCTTGCTTTCACGTGAAGAGAGAAATTGGGCTCATATTATGGGACAAAGCTATTCCAGCAATCTAGCAAGTGGGTGTATAGTGTATGCTAACACTTGGTTATTAAATTTGTATACACAATTCATTTCATATAACATAGGTCACAATAATTTAAAGGGCATACAATATAATTCCTAATTACAAGGTATCAAGTAGTGCACATACATATAATCCATGTACATTATTTTAACACCGAATATAAAGCAAGTGGGTATTATTATAATAATAACTGTTATTATAATTATAATAACTTATTGAAAGTATTATTAATTAATAATGTTTATTGATATAAGGTAAGGTGATAGGGTATTCATAAAAGTTTTCCAACCCACATCATGTCACATGCTCTAAGTACACATTACACTTATCAATCTCACATAATACAATTACGGTTACTATATAGTCTTTATATAATAGCCTTATCAAAGGTCACCTTGTACTATAATATATAGTTAACTATCATATATTAAAGGTTTAATATAACACATGCTTGTATAAAAAAATAATAAATGACGTAAATATATTTATTAATCTCTTACTCATTAATTATTAGTTATTCAAAATAATTAATCAACATACTCCCAATTAATTACTCATTATTATTTATCCATAATAATTATTAATCAACAACAATAATAATTTCATACGTTATCAATTAATTACTCTCAAATAATTAATTAATCACGATTAACTCTCTACACTATACTCAAGAAATTTGAATATATAATTACTAACACTTTTATCAATACTCTGATATAAAAGTCTCAGGGTTAATCTACTAATTTAAATAACCATTAGTGATTCCCTTTAATAAAAATCCTAGCATTTATTTTCATAGGTTAAATTCACATAAGCACATAACCACATAAGGTTTAAATAAGTTTGAAAAATTAACTCTCAAAAATTTTGAATCACAGATAAAATTAATAAGAAGCTTAAAATTCCTGGTCGTTACAAATATAGTTAGGCAGGGCTGGAATGGGCTATCTTAGTGGTTCTAAACACCAGAATCCTCACAATTATATGCATACCCACATGATGATTCTCCTCAAGCCGAACCTCACTGAGGCAGGGTTCAAGGAACCGTTAAAGAAGATCCCCATCAGTGCCTTGAATCTCTTGATACCCCAGGTCAATAAAAGTGGAGATGATAAATCCTATGAGAAAAGACATCTTGAAGATGAGGCTATGGAGGCTAGAGAGGCCAAAAATAAGAAGTTTATAGAGGAGATTCAGTTGCGATTTTTGTGCAATTTTAGCCTCGTCGAAGGTGCTCCTAAGGATTCATCTAGACTAGATCCAATAGATAATCATCCCGATGTCCCGGTCATTAACTGGAAGAATGTTAACATCCCAAAAAATGATCCTGGGTTTAGTTCAGAATCAGTCATGGTTATCCTCAGAGACAGCAGTGACTACGGCGACACCTCCATCTCATCTATCCTTGAAGATCTGACTACCAGTAATTGGTCGATCACTCCTCGGATCATCCGGAAAGGGTAAAAGTAGAAAGTGATCTGTTAGCGGGGAGACTATCTGTTATATTTCAGTCTATTTTATTATATCTGCAACTTGTTATTGCATTTGGTCATATTAACTACTGAACCTTTTTGTAATTGACAATTGTTTTATATATATTAAGCGACCAAATTTTCTTCTCAAGTTTCAAAATTTTAATATTTCTAGCCCTGTCCTTGACTTGTCAAATTCGAGTAGTGACTAAGATTTTGATATAGAATTGGACATTGACTTGATGGGGATTGAGCAAGAAGCAGTAAACGATGATGAGGTGCCTGAGAAAATTAAAGGATGGGTCGAAGATAGACCCAACCCCAACCTTGAGCAGACCACCACCATAAACATTGGAAATCCTGATCACCCTAAAGATCTACATATTGGAACCAACCTTCCCTCTAGCCAAGAAAAAGACTTAATTAACCTCCTAACCCAGATCCAAGATGTTTTTGCTTGGTCTTGTGAAGATATGATAGGTTTGTCAACAGACATAGTCCTCCATCAGTTACCAGTTAAAGAGGGATTCAAACCAG
This sequence comes from Panax stipuleanatus, assembly GCA_020205555.1. NCBI lineage: Eukaryota > Viridiplantae > Streptophyta > Magnoliopsida > Apiales > Araliaceae > Panax > Panax stipuleanatus. Next base: position 58,221,356 of record CM035122.1, read on the forward strand.
TTAAGCAGAAGCTAAGAAGGTTGAAACCATAATAGAGCCTGAAGGTCAAAGAGGAAAGTATCAAACAGTTTAATGCGGGTATTATTATGGTATCAACCTACCCCGAGTGGTTATTTAATGTGGTCCCAGTGCTGAAGTCTGGGGGAAAGGTGCGAGTCTGTGTAGATTATAGAGATCTCAACAAGGCCAACCTTAAAGATGACTTCACAGTACCATTCATCCATGTGTTGATAGATAACACGACGCAATACGAGTTGTACTCCTTTGTCGATTGCTTCCCCGGATACCACCAGATTATGGTTGCTGAAGAGGGTAATACCCGAGAATTTTATAAATAATTTTAGTAATAAAACAAAGGTAATTACAATTATTTGTGTGCATGTATATATATATATATATATGTGTGTGTGTGGCATGGGACTAATAATTCAATTTAAATTGAATCATGTGTGAAATGATTAAGTAATGTGGTAATGATGATAATAAGCTTAGATAAGCTTAAGTGTTAAGCCTTGTGTGGAATAATTAAATTCCTAATTGGACTAATTGGGTCATGATAATAATAAGGTATTGGACTAGTAGTATTATTCAAGCCCAATAATAATTATGTGATATACTTGCAAGTATTGGAAATGTGGCCCAAGGAATTTCATTGGTAGACTAATGCTAGAGTCCATGTGTATTAGTATTTGTTCCTGGCCCAACTTAATTTGGCTTGAGACTAGCCCAATGTAAAATGGTATATAGGATATAATTACATATGTATATAAAGTTATATGTATATATATGAGTATATGTATGTATGTGGGAGTATATATATAGGTATATATACATATAGGTGTGTATATGTATATGTAGTGGCTAGGAAAGGACCAAAAATATACATTATATATATACTACCCCCTAACCGACCCCCTGATGAGTGGAATTTATACCCGCGAATCGGATACTTTATGTCTTAAATAGTTGCCTGATCTTCGTAGTTTTTATATAGTTTTATATGTATATAGTATTATTATGCTTAACCGACGTATTGCAGGGCTTTACAGGACTTTTCTAGCTTTTGGGGGACAAAATGAGCAATTTACATACATTGGCGCTGCAGCGCCTATGCTATGCCTTCATCTCGCGCCGTAGCGCCACCCACCTGTCCAACCTGACGTCACCATGGTGCTGCAGCGCCCCTGATCCTTCATGGACTTGCGCTGCAGCGTGGCCATCGGTCTTTTGATTTTACCATGGCGCCGCAGCGCCATTTATAAGTTTATTGCCCGTGCCGCAGTGCGACCTTCGGTGCCCTGGCAGAGAAGGCTTGCTTTTGACCTAGCTAAAGAGAACAAGAGATATAAAAATCAAGGGAGCCTCTGCATAGAAAAAAGGATAAGAGGAGGAAGACTGAGATAGAATTGGTTAGCTTAGTTTAGGATAGATTAGATCTCTTTTGTACTTTCTCTCTCTATTTCTTAGTTAATGTTTGTAAATATAGATTAGATAGATTAGGGTAAAGTCTGGGATTTCGTTGGAGCAACAAGAGCAGTGAGCTATACGGATTGGAGAGCTTGAAAGGAGCGGAATGCTTGGAGACTGAAGAGCCTTGACAGAGTTTATTCTTATCCATTTATTTCCTCTAATTTTGTAATCCATAAATATTGTCTTTTTTGCTACTTATATTTTGTTCAATAGCTATGAACTAAGTATTGGCTCTAAGGTTATAATGGAACCCTTTGTTAGTTAAATTAACTGTCTTATCTCTTTGGTTGGCACCATATGGTTTGGTTTAATATATTCATGCTTAATGATTCTCGCTAAGATCTTAGTGATGATTTTGGTAATCTATATGATATCGAAAGAAGGATTATAGATTTACACCTAAATATATTGGCATGTGATTATTAGTTTCGACTGCATAAGTTGTGCGTAGAATAGACATATATCTGTGTGCCACGTGTGACCTAATTGGGAACTTATGCTTAAATCCTTGTTAGGTTAATTCGCATAGACATGTGTAGGATTATCACCTAGCTTGGACGTTATTTTCTGTTCTATTCCCTATCGGGTGGATTTGGAGAGGATATGTTTGTGCATACCTCGACAGAGGTGTATGAGCACCTGTGTGTTCTCGATCGACAAACTGTCATGACCATTAAGACCAAAGAGAGAAGGGTGGGAAGTTTGATGAAGCGTAGCACGCCAGGTGTTCGACGGAATGCCTGTATGGGGAGAAATTGTAACCTTAGCTTGTAATTCCTTCGATTACCATTTGTTATCCGTTTACTTGCTTTAATAATTAGTTATAACTAGTTTAACCACACTCCTATTAGTTTACTGTTCGAATAAGACTTAAGCGATGCAAAGTTGGTATTTGGTAAATATTAGTGATAGTTCCTCGTGGGTACGACACTTTTCTTATCACTGTATTACTTGTTAGACTGCGTATACTTGCGCGTGTTTAGTGATCGGTTTTTCGTCCAACAAGTTTTTGGCGCCGCTGCCGGGGAACTATTTTTCTAATATTGTCCAATATTGATTTAAATCAATTTAGTCTTAATTTGAACTTGTATATATTTCTTTTATTTGTTTGATCTTCCTTTTTGTTTTTAAGTTTGTAGGATATGGACGATAAATGTTATCAATGGCCTTATGAGAGGACGACTCAACCAAGCTTGGAAGAAGGACTCGAGCAATTGCGAGTTCAAATTGCAAATGTCTTGAGGTTTTCTGATAATCTTGAATGTCAGTCCACTCAGACTGCCTACTGTCAGGAACGAGCTGACATTGAACCGATTTCCTATCATCCAAACTGTCAGGGTTACCCAAACTCTTGGGACTACAGTCAAGAGCAATATCATGATCCGAATTACTCATATCCGAATCAATTTGAATATCCATCTCCTCCGCAGTATAAGGTGACATTCCAACCCAATGAGAGCTTTTCGGCAAACTTAACAGAAGAAGAGAAAAGGCTTGAAGAGCTCCTCACCAACTTTATAGAAAGAAATGAGGTTCGAATGGCAAGCCAAGACGCCGCATTGCAAAGCCTCGAAAATCAATTGGGACAACTCGTCAATGCCATCATAAATCTACCTCAGGGCAATCTACCGGTCATAACCGATCTCAACGATGAAGCAGTAGAGCATTGCACGGTGGGTACGTAAGGAGAAGGCGATGAGTCTCACAAAGTTGTTGAGGGTGATGTCATAGTGCAAATTGTCCAACAGGTGGAGCCTGAAGTTGGAGAGAAGAGGATAAAGAGTGGTTGTATTGTCAAGACTAATCAACAACCGGAAACCACGCTCACGATTGTGGAAACCCTGGAGGGCCCACTAACGCACAAAGAACGCTTTCAACTTGATGAAAAAGGTGAATTATTGGATAATTCTAGTTGTGAAAGATTCTTCGTGCCGATGGGTGAAGAAAACGAGGATGATCAATCATCCATGTCCGCCACAACTTTAAAGGAATTGACAAATAGGCGGCATAAAATGGTCATTTTTGCTTATGAGCCGGATTAAGCGGCATCGGTATAGTCAAGCCGACGACTTTAAAACAAGCGCTTGGTGGGGAGGCAACCCCATCTCAGTATCAATTTTCTCTATTTTTCTTTACTTATGTCTAGTTTATATTGTGTCTTTTCTTTTTACCATGTAAACATGGTTGCCAATACGTATGTTTTTGTGATTATAGGATGTAGGCAGCATGTTATTTAGTATGTTGCTAGTGTATATCTTAGTTAGAAATTAGTATCTAGCATGTTGTTTACTTAGTATGATATCTGTGTAATATAGGTGCTAATACATGGTTTTTGTGCAGAAAAACTCAGATACAAGGCTGGCGCCGCAGTGCCAACATATACACTGAACTCCGCGTCGCAGCGCCATCCTATTAATTCAAATTTCCTATCCCGCGCCGAAGCGCCCAGGAACAAAGGGGGACTCGCGCCGCAGCGCCAAGGGTGAGACCAAGCTACTGACAAGTCGCACCGCGACGCCAATCAAAGAAGTAATGCTAGCGCCGCAGCGCTGGTAGAGAATTTTGGTTTTTAAAAACACAACTGAAGCCAGCAGTTGTGCCCATTACCTCCCATTTCGCTCGACTCATCTCAGCAGTATAAGCAACCCAACCGTCCCTTTTCTCCACAAAACCCCCACCCTTTGCATAACACAACCGACTCACGACAACATTCACAAAATCGTCAAGTCAGGCGAGAATCCAAAAGGACATCAACAGCAAACTAGGGTTTTCCCCCTTCAAGGTATTTTATTTGGATTTCAGCCATTCACTAAGATAGATAGAATTGTTGGGTTGGTGCTTTGTTGGTGTTTTTCTTGTTGTGTGATTTGGGTGATTTCCACTGACGAAAATCGGGAAAGAGCACTGTCAAGCAAGGGCTGTCCAAATTGGACTTTCAGAACGCACACAAGGTATTTAATAATTTACCTAAGAGAGAAATTTGACTGTTTTGGCTTAAAATTAGTGGGTTTGATAGGGGATTTGCTGCCTATTTCTTTAAGGGTTGCTTCTATAGAGAGTGGCATTGCTTAGGTACTATTTTTGTTCACGCCAACTGAAAATTTTGACATGGCATCAAATAGGCAACGACTGAGCGTCGGCGGTTCCTTCTCCGCAGCACCAACGGCATGGGACAACACCAAATTTGTTAACGAAGAGGCATGGAAACGTTACAAAAGCTCCTTTGTCGCACGGAATTTGATTCCCAAAAGGGGTTTGAGGCCTGACAAAATAATAGATGGCGAGTTGTTAGCCATGATTGCGGGTCGCCAGTGGGTGCACTTCACAAAACCACCCGAATCGGCCATTGTTTCTGTGGTCAGAGAGTTCTATGCAAATGCCAGTCTTGAAGGTCCTGCTGTTGTTCAAGTTAGGGGGTGGTCAGTGGCGTTTGGAAGCCAAGCCATCAATGCATTATTCTGAACGTGGACATCGGAGTTCTCATCCATGAGTCCATCTTGAAGGCGATCAAGAGTAACATCTCTATGGGGCTTCCACATCCATCCTTGATCACCCGGCTGTGCAAGAGGGCAGGTATCCATTGGGGGCCAGAAGAGATAGCTTTGCCGCCCATGTCAGTCATTGACCATCAGACCATCTCACGCTTCGATATGTGGGACGGGGATATTTCTCATGTTAGAGGCGAAGGATTCGGGCCACCTACTGAGCCACCTCCTACAGCAGAGCCTTCGCAGCCACCAGACACAGGCCCAGCTTCACAGGGACTACTGGCAGAAATCATGGCATCCCTCACCCTGCTACATCAGAACCAGGACGCCAATGCTCAGAGGCAGCAAAGGCACATAGCAGCGGTGGCCTTGAGGCAAGACATAGCGATGCAGTATCAGGCTGAGCTGGTCAACATGATGCAGAGCATATACACCGTGTATAGTGGCGAGGATTCTGAGTTCACGCCATTCCAGTTCCCAGAGCCTCCTGTCTTCCCACCATACCCTCCACCATCACCGCCAGTCGAAGCTGACGAGGACGCTGCTGCTGCCGAGTGACCAGACTTCAGAGAAGCCCTCTTGTTTAGATTGATATATGTTTAGCAATGAGGGCATTGCTCACCTTAAGTTTGGGGGTGTTATGTTTTATTATCTATTTTATTTATGTCTATTGCCATGATAGGTTGCTATTTTAGTACTTTGCTTATGTTTTTTATCAGGATTGTAGTGCAGTCATTTTAAACTGCGGTATTATATTTTGGGTTTATTATGATGGATTCCATGAACAGTTTTTGGTTATTTATTAACGCTTTGATTATTATTAGCATGTTTGTGGTTTATAGCCATCTTTTTGGGGCTTGTACAGATTTAGATGCTTGTGCCATGTGAATGGCCTTATTCCTCTATTTTGAGCTGTTATTATGCAAGGGTTTTATATTTTTCACTAATTTTTGATCGTGGCTAATGACAGGCGCCATGTAATTCTGTCTATTTCTTAGAGTCGTGTCAAGCATATAGGAATCAGGGGTTGTTCAATCGATAAGTTGAGACTGTTATTGATCCGTCTTTTTTAGCAAGCACCGACCAACTGTGTTAACTAGTTATTTTTCGAATTTAGTTCGCCTGTTTATTGCTTTGGGAGTATGTTCACTCTTATAAACTTTCATTGTTACAAGGTAATAAAAGACTTCGACGCATATACAGTTTTGGATCTTGGATTCTGGCATGTTGACAAATAAAAAAGAAAAAATAAATTAAAAAGGAGATTAAATATCGAAAGTCTTGCGGTGGGTCGAGATGGAGCGTAAAATGCACTCGCCTATAAACGCAGGACCGATGTTGAGATGGAGCATAAAATGCACTCGTCAAATAATCTTCAGATTTTGTAAAGTCTAATTTGGCTTATGTTAATTACGTGGCCTTTGCTGCTCGTGTTCCACACCTAGTGCCCTAAAGTCATCAGACTTGGGAGTCACTGATCAAAAGCTCATTAATGGGTAGCTCTATTTAGCCTAAGGTAATTAAGGACTGTCCGAGTCAGATTTTACTGTCTTCATGCTAGAGCCTTTTGATCTCTTCCTGCGCTTGCATCTTAGTCTTAATGCTTGTTGAATGTTTAAGTTGCGAAGTGTGCGTATTGGTTTCAACAATCGACTGTGCGAGCTTATTTGAGCTATGATTAGTTAGGATGGTTGGTCTCCACACACACACATAGAATGGATCGAATACAGTCTTATGCTTGATATTGAATGAACTCTTACTAATATCTGTGTTTGCCCTGTTCTCTGGGAGTAGCTATGTTCGAGCTTAGAAGCCACGATACTAGTATACAGTTTTATTTTTCTTTCGCGTGTGTTTTGCTATTGTGAGTTTTGTGTTAGATAGTTTGCTCGAGGAAAAGCAAAGACTTAAGTTTGGGGGTATTTGATGAGTGGAATTTATACCCGCGAATCGGATACTTTATGGCTTAAATAGTTGCCTGATCTTCGTAGTTTTTATATAATTTAATATATATATAGTATTATTATGCTTAACCGACGTATTACAGGGCTTTACAGGACTTTTCTAGCTTTTGGGGGACAAAATGGGCAATTTACATACACTGGCGCCGCAGCGCCTATGCCATGCCTTCATCTCGCGCCGCAGCGCCACCCACCTGTCCAACCTGACGTCACCATGGTGCTGCAACGCCCCTGATCCTTCATGGACTTGCGCTGCAGCGTGGCCGCCGATCTTTTGATTTTACCATGGCGCCGCAGCGCCATTTATAAGTTTATTGCCCGTGCCGCAGTGCGACCTCTGGTGCCCAGGCAGAGAAGGCTTGCTTTTGACCTAGCTAAAAAGAAAAAGAGATATAAAAATCAAGGGAGCCTCTGCATAGAAAAAAGGAGAAGAGGAGGAAGACTGAGATAGAATCGGTTAGCTTAGTTTAGGATAGATTAGATCTCTTTTGTACTTTCTCTCTCTATTTCTTAGTTAATGTTTATAAATATAGATTAGGGTAAAGTCTGGGATTTCCTTGGAGCAACAAGAGCAGTGAGCTATACGGATTGGAGAGCTTGAAAGGAGCGGAATGCTTGGAAACTGAAGAGCCTTGACAGAGTTTATTCTTATCCATTTATTTCCTCTAATTTTGTAATCCATAAATATTATCTTTTTTGCTACTTATATTTTGTTCAATAGCTATGAACTAAGTATTGGCTCTAAGGTTATAATGGAACCCTTTGTTAGTTAAATTAACTGTCTTATCTCTTTGGTTGGCACCATATGGTTTGGTTTAATATATTCATGCTTAATGATTCTCGCTAAGATCTTAGTGATGATTTTGGTAATCTATATGATATCGAAAGAAGGATTATAGATTTACACCTAAATATATTGGCATGTGATTATTAGTTTCGACTGCATAAGTTGTGCGTAGAATAGACATATATCTGTGTGCCACGTGTGACCTAATTGGAACTTATGCTTAAATCCTTGTTAGGTTAATTCGCATAGACATGTGTAGGATTATCACCTAGCTTGGACTGTTATTTTCTAGTTCTATTCCCTATCGGGTGGATTTGGAGAGGATATGTTTGTGCATACCTCGACAGAGGTGTATGAGCACCTGTGTGTTCTCGATCGACAAACTGTTATGACCATTAAGACCAAAGAGAGAAGGGTGGGAAGTTTGATGAAGCGTAGCACGCTAGGCGTTCGACGGAATGCCTGTGTGGGGTGAAATTATAACCTTAGCTTGTAATTCCTTCGATTACCATTCGTTATCCTTTTACTTGCTTTAATAATTAGTTATAACTTGTTTAACCACACTCCTATTAGTTTACTGTTCGAATAAGACTTAAGCGATACAAAGTTGGTATTTGGTAAATATTAGTGATAGTTCCTCGTGGGTACGACACTTTTCTTATCACTGTATTACTTGTTAGACCGCGTATACTTGCGCGTGTTTAGTGATAAGTTTTCCGTCCAACACCCCCCCTCCCCTAGACTAGAAGTGCTAATTTTTGTGGCTTAATAAGCTCACAAGTTAAGTCTATATGGGTGGAATGATGATTTAGTACTAGGAATAGTGTGAGTTGGTGAAGCTTTTCACCAACTCCACTTTTACCCTTGGTTAATATCCTAGCTAGTTGGTTAATAATTCCTCTATAAATACCACTCGCCTAATTCAATTCCTCATTTGCTAAAATCCCAAGTATTGGCAAATACGAGAGAGCTAGAGAGAAATTGAGAGAAAAGGAACCTAGAGAAATTCTTGTGAGTTGGTGATTCAAGAGAAAACCTATAAGAAGGAATCAAGGTGGAGGCATACTCAAAGTTCCTAGCCAAGAGAAAGAAAGCCACTAAAAGGTAGGTTCACTATCTAGTTATTATCTTTGTCAAAATAGGTAGTTTATAATTTTAGGTAGAAATGCATGCTTGGATATAGGAGGTTTTTGTGTTGTGTGAACATGGTGGATTCGAAGGTATAAGGATGAGTATGTGAAAGAGATTATGTGATATATATGCCTTGTACAAGTTTGTTGAACCAAATGAACAAGAAAAGTACATGTGAGCATGAAACCTAGCTTAGTATACTTGAAAGCATGAGGTGTGTTATTAAATGTCATAAAATGTGTAAGCCATATATATAACCCAATAAGGTTATTTTGAACCTCTATGAAATACATACATAACGTACGTGGAATCGTAGGAATCGGACACAAAATGAACTCGTAGCGGAACTTTTCGTAAAGCATGTTCAAATGTAAACCCTAGCTTGGAAAAGAAATAAATTTAATGAAATAAATATTTTAGAAAATTATTCAAGATATCACATATTGAAGATATGCAAGTTTATGAGATAATGGAAGTGGTTTCAACTCATTTGGATGTAAAATGAACAAGTTATGCAAGATTGAATTAAAAGAGGTAAAAGGTCAAATATTGAAAAAATTCAAGTCTAAGGAATCTGTCAGGCCGGCGTTGTCTTGCTGCCTAAAGAACTAGACACGGCGCCGCAGCGCCATGGCCATTTCAAGAACAAAAATCACTAGATGGCCGGCGCTGTCACGCCATCCTTAGTATAAAATTTGGCACAACAGCGCCACTACTTGGTAAAGATTCTGGATGACCAACGCTGCTGCGCCACCTGCAGGATTAAACCCAGCGCTGCAGCGCCATGCCAGTTTCACAGTTGACCTGAATCCAGGTCAAACCGGGTCGGATCATGGTGAACCGGGTCGGGTCAGGTCAAACATGATTGAAAAATAATTTTTTTCCAAAGAAAATAAAATTAAAATAATAATAATAATTAATTGGATTTGTATTAAGATATTTTATTAAACAATTAAAGTAAATTAATTAAATACTGTTTGTGATTAAAAGTTTAAGATTTATTTTACTTGAAGAAGATTAAACAATTAAAATAATTTTAATTGTAAATTAGTAAGTGATAATTATTCTATCATTTAGGATTTCTTTAAATTTCCTAAATTATAAACAATTAAAATAAATAAGATTTTAATTGTGAAACGAATAAACAATTAAGATAGTACTTAATTATAATTCAATAAAACTGAAACCATTTGAAAATTTATATGGTAATAGTGAAGACTATTTCTAATTGTGTAATTAATAAAGTGTGAACAATTAAAGTGACATTAATAAACTTTTTAATTGTGGACGATAATTACTTTAATTAATAAATAATTAAATACTTTTTAAGATTATTTAATCGTGAACAATGAGACATGAATAATTAATATAAATATCCCTAATTATGAATTTAGGGAATTACTCAGATAATAATTAAGTAATGATACCTTATAAAAATAATGAGGTATAAACTCTAAATCGAATAATAAGGATATTAAAATATTATCTAATGAAGTGCTAGATTAATGATAGAATAAAAGAGACAACGATTAGAGAAACAATAAATAATTGTTTTGAGAAGTCTTAGATACCTAAGGCTAGTGTGTTAGACCAATTAAGGTTTATATGTTTATGAGTTGATAGAGATTAACCATTATAATAACAATAGGTTATTTCAAAGTTAAGAAGTCAAAGTCAATATTAGTCGACGACTCAGGCAAGTATTCGAACCTTACTTCTTACTGAGCACGTGTGATAACCCGAAAATGTAAAATCTTGAATAATTAGAATAAAGGTTAAAGAATAGAACCTAGATGAGAATTTGAGGATTTATTTAAATTTTTTAAATAAAATCTATATGGTTCCCTATTTGAATGAGAATAGAAAAAATATGGGTTATAAAATTTCAATACCCTAGAAATGGTGTGAAGAAATGTTAAGACTAAGGTATTACAATACCTAGAAAGTTGATGTAAACTGAATAGTGTAATAAATGTTATAATGATGCATGTGAAAATTTTATTAATTAAAATTCATATGAAAAGATGCTATGCGATTAAACAAAGATGAGTATATGTGTGTATATATATATATATATATATATATATATATATATATATATATATATATATATATACTTAGAAAGGTGCTATATATTCTAGCGGGAGGAATGATGAGTTAAGTTAAGGATATGAGAATCAAGTTAAAACTATGTTAGTAATTAACATAGCTTGAATATTGGCCTTGATTGACAAATAAGAATATGAATGAGTATAAAATCATTAGCTAATATAATTAGCAATGATAAGGGAGTAAGTAAAAACTCAAAATTTGAGTTAGAGAAGGAATTTTGAAGCACGGACTACTCGGTTGCATCCGGAACGTTAAGTTTAGTCAGAAAGGACAGTAAACACAAAATGTGTAAAGGCTGACTTTTTGGTCAAATCCTACAGTTGACTTTTATGGAGAAAAGTCAAAATTAGAGTTAGAGGTGGAACAAGCTATGATTTATGTGAACTATATATGTGATTAAATAAATATACATTATATGATGTGAATACATTTATTTTGTATATAAAGAGAGAATTAAGAATAAAGTTATGTAACTTAATCTATATATTAGGTATGATATTTAAATAACCTAAGGGTTATAATAGAAGAAGATGTTAGTATGTAAAATATATACTAACCCTAAAGATTTATTTTATATATCTCAAATAATTAATTTTATAACTAAGTTTAATTGGGATATGAAATTAAAGATGCATGAGGAAGGAATTTATTTTCAAACAAGGGAAATGAAAACCCTAATTAAATGATTAAGGTAGGATATAATTAAGAGTGTTGGACTGTGATAATGTTCATAGCCCAAGGAATTAATTAGAGAGCCCAAAACATTATATAAGGTGGCCCAACTAAGCCCACCAAGTGTAGGGAATTATTGAACATTAATGACATATTTAGTTTACTTGTATATGGCAAGTCTAGTTGGGTTATGCAAATAAAGTATTATGATTGATTTATGAGAATGTGTAATAGTCCAAGTAGTATATAATACTAGTGGACTAGCCCAATTGGATTAATAATCAAGCCCACTTATTTTATTAAAGGTGGACTTGAATGTCATTAGGTAAATTAATTAACTGAGCCCAACATGTAGGGAAGTAAATAGTAGCCCAAGTATAGTATAAATGAACTTGACTACTAGTGGCCCAAAATAATCATATGAGCCCAAGCATTAATTAAAGAGGCCCAAATCTTGGTCCATTTAGGGAGGGACTTTTTAGTCATTAGAGTAAGTAAATAATACAAAAAAAATAAATCTACAATGGGAGAAGAGGAGGGACATGGCCGGCCCTATGGGGGTATCATGGGGAGAGAGAGCAATTTTGTTGAGCTTGTCCAAAATCTTGGTTAAAATCTACTAAATCTACCAACTAAGTCACGTGTCACTCTCTTAGCATGTCCAACACTTATGGTTAAGTGTACAAGCAACCATTAGAATGATTAAGAGAGATAACTAGTGGAGGATGGAATATTTACACACTTAATCATACTTACTCCACTCACTTTATTTTATTCCTTACACTTCCAAGCTCCTTAGCAAAAGAAAAAAAGAAGAAGAAAATATAGAGAGAGAAAGGGAGAGCCATTTCGGCCACTATAAGGAGGAAATAAGAGCTTTGATCTTCATGCATGCTAAGTATCTAAGCTACTTTGGAAGAATAAGAAGAATACCAAGAAGAACTAGGTAATGATTCTCAAAAAAAATTCAAGTTTAGATTACTTATTTTGTTAGATTTTGATGAAACAAGGAGCCTTATGTTTGATCTTTAAAAACTTTTCATCTATATGAGTATAAGTGTTTTATATGAGGATAAAAACATTTTTTTAAAGTTGAAAGTTAGATCAAAATAGAGAAAAGAGAGATTTGTACAAAATGGGTAAAGAAAAAGCTTATGCATGCATGCTCTATGTATTCTATGTTAGATTCTTAGGGATGCATGTTGTATATGGTTAATATCATGTTACAATGCTAGATCTTGAGTTAAATAAGTTAAACTTGTGGATTTGTATGAGTTCATATGAAAAAGTTTGGGAAAAAGGAGTTAGATGGATTTTTGGAGAATTTTTATTTAACTAGTGTGCTATAACATGTGCATGTTGAAGTCTTCAAGTGAAATTTGCGATTTTCTTTCTTGGTATGCTAGATACAGGAGTTAAGAGCAAAATTCCTTTGGAATCACTCAAATATGTTTAAAAATGAGCAAGTTATGAATTTAATCCCAAACTACCCAACTATTGGAATCATGCTACTGATCTGCCAATCCTGGGCTATTTTCGATAACCAAAACAGACTAAAATTTGGTTTTTAATATATGGAAATTATATTTTGGGAAAATACAAATCCAACGATACCAATTGGACCTAAATCCAAGATGTAGATCTCGAGTTACAAGCGATTCCGTGAAGGACCCCAAATCTGAAAAACGAACCAACTGTTGTAAACATCCTTACTGATCAGTCACTTTAACCCGAATTTTTGGGACCTAAACAGATCAAAATTTGATGTTTGATAAATGGAAACTATAATTCAAGAAGATACGAATCCAACGCCTCCAACGGAACCTAAATCCGAGTTGTAGATCTCATTTTACAAGCGTTTCCGTGAAGGATCCCAAATCTGAAATTTTGGGCGAAAATTATAGTAATAGTAGAAATTGAATGGAAAATGAATAATTATAATAAATAACTTTTAAAGCCACTAATGGGCTACTAAACTAACTACATACAAAGTTAAATATAATTAATTATTTGATTATTATTTAAATGATATTAAGTAATAATTAAATAGAGTTAGTGTTAATAAAATAATTATTTATTATTTAATTAAGATTAAATAATAATTAGAGTTAAATAATTAATTAATTATTATTTAATTAATATTAAATAATAATTAAAGAATATTTAATTAAGATAAGTAATAATAAAATAATTACTTACTTACATTGATATAAAAGTTATATAAATGATTATTTATTATTTAACTAACATTAAATAATAAATAAGAATAAGTAATAATTAATTATTCTTACATTAATAAGAAAGAATAATTAAAGATTTACTAAGTGAATTAATTATTTATTATTTAATAATAAATAAGGACGAATGTTAATTAATTATTCTTTAAATAATAATAAGGAATAATTAAAGACTAATAAAGTAAATAAATCAATTATTTATTATTCAAGGATAAGGAATTAATTAATTCTTATTAAAGACAAATAATAATGTAATTATCTATTATTTAATCCATTATTTAATTAACATTAAATAATGAGGAGTTATAATTGGTTATAATTTATTATTAAACAATAACTAAAGGTAATTAACTAATTACTATTTAATTAATATTAAATAGTAATCAATTGAAGAGGGAGTTAACAATTAAAGGAAATTTAAATAACTCCTTAATTAAACAATTATAATAAATTGTTTAAAGATCTAATAAGTGTTTATCACCTAAGAAAAACCTTATTAATTATTAAATCAGTAACCTAAGATCAATTAAATATCTTATAGGATTAATGATAGTACACTAAAAATATGTACTTGGTGATCAAATTATTTGTTAAATAATAGCACCAGTAAGTGTATAGATGAACAATTATACGCTATACTAATTGATAGATCTACATTATCAATGTTATGTCATTCAAAGAGTTTTAATTAAAGCTAGCTAGTCGTAGCTCATCGAACAGGTAAGTTCTCTAACTCAAATTCGAGTTGTTATTGTAAAGCATGCTCGTGATTAATCATTGTTAATTATATCACATCTATGATTTATTGATTCGCACGTTGTGCATGTTGTATATGTTCATCCGGTATGAAAGGATGATCACCTTCATTACAATATTGTTCAGTTGAATTTATTCATGTTCATTGTTGGCTATTCAGCATTATTGATTCAGTCATTCAATTATTAAAAATTTAATTTTCAATCTTTCACAATTGTTATATATTGTTGAAAATTCAGAAGGCTATACTCTTTTTTTCAATCATGATATATCTTTATTGTATTTAAACTTGCTGAGCAAAGTAGTTGCTCACTCTTGCTATATCATGATAACACATTTCAGATTAAGACGAATGTTCCAGGATTAAAGACAGAGACACAAGCAAATGACAAGATTAGAGTGTTATGCAAAATAACTTTTTAGTTATCTTATGTAAACCTTTTGTAATGTTGAAGGTATGTATTCAGTTAAGGTTAATAAACCTGGGAAAATGTTATAGAATCATGTGAAATAAATAATATATATTTATTAGTTCTGCATTAGATGATAGAATATGTATGATAATGAAGTACCGTAACGTACCAAGTCCGAGGTTCTTGGGTCCCGAATTTGGGGGCGTCACAGTACGTACTTAAGCTTGTACTATTATTGATCATACGAGTAAATAATTGCTAGAATAACTCTTGTCTTATAAATTAATATTTCATAGCTTCATTTAAATCACGATTATATTCTTCGAATAATGTTGCGAGTATTAAACTTATAAATTGTTCTTATATACATTGTAAAAGTTGTCTACGCCATTTGATTCGGTTAAACCATTATCATGAGTTAGAAAGAGATTCCAAACCAATTGCTTTGGTGAGGAATCTTATAAATCTACTGAGATGAACAACCCTCATTGAAGGGGAAACTATATAATTGTCGGAGAACCGACATGCGCACAAATAGCACGTAAATATTACGCATAATGTAGGGTACTTTAGGCTAATCACTTGTTGTACTTGTTTATATTGGATTTTCAGTAAAATACTATTAATTCTAACAAGAGTTCTTGGTCCTTAGCGACTGCTCAGTGTTAAAATTCTATCTATTGGGAAAAAAAACGTTAAAACCTTTGAATCTTTTTGATAATATTTCGGTCTGTAATGACCATCTGTTTACAATTCAAAGGATAGTTTTGGAACTATTGATATTTTCTTGTCACCGTATTATTCCTTAAACCCTTGAGCTATCTTTTAACATTATACTTGGATATTATTAGTTTTATACTTATGCTTACCCTTATTGCTATATTACTTGCTGGACAAATTTGTTGCTCATCCTTGCTTTCCTTAAACATTTTAGTTAAGGCAGAACAGTGCGGACCCTCTAGCATGGATAAGGGCAAACGCAAGGCTACGACGTAGCTTTGTTTGTTAGAAGATTTATTATCATGTTATAATGAGACTTGATTTAGTATTATGTTTATGATGTCTTCTAAGTTATGGTTGCGAGACCGTGGGATGCGAATATTTATATTAAATCAATATAATTTATTCCATTATTCCGTTGCATGAGATTTTAGTATGTTATTAGAATTAACATGTGATGCACCGAATTCGAGGTACATGTATCTGAATTTGGGGGCATCATATCCTCCCCCCCTTATAAAAATTCCGTCCTTGAAATTGGTACAAGGTTACACAAGTAGATGGGGATAGTCTCTCCTCATCTTATCCTCTAACTCCCACGTAACCTCCTCGGCGTTGTGGTTTCGCTAAACTATTTTTACATAAGAAATGACTTTATTCCTCAAAGTCTGTTCTTTTCTATCTATTATTTGGACAGGAATCTCCTCTTAAGTCAGATTCTTCTCTATTTGAATAAGCTCATAGGATATCAAATGTTTATAGTCGGGCTTGTATGGACGTAACACAAAAATGTGAAATACGTTGTGGATGTGTTCCAGTTCGGGTGGTAAAGCTACTTTGTACGCCACTTCGCCCACTCGCTTCAATACTTCAAATGGTCCTATGAACCTCGGACTCAATTTTTGCTTCTTACCGAATCTTATCTTTCCCTTTCATGGAGATACATTCAAAAATACAAAACTACCGAATTCAAAGTCTTGGTTTTGACGACGCAAAACTGCTTATTTCTTCTGGCGATCTTGAGCTGCTACTAATCTGGCTCTTATCGTTGTTACTACATCGACTATTTGTTGAACTAATTCTGGTCCCAAAATTTGTCGTTCTCCGACTTCTTCCCAACACAACGGTGTTTTGCACTTTCTCCCGTAAAGAGCTTCGTATGGCGGCGTACCGATACTCACATGATAACAATTATTGTAAGCAAATTCCACTAAGGGTAGATGGTCGTCCCAGTTCCCTTTGAATTCCATCACGCAAGTTCTAAGCATGCCCTCTAGCATTTGTATCATTTGCTTACTCTGTCCGTCTGTCTAAGGACTATAAGCAGTACTCAATCTTAATTGTGTTCCCATCCTTTCTTGCAAGCTTTTCCAAAAATTTGACGTGAAGCACAGATCTCGATCAGAAATAATTGATACTGACACTCCATATCGCGAAATGATTTCCTTTACTTACAGACTTGCTAACTGATTTAGATTTAATCAGATCTTGATTGGTAGAAAATGGGTTGTCTTCGTTAGTCGATCAACGATAACCCAAATAGCATCATAACCCTTCTGTGTAACTGGAAGTCCTACCACGAAGTCCATCGTAATGTGCTCCCATTTCCACTCCGGTATTTCTAATGGTTGAAGTAGACCACCAGGCCTCTAAGACATCTACTAACGCACTCTACAACTTCTCGTTTCAGATTGGGCCATCAAAAGTGTTGTCTAAGAGCTCGATACATCTTCGTGCCACCTGGATGAACATAATACGTCATATTGTGTGCTTCGTGCAAGATTTCCTCTCTCAATTCAGTTACGGCTGGAACAAATCTCAATATATCGTCCTTATCCATTTTTAATCTTTCTTCATCATTTTCTATTATCCTCTTCTTTAACTTCTCGCATTCTTCATCCTTTTCTTGTGATACCTTTACTATTTCCAATAATGTTGGACAAGCTTCCATTACAAATAATTTTTCTTCAGACCTTCCAGGTCCCTTCACTTCTATTTCCAATTTCTCCATTTCTCTTATTAACTCATCCTGAGTTGTCAACTTGAACAATTTCTCCCTTCCCTTTCTACTCACTCCATCGTCAACTACGTTCGCTTTTCCTGGGTGATAAAGAATTTAGCAGTCATAGTCCTTGATTAATTCTAACCACCTCCTTTGTCGCATGTTCAACTTCTTCTGCGTGAAGATATATTTCAGACTATTGTGGTCTATGCATATCTCACATTTTTCTCCGTATAAATTGTAAGGACCTGGAATTTTACATGATTAAATATTTTATAAATATTTTTTTTTATTATTATCATTATTATGGTTATAATTATTTTGAGTATACATGATATGAATTCAACAGACTAGCAAAATTATTTGTTTTAAGTTGACTAAGAAAAGTAAAGAAAGTCTAATTGGGTTATGAAATTAAAGATACATGAGTAAGAATTTAAATTACAAATGTGTGTAATAAAAACCCTAACTATATGATTAGGGTAGGATAAAAATTAAAAGTATTAAACTATGTGAAATTCATGGCCCAAGGGATTAATTTGCAAGCCAAAGATAAATTAGTTAAAATCCAATCCTTTAGCCCAATTGGAGAGGGGACATTCTGGGCCTTTAGTAAGCTAATTAAGGCATTGGGCCATGTTAGTTTACCTAGCTCAAACAATTAGTTAGGAAGCGCAAAAAAAAAAGAATTAAAAGCATGGCCCAATCTTAGTCCAATGAGGATTTATTTAGTAACCCAAAATAATGGGATATGTGCTAGCAGAATAACTATGGTTAGGAACTATCCATACTTGAGTTAAATGTAGAAAAGTATTGGTATATAAAGGTGGGCCCCACTAGTAATGATGGGTGATGATGGTTAAAAAGTTGCCTAGGAAATTTCATTGAAGTGGCAAAAGACTATTTTACCCTAACAGAAAATTATTAATAACTTTTGTGTCCTATGAAGAAAATTGCTAGGAAGTTTCATAGTAATAGGGGAATGACAATTTTGCTCCAAGAGAAATTTGTTAATGACCATGGCATCCTTGAAGGAAATTTCTAATTTCCTAACTATAGTAAAATGATAATTTTGTCCTTAAAGAAAATTGATTATGACCAATATGTCCTATGAGAAAATATCTAGAAAATTTTCTTGAGATGTCTTAAAGACCATTTTGCCCATTCCTAGTAATGGTTAAAGACTACTTTGCCCTTGGTCTTAATTTTCTATACTAACTTAACAAAGAAAAACAAAGGAAAAGGAAACAAAAGAAAACATTTTTCTCTCTATTCCCTCACACCATACCCGACCCTATGAAGAGAAAGAAGAGATAGAGTGCAGCCATGGGTGGAAGAAGGAGAAGAGAGAGAAAGTTCAAGCAATTAAGTCCAAGAGGTATAAAACCCTAAAAACCCTACTTTAATGCTCTCTTATGCTTTTTATGTGAGTTATATGCTAGAAAATAATTTTTGAAACTCTCTTTGCTTAGATCTATACTAGACATGCTAAGGTAGAGTTTCATGAGCTTAAGATATGTGCTTGTTTGCATTTTTGACAAAACGTTTGAGAAAAACCCAAGAAATCAATTTTACCGACGAACTAAATAAAATGATTGAATCGTAGCTTTCCATTTCGAAATCTACAAATATTTTTTGTGATTTTCTTGCTTGGTATGCTAGATCTATGAGTTAAGGGCAAAACCTCTTTGGAATCACTCAAAAATGTTTTAAACTAAGCAAGTTATGAATTTTGTACCAAAGCACCCTAAACTGTTGGAACCTTGTAAGAACAGTCCACTTCTAGCCCATTTTCAGTGATAAAATAGATCCAAATTTGATGTTTGATAAATGAAAACTTTAGTTCGGGAAGATACGAATCCAACGAGAGCTGACTGGACCTCAATCGGAGTTGTAGATTTCGTTTTATGAAAGTTTTAGTGAAGGACCCCAAAACAGAAAACAAAAGTTACAAAATTGAAAAAGATTAAAGAAATTGACCAGTTCAGCAACACCGGTGAACTGACGGAATTTTTCGACAGCCGGTTCACCCACTTTTCGCCCGGTTCTGGTGGTGGTTCCGAGTCTAAAATTTTTCTAAAATTGTGAATAATATTAAAATATTTAATTCAGAATTTTTTTGGACAATTATGTAATTATTAAGTAATTAATGGTTTAAACTCATTTAAATCATTTAAAACTTACTAATTAATAATTATTAATACCACTAAATGATTATTAAACAAATTACATACAATTTAAATGTAATTAACTACTTAATTATTATTTAAGTGACATTAAGTGATAATTAAGTAGAGTTAGTATTAATAAACTAATTATTGGTTATTTAATTATGATTAAATAATAAATAGAGGTAAATAATTAATTAATTATTTTTTAATATTAAATAATGAATAAATAATGTTTAAGTAAGATTAAGTAATAATAATGTAATTACTTACTTGCATGGACACAAAAACTTATAAATAATTATTTATTATTTAATTAATATTAAATAATAAAAAAGAACAAATAATAAATAATTATTCTTAAAATAATAAGAAAGAATAAATAATGATTTATGAAGTGAATTAATATTTATTATTCAAGGATAAATAAATAATTAATTATTATTTAATGTTAAATAATAATTAAAGACAAATAAGATTAATAATATAATTATTTATTATTTAATTAACATTAAATAATAAGTAGATTTTATTAGCTATTATTTATTATTAAATAATAACTAAAGGTAATTAATTAATTACTATTTAACTAATATTAAATAGTAATTAAATGAAGATAGAGTTAATAAATGAAGAGAATTTAAATAACTCATTAATTAAATAATTATAATAAATTGTTTAAGGATCTAATGAGAGTTTATCACTTAAGAAAAATATTATTAATTAATTAAATCATTAACCTAAGATCAATTAAATGTCTTATAAGATTACTGATAGCACATTATATTATGTATACCTTGTGATTGAATTATTTTTTAGATAATAGCATAATTAAGCGTATAGACATACAATTATACGCAATACTAATTAATATACCAACATTGTCAATGCTAGGTCGTTCAAAGAGTTCTAATTAAAGCTAGTTAGCTTGTAGCTCGTCAAACAGGCAAGTTTTTCTAACTTCATTTAATTTCTATATTAAATGTAAGTCTTATATATTGATATACGAACTTGTTATAAACATTATTCGTGATATCTATGATTTGAAAAGGGTTATTGCTTATTGTTCAAGCATAACCAAATCATATAAACTGTTGTTTGCGTAAAATGTGTTTGATTTGATATCAAAGCATAGACTGTGGTAAAACCAATGTTGTTTGGTAGAGATATATACTGATGCTATTGTACCGGGAGTTATAACACTAACCGGAGGTTATATTTACAGGCAGTTATAGCACTAACCTTGTTGGACTGGTGTCGACGCTGGGCAGAAAATCAAGTCCTCGGTCTCTCTTTTGTTGAAGGAGGAGGTCTCTTTTTTCTCTTTTGAAGTTGTTTGCCCTCTTCTTTTGTCCGTGGGACGAGAGAGGAGTGCCCCGATTTCCTTATTTTATTCTTTTCCCTTTCACTTTCGCTTTTGTCTTTGGGGTTCCGTTTTACAAGGTGAATTTCGTAGGAAACCGGTACCGATGTAATACCCGAGAATTTCCATATATTATTAAATAAATATATTAATGGAAATGAGAATTTATTTGAATATAAATGATTTTGTGTTATGAGATGAATTAATTCAATTATATATAATTGAATAATTATAATAATTGAGAAATTGGTGGAGTTTGTGATAAACTCGTTGATTGCCTTGTGTGGCACAGTGACGTAATATAAGAATGATTATATTAATTTAAGCGAACAATTAATCTATATTAATTGTTAATCGAAGAATATTAATTAACTGTTATAAAATACTAATGAGGATTGATTAATAATATGTGATTATTATTTCAAGAAACATAATAATAATGAGCAACGTGTTTATAAATATAATAAGATTATATTAATTGATATGTGCAAATGTGCAATATTTGAATATATAAAGTATATGGAATACAACTATATTATATAATGTAGAGAGACACTTAAGTGTGACCATGCATGTATATACATAAACTATGTTATATAATGCAATGCGAATATATTACACATAGACACCATATATTACATGAAGCATAATGTGATTATGTTAAAACTATATGTTATGAATGCATGATAATACTGATGTGACAATAAATATGTGAGAATACACTGTATAATATATCATGAACATATTGTACACTATTAATTTTAATAAAGTGAGACATCATGAATATATGGTGAACAATTTAATAATACATGAGATAATGTAATGTGATAACATCCGATTAAATTATACCAGTATGATAAAAATGTACATGAATTATATGTGCACAATTCACACTTATTACATTATGTGAATCCATGTTAGTATCATTAGAACTACATTGTAACTATAATTGTGGCCTAATTATATAGTATATATACATATAACATATTTTGGCATAAGTGTTGTGTATATATACAAATTATAGAATGCTGATATATGGCCTTGTCCCAATATAATAGTCACTCTCCTTCTCCTTCACGTGTATGGCAAAAAGGCTAAGGCCTATTCTCCCATTCTTCTCCCAAGCTTAGCTAGCAATAATTATATGAGGAGTGGTTTTAATGATGGATTCTAACAACTAAATACCTACCATTCTATAACCTTCATGCAATTTGACAATCCGTTAGTTTGATTTGGGAGTTAGAAGCTTGGACTGTGTATTCATTCTTCTATATAAAGGAACTCCCTGCACCTTCATTTCATTGCTGAAATATTTCTAAGAGAGGAGAGTATACTGTGATTGCCTATTTAGTTCAGGAGGAATTTCTATAGTAGCATCAGCAAGCTTACTCCATAACAGAGGTATAAATCCTCTTCGTGTCTTCATTTTCATTTTCTATCAACAGAACTCCATTGTTGTTCTCTGAGTTTTGTTGAAATTCTTGATTATGCCAAATTGGTTCATGATTGGTTTGTAGAACCCTTATATTGTTGTTATATGAACATACCCACATGATGGAACCACTGAATAGTCTTTCATTTCCATTGTTCCTCTTCAATTTCTGTAAATACATGAAATTCGTAAATTAGTTAGAGTTCATGAAATTGGGAATTGATAATTGCTATTGACTGTTATATAAGCATACATGTATGTGTTAGTAGGTTAAACAAGTCTGGGTATGTTGAAATTCGATGAGATGGGAGATTTTGGGTCGGTTTTCGCTGCAATCTGAACCAGAAAACTGCCTCAACGCCGCAGCGCCGCAGCCCGCGCCGCAGCGCCACACGCGCCGCAGCCCGCGCCGCAGCGCCGCACGCAGCGCCACTCGCGCCGCAGCGCCAGTATTGCCGCGCCGCAGCGCCAGCATCTGTGTTCAGTTTTCTGCATTCTGCAGCAAAACTGTTATGTACCAATTATTTAATTTTTGTTTAAACAAGCATGGGAGCATGATTAATACATATATATAAACCTAATGAGGCAATGTAAGCATGTTTTAGTATATTAGCATGCATGGTTAACCAAACGACACATAGTTTGGAAACGAATTTAAAGTTTCATAAACAACGTTAACATATATGAAGCATGTATACATTCTGACTTTTCGAGCATGTTTATAGGGCCTTGAAATACATGAAAAGCATGTTAACTTACATATGTAGGTGTCATAAGGAAGCATGAACATGATAGACCTTATTAATGAACTATACTAACAAAGTATAAGCTTTGAACGTGAACGTTGGTATGTTATGACGAGAATTAGAATTTGACATTTATGGACACATGTGATAGTACTCTTAGACTCATTCATGTGTCATGCATGTATATATACCATGATTAGTTGCCGTGATTAAAGTTTAGCATGAACAAAACATGTTTTCAAGATAATAACAATGCTAGCTACATATATGCAATACGAGTACTCATGAGCATGACTAATACAAGTTATATGAATATCTTATGTGTTTAAAAGCAATCATGTTAGACCATATGAGTTCGTGTCCTTGAATGGCTTTAAGTATTAACTTAAGAACCTATACCATGTACGATTGGATTTGGAAAAGTTATACAAGCATGAAAGTATCCTTTAAATATGAATACATGCTACGCGATATTATATGATGTTACTTGAACCCGATTTTGACGGTTAACTTAAAGAGATGCCGCAACTTGCTAAAATGAAATATATTTAGTATTGATTGTGGTCTTATGTGATATTAATAATATGCAAGCATGTTTGCTAATTGTTGAGATCTTATATAATATGAGAATGCGTTTAAACTCTAAAGAAGGAGCGTTAAGGATAGAAATTATATTCTATATAACTGTGTAGCTAGGTAAGACTTAGCTTATGTGTTGATCGTATATTCAAAGAGAAAATGTGAAGTTAAATTATATGACTAATGAATATCATATATATACGTAACTGTATTACGATAGGAATTCGAAAGTGTTGATTGCTTTTCGTGGATAAACTACGCTAAAGGCAAGTTCTCTTACTTACACTCTTCTAAAGTGCAAGTATCCTAACCGACGCATTTACTTTATGCAAGGAAATCTATGATTGTGAAAGTTTCCTAACTTATACTCTTTTACTATGCAAGTATCCTATCTTGTGTATTGCGAACTAGTTTTCTATTTAATCGGTTGAATCGAATTAGCATACTTGAACTCTTATTTCATTAAAGCTATTATTCATGTGGAACTTAGTATTGTTCTTGAATATTGTGAAAGTGTCTATGCCATTTGATTCGGCTGGACTTATGTTATTGAAAAGCAACCCAAACTAATTGATTGGTGCGGGATCCTATATTTGACTGAGAAGAACAACCTTCTTTGAAGGGAATATATAATTGTCGGAGAACCGACGTGCACACTTGAGTATGGTTGATTGTTATGCATAACAAGGGTACTTTAGGTTGATCACCTGTTGTACCTATTTTTGTTGGATTTTCAGTTTATTACTGTCAATTCTAGTAGAAGTTCATAGTCCGTAGTGACTACTCAGTATCCAATTATTTGAAATCTTGAATTGACTTATTATTGAATCATATTGATATTATCCTGTCCTTAGCGACTGATATTGAGAACTGTGGATATTCTTGTTATTCTTGAACTATCAAATCTTGTTATACCCTTTCGAGAATTGAGAATCTTATTACTCACCCTTATTGTATATTACTTGCTGGGCAAATTGTGCTCATTCTTGCTTTCCCTAAAGCATTTCAGTTAAGGCAGAGCATGGTGAACCTTCGGGCGTTGATAAGGGCAAGGGCAAAGCTACCAACTAGCTTATGTCTGTTATGTTTTAAATATATTAATATTGTATGAAGATGATGTAGTAAGACTGGATTTGATTATGTTTAAGCTTAAGTTAGATTATGTAATAAGTCGTTAACTGATATTATTATGTAATCTATTAAGTACTGTAGGTTGCGAGACTTGGGGGAATAATTATAATAAATCATTGTAAATTATTCTAGAATAGATTTTCCGTTGTGATCGTATGATATTTAATTATTATTATTGTGATGTATTACCATGAGCACGTGATGAACCGAATTCGAGAGACCAAGTGGCGGTCCTGGAATTTGGGGGCGTCACAGGTTGGTATCAGAGCTGTAGTTATAAACCTTAGGAACGAGTGTCCTTAGACTATAACTTAGGCGAACTTAGAAGTTAGGAAGGAGATAAAACTCATGTAGAGTTTTCCTTGAGACACTTAGTCTGTTATGAAATGTAACTTCATTCTATACAATGAACTTATATTTTGTTTAACATTCTAATGGAGATGCTATTTCTTGTCTTGTGTTTGTGAGTGTAGGATGACAGACACAGGGGTACCTAGTAGAGTTGCAGAAGAGGAGCCCAGGGATATACACGTAGTATACGAGGCACCTCTAGAGGCTGTGCCAGTGCAGGCAGTTGCACCATCCCAGTTTGATGACGAGGATGAGATCGAGATTGAGATAGAGACTGATCCAGAGGAGGAGTCGATGGAGGATGAGCCAGTAGAGGACTCTGATGAGGCTACTATAGAGGAGCAAATGCTAGGAGAGTATGAGGAGCGGATCCTAGAGTTAGACTGTAGAGTTCAGGAGCTGGAGGCAGAGGCCCACGAGAGAGAGTCTGAGTTCCAGAAGCTGAGGGACGAGGACCACCAGAGGAAGCTGGCTATGCAAGAGTTAGAGGTGGAGATTGCCTACCGTAGGGAGGCAGGGATCCAGATGGGGACTCTATTTCACAGGTCAGTGGCTAGGAATGTAGATTTGGCAGAGAAGCTAGAAGAGGTTGAGCAGAGGGAGCTGAGTGAGAAGACTGAGAAAGAGGCACTCCGTACTCAGCTAGAGTTGGAGGTGATGGATAGGTTACACTTCGAGGAGAAGTGGGAAGCGTCCAATGAGAGAGCTGACGACCTTGAGGAAGAGGTCAGGTGCAAGAAGAGAAAGATGAACAAGATGGGGTATGTGTTCCGTTCAGCTTTTGAAAGGGTGATTGATGGTGTGTACCACTACCCGGCAGAACAGGGACAGACTCTACATACCTTGAGCCGAGAGCTGGTTGCGTATATAGCACAGTTGGAGTACAAGAGCGCAGTGGAGCGCGGGATGATGGGATGAGATTTCCTTAGTCAGTCTAGTGGTAGTAATAGTTGTGTCCTTATGTATTATATATACTATGTTGTAATCCCGATCTTTTGTGTAAGATGTGGGATGATGATGTAAACCCCGAGTTAGCTTTTGTTAGAGGGGTAGTATGGTAGTAGGTTGGTATATTCCCCGTCTTTTGTGATATTAGGGGATATATGTGATAACATTTATAGCAGTATGCTGGGGAAATCATGTAATAAAAATGAAACGATTTGGCATATGAATATAAATGAAGTTTATTTCAGAAATATGTTACAATTTTTTTTAGTATAAAAAAAAAGAAAAGAAAAAGAAATACTTAAGTGATATACTTGAATAATAATAAAATGAAAACTTGTGATGCAGATAATGCCGCCCAGACGTAGATTGACAGCACCCGAAGAATCTGTTAACAACGAGAGGGAACAAGTAGACCCGATCCAGAAACTGGTAGACTTGTTAGGAGAAGCCTTAAGGGGAAGGAACAATGAACCCGTTCGCCCGAACCCTCAAACTGTGCCAGTAACAACCTTTAAAGACTTTAAGAGTGTAGGACCCCCAGAGTTCGAGGGAACTACCGACCCAATCGTCGCACAAACGTGGATCAAAGAGATCGAAAAAGCTTTCACTATAGCTAGCGTAGGCGAAGATCAGAAGACGGTGTTTGCCACGTACATGATGAGGGGAGAAGCGAACTACTGGTGGGAGGCTAATCAACAAAGAGCTGGAGAAGGGATAATAGCTTGGGACAAGTTTAAGACGCTGTTCTTCGAGAATTACTTCCCGAAGAGTATGAAGAATAGGATGGAGGTGAAGTTCCTAGAGTTAAAACAAGGTGAGATGACGGTGGCGCAATACGCGGCTAGGTTTAACGAACTAGCGCGATTTGCGGAGCACCAAGTTGGTGATGAAGAGAGGAAGGCTAGACGCTTTGAACAAGGGTTGAAGCCATGGCTGTTCAATAAGGTATCAGTTCTTCAAATTGATTCCTTTGCAACATTACTGGAGAAGGCAATCATTGCGGAAGGCGGCAGTGAGGCCTTAAGTCTGTATAACAAAGAAAAGAAAGGAAAGAATACTGGAGGAGAGAATCGTACGGGAGGAAGCAGTAGCGGAGGAAGCAACTTGGGAAAGAGAAAGTGGGAGAACAACAACAACAACAAAAACAACAATAATAATCAATCAGGGAATTTTCGTGGAGGTTTCAAGAAGAGGGCTGAAGGATGCCCGAAGTGTGGGAAGAATCACCAGGGCGAGTGCTGGAAGGGATGTGGCACTTGCTACAACTGCGGACAGGAAGGGCACATCTCGCCCAACTGTTTGAAACCGAAAAAGATACAAGGATGCTTTGCGTGTGGCTCGACGGAGCACCTGAATTAAGGACTGCCCAAAGAAGGGAAGTGGCGGGGGTAGTAATCAGCAAGGAGGCAACAAGCTGATGATCGGTGGACCGGCACAATCCAACCGCCCAACCGCCAGAACCTTTAACATGACCGTCCAAGACGCAGTGGCTGCGAAGGATGTGGTGTCAGGTATAATCCCAATCAATGATATAAATGCTTATGTATTATTTGATTCGGGTGCCACCTGTTCTTTTGTATCTGAAGAATTTGCTAGTAGACTTAGTACACCTCGAGAACTATTAGAAAATCATTTGATCATAGAAGTTGCTAATAAGGAAGTGATCCCTGTAGAATACGTTTATCTAAATTATTGCGCAAATATTAGTAAACATGAACTGAGCGTAGACTTGATTCCTATTAGACTGGGAGAATTTGACGTAATACTGGGAATGGATTGGTTGTATAACCATGCTGCGATAATTGACTGTCAGAACAAATGTGTGAACCTTCAGACTCCGAGTAAGTCTAAGGTAGTGTTTTATGGTAGCTCATCGCTTAAGCAATCGTGTTGCGTTATGATGATGCAGGCCATGAAATTGTTAAGGAAAGGATGTGTAGGATATTTAGCTTACATCGTTGATACTCAGAAAAAGGGAGTAGAAATTAAGGATATATACGTAGTTAATGAATTCCAAGATGTGTTTCCGGACGATCTGCCTGGTCTTCCGCCAGACAGAGAAATCGAATTCGTAATAGACTTAGCACCGGGAACGGCACCGATTTTGAAAGCTCCATATCGTATGGCGCCAGTAGAAATGAAGGAATTGATGATACAATTGCAAGAATTATTGGATAAGGGTTACATTCGACCTGAGTGTTTCTCCTTGGGGAGCACCAGTACTATTCGTTAAGAAGAAGGACGGATCGATGAGGCTCTGTATCGATTATCGAGAATTGAATAGAGTAACGATCAAGAACCGGTATCCGCTACCGAGGATAGACGACTTATTTGATCAACTGAAGGGAGCAAAGTGTTTCTCAAAGATCGACCTACGAACAGGATATCATCAACTGAAGGTACGGGATGAGGACATACCAAAGACTGCGTTTCGAACCCGTTATGGACACTACGAGTTTTTGGTAATGTCATTCGGATTGACTAATGCTCCGGCAGCATTTATGGACTTGATGAACCGATTTTTCAAGCCATACTTGGATAAATTTGTAGTGGTCTTTATCGACGACATTTTGATCTACTCGAAGACAGAGGAAGAACACGCCGAACATCTAAAGATTATTTTGGTGGCACTAAGGAAGGAGAAGATGTATGCAAAATTTTCTAAGTGCAAATTTTGGATGGAGAAGGTTCAATTCTTAGGCCACGTGGTGGATAAGAATGGAATCTCAGTAGACCCTGCAAAGGTCGAAGCAGTAAGTAATTGGGAACAACCGAGAACACCGACGGAGGTAAGAAGTTTTCTAGGGTTAGCTGGGTACTATCGAAGATTCATCCAAGATTTTTCTAAGATAGCAACCCCGTTGACCAATTTGACTAGAAAGACGGTGAAATTTGTATGGACCGACAAATGCGAAGAAAGTTTTCAAGAACTGAAAAGGAGATTGAGCGAAACACCTGTGTTATCATTACCAGATGATGCAGGAAATTTTGTGGTGTATAGTGATGCATCGCACAAGGGGCTTGGCTGTGTGCTCATGCAACATGGCAAGGTTATTGCATATGCGTCACGACAATTGAAGGATTACGAAAAACGATACCCTACTCATGACTTAGAGTTAGCGGCAGTAGTTTTTGCGTTAAAGATATGGAGACATTATCTATACGGAGAAAAATGTGAGATATACACGGACCACAAAAGTCTGAAATATATCTTCACACAGAAGGAGTTAAACATGCGGCAGAGAAGGTGGTTAGAATTAATCAAAGACTATGACTGCGATATTCTTTATCACCCGGGAAAGGCAAATGTGGTTGCCGACGCTCTGAGCAGCAAAGGAAGGGAGAGGTTGTTTAATTTGACGACTCAGGAAGAGTTGATAAGAGAGATGGAGAAATTGGAGATAGAAGTGAAAGGACCAAAAAAGTCTGTGAGAAGTTAATTGTAATGGAAGCTTGTCCGACGTTGTTGGATAGAGTAAAGGAAGCTCAGGAAAAGGATGAAGAGTGTGAGAAAATCCGAAAGAGGATCACAGAAAGTGAGGAAGAAAAATTTCGAATGGATAAAGACGGTATTTTGAGATTTGAAGGGAGAGTGTGGGTACCAGCGGTAACCGAGTTGAGCGAAGAGATTTTGCACGAGGCACACAATACGACATATTCCGTTCATCCGGGAGGCACAAAGATGTACCGAGATCTAAGGCAACATTTTTGGTGGCCTAATTTGAAACGGGAAGTCGCAGAGTGCGTCAGTAAATGCTTGACTTGCCAACGCGTTAAAGCAGAGCATCAGCGGCCAAGTGGTTTACTACAACCGTTGGAAATACCAGAGTGGAAATGGGAGCATATTACGATGGACTTCGTGGTAGGACTTCCAGTTACGCAGAAAGGTTATGATGCCATTTGGGTTATTGTGGATCGACTTACCAAGACTGCACATTTTCTACCAATCAAGATCCGCTACAGTTTGAACCAATTAGCAAGCCTATATGTAAAGGAAATTATATCACGACATGGAGTGCCGGTGTCAATTGTCTCTGATCGAGATCCGCGCTTCACGTCCAATTTTTGGAAGAGTTTGCAAGAAAGAATGGGAACGCAGTTGAGGTTGAGTACAGCTTACCATCCTCAGACAGACGGACAGAGTGAGCGAACAATACAAACGCTGGAGGACATGCTTAGGACTTGCGTGATGGATTTTAAGGGAAATTGGGACGACCACCTACCCTTAGTAGAATTCGCATATAATAATAGTTACCATGCGAGTATCAGCATGCCACCGTATGAAGCTCTTTCCGGGAGAAAGTGCAGAACGCCGTTATGTTGGGACGAAGTCGGAGAACGACGGATACTCGGACCAGAGTTAGTTCAACAAACCGCAGACGTGGTGACAGTGATAAGTGCCAGACTTGTAGAAGCTCAAGATCGCCAGAAGAAATACGCAGATTTGCATCGACAGGACCGAGACTTCAAAGTCGGCAGTTTCGTATTCTTGAAGGTATCTCCATGGAAGGGAAAAATCCGTTTCGGCAAGAAAGGAAAATTGAGTCCAAGATTCATAGGACCGTTCGAGATACTGAAGCGAGTGGGCGAAGTGGCATACAAAGTTGCGTTACCACCCGAGTTGGAGCATATCCACAACGTGTTCCACATTTTCCTGTTGCGACCGTACAAGGCCGACTACAAGCACGTGATTTCTTACGAGCCCATTCAAGTGGAGAAGAACTTGGCGTATGAAGAAATTCCTGTCCAAATATTAGATAGGAAAGAACAAACTTTGAGAAATAAAGTTATTTCATCTGTAAAAGTACTTTGGCGTAACCACGATGTCGAGGAGGCAACGTGGGAGTTAGAAGATAGGATGATGAGGGACTATCCCCATCTATTTGTGTAACCTTGTAGCAATTCCGGGACGGAATTTTTATAAGGGGGGGAGGATGTAATACCCGAGAATTTCCATATATTATTAAATAAATATATTAATGGAAATGAGAATTTATTTGAATATAAATGATTTTGTGTTATGAGATGAATTAATTCAATTATATATAATTGAATAATTATAATAATTGAGAAATTGGTGGAGTTTGTGATAAACTCGTTGATTGCCTTGTGTGGCACAGTGACGTAATATAAGAATGATTATATTAATTTAAGCGAACAATTAATCTATATTAATTGTTAATCGAAGAATATTAATTAACTGTTATAAAATACTAATGAGGATTGATTAATAATATGTGATTATTATTTCAAGAAACATAATAATAATGAGCAACGTGTTTATAAATATAATAAGATTATATTAATTGATATGTGCAAATGTGCAATATTTGAATATATAAAGTATATGGAATACAACTATATTATATAATGTAGAGAGACACTTAAGTGTGACCATGCATGTATATACATAAACTATGTTATATAATGCAATGCGGATATATTACACATAGAAACCATATATTACATGAAGCATAATGTGATTATGTTAAAACTATATGTTATGAATGCATGATAATACTGATGTGACAATAAATATGTGAGAATACACTGTATAATATATCATGAACATATTGTACACTATTAATTTTAATAAAGTGAGACATCATGAATATATGGTGAACAATTTAATAATACATGAGATAATGTAATGTGATAACATCCGATTAAATTATACCAGTATGATAAAAATGTACATGAATTATATGTGCACAATTCACACTTATTACATTATGTGAATCCATGTTAGTATCATTAGAACTACATTGTAACTATAATTGTGGCCTAATTATATAGTATATATACATGTAACATATTTTGGCATAAGTGTTGTGTATATATACAAATTATAGAATGCTGATATATGGCCTTGTCCCAATATAATAGTCACTCTCCTTCTCCTTCACGTGTATGGCAAAAAGGCTAAGGCCTATTCTCCCATTCTTCTCCCAAGCTTAGCTAGCAATAATTATATGAGGAGTGGTTTTAATGATGGATTCTAACAACTAAATACCTACCATTCTATAACCTTCATGCAATTTGACAATCCGTTAGTTTGATTTGGGAGTTAGAAGCTTGGACTGTGTATTCATTCTTCTATATAAAGGAACTCCCTGCACCTTCATTTCATTGCTGAAATATTTCTAAGAGAGGAGAGTATACTGTGATTGCCTATTTAGTTCAGGAGGAATTTCTATAGTAGCATCAGCAAGCTTACTCCATAACAGAGGTATAAATCCTCTTCGTGTCTTCATTTTCATTTTCTGTCAACAGAACTCCATTGTTGTTCTCTGAGTTTTGTTGAAATTCTTGATTATGCCAAATTGGTTCATGATTGGTTTGTAGAACCCTTATATTGTTGTTATATGAACATACCCACATGATGGAACCACTGAATAGTCTTTCATTTCCATTGTTCCTCTTCAATTTCTGTAAATACATGAAATTCGTAAATTAGTTAGAGTTCATGAAATTGGGAATTGATAATTGCTATTGACTGTTATATAAGCATACATGTATGTGTTAGTAGGTTAAACAAGTCTGGGTATGTTGAAATTCGATGAGATGGGAGGTTTTGGGTCGGTTTTCGCTGCAATCTGAACCAGAAAACTGCCTCAACGCCGCAGCGCCGCAGCCCGCGCCGCAGCGCCACACGCGCCGCAGCCGCCGCAGCCGCACGCAGCGCCACTCGCGCCGCAGCGCCAGTATTGCCGCGCCGCAGCGCCAGCATCTGTGTTCAGTTTTCTGCATTCTGCAGCAAAACTGTTATGTACCAATTATTTAATTTTTGTTTAAACAAGCATGGGAGCATGATTAATACATATATATAAACCTAATGAGGCAATGTAAGCATGTTTTAGTATATTAGCATGCATGGTTAACCAAACGACACATAGTTTGGAAACGAATTTAAAGTTTCATAAACAACGTTAACATATATGAAGCATGTATACATTCTGACTTTTCGAGCATGTTTATAGGGCCTTGAAATACATGAAAAGCATGTTAACTTACATATGTAGGTGTCATAAGGAAGCATGAACATGATAGACCTTATTAATGAACTATACTAACAAAGTATAAGCTTTGAACGTGAACGTTGGTATGTTATGACGAGAATTAGAATTTGACATTTATGGACACATGTGATAGTACTCTTAGACTCATTCATGTGTCATGCATGTATATATACCATGATTAGTTGCCGTGATTAAAGTTTAGCATGAACAAAACATGTTTTCAAGATAATAACAATGCTAGCTACATATATGCAATACGAGTACTCATGAGCATGACTAATACAAGTTATATGAATATCTTATGTGTTTAAAAGCAATCATGTTAGACCATATGAGTTCGTGTCCTTGAATGGCTTTAAGTATTAACTTAAGAACCTATACCATGTACGATTGGATTTGGAAAAGTTATACAAGCATGAAAGTATCCTTTAAATATGAATACATGCTACGCGATATTATATGATGTTACTTGAACCCGATTTTGACGGTTAACTTAAAGAGATGCCGCAACTTGCTAAAATGAAATATATTTAGTATTGATTGTGGTCTTATGTGATATTAATAATATGCAAGCATGTTTGCTAATTGTTGAGATCTTATATAATATGAGAATGCGTTTAAACTCTAAAGAAGGAGCGTTAAGGATAGAAATTATATTCTATATAACTGTGTAGCTAGGTAAGACTTAGCTTATGTGTTGATCGTATATTCAAAGAGAAAATGTGAAGTTAAATTATATGACTAATGAATATCATATATATACGTAACTGTATTACGATAGGAATTCGAAAGTGTTGATTGCTTTTCGTGGATAAACTACGCTAAAGGCAAGTTCTCTTACTTACACTCTTCTAAAGTGCAAGTATCCTAACCGACGCATTTACTTTATGCAAGGAAATCTATGATTGTGAAAGTTTCCTAACTTATACTCTTTTACTATGCAAGTATCCTATCTTGTGTATTGCGAACTAGTTTCCTATTTAATCGGTTGAATCGAATTAGCATACTTGAACTCTTATTTCATTAAAGCTATTATTCATGTTGAACTTAGTATTGTTCTTGAATATTGTGAAAGTGTCTATGCCATTTGATTCGGCTGGACTTATGTTATTGAAAAGCAACCCAAACTAATTGATTGGTGCGGGATCCTATATTTGACTGAGAAGAACAACCTTCTTTGAAGGGAATATATAATTGTCGGAGAACCGACGTGCACACTTGAGTATGGTTGATTGTTATGCATAACAAGGGTACTTTAGGTTGATCACCTGTTGTACCTGTTTTTGTTGGATTTTCAGTTTATTACTGTCAATTCTAGTAGAAGTTCATAGTCCGTAGTGACTACTCAGTATCCAATTATTTGAAATCTTGAATTGACTTATTATTGAATCATATTGATATTATCCTGTCCTTAGCGACTGATATTGAGAACTGTGGATATTCTTGTTATTCTTGAACTATCAAATCTTGTTATACCCTTTCGAGAATTGAGAATCTTATTACTCACCCTTATTGTATATTACTTGCTGGGCAAATTGTGCTCATTCTTGCTTTCCCTAAAACATTTCAGTTAAGGCAGAGCATGGTGAACCTTCGGGCGTTGATAAGGGCAAGGGCAAAGCTACCAACTAGCTTATGTCTGTTATGTTTTAAATATATTAATATTGTATGAAGATGATGTAGTAAGACTGGATTTGATTATGTTTAAGCTTAAGTTAGATTATGTAATAAGTCGTTAACTGATATTATTATGTAATCTATTAAGTACTGTAGGTTGCGAGACTTGGGGGAATAATTATAATAAATCATTGTAAATTATTCTAGAATAGATTTTCCGTTGTGATCGTATGATATTTAATTATTATTATTGTGATGTATTACCATGAGCACGTGATGAACCGAATTCGAGAGACCAAGTGGCGGTCCTGGAATTTGGGGGCGTCACAGGTTGGTATCAGAGCTGTAGTTATAAACCTTAGGAACGAGTGTCCTTAGACTATAACTTAGGCGAACTTAGAAGTTAGGAAGGAGATAAAACTCATGTAGAGTTTTCCTTGAGAGACTTAGTCTGTTATGAAATGTAACTTCATTCTATACAATGAACTTATATTTTGTTTAACATTCTAATGGAGATGCTATTTCTTGTCTTGTGTTTGTGAGTGTAGGATGACAGACACAGGGGTACCTAGTAGAGTTGCAGAAGAGGAGCCCAGGGATATACACGTAGTATACGAGGCACCTCTAGAGGCTGTGCCAGTGCAGGCAGTTGCACCATCCCAGTTTGATGACGAGGATGAGATCGAGATTGAGATAGAGACTGATCCAGAGGAGGAGCCGATGGAGGATGAGCCAGTAGAGGACTCTGATGAGGCTACTATAGAGGAGCAAATGCTAGGAGAGTATGAGGAGCGGATCCTAGAGTTAGACTGTAGAGTTCAGGAGCTGGAGGCAGAGGCCCACGAGAGAGAGTCTGAGTTCCAGAAGCTGAGGGACGAGGACCACCAGAGGAAGCTGGCTATGCAAGAGTTAGAGGTGGAGATTGCCTACCGTAGGGAGGCAGGGATCCAGATGGGGACTCTATTTCACAGGTCAGTGGCTAGGAATGTAGATTTGGCAGAGAAGCTAGAAGAGGTTGAGCAGAGGGAGCTGAGTGAGAAGACTGAGAAAGAGGCACTCCGTACTCAGCTAGAGTTGGAGGTGATGGATAGGTTACACTTCGAGGAGAAGTGGGAAGCGTCCAATGAGAGAGCTGACGACCTTGAGGAAGAGGTCAGGTGCAAGAAGAGAAAGATGAACAAGATGGGGTATGTGTTCCGTTCAGCTTTTGAAAGGGTGATTGATGGTGTGTACCACTACCCGGCAGAACAGGGACAGACTCTACATACCTTGAGCCGAGAGCTGGTTGCGTATATAGCACAGTTGGAGTACAAGAGCGCAGTGGAGCGCGGGATGATGGGATGAGATTTCCTTAGTCAGTCTAGTGGTAGTAATAGTTGTGTCCTTATGTATTATATATACTATGTTGTAATCCCGATCTTTTGTGTAAGATGTGGGATGATGATGTAAACCCCGAGTTAGCTTTTGTTAGAGGGGTAGTATGGTAGTAGGTTGGTATATTCCCCGTCTTTTGTGATATTAGGGGATATATGTGATAACATTTATAGCAGTATGCTGGGGAAATCATGTAATGAAAATGAAACGATTTGGCATATGAATATAAATGAAGTTTATTTCAGAAATATGTTACAATTTTTTTTAGTATAAAAAAAAAGAAAAGAAAAAGAAATACTTAAGTGATATACTTGAATAATAATAAAATGAAAACTTGTGATGCAGATAATGCCGCCCAGACGTAGATTGACAGCACCCGAAGAATCTGTTAACAACGAGAGGGAACAAGTAGACCCGATCCAGAAACTGGTAGACTTGTTAGGAGAAGCCTTAAGGGGAAGGAACAATGAACCCGTTCGCCCGAACCCTCAAACTGTGCCAGTAACAACCTTTAAAGACTTTAAGAGTGTAGGACCCCCAGAGTTCGAGGGAACTACCGACCCAATCGTCGCACAAACGTGGATCAAAGAGATCGAAAAAGCTTTCACTATAGCTAGCGTAGGCGAAGATCAGAAGACGGTGTTTGCCACGTACATGATGAGGGGAGAAGCGAACTACTGGTGGGAGGCTAATCAACAAAGAGCTGGAGAAGGGATAATAGCTTGGGACAAGTTTAAGACGCTGTTCTTCGAGAATTACTTCCCGAAGAGTATGAAGAATAGGATGGAGGTGAAGTTCCTAGAGTTAAAACAAGGTGAGATGACGGTGGCGCAATACGCGGCTAGGTTTAACGAACTAGCGCGATTTGCGGAGCACCAAGTTGGTGATGAAGAGAGGAAGGCTAGACGCTTTGAACAAGGGTTGAAGCCATGGCTGTTCAATAAGGTATCAGTTCTTCAAATTGATTCCTTTGCAACATTACTGGAGAAGGCAATCATTGCGGAAGGCGGCAGTGAGGCCTTAAGTCTGTATAACAAAGAAAAGAAAGGAAAGAATACTGGAGGAGAGAATCGTACGGGAGGAAGCAGTAGCGGAGGAAGCAACTTGGGAAAGAGAAAGTGGGAGAACAACAACAACAACAAAAACAACAATAATAATCAATCAGGGAATTTTCGTGGAGGTTTCAAGAAGAGGGCTGAAGGATGCCCGAAGTGTGGGAAGAATCACCAGGGCGAGTGCTGGAAGGGATGTGGCACTTGCTACAACTGCGGACAGGAAGGGCACATCTCGCCCAACTGTTTGAAACCGAAAAAGATACAAGGATGCTTTGCGTGTGGCTTGACGGAGCACCGAATTAAGGACTGCCCAAAGAAGGGAAGTGGCGGGGGTAGTAATCAGCAAGGAGGCAACAAGCTGATGATCGGTGGACCGGCACAATCCAACCGCCCAACCGCCAGAACCTTTAACATGACCGTCCAAGACGCAGTGGCTGCGAAGGATGTGGTGTCAGGTATAATCCCAATCAATGATATAAATGCTTATGTATTATTTGATTCGGGTGCCACCTGTTCTTTTGTATCTGAAGAATTTGCTAGTAGACTTAGTACACCTCGAGAACTATTAGAAAATCATTTGATCATAGAAGTTGCTAATAAGGAAGTGATCCCTGTAGAATACGTTTATCGAAATTATTGCGCAAATATTAGTAAACATGAACTGAGCGTAGACTTGATTCCTATTAGACTGGGAGAATTTGACGTAATACTGGGAATGGATTGGTTGTATAACCATGCTGCGATAATTGACTGTCAGAACAAATGTGTGAACCTTCAGACTCCGAGTAAGTCTAAGGTAGTGTTTTATGGTAGCTCATCGCTTAAGCAATCGTGTTGCGTTATGATGATGCAGGCCAAGAAATTGTTAAGGAAAGGATGTGTAGGATATTTAGCTTACATCGTTGATACTCAGAAAAAGGGAGTAGAAATTAAGGATATATACGTAGTTAATGAATTCCAAGATGTGTTTCCGGACGATCTGCCTGGTCTTCCGCCAGACAGAGAAATCGAATTCGTAATAGACTTAACACCGGGAACGGCACCGATTTTGAAAGCTCCATATCGTATGGCGCCAGTAGAAATGAAGGAATTGATGATACAATTGCAAGAATTATTGGATAAGGGTTACATTCGACCGAGTGTTTCTCCTTGGGGAGCACCAGTACTATTCGTTAAGAAGAAGGACGGATCGATGAGGCTCTGTATCGATTATCGAGAATTGAATAGAGTAACGATCAAGAACCGGTATCCGCTACCGAGGATAGACGACTTATTTGATCAACTGAAGGGAGCAAAGTGTTTCTCAAAGATCGACCTACGAACAGGATATCATCAACTGAAGGTACGGGATGAGGACATACCAAAGACTGCGTTTCGAACCCGTTATGGACACTACGAGTTTTTGGTAATGTCATTCGGATTGACTAATGCTCCGGCAGCATTTATGGACTTGATGAACCGATTTTTCAAGCCATACTTGGATAAATTTGTAGTGGTCTTTATCGACGACATTTTGATCTACTCGAAGACAGAGGAAGAACACGCCGAACATCTAAAGATTATTTTGGAGGCACTAAGGAAGGAGAAGATGTATGCAAAATTTTCTAAGTGCAAATTTTGGATGGAGAAGGTTCAATTCTTAGGCCACGTGGTGGATAAGAATGGAATCTCAGTAGACCCTGCAAAGGTCGAAGCAGTAAGTAATTGGGAACAACCGAGAACACCGACGGAGGTAAGAAGTTTTCTAGGGTTAGCTGGGTACTATCGAAGATTCATCCAAGATTTTTCTAAGATAGCAACCCCGTTGACCAATTTGACTAGAAAGACGGTGAAATTTGTATGGACCGACAAATGCGAAGAAAGTTTTCAAGAACTGAAAAGGAGATTGAGCGAAACACCTGTGTTATCATTACCAGATGATGCAGGAAATTTTGTGGTGTATAGTGATGCATCGCACAAGGGGCTTGGCTGTGTGCTCATGCAACATGGCAAGGTTATTGCATATGCGTCACGACAATTGAAGGATTACGAAAAACGATACCCTACTCATGACTTAGAGTTAGCGGCAGTAGTTTTTGCGTTAAAGATATGGAGACATTATCTATACGGAGAAAAATGTGAGATATACAGGACCACAAAAGTCTGAAATATATCTTCACACAGAAGGAGTTAAACATGCGGCAGAGAAGGTGGTTAGAATTAATCAAAGACTATGACTGCGATATTCTTTATCACCCGGGAAAGGCAAATGTGGTTGCCGACGCTCTGAGCAGCAAAGGAAGGGAGAAGTTGTTTAATTTGACGACTCAGGAAGAGTTGATAAGAGAGATGGAGAAATTGGAGATAGAAGTGAAAGGACCAGAAAAGTCTGTGAGAAGTTAATTGTAATGGAAGCTTGTCCGACGTTGTTGGATAGAGTAAAGGAAGCTCAGGAAAAGGATGAAGAGTGTGAGAAAATCCGAAAGAGGATCACAGAAAGTGAGGAAGAAAAATTTCGAATGGATAAAGACGGTATTTTGAGATTTGAAGGGAGAGTGTGGGTACCAGCGGTAACCGAGTTGAGCGAAGAGATTTTGCACGAGGCACACAATACGACATATTCCGTTCATCCGGGAGGCACAAAGATGTACCGAGATCTAAGGCAACATTTTTGGTGGCCTAATTTGAAACGGGAAGTCGCAGAGTGCGTCAGTAAATGCTTGACTTGCCAACGCGTTAAAGCAGAGCATCAGCGGCCAAGTGGTTTACTACAACCGTTGGAAATACCAGAGTGGAAATGGGAGCATATTACGATGGACTTCGTGGTAGGACTTCCAGTTACGCAGAAAGGTTATGATGCCATTTGGGTTATTGTGGATCGACTTACCAAGACTGCACATTTTCTACCAATCAAGATCCGCTACAGTTTGAACCAATTAGCAAGCCTATATGTAAAGGAAATTATATCACGACATGGAGTGCCGGTGTCAATTGTCTCTGATCGAGATCCGCGCTTCACGTCCAATTTTTGGAAGAGTTTGCAAGAAAGAATGGGAACGCAGTTGAGGTTGA
Source organism: Panax stipuleanatus (assembly GCA_020205555.1). Lineage (NCBI taxonomy): Eukaryota > Viridiplantae > Streptophyta > Magnoliopsida > Apiales > Araliaceae > Panax > Panax stipuleanatus. The sequence goes on from CM035122.1 coordinate 58,261,939, forward strand.
GTACAGCTTACCATCCTCAGACAGACGGACAGAGTGAGCGAACAATACAAACGCTGGAGGACATGCTTAGGACTTGCGTGATGGATTTTAAGGGAAATTGGGACGACCACCTACCCTTAGTAGAATTCGCATATAATAATAGTTACCATGCGAGTATCAGCATGCCACCGTATGAAGCTCTTTACGGGAGAAAGTGCAGAACGCCGTTATGTTGGGACGAAGTCGGAGAACGACGGATACTCGGACCAGAGTTAGTTTAACAAACCGCAGACGTGGTGACAGTGATAAGAGCCAGACTTGTAGAAGCTCAAGATCGCCAGAAGAAATACGCAGATTTGCATCGGCAGGACCGAGACTTCAAAGTCGGCAGTTTCGTATTCTTGAAGGTATCTCCATGGAAGGGAAAAATCCGTTTCGGCAAGAAAGGAAAATTGAGTCCAAGATTCATAGGACCGTTCGAGATACTGAAGCGAGTGGGCGAAGTGGCATACAAAGTTGCGTTACCACCCGAGTTGGAGCATATCCACAACGTGTTCCACATTTTCCTGTTGCGACCGTACAAGGCCGACTACAAGCACGTGATTTCTTACGAGCCCATTCAAGTGGAGAAGAACTTGGCGTATGAAGAAATTCCTGTCCAAATATTAGATAGGAAAGAACAAACTTTGAGAAATAAAGTTATTTCATCTGTAAAAGTACTTTGGCGTAACCACGATGTCGAGGAGGCAACGTGGGAGTTAGAAGATAGGATGATGAGGGACTATCCCCATCTATTTGTGTAACCTTGTAGCAATTCCGGGACGAAATTTTTATAAGGGGGGGAGGATGTAATACCCGAGAATTTCCATATATTATTAAATAAATATATTAATGGAAATGAGAATTTATTTGAATATAAATGATTTTGTGTTATGAGATGAATTAATTCAATTATATATAATTGAATAATTATAATAATTGAGAAATTGGTGGAGTTTGTGATAAACTCGTTGATTGCCTTGTGTGGCACAGTGACGTAATATAAGAATGATTATATTAATTTAAGCGAACAATTAATCTATATTAATTGTTAATCGAAGAATATTAATTAACTGTTATAAAATACTAATGAGGATTGATTAATAATATGTGATTATTATTTCAAGAAACATAATAATAATGAGCAACGTGTTTATAAATATAATAAGATTATATTAATTGATATGTGCAAATGTGCAATATTTGAATATATAAAGTATATGGAATACAACTATATTATATAATGTAGAGAGACACTTAAGTGTGACCATGCATGTATATACATAAACTATGTTATATAATGCAATGCGGATATATTACACATAGAAACCATATATTACATGAAGCATAATGTGATTATGTTAAAACTATATGTTATGAATGCATGATAATACTGATGTGACAATAAATATGTGAGAATACACTGTATAATATATCATGAACATATTGTACACTATTAATTTTAATAAAGTGAGACATCATGAATATATGGTGAACAATTTAATAATACATGAGATAATGTAATGTGATAACATCCGATTAAATTATACCAGTATGATAAAAATGTACATGAATTATATGTGCACAATTCACACTTATTACATTATGTGAATCCATGTTAGTATCATTAGAACTACATTGTAACTATAATTGTGGCCTAATTATATAGTATATATACATGTAACATATTTTGGCATAAGTGTTGTGTATATATACAAATTATAGAATGCTGATATATGGCCTTGTCCCAATATAATAGTCACTCTCCTTCTCCTTCACGTGTATGGCAAAAAGGCTAAGGCCTATTCTCCCATTCTTCTCCCAAGCTTAGCTAGCAATAATTATATGAGGAGTGGTTTTAATGATGGATTCTAACAACTAAATACCTACCATTCTATAACCTTCATGCAATTTGACAATCCGTTAGTTTGATTTGGGAGTTAGAAGCTTGGACTGTGTATTCATTCTTCTATATAAAGGAACTCCCTGCACCTTCATTTCATTGCTGAAATATTTCTAAGAGATGAGAGTATACTGTGATTGCCTATTTAGTTCAAGAGGAATTTCTATAGTAGCATCAGCAAGCTTACTCCATAACAGAGGTATAAATCCTCTTCGTGTCTTCATTTTCATTTTCTGTCAACAGAACTCCATTGTTGTTCTCTGAGTTTTGTTGAAATTCTTGATTATGCCAAATTGGTTCATGATTGGTTTGTAGAACCCTTATATTGTTGTTATATGAACATACCCACATGATGGAACCACTGAATAGTCTTTCATTTCCATTGTTCCTCTTCAATTTCTGTAAATACATGAAATTCGTAAATTAGTTAGAGTTCACTGAAATTGGGAATTGATAATTGCTATTGACTGTTATATAAGCATACATGTATGTGTTAGTAGGTTAAACAAGTCTGGGTATGTTGAAATTCGATGAGATGGGAGGTTTTGGGTCGGTTTTCGCTGCAATCTGAACCAGAAAACTGCCTCAACGCCGCAGCGCCGCAGCCCGCGCCGCAGCGCCGCTCGCAGCGCCACTCGCGCCGCAGCGCCAGTATTGCCGCGCCACAGCGCCAGCATCTGTGTTCAGTTTTCTGCATTCTGCAGCAAAACTGTTATGTACCAATTATTTAATTTTTGTTTAAACAAGCATGGGAGCATGATTAATACATATATATAAACCTAATGAGGCAATGTAAGCATGTTTTAGTATATTAGCATGCATGGTTAACCAAACGACACATAGTTTGGAAACGAATTTAAAGTTTCATAAACAACGTTAACATATATGAAGCATGTATACATTCTGACTTTTCGAGCATGTTTATAGGGCCTTGAAATACATGAAAAGCATGTTAACTTACATATGTAGGTGTCATAAGGAAGCATGAACATGATAGACCTTATTAATGAACTATACTAACAAAGTATAAGCTTTGAACGTGAACGTTGGTATGTTATGACGAGAATTAGAATTTGACATTTATGGACACATGTGATAGTACTCTTAGACTCATTCATGTGTCATGCATGTATATATACCATGATTAGTTGCCGTGATTAAAGTTTAGCATGAACAAAACATGTTTTCAAGATAATAACAATGCTAGCTACATATATGCAATACGAGTACTCATGAGCATGACTAATACAAGTTATATGAATATCTTATGTGTTTAAAAGCAATCATGTTAGACCATATGAGTTCGTGTCCTTGAATGGCTTTAAGTATTAACTTAAGAACCTATACCATGTACGATTGGATTTGGAAAAGTTATACAAGCATGAAAGTATCCTTTAAATATGAATACATGCTACGCGATATTATATGATGTTACTTGAACCCAATTTTGACGGTTAACTTAAAGAGATGCCGCAACTTGCTAAAATGAAATATATTTAGTATTGATTGTGGTCTTCTGTGATATTAATAATATGCAAGCATGTTTGCTAATTGTTGAGATCTTATATAATATGAGAATGCGTTTAAACTCTAAAGAAGGATCGTTAAGGATAGAAATTATATTCTATATAACTGTGTAGCTAGGTAAGACTTAGCTTATGTGTTGATCGTATATTCAAAGAGAAAATGTGAAGTTAAATTATATGACTAATGAATATCATATATATACGTAACTGTATTACGATAGGAATTCGAAAGTGTTGATTGCTTTTCGTGGATAAACTACGCTAAAGGCAAGTTCTCTTACTTACACTCTTCTAAAGTGCAAGTATCCTAACCGACGCATTTACTTTATGCAAGGAAATCTATGATTGTGAAAGTTTCCTAACTTATACTCTTTTACTATGCAAGTGTCCTATCTTGTGTATTGCGAACTAGTTTCCTATTTAATCGGTTGAATCGAATTAGCATACTTGAACTCTTATTTCATTAAAGCTATTATTCATGTTGAACTTAGTATTGTTCTTGAATATTGTGAAAGTGTCTATGCCATTTGATTCGGCTGGACTTATGTTATTGAAAAGCAACCCAAACTAATTGATTGGTGCGGGATCCTATATTTGACTGAGAAGAACAACCTTCTTTGAAGGGAATATATAATTGTCGGAGAACCGACGTGCACACTTGAGTATGGTTGATTGTTATGCATAACAAGGGTACTTTAGGTTGATCACCTGTTGTACCTGTTTTTGTTGGATTTTCAGTTTATTACTGTCAATTCTAGTAGAAGTTCATAGTCCGTAGTGACTACTCAGTATCCAATTATTTGAAATCTTGAATTGACTTATTATTGAATCATATTGATATTATCCTGTCCTTAGCGACTGATATTGAGAACTGTGGATATTCTTGTTATTCTTGAACTATCAAATCTTGTTATACCCTTTCGAGAATTGAGAATCTTATTACTCACCCTTATTGTATATTACTTGCTGGGCAAATTGTGCTCATTCTTGCTTTCCCTAAAGCATTTCAGTTAAGGCAGAGCATGGTGAACCTTCGGGCGTTGATAAGGGCAAGGGCAAAGCTACCAACTAGCTTATGTCTGTTATGTTTTAAATATATTAATATTGTATGAAGATGATGTAGTAAGACTGGATTTGATTATGTTTAAGCTTAAGTTAGATTATGTAATAAGTCGTTAACTGATATTATTATGTAATCTATTAAGTACTTTAGGTTGCGAGACTTGGGGGAATAATTATAATAAATCATTGTAAATTATTCTAGAATAGATTTTCCGCTGTGATCGTATGATATTTAATTATTATTATTGTGATGTATTACCATGAGCACGTGATGAACCGAATTCGAGAGACCAAGTGGCGGTCCTGGAATTTGGGGGCGTCACAACCGACATATGTGTCAACGATTTTGAAAGATTGATTATATTGATTGGATTGATTAAGATAGAGTCGCCAGTTGGTATTTTGGAAATGGATGTACCAACTCTTCCGGGTTTTAATAGTTTTTCGCAAGATGGTCCAATGCGTGACTCTTTGATTTGGTCTTGAAACCTAAGATTTTTGGAATCCGGGGGCTAGGTTAAGCAGGGGGAAAGTGTTAGGCACCCCCCGACTCCCGTGCAATCAAGGTACCGCATCTTATTAATTTTCTATGCAAAAGTGTGTGTGTGTGTGTGTGTGTTTGTGTGTGTGATTTTGAAAGCTTTATTAGTTAGTTTTTAAGTCTTTTTGGTGACTTGAAAGTAGTGCTATACCTCTTTTGCGCCTAGGTACGAAGGATTTAATTTAGCGAAAGATTCAATTTTAACAAGATATGCAAATTGAAATGAGGTTTTGGAAAATAAGGTTTTCAAATCCTTTGCCGACTAGGAATCGAGGACTTTGAAACTTCCTTTTATTCTTTATGTTCATTACATGATCTACCCCGAATCGCTTTATTTTTCATCAAAAGCTCTTTGTGATTTTCTTTGAGAAATTATTTTGATGATATGTATGCTAAAGCGTTAAGAAGGTTCGGATCATCATCGGGCATAAAAGCCATCTCGATGAACCGAGCTCCTGTAATGAAGATTTTCACTATCACGGGATCTTGAATCCGAGCTCTCGAGACTAACCCCTCGAGTTCGTCTTCAAGATACAAATATTATATGCACATCGATATTTACGGTATTTAAAGCATTTATAACGTAAAAATCGGTCCATCGTGGGAATCAAGTCAGATTCGTTCAGGGATCTCGACACCGGGATTCCTAGGCTCATAATATTTGTACCATTTCATATATACATAACGTCCACGACTTCATTACTAAGTGATTTCATCGGTTAAAATCACCGTTCACGCCGATTCGGTCCCCCCTTTCACCTCTAAATATATATTTAGGGCTATACGGGTTAACCGGGACCATTTACAAGTAAACACATCCATAGATATACCACGGATCTAAGCCGTTCTAGCTCCCGGGTTGAAGAATCATGCTAACAACCTCTCGAGAACTAGCTTAAGCTTAGCTTGAGGTATATCTAGTCTACGAAGCTATATAGAATGTATTAAAGCAATAAATAACCGATAAAAATGTTAAAACTAGCAACTATTACACAATATGCTTATAATATAACAAATATAGCTAGATTCAAACAAGATCCTTCATTAATCTATCATTTGAACATAGTTTACAAAGAAAACAAAGCTAGAAGTGCGTTATTTCACCTTGGGGGATGCGTGAACAACCTTTTTGACTCCCAGGATGAAGTAAAAACAATAAGATGGCTTCAATGAGATGGTAGATGGAAGAAATAAGCTTCAAGTTGCTATGTTAATGTCCAAACCGAGCCTTTCTCTCTCTAGAAATGTCCTTCTCTCTCTATATCTATCTCTTCTCTTTTTTAAAAATGAATTAAGTGGGGGTTATAACCTGTTCGGGGCAGCCGCACACATGTATGCGGCTAGCCGCATACATGGTGGAGGCTACCCGGTGGGACCCCCCGGCTTGGTTTTGGCTTTTTCGATCTCGATTCGGCAGAAGTTGACGTCTGCCGTTTGATCTTTCGGACCGTATTTGACGAACGCAGCGAGATATGACCTGAGTCCTACTGAGTTAGGGTTTGGGAAGTTGATACTCGTAGCCGAGATACCTTCAAGGTCCAGATATCAGTTTGTAGGCTTATCTCTTGATGGTACGTCGTTCAAGATTTGCTGTGGTGGTTTTTGATGATCACTGTCTCAGCTCGTCGATCTTCGATCGGGTTGCGGTATATCCGAACTTTATTGGGCCTATTCACCATTCCCGGGGTTGTCTCCTAGATGACCGGGATCTTTTGCCCTACTTTGGGGTCCTCTCTGAAGTAAAATGACACTTTTACCCTCCTGCAGGGTTAGTACAACAAAAACAAAATTTCGAGTGTCTACAGATGCACCTCTTTGTCATGTTCATGCAATGTAATGGAATGAACACGATAAAGATTTAATAGACATGGAGAATGCATGACAAGGTATATCTGATGATGCAATGTCATGTATGATTGATGCAATGATATATGAGATGTATAAAAGGTACTTCTCCGGCTGGGGAAGTTAAGGATTACGTTGTCGGGGTTGAGTCGACCTGCGTTGAATTGTAATTAATGGATTGCACCATTGGGGTCATGTCGATGCCTTCACTGGTTTGTAGCCAACGGATTCATTATCAAGGTTGAGCTGATTCCTTCACTGGGTTGTGGCCAACGAATTACATCATCAGGGATTTACCGATCTGCATAGGGTTGTAGCCAACGAATTACACCATCTGGGATTTATCAATCTGCATAGGGTTATAGACAACGGATTACATTCATCAGGGATTTGTCGACCTGCGTAGGGTTGTAGCCAACGGATTACATCATCAGGGATTTGCCGACCTGCGTAGGGTTGTAGCCAACAGATTACATTCATCAGGGATTTACCGACCTTCACTGGTTTGTAGCCAACGGATTACATTCATCGGGGATTTGCCGACCTTCACTGGTTTGTAGCCAACGGATTACATTCATTGGGGATTTACCGACCTGTATAGGGTTGTAGCCAACGGATTACCACATCGGGGATTTGCCGATGCCTTCACTGATTCATTGTCGATGGATTACATCGTCGGGGTCAAGCCGACGCCTTCACTGATTCATTGTCGGTGGATTACATCGTCGGGGTCAAGCCGACGCCTTCACTGATTCATTGTCGTTGGATTACATCATCGGGGTCAAGTCAACGCCTTCACTGATTTATTGTCAGTGGATTACATCATCGGGGTCAAGCTGATGCCTTCACTGATTCGTTGTTGGTGGATTACATCGTTGGGGTCAAGCCGACGCCTTCACTGATTCGTTGTCAGGTGGATTACATCGTCGAGGTCAAGCCGACGCCATCACTGATTCGTTGTCGGTGGATTACATCGTCGGGGTCAAGCCGACGCCTTCACTGATTCGTTGTCTGTGGATTACATCGTCGGGGTCAAGCCGACGCCTTCACTGATTCGTTGTCGATAGATTACATAGTCGGGGTCAACCCGACGCCTTCACTGATTTTATTGCCAGTGGATTACATCGTCGGGGTTAAGCCGATGCCTTCACTGATTCATTGTCGGTGGATTACATGTTGTAAGGTTAATTTTGATTGATTTCCTGGTCTTCCGACGTTCAACGTCGGGTTGTCTGATCTTCGCCGAACGTTTACTATTTCAGAGGATTTTCAGGGTTTTCGGGTTTCAAACTGTCCCGGGAAGGCATCATTTTTTATAATATGACCATTTTGAACCCAAAAGAACATGTTTTGTGCATCGTGTTACCAAATAAAATGCCATGGGACCCACTTAAGGTAGCCGCATACATGGTTGCGGCTAGAGCAGCCATGGTCAGGGCTACCCGTGATCGAGCTTATACCCTCGGGAGGTCTCATTTTCACCCATTCCATTTCTTGTCATTTCTCTCTAAAAAACCTAGTTTTTCTTCATTTCTACTAGATTTCGGCTTGATTTGGAGCGATCCATCACCGTACGTTCCTTCTTCGGACTACGGGTAACGTCTAGACTCCGTTCTTTCGTGTTTTCCTTGGTGAAAACGCGTGTTTCCTTTCTTAAAGGCAATATATCCAACATGTATGCATGTATAGATATATAAATATGTTTATGATGTAATGCATGCGTACAGATCATCTTATGGACCGTATGAATGCGAAATATTGTCATTTATCAGTTAATCTAGACATACATTATATATATATATATGTGTGTGTTAGAATAACAATTGAAATTGATTTTTGCATGCTTGGTTGTGATGATGTACCCTCATAGAGTGATTTAATACATGCTTCGGGCATGTGGATAGTCCGTTTTATAAAGAAGACTCTGGCAAAAAATTTCATGAGCCAAATGTCCGGGTCATAGATACATTATAGATGTACTTAGATGCAAATAACATACACATTTAATGATACATGTAAGACATGTATGATGTGATGATCATATTTTATGGGTTTAATTTGAAATTTGCAAATGGTAAGAATATACCTGACTTGGCTTTAATTCCTACAAACTCATTGTTCAGACATGGATCCTGAGGAGCTTAGTCGTGCCACTAGACGGCCAATTTCATCAGGAGTTCACCGCCGTAGGACCCCCTCTGAGGTTCCGGTTCCACGTATTAGTCAACGGGTGTAGCGTTTGACCGAGCCCGCTTGCTTGCCGGCTGGGGAGGATCAGCCACTCCTGGATGAGGACATTCCCGAGCCTGAGGTTCCACCTCCACTCCCTACTTCGCCTAGATTTCTTTCGGGCATTGAGGTAGAGGTCCCAGATTTGCTGGGCACGGATTTGAGCCACCATCCGTCCATTCACTTGCAGGTAAATGAGGTATGGGATTAATTAGTTTTTTTTTGTTTTTCTTTCTGATATAAATGGGTTTTCTTAACCTTGACGTCGTACAGGTGCCAGAGTTTACCCATCTGAGGGGTAACTAGGTTCAGTATCTACGCTCTGTATCAGTCGCTACATCCTGAGTACAGAGAGATCGTAGATTCTTGGGGATTCGGGGCCTTCTTCACCATTGTTCCCCGTCGTTGCCTTGGGGCTATTTGCAGGCTTTGGGTGAGAGATGGTTTCACCAGAGTCAGTCGCTGCATCTATTGGATTGTGAGGTGATGATGACTCCCATGGATTGGAGGTACATCACTGGCTTGGAGTTTACCGGAGATAGGGTGCCCTTGGAGCCGTCTATCAACGGGGCTGCTGTGCATGCCCTCCTAGGGTTTTCTTCTCAGGAGCGATCCTTCAAGGCTCGTAGTATTCAATCAGGATGCCTGGGCATTGATTCAGCTCGAGGAACCTTGCAGCAGGAGTTGCCTTTTGATTTGGCAGAGAGGGATCGCATCTTGCGGCGTCTGTTCCTGACCATCATGAGGGATTGTTTCATAGAGAACAACTCCTCCACTGTGCCCTTCAACATGGTAGGGGCTGTTCGATATGTAGATCGTATTGGGGACTACGATTGGGGGTCATTCACATTCGCTCTTTTCTTGCATGGGATGCTATTGCGATCCAAGGGAGTTACCGACGCCTGGGTCAGATTTTTCCCGTTTCTTCTGGAAAGTCTTTTTGACTGAATTTTATTTATTTTCCCTTTGATTGATTTCTCTTTTCCCACAACTGATGGAGGGTTTGTTTGAATTGACAGTTCTGGGCTTATGAGAAGCTTCCCTATCTTCGCCCTACCTCTGTCTTAGGCTTGGATACTTATCCCCGGGGACGTAAATGGCATCAGTCTACTATGTCTGAGGTCCCGATAGCGGAGGACTTTGCCCATGCCCGTCTTCAGTTGGAGACGTTGCTTGCTCGAGACATATTGTGGACCCCATATTCTGGAGAGCACTTGGCCGAGGGATTTGAGGATGGCGTGCCGACAGGGCCAGAGTTCTTTTTATCGACTCGTCGGATTCCACTCCTTTTTGATGGAGGTTGGGAGCTCTACCTTGGAGAGCGCGCTATTTGATGCATTACTGGGGAGATTAGCCTGTTGTATCTTCCTCCAGCCCAGCGCTTTTGGCCTCTGATTTCGTCAGTTGCATCGATTCCCACCTTGGGGTTTGATGGTTTCCTCCCGTCTGAGGGTTCGATCTCTTCGGCGGACTTTATCGCTTGGTGGGTCCGACGTATGATAGAAGCTCAGACCCGGGCTACCCAGTTCTTGGGCGATCTGGTCCCAAGATCCCTTATGATGAGGGACTGGATATCGTGTTTTCAGGAGCCGTCTCATCAGGATCAGATTACTGCCTTGAGACTTCAGTTGGAGGAGTTGTCGGCCTATTGTAGTTACAATGCCTTGGACCCGTCCTTGGCTCACACTTTTTCTTCTCAAGGTCATGAGGCTGGACCGTCAGGCGGTGGTGGCTCCCATGGTGCTGGACCCTCAGGTTTTGGTGGCTTCCAGGATAGAGATGTTCCCTTCACTGAGCACCCGGATATGCAAGAGACACCTTATCGGCCGGATCAGCAGGATGCACCCACTCCAGGTAGACGACCTCAGGTTAATCAGTTTGATGAGTCCCTCACCTTCTTGGATGATTTTGATGAGGGGGCGAGTCCATAGGTCCTTTGTTAGTCATTGGGCATTTGTACCCCAATCTCCTGTACTTTTTATTTTTAGTTTTCACATGTATCATAGGTATGACAGTGATGTTTATAAAACTAATGTAGTTGGCAGATATTTATAGATGATGCTTCTTATTTATTCATCACACATGCTGTTTTATCATTAGTATGATGCAAGCTTCAGATATATTTAAATGATTGGATAGAGATTGACCCCTGTATGGTCTTATTGACATAGGTTTTACAGATGTCGTCCTCTGTAGTGGTATGTTTGGACCACCTTCCTGCTAGCCATATAGCTACCAGCTTAAGGGTTTGGTATGACCAACTGCCATCCACCGATCGCATCGATGTCAGCCGTATGCTGGGCCACTCCATGTCTTTACTGTCCTTCTAGATTTCGAAGGGATTTGTTGCCGAGATACTCAGGTATTGGACTCCTGAGCGTCATGTCTTCTGATTCAGCTCAGCCGAGTTGACTCCTACATTGGAGGAGTATAGCCGCATTTTAGGACTGTTGATAGAGGGGCCATGTGCTCGAGTGGCTTTGGGCCATATGCTCCGCCAGTTCATGATGATGACTGGATTGAGCAGAGCAGTTGTGATGGCTGAGGTGGGTGGTAGCCACATCATCTCCATGGACTTTATCTTTAGGCATTTTGCTTTCGTGGATAGCTTCGCTATTTATCTCGGAGACTTCGCCATTTCGGAGGAGCGCTGGTACGTTGCCCGCATGGATGCCTTGGTTATGTGCCTCGTAGCTTATCTATATATGCCATTTTATACCGATCATCTGAATATGGAAATATCAGTTGCTGTTAGGGCTCTTTGAGAGGACTTTACTATATTGCCCCTTATCCTGGCAGAGACATTGATTTCAGCCTCTATCTGCCATGACGCTGGTGATCAGGAGTTCAGAGGTAGTCCAGTGCTTTTATATATCTGGTTGATGACTCACCTCTGACAGATAGGGCGGCTTCGCCGTCATGGTTTCTGTTTTGGACATGGCCTATCTCAGGTTTATTCATATCGCCCGACTTCTTGCGTCGATGAGGTGTCCTGGACTTCATTTCTGGGTGCCATGGAGGAGCCTTTTCCTATAGTCGTGTATTCTGGGTACTGCTCCTTTATGAGTTTCACCACCCATATCGCTGACCTGGATTTCCTCCCCTTGGCGGGTTTAAGGCGTGTGACGACCTATCATCCTCTGGCGGTGATGGGTCAGTTTGATCAGTACCAGGAGGTCCATGCATTTGGGGGGATTAAGGATTATCGATTCCCCATTTGCTCAGTTACCGAGGCTAATTTGGCTCAGGTTTATGGGTTCTGGTCTCATCGACAGACAACAGAGTTTAGAGATTGCCATCCGGGCCGCTCTATAGAGTATTAAGCTTGGCTTGAGTCGGATTTGGCACAAAAGACCGCAGATCAACTTGGTATAAGATCTTTATTTGATGACAATGGTTGGTCCACGGATGCGGCAGAACCGATGAAGGATCCTATATCTCCGACTGAGGATGCGTTATTTGCAGAGTTGACAGCTTCTTTAGTGAGCACTGTCCTGCGTTTGGCCTCAGTTTCCATGGAAGCAATGGATAGACAGCTTCAGCTGGTGACATTTGAGAGCGATCAAGCTCGGGCTCTATTGTTGACCACCATTGCTGGTAGGGATACTGCTATCACTGAGAGAGATGTAGCCCGTGCTTCCAGAGATCAAGCCCTCATTGATAGAGATGCAGCTGAGACTTTCTCAGATGGACTCATCGATCACATACAAGGAGTAGTATAGAGTCAAGAGAAGATTTTCCGCATGGCAGCGGAGATGCTGAGGAGGGTTGACATATTGGAGCACGAGCTCAGAGCTGCTCCCTCGACTACAGAGACTGCTGGATATTTGGCGATGTTGGCTCGTCTTACCACTGATTTATAGCTCTATTTTATTTTCCTGTAGAGACTTTGTTATTATCACTTGTCATAGGTTAGAATTAACTTTTGTATTATAAACAGTTGTATATATTAAAAAGAAGCAAGTTTAGTTCACTTTCCTTGTTTGCGCATACCTAACTATATCCACTGTTTGTCATTTTTGCTTCATGATTTATTATGTCGACATATCACTAGTCTCATCATGTGGCATCAGATTCGGTAGGAATGATGATGAGATGTCGCTAGATCATCTCCGCATGAGAAGTCGATTGGTTTGGGCTTGATGGATAGGTTTTGGATTTTTGTATAGGTTAGGAAAGTGTTTGACTTTTTCGAAGGTTAGACCGCACCATAAATAGCTGCCTACGTACTCCAATAGATAGGAGATCAGGTCTTTCGTAGTCCAGGCTTAGACCTGTAAAGTATGAAAGGGGGTTTGAGTTTGATTTGATAAGATTTTGATGTTTTTCGGTTTGATTTGATGAGATTTTTGATGTTTTTCCAGGGTTAGACCGCACCATAAATGGCTGCCTACGTACTCCCATAGATAGAAGATCAGGTCTTTTGTAGTTCAGGCTCAAACCTAAAAAACTAGACTTGATATATTTTTTTTTATTTTTTTTCTTTTTTTCTTTTTTTCTTTTTTTTTCTTTTCTTTTTTTTATCAAGACATAGCAGTCCATTTAGAAAGTGAAAAGGGGTCTCAGACATAATACCGTTTCATCGAGTCGGAATTGATCAGTTACGGGAATTCCTCACCGTCCATCTCTTCCAATTTCAAAGCGCCACCTGATAGGATTGCTTTGACAAGAAAGGGTCCTTCCCAGTTTGGGGCAAATTTTCCCTTAGCTGCATCTTGGCCCGGAATGAGCTTCTTCAGTACCAAATCACGCTCTTTGAATTCTCGAGGTCGCACCTTCTTGTTATAAGATCGAGACTTCGCTGTTGATAGAGCTGACCGTGAAATATAGCAGCAGCTCTTCTCTCATCTATCAGGGATAACTGATTGTATCGATCTTGTATCCATTGGCTCTCCTCTATCTGGGACATCAAGGATCACTTTTAGTGATTCCATTTCCACTTCGACAGGAAGTACAGCCTCCATACCATATACCAATGAGTAGGGTATTGCTCCAGTCGAGGTTCAAGTCGACGTCCGATATGCAAGTAGGGTTAACGACAATAGCTCAGGCCATCCCCGGTGATTTGCTGACATCTTCATCATTATCTTCTTGATGTTTTTGTTAGCCGCTTCCACCACACCGTTCTTCTTTGGATGATAAATAACCGAATTGAGGTGTTTGATATTGAACTTACTGCACAGTTCCCTCATCATCTCATTATTCAGATTCTTCGCATTTTCTGATATGATAACCTCGGGTTGTCCATACCGACAGATGATGTTGTTTCTAATGAAACCAACGATGACCTCTTTGGTGACCCTGGGGAAAGAAGCTGCTTCCACCCACTTGGTAAAGTAGTCAATCATAGTGAAGATGAATCGATGACCGTTACTAGCTTTAGGCTCAACTGGTCCTATCACGTCCATTCCCCATATGGAAAAAGGCCATGGTGATGTCATGAAATGCAGTTGATTCGGAGGCGCATGAATAATGTTGACGTGGATCTGGTATTGATAGCAACGCTTGACATGATCATCGCAATTCGCTTTGAGGGATATCCAGTAATGTCCTGTCCTCAAAATCTTTTTGGCAAGCAGATGTCCACTCATATGTGCTCTGCATACTCCACCATGTACTTCATTCATAAGTCGCTGGGCTTGCTCCCGGTCAAGACATCTCAAAAGGCCCACACCTGGATCTCTCTTATAGAGAGCATCTTCACTTAGGTAGAAATTCATAGCCATTTTCTGTATTCACTTCTTCGCGGCTTGACTCATCCCTTCTGGGGTTAACTGATCTCGCAGATATTCTTTTATATGGTGGTACCAAGGTGGTCCCGCAGGTAGTTTCTCATCTGATATCTCCCTTACATTGTTCCCATATGTCGGTGTCTTCTGCACAGTGAAAGTGATGACAGGCATTCCCCTTCTTCCTGACAGGTTCACCAGTGAAGCTAATGTGGCCAATGCATCGGCGAAATCATTTCGGTTTCGGGGGATATGCATGAAGGCAATGTCTTCAAATTCCCCTGCCAATCTGAGAACATGTCGATGATATGGCAGTAGATGCAGATCTTTGGTGTTGTATGCCCCGGTAGACTGTCTGATGACTAGTTCCGAATCTCTAAACACCGCTAAACGTTTCACTCCCACGGACTGAGCCAGCTTCAACCCCACAATGCACCCTTCATATTCTGTGATATTGTTGGAGTTGTTGAAATGCAACTTGGTTGCCACGGGGTATTGATCTCCCGTGATGGATACTAGGACTGCCCCGGCTACGGCACCTTCAGCGTTTGATGCGCCATCAAAGTACATTTTCCAGAATTGACCTTGATCCTCCTTATCAATCAGGAGAACAGTCAACACTTCTTCCTCAGGGAAATAAGTTTACAGAGGCTCAAAACCCCCTGTTGGTGCAGCCGACAGGTGATCTGCTATCCCTTGCCCTTTAATGGACTTTTGGGTGACATATATGATGTCGAACTGTTGAAGGATTAATTGCCACTTGGATAGACGGCAGTTCAAAATTGGTTTGTTAAATATGTATTTCAAAGGATCCATCCTCGATATGAGATAAGTGGTATGGCCATGTAGATAATGCTGTAACCTGGTGGCTGCCCAAGCTAATGCACAGCAGGTTCTTTCGATCAGAGTGTATTTCTGTTCTCCGCTGCTGAAGCACTTACTGAGATAATAGATTTTTCTTTTTTTCCCCATGTCATCCTTCTGCCCTAGTAGACATCCCATAGCATTGGAGTTGACCGAGATATATATGAACAACGGAATTCCATCGTTTGGGGGTACCAAAATAGGTGCTTCAATCAACCTCTTCTAGATGATATAAAAGGCTTTCCGGCAGTCTTCATTCCATTTTCCCGAAGAGTTCTTCCTTAATAGTTTGAAAATGGGTTCACAGGTTGCTGTCAACTGCTATATGAACCGGCTGATGAAGTTGATTCTTCCCAGGAAACCTCGGATTTCATTCATGATCTTTGGTTCAGGAATTTTCGTGATGGCTTGAATTTTGGCAGGATCCAACTCAATGCCCCGGTTGCTCACCAGAAATCCCAATAGTTTGTTGGATTTCACCCCAAAAGCACACTTTGCTGGGTTTAACTTCAAATTGAACTTGCGGAGTCGTTCAAACAACCTCCGAAGATGGGTGCAATGGTCATCAGCCTGCCGGGACTTTACGATGATATCATCCACATACACCTCGATTTCTTTGTACATCATATCGTGGAATAAAGTCATCATGGCTCTTTGATAAGTAGCCCCAGCGTTGGTAAGGCCAAAAGCTAGTCTTCGATAACAAAAGGTTCCCCACGGGGTAATGAAGGCGGTCTTTCCCTGTCTTCTTCAGCAACCATGATCTGGTGATATCCAGTAAAATAATCAGCAAAAGAATACATCTTGAACTGTGCAGTGTTATCTATTAATACGTGGATGAACGGCACTGGGAAGTCATCCTTAAGGCTGGCTTTGTTGAGATCTCAATAATCTATACAAACTCGCACCTTTCCTCCAGATTTCGACACTGGGACTACATTGGACAACCATTCAGGGTACGTTAACACCATAATGATTCGCACTTTGAACTGTTTGATAATTTCTTCTTTAACCTTCAGGCTCCATTCTGGTTTCAACCGTGTCAGTTTCTACTTGACTGGTTTGAACCCTTCTTTAATTAGTAGTCGAAGGACGACGATATCGGTGGACAGACCTATCATGTCTTCATGAGACCAGGTAAAAACATCCTTGAATTGTGTTAAGAGTTGGATTAGTTCTTTTTCTTGGTTAGAGGGAAGGTTGGTTCCGATCTATATTTCTTTGGCATCGTTGGGGGTTCCTATATTTATGGTGATGGTTTGATCGAGGTTGGGTTTAGGTTTATCTTCGACCCATGCTTTGATTTCCTTGGGCACCTCATCATCATCCCCTTCCTCCTGCTCGATTCCCATCAAGTCAAAGTCCAATTCTATGTCAAAATCGTAATCATTACTCAAATTCGACAGACCATGCACGTGGCTAGAGACATGCAAATTTGGAAACCTGATACAAAAACTTGATTGCTAAATATATACAAGTAGTCGTCAATTACAAAAAGATTCATCAGTTAATATGACAACTGGAAATAACAAGCTACAGATGAAATAAAACAGACATAAATATAGATAAAGGTGGAGCTCCCTGTCCGCGGTCGCTTCCCGATTTTTTACCCTTTTCGGACGATCTGTGGAGTGATCGTCCAATTGCTAATCTACAGTTCCTGGGGAGTCGTTGAGATAGGCGCGCTAGTGGAGTCGCAGTCTTCCAAGATGGCCATAACAGGTTTGGAATCGGGCCCTGGATCACTTCTTGGGATGTTTACATTTCCCCAATTAAGTGTCGGGAGGTTAGGTTGATCACTTGACAGATCTGCCCCGTTGGACTTCTTCAGGTCCTCCTTAGTGAGGCAAAAATAGCTTATGAATTGCAACTGGATCTCTTCCAGAAACTTTTGGTCTTTGGCCTTCTAGGCCGCATCCTTGAGAGGCTTTTCATCCCCGTCCGTCTGATGTCCTCTTTGATCGACTTTTAGGAATCAGAAGGTTTGAAATCATGAGGGGGATCTTCTTGAGTGGCTCTTTAGATCCGGTTTCACCCAGATTTGGCTTGAGGTGAATTAACTAATTAACTGGTTGATGCCTGTGAGGATTCTGATGCTTGGATCCACCATGGTATCCGAGTCCAGCCTTTCCCAACTGCGTGGGTATACAGATTGGGTTCCTGATTCCTTGGCCATTCTTCCCCAGTCCTTGGCCTAGTCGATGTCCTCTGGATAGCATCTCTTGGCCAACTACCATCACCTCTTTAGATATTCGAGGAATTAAGACCGGGGCTCCCACAGAGTTATATCGCGGATTACTGATTTTAAAGGCTTGATAACTGGCGGGCTCGACCTCCTTCATTCACACCGATCAGGGGCATATCTCCCAGGTCATGAATAGGATAATCAGGTTCTGCACTGAAAGTCACCAGATTATCGTTGACGATATATTTTAGTTGATGATGAAGAATTGAAGGGACGGCGCCAGACATATGGATCCATAGTCGTCCTAACAACAAATTATACCCGGTAGTGATCTTCAGGGTCTGAAAAGGTATGTTGAAAGTGAAAGGGCCAATCTCCACATGAAGTTCAATCTCCCCCACGGTATCCCTTCTTGATCCATCGAAAGCCCGTACCACGACATGGCTATCCCTGATTCAGGTTCGGGTTGATTTTCATCTTCTCTAGAGTATCTTGTGGACGGATGTTTAAAGACGACCCTCCGTCGATTAGCACGCCACCTACCATATATCCTGATGAAACGACAGCGATATTAATGGTTTGTGATGCCCAATTTATTCGGCTGGTATATCGTCGTCAGTGAAGGATATCACGTTATTGTCCAGTACATAGCTGATCAAGTGCTGCAATTTCTCAGTATCGATAGTCTTGGGTAAGTGTGCTTCCTCCAATACTTGGATTAGAATTTGACGATGGTTGTCAGATTCTAATACCAAATCCATGATAGAAATTTGATGGGGTTCAGCTTCCAATTGCCTCACTGTCCTGGCTTCACTGTGTCCCATTTTGTGGAGGAACTCTGTGATCTTTCCAGTAGATACCTTCCCTAATACCTTGGTTTTCAATTTTGCCAAACGCCCCGGGTGGTAACATATATTCTCCCTAGGTATGATGGTGGTACAGTCAGGTGCCAACTTTATCCCTTCTCCGTAATTCCACAGTACATTCTTTAGGCTGAGAATTGGGAGTTGTGGCCAAGGGACCAACATCAGTGGTTTAGGCGTTAGTATCTCAGAGAGTGGCTTTATTTCTCTGCTCAGGTACGCCTTGGATGGTTATGGGTTCGCCGGATATTCCTTCCATGCAAAGGATAACGGCTATCATACCTTCTATGTTCCTCGGTCCCCGAGGGTAGTATATTTCTTCCTCAGGGAAGATCTCAGCTTTGTTTTTTGAGTCCAGCTCTCCGGATTCAATCAAGTTCTGGATTAGATGTCGCAGACCCCAACATTCTTCAGTGCCATATCCAGGAGCATTATATGGTAAAGGCAGGATGTGGAAGGATCGAAATACTTTGATCTCGTATCTGGGGGTGGAAGAAATTCTGTAATCTTCCCCTCCTTGATCAAGGTACAGAGAATCTCCTCCCTGGATTGCCTCAATGGGGTGAATTTTTGTTTGGCGGCAAAATCTCGACGGCTCTTCAATCTAGCTTCTCGAGCCATCTTTTCAGTCCATTTGTTCTGCTCTGGGCAACGGATCTGATCCCTTCTGGAGGTGGAAACATCTTGGACAGATGTGGGGTCATTTGGCTTTGATAAAACCTGGTCGATGAGCTGTCGAGTCAACTAGAGTTGGTATACCACCAATTCAGCTAGATGATCCACCTGAGCTCTGATTAAAGCCAATTCTTGTTCTACCCCGTAATTTTCTTCAGGGTATCCCCATATTGCAGGGTCATGTGCCGAGGATAACTCTCCCATCTTCCTCAGGTATTTACGGTTTTCCCTGCTTCCAGCACTGATCATATTGACTCCTTCCTCCGCATGCTAAGGCACAGGGTTGTTGTTGACATTCGGCTGCTCAGGCGTTTTGACTATAATCTCCCTGCTGTCAATCAAGTTTTGAATTTTTTGCTTCAGAGTCCAACACTCTTGAGTATCATGCCCCGGTGAGTTGGAATGGTAGACACACTTCTTGCTGGAATCGAATTGCCTTCCATTTGAATCGGAAGGTGGATCGAGCTCAACGATCTTCTTCTATGCGATGAGTAGGGCTAATATGTTTTCCAAGGAGTCTCCTAAAGGAGTGAATATCCTTCTTCGCTTGTTTTCCCCAACTTTCATTGCTGTAGGATTTTGAAAATTCGCTGGATGAGGGTTCTACCTCTGGATAGGTGAGTTAGGGCTCTTGTTAGCCAATTGTCCTTGCAATACTAACGAGACATCTTCTTCCTTCCTCTTTGATCCTCTCTTGGGAGCGCTTGCATAATTTTTCGACTGTATGTTCTCGGCTACGGCTTCCAAAGCAGCGAGGTCTTTGATTTTTCCAGACTTCAAACCCATTTCTGCCATTTTCCCATGTTTGATCATTTTAGACAAGGATTTTCCTAACCCAGCGAGGACTCTCTCATAGAAAGGGGCTTCTTATATATCAATGAAGGTGGTCACCATCTCACCTTCATCTATTGGTGGGTTGACTTGGGCCGCCATTCGCCTCCACCGCTGCGCGTATTCTCTGAACGATTCATTGACCAGCTTTTCGACTTTGGTAACCTGGTAGCGATCAGGTGCCATCTGGGATTGAAAACTGTATTGGTTGAGGAAAGCATGGGCTAAATCTTCCCAACCTCTGACTTTGGAATTGTCCATCCGTGCATACCACGTGCGGGCTTCACCGGTAAGGCTCTTCTGAAACAGCTGCATCCTGAGGTTTTCATCCTCAGCGTAAGTTCCAAGTTCACCTATATAGACTTTCAAATGAGTGTACGGGTCTCCCAGTCCATTGTATTTCTCAAACTTGGGGACTTAAAACTTATCCGGGTATCTCGCCTTTAGGAAAATACATAGATCCGAGTAATTCACGCTTCCGTGGGATCCCGTCCCTTTCATAGACCGAATAGCATCTTTCATCTGTCTAACTTTCTTCCTAATGTCTCCAGTGTCTTTGTCTTCCCAGAGGTTTGTGATGTCTCGTGTCGTCTTCTGGATCGGGGCCTCCTTGGGTAGTTCAACATCGAGGGGAGATATAGGTGTGGACGTATGGGTATCACCTTCTTTTTTGGGTACTTTCATGTCTTCTTGCACAAAGGATTCAATAGAACTCTTGTGCTTAGATTCCTGAGATACCTTGCACTGTTCTTTTAACAGGGTCGTCATCTCGGCCATTTGCTTCTTAAACTCCTCAAATTCATCTCGAGATACAGAGATGGGTTCTGATGAACTTGCTTCAGCCATTTGGACTGGTGAAAGGGACTTTTTAGCTCGAGATCTGGTTTTAAGACCAATCTGCACAACAACCGATATCTAGTTTAGACTAGATACTGGTGGATAGGGATGCATGATATGCTATGCATCAGTTTAATGGTTTTTAATCTTTTCCTGCAATACAACGAGTTAGTCAAATTGATGACAGGGTGTGAAAGATGCATGTATGACAGTTCAAGATAACAGTCATTTATATACGCAGAAGATTTAAATGGGGCATGAAGAAGCACATCGCGCATTTGGTTTATCAGAGGCTGACCTATCTTAGGGTTACTCTCACGGGCTGTTTGAAATTGGTTCCCAGATCTTCGCAATCTACTTGATGAAAACATCCACGTTTCGATTGGAGCGGATCTGAGTGGTGCCTTTCCTGAGCCTCACAATGGAAACATCCATAGGATTCCAGTAATAAACAACCGACGGGATTGCCCCCTAATGGAGGTACCACACAACATACATTCACATACATTCACATCCTCACCGCATGTAATATGATGACATTGTGCGAAGCACTAATATATTGTGCGAGGCACTAATACAAAATGCTAAAAGATTGACACACATAAAGATCATTCACACAAATACATATGCAGAATGAAAATCAAAAAGTTTAATCACGGCTTAAGCCCTCTTTGATCCCCAGCAGAGTCGCCACCTGTCGACGTCGGGTGGAAAATCAAGTCCTCGATCTCCATTTTGTTGAAGGAGGAGGTCACTTTTTTCTCTTTTAGAGTTGTTTGCCCTCTTCTCTTGTCCGTGGGACAACAGAGGAGTGCCCCGATTTCCTTATTTTATTCTTTTCCCTTTCGCTTTTGCTTTGTCTTTGGGGTTCTGTTTTAAAGGGTGAATTTCGTAGGAAACCGGTACCGATATATGTGTCGACGATTTTAAAAGATTGATTTTATTGATTGGACCGATTGAGACAGAGTCGCCAGTTGGTATTTTGGAAATGGATGTACCAACTCATCCGGGTTTTAATAGTTTTTCGCAAGATGGTCCAATGCGTGACTCTTTGATTTGGTCTTGAAACCCGAGATTTGTGGAATCTGGGGGCTAGGTTAAGCGAGGGGGAAGGTGTTAGGCACCCCCCGACTCCTGTGCAAGCACGGTACCGCATCTTATTGATTTTCTATGCAAAAGTGTGTGTGTGTGTGTGTGTGTGTGTTTATATGTGTGATTTTGAAAGCTTTATTAGTTGGTGTCTAAGTCTTTTTGATGACTTGAAAGTAGTGTTGTACCTCTTTTGCGCCTAAGTACGAAGGATTTGATTTAGAGAAAGATTCAATTTTAATAAGATATGCAAATTGAAATGAGATTTTGGAAAATAAGGTTTTCAAATCCTTTGCCCGACTAGGAATCGAGGACTTCGATACTTCCTTTTATTCTTTACGTTCATTACGTGATCTACCCCGAATCGCTTTATTTTTTAGCAAAAGCTCTTTGTGGTTTTCTTTGAGAAATCATTTTGATGATATGTATGCTAAAGAGTTAAGAAGGTTCGGATCATCATCGGGCATAAAAGCCTTCTCAATGAACCGAGCTCCCGTAATGAAGGTTTTCACTATCACGAGATCTTGAATTCGAGCTCTCGAGACTAACCCCTCGAGTTCGTCTTTAAGATCCAAATATTACATTCACATCGATATTTACGGTATTTAAAGCATTTACAACGTAAAAATCGGTCCATCGTGGGAATCAAGTCGGATCCGTTAGGGGATCTCGACACCGGGATTCCTAGGCTCACAATATTTGTACCATTTCATATATACATAACGTCCACGGCTTCATTACTAAGTGATTTCATCGGTTGAAATCACCGTTCACGCCGATTCGGCCCCCCTTTCACCTCTAAATATATATTTAGGGCTATACGGGTTAACCGGGACCATTTACAAGTAAATACATCCATAGATATACCACGAATCTAAGACGTTCTAGCTCCCGGGTTGAAGCATCATTCAAACAACCTTTCGGGAACTAGCTTAAGCTTAGCTTGAGGTATATCTAGTCTCCGAAGCTATATATAACGTATTAAAGCAATAAATAACCAATAAAAATGTTAAAACTACCAACTATTACACAATATGCTTATAATACAACAAATATAGCTAGATTCAAATAAGATCCTTCATTAATCTATCATTTGAACATAGTTTACAAAGAAAACGAAGCTAGAAGTGCGTTATTTCACCTTGGGGGACGCGTGAACAAGCGTTTTATCTCCCAGGATGAAGTAAGAACACTAAGATGGCTTCAATGAGATGCTAGATGGAAGAAATAAGCTTCAAGTTGCTATATTAATGTCCAACCCGAGCCTTTCACTCTCTAGAAATGTCCTTCTCTCTCTATATCTATCTCTTCTCTTCTTTTTTTTAAAATGAATTAAGTGGGGGGTTATAACCTGTCCGGGGTAGCCGCACACATATATGCAGCTAGCCACATAAATGGTGGAGGCTACCCATGTGGGACCCCCTGGCTTGGTTATGGCTCCTTCGATTTCGATTCAACAGAAGTTGACGTCTGTCGTTTGATCTTTCGAACCGTATTTGACGAACGCAGCGAGATATGACCGAGTCCGACTGAGTTAGGGTTCGGGAAGTTGATACTCATAGCCGAGATACCTTCCAGATCCAGATATCAGTCTGCAGGCTTATCTCTTGATGGTACGTCGTTCGAGATTTGCTGAGGTGGTTTTTGATGATCACTGTCTCAACTCGTCGATCTTCGATCGGGTTGCTGTATGTCCAGACTTCATTGGTCCTCTTCACCATTCCTGGGGTTGTCTCCGAGATGATCGGGATCTTTTGCCCTACTTCGGGGTTGTCTCCGAAGTAAAATGATGCTTTTACCCTCCTGCAGGGTTAGTACGACAAAAGCGAAATTTCGAGTGTCTACAACTGGTAGGATGATATGCATACTCCTAGGATATGATTAGGTTGATCCCCTATGAGATATCAGAACAGATCCCCTATAAGTCTTTATGAGTGCTAAGAGTGTGGTGTGGTTGGCCGAATCAACCCGGGTTGCTAAGTCTTTATGACTGACAAAAACTCGTAATGTGTCGGGTTTGGCAGATCAAACCTCAATATATATATGGAAAAACTCTGAACTATATGTTTATTCAATTCAAATTCAGTGTGAGTATAAATTATAACTTGTTTCAAACTTGCTGAGCTTTCTGTAGCTCATCCTTGCAATTATTCTTTTCCTTTGCAGCTTTGACTGACATAACGAAAGTTCCTGCACTCAATCATATGGATAGAAAAACTCTGTTAAGTTAAGTTTTGGTTACATCTTTGAAAACTCTGATGTAATAGTAAGTTGGGGTTTTTTGTAATCAAATTTAAGAATATGTAATATATTATTATCTTTTGTCAATTGATTAGTTTTACCTTTCTAGAAAATAGAAAGAAGTACAGTAACTATATGAACTATACATCTGAATGGGAGTATTGAAAGATCTTAGAGTTCTCTGATGCACTAAGGTCGCACCCCTCAGTTCCAAGAACGATCCTAGCAATAATATTGTGAATGTCAGATAGATAGAAATTATTGATATGACAGAAATATCCGTTAGATTACAAACCTATTCATCCAAGTGAGGGTATCCAAACATAGTAAATGTTCTGACGAGAACTACTGTTCGTTGTGGAATACTGTGAATCTTGGATTGATAGGAATTATTATCTTATGGAATATTTAAGTGAGCACCAAATCGGTTACAGTGAGTGTAAAGATTTTGGGGGTGTCATAATTTGGTAACAGAGCTATAGGTTAGAAACCTTAGGTGAGGACACCATAGGCTATAACCTTAGAGGAATAAGAGTAGTAGAAAAGTTAGTGAAACCATAAACTCAACAAGACTTTGTAGGAGATGAATTGAGAAAATTCTGTGACGCCCCCAAACCCGAGTCCTCTTACCTCGAATTCGGTGCTCACGATCCATCATCAACATAAATATTTTAAGACTATTACGGAATAATAAACATACGTTGTTCATTAATTTAAAGTCTTCATCATAAATCCCAAGGTCTCAACCTTAACATAACACATACCCTTAATATTACAAAAGGTTTACATCCAATATTAAAACTAAATACTTTCTTAGTTCATAATCAAACTACTCCTGAGCCTTGCCCTTTCCTTTGTCTCTTTTAAACGATCCTGGCTTAGCTGAAATAAATGTCATGATATAGCAATAGTAAGCAACAAATTTTCTTAGCAAGTATAAACACAAGAAGATATGTCATGATAGAAATGAATTTATCGCTTAATGTTGAACAATAGAATATGATTGTCGAAGAACATAAATTGCTTTCTTTTTATTCGAACATTTGAATAATAGGTTCGAAGTGGTCCACCATGACCATGAACCATAGATACAAATAGGTTCAGAGTGGTCCACCATGACCATGAACCAAAGATACTGAGTGGTCCTCCTGACCATGAACATCTGCAAACGGTTTCAGTATTCAAACTGGTCCTTTACGGTTTGGTAGTCAAGGGGATCAGCCTTTCGTACCAGTGTAATATGCATAAACACTTGACAGCAACTATTATATCCTTGTTTCCAATATGATGCATCAATAACATTCTTTTCTCAATCAAGAGTCCTTATCAAATCAATTGAATAGGCACAGCTCTTTAAAATAAAATTTTTAAACATGCTTGATCTAGCTGACACAACTAGCATAGATCCATCTCATAGCAATGTTAAACATACTTGATCTAGCTAACACAACTAGCATAGATCCATCTCATAAACAAATTTTAAATCTGCTTGACCTAGCTGACACAACTAGCATAGATCCATCTCATAAGCAATGTTAAACATAATTGATCTAGCCGACACAACTAGCATAGATTCATATCATAAACAGTTCAACATATAGTAGAATAGGAATTCAATTTGCACCAAATGCGATTCACAATAATTCATCAGGATGTGAAAAGATCAACAATATTTAACCACTAGCATGATTAAACAATAATAACTCGAGTTTAAGTTAGAAAACTTGCTTGTTCAGCGAGCTACAACTTTCTAGCTTTAATTAACAATCTTTGAATGACCTATCATTGATAAGGTAGATCTGTCAATTAGTATTGTGTTTATTTCATCAATACTCTTACTTGTATTATTATCTCACCAATAATACATTCACAGTGTACATGCATCTAATGTAATATCATTAATCCTATAAGATATTTAATTGATCTTAGATTAATGATTTAATAATTAATATGGCTTTCCTTAAGGGATAAACACTTATTAGATCTTTAAATAATTTATTTTAATTGTTTAATTAAGGAGTTATTTAATTTCGTTTAATTGTTGACTACCTCTTCGTTCGATTACCATTTAATATTAGTTAAATAATAATTAACTATTTACCTTTAGTCATTACTTACAAATAACCAATTATAACTCCTCATTATTTAATGTTAATTAAATAATAGACAATTAAATTATTATTTGTCTATAAAAAATAATTAATAACTCCATCATCTTTGAATAAATAATATTTGATATATTCACTTTATTCTTCTTTAATCATTCCTTATTATTATTAAAAGGATAATTAATTGACATTCATATTTATTTATTATTCAAATAATAAATAATTGATTCTATAAACTTTTATGTCAAAGTAAGTAAGTAATTACTTAATCTTATTTAATTATTATTTAATATTAATTAAATAATAATTAATTAATTGATTAACTCATTTTATTATTTAAGCTTAGTTAAATAATAAGTAGTTATCTTATTAACACTAGCCCATTTTAATTATTACTTCACATCATGTAAATAATTAATTATATTTCATTTTATATGTAATTAACTTAATAGGCCATTAGTGGCCTTAAAGTTATTTATTACAATATCTTGCTTTCATTTCGTTCCATAATGATACTCAAATTTTCGTCCAAAATTTCCAGATTTGGGGTCCTTCACGGAAACGCCCGTAGAACGAAGTCTACAACTCGGATTTTGGTTCTGTCGGTACCTTTGGATTCGTATCTTCTCGAACTACAATTTCCATTCATCAAACATCAGATTCTGTTTTATTAATGTCCCAAAAAGCAGTGCCAAAGTGACTGATCAGCAGGAAAATTCGCAACAATTTAGTCGTTTTCCAGATTTGAGGTCATTTACCGGAAACGCTCATATCTCGAGATCTACATCTCAGATTTGGGTCCATTTGGTATCGTTAGATTCATATTTTCCCGAAATATGTTTTGCATATATCAAACACAAAATTTGAGTTTATTTTGGTTACCAAAAATAGTCCACAAGTGACTGGTCAGTAACACATTCTCAACAGTTGGGTAGTTTGGGATTAAATTAATAACTTGTTCATTATAAAACATATTGAGTGATTCCAAAGGGGTTTAACCCTTAACTCATGCATCTAGCAAACCAAGAAAGAAAACCTCAAATATAACTTGTAGATTTCAACATGCACATGATAAAGCATACTAGTTAAACAAAAATTCCTTCAACAATCCATTTAACTATCTTTTTTCAAAACTCACCATATGAACTCATATAAATCCACAAGCATCATTTGTTAAACCCATTATCTAACACTTTAATCATGATATTAACCATATTCAACATGCATCACAAGAATCTATCATAAAATCACCTAGTGCATGCATGTTTATTCTTTTGGTACAAATCTCCCTTTTTGATCTTAGATTCAACTTCAAAAATGTTTTGATCATCAAATAAAACATTTATACACCAATAAATGAAGAGTTTATCAAAGATCAAGCTTAAGACTTTTGTTTCATCAAAAACCCACCAAATAAGAAATCAAACTTTAAAAATAAAGAGAATCAATACCTAGTTTTTCTTGCTATCTTCCCTATCTTGCCAAAATAGCTTACAAACCTAGCATGCATGAAGCACGAGATCCTCTCTTCTACTTCCTCTTGGCAGAAAATCTTTCCCTCTTTTCTCTCTATGTTTCCTTCTTTCTCTAGCTAAAGGGGCTTTGAAGTGTAAGTATGCAAATGAAATGTAGTTAGTGGAAATGGGTATAATTGAAAATTGTAAGCATGCTCCCACTAACTCTCTCCCCTAATCATTACTTACAAGCTTAGTCACTAAACATATATGTTGGGCATGCTAAGAGGATGACACTTGTCATGGGTGTTGGGCTCAAAGATTATATACAAGATATTGTCCAAGTTTTATTAAAATTTGAATTTTTCTCCCCCTTTTGCCCCATGTGGCCGGCCATACCCCTATTTACCCATTATAGATTTATTTTTTTATTGTGTTATATACATACTATAATGATTAATTGTCCTTTCTTCCATGGACCAAAGGTTGGGCCTTTTTAATTAATGTTTGGGCTTGCAATTAATTAGTTTTGGCTATTAGAGTCAAGTTTATTTTTATATTACTTGGGCTACTATTATAATTCCACAAGTTGAGCTAAGTTAATTCATTTAACTAAGGCCATTAAATTATATCTTCCAATGAAATTAGTAGGCTTGATTTAATCATTCAATTGGGCTAGCCCACTAGTAACACTTACTACTTGGACTATAACAGCATACCCAAAAATCAAGAATATCACTTTACTTTCATAACCTAATTAGACTTTCCACCTACAAGTAAATTGAATAATCAATTAGGTTTCATCATCTTAATCAGCTTTCTTGATTAATATCATTCTTAGGCTAGTCCACTACTTTAATTATTTCATAAGAGGGACTTCCTATAAAATTCTCATAACACACTTGTTATTTAAATTTAATCACTCAATCACCATATGTCACAATGTTTTTAATATCATTCATAATAGATATATCTATTTATAAAGTGACTAGAAATTCTTGGTTATTATATTCTCCCCTCCATTTAAGAATTCCGTCCCTGGAATTCCACCTAAGGTTACTCAAAAATATTTAGATAGCTCTCCCTCATCTTTTCCTCGAGTTCCCACGTAGCTTCTTCAGTGTTGTGGTTCCTCCACAGAACTTTGACTGAATGTATAACCCTATTTCTTATCCTCTTCTCTTTCCTATCTAAAATTTCAGTAGGATTTCTTCATATGGTAAGTCCTTCTCGACTTGAATCGGCTTGTACGATATTATATGCTTGTAATCAGGTTTATATGATCGCAACACTGACACGTAAAATACGTTATGAATATGTTCGAGTTCAGGAGGTAAAGCTAACTCGTACGCTACTTCACCTACCTTCTTCAATATCTCGAACGGTTCAATAAATCTCAGACTCAATTTGCCCTTCTTACCAAATCTTATCTTCCCCCTCCAGGGAGATACTTTCAGAAATTCATAACTTCCCACTTTGAAGTCTATTTTCTTGCGATGAATATCCGCGTATTTCTTTTGTCGATCTTGAGC
The DNA here is from genome assembly GCA_020205555.1 of Panax stipuleanatus. NCBI lineage: Eukaryota > Viridiplantae > Streptophyta > Magnoliopsida > Apiales > Araliaceae > Panax > Panax stipuleanatus. Next base: position 58,291,471 of record CM035122.1, read on the forward strand.
TGCTACTAACCGAGCTCTTATCACCTTGATGATCTCCACGGTCTGCTGTACCAACTCTGGTCCTAACAGTCGCTGTTCACCTACCTCGTCCCAGCACAAGGGTGTTCTGCACTTTCTTCCATACAGTGCTTCGTATGGCGGCATTCCAATTCTTGCATGATAACTATTATTATATGCAAACTCCACCAGTGGAAGATGATCTTCCCAGCTTCCTTTAAAGTCCATCACACAGGCCCTGAGCATATCTTCTAGCGTTTGAATCGTTCTCTCGCTTTGCCCGTCAGTCTGTGGATGATATGCGGTACTTAGACTTAGTTGTGTCCCCATTCTTTCTTGAAGACTCCTCCAAAAGTTAAACGGGAAGCGCAGATCTCTATCAGACACAATTGCTACTGGCACTCCATGTCTCAAAATTATTTCCTTGATATACAATTTGGCCAACTGATCCAAAGTATACCTAATCCTGATCAAGAAAAAGTGTGCTGACTTTGTGAGACGATCAACAATCACCCATATGGAGTCATAACCTTTCTGTGTTGCTAGAAGTCCCACCACAAAGTCCATTGTGACGTGCTCCCATTTCCATTCTAGAATTTCCAATGGCTGTAACAGTCCACTTGGTCATTGATGCTCTGCCTTAACTCTCTGATAGGTTAAACATCTGCTGACGCATTCTGCAACCTCTCTCTTTATATTAGGCCACCAATAATGTTGGCACAAATCTTGATACATATTGGTACTTCCTGGATGTATTGAATACCTCGTAGTATAGGCCTCTTGCAGAATCTCTTCCTTTAATTCGGGTACAGCGGGTACCCAAATCCTCCCTTCAAATCTTAGCAATCCAGTGCTGTCAATTTTGTACTTTAACTGTTCACCTTTAGCTAACTGATTCGCGAGGTTAATACATTCCTCGTCATTTCCTTGTGCCTCCTTCACCTTGTCGAGTAAAGTCGGACTTGCTTCCGTTACTGTTACTTCATCCGAATTCCTCGGATTTTTCACCTCCAACTCCATTTTCTCCATTTCTCTGACTAATTCTTCTTATTCTGTCAATACAAACAATCTTTCTTGGCTCTTTCTGATTAAAGCATCTGCCACTACATTGGCCTTTTCTGGATGATATAGGATCTCACAATCATAGTCCTTGATCAATTCTAACCATCTCCTCTGCCTCATGTTTAACTCTTTCTGTGTGAGGATATACTTCAGGCTTTTGTGGTCTGTGTATATTTCGTACTTTTCTCCGTAGAGATAATGTCTCCAAATCTTAAGGGTAAACACTACCGTTGCTAATTTCAGGTCATGGGTAGGGTATCCCTTCTCATAGTCCTTCAATTGTCGCGATGTGTACACAATGACTTTACCATTATGCATTAACACGCAACCCAGTCCCTTGTGTGATGCATCACTATACACTGTAAAACCCCCCGTGCTATCTGGTAGAGACAACACAGGTGCTTCACTCAATCTTTTCTTCAATTCTTGAAAACTTTGTTCACATTTATCGGTTCACACATACTTAACAGTCTTCCTTGTCAGATTAGTCAATGGTGTTGCTATCTTGGAGAAATCCTTAATAAATCTCCTGTAATATCCTGCTAATCCCAAGAAACTTCTGACCTCTGTCGGTGTCTTCGGTTGTATCCAATTTCTCACCGCTTCTACTTTTCCTGGATCAACAGAAATTCCCTTGTCGTCGATGACATGTCCCAAAAATTGAACCTTCTTCAACCAGAACTCACATTTTCAAAATTTTGCATAAAGCCTCTCCTTTCTTAATGTCTCCAGTACTATCCTTAAATGTTCTGCATGTTCCTCCTCATTCTTCGAATATACCAGAATATCGTCAATGAACACAACCACAAATTTATCCAAGTATAGCTTAAATACTCTGTTCATCAAATCCATAAAAGCAGCTGGTGCATTTGTCAGTCCAAATGACATCACTAGGAACTCATACTGACCGTAACGAGTCCTAAATGCTGTCTTTGATACATCCTCCGTCCTTACTTTCAACTGATGATAACCAGTCCTTAAGTCAATCTTAGAAAAACACCTCGCTCCTTTAAGTTGGTCAAACAGATCTTTTATTCTTGGTAACGGATACTTGTTCTTGATTGTCACCTTATTCAACTCGTTGTAGTCCATACATAGTCTCATCGAGCCATCTTTCTTCTTTACAAACAGCACAGGTGCTCCCTCTGGAGACACACTGGGTTGGATGTACTTCTTGTCCAATAGCTCTTGTAGCTGGAGTAACAATTCTTTCATTTCTACCGGAGCCATTCAAGACGATGCTTTTGATATCGGCCCTGTCCCCGGTACTAAATCAATCACAAATTCTATCTCTCTGTCTGGCAGGAGTCCCAGAAGTTCTTCTGGAAAGACATCCCCAAACTCATTCACTACAGGTATCTGCCCCATGTCTGAATTCACCACCCGTGTATCCATTACATGAGCCAAATAACCTTCACATCCCTTTCGTAACATTCTCTTGGACTGCATCATCGTCAGACAACTCGTTTGTCTTGGCTACTTGCTACCATAAAATACAACCTTAGACTGATTTGGGTCTTAAAGTGTATACTCTTCTTCTGGCAATCTATAACCGCCTTATGGTTAAACAACCAATCCATACCTAGGATAACATCAAACTCCCCTAAGCGTATCAGAATCAAATGAACGCTTAACTTATGTCCCCTTATTTCCACATCATAATTTTTATGGATAAACTCTACAGGGATCACTTCTTTGTTTTTAACTTCTATGTTCATAGGGTTGTTTAGCTTTTCACAGGGTAAGTTTAATCTTCTAGCAAATTCATCAGACACAAAAGAACAGGTAGCTCCCAAATCAAATAATACATATGCATATATATTATTTATCGGAATTACACCTGACACCACCTCCTTGGATACAACTGCGTCTTGCACAGTCATGTTGAATGTTCGGGCCGTTGGCTTGTTCTGCTGAGTTGGCCCTCTGATTGCTAACTTTGGTGTACCGTTCTTGTTTCCACTTCCCCCATCAGTACTCTTCTTAGATGGACAGTCCCTATAACGATATCCCGATCCTCCACAAGAATAGCAGCCCTCCCTCTTTGGGTTAGGACATTTTGGTGTGATATGTCCTAGCTGGCCACAGTTAAAACATATAGTCTTTTCCTTCAAACATCCCCCAGAGTGATATCTTCCACACTTACTACATGTTGACCTCTTCTGTGGTGTACTTCCTTGTTGAGCTCCTGAGTCATTACCACTGTTCCACTTGCGCTTTTTACTGTTATTCTCTACCTATCCGTCATACACATGAGAAAAGAATCACCTTCTCAACATACAAATAGCAAATAGCTCGACATCAACATTTCAATGATTATCAATGTAAGAAGCTAAGTGGCTGTCGAACCAAACACAATCCCCTACCCATACAAGGAATTGGTCAACTCGGCCACTAATCAATATAGGAAGCTAAGCTGTTTGTTAGACCAAGGACAACTCCCTGCCCATACAAGGAATTGTTCAACTCAACCACTATATCAATATAGGAAGCTAGGTGGTTCTAAAACCAAGCATAAATTCCCCTCCCATACAAGGAACCATACAACTTAGCTGCTAACATGAGTCCTTAATTGAAATCCCACATAATCTTAGTCTCCCATTTGCTCAATACAAATTTCATTTAATCCGTATCATCCTTTTCAACACTTTTGAGTTTAACTCGTACTATTTCATAGTACCATATTCGTATAGCCATTCTTCTATAAAGTCTTTAATCAATAGATTGATTATCTATCCTCATAGGACCACATTAGATCACGTTGTGATCGTATCTTACAATCGTGTTATATTACGATTTATTTCTATCTCATGATCATTTTATTTTACGATCTTCTTTCCCCTTAATCATATTATATTATGATTTTACACCTTTCTTCTTATAGACTTTGTCTATTTATTATCACTTTTCGTCTTACATTATCACTTCGAGTTTCATTATATGTTATAAGTATTTAAAATACAACACATTATTTAACTTTAATAATTGCATTATCATCATGCTCAACTTGCTGAACTATTTATTTCAGACTGCTCCTTTCAGCTTAATAAAACTTTCAATAATCATATAGATACTTACTATCTTCATTCACAAGATTATCTATGTAATTAAACATTTAGTCATAATAGCGCACTTGTATTCATAAACCAATGTCTTTGTGACACACATGTCTGGCATATTTCCACAAATACCAACTATCCATTCTGATCAACTAGACATGGAATCCATCAAGAGGTATACTCCCCTACACAACAAGATGAGGGTACATCATATCTGCATACGACCTCTCACAGCTAGAGGTTTACATCATTCTTAATTTAATACTACCAACAAAAGGTGTTACAGCATCAATACCAGCAACCATCGCCTTACTGGCTACCAGGTGTCCCACGGGCATGCTCATGCTCCTACAGTGCATCTCCCACACACGGCATCGCACTAATCGGCTAGACTCTCCAGACACTAGTTCCGACATATGCTGCGTCCAATGGTCGCCCCAAAAACCCTATCCTGATGTCCTTCTCTTCTAGCAGTAACTCCAGATGGTCCACCCTATTAGCTGCTCTAATCCATGCTTCCTCGATTCTGATCTTATCAACATTTTCTAGATCAAACTCAAACCTTAGCACTTGATTCTCCAACGTCCGCTCACTCAGCTGAGACTCTAATAAGCTCACCTTAGCTTTCAGCACATCCACATCTGCTAATGCCTAGTATGCGACATCTTTAAACTGTTGTTCGGTGTTCTAGAAAGTGTGGTTCTCCACCTCCAGCTCTCCCACTCTAGTCTCTAGCTCTGCATTCCTACCCAATAGGTCTCCAACAAGGCTATCCTGTGTGGATTCCCCTAGAACCTCCTGCTCTACTGGCTGCTCCACGGTATGGCTGTCATAGCTCTCTTTCGACATCCTATACCACAATAAACAACATCATCAGTACCACAATAAAATATATTCATTGATAAAATGAAATGATATTTTATTAAGTATAACTAAAACTATGATGAATTTCCACAATTCACCACTTAACATACTCTATACGAGTTTTCTTCTAAGGTTATAACCTAGGTTTCGCATTCCTAAAGTTTATAACCTACAGCTCTGATACCAACCTGTGACGCCCCCAAACCCGGGTCCTCTTACCTCGGATTCGATGCTCACGATCCATCATCAACATAAATATTCTAAGACTATTGCGGAATAATAAACATATGTTGTTCATTAATATAAAGTCTTCATCATAAATCCCAAGGTCTCAACCTTAACATAACACATACCCTTAATATTATAAAAGGTTTACATCCAATATTAAAACTAAATACTTTCTTCGTTCATAATCAAACTACTCCTGAGCCTTGCCCTTTCCGTTGTCTCTCTTAGACGATCCTGGCTTAGCTGAAATAAATGTCATGATATAGCAAGAGTAAGCAACAAATTTGCTTAGCAAGTATAAACACAAGAAGATATATCATGATAGAAATGAATTTATCACTCAATGTTTAACAATAGAATATGATTGTAGAAGAATATGAATTGCATTCTTATTATTCGAATATTTGAATAATAGGTTCGGAGTGGTCCACCATGACCATGAACCATTGATATAAATAGGTTCGGAGTGGTCCACCATGACCATGAACCATAGATACTGAGTGGTCCTCCTGACCATGAACATCTGCAAAGGGTGTCAGTATTCAAACTGGTCCTTTACGGTTTGGTAGTCAAGGGGATCAGCCTTTCGTACCAGTGTAATATGCATAAACACTTGACAACAACTATTGTATCCTTGTTTCCAATATGATGCATCAATAACATTCTTTTCTCAGTCAAGAGTCCTTATCAAATCAATTGAATTGGCACAGCTCTTTAAATCAAATTTGTTAAACATGTTTGATCTAGCTGACACAACTAGCATAGATCCATCTCATAGCAATGTTAAACATACTTGATCTAGCTGACACAACTAGCATAGATCCATCTCATAAACAAATTTTAAAAATGCTTGACCTAGCTGCCAACAACTAGCATAGATCCATCTCATAAGCAATGTTAAACATAATTGATCTAGCCGACACAACTAGCATAGATCCATATCATAAACAGATCAACATATAGTAGAACAGGAATTCAATTTGCACCAAGTGCGATTTACAATAATTCATCAGGATGTGGAAAAATTGACAATATTTAACCACCAGCATGCTTAAACAATAATAACCCGAGTTTGAGTTAGGAAACTTGCACGTTCAGCGAGCTACAATTTCTAGATTTAATTAACAATCTTTAAATGACCTATCATTGATAAAGTAGATCTGTCAATTAGTATTGCGTATATTTCATCAATACTCTTACTTGTATTATTATCTCACCAATAATACATTACAGGGTAAATGCATCTAATGTACTATCATTAATCATATAAGATATTTAATTGATCTTAGGTTAATGACTTAATAATTAATATGGCTTTCCTTAAGGGATAAACACTTATTAGATCTTTAAACAATTTATTTTAATTGTTTAATTAAGGAGTTATTTAATTTCGTTCAATTGTTAACTCTCTATTCCTTCGATTACTATTTAATATTAGTTAAATAGTAATTAACTATTTACCTTTAGTTATTACTTACAAATAATCAATTATAACTCGTCATTATTTAATGTTAATTAAATAATGGATAATTAAATTATTATTTGTCTTTAAATAATAATTAATAACTCCCTCATCTTTGAATAAATAATATTTGATTTATTCACTTTATTCTTCTTTAATCATTCCTTATTATTATTAAAAGGATAATTAATTGACATTCATCTTTATTTATTATTCAAATAATAAATAATTGATCTATAAACTTTCATATCAAAGTAAGTAAGTAATTACTTAATCTTACTTAATTATTATTTAATATTAATAAAATAATAATTAATTAATTGATTAACTCAATTTATTATTTAAGCTTAGTTAAATAATAAGTAGTTATCTTACTAACACTAACCCATTTTAATTATTACTTAACATCATGTAAATAATAATTAAATAATTAATTATATGTAATTAACTTAATAGCCCATTAGTGGCCTTAAAGTTATTTATTATAATATCTTGCTTTCATTTCGTTCCATAATGATACTCAAATTTTCGTCCAAAATTTCCAGATTTGGGTCCTTCACGGAAACGCCCGTAGAACGAAGTCTACAACTCAGATTTTGGTTCTGTCGGAGGCTTTGGATTCGTATCTTCCCGATCTCCAATTTCCAATCATCAAACAATAGATTCTGTTTTGTTTAGATCCCGAGAATCAATGCCAAAGTGATTGATCAGTAGGACAATTTGCAACAGTTTAGTCGTTTTCCAGATTTGAGGTCCTTTACGTAAACGCTCATATCTCGAGATCTACATCTCGGATTTGGGTCCATTTGGTATCGTTGGATTCGTATTTTCCCAAACTATGTTTTCCATATATCAAAAACCAAATTTGAGTTTCTTTTGGTTACCAAAAATAGTCCACAAGTGACTGATCAGTAACACATTCTCAACAGTTGGGTAGTTTGGGATTAAATTCATAACTTGTTCATTTTAAAATATATTTGAGTGATTCCAAAGGGGTTTAACCCTTAACTCATGCATATAGCAAACCAAGAAAGAAAACATCAAATATAACTTGTAGATTTCAACATGCACATGATAAAGCATACTAGTTAAAGAAAAATTCCTTCAACAATCCATTTAACTATCTTTTTCCAAAACTCACCATATGAACTCATATAAATCCACAAGCATCATTTGTTAAACCCACGATCTAACACTCTAATCATGATATTAACCATATTCAACATGCATCACAAGAATCTATCATAAAATCACCTAGTGCATGCATGCATGTGCCTTTCATTATTCTTTTGGTACAAATCTCCCTTTTTGATCTTAGATTCAACTTCAAAAATGTTTTGATCATCAAATAAAACATTTATACACCAATAAATGAAGAGTTTATCAAAGATCAAGCTTAAGACTTTTGTTTCATCAAAAACCCACCAAATAAGAAATCAAACTTTAAAAATTAAGAGAATCAATATCTAGTTTTTCTTGCTATCTTCCTTATCTTGTCAAAATAGCTTACAAACTTAGCATGCATGAAGCACAAGATCCTCTCTTCTTCTTCCTCTGGGCCGAAAATCTCTCCCTCTTTTCTCTCTATGTTTTCTTTCTTTCTCTAGCTAAAGGGGCTTTGAAGTGTAAGTATGCAAATGAAATGTAGTTAGTGGAAATGGGTATAATTGAAAATTATAAGCATGCTCCCACTAACTCTCTCCCCAAATCATCACTTGCAAGCTTAGTCACTAAACATATATGTTGGGCATGCTAAGAGGATGACACTTGTCATGGGTGTTGGGCTCAAAGATTATATACAAGATATTCTCCAAGTTTTGTTAAAATTTGAATTTTTCTCCCCCTTTTGCCCCATGTGGTCAGCCATACCCCTATTTACCCATTATAGATTTTTTTTATTGTGTTATATACATACTATAATGATTAATTGTCTTTTCTTCTATGGACCAAAGGTTGGGCCTTTTTAATTAATGTTTGTGCTTGCAATTAATTAGTTTGGGCTATTAGTAGTCAAGTTTATTTTTATATTACTTGGGCTACTATTATAATTCCACAAGTTGGGCTAAGTTAATTCATTTAACTAAGGCCATTAAATTATATCTCCCAATAAAATTAGTGGGCTTGATTTAATCATTCAATTGGGCTAGCCCACTAGTAACACTTACTACTTAGACTATAATACATACCCATAAATCAAGAATACCACTTTACTTTCACAACCCAATTAGACTTGCCACCTCCAAGTAAATTGAATATTCAATTAGGTTTCATCATCTTAATCAACTTCCTTGATTAATATTGTGACACCCCAAAATCCGGGTACTTCGTTTCCACATGATTTGGTGTTCACTTTCTAACTATAACAAACATCTACCCAATATATCTTAAAATAAATTACAACCTTTATTCAACTATTAATAAAATCTCCCTTAAAACAAGGGTTACAACCTTCTCAAAATCAATCCAATGGTTACTCTAACCTTAATATGAATATAATAAAGTGCGAAAATAAAACATAACATTCAATTATTACAATCATTCTCAATTAAATAAAAATAAGTCTTCACTTTCTTTGCTTTCCCTTGCCCTTACTTGTAGACGGAGCATCAGCGTTATCAACCTTAACTGAAATTGTTATTTAATGCAAGAGTGAGCAAACCACAGCTCACTGGAGTTTAACAATAATATATACATGAAAGGAATTCTTTAAAAAGAATCTGAATAACTTAGCTTACTTCAACAATAAAGAATTGAATAATAATTCTCTGTCAACATTAAAATTCGAATATAGAATTTATCTGAGTGTCATAAGACCTTTGAACTCTTGTCCTAGGTTATAAATATTTCTATTTAAACCTTTAACAGTCAATAAGACTATGGACCTTAACTCGTACTTAGGGGGATCAGCCCTTCGTACCATGTATTGTGCACAACCATCTTAACGCTATGCGTAGTAACCTCCCCTAGTAAATAGGGTTGTTCAACTCAGTAATTTGAATTCAAGTCCGCACCAAAGAAAGTTTGGTTTGGATAAGCTTACAAGGGTAATTTAGAATTCACGTTCATCAACTAAGGATTAGTTGAATCAACTTCCAATAATTCATAAATAAAAGAATTATGAATTAACATATGCTTTAGAATCAATTTAAAGCATTTAAAATAATAACTTGATCTTACTTGAACAATAAGTTAAGATCATTTCAATTAAATAAACAATTGTCTAATACAGAAATAGAAAGGACATTCTCAACAATGAATATATGAATTCAAGAATTTGTATATAATCAACAAGTTTAGGGTACAGAAAACATGCATAAAATTAAAGAGTTTAGGGTTTAGAAGACTTGCCTCAAGTGCAAGCTACTTAACACAATTCACGTACTTTAATACTTCATACACATATATATTCAATCACAATAACCTAAATTAGTTAACACGTAACTAATTCACATAAGTGGTTAACCCTCATGGTTAACTCACTCTAATAATAATAATTAACTATCACATAGTTAATTAAATCAATTATGTATTTAACTAAATTATAATTAAACAATTATAATTCAAACACTTAATCAAATTATAATTATAAACAAATTATAATAATTATAATCAATTAAACCACATCATGCATTTAATTACACAAATTATAATTAATCATGAAATTATCAATTTATAATCCATAATTAAACATGCATTTATTAAATTATAATTACATAAATTATAATTTAAATTAACATCTAATTGATTAAAATAAACCAACTTCTATACATTATAATTTCACAAAAATTAAAATTTAAATTAAACATTTACTCTTAATTATAATTAATAAATTATAATTAAGTAACTTATTGTACAATTAAACAATTATAGTTTATAATTTAAATATCATATTAGTTTTTTCAAAACTTTCTTTTTCTCGAATTATGAAATTATCAACTTCATGTTAACACATGTTATAGCAGCTAGAGACATGCTCATTATCTTAGCAATAATGTAATGGAAACATAACAACACACTGCACACTTGACTAAAACTCACTGCCACTGCACTGTGCACGGCGCAGCTGCGCAGCCACAGGCCTTGGCACCGGCGCAGCTGCGCAGGGTAAAGATCTGGGAAGGACAAGCGGCGCAGCTGCGCTGCTCCTGGCCTTGCTACCGGCGCAGCTGCGCAGCAACTCGGCCAGACGCAGACAGCCACGTTACTCTACTTCACCGATTAACCCATAGAAGCCAACAAATGGATATTTACAGTAACTTAAACATTGTAAATCATATCTATGCAATTATACATATATATAACATGCTTCCACAACACAAAACCATTTATAATCACATGTTTTAAAAATCCAATTTGGCCATTTTCATGAAAACTCATATATTTTCCAAAATAAGTCACTGTAATCAAATTCTTGAGCAATTCAACTTATAACACATGCTTTATTCTCATGATTCAAGGTAGTATCATATAAAATTTCTAAACAACATACTAACATATACCAATTTCTCAATGTAAAATCACCCATAATATATAAACTCATGAAATTCCATATGAACTCATATAAACATGAATTTTCTGTTAAAATATATTTCTACAGTAATTTGATTTCTAAAAATCATTGATAACCATATAATTCACCATGAAAAACACCACCTATATATATATATCATCTATGTTTATGCTATTACATGAAAACTCAGTTTTCACAGAGAATAAAACATGAAACTTAAATCGAGTTTTGAAAATATGAAAGTAGAGATTATAGATTACCTTTCGGTGATAGGAGAAGAAAACAAAGATTCACTCTAGCCTTCACAAGCTTCTTCTTCCTTCTCTTCTTCTCCAACTCTTCTCTGCTTTCTCTTTTTCCTCTGCTCTTTTCTTTCTTCTTTGCTCTTAGTTTAGACTTAGTATTAATCTAACGTAGTATAGAACTAACGTAATATAATATAATACGCGTACTAACTAATACTAATTAGTCTAATTAATTTAGTAGTTACATAAGTTTCAAAATTCAAAAAGCCTTAAGGCTTTGTTTGGCCAAAACAACATTATTTTTTTAAAAAAACAGGTTATTATTACTAAGGCTATGTTTGGTAAAATAAATTTAAAACAAATGCAAAGCCTTGTTTATTTAAACTCATTTAACATCCTTTTTCTTTTATTTTACCAAATTATTTAATACATACTTTAATGTCACATTTTAATTAATTAAATATCAATCATCTAATTTAATCAATTAAAATCTAATATCAATTAATCACATAAAATTGTCACATAATTATAATTACTCGCTAATTATAATCTATGTAACACTTCATCACATAATTCATCTAATTCAATTATCTCAATTAAATTAGAACTATAACATAACATTAATATTAATTAAATAAATATTACACATTCATTTAATTAGTATATAACACTTAATTAAATCACTCCATAAATCACATAATTTATTTATTTAACTAAATAAATAAATCACATAAAATATATATTTATTTCAATAAATATTAAAATTAATTATAAAATCTCAATCGTTACAATCTTCCCTCCTTAAAAGGATTCTGTCCCCAGAATCACAAAAAAAAAAAAAAATCTCGTCTATTACATTCTTCCCTCCTTAAAAGGATTCTGTCCCTAGAATCAGTATATAAGGGGTTACACATAACTAAGCAAATAAATGCGGATAAGACTTCATCATAACATCTTCGAGTTTCCACGTAGCTTCTTCAGCACTGTGGTTTCTCCAGATTACCTTAACAGAAGGTATCACTTTATTCCTAAGTACTTGTTCCTTTCTATCAATTATTAAGTATCCAAGTTCATACTTAAACGTTCTAGACAATTCAGTTCACATAGAACACCAAGCACATCAATAGACTTCTTTTATTCATTAGTCGTAGTTTAAAAACATCAAACTGATAGCACTTCTGCTATTTTTATCACCCTTCCTGAACTGGAAAAGTTGCAGGATTATATTATTAACTCATCCCATTCTTATCTCAAATTATGAAATTTACTTTATTTAATACAAAAAGCAATACATAAATAAAAGCTCTACTACTACTGCTACTGCTACTACTACTATTACTGCTACTGCCTAGGCATATTAATACGTCGCACAACCTCTCTACATTTCTCTTCCATTACCCGAAATGTCGTTCTTCGGTCCACCACATACCACGGTAAACCTTGGAACTGAGCTGGGTAGTAGAAAATACGGTCCTGAGCTCTCTCTATCGCTGTATGAAATGCATATTCTGTTTCCCTCAGCTTGGCCCTCTTGGCTTCAGCTTTATCTTCAGCTCGATCAGCTCGTTGATTAGCCCTCAAGCTTGACTCCTCAGCTCTGGCACGCTTCCACGACTCCTCCTGGATGTCTTGCTTCAGCTTTGTCAATTCAAAACGAGCAGCATCTCTTTCAACCTCCATATGTATCAGGTTCCACTGTGCATCTCCCAGGTCACTTGCCATTTCCTCGATCGTCTCATCTCGTTGCTGGATAGTCTCCTCGAGATCTCCTACTCGTCCATGAAGCTACACGTTGCTATCGTAGACTGCCTCGTACATCTCAGCACTAGTAGAGTGAGGTGGGAATTCCTCTTCGGGATCCTCTTCCTCCTCTGCCTCCTCTTCAGACTCGTCCTCGTCCTCATCCTCTGGAATAGGTGTTTGCTCACGCTCCCGACCAGCTACGGTGATCACTGGAGATGGCTCTCTCCTAACCAGCTGCTCCCATACAATATGTATGTCACGGGGCTCTTCCTCTCTAGGCACCTGAGGTACATCCTCTCTAGCCTGACTAGGTTCTCCCACGTTTGACATCCTAACAAAAAAATTTTAAAGTTCATTATTACGTGATAACGAATCGTCACTCTTCGAATACTATAATGTAAACACGTAGCACATAAGGTAGTTTATTATCTTTACCTATCACCCCTATCTTTTCGATCTTACCTATAAGGCTACTAACCTAAGGTTTTTCCCCACCTAAGGTTTCATAACCTATAGCTCTGATACCAACCTGTGACACCCCCAAATCCGGGTACTTCGTTTCCACATGATTTGGTGTTCACTTTGTAACTATAACAAACATCTATCCAATATATCTTAAAATAAATTACAACCTTTATTCAACTATTAATAAAATCTCCCTTAAAACAAGGGTTACAACATTCTCAAAATCAATCCAAGGGTTACTCTAACCTTGATATGAATATAATACAGTGCAAAAATAAAATATAACATTCAATTATTACAATCATTCTCAATTAAATAAAAATAAGCCTTCACTTGCTTTGCTTTCCCTTGCCCTTACTTGTAAACGGAGCACCAGCATTATCAACCTTAACTGAAATTGTTATTTAATGCAAGAGTGAGCAAACCACAGCTCACTGGAGTTTAACAATAATATATACATGAAAGAAATTCTTTAAAAAGAATCTGAATAACTTAGCTTACTTCAACAATAAAGAATTGAATAATAATTCTCTGTCAACATTAAAATTCGAATATAGAATTTATCTGAGTGTCATAAGACCTTTGAACTCTTGTCCTAGGTTATAAATATTTCTATTTAAACCTTTAACAGTCAATAAGACTATGGACTAACATATGCTTTAGAATCAACTTAAAGCATTTAAAATAATAACTTGATCTTACTTGAACAATAAGTTAAGATCATTTCAATTAAATAAACAATTGTCTAATACAGAAATAGAAAGGACATTCTCAACAATGAATATATGAATTCAAGAATTTGTATATAATCAACAAGTTTAGGGTACAGAAAACTTGCATAAAATTAACGAGTTTAGGGTTTAGAAGACTTGCCTCAAGTGCAAGCTACTTAACACAATTCACGTACTTTAATACTTTCTACACATATATATTCAATCACAATAACCTAAATTAGTTAACACGTAACTAATTCACATAAGTGGTTAACCCTCATGGTTAACTCACTCTAATAATAATAATCAACTATCACAAAGTTAATTAAATCAATTATGTATTTAACTAAATTATAATTAAACAATTATAATTCAAACACCTAATCAAATTATTATTATAAACAAATTATAATAATTATAATCAATTAAACCACATCATGCATTTAATTACACAAATTATAATTAATCATGAAATTATCAATTTATAATCCATAATTAAACATGCATTTATTAAATTATAATTACATAAATTATAATTTAAATTAACATCTAATTGATTAAAATAAACCAACTTCTATACATTATAATTTCACAAAAATTAAAATTTAAATTAAATATTTACTCATAATTATAATTAATAAATTATAATTAAGTAACTTATTGTACAATTAAACAATTATAGTTTATAATTTAAATACCATATTAGTTTTTTCAAAACTTTCTTTTTCTCGAATTATGAAATTATCAACTTCATGTTAACACATGTTATAGCAGCTAGATACATGCTCATTATCTTAGCAATAATGTAATGGAAACATAACAACACACTGCACACTTGACTAAAACTCACTGCCACTGCACTGTGCACGGCGCAGCTGCACAGCCACAGGCCTTGGCACCGGCGCAGCTGCGCAGGGTAAGGATCTGGGAAGGACAAGCGGCGCAGCTGCGCTGCTCCTGGCCTTGCTACCGGCACAGCTGCGCAGCAACTCGGCCAGACGCAGACAGCCACGTTACTCTACTTCACCGATTAACCCATAGAAGCCAACAAATGGATATTTACAGTAACTTAAACATTGTAAATCATACCTATACAATTATACATATATATAACATGCTTCCACAACACAAAACCATTTAAACAATGATAATCACAAGTTTTAAAAATCCAATTTGGCCATTTTCATGAAAACTCATATATTTTCCAAAATAAGTCACTGTAATCAAATTCTTGAGCAATTCAACTTATAACACATGCTTTATTCTCATGATTCAAGGTAGTATCATAGAAAATTTCTAAACAACATACTAACATATACCGATTTCTCAATGTAAAATCACCCATAATATATAAACTCATGAAATTCCATATGAACTCATATAAACATTAATTTTCTGTTAAAATATATTTCTACAGTAATTTGATTTCTAAAAATCATTGATAACCATATAATTCACCATGAAAAACACCACCTATATATATATATATCATCCATGTTCATGCTATTACATGAAAACTCAGCTTTCACAGAGAATAAAACATGAAACTTAAATCGAGTTTTGAAAATATGAAAGTAGAGATTATGAATTACCTTTCGGTGATAGGAGAAGAAAACAAAGATTCACTCTAGCCTTCACAAGCTTCTTCTTTCTTCTCTTCTTCTCCAACTCTTCTCTGCTTTCTCTTTTTCCTCTGCTCTTGTCTTTCTTCTTTGCTCTTAGTTTAGACTTAGGATTAATCTAACGTAGTATAGAACTAACGTAATATAATATAATACGCATACTAACTAATACTAATTAGTCTAATTAATTTAGCAGTTACATAAGTTTCAAAATTCAAAAAGCCTTAAGGCTTTGTTTGGCCAAAACAACATTATTTTTTAAAAAAAACAGGTTATTATTACTAAGGCCATGTTTGGTAAAATAAATTTAAAACAAATGCAAAGCCTTGTTTATTTAAACTCATTTAAAATCCTTTTTCTTTTATTTTAACAAATTATTTAATACATACTTTAATGTCACATTTTAATTAATTAAATATCAATCATCTAATTTAATCAATTAAAATCTAACATCAATTAATCACATAAAATTTTCACATAATTATAATTACTCGCTAATTATAATCCATGTAAAACTTCATCACATAATTCATCTAATTCAATTATCTCAATTAAATTAGAACTATAACATAACATTAATATTAAATAAATAAATATGACACATTCATTTAATTAGTCTATAACACTTAATTAAATCACTCCATAAATCACATAATTTATTTATTTAACTCAATAAATAATTCACATAAAATATATATTTATCTCAATAAATATTAAAATTTGTTATAAAATCTCAATCGTTACAAATATCATTTTTAGGCTAGTCCACTACTTTAATTATTTCATAAGAGTGACTTCCTTTAAAATTCTCATAACACACTTGTTATTTAAATTTAATCACTCAATCACTATATGTCACAAAGTTTTCAATATCATTCATAATAGATATAGCTATTTACAAAGTGACTAGAAATTCTTGGTTATTACAAATTCATCATAAAATAAGACATAAACTAACTTAAAGAAAATTATTGTTTGTTATGTATATACAACATATATTAGGTGCTAATCAAGTTAATATAGTTGATTGAAAATAAAGAATTTAAGGATATTCACATAAGTGAGTGAGGAACTGGTCGTTCCGTTTGAGCTAGTATCTGAACCAGAATCAGTTGAGCCAATAGAGAAAGATCCAGAGGGTAGGATATGAGAAGTGCCAACTGAAGTAGCTTATGGAATAGTGTTTGAAGCTGTAGAAGACAAACCTATGGTAGATTTAGAGAGTGCTCATGAAGAGTACCAGAATTGGAGTGAAGTGAAGAGGGAGACTCAAATCCCAATTGGGCTTATATAAAGCTAGAAGGGGGGACAACAGAAAAAGAAGAAACAGAAGAGCATGACAGGTTTAGAAAACGGGTTGAGGAGATGAGATTTGAAATACAATGTAAAACTTAGAGTAATGAGGGGAAAGAAACAATGGAATAACAGTGATCTAGGAAGCTCAGAAAGTAAACAAAGGAAAATAGAAGAACTATGGGAAGATGCATACAGACGTATATAGAAAAGGCAAAAGGTATTGTTCTAGTGAGGAGGCAAGTGAAAGAAGTGAAAATACATAAGATAAAGTTTGAGTATTAGAAATTTGGTAATAGTGTGAATAATAAGGAAGATATGATAATATCTTATGAATGAATATACATCTGTGTGTAGTGTGCAAGTTCAAAACTTTAATATAAGTTAAGGAATAATAGTAAATTCTAACTTTCTGACTATAATAAAGGGATATGTAATATATATAGCAGCAACTATAAGATGAACTGTAACCTATAAATTTATAGTATTCCGAATGTGTTCTTCAAGAAAGCTGGTGATAATATATAAAACACTAGTCAAGTATGTGACGTACAAATTCTGTTCGTTTAACCGAATTATTGTTATACTTGTATTTATACTTAGTTATTATTATTGTTAGATAAATGGCAACACACGGAAGATCATAATCAGAGATCGACGTGGAACAATTAGAGTCAAACTCAACCCAACAGTTGATAAATATTTTGTTAGGAGCTTTACAAGGGAGGTCTGAGAATCCACCATAAGCTGAATCCAATACTCTAAGTATTACCTTAAACTTTAAGTTAGCTGGACCACCTGAGTTAAAGAATACCAATGAACCAGAGAATGAAGAATTAAGGAAATGTCAAAGGAGGAGAAATAACAAAAGAAGTGGCATGCCACTTTTCCTAAAGGGGGGCAATACTTTTAGCAACAAAGTCAACAAGGGAGGAAATAACAACACTAGTAAGAGGAATGAAGGTTGTCGTATTTGTGAGAAAAAGCACGGAGGGGTATGTATTTTTAGGGGGACTCAATGTTTTACTTGTGAAAATATTGGACATTACTCAAATAGTTGCTCATAGAAGAAGTATAGTAGGAATAAAAAGATCAATAAGATTAAATGTTTTAACTGTGGGGTGGATGGACTTATTGCTAAATTTTGTCCAAAACCCAGGAATCCGAACATAGGGGGAAGTCAAAATTTCAAACAAACAGTAGTAGGAGAGGTTAGTCAGAGTCGTCCAAAAGCGTTAGAACCTTTAACATGACGATAAGTGATGCTGTTGCACAAGCAGTGGTAACATGTATTATCACAAATCGATATTTTAAATACTTATATGATATTTGACTCTGGTACGAATTGTTCGTTCACATCTATTAGTTTTTCTAAAAACATAAAAAGATGTCATGTGAAGACATAAATATAGAAACTTTTCACAAAGAAATAGTTTTCATTAAAATAATATAAAAATTATTGTATTGTGATTAAAGGATATAAATTTTCAATTAAGAGAGTTTAATGTAATTTTAAGGATAAACTGGTAAGTCATAAGTTAGTGATTGACTACAATTAGAAATGAACAAAATTATAAAAATACAAAAGTAGTGTGCAACGGGGATTGTTCACTAAAACAACTCTGGGGTATAACAATTACATAAACAGAGAAATTTCCTAGAAAGGTGAAAAGTACACAATCTTCATAATTTTTTATTCCTTTACGTTTGGTTTTATTGCATGTTTCATGTGTATATGAGCTTAATAAGTTGTTTAATTATTTTCAGGTGAATTAAAGATTAAAGGAAGAAAGCAGGAAGAATTGGGCAGACTAACATCCAGGCATGGGGCGCGCTTGGATTGCACTGAAAGTGGCGTGGGCTGCGTTGTAGTGAGTCAAAGTCCCTGCATTCCAAGTGCGGGGCACGCCGCTTGTGAAGGAATCTAGGCGCAGGGCGCGCATGACTGACGGATCTGACCAAATTTGGATACTTAAAGCTGCAAAGTTAAGCTGGAAAAGGATTGTAGACTTACCTAATTGTAATAGGGTTTTGATAGACTATTTATATTAGTAGTTTTCTGAGGTTTATATGATCTTGGATCTTTCATCTCTTATCTAGAAATTCTTGGAGATCATCTTCTACATTCATTCAAACCCTAGTTTTAGAGAATCAAGCCATGTCAAGCTAATTTACTCAATTCAATTCTGAAGGGATGTTGAACCTTATTTACAATTAATGGTTTGATCAGGTTTATTCTATTTATTCTTTCGTATGTGAGATTTATTCTGATTATCTACATAAACTTTCATGTATGTTATTCAATTGACTAATTTGGTTTCTGCACGATTAAATTAGTAAATTGATATCATCTGCTAGATGAAGATATATATTAAGCAAACGATATATGTCTGATCATAAGTAACGATTAATGATAATTGATTGTGGTCAAGCTATTAAATCTTATTAAGATTTTCAAAAAATAAGTTAAATAATTCCTGATTGTGTAATTATTGCTTGGAATAATCTAATTCTCATTCTTCATGCTTCTATCATATTAAATCTAGACTGATAGTTCTAGGTTTTATGATAATTAGGATCTTTTGTTGGCGATCGTCGCATTAGATTTACACATAAGGAGAATTTTGAATAATTAGCGATCGTGGTTATCTATGGTTATTAATCTCATTGAAAGATAAATGTTGTAAAACTTGGTTAATCCATAGTTATGAAAAGGCGATACTGAACTGAAGAATTGAAGCTTTTTACTCATTGATATTTCTTTTAAATTCACTTTTGTTAATTCAACTTTTCAAACTAAAATCCCTAATTCATTAGAAAATACTTGGATAAATATAAAACATAATACTCTCTGTGGGATCGATTCTTGCTTATTACTATACTAATTCTTGAGTTAGTGGAATAAGAGTAAGGTTAATTTTGTAGTGCTAGACGACAACTACCAAATATTGGCGCCGTTGTCGGGGAGTGTTATATGTTTTTGTTTATTCTTTGTTTTCGTTTTTTTTATTATTTTCTCTTTCTTTTTATTTCATGACTCAATCCTCTCACCCTATTGACTTAAATTTTGATCAAGAGATAGAGAAAACTGCAGATACAAAAGAATCTCTTGTTCCAACACTTGAAAAGGAAAAGATGGAGGTGCCAAGAAACAACATAACTTTAAAAGAACTGGCTACTCCTGACCTTGATCAATCATCCTTGTGTATTGAATATCCTACTTTAGATGTTGCTTTTGAACTTAACGCTGGACTAATTCGTCTTTTGCCTATTTTTCGTGGTCGTATAGGTGAAAATCCATATAAGCATCTAAAGGAGTTCTATGTGGTGTGTTCCACAATAAAATCACGAAGAGTGCCAGAGGAGCAGATCAAGCTTAGACTTTTTCCGTTCTCATTAGCAGATTTGGCTAAAGACTGGTTATACTATCTTCCTTCAGGATCAATACGATCATGGCCTGAGATGCAAAAGTTATTCTTAGAGAAGTACTTTCCTGCTTCGAGAGTTGCTAACATAAGGATGGAGATATGTGGAATCAGGCAGTTTAACGGAGAGAATCTCTATGAGTATTGGGAAAGGTTTAAGAAGTTGTGTTCCAGCTGTCCACCTCATTGAATCGATGACTATCACTTGATTCAGTACTTGTATGAGGGGTTGCTACCAATGGATAGAAGCATGATTGATACAGCAAGTGGAGGAGCACTGGTAGACAAGACTCCAGAAGCTACAAGGAACTTAATTACAAACATGGTAGCTAACTCGCAGCAGTATAGAACTAGGATGGATAATACACCTAAAAGGGTAAATGGGGTAAGTATAAGTAATATTGAACAAAAAAAATTTGAATTAACTGCTTTGGTTCGTCAAATGGCTACAGGGAATATGCAAGTTGCAAAAGAGTGTGGAATTTGCTCAAAGTCAGGGCATACCAGTGATGTTTGTCCAATATTGCATGGGGATGAAACTGTGTAACACGTCAATGCTGTGGGAACATTCTTAGGACATCATCAGCATCAATATGATCCTTGGGCAAAAATTCACAATCCCGGATGGAGAGATCATCCCGACTTGAGCTATGAAGTATCTGCTAATTCTGGAATGTCTATGGAGGATATGTTGAAAGCTTTCATGAATCAGACGCAACAGTTCCAGCAAGAGATAAGGACTTCTATCAACATGTTGGAGAATCAGATGAGTCAGCTTGCTGCCATAGTTAGAAGCATGGAATCTCAAGGCTTAGGAAAGTTAACTCCTCAGTTTGTTGAGAACTTAAGTGTAATGAAATGTGACAAAGAAGAATAGGAGGATTCAGTGCTTACTTTAGGAACAGACAATAATATAGAATTTGATGAAGAGAAGGAACAAGAGGAAGAAGGGAATGATTTGATAAGTTCTGCAGATCTCTATAAGAAAGACGTGGATTCATCTCCATCAATACAACCAACAGAAACAATGAGTAATACACACCATCGAACCTTTACTATGGAATTAGACAATGCAAAGTTCCAGTTCAGCGCATATGAGGCTAAAAGGTATCTTTATAATGTTAAATCTATTTTTGCTATTGATGTTGTGGATTATTCAGTGCAGGAATCTTTTGATTGAATACAATTATACAAGGAGAATTTGATGGCTGGAAAGGAGCAAGATCATGAAGTATAAAATGTTCCTAATTTAAAGTTGAAACTATTACCAGTCCACTTGAAGTTCACAAGTCCGATTACATAGAATGAGAAGGATGATGTCAAGCCAATGACAATAAACAAGGGCAGCTGCTTGGGAGGCAACCCAAAATCTTAGATTTGATTTTTCTATCCCTTTACTTATTAGTTTTTTTTATTTACATGTAGTTCTTTCTTCTTTGCATAATTTTCTTACATTGGGGAGAATATAAAGTTTGAGTGTGGGGGGAAAGATTTAGGCTTTTATTTTATTTAGGGATATTGATCTGATTTTGATAAGAAATTTGAAAAATTTTGAAAAATTTGGGTTCCATGATTCTACTTGCTTGTGTTCGAAGGTTAAAGTCAAAAAAATTGAAAATCAATACTAAATTTCAAAATCTGTTTGATGCTTAATTGGTTAATGATTGAGAAAAACTAAGTCATGATCCATAGTAATTGATTTGAATTGAATTTGTGTTGCATAAGTACTTGAATATGTGATACTTGCTTATTCGACTGAGTTATTTGTGGAGTTGTCTATGTGCACTAATCTCATGCTTTAGAACTATTGAACTTCTTATGCTATTTACAGGACAATGTGAAAAAAATCAAAAAAGTTAAAAATCTAAGAAATTGTTGAAAAAGAGAAAAAAAAAGTAAAAGAGAAACCATGTGGTGGGATGAGATGGAGCGTAAAACGTATTTTCCCATAAACACGTGCGAATAAGTGAGACGGAGCATAAAATGCACTCACTTACAAAAGAAAGATTGAGTAAGGTGAAACGGAGCATAAAATTCATTCACCAGGAACAAAGAGAAAAATGAAAGGGTTCTTATAAAAAATAAAGCAGAAAAAGTATGTATTGAGTCTTGAGTGGCGTGTACAATTTTTACTTCATGGTAACTAAGTTGAGTAAGTGTGTAGATCATAGAAGAGTGCTTATGTGGATACAGTTTGACTTAATGAAATTCAATGGTGAAAAATCATGGTTGTTGTTTTGAGTTAATTGATGAAGCCTTGATTATATTTTTGTGGGTTTAGTGTTGATAATCATGATTTGATCTTGAAATCCTTTGACATTATAGTTGAGTAGAGTTTTTTTTGGAAATCAAACTTTTGGTTTACACGAGGACGTGTAAAAGACTAAGTGTGGGAGAACTTGATAAGTACACAATATTCATGATTTTTTATTGCTTTACGTTTGGTTTTATTGCATGTTTTATATGTATATGAGCTTAATAAGTTATTTAATTGTTTTAGGTGAATTAAAGCTTAAAGGAAGAAAGCAGGAAGAATTGGGCAGACTAACATCCAGGCACGGGGCGCGCTTGGATTGCACTGAAAGTAGCGCGGGCCGCGCCGTAGTGAGTCAAAGTCCCTGCATTTCAAGCTCGGGGCACGCCGCTTGTGAAGGAATCTAGGCTCAGGGTGCGCGTGACTAACAGATCTGACCAGATTTGGTTACTTAAAGCTGCAAAGTTGAGCCAGGAAAAGGATTGAAGACTTACCTAATTGTAAAAGGGTTTTGATAGACTATTTATATTAGTAGTTTTCTAAAGTTTATATGATCTTGGATCTTTTATCTTTTATCTAGAAATTCTTGGAGATCATCTTCTACAATTATTCAAACCCTAATTTTGGAGAATCAAGGTATGTCAAGCTAATTTACTCAATTCAATTCTGAAGGGATGTTGAACCTTATTTACAATTAATGGTTTGATCAGGTTTATTCTATTTATTCTTTCGTATGTGAGATTTATTCTGATTATCTACAAAAACTTTCATGTATGTTATTCAATTGACTAATTTGGTTTTTGCAAGATTAAATTAGTAAATTGATATCATCTGCTAGATGAAGATATATATTAAGCAAACGATATATGTCTGATCATAAGTAACAATTAATGATAATTGATTGTGGTCAAGCTTTTAAATATTATTAAGGTTTTCAGAAGACAAGTTAAATAATTTTTGATTGTGTAATTATTGCTTAGAATAATCTAATTATCATTCTTCATGCTTCTATCATATTAAATCTAGACTGATAGTTCTAGGTTGTATGATAGTTAGGATCTTTTGTTGGCGATCGTCGCATTAGATTTACACATAAGGAGAATTTCAGATAATTAGCGATCGCGGTTATCTAGGGTTATTAATCTCATTGAAAGATAAATGTTGTATAACTTGGTTAATCCATAATTGTGAAAAGGCGATACTGAACTGAAGAATTGAAGCTTTTTACTCATTGATATTTCTTTTCAATTCACTTTTGTTAATTCAACTTTTCAAACTAAAATCCCCAATTCATTAGAAAATACTTGGATAAATATAAAACATAATACTCTCTGTGGGATCGATCCTTGCTTATTACTATACTAATTCTTGAGTTAGTGGAATAAGAGTAAGGTTAATTTTGTAGTGCTAGACGACAGCTACCAAAAGGCTAGTATAGGTCTATTATCGAGGTGAAGGGATAGAAAAGATTTTGATTGAAAAATCTTATATCATTTCATTAAAACCAATGTTATTTCAGACGTTTTAGAAGTTGAAAGAATCAAGAAAAGTTAAAAGTAAAAATAAAACAACGAGTTACTAATAAAAGAGTTTAATAAAGTTGAGATTAAGGTAAGAGTATCAACTAACTCTTCCCAAATGTTACCTGTTATGGAAAATAGTTCAACCTTAATAAGACAGAATCAAAGAAATATAAGGGAATGATAAAAAGTGTCCAAGGTATAAACCAAGATAACTTATAAAATGAATATTAAATTCAGAATAGATAGAGATAAAGTACTAAAGTACAAAGAAAGAAGTTAATAAAGGGAAGCACCGAAGCCAGACTCTCCGTAAGGAGCGCCGATTTGGTCGGTGGTAAGCTAACAGGTACCATTGTGAAGTATTGTGGTTAAAATACCTTGAAAGTCATAATTTAGTATCAGAATTGGAGAGTGAACAAGGTAAAATATCAAAGATATAAAATATAAGCAGATAAGTCAAAGGATTTCCAAAGTTAAAGATGGATAAGATTAGAATTAAATTTGAAGGAGAAATTTGAGTTCCAGTAATATTAAAGTAAGTGTCAGTGAGTGCTTGACTTGACAAATAGTCAAGGCTAAACGATAAATAAGGGAATGAGTAAGTAAACGTTTTATGGTTAAAATTAAACACAAAATATAAGTGTGTTGATATAACCCTTATAAATTTTTGAGTGAAGAATGGGTCGCATAGTCATGGAATTAGTAATAGGTCTTTTTGTCACATAAAAAATACCACAATATTATTTGGGAATAGTTGACTGTTTCACAAAATTAACCTACAATTTCTTGCCTATTAAGATTAATTTAATCTAGAAATAATTGATCAAGTA
The DNA here is from genome assembly GCA_020205555.1 of Panax stipuleanatus. Lineage (NCBI taxonomy): Eukaryota > Viridiplantae > Streptophyta > Magnoliopsida > Apiales > Araliaceae > Panax > Panax stipuleanatus. The sequence continues at coordinate 58,316,766 of CM035122.1, forward strand.
ATAATACCTCTAGGTATAAATTTGTTGTGTCAGATCGAGAGTCACAGTAAAATTAAAAATATGAAGGAGTTTTCAAACGCACTTAGGAACTCAGTAAAGATTAAGTAAGGCGCCCATAAACAACGACACAAGGTCGAGGAAAATAAATTATTAAAATTCAAAATAATTCCACAGAAAGGAAGATAATTAGGTTTATATGCGAAAGATTACAAGCATCTCGGGATCAATAGAAAATGATGAGAGCTTAAGGTTAAGAATCATATGTTCTTAAAAGTGTTTACTTGAAAGTGTAAAATACATTTTGGTAAGAAAAAGGAAATCGTGGCCGAGATCCATTGAACCATTCTGGATATTGAAGAGAATAAATGAGATCCTAATTATAAATATATTATATACTATGGACCTGTGCAAACCGAGAAGATTTCATCTTAGGTAAAATTTTCTTTCCATATAATGGATAACCTATATTCTTATATACTGTAAGTTTGCTAAGAAAAATATATTTACCCTTGTAAACATTAGGACCCCTTAGATATAGGCATACGAAAGAAAATTCCAGGAAAAGACATAATTAAGATAAATAACTCGTTAATAAAAGGATCTTAAAGGAAGAATTTGAATTCTGTTGATAACTAGATTTTGATATACCAAGTAAGTATAAAAGGTTAATTTCGACTAAGGAAATTATGAGCCATAACAAGTCAAATAAAACTTAGGCTGAGTAAAGACTTTCGTTCCTGAATGGGATAGAAAAAGGAATAAAGGTCAAAGGATAGACATAAATTAAGTATACAGTAATGGTGATTCCGAGGACAAAATCCTTATAAGGAGGGGAGAATGTAAGGACCGGGAATTTTACATGATTAAATATTTTATGAATAATTTTTTATTATTATCATTATTGTGGTTATAATTATTTTGAGTATACGTGATATGAATTCAACAGACTAGCCAAATTATTTATTTTAAGTTGACTAAGAAAAGTAAAGCAAGTCTAATTGGGTTATGAAATTAAAGATACATGAGTAAGGATTTAAATTACAAATGTGTGTAATGGAAACCCTAACTAAATGATTAGGGTAGGATAAAAATTAAAAGTACTGAACTATGTGGAATTCATAGCCCAAGAAATTAATTTGCAAGCCCAAGATAAATTAGTTAAAGCCCAATCCTTTAGCCCAATTGGAGAGGGGACATTCTGGAACTTTAGTAAGGTAATTAAGGCATTGCGCCATGTTAGTTTTCCTAGCCCAAAAAATTAGTTAGGAAGCCCAAAAAAAAGAATTAAAGGCCTGACCCAATCTTAGCCCAATGAGAATTTATTTAGTAACCCAAAATAATGAGATATGTGCTAGTAGAATAACTATGGTTAGGAACTATCTATACTTGAGTTAAATGTAGAAAAGTGTTGGTATATAAAGGTGGGCCCCACTAGTAATGATGGGTGATGATGGTTAAGAAATTTCCTAGGAAATTTTCTTAAAGTGGCAAAAGACTATTTTGCCCTAATAGAAAATTATTAATGACTTTTGTGTCCTAGGAAGGAAATTGCTAGGAAGTTTCCTAGTAATAGAGGAATGACAATTTTGCCCCAAGAAAAATTTGTTAATGACCATGGCATCCTTGAAGGAAATTTCTAGGAAATTTCTTAATTGTAGTAAAATGACAATTTTATCCTTAAAGAAAATTGACTAGGACCAATATGTCCTATGAGGAAATTTTTAGTAAATTTTCTTGAGACGACTTAAAGACCATTTTACCCATTCATAGTGATGGCTAAAAATTACTTTGCCCTTAGTCTTAATTTTCTATACTAACTTAACAAAGAAATATAAAGGAAAAGGAAACAAAAGAAAATATTTTTCTCTCTATTCCCTCACACCATACCCGACCCTATCAAGAGAAAGAAGAAAGAGAATGCAGCTATGGGTGGAAGAAGGAGAAGAGAGAGAAAGTGGAAGCCATCAAGTCCAAGAGGTATAAAACTATAAAAACCCTAGTTTAATGCTCTCTTGTGCTTTCTATGTGAGTTATATGCTAGAAAACCATATTTGAAACTCTCTTTTCTTAGACTAGACATGCTAAGGTAGAGTTTTATGAGCTTAAGATATTGATGAGTTGGTTTTATACCTACGAATCGATGTCCGTTATAGCTTGATTCTTGGCTTCTTCAAGTAGTTTTAGTATCATTTTACTTTGTTTCTGTAGTGTTGATTGCTGGAGATAAAATGGATGGAAACAGGACTTTAAGAGAAAAATGTCAGCATTTCTTGGATGGTACACCCGCTGGGGCAGGCATGCATAGCACAAATACCCCGCTGGGGCGGGGGTGCAGAAAAATCAGCAGCATAAAGTGGCTACTCGCAGAGGCGGGTGTACTGAAGGCATAAACCCACGCTGGGGCGGGGGTACGACAACAAAGTTGGTAGTTTCCTTCTTCGATTAGGATTTTGCAGCAATGAAGATTGTGTTTGGCTTGCGGCTAGGAGAATATAGGAGGTCATCAAAGAGGCTATTACAGAGACACTTAGACAGATTTCAAGCCCTAGTTCGTGAGTTTTGACATAGACGGAGAATTGAAGCACGGTTGAAGCACGAAGAACACAAGGATCGTGAAGAAGAGCGGTGATAGAATTATAGAGTTTATTTTCTCTCTTCCTCTATACCTTGTATTCAGAATGGTTTGCACTGTGTGGATTATGGTTTTTTATTCATTTATGATGAACTAAATTATTATTTAAGCCTATAACGGATCTTATTATATAACGGAGGATTGAATTGCTTTTAATTTAGTTTATGAATATTATTTCTAGGTTATTTACTATGTGTTGTGCATAACTTATATAGTTTCTTGATTACCAATTATCTGTTATCCCATATAAATTTGAGAGATGATATATGGGATTAGAACTGGCCATAGTAACGTATGTTTGTGATTTCTACCATAGTTAGGATTCATAATTCATGTGTAGGATAGAGATATCTATGCATCATACGTAATCTGGAGAGAACTTGGTAATAAACCTTTTTCAATTATACTTCACATAGAGATATAGTGAGTTAGTTAATTAAGGTGTCTTGCTTAATTTTATCATTTATGGATTTGAGTGAGTATGGGTGTAATGTATTGAGAGATAGTTATATCTGCTTTTGTGTTCTTGGTTAATAATCTGGAGTAATTGATATAAACTGAAGGAAAGTATATTATCTGAAGTGAAGTAATAAGTGAAGTTGTAGGCTTAAAACTTGTTAAAATCCTGAATTACTGTTAATTTTTATCTAAGTAGTAGTTTATTATAAAAATCATTAGTTTAATAAAGCTGAAATAATATAAAATTTGTACTTGTTTGAATAAATTAGAATTATTGTCTATGTGGGTACGATACTTGATCTTATCATTATATTACTTGTTGATCACGTACACTTGTGTGTAGCGCATAGATTTTATCCAACAAGTTTTTGGCGCCGTTGCTGGGGACAATAATTACATTTATTACTTACAATATTAGTTTAATTAGATCAGTTTTAGTTAAACATTTATATATATATTTTTATTCTTATTTTTGTTTAGTTGGTTATTTCAGGTACGCTTGAGTAGTGCATGCAAACTCGATCACAGAAGCCAGAGTTGTTGCCTTACGAGGACGACATCGACAAGCGGTTTCAGCGGTTGAGCAAGTGGATACAAAAAACCCGAGAAGAACTTGAAACACCCAATGAAAATATGGCTGCAGAGGAAGATAAACCACTGAAGGATTATGCTACACCAAGGATTACTGAAATTTAGTCAAGTATCACCAGGTCGACGATTAATGCTAATAAATTTGAGATTAAGCCTGGAACGATACAGATGGTGCAAAATAATTGCCAGTTTGGGGGTCTTCCGAATGATGACCCGAACGAGCGCATCGTTAGTTTCATAGAAATTTGCGACACCTTCAAGTGCAACGGGGTGTCAGACAATGCGATCAGATTGAGATTATTTCCATTCACACTCAAAGACAAGGCGAAGGGTTGGCTCCATTCTCTACCACCGGGGTCAATCACCACATGGAACGATTTGGTGCAGAAATTTCTGGCTAAGTTCTTCCCGCCTTCAAAGACACATAAACTGAGAACAAAGATATCTTCATTGTACAGCTATAAGGGGAGCCTCTATATAAAGCATGGGAAAGGTACAAAGAGCTTTTGAGAAAATGTCCACACCACGAATTCTCGCATTGGATGCAGATGAATATATTTTACAACAGGTTAGGGAGTCATTTATGGACCAGCATCGATGCAGCCTCAGGTAGAGCTTTTCTGGCAAAGAAATTTGAGGAGGCATGGAACTTGATAGACACAATGGCTACAAACAACTATCAGTGGCCGACTGAGACAATGACTCAAACCAAGGCACCGGGTATTTTGGAAGTGGACACTATGACAGCTCTATCTGCAAAAATAGCAGCATTATCGAAGAAAATGGATTCCTTGTCGACAGGGAACGTACAATAGGAATCATTTCTATGTGAACTTTGTGTATGTGAGCATCCAACAGAATAGTGTGCGATTAACCCGGCTTTAGTACAGTTTATGGGTAGCTATAACAGGCAACCCAACACTTATCAGAATGCATATAATCAGGGGGCAAGGAACCATCCGAATTTTTCATAGAGCAACAATCAGAACCAAAATTAGAATCAATAGCAGGCTCCACGACCATCATACTATTGGGTTTATATGTAACACATACATACAATCAAATTACACAATTAAAGGGTGGAAGCATGAAACATAGGTTTTTAAAATTTTTATACAAACCCATACCATGATCATACTTTGTGCTCAATTATCAATAACAAAAAAGTAAGGATGAATCAGAATCATACCCTTGTAGAATCAAGCTTCCACATGTACAAGTTCTACTCATTGCTCTCCTTGATCACCTTGAATTTCCTATAGTGGCTTCTTCCTTTGATCAACGTTAGCCACCCAAGTGTTTGGCCTCTAGAGGTGATCCACCAACGAAGAGGAATTGCTTAGGAAGATGGGTGATTGGCGCCCTTTTTCTAATCTCTGTAGAAATATGTGGTACTCTCCAACTCTTGAAATCACATATATCATATATCTGATATAAGACTCTTATATAGATATTGGGTTAACCCTACTAATCTAATTAGAATTGGGTTTCATTTAATTAATTAATTAAACTCTTTTAATTAATTTGGCTTCCCAACTTATTGGGATTAAATAATTAAACTCTTTAATTAATTTGCCTCCTAATCTCATTAGGAGTGAGTTATAGTACTTATATTAAATTAATTCCTAAACTCCTTTAGAATTAAATTAATAATAATAATAATAAGACTCCTCTTATTAATTTATATTTAATGTTTCTAAAATATTAAATAATAAACATTAAGCTATTTAATTTATTCTATCACCATAGATTAAATTAATTACACTTAATACATTATTCCGATTATACCATTATCTTCTTAAATAATTCTTCTTCCTTTTATGTTGTGACCCTTTAGGTTCTCCACATTAAACCGGTTGTGAATAAATCAATTAGAACAATTATAATCTTATTTAAATAAATAAATTAAAATAATAATCTATTTAAATAAATAACATTTATTCTACAATAGGGATAAGCCTCCCTAACGATCAATGACTTTTCAGATAATATAGATTTCAACATTAATCATAAAAGAACCTGTGAGTTAATAGTTACCATATAATTAAATCTTTCCACCATACAATGTCCCAATTAAATATAAGACATGAATTTACTGTCAAGTCTTATTTTATTTAATTATATGTATTTCGATTGGAAAATGCACAACTCCATATAATGCAAATTAGAAACTCCTTTCTAGTTTCATTCAACCTTGGCCAAGGATTTTTGGGTTGTTATTTAACGAATCACATAGGACATATCTCCTCTTTTACTAGAAGTGGTAGATTCTTTATTGATCATTCATTATCTCCATATGTTACTCATTATACCCAAGCATACCCTTTTATATACCCTAAAGGGCCTTAAGGAATAAGTCAAAGTATAATTCATTACATACAAGATACTATGATGATCTCAAGTCCAAGGATCACTTGTACTACTATCACATTAGGAATTCTTATTGACAGGCGAGTAAAACTCCATTAGGTATTTCATAGCGAGTCACGTTCAGTGAACTTATTCTCTAATAAGCACCTACGTAGTTGTTTTAGTGTCTCCACACAAATGATCATGAGATCAATCATCCTCATCTAATAAGCAAGCAACATATGTACCAATTTATCCGGATTTACTAATCCCCTTTTTAGTAATCCCACGATTGAAAACTATTTTAGTTTTTAAGCTTTCTAAGAATATAGATATCATTAGCATGATCATCATCATGATTCTTAAAGCATTGCTTAAAACTATAGGTTATTTACATATTAAAAAAATAGCATCATGTAGATAATTAAATGCCTTTAATAAATAAATACTTTTATTAATAAATAAATAAGATTGTTTACAAAGTATGTACTTTATCATCATACATGATTGGCTTGTATGCACACTACTATCAATCTTCCATTTGCAAAAAAGCCAATCGCCATGGTATCTCATATCCATCTTCTCTAAGTGACGATCAAACTGATGTTGTGTTAAAGCTTTAGTAAATGGATCTGCAATGTTATCTTGAGAGTCCACACGCTCTAAGGTGACGTCTCCTCTTTCAATGATCTCTCTGATCATGTGAAATCACCGCAATACGTATTTGGATTTCTGATGAGACCTGGGTTCCTTAGCCTGTGCAACTGCTCCGGTGTTGTCACAGTATACGGGGACTGTTTCTTCAATGCTAGGAACCACACCAAGTTCTGTTATGAGCTTTTTCATCCAAACAGCTTCCTTTGCAGCTTCACTTGCAGCTATATAGTCTGCCTCTGTCACTGAATCAGCAACTATTTGCTGCTTGGAACCCTTCCAACTCACTGCGCCTCCATTCAAGGTAAAAACTTACCCCAAAACAGATTTACTGTCATCTTGGTCCGTTTGAAAACTTGAGTCCGTGAAGCCCTCGAGTTTTAATTCAGACCCACCGTAGAAAAGAAATATATCCTTAGTCCTTCGTAAGTACTTTAGGATATTCTTCACTTTCTTCCAGTGCTCTTTTCCTAGATTTGACTGATATTTGCTCGTTACACTAAGTGCATGAGCGACATCCGGTCTAGTACATATCATACCGTACATGATAGATCCTATTGCAGAAGCATAAGGGATCTTACTCATACAGTTTCTCTCCTCAGGTGTTTTTGGGGCCTGTTTCTTGGAGAGATTTATTCCATAGCTCATCGGCATAAGACCTCTTTTGGAATCTTTCATGCTAAACCTCTTTAGCATCGTATCAATGTACGTTCCTTCGGATAAGCCAAGCATCCTTTTAGATCTATCTCTATAGATCTTTATCCCAAAAATATAGGATGTTTCTCCCAAGTCCTTCATGGAGAAGTGTTTAGATAACCAGATTTTAATCAATTGAAGTATAGGAATGTCATTCCCTATCAGTGATATATCATCAACATATAATACAAGGAATGAAACTGCGCTCCAACTAACCTTCTTGTACACACATGGTTCATCCTCGTTTTTGATAAAATCAAACTCTTTGATTGTCTTATCAAAACGAATGTTCCATCTACGAGAAGCTTGCTTCAATCGATAAATGGATCGTTGCTGCTCACAAACTTGATTTGTTCCAACCTTTGGAACAAATCCCTCTGGTTGTTTCATATACACATCCTCCTAAAGTTTCCCATTGAGGAAGGCCATTTTCACGTCCATCTGCCAGATCTCATAGTCGTTATAAGCTGGAATCGCAAGCAAAATCCGAATGGACTTTAGCATAGCTATTAGTGATAAGGTTTCATCATACTCAACTCTTTGTCTTTATTTGAAACCTTTTGCAACCAGTCGGGCTTTATATAACTCTACCTTGCCGTCCGCTCCAGTCTTTCTTTTAAAGATCCATTTACATCCAATAGGCTTAATGCCTTCAGGTGGTGAAATCAAAGTCCATACTTGGTTTTCATCCATGGAGTCTATTTCGGATTTCATGGCTTCAAGCCAGTTCCCTGAGTCTTTATTACTCATAGCTTGTTCGTAATTCAATGGATCATCATCATTCATGACGTGTACCTCATCGTCATCCTCTATGACGAATCCATACCTCTCTGGTATCTTCGGTACTCTTCTAGATTTACGAAAAGGGTGTTGTACAGTAGGTTCTTCCACTTGGTCAGGTACCTAACTTTGATCCGCAGTAATTTGTGGTTCTTGAACTTCTTCAAGATATATCTTACTCCCACTGACCCCTTCATGGATAAACTCCTTTTCCAAGAAGGCAACATGTTTTGCAACAAACACCTTTTAATAAGATGGATGGTAGAAATAATACCATACGGTTTCTTTAGGGTATCCCACAAATCTACACTTGTCGGATTCAGTTTGTAGCTTATCATTTTCAAACTTTTAGACATAAGCTGGACAACCCCAAGTCTTAACATGCTTAAGATTTAGTTTTCTCCCTTTCCACATCTCATATGGAGTCTTTGGGGTGGATTTGGTAGGTACCTTGTTAAGCAGGTATGTAGCCATTTCTAGGGCATAACCCCAGAATGAAATTGAAAGATTGATAAAACTCATCATGGATTGAACCATGTCCAACAATGTTCAATTTCTCCTTTCAGATACTCCATTTAACTGTGGTGTGCTTGGTGGAGTCCATTGTTAGATTATACCATTATCTTTGAGACAATTGAGAAACTCATCGCTTAAGTATTCTCCACCTCGATCTGATCGAAGAATCTTAATAATCTTGACTGTTTGTTTCTCTACTTCACTTCTGAACTCTTTAAACTTTTCAAATGATTCTGAATTTGTAATAACTGTGAATTTTATGAATACATATTAATATTAATATTAATAAGAATGTGAATATTTATTTGAATATAAATGTTTATGTAGCATGAGAAGAGTAACTCGATTAACATAAATTGTATTTATGATAATTGAGAAAATGTGGTGAAGTATGATGAGCTCGTGGAATGCCTTGTGTGGCACAAGGATGGTTTAATTAAAACTAAAGAAGGAATTGATAAGTGAATGAATGATTAATTAATATTATATTGTTAATTAATTGTTATTATGAGTAAAAGCATATTGATGAGCAAATGATTAATTAATATAATAGATTAGTGTTTATTAAATTAATTGCTATGAACAATAATATGTAATGATTAACTACATGTTATGGTACCTACATCTATTTAGTATACAATAAAGTGTGACATTGCAAGGTAACTATATAATATAGAAAACTATATGGTAAAGTGAAATGAGTCACATGAGTTGCATAAATGGGTCTATGTGACAATATATTATATGTGGTACATTAATGTGTACTTTATGAACAGTATTAAATTAAACTAAATAAATAATTGATATTTAATTATTATTTCAATAATTAAGTAGAATTGAAATAATAAAGTTTATGATAATGTGGTGTGACAATACTCAATCAAATTATATTCGGTATTAACAAATGTATATGGATTATATATTGATATGTACACATGTACCCCCAATTTGCTACAATGTAATAATAATTCCCCACTAAAGCTACATTGTAACTAAAAGAGGATTAAAACCTAGCTATACATATATATACATTTATGAAGGAATAATGTGTGTATGTACATTTAAACTTAAGTATGTGGTATTTCATTTTGTCAAATTGCTAAGGATTGGACTTGTCCCACTTTCATTGTCTCATTTTCTCTATAACGTGTATAGCCAATGAATGGCCTGAGCCTACTCTTGCAAACTCAATCTTAGCAAACAAGCAACAATGATGAAATGGGGTGTGGCTCAAATACTATTCCACCAACTTCTCTCAATCCTTTGGTTCTTCTTTTCTTCCATTGATTTCAAACTTTGGGGCAATAGCTTTGTATGGTTATTGAATTCTCCTATAAATAACAAGTTCATTCTCTCATAATCAAGTTACCAAATTGTTGCTAAGTTGATATAGAGAGAGTATTGAGTGAGTAATCTGAAAGTTGAGTCAAGAGAGTATCAATTCAAGCTCAAGAGGTATAAATCTTACATTGTGTTCTTAGTTTTGAGTTTAATGATTCATAGAAATTTGCATGCTTTAGTTGAAATTGGTTATTTGAGATGATGTTAGTATGTTAGTAGAGTCTATATATATGTTATAAATACAATGTAGTTGATTTCTAGCATGTTTTATAAAGTATGGTAGAGTTGGTTTTGAAGCTCTGCAATAGCAGAAGCTATTCTGTCTGGAAACGGAGTGGCACGGCCGCGCCACTCCCTAGTACAAATACGGCGCGGTATCGCTGATATGCAGAAGAGAAACTCACTTTTTGTGGTTTTTGAAATGTTGAGCATGCTAGTTTACCTTAGATATGCCTATTTAAGTCCCTGACTTGCTAGTGTAGGTGGTCTAGCATGTAATCACTTACCTTAGCTTGGTTTCTAAAGGAAACTTAGAATTTTCAAATACAAACATGATTAACTAAGTACACTATAAGATCTGAACTTGTGAGCATGCTTATGTGGTCTAGTTATGTGTGTACATGAGCATAATATATCGTATGTGAAGTTACTTTGCATGATTGTTTGGTTTGACATGAGGTTTCAAAGAAAACTTAAGAGTTTCAAAAACTAATTTGGTTGATAAGCACCTTACATGTATTCAGAAATTTATGACTATCATAATAGGGTATCGCATACATATAGGCACGATTGACATGTATACCTAACTAGCCACATACGTTGTACACTAGTTGAACTTGGTTTAGAACAAATTTTAAAGAAGTAAAACTATGTAACTTGAAATATATGACTAGGATGACATGAGCATGTACAATTGAGGCTTATTGACCTTATAGCGTATGTATAATGACTAAATATGAGGAACCTTGTTAATTGAACACGTGAAGCTCGGTAAGTGAAAGTGATAACGAACTATGTTAAAGGCAAGGTGTAAGATCGAACTTAATCATAAACCTCATGACATGTATTTTCTGCATGTGTCATCATCAATGTATGTGGGTGAGCAATCTAGGATATGCAAACTAAATTTTAGTTTTGTTTTGAATTGGGAGCAGCGCGGTGCGCCACTCCCTAGTTCAAACCAAGCGCGGCCGCGCCACTCAGAAGTGTAATCTAACTATTTTGATTGTAATCTGAAAACTGATGCATGTTTGTATTGATGTCCTAAACTGCCATACATGTTTAGTGGTGTGTCCAAATGTTAATGAGTATGCTAATGATGGAGTCATAGAATGGATAAGTGTTTACAAACTTCAAACGCTAAGTCAAACGATGATTACTGTGACACCCCCAAATCCGGGTACTTCGTTTCCACAAGGTTTGGTGTTCACTTTCTAAATATAGCATACATCTACCCAATAATAAAGATTTGCAAAGTAATTATAACCTCCATCAAAACTTAAATAAGAATCTACCTTGAAAAAGGATTACAACTTGTCCAAAATAAAATCTCAGGATTATCTAAACCTTAACATCAATCAAAATAAATGCGAAAATAAAACATCATCAACCAAGTCTTATTACAAACAAAATTGAAGACAGAAAGGCTTCACTTGCTCATCTTTCCTTTTCCTTTACTTGTTGACGGTACGTCAATATTCTCGGCCTTAACTGCAAGGGTTCTAAAATATGCAAGAGTGAGCAAACAAATGCTCACTTGAAATACAACAATGATATGACTTAACCGAACAACTTCAAAAAGGGTTTGAATAATTTTACTTTCATCAAAAATAAAGGATTGAATAATAATTCTTTCATCATTTCTAAAGTTCGAATAGAGAGTTTATCTGAGGGTCATACGACCTTGAACTATGTCCTAGGTTATAAATATTTCTATTTAAAACCTTTAACAGTCATTGAGACTATGGACCTTAAACTTCGTACCATATATTGTGCACAACCATCTTAACGCTTTCGCATAAATGTCCCCTAATAAATAGGGTTGTTCATTCTCAGTATTTTAATACAAGTCCGCACCAAAGAAAGTTTGATTTGGATAGATAAAGGAACTTTGGAGTTTCAACTATCATCAACTAAGGAGTAGTTGAATTGACTAGCAATGCTTTAACAGTTCGATAATATAAGAATTATGAATCAAATGTAAGATACAACAATAGATTTCATGATAACTAGGCATGCTTTGGAAATAACTTCAAGCATTCAATAGATCACGTAGATCTTGCTTGAACAACTAAGTCAAGATCACATTACTTAAATAACACTTCAATACTTATGCTTAACGAATATTTGAATACAATATAACTTGTACAATACATAACAAGTTAAGAAACAGAAATGAACTTTCATGATATATTGAGCAAGGGTTAGAGAACTTGCACAATGAAAAGATATAATGATAAAGCTTGCATAGCGTACAAGAATGGTTTAGAAAGCATGCACAAAATAAATAAGAAGTTTAGAAATAGAAACTTGCTTAACGTAAAAGAATAAGGATTAGAGAACTTACCTCAAGCGCAAGCTACACTTTAATAATTACAATCACTTCCACAATTACCCTACACATTACATTACGTTTAAAACGTCTATTAGTACCCAACTACAACGTTTAAACCATCGAACTTCTTACTCAAGTCCAACCTAGCAACATGGTTACGACGTACGTCGATACTAATACACATACGTGAGGCTAAACTCACAATCAAGCACCTCATACACGCATAGCACTATTACTATCATATTGCACCATACGGTAATACTATCCAAGCACACATATAATATAACAACATAAGACTTCAATCTATCTTAAACACATCAAAAGTATGTTATCTCATTACCTATTACACTTAACAAGTCATAAAAATAAGTTAGCTAAACAAATGCAGCATGAAAACTGAACAAAGCAAAACAACATTTCCCAGATAGCAAGGTGCCCCGCTGGAGCGGGTGGTCCAAGGGTAAAAGCCCCGCTGGGGCGGGTACCACTTCTGGTGAAAATCCGCAGTCCGCAAACGGCAGAGAAATAAGTCAATTTGGCTTATTCCTTCACACCGAATCCGATTTTTCTCAACATGATGAACATGAAACTTGATAACAACAAAATTTTGGACTCTTTAACATGACTATAACATATAAAATCCTTACAACACATAATCAAAACCAAGTTTTCATGATTTTTGAAGAAAACTACAATATCAAGCGTTCTTGACAAAAATTGCTATTACGAATTCGTTTTTCAATCAATTCATGTTATTCCAATTGCAATAACACTAATTCTTAACATATTAACATAACCCATGATCAATTTAAATAATAATCCATAATCAAACACCAATTTGATAGTTTAAAAAGGCTATTTTTAAAATTAGTTCACAGTAAATTACTATGAACATGATTTCTTCATGTTCATCTTAATTACGAGAATTGAATCGCTAATACAACTATATAACTCATATATAAATATGCTATACAAATATTACACATAAATTTTATATTTACATCAATCTTTCATTCTAATTCAACCAAAAATATGAAAATTCATACGAACACAAATTCTCCATTAAAACTTATTTTTACAACAAATTGAATTTCTAAAAATCGTTTATAGCATAAAATTCAATTATAAACAGTATATAAACACAATATATACATACAATTCATGTTTACACAATCTCATGAAATTTTCATATTACAGAGAACTCAAAACAAGGAAGAATAATCAATTAAATTTTAAAACTATAAGATAGTAATTATACCCTTTTTGTTTTGATGATTGAAGAAGAAGATGATGAGGAGGAGCTTGAGTTCTACCAATTCTTTCTCCTTCTTTTTCTTCTTTCTTTCTCTCTAACTTCTCTATATTCTCTCTTCTCGACTCTTTCGTTGCTCTAACTTTGTTTTAACGTAAAAACTATTTACATAGCTGATATACATATATTAAACATATAATAATATAATATATGTAACTTACAAATAATTAATACCTATAATTATATCATATACTAATTACCCATTATTATATAGGTTACACTTATTTGAATTTGAAAAGCCATAAGGCTTGTTTGGCAAAAACTGTTTATTTTTAAAAACAGATTTTATTACCTGATGCCTTGTTTGGGTAAAATGGATTTAAAGCTAGCACAAGGGCCCTGTTTGGCAAAACCTTTTTAAAACAAAAGTAAGGGCTTTGTTTGGTTAAAATAATTTAAAAACTCTTTTCTTTATTTTAATAAATCCTTTTAACACATAATTTAATGTTACACTTTAATTAATTAAATCTTTAACATTCTTATTTAATTAATTAAAATCTAACATCAATTAATCACATAAAAATTACCACATAATTATAACTACTCACTAATTATAATTCATGTAACACTCATTACATAATGCATCTAATTTAATTATCTTAATTAAATTAGAATTATACTATAAAATTAATATACATCAATTAAATTAAATATTAAATATTCATTTAATTAATATATAACTCTTAATTAAATCATTCCATAAAATCACATAATTTATTTATTTAACTCAATAAATAAATCACATAAAATATTTATTTACTCAATAAATATTAAAATTTAATATATAAAATCTCAATCGTTACAATCTTCCCCCCTTGAAAGGATTCTGTCCCCATAATCACACATAAAAAAAATCTGTCTATTACATTCTCCCCCCTTAAATGGATTCTGTCCCCAGAATTGATATATAAGGGGTTACACAAATAACTAAGCAAATAATTGAGGACACGATTTCTTCATTACATCTTCGAGTTCCCAGGTGGCTTCTTTAGCATTGTGGTTCCTCCAAATTACCTTAACAGAAGGTATCACTTTATTCCTAAGTACTTGTTCCTTCCTATCAACTATTTGAACAGGAACATCTTCATAAGTTAAGTATTTATCAAATTGTAAAGGCTCGTATTCTATTACATGTTTATAGTCGTGTTTGTAAGGTCGTAACACTAAAATGTGAAAGACGTTGTGTATATTCTCTAGCTCCGGAGGTAACGTCACCTCGTAAGCTACTTCACCCACTTTTTGTAGTACCTCGAACGCTCCAATAAATCGAGGACTCAGCTTCCCCTTTTTGCCAAATCTAATCTTCCCCTTCCAGGGAGATACCTTCATGAAAACGAAGCTTCCCGGTAAGAATTCTCGGTTCTGTCGATGTTGATTGGCATATTTCTTTTGTCTGTCTTGAGCAGCAACCAATCTTGTTCTGATCAGCTTCACAATTTCAGCAGTTTATTGCACTAATTCTAGTCCCAACAGCTGACGTTCACCGACTTCATCCCAACACAAGGGAGTTCTGCATTTCCTGCCGTATAACGCTTCGTAAGGCGGCATGCCGATACTAGCGTGATAACTATTATTGTAGGTGAACTTCACCAACGGTAGATGACCATCCCAGCTTCCCTTAAAGTCCATCACGCAAGCTCTCAGTATGTCCTCTAGCATCTGAATCGTTCTCTCACTCTGGCCATCGGTTTGAGGATGGTATGCTGTACTCATTCGCAATTGAGTTCCCAGACACTCTTGTAAATGTTTCCAGAAATTTGACGTAAAACGCGGATCTCTATCTGACACAATCGACACTGGAACACCGTGTCGAGAAATAATTTCCTTAACGTACAGTTTCGCCAATTGTTCTAAGTTGTACTTAATCCTGATTGGTAAAAAGTGGGCTGACTTCGCCAGTCGATCCACTATCACCCATATTGCGTCAAATCCCTTCTGAGTCGCTGGAAGACCAACCACAAAATCCATCGTGATGTGCTCCCACTTCCATTCTGGAATTTCTAACGGTTGTAGCAATCAGCTAGGTCTCTGGTGTTCTGCCTTGACTTTCTTGTAAGTTAGACATTTTTGCAACGTATTCAGCAATGTCCCTCTTCATATTCGACCACCAGAAATGATGCCTGAGATCCTGGTACATCTTCGTACTCCTAGGGTGAATCGAATATTTTGAACTGTGAGCTTCGCTCAAAATCTCCTCCTTAACTTCTGGTACTGGCGGTACCCAAATTCTCCCTTTAAATCGTAACAGTCCCTCGTTATCGATCTTGAACTTGAACTCTTCGCCATCGGTTATCCTTTTTTGGATCTTTTTGCACTCTTCGTCGTGAAGTTGTGCTTCTTTCACTTTGTCTACTAGAGTAGAACCAGTAGTTACTTGAAATAACTTTTCATCTGATTTCTTTGGAAACTTCACTTCCAGCTCTAATCTAGCCATCTGTTCTATCAACTGATCCTGATCAGTTAACATGTTCAGCTTCTCCCGACCTTTTCTGCTCAAAGCGTTGGCAACGACATTAGCTTTACCCGGATGGTAAAGTATCTCGCAGTCGTAGTTCTTGATCAGTTCCAACCATCTCCTTTGGCGCATGTTCAAATCCTTCTGGGTAAAGATATATTTTAGAATCTTATGATATGTGTATATCTCACACTTTTCTCTATATAAGTAGTGTCTCCATATCTTTAGGGAAAACACTACTGCCTCCAGTTCTAGGTCATGAGTCGGATACCCCTTCTCATAATCCTTCAACTGACGTGATGCATAGGCAATGACCTTGCCGCTCTGCATCAGCACGCAACCTAATCCCTTATGTGAGGCATCACTATATACAACAAAATTTCCCGTACTATCCGGTAAAGACAACACCAATGCAGTACTCAACCTCTTCTTCAGTTCCTGGAAACTTTCCTTACATTTTCCCGTCCAAAAAAACTTAACTGTCTTACAAGCCAAATTCATTAACAGAGTTGCGATCTTGGAAAAGTCTTGGATAAATCTCCGGTAATAACCTGTCAATCCCAAGAAACTCCTCACTTCAGACGGCGTTTTCGGCTGATCCCAATTCATTACCGCTTCAACCTTTGATGGATTTATCGAAATACCATCCTTGTCGATCACGTGGCCAAGAAATTGCACACGTTCAAACCAGAATTCGCACTTCGAAAACTTCGCATAAAGTTTCTCTCGTCTCAACGATTCTAAGGTCAGCATTTAATGTTCGGCGTGTTTCTCCTCGGTCTTGGAATAAACTAGGATGTCATCAATGTGATAGTAGTGTGTATACAAGCCAATCATGTATGATGATAAAGCACATAGTTTGTAAACAATCTTATTTATTTATTAATAAAATATTTATTTAAGGCATTTAATTATCTACATGGTGCTGTTTTTAATAATATGTAAATAACTCATAGTTTTAAGCAATGATTTTAGAATCATGATGAGATCATGCTAATGAGATCTAAATTCTTAGAAAGCTTAAAAACTAAAATAGTTTCCAATTATGAGATTACTAAAATGGGGATTAGTAAATCCAGATAGATTAGTACATATGTTGCTTGCTCATTAGATGAGGATGACTGATCTCAAGGTCTTTTGTGTGGAGACACTAAAGCAAGTATGTAGGTGCTTATTGGAAAATAAGTTCACTGAACGTGACTTGCTATGGAGTACTTAATAGAGTTTTACTCGCCTGTCAATAGGAATTCCTAATGTGATAGTAGTACAAGTGATCCTTGGACTTGAGATCATCACAGTATCTTGTATGTAACAAATTATACTTTGACTTATTCCTTAAGGCCTTTTAAGGCATATATAGGGTATGCTTGGGTATAATGAGTTGCATATGGAGATAATGTATGATCAATAAAGAATCTACCACCTCTAGTAAAAGAGGAGATATGTCCTATGTGATTCGTTAAATGACAACCCAGGAATCCTTGGCCAAGGTAGAATGAAAATAGAAAGAGGTTTCTAATTTGTATTATTTGGAGTTGTGCGTTTTCTAATTGAAATACATATGATTAAATAAATTAAGACTTGACAGTAAATCCACGTCTTATATTTAATTGGGACATTGTATGGTGGAAAGATTGAATTGTACGGTAACTATTAACTCATAGATTCTTTTATGATTAATGTTGAAATCTATATTATCTGAAAAGTCGTTAATCGCTAGGGAGGCTTATCCCTATTGTAGAATAAATGTTATTTATTTAAATAGATTATTAGTTTAATTTATTAATTTAAATAAGATTAGAATTGTTCTAATTGATTTATTCACAACCGGTTTAATATGGAGAACCTAAAGGGTCACACCATAAAAGGAAGAAGAATTATTTAAGAAGAAAAATGGCATGATAGTAATAATGCATTAAGTATAATTAATTTAATCTATGGTGATAGAATAAATTAAATAGCTTAATGTTTATTATTTAATATTTTAGAAATATTAAATATAAATTAATAAGAGGAGTCTTATTAATATTATTATTATTATTATTATTTTAATTCTAAAGAAGTTTAGAAATTAATATAATATCAGTACTCTCTTACAATCCTAATAAGATTAGGATATAAATTAATTAAAAGTGTTTAATTAATTAATTAAGTAAAACCCTATTCTAATTGGATTAGGAGGGTTAGCCTAATCTCTATATAAGAGAGTCTTACATCAGAAAAAGGTACGTGAATTTTTCCAAGGGTTGGGAGTACATATATTCTATAGAGATAGAAACAAAGGTTAAGCCAATAACCTATCTTCCTGAGTTCTTCATCTTCCTTGGTGGATCACCGTTAGAGGCCAAACATTTGGGTGGCTGACATTGATTAAGGGAAGGAGCCACTACTGAGGAATAAAAGGAATCAAAGGAGTAGAACTTGTACCTGAGGAAGCTTGGATCTGCAAAGGTATAATTCCATGTTCTCTCTTTTCTGTTATTGATAACTAGCACAAAGCATGATCATGGTTATGGGTTTGTATAAATTTTTGAAAACCTATGTTTCGCGCTTCCGCCCTATTTTTGTGATTTGATTGCATGATTGCGTTACGTACAAACCCAACAGTGGTATCAGAGCCTAACTTTGTGCTAATTATCAATTATATAATTCCATGTATGAATTGATGTATGATGGGATCAGATTTTCTAGACAAAAATTAATTTTTGGTGATTCTGCCGACGAACGGCGTAGCTGCCCAGTTTATTCCCGGTGCAACCGCGCCGGTCTGCAAAATCCGGTGTTCCAGGCTTCCTGCGTAGCTGCGCAGCATCCCAGTACATTCTTGGCGCAGCTGCGCCGGTACCTGGACAGACCCTGAAAATTAATTTTATTTAATTTAGTAAACTGTTTATTTAATTAATGAAGTTTTAAAATAAAGATGTTTATTTTATCTGAAATATGATTTCAGATTGCTAAAATTAAAGTAGTTTAATTTGGATTTATTTTTGATTAAAATAAAAGAGTTTATTTTGTTTTAAAAATAAATTTTTGCAAAACTTTTGTCCATTAAATGACATCGATCTATACATGGAATAGCTTTATAATTCATGAGATGAATGGAAATTTATTGATGCATATGGTGATGTGTATGATAATAAATAGGGTTGATTATGGACTATGACTAATGTGATTGGATTTTATTTTAGATGAATGCTTAAATGAATGGGTTTTATAAAATGGGGTGTGCGTACCTCGTCTTCTCTAGTTTTATTCTCGATATAAATTCTATCTCCTTCCTATGTACTTTCCCTTGACTGCTGATCAAGGTTTCTATTTAATTATAGTTTATGTAATAGAAATAGTTAGAATTATCTTGAAGAAATTGGAGACCAAGAAGCAAGGAACGCGTGAAGACCCATTTGTATGGAGACCGGGTTTAAATGTAATAGTTATATTTAAATTTAAATTCTTGCACTCCTAAGTTTGACCTTTTGGTTCCCTTGGTGGCTCTAGTGAACCAAACTAGAATAAAAGTCCATAATCAATCCGGGTAGAATATAGTATTATATATTGCATGCTAAATATTATATATATTATATTTTATGCAAACATGCTTCGCATGTTTAATAAAATGGTACGTATTTTATATATATATATATATATGTGTGTGTGTGTGTGTGTGTGTGTGTGTGTGTGTGTGTTTGCAAGCGAAAGAAGATGAGACAAATAATAACAAGCCCCTCAAAGAAATAATATTAAGTTCAAAGCGTTCAAATGATATTTAGAATATCGAACGTCGCCTTCTAGCATGATTAATTGATAGAGTATTAAATATTTAGTATGAGCTTGTTGTGCTATCCACAAGGTGGGTATTGAGTATTAAAGATATTAATTAATCACATTTGATGCTTATCAAGAAAATTGAACGATCTAGTCTTGTTGTGCTATCCACAAGGATAAACATTTTTCTTTTTTGAATTTATGGAAGTGCTAGGCTGGACTTAACTTAAATCATTTTAGTTTGTATGTGCACACACAAGACCATTATGATTTAAGATGCAAAATAAAAGGAGTTACATAGTGATATAATTGACAAGAGTTGTCTACCTATTTATTTGTATATCGCTTGTTGTGCTATCCACAAGGTTATATACATTTGAAATGGGATCCTTAATCTCACTACCAAATCTTTAATTAGATGTTGCCGAACTATATAAGTGAGGGTAATGTAGTTTGATGAAAATAGTGGGAGATACCAATTTAAAATAAAGACCTAAATTTATTTTGGTATGCAAAGTTAATAAAATGAATGTTTGCTAAAAATATTGTCTTTTCACATGCAGAATTTTAAAAATGTCAAAATCACTAATCTCACTAAGAAGCATACTTGATGCAAATAAGCTTATCGGGCCGAATTACGAGGACTGGCTAGAAATCTGAGAATTATTCTCACTGCTGAAAAGATTTCTTATGTCTTAAATTCAACTATCCCTGAATCTGTTTCGAAAATAGCCTTTGAGGAAGAGATTGCTACTTTTAATAAGTGGCAAGATGATGCATCTGTGGCTCAATGCATCATGCTCGCATCCATGAATAACGAGCTTTAGCGTCAGCACGTAAATATGGATGCTCCTGCTATGCTGCTTCACCTCAAGGAGTTGTATGGTGAACAGAGTAGTACTGCTAGATATGAGATATCTTAGGAACTCTTTCGATCTCGGATGATCGAGGGCACTGCTGTCGAGACTCATGTTCTGAAGGTAATCAATTTGATTGAATGCCTTGAACAGCTTGGGTTCGTCATGGATGGGGAGTTGAGTAAAG
This sequence comes from Panax stipuleanatus, assembly GCA_020205555.1. NCBI lineage: Eukaryota > Viridiplantae > Streptophyta > Magnoliopsida > Apiales > Araliaceae > Panax > Panax stipuleanatus. The sequence continues at coordinate 58,337,911 of CM035122.1, forward strand.
CCTTGGTCTTGCAGTCACTCCCTGAGACCTTCTCACAGTTTGTGGTTAATTTTCACATGAATAAGCTAGATGTCAGCTTGCCTGAGCTGCTTAACATGCTGGAAACTGCAGAAGGTCACTTCTCATCCAAGAAGAACCATGTCTTGATGGTGGATTCTTCCAATAAAAGGAAGAGGCCCAAGGTGTCTTCTGAAAAGAAGAAGTCTAAGAAGGCTAAGGGAAAGGGGAAAGAAAAGGAACAAAAGAAACCTGAACCAGCTAAAGGAATGTGCTTTCATTGCAACGAGCCGGGACATTGGAAAAGAAACTGCAAGAAGTATCTAGCAGAGAAGAAGCTTGGAGAAGCTTCGACTTCCAATCAAGGTTTGTTTATAATTGAAATTAATTTTTTTGAAAGTCATAATTCTACTTGGGTATTGGATACCGGCTGTGGTTCTCACATATGTAATACTGTGCAGGGACTGGTCAAAAGTTGAAAGCTGGACAATGATGAGGTGATCCTACGAGTGGGGAATGGAGCAAAGGTTACTGCATTAGCTGTAGGAACTTATTGTTTAGCAATGCCCTCGGGAAAGACCATTTATCTTAATAATTGTTATTATGTTCCAAATATTATTAAAAACATTATTTTAATTTCTGTATTGGATATGGAAGGATTTGACGTTATTATAAAGAACAATGGTTGTTCTATTTATAAAGACGATGTTTTATATGGTATTGTAAATTTGCGAAATGGACTTTATATACTTAACTTGCAAGAAAATATTTTTCAAATTGAACAAACTAAGAAAAGGAAAAGAGATGATATTAATTATACCTATATGTGGCACTGTAGACTCGGTCATATCATTGAAACAAGATTATCTAAGTTACATAAGGATGGGCTCCTAGAGCTATCCGATTATGAATCATATCCAACTTGTGAATCTTGTCTCATGGGTAAAATGACTAAATCTCCTTTTAGTGGAAAAGGAGAAAGAGTTATAGAGTTGTTGACATTGATTCACACAGACGTTTGTGGACCTATGACAACAAGTGCACGAGGACGGTATTCTTATTTTATTACTTTCACTGATGATCACTCAAGATTTGGATATGTGCATTTGATGAAATACAAATCAGAATCATTTGAAAAGTTCAAAGAGTTCAGAAGTGAAGTAGAGAAACAAACAGGCAAGAGTATTAAGATACTTCAATCAGATCGAGGTAGAGAACACTTAAGAGGTGAGTTTCTCAATTGTCTCAAAGAAAATGGTATAATCTCACAATGGACTCCTCCAGGTATACCACAATTAAATGGAGTATCTAAAAGGAGAAATCGAACACTGTTGGACATGGTTCGATCTATGATGAGTTTTATCGACCTTCCAATTTCCTTCTGGGGATATACCCTAGAAACGGCTGCATACCTACTTAACAAGGTACCTACAAAATCCGCCCCAAAGACTCCATATGAGATGTGGAAAGGGAGGAAACCAAATCTTAAGCATGTTAAGACTTGGGGTTGTCCAGCTTATGTCAAAAAGTTTGAAAATGATAAGCTACAGACTAAATTCGATAAGTGTAGATTTATGGGATACCCTAAAGAAATAGTAGGGTATTATTTCTATCATCCAACTGATCAAAAGGTGTTTGTTGCGAAACATGCTGCCCTCTTGGAAAAGGAGTTTATCCATGAAGGGGTCAGTGGGAGTAAGATATATCTTGAAGAAGTTTAAGAACCACAAATTATCACGGATCAAAGTCAGGTACCTAACCAAGTAGAAGAACCTACTGTACCACACCCTGTTCGTAAATCTGGAAGAGTATCGAAGATACCTAAGAGGTATGGATTCGTTATGGAGGATGACGATGAGGTCTACATCATGAATGATGATGATCCATTGAATTACAAACAGGCTATGAGTAATAAAGACTCAGGGAAATGGCTTGAAGCTATGAAATCTGAAATGGACTCCATGTATGAGAACAAAGTATGGACTTTGGTTTCACCACCTGAAGGCATTAAGTCTATTGGGTGTAAATGGGTTTTTAAGAGAAAGACTGGAGCAGACGGGAAGGTAGAGACATATAAGGCCCGACTGGTTGCAAAAGGTTTCAAACAAAGACAAGGAGTTGACTATGATGAAACCTTCTCACCAGTAGCCATGCTCAAGTCCATTCGGATTTTGCTTGCGATTGCAGCTTATAACGACTATGAGATATGGCAGATGGACGTGAAAACGGCCTTCCTCAATAGGAAACTTGAGGAGGATGTGTATATGACACAGCCAGAGGGATTTATTTCAAAAGTTGGAACAAATCAAGTCTGTAAGCTACAACGATCCATTTATGGGTTCAAGCAAGCTTCTCATAGATGGAACATTCATTTTGATGAGACAATCAAAGAGTTTGATTTTATCAAAAATAAGGATGAACCATGTGTATACAAGAAGGTTAGTGGGAGCGCAGTATCATTCCTTGTATTATATGTTGATGATATATTACTGATAGGGAATGACATTTCTATGTTACAATCAATTAAAATCTGGTTATCTAAAAACTTCTCCATGAAGGACTTGGATGAAGCATCCTATATTTTGGGGATAAAGATATATAGAGATAGATCTAAAAGGATGTTCGACTTAACCTAAGAAAACGTATATTCATTAGATGCTAAAGGCGTTTAGCATGGCAAACTCCAAAGGAGTGCCTTATGATGATGAGCCATGGAGTGTATCTCTCTAATATTGTCCTTAGTAAAAGAGAGATCGCATGAATTACTATCATGTATTCAATGAAATATACGAGACTTGATGTTGATCAGTCAGATTCTGGAGAAGATCATTGTGAGATAGTGATAAACATCCCAAAGTACTTAACTGACACTAAGGATGTCATCATGACACATGATGGGTCTGAATGAATCTAGAGTGCTAAACAGACTCAAGTTTTTAGACTGACCAAGACGACAATAAATCCACTATAGGGTAACTCGTTACCTTGAAAGGTGGTGTAGTGAATTGGAAAGGTTCCAAACAGCAAAAGGTTGCTAATTTAGTGTCAAAGACAAAGTATATAACTGTAAGTGAAGCTGCAAGTTGATGTTTCGGATGAAAAGTTCATTACAGAACTAGGAATAGTTTCTAAGTCTCATCTTGAATCTAAAACATGTGTTGCGGCACTTTGATTAAAGAAATCATTGAAAGAAGAGCATATAGACTCTCAAGATAACATTGAAGATCCATTTACTAAAGCTATAACACAACAGCAGTTTGATCGTCACTTAGAGAAGATGGGTATGAGATACCATGGCGATTGGCTTTAGTGCAAGTGGGAGATTGATAGTAGTGTGCATACAAGCCAATCATGTATGATGATAAAGCAGATACTTTGTAAATAATCTTATTTATTTATTAATAAAATATTCATTTAAGGCATTTAATTATCTACATGGTGCTGTTTTTAATAATATGTAAATAACCCATAGTTTTAAGCAATGATTTTAAAATCATGATGAGATCATGCTAATGAGATCTAAATTCTTAGAAAGCTTAAAAACTAAAATAGTTCCCAATTATGGGATTACTAAAATGGGGCTTAGTAAATCCGGATAGATTGATACATATGTTGCTTGCTCATTGGATGAGGATGACTGATCTCAAGGTCATTTGTGTGGAGACACTAAAGCAAGTATGTAGGTGCTTATTGGAGAATAAGTTCACTGAACGTGACTCGCTATGGAATACCTAATGGAGTTTTACTCGCCTGTCAATAGGAATTCCTAATGTGATAGTAGTACATGTGATCCTTGGACTTGAGATCATCATAGTATCTTGTATGTAACAAATTATACTTTGACTAATTCCTTAAGGCCTTTTAAGGCATATATAGGGTATGCTTGGGTGTAATGAGTTACATATGGAGACAATGAATGATCAATAAAGAATCTACCACCTCTAGTAAAAGAGGAGATATGTCCTATGTGATTCGTTAAATGACAACCCAAGAATCCTTGGCCAAGGTAAAATGAAATTAGAAAGAGGTTTCTAATTTGCATTATTTGGAGTTGTGCGGTTTCTAATCGAAATACATATGATTAAATAAATTAAGACTTGACAGTAAATCCATGTCTTATATTTAATTGGGACATTGTATGGTGGAAGGATTGAATTCTACGGTAACTATTAACTCACAGGTTCTTTTATGATTAATGTTGAAATCTATATTATCTGAAAAGTCATTGATCGCTAGGGAGGCTTATCCCTATTGTAGAATATATGTTATTTATTTAAATAGATTATTAGTTTAATTAATTTATTTAAATAAGATTAGAATTGTTCTAATTAATTTATTCACAACCGGTTTAATATGGAGAACCTAAAGGGTCACACCATAAAAGGAAGAAGAATTATTTAAGAAGAAAATGGCATGATAGTAATAATGTATTAAGTATAATTAATTTAATCTATGGTGATAGAATAAATTAAATAGCTTAATATTTATTATTTAATATTTTAGAAATATTAAATATAAATTAATAAGATGAGTCTTATTAATATTATTATTATTATTATTATTTTAATTCTAAAGAAGTTTAGGAATTAATATAATATCAGTACTCTCTCACAATCCTAATAAGATTAGGATATAAATTAATTAAAAGTGTTTAATTAATTAATTAAATAAAATCCTATTCTAATTGGATTAGGAGGGTTAACCTAATATCTATATAAGACAGTCTTATATCAGAAATAAGGTACGTGAATTTTTCTAAGGGTTGGGTGTACACATATTCTATAGAGATAGAAACAAAGGTTAAGCCAATAACTTATCTTTCTGAGTTCTTCATCTTCCTTGGTGGATCACCGTTAGAGGCCAAACATTTGGGTGGCTGACATTGATCAAGGGAAGGAGCCACTACAGAGGAATAAAAGGAATCAAAGGAGTAGAACTTGTACCTGAAGAAGCTTGGATCTTCAAAGGTATAATTCCATGTTCTCTCTTTTCTGTTATTGATAACTAGCACAAAGCATGATCATGGTTATGGGTTTGTATAAATTTTTAAAAACCTATGTTTCGCGCTTCCGCCCTATTTATGTGATTTGATTGCATGATTGCGTTACGTACAAACCCAACACAATGAACACCACTACGAACTTATCTAGGAATGGCTTAAACACCGTGTTCATTAGGTCCATAAATGCAGCTGGGCATTCGTTAGACCAAATAACATCACCAAGAACTCGTAATGACCATACCGAGTCTTAAAAGCCGTTTTCGGTATATCTTCACTTCTCACCTTCAATTGATGATATCCACTTCTCAAATTGATTTTTGAGTAGTATTTAGCACCCTTCAGTTGATCAAACAAGTCATCGATCCTAGGTAAAGGATACCTATTCTTGATCGTAACTTTGTTCAATTCCTTACAGTCAATGCAAAGACGCATCGATCCATCCTTCTTTTTCACGAATAAAACTGGCGCTCCCCACGGCGAAACGCTAGGCTAAATATACTTCTTGTCCAGTAATTCTTGAAGTTAAACCATCAGTTCCTTCATCTCGACTGGACCCATTTGGTACGGACCCTTCGAAATTAGAGCAGTCCCCTGTGCTAAATCGATCACGAACTCTATCTCCCTATCAGGTGGAAGTCCTAGTAAATCGTCCAGAAACACGACCACAAACTCCCTAACCACTAGTATCTCTTCTTTCTTCAGGCTCTCCTTATGCGTATCTACTATGTGGCTAGATATCCTACACAGCCTTGCGTCAAAAGTTTCTTGGCTTGGATAACCATCAGAAAACTCTCTTATCCAGGTGATTTACTACCATAGAACACCACTTTCGACGGAGTCGTAAGGTTTACCGACTTCTTCTGACAGTCGATTACCACCCCATGGTTGAACAACCAGTCCATCCCCAATATGACATCGAATTCCCCAAGTTTTATCGGAATCAAATCTACCCTCAGCTCCTGATCCTTAATGTCCAATCTACAGTTTTTGTATACAAACCTAACAGGAATAACTTCCCTATTCGCAATTTCTATGTTCAAGGGGTAAGCTAACTCCTCTATAGGTAAGTTTAGGGTTTTAGCAAAATCGTCAGATATGAATGAACAAGTAGCACCCGAATCAAATAATACATATGCATTTATACTATTAATCGGAATAATACCTGCCACCACATCTTTTGACTGCACAGCCTCCTGCACCGTCATATTGAATATGCGGGCAGTGGGTCGAACGGCTTGCAGTGGCGACAGTCCAGCGATAGTTAGAGTGCTGTCGCTACCATTTCCTCAATTCCATATTGACCTTGCCGCTGGCTTCTTCGGGCAATTACGAGCCATGTGATCCTTGGACCCACATGTGTAACTAGCTCCCTTCTTTGAGTTTAGGCAATTCGACACGATGTGGCCTTCCTGACCACAGTTGTAGCACACCCTCTTCCCTTTCATGCACACTCCAGTGCGAGTCTTCCCACATGTAGCACATGCTTCGAGCTTCCTCTTCTGCTGGCCTCCCTGCTGACTCTCAGCAGAGTTATTGTCGTTCCACTTCATTTTTTGATGGATAGCCCCGCTACCACCAGCCTTATTTTTTGTTTCAATCTTCTTCTTCTTGTCCTGGTTGAATTTAGTCACGGTGTCGCTCCTTCATTCAGCTAGAATGGCCTCTTCCAGCACAGCTTCAAATGTGTTCAGCTGGAACATGGAGACCTTTCTGTAGAGCTAGGGTTTCAGTCCCTGCTCAAACCTCCTCGCCTTCCTAGCGTCCGTGCTGACCTGGTATATAGGGAATCTGGCCAACTCGTTGAATTTTGCAGCGTATTCAGACACTGTTATCCCTCCCTGTTTCAGCTCTACAAACTGGATCTCCATCTGGTCCTGTGAGCTAACTGGGAAGTACATTTCAAAGAATATATCTTTAAAATGCTCCCACGGTATCACTCCTTCTCCTTCTCTGGTCTTGTTGGCTTGCCACTTGAAACTAGCATCCGACTTCAACATAAAAGTCGTGAATGCCTTCTTTTGGTCTTCGCTAACCCTAGCTACGTCGAAGACTTTCTCCATCTCCATCACCCACGTCTGAGCATCTACAGGGTTTGTCGATCCCTTGAATTCAGGCCGTCCTACTGCCTTGAATTCCTTAAATGTAGTACCCTGCACTTGCGGCTGATTTGCAAGTGCCCCCGTCAGTAGGTTCACTAACTGCTGAACCGAGTTGGGGTTTGTTCCATCGTTATTATTATTCATCGAACCCTCGGGGTTTTGACGTGTAGGTCTTCTTCTAGGAGGCATTTTCTGTTAAGAAATATTACTATTAGCTCTTTTATTCAATTCTTAAGTATTCAAGTTCAGACTTAAACAATTAAACTCCTCAATTCATATTGAACACATAACACATCCATCAACTTCTTTTATTCATTACTCGTAGTTTTAAAAACAAAGAATAGATAGCATCTCTGCTATTTACATCATCTTTCCTGAACTGGAACAAGTTACAGGACTACATCATCACTTTATCCCATTATTATCTCAAATTATGGGATTTACATTTATTTATTACAAAAAGAAATAAATAATTTAAAAGCTCTAATGTCTAGGCATATTAAGACGTCGCACAGCCTCTTTGCCTTCTTCCTCCATCACCCAAAACGCTATCCTTCGGTCCACCACATACCATGGAAAACCTTAGAACTGATCTGGGTAATAAAATACACGGTCCTGGGCCCTATCTATGGCCGTATGGAATGCGTATTCTATTTCCCTTAGCTTGGCCCTCTTGGCTTCAGCCTCGTCTTCAGCTCGATCGGCTCGTTGGGTAGCCCTCAAGCTTGTTTCCTCAGCTCTGGCAAGCATTGTTGACTCTTCCTGGATGTCTTGCTTCAGCTTTGCTAGCTCGGCTCGTGCCTCATCTCTATCATTCTCTACGTGGATTAGCCTCCACAGCACTTCTCCTAGCTCACTATCCATCTCCTCGATAGTCTCATCCCGCTGCTGTATAGTAGTCCGACTCTCGTCCAACAATTTCTGAAGCTCCACGTTGCGGTCTTGAACCTCCTCGTACAACTTAGTACTAACAGAGTGAGGTGGGAATTCCTCTTCGGGATCCTCTTCCTCTTCTTCCCCCTCTTCAGACTCTTCCTTGTCCTCTTCCTCTGGAATAGGTGTCAGCTCACGCTCTCAACCAGCTACGGTGATCACTGGAGATGGCTCTCTCCTAACCAACTGTTCCCAGACAACATGGATGTCTCGGGGCTCCTCCTCTCTAGGCACCTGAGGTATATCCTCTCTAGCCTGACTGGACTCTCCAACGTTCATCATCCTGACAAAAGAATTTTAAACTTTATTATTACGTGATATCGAGTCGTCACTCTTCGAATACTTAAACGTAAACACATAGCACATAAGGTAGTTTATTATCTTTACCTATCACCACTATCTTTTCGATCTTCCTATAAAGCTACTACCTAAGGTTTTCCCCCCACCTAAGGTTCATAACCTCTAGCTTTGATACCAACCTGTGACACCCCCAAATCCGAGTACTTCGTTTCCACAAGATTTGGTGTTCACTTTCTAATTATAGCATACATCTACCCAATAATAAAGATTTGCAAAGTAATTACAACCGCCATCAAAACATAAATAAGAATCTTCCTTGAAAAAAGATTACAACTTGTCCAAAATAAAATCCCAGGGTTATCTAAACCTTAACATCAATCAAAATAAATGCGTAAAATAAAACATTATCAACCAAGTCTTATTACAAACAAAATTGAAGACAACAAGTTTTCACTTGCTCATCTTTCCTTTTCCTTTACTTGTTGACGGTACGTCAACATTCTAGGCCTTAACTGAAAGGGGTTATAAAATATGCAAGATTGAGCAAATAAAAGCTCACTTGAAATACAACAGTGATATGACTTAACCGAACAATTTTAAAAAGGGTTTAAATAATTTTACTTTCATCAAGAATAAAGAAATAAATAATAATTCTTTCATCATTTCTAAAGTTCGAATATAGAGTTTATCTCAGGGTCATACGACCTTGAACTATATCCTAGGTTATAAATATTTCTATTTAAAACCTTTAACAGTCATTGAGACTATGGACCTTTAACTCGTACTTAGGGGGATCAGCCCTTCATACCATGTATTGTGCACAACCATCTTAACGCTTTCGCATTAATGTCCCCTAATAAATAAGGTTATTCATTCTCAGTATTTGAATACAAGTCCGCACCAAAAAAAGTTTGGTTTGGATAGAAAAAGGAACTTTGGAGTTTCAACTATCATCAACTAAGGAGTAGTTGAATCAACTCGCAATGCTTTAACAATTCGATAATATAAGAATTATGAATCAAATGTAAGATACAACAATAGATTTCATGATAACTAGGCATACTTTGGAAATAACTTAAAGCATTCGATAGATCACGTAGATCTTGTTTGAACAACTAAGTCAAGATCACATTACTTAAATAATACTTCAATACTTATGCTTAACGAATATTTGAATACAGTATAACTTGTACAATACATAACAAGTTAAGAAACGAAAATGAACTTTCATGATATATTGAGCAAAGGTTAGAGAACTTGCACAATGAAAAGATACAATGACAAAGCTTGCATAGCGTACAAGAATGGTTTAGAAAGCTTGCACAAAATAAATAACAAGTTTAGAAATAGAAACTTGCTTAACGTAAAAGAATAAGGATTAGAGAACTTACCTCAAGCGCAAGCTACACTTTAATAATTACAATCACTTCCACAATTACCCTACACATTACATTACGTTTAAAACGTCTATTAGTACCCAACTACAACGTTTAAACCATCGAACTTCTTACTCAAGTCCAACCTAGCAACATGGTTACGACGTACGTCGATACTAATACACATACGTGAGGCTAAACTCACAATCAAGCACCTCATACACGCATAGCACTATTACTATCATATTGCACCATACGGTAATACTATCCAAGCACACATATAATATAACAACATAAGACTTCAATCTATCTTAAACACATCAAAAGTATGTTATCTCATTACCTATTACACTTAACAAGTCATAAAAATAAGTTAGCTAAACAAATGCGGCATGAAAACTCAACAAAGCAAAACAACATTTCCCAGATAGCAAGGTGCCCCGCTGGAGCGGGTGGTCCAAGGGTAAAAGCCCCGCTGGGGCGGGTACCACTTCTGGTGAAAATCCGCAGTTCGCGAACGGCCGAGAAATAAGTCAATTTGGCTTATTCCTTCACACCGAATCCGATTTTTCTCAACATGATGAACATGAAACTTGATAACAACAAAATTTTGGACTCTTTAACATGACTATAACATATAAAATCCTTACAACACATAATCAAAACCAAGTTTTCATGATTTTTGACGAAAACTAAAATATCAAGCGTTCTTGATAAAAATTGCTATTACGAATTCGTTTTTCAATCAATTCATGTTATTCCAATTGCAATAACACTAATTCTTAACATAATAACATAACCCATGATCAATTTAAACAATAATCCATAATCAAACACCAATTTGATAGTTTAAAAAGGCTATTTTCAAAATTAGTTCACAGTAAATTACTATGAACATGATTTCTTCATGTTCATCTTAATTACGTGGATTGAATCGCTAATAAAACTATATAACTCATATATAAACATGTTATACACATATTACACATAAATTTCATGTTTATATCAATCTTTCATTCTAATTCAACCAAAAATATGAAAATTCATAAGAACATAAATTCTCCATTAAAACTTGTTTGTACAACAAATTGAATTTTTGAAAATCATTTATATCATACAATTCAATTATAAACAGTATATAAACACAATATATATATACAATTCATGTTTACACAATCTCATGAAAATTTCATTTTCACAGAGTAGTCAAAACAAGGAAGAACAATCAATTAAATTTTAAAACTATAAGATAGTAATTATACTCTTTTTGTTTTACTGATTGAAGAAGATGATGATGATGAGGAGCTTGAGTTCTACCAATTTTTTCTCCTTCTTTTTCTTCTTTCTTTCTCTCTTATTTCTCTGTATTCTCTCTTCTCTACTCTTTCTTTGCTCTAACTTTGTTTTAATGTAAAAACTATTTACATAGCTGATATACATATATTATACATCTAATAATATAATATACGTAACTTACAAATAATTAATACCTATAATTATATCATATACTAATTACCCATTATTATATAGGTTACAATTATTTGAATTTGAAAAGCCATAGGGCTTGTTTGGCAAAAACTGTTTATTTTTAAAAACATATTTTATTAGCTAATGCCTTGTTTGGGTAAAATATATTTAAAGCTAGTGCAAGGACCCTGTTTGGCAAAACCTTTTTAAAACAAAAGTAAGGGCCTTGTTTGGTTAAAATAATTTAAAAACTCTTTTTTTTATTTTAATAAATCCTTTTAACACATAATTTAATGTTACACTTTATTTAATTAAATCTTTAACATTCTTATTTAATTAATAAAAATTTAACATCAATTAATCACATTAAAATTACAACATAATTATAATTACTCACTAATTATAATTCATGTAACACTCATCACATAATTCATTTAATTTAATTATCTCAATTAAATTAGAATTATACTATAAAATCAAAAGACATCAATTAAATTAAATATTAAATATTCATTTAATTAATATATAACTCTTAATTAAATCATTCCACAAAATCACATAATTTATTTGTTTAACTCAATAAATAAATCACATAAAATATTTATTTACTCAATAAATATTAAAATTTAATATATAAAATCTCAATCGTTACAATTACGAACAATGCTATTTGATTTCATAGTATCATATGAACCGATTTTGTGCTATGTGTATGTAAAGTATGTAATAACATACATATAGGATTGTACGACTAAGTTAGACTCTTATGTATGTGTTGAACTTACATATCAAGTATATGTATTCAATGTACGTAACTAATGAATATCCTATATACGTAACTATGTTATAATAGAATTCAAAAATTGATGATAAGCTAGACATTGATAAACTACGCATAAGGCAAGTTCCTAACCCTACTTTTAGTCAAGCAAGTTTCCTAACTTTATTTGATTATATAATTGAATGTAAGTACTCGAACCCTACTCTTTATTGAGCACTACTTAAGCTTGTACTATTATTGATCGTACGAGTAAACAATTGATAGTATGATTCATGCCTTATGACTTAATGCTTCATAGCTTAAGGTAAAGTCTGTTTATATTCTTCAAACTTTGATTTCGAGTATTGAACTTATAATTGTTCTTATATACGTAGAAAGAGCGGATATATCATTTGATTCGGCTAGACCTATATCATGAATTTGAAAGCGATCCAAACCAATTGATTGGTATGGAATCTTATAATTGACTAAGATGAACAACCCTCGATGAAGGGAAAACTATATATTTGTCGGGAGACCGACGTGCGCACATAAGAATGATTAAATGTTATGCATAACGTAGGGTACTTTTGGCTGATCACCTGTTGTACTTATTTTGTTGGATTATTAGCATATTACTGTTAATTTTAGTAGAAGTTCATAGTCCTTAGTGATTGCTCAGTGTTCATTATTCTTGAACTTTGAAAAGGTTAAACCTTGAAGCTTATTGATATCTTTCTGTCCTCAGTGACTGTTATTGAGAACTATTGATACTTCTTGCTATTCTTAAACTATCATTCACTGTTGTACCCTTGGGATTCGAAAACTATATTATTCACCCTTATTGTTATATTACTTGCTGAGCAAACTTGTTGCTCATTCTTGCTTTCCCTATAAACATTTCAGTTAAGGCAGAGCAAGGCGGACCCTCGGGCACTGATAATGGCAAGGGCAAGGCTACGTAATAGCTTTGTACTTAATTAGAAATATTATGATGATGTAATAAAACCTTATTCGTATTATGTATTAGTTATGTTAAGTTATATTTAAGCTATGTGTGATATGTTTAAGTTACGAGACCTTGGGACATGAATATTTATATTAAATAAATGTAAATTATTCTTTATTTTCGTTGCATGAGATGTTATTGAGTTATTAGATTATAGAACGTGACGAACCGAGTTCGAGACGCGAGTGGTTCGAATTTGGGGTTGTCACAGGTTTGTATCAGAGCGTTAGTTATAAACCTTAGGAGCGAGAGTTCTTAGACTATAACTTAGGAGAACTTAGAAGATAGAAGGAGATAAAACTCATGTAGAGTTTTCCTGGAGAAACTTAGTGTGTTATGAAATATAATTTCATTCTATACAATGAACTTATGTTTTATTTAACATTCTAATGGAGTTGTTATTTGTTTGTCTTGTGTTTATGGTTGTAGGATAATAGACATGAGAGGGGCTAGTAGAGTGGCAGAGGAGGAGCCCTGAGATATACATGTTGTATATGAGGCACCTTTGGTAGCCGAGCCTATGCAGGAAGTTGCACCATCCGAGTTTAATGACGATGATGAGATAGAGGTGGAGTCTGATCCAGAGGAGAAGCCTATGGAGGACGGGCCTATGGAGGACTCTGACGAGGGTACGATCGAGGAGAGGATGCTAGGCGAGTACGAGGAGCGGATCTTAGAGTTAGACTACAAAGTTTAGGAGCTAGAGGCTGAAGCTCAGGAGAGGGAGACCGAGTTCCAGAAACTGAGGTACAAAGACCACCAGGAGAAGTTAGTGATGCAGTAGTTAGAGGTAGAGATTGCTTATCGCAAGGAGGCAGGGATTCAAATGGGAACTCTGTTTCACAGGACTGTATCTACGAATGTCGATTTAGCAGGGAAACTAGAAGAGGTTGAGCAGAGAGAGTTAAGCGAGAAGGCGGAGAAGGAGGCTCTCCGTACTCAGCTAGAGCTGGAGGTGATGGAAAGGATCCACTTCGAGGAGGAGTGGGAAGCAGATAATGACAGGGCAGAGGATCTAGAGGATGAGGTGAGGTGTAAGAAGAGGAAGATGAACAAGATGGGTTATGTGTTTCGCTCGGCCATAGAGAGGGTGATTGATGGTGTGTATCACTATTCGACGGAGCAGGGACAGACCTAACACACTATGAGCAGAGAGTTGATCACGTACATATCACAGATATAGTACAAGAGCACCGTGGAGCGCGAAATGTGGGGATGAGGCCCATTAGTTTAGTAGTAGTTCCTTTATGTGATGTATATATTGTGATATAATCCTAATCTTTTGTGTAAGATATAGGATAGTTGTAAACCCCGAGTAGGCTTATGTTAAAGGGGTAGTATGTTAGTGTTTTCCCAAATTTTGTGATATTAGGGGATAGATGTTTACATTTATAGAAGTATACTAAGGATGATCATATGATGTAATGATTTGGCATATGAATATAAATGTTCTTATTTTAGAAACATGTTATAAAATTTTATTCCTTTTTGGCATTAAAGAAATACTTAAGTAACACAATTAGATAATAAGAATGAAATTTTATGATGCAGATAATGCCGCCCAGACGTAGACTAACTGCACCAGAGGAGTCAGTTAACAAAGAGAGAGAGCAAGTAGACCTGATCCAGAAATTAGTTGATTTGTTAGGGGAAGCCCTTCGGGGAAGGAACAACGAACCCGTTCGCCCCAATCCCCAACCAGTTCCAGTTACGAACTTTAAGGACTTTAGGAGTGTAGGACCTCCAGAGTTTGAAGGTACTACCGATCCGGTCATGACGCAAACGTGGATTAAGGAAATAGAGAAGGCCTTCACCATTGCTCGTGTGGGCGAGGATCAAAAGACTATATTCTCTACGTATATGATGAGGGTCGAAGCAAACTACTGGTGGGAGGCAAATCAACAAAGACTGGGAGAAGGGATAATAACATGGGAAAGATTCAAGACTCTGTTCTTTGAGAACTATTTCCCAAAGAGCATGAAAAATAGGATGGAGGTGAAATTCCTAGAACTTAAGTAGAGAGATATGACGGTGGTGCAATACGAGGCTAAGTTCAATGAGCTAGCCTAGTTTGCAGAACACCGGGTAGGGGATTAAAGGGGAAAGACCAGATGTTTTGAACAAGGACTAAAACCTTGGTTATTCAACAAGGTGTCAGTTCTCCAGATCGACTCATTTTCCACGCTATTGGAGAGGTTATTATTGCAGAAGAAGGTAGTGAAGCCCTAAGTCAATATAACAAGGAAAAGAAGGGTAAAAATGTTGGGGGAGAAAGCCGGGGAGGAAGCAGCAGAGGGGGAAGTAATCTAGGAAAAAGGAAGTGGGATAACGACAACAACAAAAATAATCAGTCGGGAAATTTTCATGGAGGGTTTAAGAAGAGGGCTGAGGGATGCCCGAAGTGTGGGAAGAATCACCAAGGTGAGTGCTGGAAGGGACGCAGTACTTGCTATAATTGTGGCCAAGAGGGGCACATTTCACCCAACTGCCCAAAGCCAAAGAAAATCAAAGGGTGTTTCGCTTGTGGCTCAGCTGAACATCTGATCAAGGATTGCCCGAAGAAGGGGAACGGCGGAGGAAGTGGCCAACAAGGGGGAGGCAGCAAGCTAATGATTGGCAGACCGACGCAATCCAACCGCCCAACCATCAAAACCTTTAACATTACTGTCCAGAACGCAGTAGTTGCGAAGGACGTGGTGTCTGGTATTATCCCAATCAATAATATAACTGCATATTTATTATTTGATTCAGGTGTCACATGTTCTTTTGTATATGAAGAATTTTCTAGTCGATTAAATGTACCTCGAGAACGATTAGGAAATCCTTTGAACATAGAAGTTGCAAATAAGAAAGTAATCCCCGTAGAATACATTTACCAAAATTATCACGCAAACATTAGAAATCATAAACTAAGTGTAGACTTGATTCTGATTAGATTGGAAGAATTTGACGTAATACTGGGAATGGATTGGTTGTATAACCATGCGGCAATAATTGACTGTCAGAATAAAAGTGTGAACCTTCAGACTCCGAATAAGTCTAAGGTAGTGTTTTATGGAAGCTCATCGCTTAAGTAATCGTGTTGTCTGACGATGATGCAGGCCAAGAAATTATTAAGAAAGGGATTTGTAGGTTATCTAGCTTATATAGTGCATACTCAGAAACAGGGAGTAGAAATAAAGGATATAACCATAGTGAAAGAATTCCAAGACTTATTTTTGAACGACCTGCCTGGCCTTCCGCCATACAGAGAAATCGAATTCGTCATAGACTTAGCACCTGGAACTGCGCCGATTTTAAAAGCTCCATATCGTATGGCGCCAGTAGAAATGAAGGAATTAACGATACAATTGCAAGAATTGCTAGATAAAGGTTACATACGACCGAGTGTGTCTCCTTGGGGAGCACCAGTGTTGTTTGTTAAGAAAAAATACTGATCAATGAGGCTCTGTATCGATTATTGAGAATTAAACAGAGCAACGATCAAGAATAAATATCAGTTACCAAGGATAGACGACCTTTTTATTCAACTGAAGGGAGCGAAGTGTTTCTCAAAGATATATCTACGAACAGGTTATCACCAGTTGAAGGTACAGAAAGAGGACATACCAAAGACGACGTTTCGAACCCGTTATGGACACTACAAGTTTTTGGTAATGTCATTTGGATTGACTAATGCTCTGAAAGCATTCATGGACTTGATGGACCGAGTTTTCAAGCCCTACTTGGATAAATTTGTAGTAGTCTTCATCTACGACATCTTGATATACTCAAAGACGAAGGAAGAGCATGCCAAACATCTAAGAATAATTTTGGAAGCGTTAAGGAAAGAGAAAATATATGCAAAATTTTTGAAGTGTGAGTTTTGGACAGAGAAGGTTCAATTCTTAGGACACGTTGTAGACAAGGACGGAATTTTAGTAGATCCTGCAAAGGTAGAGGCAGTGAGTAATTGGGAGCAGCCGCAACGGAGGTAAGAATTTTCTTAGGTTAGCTGGGTACTATCAAAGATTCATCCAAGTTTTTTCTAAGATAGCGACCCCGTTAACCAATCTAACGAGGAGGACGGTAAAGTTCGTGTAGATGAAAAAATGCGAGGAAAGTTTTCAAGAGTTAAAGAGGAGACTAAGCGAAGGGCCTGTATTATCATTACTAGACGAGAGCCTTTATGGTGTATAGTGATGCATCGCGCAAGGGACTTGGCTGTGTACTAATGCAACATGGCAAGGCCATTGCGTATGCATCACGACAATTGAAGGATTACGAAAAATGATATCCTACTCATAACTTAGAGTTAGCGATAGTAGTTTTTGCGTTAAATATTTGGAGACATTATCTATACGGAGAGAAATGTGAGATATACACGGACCACAAGAGTCTGAAATATATCTTCACACAGAAGAAGTTGAATATGCATCAGAGAGATGGCTAGAATTTATCAAGGATTATGAATGCTAGATTCTTTATCACCCGAGAAAGGCAAACGTAGTTGCCAATGAGCTAAGCAGAAAGGGAAGGGAGAAATTATTCCAATTGATGACTCAGGAGGAGTTAATAAGAGAAATGGAGAAATTAGAAATAGAGATAAAAGGACTGGTAAGGTCTGAAGATAAAGTATTCGTGATGGAAGCTCGTCCAACCTTATTGAATAGAGTAAAGGAATCATAGGAGAAGGATGAATAGTGTGAGAAAATAAGAAAGAGGATCATAGAAAATGAAGAAGAAAGATTCAGAATGGATAAGGACGGTATCTTGAGATTCGAAGGGACAGTATGGGTGCCAGCGGTAACCGAATTAAGAGAGGAAATTTTACACGAGGCACACAATACGACGTATTCCGTTCATCTAGGGGCACAAAGATGTACCAAGATCTGAGGCAACATTTTTGGTAGCATAATTTGAAACGGGAAGTCGTAGAGTGCATCAGTAGATGTCTTACTTGCCAACGGGTCAAAGCAGAGCACTAGAGGCCGAGTGGTCTACTTCAACCGTTGGAAATACCAGAATGGAAATGGGAGCACATTACGATGGACTTCATGGTAGGACTTCCAGTCACGCAGAAAGGTTATGATGTCATTTGTGTTATCGTGGATCGACTAACGAAGACAACTCATTTCCTATCGATAAAGATCCGATATACTTTGAATCAGCTAGCGAGTCTGTACATAAAGGAAATTATTTCACGACATGGAATGTCAGTGTCAATTGTCTCTGATCGAGATTTGTGCTTCACGTCAAACTTCTGGAAAAGCTTACAAGAGAGGATGGGAACACAGTTGAGGGTGAGTACTGCTTATCATCCTCAGAAAGACGGACAAAGTGAATGAACGATATAAATGCTAGAAGACATGCTTAGGACTTGCGTGATGGACTTCAAAGGGAATTGGGACGATCACCTACCCTTAGTAGAATTTAGTTATAACAATAGTTATCATGCGAGTATCTGCATGCCACCGTACAAAGCACTTTACGGGAGAAAGTGCAGAACGCCGTTATGTTGGGACGAAGTCGGAGAACGATGAATTTTAGGACCAGAGTTAGTCCAACAAACAGCAGACGTGGTGACAGTAATAAGAGCCAGATTGGTAGCAGCTCAAGATCGCCAGAAAAAGTACGTAGATTTGCATCGACAAGACCTAGACTTTAAAGTCGGTAGTTTCGTATTCTTAAAGGTATCTTCCTGGAAAGGAAAGATACGATTCGGCAAGAAAGGAAAATTGAGTCCGAGATTCATAGGACCATTCGAGATGTTGAAGCGAGTGGGCGAAGTGGCATACAAAGTTGCATTACCACCCAAGTTGGAGCACATCCACAATGTGTTTCACATCTCTATGTTGCGTCCGTACAAGCCCGACTATAAGCACGTGATTTCCTATGAGCCCATTCAAGTAGAGAAGAATCTGGCATATGAAGAAATTCATGCCCAGATATTAGATAGGAAAGAGCAAACACTAAGAAATAAATTTATATCTTCTGTAAAAGTACTTTGGCGAAACCACAATGCTGAGGAGTCCACGTGGGAATAAGAAGATAAGATGAGGAGAGACTATCCCCATCTTTTTGTGCAACCTTGTACTAATTCCGAGGATGAAATTTTTATAAGGGGGGTAGGATGTAATAGCCGTGAATTTTATGAATAAATATTAATATTGATATTAATAAGAATGTGAATATTTACTTGACTATAAATGTTTATGTAGCATGAGAAGAGTAACTCGATTAAATTAAATTGAATTTATGATAATTGAGAAAATGTGGAGAAGTATGATGAGCTCGTGGAATGCCTTGTGTGGCACAAGGATGGTTTAATTAAAATTAAAGAAGGAATTGATAAGTGAATGATTAAATAGTATTATATTTTTAATTAATTGTTATTATGAGTAAAAGCATATTGATGAGTAAATTATTAATTAATATAATAGATTAGTGTTTATTCAATTAATTGATATGAACAATAATATGTAATGACTAACTACATGTTATGGTACCTACATCTACTTAGTATACAATAAAGTGTGACATTGCAAGGTATCTATATAATATAGGAAACTATATAGTAAAGTGAATTGAGTCACATGAGTTGCATAAATGGGCCTATGTGACAATATGTTATGTGTGGTACATTAATGTGTACTTTATGAAGAGTATTAAATTAAACTAAATAAATAATTGATATTTAATAATTATTTTAATAATTAAGTATAATTAAAATACTAAAGTTTATGATAATGTGGTGTGACAATGCTTAATCAAATTATATTCGGTATTAACAAATGTACATGGATTATATATTGATATGTACACATGTACCCCCAATTTGCTACAATGTAATAATAATTCCCCACTAAAGCTACATTGTAACTAAAAGAGGATTAAAACCTAGGTATACATATATATACATTTATGAAGAAATAATGTGTGTATGTACATTTAAACCTAAGTATGTAGTATTTTATTTTGTCAAATTGCTGAGGATTGGACTTGTCCCACTTTCATTGTCTCATTTTCTCTATCACGTGTATAGCCAATGAATGGCCTAAGCCTATTCTTGTAAACTTAATCTCAGCAAACAAGCAACAATGATGAAATGGGGTGTGGCTCAAATAGTATTCCACCAACTTCTCTCAATCCTTTGGTTCTTCTTTTCTTTTATTGATTTCAAACTTTGGGGCAATAGCTTTGTATGGTTATTGAATTCTTCTATAAATAACAAGTTCATTCTCTCATAATCAAGTTACCAAATTGTTGCTAAGTTGATATAGAGAGAGTATTGAATGAGTAATCTGAAAGTTGAGTCAAGAGAGTATCAATTCAAGCTCAAGAGGTATAAATCTTACATTGTGTTCTTAATTTGGAGTTTAATGATTCATAGAAATTTACATGATTTAGTTAAAATTGGTTATGTGAGATGATGTTAGTATGATAGTAGAGTCTATATACATGTTATAAATACAATGTAGTTGATTTCTAGCATGTTTCATGAAGTATAGTAGAGATGGTTTTGAAGCTCTGTAATAGTAAAAGCTATTCTGTCTGGAAATGGAGTGGCGCGTGGTCGCGCCGATATGCAGAAGAGAATCTCACTTTTTGTGGTTTCTGAAATGTTGAGCATTCTAGTTTACCTTAGATATGCCTATTTAAGTCCATGACTTTCTAGTGTAGGTGGTCTTGCATGTAATCACTTACCTTAGCTTGGTTTCTAAAGGAAACTTAGAATTTTCAAATACAAACTTGATGAACTAAGTACACTATAAGATCTGAACTTGTGAGCATGCTTATGTGGTCTAGTTATGTGTGTACATGAGCATGATATATGGTATGTGAAGTTACTTTGCATAATTGGTTGGTTTGACATGAGGTTTCAAAGAAAACTTAAGAGTTTGGATGATAACCACCTTACATGTATTCTGAAATTTATGACTATCATGATAGGGTATCGCATGCATATAGACACGATTGACATGTATACCTAACTAGCCACATACGTTGTACACTAGTTGAGTATAGTTTAGTGTGAGTTTTAAAGAAGTAAAACTATATAACTTGAAATACATGACTAGGATGACTTGAGCATGTATAATTGAGGCTTATTGACCTCATAGCGTATGTATTGAACACGTTAAGCTTGTTAAGTGAAAGTGATAACGAACTATATTAAAGGTAAGGTGTAAGATCGAACTTAATCATAAACCTCATGACATGTATATTCTACATGTGTCATCATCAATGTATGTGGGTGAGCGAGCTAGGCCATGCAAACTAAATTTTAGTTCTAGCTTGAACTGGGAGCAGCGCGGCCGCGCCACTCCCTAGTTCAAACCAAGAGCGGCCGCGCCACTCTGCAGTGTAATTTGACTATTTTGATTGTAATCTGAAAACTGATGCATGTTTGTATTGATGTCATAAATTGCCATACATGTTTAGTGGTGTGTCCAAATGTTAATGAGCATGCTAACAATGGAGTCATAGAATGGACAAGTGTTTATAAACTTCAAACGCTAAGTCAAACGATGATTACAAACTATGTTATTTGATTTCATATTATCATACAAACCAATTTTGTGCTATTTGTATGTAAAATATGTAATAACATACGTATAGGATTGTACGACTAAGTTAGACTCTTATGTATGTGTTTAACTTACATATAAAGTATATGTATTCAGTGTACGTAACTAATGAATATCCTATATAGTTAACTATGTTATAATAGGATTCAAAAAGTGTTGATAAGTTAGACATTGATAAACTACACATAAAGCAAGTTCCTAACCCTACTTTTAGTCAAGCAAGTTTCCTAACTTCATTTGATTATATAATTGAATGCAAGCACTCGAACCCTACTCATTATTGAGCACTACTTAAGCTTATACTATTATTGATCGTACGAGTAAACAATTGATAGTATGATTCATGCCTTATGAATTAATGCTTCATAGCTTAAGGTAAAGTCTGTTTATATTCTTCAAACTTTGATTTCGAGTATTTAACTTATAATTGCTCTTATATACGTAAAAAAAGCGTTCTATGTCATTTGATTCAGCTAGACCTATATCATTAATTTGAAAGCGATCCAAACCAATTGATTGGTGGGGAATCTTATAATTAACTGAGATGAACAACCCTCAATGAACAGGAAACTATATATTTGTCGAGAGACTGACGTGCGCACATAAGAATGATTAAATGTTATGCATAACGTAGGGTACTTTAGGCTGATCAGCTGTTGTACTTGTTTTGTTGGATTATCAGCATATTACTGTTAATTCTAGTAGAAGTTCATAGTCATTAGTGACTGCTCAGTGTTCATTATTCTTGAACTTTGAAAAGGTTAAACCTTGAATCTTATTGATATCTTTCTATCCTTAGTGACTGTTATTTAGAACTATTGATACTTCTTGCTATTCTTGAACTATCATTCACTGTTGTACCCTTGGTATTCGAAAACTATATTATTCACCCTTATTGTTATATTACTTGCTGAGAAAACTTGTTGCTCATTCTTGCTTTCCCTATAAACATTTCAGTTAAGGCAGAGCAAGGCGGACCCTCGGGCACTGATAAGGGAAAGGGCAAGGCTACGGAATAGCTTTGTACTTAATTAGAAATATTATGATGATGTAATAAAACCATATTTTCATATTATGTATTAGTTATATTAAGTTATGTTTAAGCTATGTATGAGATGTTTAACTTACGAGACCTTGAGACATGAATATTTATACTAAATAAATGTAAATTATTCTATATTTCCATTGCATGAGATGTTATTGAGTTATTAGATTTTAGAACGTAACGAACCGAATTCGAGACGCGAGTGGTTCGAATTTGGGGGTGTCACAGATTTGTATTTCATTAAATACACATATCCAAATCTTGAGTGATCATCAGTGAATGTAATAAAATAAGAATATCCACCCCGTGCATTTGTTGTCATAGGTCCACAAACGTCTTTGTGAACCAACGCTAACAACTCTGTAACTATTTATCCTTTTCCACTAAAGGGAGATTTAGTCATTTTACCCATGAGACAAGATTCACAAGTTGGATATGATTCAAAATCAGATAGCACTAAGAGCCCATCCTTATGAAACTTGGATAATCTTGTTTCATTGATATGACCGAGTCTACAGTTCCACATATAGGTATAATTAACAATATCTCTTTTCCTTTTCTTAGTTTGTTCTATTTGAAGTATATTTTCATGCAAGTCAAGTGTATAAAGTCCATTTCGCAGATTACCAACACCATATAAAACATTGTCTTTATAAATAGAACAACTGTTGTTCTTTATTATAATGTCAAATCCTTCCATATCTAATACGAAAATAGAAATATTGTTTCTAATGATATTCGGAACAAAATAACAATTATTTAAATAAATGGACTTGTCCGAAGGCATTACTAAACAATAAGTCCGTACAGCTATTGCAGCAACCTTTGCTTAATTTCCCACTCATAGGATGACCTCATCATTGCTCAGCTTTCTACTTCTGACCAGTCCCTGCACAGAATTACATATCTGAGAACTACAGCCGGTATCCAATACCCAAGTAGAATTATGACTTTCAGAAAAATTAATTTCAATCATGAACAAACCTTGATTGAAAGTTGAAGCTTCTCCAAGCTTCTTCTCTGCTAGAAACTTCTTGCAATTCCTCTTCCAATGTCCCGGCTCATTGCAATGGAAGCACATTCCTTTCCCAGCTGGATCAGGTTTCTTTTGTTCCTTTAAGTTCACATTTCCCATAGCCTTCTTAGATTTCTTCTTTTCAGAAGACACCTAGGGCCTCTTCCTTTTATTGGAAGAATCCACCATCAAGACATGGTTCTTCTTGGATGGGAAGTGACCTTCTGCAGTTTTTAACATGTTAAGTAATTCAGGCAAGCTGACATCTAACTTATTCATGTGAAAATTCACAACAAACTGCTAGAAGGTCTCAGGGAGTGACTGCAAGACCAAGTCTTGACTCAACTCCCCATCCATGATGAACCCAAGTTGTCTAAGGCGTTCAATCAGAATAATCACCCTAAGGACATGAGTCTCGACGACGGTGCCCTCGGTCATCCGAGATCGAAAGATCTCCTTACATATCTCATATCTAGCAGTCCTACTTTGTTCACCATACAACTCCTTGAGGTGAAGCAATATAGTAGGAGCAACAATGTTTTCGTGCTGACGCTGAAGCTCGTTATTCATGAATGCGAGCATGATGCATTGAGCTACAGATGCATCATCTTGCCACTTTACAATGGTGGCAATCTCTTCCTCAGAGGCTGTTTTTGGAACAGTTCCAGGGGCAAGTGAATTTAGGACATAAAAAATCTTTTCAGCAGTGAGAACTATTCTCAGATTTCTTAACCAGTCCGTATAATTCGGCACGGTAAGTTTATTAGCATCAAGTATGCTATGGAATGAAATAAGTGATTTTGACATTTTTAAAATTCTACATGTGAAAAGATAACATTTTAGCAAATATTCATTTAATTAATTTTACATACCAAAAAAAATTTAGGTCTTTATTTTAAATTGGTATCTCCCACTATTTTCATCAAATTATATTACCCTCACTTATATAGTTCGACAACATTTAATTAAAGATTTGCTAGTGAGAATAAGGATCCCATTTCAAATGTATATAGCGTTGTGGATAGCACAACAAACGATATATAAATAAATAGGTAGACAACTCTTGTCAATTACATCAACATGTAACTCATTTTTATTTTGCCTCTTAAATCATAATCGTCAAGTGTGTGCACATCCGAACTAAAATGACTTAAGTTAAGTCCAGCCTAGCACTTTCATAAATTCAAAAAAGAAAAATATTTGTCCTTGTGGAAGCACAACAAAATAATATTGTTCAATTTTTTTGATAAGCATCAAATGTGATTAAATTAATATCTTAAATACGCAATACTCTCCTTGTGGATAACACAAAAAACTCGTATTAAATATTTAATACTCTATTAATTTATCATGCTAGAAGGCGACATTCGATATTCCAAATATCATTGAACGCTTCGGACTTAATATAATTTCTTTGAGGGGGTTGTTATTATTCGTCTCATCTTGTTTAGCACTCATGCACACACACACACACACACACACACACACACATATATATATATATATATATATCTATATATATATATATATATATTCGTATCATCTTGTTTAGCACTCATGCACACACACACACACACACATATATATATATATATATATATATATAATACGCGTCATTTTATTAAACATGCGAAGCATGTTTGCATAAAATATAATATATATAATACTTAGCATGCATATATAGAATACTATATTCTGCCTGGATTGATTATGGACTTTTATTATAGTTTGGCTCACTAGAGCCACCAAGTGAACCAAAAGGTCAAACCTAGGAGTGCAAGAATTTAAATTTAAACATAACTATTACATTTAAATCTCGGGCTCCATACAAACGGGTCTTCACGCGCTCCTTGCTCCTTAGTCTCCAATTTCTTCAATATAATTCTAACTATCTCTATTACATAAACTATTTAAATTAAATAGAAACCTTGATCAGCAATCAAAGGAAAGTACATATAAGGGAGATAGCATTTACATCGAGAAAAAAATTAGAGAAGACGAGGTACGCAAACCCCATTTAATAAAACTCATTCATTCAAGTATTCAACTAAAAAAAATCCAATCACATTGGTCAATAGGTCATAATCAATCCCATTTATTATCATACACACCAACATATGCATCAATAAATAACCATTCATCTTATGAATGATAAAACCATTCCATATATAGATCGATGTCATTTAATGGATAAAAGTTTTGCTAAATTTTATTTTTGAAACAAAAAAAACTCTTTTATTTTAATCAAAAACAAATCCAAATTAAACTCCTTTAATTTTAGCAATCTAAAATCATATTTCAGATAAAATAAATATCTTTATTTTAAACTTTTATAAATTAAATAAACCATTTACTTAATTAATAAAAAGAAAAAACTTTTCAGAATCTGCAAGCGGCGCGCTCGCGCCCAGATTGAACTAGGACGCGGTGCGACCGCGCTGTGCACTATACCTGTCAAACAACTGGCGCACCCACGCCCAGAATGAACTGAGACGCGACGCGGCTGTGCTTTTTGTCGTAGAATCCAGATTTTTTAATTTTTGTCTAAAAAATTCGATCCAATCTTACATCAATTCATACATGGAGTCATAAAATTGATAATTAGCATAAAGTTAGGCTCTGATTGATAGTAGTATGCATACAAGCCAATCATGTATGATGACAAAGCACATACTTTGTAAACAATCTTATTTATTTATTAATAAAATATTCATTTAAGGCATATAATTATCTACATGGTGCTGCTTTTATAATATGTAAATAACCCATAGTTTTAAGCAATGCTTTTAGAATCATGATGAGATCATGATAATGAGATCTAAATTCTTAGAAAGCTTAAAAACTAAAATAGTTCCCAATTGTGGGATTACTAAAATGGGGATTAGTAAATCCGGATAGATTGGTACATATGTTGCTTGCTCATTGGATGAGGATGACTGATCTCATGGTCATTTGTGTGGAGACACTAAAGCAAGTATGTAGGTGCTTATTGGAGAATAAGTTCACTGAACGTGACTCGCTATGGAATACCTAATGGAGTTTTACTCGCCTGTCAATAGGAATTCCTAATGTGATAGTAGTACATGTGATCCTTGGACTTGAGATCATCATAGTATCTTGTATGTAACAAATTATACTTTGACTAATTCCTTAAGGCCTTTTAAGGCATATATAGGGTATGCTTGGGTGTAATGAGTTACATATGGAGATAATGAATGATCAATAAAGAATCTAGCACCTCTAGTAAAAGAGGAGATATGTCCTATGTGATTCGTTAAATGACAACCCAGGAATCCTTGGCCAAGGTAGAATGAAATTAGAAAGAGGTTTCTAATTTGCATTATTTGGAGTTGTGCATTTTCTAATTGAAATACATATGATTAAATAAATTAAGACTTGACAGTAAATCCATGTCTTATATTTAATTGGGACATTGTATGGTGGAAGGATTGAATTGTACGGTAACTATTAACTCACAGGTTCTTTTATGATTAATGTTGAAATCTATATTATCTGGAAAGTCGTTGATCGCTAGGGAGGCTTATCCCTATTGTAGAATAAATGTTATTTATTTAAATAGATTATTAGTTTAATTTGTTTATTTAAATAAGATTAGAATTGTTCTAATTGATTTATTCACAACCGGTTTAATATTGAGAACCTAAAAGGTCACACCATAAAAGGAAGAAGAATTATTTAAGAAGAAAATGGCATGATAGTAATAATGCATAAAGTATAATTAATTTAATCTATGATAATAGAATAAATTAAATAGCTTAATGTTTATTATTTAATATTTTAGAAATATTAAATATAAATTAATAAGAGGAATCTTATTAATATTATTATTATTATTATTATTATTATTTTAATTCTAAAGGAGTTTAGGAATTAATATAATATCAGTACTCTCTCTCAATCCTAATAAAGGATATAAATTAATTAAAAGTATTTAATTAAATAATTAAATAAAACCCTATTCTAATTGGATTAGGAGGGTTAACCTAATATCTATATAAGAGAGTCTTATATCAGAAATAAGGTACGTGAATTTTTCAAGAGTTGGGAGTACACATATTCTATAGAGATAGAAACAAG
Organism: Panax stipuleanatus; assembly: GCA_020205555.1. Taxonomy (NCBI): domain Eukaryota; kingdom Viridiplantae; phylum Streptophyta; class Magnoliopsida; order Apiales; family Araliaceae; genus Panax; species Panax stipuleanatus. The sequence continues at coordinate 58,365,582 of CM035122.1, forward strand.
GGTTAAGCCAATAACCCATCTTACTGAGTTCTTCATCTTCCTTGGTGGATCATCGTTAGAGGCCAAACATTTGGGTGGCTGACATTGATCAAGGGAAGGAGCCACTACAGAGGAATCAAAGGAATCAAAGGAGTAGAACTTGTACCTGAGGAAGCTTGTATCTTCAAATGTATAATTCTGTTTTTCTCCTTCTTCATTCACTGATAATTGATGCACAAGAATGATCATAGTAATGGGTTTGTATAAATTTTTGAAAACCTAGTTTTTTACGCTTCCGCCCTATTTATGTGATTTAATTGCATGATTGCGTTACGTACAAACCCAACAGTGGTATCAGAGCCAATCTTGTGCTAATTATCAGTCTATGTGATTCCATACATGTATGATATGCGATTGGATCGAGTTCTGGGCAACAAAAATTTTTCAGATTCTGCGAAGCTGCGCAGCTGCGCCGGTACAAGGCAATATTGCTGCGCAGCTGCGCCGGGTGCTGTTCCTGGTTTTCATGCTGCGCAGCTGCGCCGGTTCCCTTTACATTCTTGGCGCAGCTGCGCCACTGGACAGGAACTGAAATTTTTTTTGTTTTATTTAATTAAATGAATGGTTTATTTAATTAATAAAGGTTTAAAATAAAGATGTTTATTTTATATGAAATGAGATTTCAGAATTGCTAAAATTAAAGAGTTTAATTTGGAATTATTTTTGAATGAAATAAAGGAGTTTATTTTTCCAAAAACAAAGTTTAGCAAACTTTTGCCCATTAACTGATATTAATACATATATGGAATGAATTTATTTTCATGAGATGAATAATTTTTATTGATACGTATGATGATATGTATGGTAATAAAAGGGATTGATTATGGACTATGACCAATGTGATTGGATTTTATTTTGGTTGAATGCTTGAATGAATGGATTTTATAAAATGGGGTCTGCGTACCTCGTCTTCTCTAGTTTTATTCTCGATGTAAATTCTATCTCCTTTCTATGTACTTCCCCTTGACTGCTGATCAAGGTTTCTATTTAATTTTAAATAGTTAATGTAATAGAGATAGTTAGAATTATTTTGAAAAAATTGGAGACCAAGGAGCAAGGAACGCGTGAAGACTCATTTGTATGGAGCCAGGGTTTAAATGTAATAGTTATATTTAAATTTAAATTCTTGCACTCCTAGGTTTGATCTTTTGGTTCACTTAGTGGCTCTAGTGAACCAAACTAGAATAAAAGTCCATAATCAATCCGGGTAGAATATAGTATTCTATATTGCATGCTAAATATTATATATATTATATTTTATACAAACATGCTTCGCATGTTTAATAAAATGACGCGTATTTTATATATATATGTGCATGCACGCTTAAAAAGATGAGACAAATAATAACAAACCCCTCAAAGAAATATTATTAAGTCTGAAGCGTTCAAATGATATTTGGAATATCGAACGTCGCCTTCTAGCATGATTAGTTAATAGAGTATTAAATATTTAATATGAGTTTGTTGTGCTATCCACAAGGCGAGTATTGAATATTTAAGATGTTAATTAATCACATTTGATGCTTATCAAGAAAATTGAACGATCTAGTCTTGTTGTGCTATCCACAAGGACGAAAATTTTTCTTTTTTGAATTTATGGAAGTGCTAGGCTGGACTTAACTTAAATCATTTTAGTTCGGATGTGCACACACATGACCATTATGATTTAAGAGGCAAAATAAAAGGAGTTACATGGTGATGTAATTGACAAGAGTTGTCTACCTATTTATTTGTATATCGCTTGTTGTGCTATCCACAAGGTTATATACATTTGAAATGGGATCCTTAATCTCACTAGCAAATCTTTAATTAGATGTTGCCGAACTATATGAGTGAGGGTAATATAGTTTGATGAAAATAGTGGGAGATACCAATTTAAAATAAAGACCTAAATTTATTTTGGTATGCAAAGTTAATAAAATGAATGTTTGCTAAAATGTTGTCTTTTCACATGCAGAATTTTAAAAATGTCAAAATCACTAATCTCACTACGAAGCATACTTGATGCAAATAAGCTTACCGGCCCGAATTATGAGGACTGGCTAAGAAATCTGAGAATTGTTCTCACTGCTGAAAAGATTTCTTATGTCCTAAATTCCACTATCCCTGAATCTGTTTCAGAAACAGCCTCTGAGGAAGAGATTGCCACTTTCAATAAGTGGCAAGATGATGCATCTGTGGCTCAATGCATCATGCTCGCATCCATGAATAACGAGCTTCAGCGTTAGCACGAAAAAATGGATGCTCCTGCTATGCTGCTTCACCTCAAGGAGTTGTATGGTGAACAGAGTAGGACTGCTAGATATGAGATATCTAAGGAGCTCTTCCAATCTTGGATGACCGAGGGCACTGCCGTCGAGACTCATGTTCTGTAGGTAATCAATTTGATTGAACGCCTTGGACAGCTTGGGTTCGTCATGGATGGGGAGTTGAGTCAAGACTTGGTCTTGCAGTCTCTCCCTGAGACCTTCTCGCAGTTTGTGGTTAATTTTCACATGAATAAGCTAGATGTCAGCTTACCTGAGCTGCTTAACATGCTGAAAACTGCAGAAGGTCACTTGTCATCCAAGAAGAACCATGTCTTGATGGTGGATTCTTCCAATAAAAGGAAGAGGCCCAAGGTGTCTTCTGAAAAGAAGAAGTCTAAGAAGGCTAAGGGAAAGGGGAAAGAAAATGAGCAAAAGAAACCTGAACCAGCTAAAGGAATGTGCTTTCATTGCAATGAGCCGGGACATTGGAAGAGGAACTGCAAGAAGTTTCTAGCAGAGAAGAAGCTTGGAGAAGCTTCGACTTCCAATCAAGGTTTGTTTATGATTGAAATTAATTTTTCTAAAAATCATAATTCTACTTTGGTATTGGATACCGGCTGTGGTTCTCACATATGTAATACTGTGCAGGAACTGGTCAGAAGTAGAAAGCTGAACAAAGATGAGGTGATCCTGCGAGTGGGAAATGGAGCAAAAGTTGTTGCATTAGCTGTAGGAACTTATTGTTTAGCAATGCCTTCGGGCAAATCCATTTATCTTAATAATTGTTATTATGTTCCGAATATTATTAAAAACATTATTTCAATTTCTGTATTGGATATGGAAGGTTTTGACGTTATTATAAAGAACAATGGTTGTTCTATTTATAAAGACGATGTTTTATATGGTATTGGAAATTTGCGAAATGGACTTTATACACTTGACTTACAAGAAAATATATTTCAAATTGAACAAATTAAGAAAAGGAAAAGAGATGATATTAATTATACCTATATGTGGCACTGTAGACTCGGTCATATCAATGAAACAAGATTATCCAAGTTGCATAAGATGGGCTCCTCGAGCTATCTGATTATGAATCATATCCAACTTGTGAATCGTGTCTCATGGGTAAAATGACTAAATCTCCTTTTAGTGGAAAAGGAGAAGAGAGTTACAGAGTTGTTGGCATTGATTCACACAGACGTTTGTGGACCTATGACAACAAGTGCACGGGGTGGGTATTCTTATTTTATTACTTTCACTGATGATCACTCAAGATTTGGATATGTGTATTTAATGAAATACAAATCAGAATCATTTGAAAAGTTCAAAGAGTTCAGAAGTGAAGTAGAGAAACAAACAGGGCAAGAGTATAAAGATACTTCGATCAGATCGAGGTGGAGAATACTTAAGCAGTGAGTTTCTCAATTGTCTCAGAGAAAATGGTATAATCTCACAATGGACTCCTCCAGGTACACCACAGTTAAATGGAGTATCTGAAAGGAGAAATCAAACACTGTTGGACATGGTTCGATCTATGATGAGTTTTATCCGACCTTCCAATTTCCTTCTGGGGATATGCCCTAGAAATGGCTGCATACCTACTTAACAAGGTACCTACCAAATCCGCCCCAAAGACTCCATATGAGATGTGGAAAGGGAGGAAACCAAATCTTAAGCATGTTAAGACTTGGGGTTGTCCAGCTTATGTCAAAAAGTTTGAAAATGATAAGCTACAGACTAAATCCGATAAGTGTAGATTTATGGGATACCCTAAAGAAACCGTAGGGTATTATTTCTATCATCCAACTGATCAAAAGGTGTTTGTTGCGAAACATGCTGCCCTTCTTGGAGAAAGGAGTTTATCCATGAAGGGGTCAGTGGGAGTAAGATATATCTTGAAGAAGTTTAAGAACCACAAATTATCACGGATCAAAGTCAGGTACCTAACCAAGTAGAAGAACCTACTGTACCACACCCTGTTCGTAAATCTGGAAGAGTATCGAAGATACCTAAGAGGTATGGATTCGTTATGGAGGATGACGATGAGGTACACATCATGAATGATGATGATCCATTGAATTACGAACAGGCTATGAGTAATAAAGACTCAGGGAAATGGCTTGAAGCCTATGAAATCTGAAATGGACTCCATGTATGAGAACAAAGTATGGTCTTTGGTTTCACCACCTGAAGGCATTAAGTCCTATTGGGTGTAAATGGGTTTTTAAGAGAAAGACTGGAGCAGACGGGAAGGTAGAGACATATAAGGCCCGACTGGTTGCAAAAGGTTTCAAACAAAGACAAGGAGTTGACTATGATGAAACCTTCTCACCAGTAGCCATGCTCAAGTCCATTCGAATTTTGCTTGCGATTGCAGCTTACAACGACTATGAGATCTGGCAGATGGACGTGAAAACAGCCTTCCTCAATGGGAAACTTGAGGAGGATGTGTATATGACACAGCCAGAGGGATTTATTTCAAAAGTTGGAACAAATCAAGTCTGTAAGCTACAACGATCCATTTATGGGTTGAAGCAAGCTTCTCATAGATGGAACATTCATTTTGATGAGACAATCAAAGAGTTTGATTTTATCAAAAACTAGGATGAACCATGTGTATACAAGAAGGTTAGTGGGAGCGCAGTATCATTCCTTGTATTATATGTTGATGATATATTACTGATAGGGAATGACATTTCCTATGTTACAATCCATTAAAATCTGGTTATCTAAAAACTTCTCCATGAAGGACTTGGGATGAAGCATCCTATATTTTGGGGATAAAGATATATAGAGATAGATCTAAAAGGATGCTCGGCTTATCCCAAGGAACGTACATTGATACGATGCTAAAGAGGTTTAGCATGGAAGATTCCAAAAGAGGTCTCATGCCGATGAGCCATGGAATAAATCTCTCCAAGAAACAGGCCCCAAAGACACCTGAGGAGAGAGACCGTATGAGTAAGATCCCTTATGCTTCTGCAATAGGATCTATCATGTACGGTATGATATGTACTAGACCGGATGTTGCTCACGCACTTAGTGTAACAAGCAGATACCAGTCGAATCCAGGAGAAGAGCACTGGAAGGCAGTGAAAAATATCCTAAAGTACTTGAGAAGGACTAAAGATATTTTTCTTGTCTACGGTGGGTCTGAATTAAAACTCGAGGGATTCACGGACTCAAGTTTTCAAACAGACCAAGATGACAGTAAATCTGTTTCAGGGTATGTGTTTACCTTGAACGGAGGTGCAGTGAGTTGGAAGAGTTCCAAGCAGCAAACGGTTGCTGATTCAGTGACAGAGGCAGAGTATATAGCTGCAAGTGAAGCTGTAAAGGAAGCTGTTTGGATGAAGAAGTTCATAACTGAACTTGGTGTGGTTCCTAGCATTGGAGAAGCAGTTCCCGTATACTGTGACAACACCGGAGCGGTTGCACAGGCTAAGGAACCCAGGTCTCATCAGAAATCTAAACACGTGTTGCGGCGATTTCAGTTGATTAGGAAGATCATTGAAAGAGGAGACGTCACCTTGGAGCGTGTAGACTCTCAAGACAACACTGCAGATCCATTTACTAAAGCTTTAACACAACAGCAGTTTGAGCGTCACTTAGAGAAGATGGGTATGAGATACCATAGCGATTGGCTTTAGTGCAAGTGGGAGATTGATAGTAGTGTGCATACAAGCCAATCATGTATGATGACAAAGCACATACTTTGTAAACAATCTTATTTATTTATTAATAAAATATTCATTTAAGGTATATAATTATCTACATGGTGCTGTTTTTATAATATGTAAATAACCCATAGTTTTAAGCAATGATTTTAGAATCATGATGAGATCATGATAATGAGATCTAAATTCTTAGAAAGCTTAAAAACTAAAATAGTTCCCAATTATGGGATTACTAAAATGGGGCTTAGTAAATCCGGATAGATTGATACATATGTTGCTTGCTCATTGGATGAGGATGACTGATCTCATGGTCATTTGTGTGGAGACACTAAAGCAAGTATATAGGTGCTTATTGGAGAATAAGTTCACTGAACGTGACTCGCTATGGAATACCTAATGGAGTTTTACTCGCCTGTCAATAGGAATTCCTAATATGATAGTAGTACATGTGATCCTTGGACTTGAGATCATCATAGTATCTTGTATGTAACAAATTATACTTTGACTAATTCCTTAAGGCCTTTTAAGGCATATATAGGGTATGCTTGGGTGTAATGAGTTACATATGGAGATAATGAATGATCAATAAAGAATCTACCACCTCTAGTAAAAGAGGAGATATGTCCTATGTGATTCGTTAAATGACAACCCAAGGAATCCTTGGTCAATGTAGAATGAAATTAGAAAGAGGTTTCTAATTTGCATTATTTGGAGTTGTGCGGTTTCTAATCGAAATACATATGATTAAATAAATTAAGACTTGACAGTAAATCCATGTCTTATATTTAATTGGGACATTGTATGGTGGAAGGATTGAATTGTACGGTAACTATTAACTCACAGGTTCTTTTATGATTAATGTTGAAATCTATATTATCTGAAAAGTCATTGATCGCTAGGGAGGCTTATCCCTATTGTAGAATATATGTTATTTATTTAAATAGATTATTAGTTTAATTAGTTTATTTAAATAAGATTAGAATTGTTCTAATTGAATTTATTCACAACCGGTTTAATATGGAGAACCTAAAGGGTCACACCATAAAAGGAAGAAGAATTATTTAAGAAGAAAATGGCATGATAGTAATAATGCATTAAGTATAATTAATTTAATCTATGATGATAGAATAAATTAAATAGATTAATGTTTATTATTTAATATTTTAGAAATATTAAATATAAATTAATAAGAGGAGTCTTATTAATTTTTTTTTTTTTTTTTATTATTATTATTATTATTATTATTATTATTATTATTATTTTAATTCTAAAGGAGTTTAGGAATTAATATAATATCAGTACTCTCTCTCAATCCTAATAAAGATTAGGATATAAATTAATTAAAAGTAATTAATTAATTAATTAAATAAAACCCTATTCTAATTGGATTAGGAGGGTTAACCTAATATCTATATAAGAGAGTCTTATATCAGAAATAAGGTACGTGAATTTTTCAAGAGTTGGGAGTACACATATTCTATAGAGATAGAAACAAGGGTTAAGCCAATAACCCATCTTACTGAGGTCTTCATCTTCCTTGGTGGATCATCGTTAGAGGCCAAACATTTGGGTGGCTGACATTGATCAAGGGAAGGAGCCACTACAGAGGAATCAAAGGAATCAAAGGAGTAGAACTTGTACCTGAGGAAGCTTGTATCTTCAAAGGTATAATTCTATTTTTCTCCTTCTTCATTCACTGATAATTGATGCACAAGAATGATCATTGTAATGGGTTTGTATAAATTTTTGAAAACCTAGTTTTTTACGCTTCCGCCCTATTTATGTGATTTGATTGCATGATTGCGTTACGTACAAACCTAACACTGATACCACTGTTGGGTTTGTACGTAACGCATACATGCAATCAAATTACACAATTAAAAGGCGGAAGCGCGAAACATAAGTTTTTAAAAATTTTATGCAAACCCATACCATGATCATACTTTGTGCTCAATTATCACTAACAAAAAAGTAAAGATGAATCAAAATCATACCATTGTAGAATCAAGCTTCCACAGATACAAGTTCTACTCCTTGCTCTCCTTGATCACCTTGAATTTTCTATAGTGGCTCCTTCCTTTGATCAACGTTAGCCACCCAAGTGTTTGGCTTCTAGAGGTGATCCACCAAGGAAGAAGAATTGCTTAGGAAGATGGGTGGTTGGCTAAACCCTTTTTCTAATCTCTGTAGAAATATGTGGTACTCTCCAGCTGTTGGAATCACGTATATCCTACATCTGATATAAGACTCTCTTATATAGATATTGGGTTAACCCTGCTAATCTAATTAGAATTGGGTTTCATTTAATTAATTAATTAAACTTTTTTAATTAATTTGGCTTCCCAACTTATTGGGATTAATTAATTAAACTCTTTAATTGATTTGCCTCCTAATCTCATTAGGAGTGAATGAGATTACTTATATTAAATTAATTCCTAAACTCTTTTAGAATTAAAATAATAATAATATTATTATTATTATTATTAATAAGACTCCTCTTATTAATTTATATTTAATATTTTTAAAATATTAAATAATAAATATTAAGCTATTTAATTTATTCTATCACCATAGATTAAATTAATTATACTTAATGCATTATTACGATTATGCCATTATCTTCTTAAATAATTCTTCTTCCTTTTATGGTGTGACCCTTTAGGTTCTCCATATTAAACCGGTTGTGAATAAATCAATTAGAATAATTCTAATCTTATTTAAATAAATAAATTAAACTAATAATCTATTTAAATAAATAACATTTATTCTACAATAGGGATAAGCCTCCCTAGCGATCAACGACTTTTCAGATAAAATAGATTTCAACATTAATCATAAAAGAACATGTGAGTTAATAGTTACCGTGAGTTGATAATATAGATTTCAACATTAATCAATCAACCCCATCCAATTAGCAAGCAACATATGTACTAATCTGTCTGGATTTACTAATCCCCTTCTTAGTAATCCCACGATTGGGAACTATTTAGTTTTTAAGCTTTCTAAGAATTTAGATCTCACTAGCATGATCATCATCATGATTCTAAAAGCATTGCTTAAAACTATAGGTTATTTACATATTATAAAAACAGCATCATATAGATAATTAAATGCCTTTAATAAATGAATACTTTTATTAATAAATAAATAAGATTGTTTACAAAGTATGTGCTTTATCATCATACATGATTGGCTTGTATGCACACTACTATCACATACCCCCCATAGTTTTCAGAATCAACATCAATAGTCAGTTCCACCTCAAAAGAAAAAGACAGATTTCGAGGAGCTAATGTCCAAATACATAACGAGAAATGAAGCGGCAATGAAAACTTAGGCGGCTGCGATTAAGAATTTGGAAACTCAGGTGGGATAGATTGCTAGTGAATTGAAAAGTAGACCCTAAGGAACCTTGCCGAGTGACACAAAAAAGAATCCGAGGGGAGGTCATGAACAATGTCAAGCTGTTACACTTCGGAGTGGAAAACAGTTAGCCGAGTAGAATTCAAAGAAGCCGATGACGGATGAGCAAGTTGAGACACTTGTGGAAGAGATAGTGGAAGGGAAAGAAGGAGAAAAATATGCGGTATAAGAATAGGTTGTTACACCAATAGTCTACCCACCACCACCCTTTCAACAACGGATCTGAAAACAAAAATTAGAGAAACAGCTTACTAGATTTTTGGAGGTGTTCAAAAAGCTACAGATACACATTCCTTTTGCGGAGGCATTAGAGCAGATGCCTAGTTATGCTAAGTTCATGAATGATATCTTGTCGAAGAAGAAAAAGTTAGAGGACTTCAAAACTGTGGCACTAATGGAGGAATGTAGTGCGATATTGCAAAAGAAGCTTCCATCGAAGTTGAAAGATCCCGGGTAGTTTCACCATCCCATGAAAAATAGGGAGTTTAGCCTTCAACAAATGTCTGTGTGACTTAGGTGCAAGTATAAACCTCATGTCACTTTCAGTCTATACTCAGTTAGGTTTACCGGCACCCAGACCCAGACCCACAAACATCTCCCTACAGCTAGCGGATAGATCGATAACATATCCACGGGGAATTGTTGAGGATATTTTGGTAAAAGTAGACAAGTACATCTTCCTAACGGACTTCATCATATTAGACTATGAAGAGGATAAGGATATTCCAATAATCCTTGGGCGGCCATTTCTGGCAACCGGTAGGACTTTCATTAATGTTCAGAAAGAAGAGTTGACCATGAGGGTTCAAGATCAAGAGGTAACCTTCAACGTGTTTAAGGCCATGAACTTCCCCAAAGAGGATGAGAAGTGTTTTCGGATGGATATAATCGATAAAGTGGTGGGAGTTGAACAACATCGGATATTGAGTTCTACATTGATGGGAAACTGTAATGGAGATGAGCCAGAGTTATTGGAAAATCTGCAGTTGTTAGAGGCACACCCTAGAGTGAGCAGGTTCAAATTACCGTTTGACCCATTGAAGCAGCAGGAACTTCATCAGCAAGGATGAAACCATCTCTGGAGGAACCACCAGCACTAGAACTCAAACCCTTACCCAACCATCTCAGTTATGCATATTTGGGTAATTCATCTACTTTACCTATTATTATTGCATCTGCACTTAACAAATTGCAGGAAAGTAAGCTGTTAAGAGTTCTGAGGGAATACAAGTCTGCTATTGGATGGACTATCGTCGAAATCAAAGAAATCAACCCTTCATTCTGTATGCACAAGATTCTGATGGAGGAGGATGGCAAGCCAATAGTGGAACAATAAAGGAGGCTCAACCCAATCATGAAAGAGGTAGTGAAGAAGGAAATCTTGAAATGGCTGGATGCTGGAATTATCTACCCAATTTCAGACAGTGCATGGGTGAGTCCGGTTCAATATGTCTCGAAGAAAGGTGGTATGACAGTAGTAAAGAATAAAAATAACGAACTGATACCGACGAGGACTGTGACCCGCTGGAGGGTTTGCATGGACTACAGAAAGCTGAATAAGGCAACCAGAAAAGACAATTTTCCCTTGCCATTTATTGATCATATGTTGGACAGACTAGCTGAACATGAGTACTACTACTTGCTAGATGGGTATTCAGGATACAACCAGATCATTATTGCACCAAAGGATCAAGAGAAAATGTCGTTCACGTGCCCATATGGCACCTTTGCCTTTAGAATGATGTCATTCAGACTATGTAACGCACCGGCGACCTTTTAGCGTTGCATGATGTCAATCTTCTCAGATATGGTGGAGCGCAGTGTTGAGGTGTTTATGGATGATTTTTCAGTATTTGGGGAATCATTTGATAGGTGCCTCAAAAATCTAGTCTTGGTTCTGAAAAGATGTGTTGAAACAAATCTGGTGCTCAATTAGGAAAAATGCCATTTCATGGTTCAAGAGGGAATAATACTTGGGCATAAAGTGTTAAGAAAAGGTTTGGAAGTTGATCGGGCTAAATTAGGGATAATAGAGAATCTGTCACCACCAACTTCAGTAAAGGGTATTCGGAGCTTTCTTGGTCATGCTGAATTCTACCGCCGATTCATCAAAGACTTCTTCAAAATTACAAAGCCACTATGCAGTCTCTTGGAAAAGGATGCACCGTTCAAATTTAATGAAGACTGTCTAGTGGCGATTGAGCAATTGAAGAAGAAGCTAACCACAGCCCCTGTGATCATAGCAACGGATTGGACAATGCCGTTCGAGCTTATGTGTGATGCCAATGACTATGCAGTAGGAGCTATGCTTGGACAACGACGGGAGAAAGTCTTTATTGCCATCTATTATGTGAGCAAGATACTGACAGATGCACAGTTGAACTACACAACCACTGAAAAGGAGTTACTTGCGGTTGTGTACGCTTTTGATAAGTTTTGTTCATATTTGTTGGGGACTAAGGTGGTGGTATACACAAATCACTCGGCCATCCGATATCTAGTTGCAAAGAAGGACTCAAAACCTAGACTGATTCGCTGGATTTTGCTCCTCCAAGAATTTGATTTAGAGATTAAGGATAGGAAGGGGACAGAAAATCAGGTGGCTGACCATCTTTCGAGGTTAAAGAATCCAAGTCAAGACCAGACAAACAAAGTAGTAATCAATGAGTCTTTTTTGGATGAATAGTTATTTTTGATCCACGGTGAGTTTCCGTGGTATGCGGATTTTGTGAATTACTTGGTAAGTAATATTCTCCCACCAGATTTGACGCGCCATCAAAAGAAGAAATTCTTACACGACGTAAAGTGGTATATGTGGGATGAACCTGTATCTATTCCGACAGTATGCTGACAGAATGATTCGACGGTGTGTGCCGGAAAGTGAAGTAGAAAGCATATTACAGGCATGTCATGCCTCATTATATGGGGGACACTATGGGAGTGAGAGAACGACTGCGAAAGTTCTCCAAGCAGAGTTCTACTGGCCCACATTGTTCAAAGACGTAAATCAGTGCGTGAAAAATTGCGATAGATGTCAACGAGTGGGGAATATTTCTAAGCGGAACGAGCTACCACTCAACATGATTTTCGAAGTTGAGGTTTTCGATGTATGGGGAATCGACTTTATGGGACCATTTCCGTCGTCGTTTAATTATTTGTATATCCTGTTGGCAGTCGACTATATGTCAAAATGGGTTGAGGCCATTGCGCTACCAACGAATGATGCGAAGGTTGTACTAAAATTCTTGCAAAAGAATATCTTCGCACGATATGGTACCCCAAGGGCAATTATTAGTGACAAAGGGAGCCATTTTTGCAATAAGTACTTCACCGCTCTTTTGACTAAGTGTGGCATCAACCATAGAATCACCACAGCCTATCACCCTCAAACGAGTGGCCAAGCCGAAGTATCTAACCGAGAGGTGAAGAGAATCTTGGAAAAGGTGGTGAATTCGAATCAGAAAGATTGGTCGTTGAAACTAGACGACGCTCTGTGGGCGTATCGGACAGCTTATAAGACCCTAATCGGCATGTCTCCATATCAGTTGGTCTATGAAAAGGCGTGTCACCTTCCGGTAGAACTCGAGCATAAAGCTTATTGGGAGATAAAGAAACTCAACTTCGATCTATTAGTAGCAGGGGAGAAAAGGCTTTTGCAAATCAATGAGCTAGATGAATTTTGCCTTCAAGCATACAAGAATTCAAAGTTGTATAAAGAAAATGTCAAGAAATGGCACGATCAGAAGATAATGGACAAAATGTTTGAACTGGGCCAGTCAGTGCTATTATTCAACTCTCGGTTGAAACTCTTTCCCAGGAAACTGAAATCTAAGTGGTCAGGACCATTCATGGGCAAAACTACATTTCCACACGGCGTCGTTGAGCTCTATGGCCGGGATCTTACAGAAACATTCAAAGTGAACGGCCAACGCCTCAAGCATTATTGGGGAGGCGACATCGATCGTCAGGCGACCGTGGTCGACCTGACTGAGCCAATTTGAAACACGGAGTAATCAGGCTGAACGACTTAAAATCAAGCGCTCGATGGGAGGCAACCCATCCTTTACTTTCATTTTTAGTAAATAGATATTAATTAAGTTTAATCATGCATATTAGGTAGTAATTTGTCGTTAAAATGCTTGTTCTAACAATTGTAATGATGTGCAGTGCAGGTATAGGCCAAGTACAAGACTAGGAAAGTGAGACCATATTGGGCAAATAGAAAATCAATAAGAGAAGCTTAGTCAAGTCAATAGCCAGCAAAAATAGTCAAAAACCCTCAAGTTTAGAAAATTCCCATGCCCGCCCCCGCGAGCGAAGTTAGGCCAAAATGCCCACCCCCGCGGGCTTGTCCTCTGCATACCACCCGCCCCCGCGGACTTCCCAAGCACAAAACGCCTGCCCGGGCAGGGGGTCGGCAGATAATTTTTTTAAAAATCCTTTCAGCAATTCATGTTGGCTATTCTAAAACAAAAGTACCCTTGGCAGCCGAGAAATACCCCCAAAGTCCATCTCTTTGCTTTCAAAGCTCCTACCAAGTGAGATTTCAATCACAACCGAATCAAGCCACTTGGAACATCAATTTCCATCCTCAATCTACATCCAATCGATTGCACATAAACAAGGGATTGAAATCAATTTGGGAATCTTTTATCATCATGCCATTCGTGAGTACACAAATCTCTTTGGATTCTGAGTTGGTTGCTAAAAATAGTTGCACTTAAGTTCTATATCTTGTTGGAGATTAGTTGTGGGATAAAAATTTGGGGAAAACAAAGAAACAAACATCACTAACATCAAGCTACATTGATAGTGTCCCCCACCTGTTCGACAGAAAGCCTCCACCAAAACTCTTCAGGAAGTCGTTGATTTTGATCAATTAAACAACATGCCACCACGAGTACCTAAGAGATAGAAGGGTGAGCAATCGTCACCCCTGGTAGGACATTTGATAGAAGGAAATTCTGAAGTGAGGTCACCGCCGACAGATTTGATTATTTGGCGGGAAAGAAGCTAACCCCCGAGCGTGGCCTCCGGCGTGATGCATCGGTTGGGGAGATATTGCTACAGATTCTAGATCAGAGCTGGGACACTTTCACCGATTAGCCCGATGCGGCAGTGGTAGCCATAGTGAAAGAGTTCTATGCGAACGCCGAAGACATATTCCCGTTTAAGGCATTCGTCCGGGGGAAATTGGTTGATTTCAGTGCCGCGGCGATAAGTGATTTCTATAATCTACAACCGCCGACAATTTATCAGTATGCTGAGTTCAGATATAGGGGGCCTGATTATGATAAAATCCTCATAGAGATATGCAAGCCGGGCACAGTGTGGACAAGAGGCAAAAAAGGGGGCACGATGATCATGAGCTCAAGCTTAAGCCTCTACGGGAAAGTTTGGTATTCATTCCTCTATGTTAAGCTCCTTCCTTCGACATATACAAGCGAGGTCACCAAAGAAAAAATCTCCCTGTTGTATGCTATCCTTAAAGATTTTGACATTTACATTGGGTCAATCATCAGTTTCTCGATTCGTCGATGTTTGAGAGGGTTAATGTCGGGAGGTTTGCCACATCCATCCTTGATCACTGGGTTGTGATGCCGTGCTAGTGTAAGGTGGGCGGACGATGAGCAGACTCAGCAGCCACTACAGCTGCCAGACACGAGGATGATTGCCAAATTCGAACGCTGGAAGGTGGCACCAACACATCCCCGCGGCCTAGGCTTTATTTTTCCTTCAGACGTAGATGCGAAGGAGGACGAGGCCATAGATATGGATTATGTGCCTCCTGCGGAAAATGAGTTGGAGGAAGACCGACTGCCTGAAGAGGGAGAGGCAACTACGTCGAGCACTCCTCGCTCGACGAAGTTTATGTTCAGTGCCCAGTTCAGAGCTCTTCAGCAACAGTTGGATGAGCAGCGTCGGGTGGATGACAGAAAGAAAGACTGGCTAGCGGCGAGGCAAAGCCACATGTTTGACACACATAACCATTTCAATACCGCGGTTGCTGAGGCGTTTGCTAGACTGAACACTTCCGCCGATCCATTCCAGTTCCCGACTCCACAGCCACTGCCCGGTTAGCCACCTTCAGATTTTGATGTGGAGGAGGTTGAGCCGGATACATAAATTGTCAGGGAAGTCCTCCAAGCTTTAATTGCATTATTTTTCATCAATGAGGACATTGTGCTATTTAAGTTTGGGGGTGTGGGTTTTATTCATCATAATATGGTTAGAACTTGCAACTAGTTAGTTTTGCATATAGTTAGTAGTAGTTTAGTACTTACATGAATAGTTTAATTGCATGAGTAGTTTAGTTAAGTGTTTTTATGCTTATAAAAAAATAAAATATCAAAAAATATCAAAAAGAGTCGTTAATTAGGATTGCATGTGTCGAGTATGTCAGTGTGTATGAAGTAACCTTAGCCAGTGATGAGACTGGACTTATATAGACCTTGGACAGTAATGATAACTTGGACAAATATGTAATTTCAGACCTTTACATGAATCGTTGTCTACTTGACACTGGTGTACTGGTTAGCACGTAGGATGACAATGTAGTTCAACATGGGTCGAATAGTCACATAATTGACGTCTTGAACAAAATTGGGCTTTAATAACAGAAATTCAATGAACTGATAGTAATGACTAAGTTTAGGCAGAAAACTAAGTTTGGGGGAAATTATAGGAGCTATCTAAACGGAAAAAAAAATATGAAAAAAAATTGTGGAAAATATGAAAAAAAAAAAAAAAAAAAAAACTGGTGAATAAACACCATGACTCGTTTGGTTTCGTGGCCTTTGATACTCGAGTAAGTACGCCTTAGGGGATGATTTTACACCCAGTGCCCTAAAGCCATTTGGTTTGGAAGTTGTTGGTCAAAAGCTTACTACACTGGTATCACTGAAAAGCCTAAGGGAACTAAAATTGCACAATCATGAGTAAAGTAGATGTACGGGAAAATGAGCAAAATACCCCCGTAAGTGAATAAAGATAGAAAATCTCCCATATTGACTTCCGGCTTTGTTGATGTTAAGTCCAGGTTGCATTATCTTGTTTACGCTATTTCTTGAGTTAAAACTGTATTTTCTTTCTAAGACGCGTATTATGTGATATATTTGAACTGTAGTTGAGCATATTGTTGTCGAGCACACACACACTACAGTGGTGTTAACAGGTATTGATTCATAGATTGATTTGAACTTCGGATACGTCTCTGGTTGGATTTGTTGTTTATATCTATTGTGATTTCTCTGAGGCAATATTGGTTAGCTTTGTATTATCTGACAGTTGCATTCGTAGGCATTGTATTTATTTGCACGTGCATTATTTTGCTTGAGGACAAGCAAGGTCTCAAGTTTGGGGGTATTTGATGAGTTTGTTTTATACCTACGAATCGATATTCGTTATAGCTTGATTCTTGGCTTCTTCAAGTAGTTTTAGTATCATTTTACTTTGTTTATGTAGTGTTGATTGTAGGAGACAGAACGGATGGAAACAGGACTTTAAGAGCAAAATGTCAGCATTTCTTGGTTGGTACACCCGCTGGGGCGGGCATGCATATCACAAATACCCCACTGGGGCGGGGGAGCAGAAAAATCAGCAGCATAAATTGGCTACCCACCAGGGAGGGTGTACTGAAGGCATAAACCCCCGCTGGGGCGGGGGTACGGCAGCAAAGTTGGTAGTTTCCTTCTTCGATTAGGATTTTCCAGCAATTAAGATTGTGTTTTAGCTTGCGGCTAGGAGAATATAGGAGGTCATCAGAGAGGCTATTATAGACACACTTAGACATATTTCAAGCCCTAGTTCGTGAGTTTTGACATAGACGGAGAATTAAAGCACGGTTGAAGCACGAAGAACACAAGGATCGTGAAGAAGAGCGGTGATACAATTCTAGAGTTTGTTTTCTCTCTTCCTCTGTACCTTGTATTTAGAATGGTTTACACTATGTGGATTATGGTTTTTTATTCATTTATGATGAACTAAATTCTTATTTAAGCCTATAACGGATGCTATTATGTAACGGAGGATTGAATTGCTTTCAATTAAGTTTATGAATATTATTCCTAGGTTATTTACTATGTGTTATGCATAACTTATATAGTTACTTAATCACCGATTATCTATTATCCCATATAAATTCGAGAGATGATATATGGGATTAGAACTGGCCATAGTAACGTATGTTTGTGATTTCTACCGTAGTTAGGATTCATAATTCATGTGTAGGATAGAGATATCTATGCATTATATGTAATTTGGAGAGAACTTGGTAATAAACCTTTTTCAATTATAATTCACATATAGATATAGTGAGTTAGTTAATTAAGGTGTCTTGCTTAAATATATCATTTGTGGATTTGAGTGAGTATGGGTGTAAAGCATTGAGAGATGGTGATTTCTGCTTTTGTGTTCTTGGTTAATAATCTGGAGTAATTGATATAAACTGAAGGAAAGTATATTATCTGAAGTGAAGTAATGAGTGAAGTCGTAGGCTTAATTCTCCAAAACTTGTTAAAATCCTGAATTAGTGTTAATTTTGGTCTAAGTAGTAGTTTATTATAAAAAATCATCAGTTAATCATTAGTTTAATAAAACTGAAATAATATAAAATTGGTACTTGTTTGAATAAATTGGAATTATTTTCTCTGTGGGTACGATACTTGATCTTATCATTGAATTACTTGTTGACCACGTACACTTGCGTGTAGCGCGTATAGATTTTACCCAACAGATATGTGCTTGTTTGCATTTTTGCTAAAAAGTTTGGTAAAAATCCAAGAAATCATTATTACCGACGAACTAAATAAAACGATTGAATTGTAGCTTTTCATTTTGAAATCTACAAAGAGTTTTTGTGATTTTCTTGCTTGGTATACTAGATCTATGAGTTAAGGGCAAAACAAATCACTCAAAAATGTTTTAAAATGAACAAGATATGAATTTTGTACCAAAACACCCTAAACTGTTGGAACCTTGCAAGAATAGTCCACTTCTGGCCCATTTTTAGTGACCAAAATAGATCCAAATTTGATGTTTGATAAATGAAAACTTTAGTTCGGGAAGATACGAATCCAACGAGAGAGACTGGACCTCAATCGGAGTTGTAGATTTTGTTTTATGAATGTTTTAGTGAAGGACCCCAAAAAAGAAAACAAAAGTTCAAAAATTGAAAAATATTACAGAAATTGACCGGTTCAGCAATACAGGTGAACCGGCAGAATTTTCTGGCGGCCGGTTCACCCACTTTCCGGGCAGTTCTGGTGGTGATTCCGAGTCCAAAATTTTTCTAAAATTGTGAAGAATATTAAAATATTTACTTCAGAATTTTTCTGGACAGTTGTATAATTATTAAGTAATTAATGGTTTAAACTCATTTAAATTATTTAAAACTTACTAACTAATAATTATTAATACCACTAAATGATTATTAAACTAATTACATATAATTTAAATATAATTAACTATTTAATTATTATTTAAGTGATAATTAAGTAGATTTGGTATTAATAAACTAATTATTGGTTATTTAATTAAGATTAAATAATAAATAGAGTTAATTTATTAATTAATTATTATTTAATATTAAATAATATTTAAGTAAGATTAAGTAATAATAATGTAATTACTTACTTGCATTGACATAAAAACTTATAAATAATTATTTATTATTTAATTAATATTAAATAATAAATAAGAACAAATAATTAATAATTATTCTTAAAATAATAAGAAAGAATAATTAAAGATTTATGAAGTGAATTAATTATTTATTATTCAAGGATAAATAAATAAATAATTATTATTTAATGTTAAATAATAATTAAAGACAAATAAGATTAATAATTTAATTATTTATTATTTAATTAACATTAAATAATAAGTAAATTTTATTAGCTATTATTTATTATTAAATAATAACTGAAGGTAATTAATTAATTACTATTTAACTAATATTAAATAGTAATTAAATGAAGATAGAGTTAATAAATAAAGAGAATTTAAATAACTCATTAATTAAACAATTATAATAAATTGTTTAACGATCTAATGAGAGTTTATCACTTAAGAAAAATATTATTAATTAATTAAATCATTAACCTAAGATCAATTAAATGTCTTATAGAATTAATGATAGTACATTATATTATGTATACCTTGTGATTGAATTATTTGTCAGATAATAGCATAATTAAGCGTATAGACATACAATTATACGCAATACTAATTAATAGACCAACATTGTCAATGCTAGGTCGTTCAAAGAGCTCTAATTAAAGCTAGTTAGTTGTAGCTCATCGAACAGGCAAGTTTTTCTAACTTCATTTAATTTCTATATTAAATATAAGTCTTATATATTGATATACGAACTTGTTATAAACATTATTCGTGATATCTGTGATTTAAAAAGGGTTATTGCTTATTGTTCAAACATAACCAAACCATATGAACTGTTATTTGCGTAAAATATGTTTGATTTGATATCAAAGCATAGACTGTGGTAAAACCAATGTTGTTTGGTACAGATATATACTGATACTATTGTACCGGCAGTTACAACACTGACCTTGTTGGACTGGTCGAATGATATGCATACTCCTAAGATATGATTAGGCTGATACCCTATGAGATATCTGAACAGAGCTCCTATAAGTCTTTATGACTGTTAGGAGTGTGGTGTGGTTGACCGAATCAACTCGGGTTGCTAAGTCTTTATGACTGATAGAAACTCGTAATGTGTGGGGTTTGGCAGATCAAACCTCAGTATATATATGAAAAAACTCTAAACTATATGTTCATTCAATTCAGATTCAGTGTGAGTATAAAGTATTACTTGTTTCAAACTTGCTGAGTTTTTTGTAGCTCATTCTTGCAATTATTCTCTTTTTTTTTGCAGCTTTGACTGACATAACGGCAGTTCTAGAACTCAATCATGTGGATAAAAAAACTCTGTTAAGTTAAGTTTTGGTTACATCTTTGAAAACTCTGATGTAATAGTAAGTTGGGATTTATTGTAATCAAATCAAATTTAAGAATATGTAATATATTATTATCTTTTGTCAATTGATTAGTTTTACAAAATAACCAACGTGCATAAGATAACAAAATATTTATCAACTCCCCCTAAATATATGTTTATGCATGTTGGTTATTTAATAGATTGCATGGATTATATTTTGGGCTGATTTCATAATGGGTGTATAATATGTTACTTTTTATGGTGGCTAACCCAAAGGAGTTTACAAACAGGTTGGAGTCCATCACAGTAATTGATTTATTTATTCAAAGTTGATTTGAATATGGATTCTATCATAATATCTTCTGCTCCTTTATTTTAGCTTGATAAACCATATCATAATAATCAGTTGCTAAAATTGGTATATCTTTATTAAACTGTTTTGCTATGAAAAACAGTTTAAATCTGAATTGGAGTATTTCAAGTAACTCGAAATTTGTTTGCAATTCGAAAAGCAAGGTAACAGGTTGGTTAGATAAAGGAGTCTAAGCTTTATCTTTAACATTCTTTATTTCCTTAAATATTAAACCTATTATATATATTTGAATTAATATTGGTGGGATTTCTTTTAATATATATATATATATATATATATATATATAGCTACTGTTACCATAAATATATATATATATGGTTATTAATTCAAATTTGATTTGGAAACTATCAAGGAGTTGGAGTTTGGTTTATTTCAAATTTGGGCTATTTTTAAAAGCAACAGGCTTTAACTTCTTAAGTGAAGTATAGAGAATGGACTCTCACAGTAATATTCTTTGATTTACTTGATTCCTTTAATTCAGTAAATTTTATATACTTATCCATATCATGCTGAGGATTTTATATCTGTTGAGTTTGACTAACAGATATCTAGTGCTTAATTAGTGGGACTAGTCGTTGCCTATATATATATATATATATATATATATATATGGTCCGGATCTTAAGCTCACCTAACTAAAAGCTCAACAACCTCACCTCCCTTTAGCGACGGACCGGGCGACGGTTTGGTCCGTCGCTATATATACAACCATCGGCTTAGCTTTTAGCGACGGACAACATATAGCGACAAACAATATATAGACGACGGTTGTATATATAGCGACGAACAAACCGTCGCCAGGTCCGTCGCTAAAGGGGGGTGAGTTGGGTGAGCTTTTAGTTGGGTGAGCTTAATATCCTTATTGTATATATATATATATATATATATATACAGTTTGCTCGACCAGTAAAAGTACAAGACTTGAAGCTGAAAAATTATCACTGAATCCATTAAAAAAGCAATCCAAGTCTGATTCCAGTTTATGTATTACTCTTGAATTATCATTTAACTGGAAAGTCATTGTACTTCAATATCATATCTTTTGTAAAACAAATACAAGTCTAGGTTGGCTTGGGTTATTTGTAATATTTAGTCGGTTCAAAGAAATCTTCCAAGGTTTCAATGGTGAGAAAGGTTGCAGAGGTGAAAAGGTTACAGAGGTGCAAAGGGGGCATTGGTGTCCATATCAGAATTAAAATTCTTTGAACATGAAGTTCTTTTTATTGTATTTAATTGAGTTTTAAATTAATAAAAAAAGTCTCCAATACCATTGTGTATTGGACGTGGATGTAGGCCGCTAGACTAAAGTTTTAAGGGCTAAACCACGTATAATTTCTGGTGTGATTTTTATTCTGCATTTACAGTTTATTTGCTTTAGCATTCTACAGATTTTGGTTAAGTTCGTGTTTTAAATTATACTAAAACAGAAAGGTATTCCATGTCCGTCTATAACAGACAAAGAACTTATACTAATACAGACAGGTATTAGCTGTCTGTTTATAACAGACGAAGAATATACACTAATACAGACAGGGTTAAGTTGTCCGTTTATAAGCTGCATTAGTAAAATATTATTAATATTATAATATTCTTAATATTATTCTCATGCAATATATATTATTTCCATACAAAACATATTTATTATTTCCATGCAACATATTAATTCCATACAAAACATATTATCATCATTAAAACGTAAGCATATAAACCAACAATCTCCCTCTTTTTGATGATGATAATATATAACTCACCCTAAATATATTGCTCCCCCTAAAACCATGCAATTTATTATTAAGCACAAGTAAGCCAAAAATATTTCCATAAAATATATTGTCATCATTAAAATAAGTATATATATATATATATATATATATATATATATAAATCAACATTCTCCCCCTTTTTAATGATGACAATATATATAGCTTCCCCTCAGATATGCATATTAATGAGCAATACTTTAAGCATATAACACAACATGCAACATGCCCATCACAAACACTATGCGAGTATGCAAGTATGATAATATCACAGAACTATAAGTAATGAGCATTTCATAACCAAATAGATATTACCAACAAATCATACTAATATGAAAACCATCAAATCTCTCCCCATTTGGCGTTATCAAGAAAAAGGAAATAAAGACCAATTACGCTACATCATCAACATCAGTTTAAAAAACAAACTTCATCGAGCTTTTTGTTCATTCCCTTAGGCTTTTTAGATCCTGCTAAAAATATTTTAGTGCAAAGCCCAAACATATCCTTTGGGGAAATAAAATTATCGAGATCACCTTTATTTAATACTGTTAAAGTAACCAAGGCATGGATAACAATACTAACCACATGCAAATATAAAGTACCTTGTTTATAGAAACCTGTCAATATAGCCAATAATATACTCATCGCAGTACTATCAAAATAGTCATGCACATCATCAAAATAGAATACTAGAGTCAATATAGTACCGGCAAACATAAATAACATATTAAAGCATCAAGGTACCAAAAACAAATTAACAGTTTACCTAAATAATAGTCTCATCCGAATTATCTCTCTATCTTCTTTTTAACCTTGAGACGCCTACAAAAAAACAAATAGTCTCTATCTTTTTGGTACCCAAATCTTCTTGGGTTCTTTTGAGTTAGTAACATATAAATCACACTTTTTAACCCAAATTTGTTTTATTTATATTTTATTACAATTATAGTCAAAATGCCCTTTTTAACCACAATTTTTACTAGTAATAAATGGTGAACAATAAAGTGGTTTATGCATTGATTTCCTATTAATTATTATAATATTATTATTAGTTCTATTTTTCACATTTTTAATAGGATTATACCCAATTCCTTGTTTATCAAGACTAGAACTTTGTGCCCCTAACATAACATTTAGGTTCTCTTCTCCTTGCACAAATTTAGCAAGATCATTTTTTAAAGATGTTATTTCTGCATTTGTTACATTATCATCATGTTGCATATTCATAATATTTCTATCATTAAAAGCATCTATGCATGCATCTCTCATTTTCAAAATTTCTTTTAAAACTTCTTTTTTATTTTTAAGATATTCATTTTCTTTTCTCTCTTTAATAAGCGACTTAACTTCATT
Source organism: Panax stipuleanatus (assembly GCA_020205555.1). Classification (NCBI taxonomy): domain Eukaryota; kingdom Viridiplantae; phylum Streptophyta; class Magnoliopsida; order Apiales; family Araliaceae; genus Panax; species Panax stipuleanatus. The sequence continues at coordinate 58,389,422 of CM035122.1, forward strand.
CTTTAGCTCATTTACGCAATTATTAAAATAAGCAATTTTCTTTTTGAGCTGTTGATTTTCATTTTGTAAAGCAATATAATCAGGCATATATATTTCAAAATCTTCATGAAATTTTTTTACCTCAAGTTAATCATCATCTTCTAGTCCCATGAAACAGAGTTGGACAGTTTCTTCTTCTTCTTCTATTTTGGACTTACTCACTAGAGTTGAGCTACCTTTTTTATTCTTCCTTTGTTTCTTCCTTTGAAGTAGTCTCTCGAGTTTTCTTAAGAGCATTTCATTTTCTTCATCAAAGTCTTCGTTATCACCTTCATTGTTGCTCTCGACTTGAAGTACGAATGTCCTTTTTATTGGTGCTTCATCTTCTTCATTATACCTTCTTAGCTGATTTTCAAATTCTTCAAGCTCTCCAAATAAAGTGAGAGTTTCCATGGTACTGATTGTTTTTAAATCTTGAAAAGTTGTAACTTTGGTGCGAATCATTTAGGCATGACTCTAAGTAGCTTTCTGTTTATTTCCCTTTAATCAATTTTTCGACCAAGCATACTTAGTGAATTCATTAGTGTGAGAAATCTCCCTTGAGCTTCATTGATTGTTTCATCCTTTTCTAACTTGAATAGCTCATACTCTTGCATAAGCATACTCAACTTCACCTCCTTGACTTTGGAAGTACCTTCATGGCTTGTCAAGAGAGTATCCCACATTTCTTTTGTTGTGTTGCACGATGATACTTTATCAATTTTAGTTTGGACCATTCCGCTTAGCAAGGTGTTCATGCCTCTTGAGTTGTAGGAAAACATGTAGCTTTCACTTGCATCCATATCCATGAGAGTCTTGGGTCTACCATCATCATGTCTAGGAATGACGGGTCCATTATCAAGCACCCACCATTCCCACGGGTATCTCTTGAGATAAATCTTCATTCTGAATTTCCAGAAGTTGAAGTTCTCGCTTCCTATCAATAGACGTGGCTTGCTTGTTGATTAACTTTCTTGAAAATTGCGGTGTGCATTAGGATCTTTCCCTACGACCTATAAAGATCAATATTAGTAGAGCCTTGCTCTGATACCAAATGTAATTCTGTAAATAAGCACACCTAGAAGGAGGTGAATAGGTGTAAATACCCAAAGGTGATCTACAATGGTCAATTTTTAAAGTTTACTAATGCATCTTTTAAACGGACAGCCTAACCCTGTCTGTATTAGTGTGTGTTCTTCGTCTGTTACAAACGGACAGCTAATACATGTCTGTATTAGTATAAGTTCTTTGTCTATTATAAACGGACATGGAATAGTTATCTATTTTAGTATAATTTAAAACACGAACTTAACCAAAATCTGTAGAATGCTAAAGCAAATAAATTGTAAATGTATAATGAAAATCACACCAGGAATTATATGTGGTTTAGCCCTTAAACCTCTAGTCTAGCGGCCTACATCCACGTCTAATACCAAATGATATTTGAGACCCTTTTTATTAATTTAAAACTCAATTAAATACAATAAAAAGAACTCCCTGTTCAAAGAATTTCAATTCTGATTTGGACACCAATGCCCCCTTTGCACCTCTGTAACTTTTTCACCTCTGCAACCTTTCTCACCACTGAAACCTTTGAAGATTTCTTTAAACCGACTAACTATTACAAGATAACCCAAGCCAACGTAGACTTGTATTTGTTTTACAAAAGATATGATATTGAAGTACAAGGACTTTCCAGTTAAATGATAATTCAAGAGTAGTACATAAACTGGAATCAGACTTGGATTGCTTTCTGAATGGATTTAGTGATGATTTTTCATCTTCAAGTCTTGGTCTTTTACTGGCCGAGAAAACTGCATATACATATAGTATAGAAAGGCAACGGCTAGTCCCACTAATTAAGCACTAGATATCTGTTAGTCAAACAAACTCAACAGATATAAAATCCTTAGTATGATATGGATAAGTATATAAAATTTTCTGAATTAAAGGAATCAAGTAAATCAAAGAATATTACTGTGAGAGTCCATTCTCTATACTTCACTTAAGAAGTTAAAGCATGTTGCTTTTAAAAATAGCTCAAATTTGAATTAAACTAGACTCTAACTCCTTGATATTTCCAAATCTAATTTGAATTAATAACCATATATACATACATATATATATATATATATATATATTAAAAGAAATCCCAGCAATATTAATTCAAATATATATAACAGGTTTAATATTTAAGAAAATAAAGAATGTTAAAGATAAAGCTTAGACCCCTTTATCTAACCAACCTGTTACCTTGCATTTCGAATTGCAAACAAATTCTAAATTCCTTGAAATACTCCAATTCAGATTTAAATTGTTTTTCATAGCAAAACAGTTTAATAAAGACATACCAATTTTAGCAATTGATTATTATGATATGGTTTATCAAGCTAAAATAAAGGAGCAGAAAATATTTTGATAGAATCCATATTTGTAACAAATGAGAATTTTATATATGAATTTTAATATTTATTGAATTAAATAAATATTTTAACTGATTTATTTATTTAGTTAAATAAATAATTTATGTGATTATTGTGGAGTAATTTAATTAAATGCAATATGTTAAATGAATATTTAATATTAATTATGTAAGCAATTTTATGGTATATTTCTAATTTAATTGAGATAATTAATTAGATTAATTTTATGTGGAAATTGTTATATGAGATTATGATTAGCGAGTAATTGTAATTGTTCTGTGACAAAATTATTTGGTTCATTGATGTTAGCTTTAATTTAATTAAATTAGAATGTTAAGATTTAATTAATTAAAGTGTAACATTGAAAGTATGTGTTAAAAGAATTAAAATGGTTTTTAAATTAGTTTTACCAAACAAGACCCTTAAAACTGTTTTTAAACAGTTTTTAACAAACATGCTTTAATTATTAAAAAAGCTAGTTTTTAAAAATAATGGGTTTTTGCCAAACAAAATCTTATGACTTTTGATTTTCAAAAATATAAAACTGATGTAATTATTAAGGATTTAATTTTAATTATTATAGGTATTAAGTAGATGGCAGTTACATATATTATATAATTATATGTATAATATGTATATTATATCATATTAGTTAGTGTACGTTAGTTAAAACAAAGCTAAGGTTAGTTAGTGTTAGAAGAAGAGAAAAATACATAGAATAGTTAGAGAGAAAAGAGAGAAGAATGAGGAGGAGGAGGAGGAATCCTTGTTAAGCCAAAACAAACACCATCATCATCTTCTTCTTCACTTCAATTAGCAAAGGGTATAATTTCTAAACTTATAGTTTTAAAATTATGTTTTACGTTCTTCAAGTTTTATTCTCTGTAAATATGAGTTTTCATGAAAGTATATATAAACATGAATTATATGTATAAATTGTGTTCATATATGCTTATAATTGAATTGTATGCGTAATATAGTTGTTTAAATCATGTAAGCATGATGAACATGAAGAATTCACATTCATCAAAAGTTACAGTGAATTAGTTTTGATAATTAGCTTCTTTAAAATTAAAATTCATGTTTAATTGTTAATTATTGTGTAAATTGATTATTGATAATGATAACATGTTTAGAAACGAATTTAATATGCTTTGAATTGTGTATTTTGATTTAGAAATAAACTTACAGTATTCAATTTTATCAAGAACACTGAAAAATAGTTTTTTCTCCACAAATTACAAAATTGAGAGTTCTGATTATGTATTATGATGATTATATATGTTAAAACATGTTAGAAGCTTAGAATTATATTTTCTATAAAGTGTTATATGCAATATGTTGGTTAAATACGGAATTTGGTGTGGAGAAATAAGCCAAATTGGCTTTTGCTCTGCAAAGTTCGCGACACTGTCAGACCTGTTTGCGCAGTGGCGCGGCCACGCCGCTCCCAAGGCTAATTGGAGCGCGGCCGTGCTGGTCCTGCAGATTGGGCAGAAAGCTATTTTTTTTATAAAAAAAATGTGAAATTTTATGAGATTAATGATGTAATAATTTAAAAAGCATGTTAATAAAATTAAAATACTAAATGGACAGTAATGAATTATATTGTCAAGATATAATATGTAATTATAATTTGATAAATTATAATTAAAGTAAATGTTTAATTGAAATTATAACTTGTTAAATTATAATTTAATTAATATAAATGCATAATGTAGGTTGATGAATTTTAATTAAAGTGAATGTTTAATTTAAATTATAATTTATTTAATTATAATTTAATTAATATAAAATATAAATATAATTTGATTAATTATAATTAAAATGAATGTTTAATTTAAATTATAATTTTTTAATTATAATTTAATTAATATGAATACGTAAGTTAAGTTTAATTAAATTATATGAACATGTGATGTGGTTATGTGATGTGATAATAAATATTAAACTTAATAATTAAGGAGAAATGAGTTAACCCAAATGGGTTAACTAATTATATGAATTAGTTATGTTATAACTAATTTATATTATTATTGTTAATTATACATATGTAGGATTTGTTAAGGAACGTAATAGAAATTGTAGCTTGTGATTGAGGCAAGTTTTCTAAATTCGAACTTTACATGAGCAAGTTATTCTATCCTTCCGTGATTATAATTATGCGAATTATTTGTATTCTCTTTTATTCCATATCAAGCAAATATCTTATTGAAGTTTATTTATGAATCGATGTGACATTGACTTAATTGTTCAAGTAAGGTCTATTAAGTCTATCAAATGCTTTAAGTTATTTCTAAAGCATAAGTTATTTCATAATTCTTTATTGATGAAATATTCTAGATTATTGTAAATCGATTCAACTACTCCTTAGTTGATGGTAGTTGAACTCCAAATTTCCTTTTAAGCTTATCCAAACCAAACTTTCTTTGGTACGGACTTGTTATCAAATACTGAGATGAACAACCTTATTTAATAGGGGATACCATGCGAAAGCATTAAGATGTTTGTGCACAATACATGGTACGAAGGGACTGATCCCCCTGAGTACGAGTTAAGAGTCCATATAGTCTAAAAGACTGTTAAAGGTTTTAAATAAAATGTTTATAACCTAGGACAAAGTTCAAGGTCTTATGACCCTCAGATGATTTCTATATTTGAATTCTAAGTTTGATTAAAGAATTATTATGCAATTCTTTATTATTGATGAAAGAAAAGTTATTCAAATCTTTTGAAGTTATGCAATATATTTCATCACTATTATTGTTATTATTCCAAGTGAGCTTTTGTTTGCTCACTCTTGCAACTAAATAACCATTGCAGCTAAATTCGAGAATGTTGACGCGCCGTCAACAAGTAAAGGAAAAAGCAAGATTAACAAGTGAAGACTTGTTATGTTTATGTTTATTACGATGTGTAATAGACTTGATTATATTATGTTTTATTTTCCGCACTTATTCATTTATGTTAAGGTTAGATAACCCTGGGATATTTGAACAAAGTTGTAATCCTTTTATAAGGAAGATTTTTATTTAATTATAAGGTTATAATTTATTTTGCATTCCTTATTATTAGGGAGTAGCTGTATTTTATTTAGATAGTGAGCACCAAATCCCGTGGAATTGAAGTACCCGGATTTAGGGGTGTCACAGGTTGGTATCAAAGCTTTAGGTTATGAACCTTAGGTGGGGGAAACCTTAGGTAGTAGCCTTGTAGGAGATCAAAAAGATAGTGATGATAGTTAAAAATAATAAACTACCTTTGTGCTATGTGTTTACGTTTATGTACGCGAAGAGTATCGATCGATATCACGTAATAATTAAACTTTAAAACTTTGTTATCAGGATAACAAACGTTGGAGAGTCCAGTTAGGCTAGGGAGGAGTTACCCCAGATGCCTAGAGACGAGGAGCCCCGAGATATCCATGTTGTCTGGGAGCAGTTGGTTCAGAGAGAGCCATCTCCATTGATCACCATAGCTGGTCAGGAGTATGAGCCAGTATCTGACCGAGATGACGAGGATAAGTCAGAAGAAGAGGAGGAGGATCCTGAAGAGAAATTTCCACCTCACTCGACTAGCGCTGAGATGTACGAGGAGATCTATGACCGCAACGTGGAACTTCATGGGAGAGTTGGAGAGCTTGAGGAAGTAGTGGACGAGGGTCGAACTATCATACAGCAGCGAGACGAGACCATTGAAGATCTGGAAAGTGAGCTTGGAAATGCAAAGTGGGATCTAGTCCATGTGGAGAGTGAAAGAGACGATGCACTGGCTGAGCTAGCGAAGCTAAAGAACGACAACCAAGGAGTCAGCAAAGCGTGCCAGAGCGAAGGAAACAAGCTTGAGGGCTACTCAACATACAGATCGAGCTGAAGAAGAGGTTTAAGTAAAGAAGGCCAAGCTGAGGGAGAAGGAATACGCTTTCCATACGGCTATAGATAGGGCCCAGGATCGTGTCTTCTATTACCCAGCTCAGTTCAAAGATTTATCGTGGTACATGGTGGATCGCAGAACGGTGTTCCGGGAGATGGAAGAAGAGTGTAGAGAGGTTGTGCGATGTCTTAACATGCCTAGATAGTGGAGTCTTTAAATTATGTGTTTTTTTTATAAATAAATGTAAATCCCATAATTTAAGATAATAATGGGATAAGATGATAATGTAATCCTGCAACTTGTTCAGTTCAGGAAAGATGATGTAAATAGCAGAAATGCTATCTAATCTATGTTTGAGAACTTAGAATGAATAAAATAAAGAAGTTATTTGACGTGCTATGTGTTCAAGTGTGAATTGAGTTAATTTAAATATTTAAATTGAACTTGAATATTTAAGAAATGAGTAAAGGATCTAATAAGAATATTTCTTAATAGAAAGATGCCTCCTAGAAGAAGACCTACACGTACCCCGAGGGTTCGACTAATAACAACAACGACAACAATAATGATGGGGCGAATCCCAATTCGGTTCAGCAATTGGTGACCCTGCTGACAGGAGCGCTTGCAAATCAGCTGCATGTGCAGGGTACAATGTTTAAAGAGTTTAAGGCAGTAGGACCGCCAAAATTCCAAGGATCGGTGAACCCGATAGAGGCCCAGACCTGGATAATGGAAATAGAGAAGATCTTCGATGTGGCTAGAGTTAGCGAGGACCAGAAGACAGCTTTCGCAACATTCATGCTGAAGTCGGAAGCTAGCTTCTGGTGGCAGGCCAATAAGACTAGAGAAGGAGAAGGTGTTATAGCATGGGATCATTTCAAAGAGATGTTCTTTGAAATGTACTTCCCCTTTAGCTCTCAAAACTAAATGGAGGATTCAGTTCCTAGAGCTAAAGCAGGGAACGATGTTGGTGCCGGAGTACGCCACAAAGTTTAATGAGATGGCCAGGTTTGCAACGTACCAGGTCAGTACTAACTAGAGGAAGGCGAGAAGTTTTGAGCAGGGATTGAAGCCCTGGCTCTACAGCAAGGTCTCTATGTTCCAGCTGAGAACGTTTACAGCTGTGCTGGGAAAGGCCATCCTCGCTGAAGGTGGAAGCGACGCGGTGACCAAGTATAATCAGGTCCTGAAGAAGAAGAAAAATGAGACGAGAAACAAGGCTGGTGGTAGCGGGGATATCAACCAGAAAAGGAAGTGGAACGACAACACTTCTGCTAGGAGTCAATAGGGAAGCCAACAGAAGAAGAGGATTGAAGCATGTGCTATATGTGGGAAGAATCAGACTAGAGTGTGCCTGATGGGGCAGCAAGTATGCTTCAACTATGGTCAGGAAGGCCACATTGCACCGAATTTCCTGAACCTGAAGAAGGGAGCTTGCCACATATGTGGATCTAAGGATCACATGGCCCGAAGTTTCCCTAAAAAGCCAGTTGGAGGGTCGGCAGAAGGGAGGGGAAGTGGCAGTAGCAGCACTTTGGCTATCGTCGGACCACTGCAGGCGATCTAATCCACTGCCAGGACATTCAACATGACGGTGCAGGATGTTGTGCAGTCAAAAGATGTGGTGTCAGGTATTATTCTGGTCAATAGTATAAATGCATATGTATTATAAGATTCGGGTGCTACTTGTTCGTTCATATCTGATGACTTTTCTAAGACCCTAGACTTACCTAAAGAGGAATTAGTTTACCCCTTGAACATAGAGATTACAAATAGGGAGGTTATTCCTGTTAGGTTTGTTTACAAGAACTGTAGATTGGACATTAAGGGTCATGAGTTGAGGGTAGATTTGATTCCAATAAGACTTGGGGAGTTTGATGTAATATTGGGTATGGATTGGTTGTTCAACCATGGGGCGGTAATCGATTGTCAGAAGAAATCTGTAAACCTTATGACTTCGTCGAAGGTAGTATTTCATGGTAGCAAATTGCCTATACAAGTGAGTTGTCTGACGATTATGCAATCCAAGAAGTTGTTAAAACAAGGCTGTGTAGGATACTTAGCCTACATAGTGGATACTCGTAAGGAGAGCCCGAAGATAGAAGAGATATCAGTGGTTAGGGACTTTGTGGACGTATTTTCGAACGATTTGCCAGGACTTCCGCCAGATAAAGACATAGAGTTCGTGATCGACTTAGCACCGGGAACTGCTCCGATTTCGAAAGCTCCGTACAGAATGGCTCTGGTCGAGATGAAGGAGTTGATGGTTCAATTGCAAGAATTACTGGATAAGAAGTATATTCAACCGAGCATTTCACCGTGGGGAGCGCCAGTATTATTCGTGAAGAAGAAGGACGGATCGATGCGGCTATGTATTGATTATAGGGAGTTGAACAAAGTCATGATCAAGAATAGGTATCCTTTACCTAAGATCGATGACTTGTTCGATCAACTGAAGGGTGCTAGATACTTCTCGAAAATTGATTTGAGAAGTGGGTATCATCAGTTGAAGGTGAGAAGAGAAGATATACCGAAGACGGCTTTTAGAACTTGGTATGGACATTATGGGTTCTTGGTGATGTCATTTGGTCTAACAAATGAACCAGCGGCATTTATGGACTTAATGAATAAGGTGTTTAAGCCATTCCTAGATAAGTTCGTAGTGGTGTTCCTAGACGACATTTTAGTTTATTCCAAAACTGAGGAAGAACACACTGAACATTTGAGATTGACATTAGAATCACTGAGACGGGAGAAGCTATACGCGAAATTCTCGAAGTGCAAATTCTAGTTAGAACGTGTGCAATTTCTTGGCCACGTGATTGACAAGTATGGGATTTCGGTAGATCCATCGAAGGTTGAAGCTGTGATGAATTGAGATCAGCCAAAGACACCGTCTGAAGTGAGGAGTTTCTTGGGATTGGTATGTTATTATCGAAGATTTATTCAAGACTTTTCCAAAATCGCAACTCCGTTGACGAATTTGACTCATAAAATAGTTAAGTTTGTTTGGACAGGAAAAGTGTGAGAAAAGTTTTCAAGAACTGAAGAAGAAGTTAAGTACTGCACCGGTGTTGTCATTACCGGATAGTACAGGAAATTTCGTGGTATACAGCGATGCTTCACATAAGGGATTAGGCTGTGTACTGATGCAGAGCAGCAAGGTTATTGCATATGCGTCACGTCAGCTGAAGGACTATGAGAAAGGGTATCCGACCCATGACTTGGAATTGGCCGCAGTAGTGTTTGCTCTAAAAATTTGGAGACACTACCTGTATGGAGAAAAGTGTGAGATATACACAGATCATAAAAGTCTGAAGTATATCTTTACACAGATAGATTTAAACATGCATCAAAGGAGATGGTTGGAACTTATCAAGGCCTATGACTACGAGATTCTTTACCATCCGGGTAAAGCTAACGTTGTTGCCGACGCTTTGAGCAGGAAGGGTCGGGAGAAGTTAAATATGTTAACTGATCAGAATCAGTTGATAGCAGAAATGGCTAAGTTAGAGCTGGAAGTCAAGTATCCGAAGGAGTCGAATGAGAAGCTATTTCAAGTAACTACTGGTTCTAATCTGGTAGACAAGGTAAAAGAGGCACAAATCCACGATGAGGAGTGCGAGAAGATCCGGAAAAGAATAGCCGATTGCGAAGAAATCAAGTTCAAAACCGATAATGAAGGACTGCTATGATTTGAAGGGAGAATCTAGGTACCGCCAGTACTAGACATCAAAGAGGAGATTTTGGGCGAAGCTCACAATTCGAGATATTCGATTCACCTTGGGAGTACGAAGATGTACCAGGATCTCAAAAAATATTTTTGGTGGCCGAATATGAAGAGAGACGTTGCTGAATGCGTTGCGAGATGTCTGACGTGCCAGAAAGTCAAAGCAGAACACTAGAGACCAAATGTATTATTGCAACCGCTGGAGATTCCAGAATGGAAGTGGGAGCACATCACGATGGATTTCGTGGTTGGTCTTCCAGTAACACAAAAGGGTTTCGATGCGATATGGGTAATAGTGGATCGACTGACAAAGTCAGCAAATTTTCTACCGATCAAGATTAAGTTTAACTTGGATTAGTTAGCGAAGCTATACGTGAAGGAAATTATTTCTCAACACGGTGTTCCGGTGTCGATTGTGTCCGACAGAGATCCACGTTTCACGTCAAATTTCTGGAAGCGACTACAAGAATGGCTGGAAACACAATTGTGAATGAGTACGGTGTATCATCCTCAGATTGATGGCCAGAGCGAGAGAACGATTCAGTCTCTAGAACATATGCTAAGAGCTTGCGTTATGGATTTCAAAGGAAGCTGGGATGATCATCTACCTTTGGTGGAGTTCGCCTACAACAATAGTTACCACTCGAGTATTGGCATGCCGCCTTACGAAGCATTATACGGCAGAAAGTGCAGAACTCCATTGTACGGGGATGAGGTCGGTGAACGACAACTGTTAGGACCGGAATTGGTGCAACAAATAGCTGAGATCGTGAAGCTGATCAGAAAGAGACTGGTTACTGCTCAAGACAGACAGAAGAAGTATGCCAATCAACATCGACAGAATCGAGAATTTGTAGCAGGAAGCTTCGTTTTACTGAAGGTATGTCCCTAGAAAGGGAAGATTCGATTTGGCAAGAAGGGGAAGCTGAGTCCCCGATTTATTGGACCTTTTAAGATACTACGAAAGGTGGGTGAAGTGGCTTACGAGGTTGCGTTACCTCTGGAGCTAGACAATATACACAACGTTTTCCATATTTCCATATTGCGACCATACAAACACGACTACAAACATGAAATAGAGTACGAGCCTTTACAATTTGATAAAGACTTAACATATGAAGAGGTTCTTGATCAAATAGTTGATAGAAAAGAACAAATAATTAGAAATAAAGTGATACCTTCTGTTAAGGTAATCTGGAGGAACCACAGTGTTGAAGAAGCTACGTGGGAACTCGAAGATGTAATGAAAAAAGCTTATCCCCAATTATTCGCTTAATTATTTGTTTAATTTCTTGTATACCGATTCTGGGGACAGAATCTTTTTAAGGGGGGAAGAATGTAACGGATGAGATTTTTTTTAGTTGTGATTTTGGGGATAGAATCCTTTTAAGGAGGGAAGATTGTAACGAATGAGAATTTTATATATGAATTTTAATATTTATTGAATTAAATAAATATTTTACCTGATTTTTTTATTGAGTTAAATAAATAATTTATGTGACTGTTGTGGAGTAATTTAATTAAGTGCAATATGTTAAATGAATATTTAATATTAATTATTGTGTAAGCAATTTTATAGTATAGTTCTAATTTAATTGAGATAATTAATTAGATGAATTTTATGTGAAAATTGTTACATGAGATTATGATTAGCAAGTAATTGTAATTGTTATATGACAAAATTATTTGGTTAATTGATGTTAGCTTTAATTTAATTAAATTAGAATGTTAAGATTTAATTAATTAAAGTGTAACATTGAAACTATGTGTTAAAAGAATTAAAAGGGTGTGACACCCCCAAATCTGGGTCCCAAGAACCTCGAACTTGGTACATTACGGTACTTCATTATCATACATATTCTATCATCTAATGCGGAACTAATAAACATATATTGTTTATTTCACATGATTCTATAACATTTCCCCAGGTTTATTAACCTTAATTGAATACATACCTTCAACATTACAAAAGGTTTACATAAGATAACTAAAAAGGTATTTTGCATAACACTCTAATCTTGTCATTTGCTTGTGTCTCTGTCTTTAATCATAGAACATTCGTCTTAATCTGAAATGTGTTATCATGATATAGCAAGAGTGAGCAACTACTTTGTTCAGCAAGTTTAAATACAATAAAGATATATCATGATTGAAGAAAAGAGTATAGCTTTCTAAATTTTCAACAATATATAACAATTGTGAAAGATTAAGAATTAAATTTCAATAATTGAATGACTGAATCAATAATGCTAGGTGGTCAACAATGACCATTAACAAATTTAACTGAACCTTATGGTAATGAAAGTAATCAACCTTTCATACCCGATGAACATATGTAATTTGTACTAAGTGCAAATCAATAATCAGAGATGTGGAATAATTATAAATAATTAAACCACTATTATGCTTGAAACATAATAACTCGAGTTTGAGTTAGGAAACATGCACTAAATGCGAATATTCAATAATAATCTTAGATGTGGATTAATCAACAATAATTATTCACTACCATGCTTGAACAATAATAACTCGAGTTTGAGTTAGAGAACTTGCAATAAATGCGAATATTCAATAATAATCTTAGATATGGATTAATCAATAATAATTATCCACTACCATGCTTGAACAATAATAACTCGAGTTTGAGGCAGAGAACTTGCCTGTTCGACGAGCTACGGCTTACTAGCTTTAATTAAAACTCTTTGAATGACCTAACATTGATAATGTAGATCTATCAATTAGTACTGCGTATAATTGTCCATCTATACGCTTACTTGCACTATTATTTAACAAATAATTCAATCACAAAGTACATATATATAATGTACTATCATTAATCCTATAAGATATTTAATTGATCTTAGGTTAATGATTTAATAATTAATAAGGCTTTTCTTAGGTGATAAACACTTATTAGATCTTTAAATAATTTATTATAATTGTTTAATTAAGGAAGTTATATAAATTTTCTTTAATTGTTAACTCCCTCTTCATTTGATTACTATTTAATATTAATTAAATAGTAATTAATTAATTATCTTTAGTTATTATTTAATAATAAATAATAACCAATTATAACTCCTCATTATTTAATGTTAATTAAATAATAGATAATTAAATTATTATTTGTCTTTAATAATAATTAATTAATTCCGTATCCCTGAATAATAAATAATTAATTTATTTACTTCATTAGTCTTTAATTATTTCTTATTAATATTTAAAGAATAATTAATTAACATTTGTCCTTATTTATTATTTAATGTTAATTAAATAATAATTAATTAATTCACTTAATAAATCTTTAATTATTCTTTTTTATTAAATTAAAAATCATTAATACTTGTTCTTATTTATTATTTAATGTTAATTAAATAATAAATAATTATTTTTATAAACTTGTATGTCAATGTAAGTAAGTAATTACTTTATTATTACTTAATTTTACTTAAATATTATTTAATCATTATTTAATATTATTTAAATAATAATTAATTAATAATTTAACTCTAATTATTATTTAATCTTAATTAAATAATGAATAATTATTTTATTAACACTAACTCTACTTAATTATTACTTAATATCATTTAAATAATAATTAAATATTTAATTACATTTAACTTTATATGCAATTATTTTACTAGCCCATTAGTGGCTTTAAAAGTTATTTATTATAATTATTCATTTTCTATTCAATTTCTACTATTACTATAATTTTTGCCCAAAATTTTATATTTGGGGTCCTTCACGGAAACGCTTGTAAACGAGATCTACAACTCGGATTTAAGTTTCGTCGAAGGCGTTGGATTCGTATCTTCCTGAATTATAGTTTTCATTTATCAAACATCAAATTCTGATCTGTTTAGATCCCGAAAATTAGGGTTAAATTGACTGATCAGTAAGGATGTTTACAACAGTTGGTTCGTTTTTCAAATTTGGGGTCCTTCACGGAAACACTTGTAACTCGAGATCTACATCTAGGATTTAGGTCCAATTGGTATCATTGGATTCGTATTTTCCCGAACTATAATTTCCATTTATCAAACATCAAATTTGAGTCTGTTTTGGTTACCGAAAATAGCCCAGAAGTGGTTGATCAGTAGCATAAATCCAACTGTTGGGTAGTTTGGGATTAAATTCATAACTTGCTCAATTTTAAACATATTTGAGTGATTTCAAAGGGTTTTTTCCCTTAACTCATGTATTTAGCATATCAAAAAAGAAAATCTCAAATATCACTTGAAGATTTCAACATGCACATGTTATAGCACACTAGTTAAATAAAAATTCTCCAAAAATCCATCTAACTTCCTTTTCCCAAACTTTTTCATATGAACTCATACAAATCCACAAGTTTAACTTATTAAACTCAAGATCTAGCATTCTAACATGATATTAACCATATACAACATGCATTCCTAAGAATCTAACATAGAATACATAGAGCATGCATGCATAAGCTTTTTCTTTACCCATTTTGTACAAATCTCTCTTTTCTCTATTTTGATCTAACTTTCAACTTAAAAAAAATATTTTGATCCTCATATAAAACACTTATACTCATATAGATGGAGTGTTTTTAAAGATCAAACATAAGGCTCCTTGTTTTATCAAAATCTTACAAAATAAGAAATCTAAACTTGAAAATTTTTAGAATCATTACCTAGTTCTTCTTGCTATTCTTCTTATCCTTCCAAAGTAGCTTAAATGTTTAGCAAGCATGAATATCTAAGCTCTCTTTTCCCTCCTTGAGCTACCGAAATGGGTCTCTCTCCCTCTCTCTCTCTCTATATTTTCTTTTTCTTTTGCTAAGTAGCTTGGAAGTGAAAGGAATAAAATATGAAAGAGAATGAAATGAACTTGGTTGGTGTTCTTTTATTATGTTAGTAGATATACATTGTATAAAACTATTATGTCTTAACACTCATCTCTCTCTTGCTTAATCATTACAAGTGTTGCTTATACTCCACCTCTTGCTTGCACAATTGGCTAAAGTTGTTGGTTAAATAATAATTGGACACCTAAGTTGAGTGTAAGGTGAGTTAAACCAACTTGTGAAGTAAAATAATTTAACCTGCATGCTTTCTTCCTTTCTCCTTCTTGGCCGAAATTTGGGCCTTTCCTCCCCATTTGGTTTAATTTTTAATACTCCATTTTACTTAATCAAATGTCCCAAAAAGTCCTACACTTGTTGGGCTTAGTTTGGGTTACTCATTTAACCTTTTAGGCTTCCAAATTAATTTCTATTGGACTTGCAATATTACTTATTTTGCTTACTAGTTAAAATAAGCTTGGGCTTCCTCCCATAATTAAATTGGGCCATCACTATATTGCTCCATACATAATATTGGGCTAGTTTAATAATTTAATTGCCCTTAAATCAATTTATCTACAAGTCCTATGCTTAATTAAAATAAGCGGGCTTGTTTAAATCAATTACCCTCCTTAGTCCACTAAATTTATTATTTCTTGAACTAATACTCGTTATTATTGATATTTTCATATTATTATTCCTCAATATATATTAATTCATTTACATAACTCAATTACACTTACCATATTCAAATTAATTGACTATGTAATTAGGGTTCAATAATAACCTACACTTGATGGCTTAGTTGGGCCACCTTATCTAATGTGTTGGGCTCTCTAATTACTTCCTTGGGCTATGAATATTATCACTGTCCAACACTCTTAATTATAACCTACCCTAAACATTAAATTAGGGTTTTCATTTTTCCATATTTGAAAATAAATTCCTTACTCATGCCTTTTTAATTTCATAACCTAACTAGACTTGGTTTAATTAGGCTTTAAAATTAATTATTTGAGATATATAAAATAAATCTCTTAGGGTTAGTATATATTTTATATACTAACATTCTCCCATATTATAACCCCTTAGGTTATTTAATTATCATACCTAATATATATTTTAGGTTACATAATTTAATTCTTAATTCTCTTTATATACACAATAAATGTATACACATTATATAATGTATATTTATTTAATCATACACATAGTTCACATAAATCATAATATATTCCACTTCTAAGTCTAATTTTGACTTTTCTCCATAAAAGTCAATTGTTGACTTTGACCAAAAAATCAACCCTTACACATTTTGTATTTATTGTCCTTTCTGACTAAACTTGACGTTCTGGACGCAACCGAGCAGTCCGTGCTTCAAAATTCTATCTCTAACTCAAATTTTGAGTTCTAACTTACTCCATTTTTATTGCTAATCATATTAGCTAATAGCTCTATGCTTATTCATCTTCTTATTTGCCAGTCAAGGCCAATATTCAAGCTATGCTAATTACTAACATAGTTTCAACTTGATTCTCATATCCTTAACTTAACTCATCATTCCTCCTGCTAGAATATATAGCACCTTTCTAAGTATATATATATATATATATATATATATATACTCATCTTCGTTTAATCTCATAGTATCTCTTCATGTGAATTTTTTTATACCCTTATAAAATTTCCACATGCATCATTATAACATTTCTTAGACCATTCAGTTCACATCGAATTTATAGGTATCGTAATACCTTATTCTTGATATTTTTTCAAGTATATATTAATTCATTTCTGGAATTTTAGAATTTTGTAACTCATATTTTCTTTATAACCTAATAATAGCAAACCATATAGGTTTTACTTGAATTTTTTTAAATAAATCCTCAAATTCTCACTTAGGTTTTATTCTTTAACCTTTATTCTAATCATTCAAGATTTTATAAATTTTTGAGTTATCACAAAGGGTTTTTAAATTAGTTTTACCGAACAAGACCTTTAAAACTATTTTTAAAGAGTTTTTAACAAACATGGCCTTAACTATTAAAAAGCTAATTTTTAAAAATAATGGGTTTTTGCCTAACAAAGTCTTATGGCTTTTGATTTTTAAAAATATAAAACTGATGTAATTATTAAGAAATTAATTTTAATTATTATATGTATTAAGTAGATGGCAGTTACATATATTATATAATTATATGTATAATATGTATATTATATCATATCAGTTAGTGTACGTTAGTTAAAACAAAGCTAAGGTTAGTCAGTGTTAGAAGAAGAGAAAAATACTGAGAATAGTTAGAGAGACAGGAGAGAAGAAGGAGGAGGAGGAATCATTGCTAAGCCAAAACAAACACCATCATCATCATCTTCTTCACTTCAATTAGCAAAGGGTATAATTTCTAAACTTATAGTTTTAAAATTGTGTTTTACGTTCTTCAAGTTTTATTCTCTGTAAATATGAGTTTTCATGAAAGTATAAACATGAATTATATGTATAAATTGTGTTCATATATGCTTATAATTGAATTGTATGCATAATTTAGTTGTTTAAATTATGTAAGCTTCATCAAAAGTTACAGTGAATTAGTTTTGATAATTGGCTACTTTAAAATTAAAATTCGTGTTTCATTGTTAATTATTGTGTAAATTGATTATAAATAATGATAACATGTTTATAAACGAATTCAATATACTTTGAATTGTGTATTTTGATTTAGAAATAAACTTACAGTGTTCAATTTTATCAAGAACACTGAAAAATAGTTTTTTCTCCAAAATTTACAAAATTGAGAGTTTTGATTATGTGTTATGATGATTATATATGTTAAAACATGTTAGAAACTTAAAATTATGTTTTCTATAAAGTGTTATATGCAATATGTTGGTTAAATACGGAATTTGGTGTAGAGAAATAAGTCAAATTGACTTTTTATCTGCAAAGTTCGCGACACTGTCAGATTTGTCTGCACAGTGGCGCGGTCGTGCCGCTCCTAAGGCTTACTGGAGGGCGGCCGCGCTGGTCATGCAGATTGGGTAGAAGCTATTTTATTTTTTAAAAAAAATATGAAATTTTATAGATTAATGATATAATAATTTATAAAGCATGTTAATAAAATTAAAATACTAAATGGACAGTAATGAATTATATTATCAAGATATAATACGTAATTATAATTTGATAAATTATAGTTAAAGTAAATGTTTAATTGAAATTTTAATTTGTTAAATTATAATTTAATTAATATATATGCATAATGTAGGTTGATTAATTTTAATTAAAGTGAACGTTTAATTTAAATTATAATTTAATTAATATAAAATGTAATTATAATTTGATTAATTATATTTAAAGTGAATGTTTAATTTAAAGTATAATTTTTTTAATTATAATTTAATTAATATGAATACGTAATTTAAGTTTGATTAAATTATATGAACATGTAATGTGATTATGTGATGTGATAATAAATTATTAAACTTAATAATTAAGGAGAAATGAGTTAATCCAAATGGGTTAACTAATTATGTGAATTAGTTATGTGATAACTAATTTATATTATTATTGTTAATTATACATATGTAGGATTTGTTAAGGAACGTGATAGAAATTGTAGATTGCGTTTGAGGGCAAGTTTTCTAAACTCGAACTTTACTTGAGCTAATTATTCTATCCTTCCGTTAGTATAATTATGCGAATTATTTGTATTCTCTTTTATTCCATATCAAGAAAATATCTTATTGAAGTTTATTTATGAATTGATGTGATCTTGACTTAATTGTTCAAGTAAGGTCTATTAAGTCTTTCGAATGTTTTAAGTTATTTCTAAAGTATAAGTTATTTCATAATTTTTTATTGATGAATTATTCTAGATTATTGTAAGTCGATTCAACTACTCCTTAGTTGATGGTAGTTGAACTCCAAATTTCCTTTTAAGCTTATCCAAACTAAACTTTCTTTAGTGCGGACTTATTATCAAATACTGAGATGAACAACCCTATTTAATAGAGGATACCATGCGAAAGCGTTAAGATATTTATGCACAATACATGGTACGAAGGGCTGATCCCCTTGAGTACGAGTTAAGAGTCCATATAGTCGAAAAGACTATTAAAGGTTTTAAATAGAAATATTTATAACCTAGGACAAAGTTCAATGTCTGATGACCCTTAGATGATTTCTATATTCGAATTCTAAGTTTGATTAAAGAATTATTATGCAATTCTTTATTAATGATGAAAGAAAAGTTATTCAAATCTTTTGAAGTTATGCAATATATGTCATCACTATTATTGTTATTATTCCAAGTGAGCTTTTGTTTGCCCATTCTTTCAATTAAATAACCATTGCAGCTAAAGTCGAGAATGTTGACGCACCTTCAACAAGTAAAGGAAAAAGCAAGATGAAAAAGTGAAGACTTGTTATGTTTATGTTTATTACAATGTGTAATAGACTTAATTATGTTATGTTTTATTTTTCGCACTTATTCGTTTATGTTAAGGTTAGATAACGCTGGGATATTTGAGCAAAGTTGTAATCCATTTATAAGAAAGATTTTTATTTAATTATATGGTTGTAATTTATTTTACATTCCTTATTATTGGGGAGTAGCTGTATTTTATTTAGATTGTGAGCACCAAATCACGTGGAATTGAAGTACCCGAATTTGGAGGTGTCACAATATTCAAATCAGCTTTGAATAAATAAATCAATTACCGTGATAGACTCCAACCTATTTTGTAAACTCCTTTGGGTTAGCCACCATACAAAGTAACATATTATATCTTAATCAACCCATTATGAAATCAGCCCAAAATCTAATCCATGCAATCTATTAAATAGCCAACATGCATAAACATATTATTTTCATGCACATAATATTATTCTCATGCAAAGTATATTATTTCCATACAAAATTTATTTATTATTTCAATGCAACATAGTAATTCTATACAAAACATAATATCATCATTAAAACATAAACATATAAACCAACATCTAAGACTTCTCAAAATAATTATTCATTGTTTCTCTAATCATTATCTCTTTCATTCTATCATTAATCTAGCACTTCATTAGATAATATTTTAATATCCTTATTATTCTATTAAGGGTTTATACCTCATTATTTTTTTAAGGTATCCTTACTTAATTATTATCTGAGTAATTTCCTAAATTCATAATTAGGGATATTTATATTAATTATTCATGTCTCATTGGTTCACAGTTAAATAATCTTCAGAAGTATTTAATTGTTTATTAATTAAAGTAATTCTCGTCCACAATTAAAATATTTATTAATGTCACTTTAATTGTTCACATTTTATTAATTACACAATTATAAATAATCTTCACTATTACCATATAAATTTTTAAATGGTTTAAGTTTTATTGATTTACAATTGAATAATATCTTAATTATTTATTTGTTTCACAATTAAAACCTTTTTTAATTTTAATTATTTATAATTTATGAAATTTAAAGAAATCCTAAATAAATGAATAATTATCACTTATTTATTTACAATTAAAATTATTTTAATTGTTGAATCTTCTTCAAGTAAAATAAATCTTAAACTTTTAATCACAAATTGTATTTAATTATTTCACAATTAATTTACTTTAATTGTTTAATAAAATCTCTTAATATAAATCTAATTAATTAATATTATTTTTTTTATTTTTCAATCCTGTTTGACTCAACCGGACCCGGCTCAGCACAATCTGACCCGGTTTGACCCTGATCCGGGTCAATTGTGAAAATGGTTTGGCGCTAGCAGCGCCGGGTTTAAGCCTGCAGGCGGCGCGGTAGCTCTTGTAACAAACTAGATTTTTGTATTTTAATTTTAAATATTTATTAAATTAAATAAATATTTTAGTTGATTTATTTATTGATTGAGTTGAATAAATAATTGATGTGATTATGTTGTGGAGGAATATAATTAAATGCAATATATTAATTAAATTGGTATGTAATATTAAATTGATATTTAATAATTTTGTGTTAAAGTTTTAATTTAATTGAGATAATTAAATTAGATGAATTGTCATGTGGTAATTTGGTAATAATTATTTAATGGATAATTATAGTAATGTCTAATTTAATTTAAATAATTAAACTAGAGATGTACAAATTTGTTACACTGAAATTTTGATTAATAAATAGATTATGATTGTGTAGCAATTTAATTTATGTGGCAATTTTATTTAATAAATTGGTGTTAGCTTTAATTTAATTAAATTAGAATATTAGGATTTAATTAAATAAAGTGTGACATTTAAAACTATATAGTAAAGGAGTTATTAAAATAAATTAAAAGGGTTTTAATTTAATTTTACCAAACAAAGCCCTTAGCTTTTAAAAAGTCTATTTTAATTCAGTTTTACCAAACAAGACCTAAGCATTTTAAAATTCTATGTTAAATTAGTTTTTGCCAAACAAGCCTTAATGGTTTTTGATTTTCAAAAACTAGTAACTGATATGTATTAATAAGGATATTATGTTTTATCAATTATTATATTATATTATATATTATATCTATATCAGTTATATGTATATTTTATACTACGTAAGTTAGAACAGAGTTAGAATATCAGAGAAAGCCAGAGAGAAAAGAGAGAAGAAGAGAGAAAAGAGAGAAGAAGAAAGAAAGAAGAAGGAGATTCTCTGTTAGATCAAAAACCCATCATCATCATCATATTCTTCTAAAATCAAAGGTAATTCTAAACATTAAAATTATGAATTTATGTTCTTTCTTGTTCTTCATATTTTTAATTCTCTGTGTTTAAAGTTTTTCATGATAATCATGTAAATATGATTTATATATGTTGAATTGTATATATAAACTATTATATATGATTTGTGTGAGTAATTAAACTGTTTAATTCATGTAAATATGATGAACATGAAAAAATTATGTTCATATCAATTTATAATGAAGTATTTTGAAAAATGGTTTCTTTAATATAAAAATTGATGTTTAATTCATGCTATTTTATGTAAATTGATTATAGATTGTAATAATATGTTAAGAAACAAAAATAACATGATTTGAATTATGTGATTTGGGTTAAGAATAAAGTCACAGTGTTTATTTTTGTCATGAACACTTAACAATGGAGTTTTCTTCAAAATCATGAAATTAAAGGTTTTTAATTATGTGTTGTGATGTTTCTATGTGTTAAAATATGTTAGAAGCATAACGTTATGATTCTGTAAGTTTTATATGTATTATGTGACTAGAAATTTGAGTTTGATCAGAGGAAATAATCCAAATTAGCTTTTTTCTGCACAGTTCGCGAGGCTGTCTGCATTTGATGGTGATGTGGCGCCGCAGCGCCAGTCTTGCGAGTAAACAGGGCGCTGCAGCGCCACAGCAGCACCTAGTGACGTGGCACGGCGCGACAGCGCCAGTCCAATGTGTTAACTGGAGCGCTGCAGTGCCAGGTTCGATTCTGCAGAGCTGATGATGTGGCATGGCGCAGGCAGCGCCGATTCCATGCTATGTCACTCGCGCTGCAGCGCCGAGACAGAGCTGCAGCACCGACTGTAGTTCAGTGTGTGGCGTTGCAGCGCCACCTATGCAGTATAGCCAGAAAATTATATTTAAATGCACAATTCTTTGAGAATGATAATGTAATAAATATAAAAGCATGCTAATAAAATTATATGCTAATTGGACAGTATGAAATCATATTTTAATATTAAATGTATGAGTTTAAATTTGATTGATTATTAAGTTCGATGTGAATGTGTGGTTAATCATGTTATGTAATAACTAATTATTTAAACCTAATAACTAAAGAATGGTGAGTTAGCTTAGATGAGTTAACTAATGATGTGATGTAGCTATATGGTAACTAATTTGTGTTACTATTGTTAATAACGTGTATGTAGGATAAATTGTGGAACGAGTTAATAATTGCTAGCTTACGCACGAGGCAAGTTTCTTCACTCTACTTTCAATTGAGCAAGTTTTCTAATTATATTCGTTAAATTGAGCAAGTTCTTTTAATTTCATATTGGGCAAATGTCTTATTGAGTTTCATTATTGAAAATAATGTAACCTTGACTTATTTGTTCAAGAAAGGTTCTATTATATCTTTCAAATGCTTTAAGTTTATTTCTAAAGCATTACTGTTAAATATGATGTCTATTGTTGTGACTCATAGTTATTTCATAACTCTTTTGTTATCGAACTCTTAATTATTGTAAGTATGATTCAACTAATCCTTAGTTGATGATAGTTGAACTCTAAATTACCCTTTGAGCTTATCCAAACCAAACTTTCTTTGGTGCGGACTCGTTAATTAAAGTTGAGATGAACAACCCTATTAATAGGGGATTATCATGCGAAAGTGTTAAGATATTTGTGCACAATACATGGTACGAATGACTGATCCCCCTAAGTACGAGTTAGAGTCCATATAGTCTAACGACTGTTAATGGTCTAACCCTCAGATGAATTTCTAAATATTGTTTTCCATTCTTCATTATTGATGACAAAAATGTTATTCAATTCAATTGAACTTATCCAGTGATATGTCATCATTATATATTGTTATTTCAAGTGAGCTTTTGTTTTCTCACTCTTGCATATATAACCATTGCAGCTAAAGTTGAAAGGGTTGACGAGCCGTCAACCAGCAAAGGCAAAGGCAACATGAATAAGTAGCAAAGACTTATTCAATTTTATGATGTGATTTTGTAATAAGAGTTTAATTGTTATATGATGTTTTTTTTCGCATTTGATGTTTGTTTAAGGTTAGAAACCTGGGAATGTTTTTACAAGGTTGTAATCCTTTTATAAGGAAGATTTTTATCATTAAGACTGTAATTTGTTTTGCATTCCTTATTTATAGGCAGTTATTTATGTTTTATTTAGATAGTGAACACCAAATCCTGTGGAAATGAAGTACCCAGATTTGGGGGTGTTATAGCGCTGGTCATCCAGAAACTTTACCAAGTAGTGGCGCTGCGGCGCCAAATTTTATACTAAGGATGGTGCGTCAGCGCCAGCCATCCAGTGATTGTTGTTCTTGAAATAGCCATGGCGCGGCGGCGCCGTGTCTAGTTCTTTGGGCCCCGACAGATTCCTTAGGGTTGAAGTTTTTCAATATTTGATTTTTTACCTCTTTTGATTCAATCTTGCATAACATGTTCATTTTACATCCAAATGAGTTGAAACCACTTCCATTATCTTATAAACTTGCATATCTTTAATATGTGATATCTTGAACAATTTTTTAAAATATTTATTTAATTAAATTTATTGCTTTTCCAAGATAGGGTTTATATTTTGACATGCTTTACGAAAAGTCCCGCTATGAGTTTGTTTTATGTCTGATTCCTACGATTCCACTTACATTATGTCCATATTTCATAGAGGTTCAACATAACCTTATTGGGTCATATATATAGCTTACGCATTTTATGACATTTAACTGCACACTTCATGCTTTCAAGTATACTAAGTTAGGTTTCATGCGCACATGCACTTTTCTTGTTCATTTGGTTCTAAAATCATGTAAAAGGCATATATGTCACATAATCTCTTTCACATACTCATCCTTATACCTTCAGATCCACCATGATCACACAACACACAAACCTCCCACAACCAAGCACGCATTTCTACCTAAAATTGTACACTACCTATTTTGACAAAGATAATAACTAGATAGTGAACTTACCTCTTAATGGCTTTCTTTCTCTTAGCTAGGAACTTTGAGTATGCCTCCACCTTGATTCCTTCTTCTAGGGTTTCTCTTGAATCACCAACTCACAAGAATTTCTCTAAGTTCCTTCTTTTCTCTCAATTTCTCTCTAGCTCTCTCTTATTTGCCAATACTTGGGATTTTAGCAAATGAGGAATTGAATTAGGAGAGTGGTATTTATAGAGGAATTATTAACCAACTAGCTAGGATATTAACCATGGATAAAAGTCGAGTTAGTGAAAAGCTTCACCAACTCACACTATTCCTAGTACTAAATCATCATTCCACCCACATAGACTTAACTTGTTAGCCTATTAAGCCACAAAAATTAGCACTTCTAGTCTAGGGGAGGGGGGTGGTCGGTTAAGGGGGTAGTATATATATATATATATATATATATATATAATGTATATTTCTGGTCCTTTCTTAGCCACTATATATATACATATACATACCTATATGTATATATATATATATGTATATATATATATACTCCCACATACAAACATATACTCACACATATATATATACCTTCATAAACATATGTAACCATATCCTATATACCATTTTACATTGGGCTAGTCTCAAGCCAAATGAAGTTGGGCTAGGCACAAATACTAATACACATTGGACTCTAACATTAGTCTACAAATGAAATTCCTTGGGCCACATTTCCAATACTTGCAAGTATATCACATAATTATTATTGGTCTTGAATAAGACTCCTAGTCCAATACCTTATTATTATCATGACCCGACTAATCCAATTAGGAATTTAATTATGCCACACAAGACTTAACACTTAAGCTTATCAAAGCTTATCATCATCATTGCCACATTACTTATTTAATCATTTCACACATGATTCAATTTAAATTGAATTATTAGTCCCATGCCACACACAAACACACACACACACACACACACACACACACACACACACACACACACACATATATATATATATATATATATATATATATACATGCACACAAATAATTGCAATTACCTTTGTTTTATTACTAAAATTATTTATAAAATTCTCGGGTATTACAAAGAAGACCGAGAAAAGACAGCCTTCATCACCCCCTAAGGCATTTTCTGCTATAGAAGATTGACTTTTGGTCTCACTAACGTTGGCGCTACTTATCGGAGGGCTATGATGGTGTTATTCTCATGATATGATGCACAAAGAGATAGAAGTATATGTGGATGATATCATCATAAAGTATAAGGAGGTAGATGACCATTGTACCCATCTTCGAAAGTTGTTTGAGCGGCTTCGTAAATATGATTTAAAGTTAAACCCCGCCAAGTGTGCTTTTGGCGTGAAGTTGGGTAAACTTCTAGGATTCCTTGTAAACAATTGAGGTATTGGATACAACCCAGCCAAGATAAAAGCCATCATTGAGATGCCTGAACCGAGAACTGAGAAAGAAATAAGAGGTTTCCTTGGAAGGATAAACTTTATGTGACGCCCCCAAATCCACGTTCCTTCGAAACCTCAGATCCGGTGCAGTCACGATACTACTATCGCCAAACTATTACATCTTTTATTCATTACTAAAAGAATATAACTTGCCTTATTACAATTTAGAATATAAATTCTATTTATATCCAAGATCTCGTCTTTGCATCATATTCGATGTTACTGAAAGGAAAATTAATTTAAACTTCTCAATCTCTTTAGAATAAAATCTTTTATTGATTTCATAACTTAAATCAATTACATATTCTGGAATCAACTATATAATATGATTCATTTTATTTGAGTTATCGTATAAACGTTTATAACTCAACTTGATATCCTCTATGTATTAACTAATACATCTTTACAGTACGACAGGTTTTAAACAACGTATACAATTATCAAGTACAACTCTTAGACCCTAAACAGGGTTCAAATGATAATCTAAAAAGTATTCTTCGTTGCGATACTATCTATCTTTATCAATCAAGGAGCACGAAATCTTTACCGTGAATCCTTAACCTGCAAAAGTGGTTATTTGCAAGAGTGAGCTCGACAGCTCAGCAATTCTAACAGTTTTCATGCATCACATAGCATACAACATCATACTCGGTTCATGCATTTATAAATAATTTATATTTACTACGCATATTACTTTTCACATAATAAATATATCATCAAAGATCAACTTTCAATCTCATTTATATCTCATATACAGTTCATATATAAGTTCACACTATCACAGCATAATATAATTCAACTAATAGTTATTGAATTCATATATCAATTAGGAACTAAAAGACTTGCCTGATTCGTAGTTTAACAACTACGACTTAACTGCTTAAGATATGTGTGCTTCGTGTAATCTTACACAATTATATAATCATGGATTCATATCCATTAGTCATACATTCATACATTCTCAATATAATAATAAGTATTACATTATTTTCTATCTTGGTTCTTAGAACCTTCGTTTCACTTTCCTATCGTATTCTTAGAATAACTATGTACGTATAAGTATACTTTAACCATATATACTTACTACCATGCTTTGTTTATGCTAAACTTGGTTTTACGATATGTAGTCATGGTATATATATACATGTATGATACATGAGAGAGTCCAAGAGTGCTATTACATATGTTTATAAACATCAAAATCCAAAACTCAAGATAACATGTTAACGTCCACGTTCAAAGCTCGCATTTTCATTAGTGCAGCTCACTAACAAAACCTAACATGTTCATGCTATCTATATGTAGGTTGACATGTCCGATATGCATTTCTAAGTCATCTAAACATGCTCACGAAAATCAAAATGCTTACATGGTATTTACATGTCAAGATCCACCTTCAAAACTTACATTCTCGTTGGAAAAGTTTACTAACGAGATCCGGCATACTCATGTTATATTATGAAACATATATTCGTAAGTTAATACGCTTCTCATGCATTCCTAAATAATATAATCATGCTTGAGAAATCAGAATGTCAACATAGTTCACATATGTCAACACTTTTTGTTTACTTCAAAATTATAAACCTTTACGAATAATGTATGCAATCATGGTAATACATGCTTATATTAGGTCTACATATCCCTGTACACAAGTTATTCATGCTAATATGCCTTGCCTAAGTCATGACATCTGACTATGCTTAACAGATTAACAGAACTCAAAAGGAAACTGGAACAGAGGACCAGCGCAGCTGCGCAGGTATTGGCCTTAAGAGTGGCGCAGCTGCGCCACTCACTGGTCAAACCAGAAATGACATTTCATGCTGCTGGACAACCCGAGGTCATTCACTAGCATTCAGATTACTGATATCCATTACGTACATATGTCTATAGGGTCATTAACTCAAGTTTGAAACCTAGCATGCACATTCAAATCCAATTCAAAGTTACATGGTTTTCATGCCGGACTTTCATATACCTTAAGTAAATCGAGTCCATTGCTTCATGGTCAGTTACTAAAGTCATGTTACCACATCACAAGACCAAACAATGTTAAAGTAGTTATGCTTGTGCGTATACTACATATGTATACATTAATCACATAGTCCATGCCTTAGAAATTTATTTCTTGAATACGTGTGCATAGGTGGTATTCACATTTCAACCAAATGATGCTTATATCGACATGTCTATAGGCATAATAAAATCCTAATATACATGCTTTCATGATCATAATGTAACTCACACGGTGTTTGATGCTATTACCCTTCACATTCTAAGTTTTCATAAAAATTTCACTAAGTCAACAAAGGTAACTTAGTATATGCAAAGTACCTCGTAGCCATAACTCTCATATATTAGAACACATATATAAGTCACATACACGTAGTCCAATGGTCAGAATCTAAAAGACATAAGTCTTGGTCAAGTTTGCTTTAAAAAGTTCTTAAGTTTCTCTTTGAAATCGTTTGAATCTTGCAATCACGTATGCTAGTTTATTCAACACTTTAAACGTAAATTTCATGTCAATATAGACTATATGATCATGTTTACAAAAATTAGAATGCTCACATGAAATGTTTGTGATGAAGTTTACTTTAATCATTTCTAAGTTCACTTCTAACTAGAAAGCTTTTTATCAAAAGTGTATGCTATTATGGCCATAAACATTCATGTTGTATCAAGGGACATGTTTATAGGAGTTATACCAGTTTTCATGCTTGTCTTAAATAATATCAACAAGTTATCACATAGCAGGCTGCTGCAGAAAACAGAAAACAAAACTGGTTCCAGGACCCTGCGTAGCTGCGTCGGTGTCCGGCCAGTTCAGGAATTGTTCTGCTTCGGCAGAAACCAGCCCAAATCACAAATTTTCTCAACGAAATCCATTACAGTCATGTTATAAAATAATCCTAACATGTTTATAGCCTTACATAACACTTAACAAACATATCTTAACTCAACAATTAATCTATCCATGCTCAATTCAAGAAGCAAAACTTGGATTTCCACATAAAAGAAGAACATGAGTATAAAGGATTATACCTTTGCAAAAAAATGTAAATTGAACTTGCTAATGTTACTATAGAAATCCTCCCTCAACTGTAAACCATTTTGCTAGCAATATACTCTCAATTCACACTTAACATAATTCTCAGCAATGAAAACATGAAGGATAAGAGCTCCATTTATAGACCAATTGATACACAGACAATGCTCTTACCTTCCAAACCAAACCAAAGGATTTCAAGATTGCACAATGGTTAAGGGAGAGTGGTTGAGAGTTGTTGGAACTCATCATGAATTCATCACCATTGCTCATCATTGGCTATAGAATGCTGAGTTTGAGAGCAATAGGGAGTAGACTAGTAATTTAGTTATTCACGTGAGAAGGAATTGTGCCTCTCATTATGGGACAAGGCTTAATAAACTCAGCAATGTATTCCTTTGTGCAACATACATATGTATATTACATATATTCCTACATCAATGTATAATTATTCACTTAAATTAATACCTCCATATACACAATATATATACTATAATGTATGTTCACATAGTATATTTTTAAGTCATAATGTCCCTTCTAAATACAATGTAACAAATAGGTATATACACCAACATATAATCTATTTACTTTTCATTCTACCGGCTATAATTCTTTCGGGTACCATCACATGGTATTGTCTCTTAAATTTTATTAATTCAACAAGTGTTTACAATACATCTATGATATATTATTGTACACTCATATACACATTGTCACATACATTTCATGTACCTCTTACAACTCAATAAACTGTACTACATAGTTTATATTCATATATAACATAGTTGCACTACACTTCAAACTTCATATAATATATAGTTAGTTACTATACGCTATACATTTTATTCGCATGCTTGCATATAGAAGTAAATAATTTACTTATCTCATCAATTAATTAATAATATTAATCCATTTCTCATTAATCGATGGAATTATAATTTCCACACTAATTGATTAACACTTTATATGATTTATTATCACGTTAAATAAATATAAATCTTATTATATTTATAAATTATTTACTCGTTAATCAACATATTATCAAATAATTACTTGATAATAGTATATTTCTCATAATAATAATTAATATAATAAGGCAATATATCGCATTCCCTATTAATACAATTCCAATTATATCTACAATCAATTTTCTTATTATTATACTATCACTAGTTATAATAATAAATTAACATATTATTATAATAACAATTAATATAGATTAATTATTTAATTAATAATTCTTCCATCCTCGAATTAATCAATTCATTACCGAATCTATTATCGTGCCACACAAGGCATATCTCACAAGCTTACACTAAGCTTATTCTCATTCTCGACACTTATTTATTTCCACCACATTACTCACCCACCACATGTTCAATATACTTAGGACTATTAAGCCACAAGGTTCACATATAAATATTATAAATAGAATATTCAAATATTATTTATAACACTTACGGTACTATAGCAACTCAAGTTATTAAAATAACTTAGTTTTCTTTTATAAATTAAACTCCTTTTGAAAATACATTAGAAATTATGTATTTAGCCATAACATAAAATATTATGTTTTCACCAAAAAAGGATATTCTTTATTAGAAAATAATTTACTTATTGTCTCAAGATATTATTCTTAATATAATATCTATTAAAAGTATGTACGGCACATGTACATATATTATTTATAGAAAATAGATAACAAGTTTATTTTTTATTATAATAATTTGTTTCCATCAATTTATTTACATATAGCAAATATGTTTTAATATATTTACCATATTAATTAATCATACCTATTACCTCATACAAAAACATATAAGGTAATATTATTATTCAAAAATAACATTTCCTCCTTTATTAAAATAATTCAATATTAGAATTTATTTTAATATCCTTTATTAGAAATATATAATAATTATTTCTCTTTTTTTTCTATAAATTGTTCCCCAAAATAATTTCTTCAAATATTAAATATTTATTTAAAGATATAATGATTTCCATCATCTTTTAATAACGTATATATATATTT
Source organism: Panax stipuleanatus (assembly GCA_020205555.1). Classification (NCBI taxonomy): domain Eukaryota; kingdom Viridiplantae; phylum Streptophyta; class Magnoliopsida; order Apiales; family Araliaceae; genus Panax; species Panax stipuleanatus. The sequence goes on from CM035122.1 coordinate 58,420,513, forward strand.
AACGTTATTCGCACATTAGACTTTCTCACATATTACCACTCTAAGTAATATATATAAAAAGTATCAACTATAATTACATAATCAACACACATATTAATTCACTCCTTTACTTAAGTAAATTAAACATTGTACTATATCATCATAGTTAATTAAGGTTCAATACTCTCATTATATTATTCCATAATATAACTCCCAACTTAAATTAACTAATATTTATTCTTATTAGTTAATTTCTTAACTAACTCATGCTTCACTATCCAAACCTATTCACGGATAGCTTAAGTGCTATTAATAACCTATATTATAAACATACTAGTTATTAATACACATACACAAGAATATGGTGATTATACATTAAGGATATTTAGTGTCACCAACTTACTATGATAAAATAATTCTATAAATTATATAGATAGAAATTTTATCCACTTCTTTTATCTCAACTGAATCGTCTCTACGATAATTAACTATATATATTAATAATATATTTATTAATCACAAAAATCACTTATTACATAGTTCATATAACCATATGTAACAAAATACCACATACCTCATATCACATATATATATTTTTATTCGAACCCATCTTACAGTTTAAGAATTTTATTTATTAAATCCTTATTTAATAATTTCTGAAAATCCGGGTTCTTACACTTTATCAGCCGATTCATCTCGCAAATGACAGCCACATGTGAACCCATTTTCAAGTTGTTGAGAAAGAACTCCTCCGGGAAATGGAACGAAGACTGTTGGAAAGCTTTTCACATCATCTAGAAGAGGTTGATTGAAGCACCCATTCTGCTACCCCAAGGGAAGGAGTCCCATTGTTCATATACATATCAGTTAACTCCAACGACATGGGCTGTTTACTGGGGTAGAAGGATGATATGGGCAAGGAAAGTGCCATTTATTACCTCAGCAAGCGATTCAGTAGTGGAGAACAGAAATACACACTGATAGAAATTACCTGTTGCGCATTGGCTTGGGCCGATATGAGGTTACAACATTACCTACATGGCCATACCATCCATCTCATATCCCTCATAGATCCTTTGAGGTATATTTTTAGCAAACCAATGTTGAACTGTCGATTATCCAAATGGCAGCTAATCCTTCAATAGTTCAACATCGTCTGTGTGACCCAAAAGTCCATCAAGGGACATGGAATCACAGACCATCTATCGGCAGCACCGACAGGAGGTTATGAGCATCTTGAGACATACTTCCCTGAAGATGAGGTGATGGCAATCCAGCAAGCCCATAAGGAAGACATGGGACAATTCTGGAATTTGTACTTTGACGGCGCCGCCTACGTAGAAGGAGCCGGGGCAGGGGCAGTTCTTGTGTCTATCATTTGGGAGCAGTACCCCGTGGTGAATAAGCTAATATTTTGCATCTCCAACAACATGGCAGAATATGAAGGATGCCTCCTGGGGTTAAAATTGGCTCAATCCATGAGTGTCAAAAGATTGGCAGTATTCGGAGATTCGGAGCTAGTCGTCAAGCAATCCACAGGGGCCTACAGTACAAAGGAATTACATCTATTGCCATACCACCGTTATATTGCCAAATTGGTAGGAGAGTTTGAAGATATCGCCTTTATGCATATCCCTTGGAATAGGAATGACTTCGCAGATGCATTGGCCACATTAGCCTCATTGATCAATATATCGTAGAGAAAAGGCCTGACTGCTATCACCTTCACGGCGCAAGATGCACCAACTTATGGGAACATCATTGGGGAAATATCCAATGAATTATCTGCTAGAGGACTACCTTGGTATCAAGATATTAATGAATATTTACGAGATGGATATGTCCCCGAGGGAATGACCCAAGCTGAAAAGAAGCGAATACGGAGGATAGCAATGAAGTTCTACCTAATTGGAGATGCGCTCTACAAGAGAGATCTGGGCGTAGGCCTTCTAAGGTGCCTTGACAAGGATCAAGCTCAAAGAATTATGGATGAAGTACACGGTGGAGTATGTGGATCACATATGAGTGGGCCCCTGATAGTAGTGTGCTTACAAGCCAATCATGTATGATGATAAAGCACATACTTTGTAAACAATCTTATTTATTTATTAATAAAATATTTATATATTAAAGGCATTTAATTATCTACATGGTGCTGTTTTTATAATATGTAAATAACCCATAGTTTTAAGCAATGCTTTTAGAATCATGATGATGATCATGCTAATGAGATCTAAATTCTTAGAAAGCTCTAAAACTAAAATAGTTCCCAATCGTGGGATTATTAAAAAGGGGATTAGTAAATTCGGATAGATTGGTACATATGTTGCTTGCTCATTGGATGAGGATGATTGATCTCATGATCATTTGTGTGGAGACACTAAAGCAAGTATGTAGGTGCTTATTGGAGAAAAAGATCACTGAACGTGACTCGCTATGAAATACCTAATGGAGTTTTACTCGCCTGTCAATAGGAATTCCTAATGTGAAAGTAGTACAAGTGATCCTTGGACTTGAGATCATCATAGTATCTTGTATGTAACAAATTATACTTTGATTTATTCCTTAAGACCTTTTAAGGCATATATAGGGTATGCTTGGGTATAATGAGTTACATATGGAGATAATAAATGATCAATAAAGAATCTACCACCTCTAGTAAAAGAGGAGATATGTCCTATGTGATTCGTTAAATGACAACCCAGGAATCCTTGGCCAAGGTGGAATGAAATTAGAAAGAGGTTTCTAATTTGCATTAATCGGAGTTGTGCATTTTCTAATCGAAATACATATAATTAAATAAAATAAGACTTAACAGTAAATTCATGTCTTATATTTAATTGGGACATTGTATGGTGGAAGGATTGAATTGTATGGTAACTATTTACTCACAGGTTCTTTTATGATTAATGTTGAAATCTATATTATCTGGAAAGTCGTTGATCGCTAGGGAGGCGTATCCCTATTGTAGAATAAATATTATTTATTTAAATAGATTATTAGTTTAATTAATTTATTTAAATAAGATTAGAATTGTTCTAATTGATTTATTCACAACCGGTTTAATATAGAGAACCTAAAGGGTCACACCATAATAGGAAGAATAATTATTTAAGAAGGTAATGGCATAATCGTAATAATATATTAAGTGTAATTAATTTAATCTATGGTGATAGAATAAATTAAATAGCTTAATATTTATTATTTAATATTTTAAAAATATTAAATATAAATTAATAAGAGGAGTCTTATTAATATTATTACAATTATTATTATTTTAATTTCTAAAGGAGTTTAGTAATTAATTTAATATTTAGTACTGTCATTTATTCCTAATAAGATTAGGAGACAAATTAATTAAATAAATTTAATTAATTATTCCCAATGTGGTGGGAAGCCTAAATTAATTAAAGGAGTTTAATTAATTAAAAGAAATCCCATGTCTAATAGGATTAGAAGGGTTGACCAATATCTATATAAGATGAGTCTTATAATAGATATCAGTTGATGCAATTCCAATTGTTGGAGAGTACTCCTTTTTTTTATAGATGATAGAAAACTAAGGTTTAGCCAAACACCCTCCTTCTTGATAATTCTTCTTCCTTGGTGGATCACCTCTAGAGGCCAAACACTTGGGTGGCTAACGTTGATCAAAGAAAGGAATCTAACCCTGAAAATTCAAGGAGATCACGAAGAATAAGGAGTTGAACTAGTACCTGTGGAAGCTTCGTTCTACAAGGGTATGATTCCATAACTTCTTATTTATCGTTTTAAATTAATAATTTACATAAAGGATGATCCGGGTAATGGTTTTGTAGAAATTTTTTTAAACTCTGATATACCATGCTTCCGCTAATTTTTGCAATTTGATTGCGTCACGATTTCGTACAAACCCAACAGTGGTATCAGAGCCAAACCTTTATGCAATTATTAATTTATTTTTGATTTCATATACATATGGATATGTATTTAAAATAATTTATTGGGCATAATTTTATTGTATAAAATTATTTTTTTTAAGAAAAAAAAATAACGTTTTTTTTTGGGACGAATCACAATTTTTTTTTGGGGTGCTAATCTTGAATTCTGCAAAGAAAAGTTGTTGTCTCTTTCTTACTCCAAAAAGAAGGTGACCTATCAGGAAATGACTCTTTTAATAAACCTGCAGGACTCTTTTAATAAAAGAAGGTGACTTCTTTTTAAAAAATAAATGTGAATTTATATTATATATATATATATATATATATATATAACCTAATTCGTTATATAAATATATATAATATATACGGTAATATCAAATATATATATATATATATATATATATATGATATATTTATATATTATATTCTAAATAATTTTATAATTAAAATAAAGAGTTTATTTTAATCTTGAAATTGGATTTCATGCAATTTAAAATTGCCCATTAAATGATACTCATATATATATGGAATATTTTAATTCATGAGATAAATATTTATTTATTGATATATATGGTGATATGTATGATAATAAATAGAGATTGATTATGGACTATTTGACCAATGTGATTGGATTTTATTTTAGTTGAATGCTTGAATGAATGGGTTTTATTAAATGGGGTATGTGTACCTCGTCTTCTCAAATTTTTTTTTCTTGATCGTTAAAATTCTATCTCCCTCCTATGTACTTCCCCTTGACTGCTGATCAAGGTTTCTATTTAAATTAAATAGTTTAATGTACTAGAAATAGTTAGAATTATCTTTAAAAAATTGGAGACCAAGGAGCAAGGAGCGCGTGAAGACCCGTTTGTATGGAGCCCGGGTTTAAATGTAATAGTTATATTTAAATTTAAATTCTTGCACTCCTAGGTTTGACCTTTTGGTTCACTTGGTGGCTCTAGTGAACCAAACTAGAATAAAAGTCCATAATCAATCCGGGTAGAATATAATATTCTATATTGCATGCTAAATATTATATATATTATATTTTATGCAAACATGCTTCGCATGTTTAATAAAATGACGCGTATTTTATATATATATGTGCATGCGCGCTAAACAAGATGAGACAAATAATAACAAACCCCTCAAAGAAATAATATTAAGTCCGAAGCGTTCAAATGATATTTGGAATATCGAACGTCGCCTTCTAGCATGATAAATTAATAGAGTATTAAATATTTAATATGAGCTTGTTGTGCTATCCACAAGGCGAGTATTGCGTATTTAAGATGTTAATTAATCACATTTGATGCTTATCAAGAAAATTGAACGATCTAGTCTTGTTATGCTATCCACAAGGACTAACATTTTTCTTTTTTGAATTTACAGAAGTGCTAGGCTGGACTTAACTTAAATTATTTTAGTTCGGATGTGCACACACTTGACTATTATGATTTAAGAGGCAAAATAAAAGGAGTTATATAGTGATGTAATTGACAAGAGTTGTCTACCTATTTATTTGTATATCGCTTGTTGTGCTATCCACAAGATTATATACATTTGAAATGGGATCCTTATTCTCACTAGCAAATCTTTAATTAGATGTTGCAGAACTATATAAGTGAGGGTAATATAGTTTGATAAAAATAGTGGGAGATACCAATTTAAAATAAAGACCTAAATTTATTTTGGTATGCAAAATTATAAAATGAATGTTTGCTAAAATGTTATTTTTCACATGCAGAATTTTAAAAATGTCAAAATCACTAATTTCACTGCGAAGCATACTTGATGCTAATAAGCTTACCGGGCCGAATTATACGGGCTGGCTAAGAAATCTGAGAATAGTTCTCACTGCTGAAAAGATTTTTTATATCCTAAACTCACATGTCCCTAGAACTGTTCCAGAAACAGCCTCTGAGGAAGAGATTGCCACCATTGTAAAGTGGCTAGATGATGCATCTGTGGCTCAATACATCATGCTCGCATCCAATGAATAACGAGCTTCAGCGTCAGCACGAAAACATGGATGCTCCTACTATATTGATTCACCTCAAGGAGTTGTATAGTGAACAAAGTAGGACTGCTAGATATGAGATATCTAAGGAGCTCTTCCGATCTCGGATGACCAAGGGCAAAGTGAACATAAAAGAATAAAAAAATCTGATCCAGCTAGCAAAGGAATGTGCTTCCATTGCAACGAGCTGGGTCATTAGAAGAGGAACTGCAAGAAGTTTCTGGCAAAGAAGAAGCTTGGAGAAGCTTCGACTTCCAATCAAGGTTTGTTCATGATTGAAATTAATTTTTCAAAAAGTCAAAATTCTACTTGGGTATTGGATACCGGCTGTGGTTCTCACATATGTAATAATGTGAAGGGACTGGTCAGAAATAAAAAGCTGAGCAATGATGAGGTCATCCTACGAGTGGGGAATGGAGCAAAGGTTGCTGCATTAGCTGTAGGGACTTATTATTTAGTAATGCCTTCGGGCAAGTCCATTTATCTTAATAATTGTTATTATGTTCCGAATATTATTAAAAACATTATTTCAATTTCTATATTGGATATGGAAGGATTTAACGTTGTTATAAAGAACAATAGTTGTTCTATTTATAAAGACGATGTTTTATATGGTATTGGAAATTTGAGAAATGGACTTTATACACTTGACTTACAAGAAAATATTTTTCAAATTGAACAAACTAAGAAAAGGAGAAAGAGTTACAGAGTTGTTGACATTGATTCACACAGACGTTTGTGGACCTATGACAACAAATGCACAGGGTGGGTATTCTTATTTTATTACTTTCACTGATGATCACTCACGATTTAGATATGTGTATTTAATGAAATACAAGTCATAATCATTTGAAAAGTTCAAAGAGTTTAGAAGTGAAGTAGAGAAACAAACGGGTAAGAGTATAAAGATACTTCGATCAGATCGAGGTGGAGAATACTTAAGTGGTGAGTTTCTCAATTGTCTCAAAGAAAATGGTATAATCTCACAATGGACTCCTCCAGGTACACCACAGTTAAATGGAGTATCTGAAAGGAGAAATCGAACACTGTTGGACATGGTTCGATCTATGATGAGTTTTACCGACCTTCCAATTTCCTTCTGGGGATATGCCCTAGAAACGGCTGCATACCTACTTAACAAGGTACCTACCAAATCCGCCCCAAATACTCCATATGATACGTGGAAGGGGAGGAAACCAAATCTTAAGCATGTTAAGACTTGGGGTTGTCCAGCTTATGTCAAAAAGTTTGAAAATGATGAGCTACAGACTAAATCCGGTAAGTGTAGATCTGTGGGATACCCTAAAGAAACTTTAGGATATTATTTATATCATCCAACTGATCAAAAGGTGTTTGTTGCGAAACATGCAGCCTTTTTGGAAAAGGAGTTTATCCATGAAGGGGTCAGTGGGAGTAAGATATATCTTGAAGAAGTTCAAGAACCACAAATTACCACAGATCAAAGTCAGGTACCTGACAAAGTAGAAGAACCTACTATACCACACCCTGTTCGTAAATCTGGAAGAGTACCGAAGATACCTGAGAGGTATGGATTCGTTATAGAGGATGACGATGAGGTACACATCATGAATGATGATGATCCATTGAATTACGAACAGGCTATGAGTATTAAAGACTCAGGAAAATGGCTTGAAGCCATGAAATTCGAAATGGACTCCATGTATGAAAACAAAGTATGGACTTTGGTTTCACCACCTGAAGGCATTAAGCCTATTGGGTGTAAATGGGTCTTTAAAAGAAAGATTGGAGCGGACGGTAAGGTAGAGACCTATAAGGCCCGACTGGTTGTAAAAGGTTTCAAACAAAGACAAGGAGTTGACTATGATGAAACCTTTTCACCAGTAGCTATGCTCAAGTTCATTCGGATTTTGCTTGCGCTTACAGCTTATAACGACTATGAGATCTGGCAGATGGACGTGAAAACGGCCTTCCTCAATGGGAAACTTGAGGAGGATGTGTATATGACACAGCCAGAGGGATTTGTTTCAAAGGTTGGAATAAATCAAGTCTGTAAGCTGCAACGATCCATTTATGGATTGAAGCAAGCTTCTCATAGATGGAACATTCATTTTGATGAGACAATCAAAAAGTTTGATTTTGTCAAAAACGACGATGAACCATGTGTGTACAAGAAGGTTAGTGGGAGCGCAGTTTCATTCCTTGTATTATATGTTGATGATATATTACTGATAGGGAATGACATTCCTATGCTACAATCGATTAAAATCTGGTTATCTAAACACTTCTCCATGAAGGACTTGGGAGAAGCATCCTATATTTTGGGGATAAAGATCTATAGAGATAGATCTAAAAGGATGCTTGGTTTATCCCAAGGACGTACATTGATGCGATGCTAAAGAGGTTTAGCATGGAAGATTCCAAAAGAGGTCTCATGTTGATGAGCCATGGAATACATCTCTCTAAGAAACAGGCCCCAAAGACACCTGAGGAGAGAGACCGTATGAGTAAGATCCCTTATGCTTTTGCAATAGGATCTATCATGTACGGTATGATATGTACTAGACCGGGTGTTGCTCATGCACTTAGTGTAACGAGCAGATACCAATCAAATCCTGGAGAAGAGCACTGGAAGGCAGTGAAGAATATCCTAAAGTACTTAAGAAGGACTAAAGATATTTTTCTTGTCTACGGTGGGTCTGAATTAAAACTCGAGGGATTCACAGACTCAAGTTTTCAAACAGACCAAGATGACAGTAAATCTATTTCGGGGTATGTGTTTACCTTGAACCGAGGCGCAGTGAGTTGGAAGAGTTCCAAGCAGCAAACAGTTGCTGATTCAGTGACAGAGGCAGAGTATATAGCTGCAAGTGAAGCTGCAAAGGAAGCTGTTTGGATGAAGAAGTTCATAACTGAACTTGGTGTGGTTCCTAGCATTGGAGAAGCAGTTCCCGTTTACTATGACAACACAGGAGCAGTTGCACAGGGTAAGGAACCCAGGTCTCATCAGAAATCTAAACACGTGTTGCGGCGATTTCACTTGATCAGGGAGATCATTGAAAGAGGAGACGTCACCTTGGAGCGTGTAGACTCTCAAGACAACATTGCAGATCCATTTACTAAAGCTTTAACACAACAACAGTTTGATCATCACTTAGAGAAGATGGGTATGAGATACCATGGCGATTGTCTTTAGTGCAAGTGGGAGATTGATAGTAGTGTGCATACAAGCCAATCATGTATGATGTTAAAGCACATACTTTGTAAACAATCTTATTTATTTATTAATAAAATATTTATTTATTAAAGGCATTTAATTATCTACATGGTGCTGTTTTTATAATATGTAAATAATCCATAGTTTTAAGCAATGCTTTTAGAATCATGATGATGATCATGCTAATGAGATCTAAATTCTTAGAAAGCTCTAAAACTAAAATAGTTCCCAATCGTGGGATTACTAAAAAGAGAATTAGTAAATTCGGATAGATTGGTACATATGTTGCTTGCTCATTGGATGAGGATGATTGATCTCATGATCATTTGTATGGAGACACTAAAGCAAGTATGTAGGTGCTTATTGGAGAATAAGTTCGCTGAACGTGACTCGCTATAGGAATACCTAATGGAGTTTTACTCGTCTGTCAATAGGAATTCCTAATGTGACAGTAGTACAAGTGATCCTTGGACTTGAGATCATCATAGTATCTTGTATGTAACAAATTATACTTTGACTTATTCCTTAAGACCTTTTAAGGCATATATAGGGTATGCTTGGGTATAATGAGTTACATATGGAGATAATGAATTATCAATAAAGAATCTACCACCTCTAGTAAAAGAGGAGATATGTCCTATGTGATTCGTTAAATGACAACCCAAGAATCCTTGGCCAAGGTGGAATGAAATTAGAAAGAGGTTTCTAATTTGCATTAATCGGAGTTGTGCATTTTCTAATCGAAATACATATAATTAAATAAAATAAGACTTGACAGTAAATTCATGTCTTATATTTAATTGGGACATTGTATGGTGGAAGAATTGAATTGTATGGTAACTATTTACTCACAGGTTCTTTTATGATTAATGTTAAAATCTATATTATCTGAAAAGTCGTTGATCGCTAGGGAGGCTTATCCCTATTATAGAATAAATATTATTTATTTAAATAGATTATTAGTTTAATTAATTTATTTAAATAAGATTAGAATTGTTCTAATTGATTTATTCACAACCGGTTTAATATAGAGAACCTAAAGGGTCACACCATAAAAGGAAGAATAATTATTTAAGAAGGTAATGACATAATCGTAATAATGTATTAAGTGTAATTAATTTAATCTATGGTGATAGAATAAATTAAATAGCTTAATGTTTATTATTTAATATTTTAGAAATATTAAATATAAATTAATAAGAGGAGTCTTATTAATATTATTAAAATTAAAATTATTTTAATTTCTAAAGGAGTTTAGTAATTAATTTAATATTTAGTACTCTCATTTATTCCTAATAAGATTAGGAGACAAATTAATTAAATGAATTTAATTAATTATTCCCAATGTGGTGGGAAGCCTAAATTAATTAAAGGAGTTTAATTAATTAAAAGAAATCCCATGTCTAATAGGATTAGAAGGGTTGACCAATATCTATATAAGAGGAGTCTTATAATAGATATCAGTTGATGCAATTCCAATTGTTGGAGAGTACTCCTTTTCTATAGAGGATAGAAAACTAAGATTTAGCCAAACACCCTCCTTCTTGATAATTCGTCTTCCTTGGTGGATCACCTCTAGAGGCCAAACACTTGGGTGGCTAACGTTGATCAATGGAATGGAATCTAACCCGGAAATTCAAGGAGATGACGAAGAACAAGGAGTTGAACTAGTACATGTGGAAGCTTCGTTCTACAAGGGTATGATTCCATAACTTCTTATTTATCGTTTTAAATTAATAATTTGCATAAAGGATGATCTGGGTAATGGTTTTGTAAAAAAAAATTTAAACTCTGATATACCATGCTTCCGCTAATTTTTGTAATTTGATTGCGTCACGATTTCGTACAAACCCAACAGCCCCTACTTGCTAAGAAGATATTAATGACAAGTCATTACTGGCTGTCCCTTAAAGCTGATTATGATGATCACTTTAGGCGCTGCTATCAATGTCAAATCAATGCTAACGTGATCTATGCATCGCCTAACCAGCTCCATTGCATGACGTCGCCATGGCCGCTTTCCATGTGGGGAATGGACGTGATCGGACCCTGTGACAACCCGAATTTTCAAGAATTTATAAATCAGAATTTAATAAATAAAGTTCTTATTTTAAGACGTACGAGTATGTGTATATGTGTTATATTTCGAAATGTGCAATTTGGTATGAAGAGAATTATATTCATGTATTGGATTAATTTAATTAAGTGCAATATGATTAATTAAATCGACGTGTAAGTAATTGTGTAGTAAAATTCTAATTTAATTGAGAATAATTAAATTAGATGAATATTATATGCTAAGTGTTTATAAAGATTTACTAATTTGTTACATGAATTATGATTAATAAGTAAATTACAATTGTGTAACAATTTAGTGTTATGTGGCTATTTTAATTAATTAATTAATGTTAGCTTGTATTTAATTAAATTAGAATGATAGGATTTAAATAAATAGAGTGTAACATTTAAGCTATGTGATTAAAAGAGTTATTAAAATAAAATAAAAGAGTTTTAATTATGTTTTGCCAAACAAGGCCCTTAAGTCTGTTTTAAAGAGTTTTTACCAAACATAGCCTTAACTACTAAAAATCTATTTTTAAATAAATAATGAGTTTTACCAAACAAGCCTTAGTGGCTTTTGATTTTCAAAAAATAAGTAACTGATATATATTAAGTAGTGATATAATGTATATGTCAGTTACATTGTTATGTAATAATACGTATAATATATCTATAGTCAGTTATGTTATACTACGTTAGAAAACAAAACTAGTCTGTGTTAGAAAAAAAAAAGAACAGAGTAAACTAGAGAGAAAAGAGAGAATAAGAAGAGAGAAAGAAAGAAAACGAGGAGGGAGTTTTGAGAAATCAAAACTAGATGCCTACCATCATCATCATCATATGAATCATCATCTTCTTCTAAGCAAAAGGGTATAATCTAATTTTAATTGTTGTTCTTCATTGTTTTTATTCTCTGTAAATTGGTTTTTATGATAAACTATAAAATGATGATCAATATGTGTTAGATTATGTATATAAACGATTATATATGAGTTATATGATAGTTTATGTTGTTCAATTCATGTAAATATGATGAACATAAAGAAATCATATTCATAGCCATTTACAGTGAACTAGCTTGAAAAATAGTTTCTTAAATATTAAAATTTGTGTTTGATTGTGATATGTTATGTAAATTGATCATAGAGTATAATAATATATCAAGAAAAAAAATTAACATGCTTTGAATCATGTGATTTGGGTTAAAAAGGAATTCACAATGTTAACTTTCTTCAAGAAAGTTTATCAATGGTGTTTTCTTCAAAATTATGAAAATTAGAGTTTTGATTATGTGTTGTGGTGTTTACGTATGTTAAAATCATGTTAGAAGTTTAAGATTTTGTTTTCATAAAGTTTTATATGCATTATGTTAGTTAAAATCGGACTTTGGTGCGAAGAAATAAGCTAAATTGGCTTATTTCTCTGCACAGTTCGCGAGCCGGGGAACCCACCAGCAGGGCCCCCCACCCCAGCGGGGCTACATTGTGTCTGGAGTGGTTTAAGTGTTGTAATGCAAAACTATTTTGACCTCTTATAGTAAAACAAGCATAACTTCTTCATACGAACTCGGTTTAAGGCGGTTCAGGATGATTCGGAAAGATAACGAGTAGACCTACAACTTTTATTCTTTAAGTTTTTCGATTTGAAGTCATTAGAAGTGGTCAAAATGGCCATATTTGTCACTAATGTGTATTCGGAGGCAATCGAAAGGCGTCAGACATGCACATATGCAAGTATAGTGCTGTCGACGATAAAAGATGTTCTTCTAAGTTATAAAACATGATTATTATGAAATATAATGATGTTTAACATTAATCAATGATGTAATGACAATTATGTCGGCTTAAACAAACATTAAGAGTCTATTAAAAGAGAAGTATAAAGAAATATGAAACGAAGGTTAACATGCTTAATGTTAACAAACATTATACATCTAATGTGATGTAAAGACGAGGTTTAAGACTTAAATAAATGTTAAGTGTATTAAAAGAGAACGTAAGGAGAAGTAAAAAGGGAAGTTTAACGTAAAATAAATCGAATAAGCGATGAGGAGCCCTAATAGGACTTAACCACATAAATGGAACATTGTGTATCAAACCTAAATAAGATGATAGTAGATCGTAAAGTAGAGTTACTTAAACGATTACTAAGCTTTGCTATGTGACTAATAAATGATGTGCATGATTATATATTATGTAGGATATGTAAGGTGCAAATAGCTATAAGCTATTTTTCGGTAATTGGTAATCTACAATCAAGGCAAATCTTTCAGTTCCTATTTGCTTTATGAATTTGGTAACTGATTGTAGTAATTTAGACTGTTGAATGAATGTGAAATTATAATTGATGCTTTATACTGTGAAAGTCAATTTATGACTAAACTGATTGGGTTATGGAACTCAATCTTTAATTGAGATGTGAAAATACAGCATGTATGATATGTTTAGTTAAACAATTATGATGTATGAACTGAGAATGATATTATGTGCTATGTGATGCAAGAAAACTGTTAAATCTTGCTGAGCTATCAAGCTCAATCTTGCAAATAATCATTTTTGCAGGTTAAGGATTCAAGGTAAGGCTATGTGCTACTTGAATGACATGGATCAGATTTAATGCATGAAGATTAAATATTTTAGCCAAAGTTATTATTCTTATAAACTATGTTTAAGGTTCTGGAAGTGTACTTAAGGGTTTATGATGTTTATTTTATGTTGAGTTGTAAAGTTTGAGTTATCCGAAGTATAAAGGATATTGAATTGGGATGTAAAATTTTATATAATAACTTTGATGTAACGATTCATGAAATACATTTGAATCAAAGATATGTAATCGTAAAGGTTGTGATTCAGGGAAATATAGAAAGAAAGATATAAATGTTTTAATTATTCCGCATTTTTATTAAAGTTTAATACCGATTAATGATGTAAAGTTAAAAGTTTGATGTATTATTAACGACCAAGGTCGACGGTTGTATTGTATGAATTTTGGGGTCGTTACAGACCCGTTGAGCCTAAAGCCAGTAACTGTCACAGATTCATTTTCACCATGATTAAATACTTTACCTAGTGGGTGGAAGCAGCCTCTTTCCCCAAAGTTACCAAGGAGGTCATTGTTGGTTTCATCAGAAACAACGTCATCTATCGATACGGACAACCTGAGGTTATCGTGTCAGAAAACGCCAAGAATCTAAATAATGAGATGATGAGAGAACTGTGTAGTAAGTTCAATATCAAGCACCTCAACTCTATTATTTATCTCCTAAAGATGAATGATGTGACACCCCCAAATCCGGGTACTTCAATTTTCATAGAATTTGGTGCTCACTATACAAATATCACATATCTATCTACCCATAATAAAAGAAACTCATGACATAAATAGAAATCCTCTCCTTAAGGGGATACATCATCTGAATAATAAATAAATCCCAGGTTGAACTAACTTTAAACATCAGTGCGGAAACATAAACAAATAAATAAGTCTTAACAACATCATAGTCTTTAAACATAATAATCTCAAATAAAATAACAAGTCTTCATCACTTGTTAACCTTTCCCTTGTCCTTGCTAGTTGAAGGCTCGTCGGTCCTTTCAATCTTAATTGCAATGTTATTATGCAAGAGTGAGCACGATTGTCCACAAGTATAACAATATAATAGTAATAATAACATGTGAGAAATCAAAGGGTTCTGAATAATAGAAAGCTCGGCTTTTGAATCAAGAATGAATAACAAGAATCAAAAGTAGATCTGAGGGTCATAAGACCAAGAACTATTTCCCAGGTTGTCAAGTATTTCTACTTTAAACATTTAACAGTCATAAGACTATATATACTTTACTACTCGAACTTAGGGGGATCAACCCTTAATACCATGAATGTGCATAACATCTCAACCCTAACGTGTAAATAATCCCCTATAAAGGGTTGTTTATCTCAGTTTGACATCAGAGTCCGCACCGAAGGAAGTTTGGTTTGGATAAGCTCAATAACAGTTCTAGAATTTAGAACGTTCATCAACTATGGACTAGTCGAATCAATAAAAGTTCGATAGTCCTACAAGATTCAACAATAATTGATAATCAAATTGAATAATGAATCTCAAGAGTATACAATTGAATAAGTATTGTATACTGAAGTAATACTTTACAAAGATTATAATATCTCATATGAAATCTTGACTTGAATAAACAAGATTTAGAAAGTGATTGATATAGAACCATAAGTTTAGAACTTTCTCAATTAATAACTTTGAATTTAGAAACTTGCTCAAGTTAAAGAGTATAATTAGAAAACTTGCATAAAAATAACGAGTTAGGGATAGAACACCTGCCTTGTGCAAAGCTACAATTATAATTTTCGTTCCTCAATTAATCCTATATATCATTACATTCACAATACCAATTAATTCTAAGTCTGATAATACTCATCGAATCACAAACGTAAGTTTTTGAACACGTTATTAGCCTTTACGAATAACAAGCTCAAACCTCGTATTTAATTATCAATTAATCACGTAAAACAAGTTAACAATTTGTTTTAACATCTCAATATCTGCTTAACATGTCATCATGTTCATTATCTAACATTTTAAAATACATTTCTAACTTTTGAACACTTAAATAAAATTCTCTGGGTCATTCTGCTGGCTAGCGCTGCAACGCCCAGTTTGTATTGGGTACCGGCGCTGCAGCGCTAAGCCTGTTGGGTTTGTATGAAATCGTGGGCGCAATCAAATTTCAAAACTAGCGGAAGCATGATATATCAAAGTTTTAAAATTTCTACAAAACCATTACCCGGATCATCCTTTATGCAAATTATTAATTTAAAACGATAAATAAGAAGTTACGGATTATACCCTTGTAGAACGAAGCTTCCACAGGTACGAGTTCAACTCCTTGTTCTTCGTGATCTCCTTGAATTTTTGGGTTATATTCCTTCCTTTGATCAACGTTAGCCACCCACGTGTTTGGCCTCTAGAGGTGATCCACCAAAGAAGAGGAATTATCAAGAAGGAGGGTGGTTGGCTAAACCCTAGGTTTTTATCTACTATAGAAAAAGAGTACTATCTAACAATTGAAATTGCATCAACTGATATCTATTATAAGACTCCTCTTATATAAATATTGGTCAATCCTTCTAATCCTATTAGACATGGGGTTTCATTTAATTAATTAAACTCCTTTAATTAATTTGGGCTTCCAACCACATTGGGAATAATTAACTAAATTCATTTAATTAATTTGCCTCCTAATCTTATTACGAATAAATGAGAGTACTAATATTAAATTAATTTCTAAACTCCTTTAGAAATTAAAATAATAATAATTGTAATAATATTAATAAAACTCCTCTTATTAATTTATATTTAAAATTTCTAAAATATTAAATAATAAATATTAAGCTATTTAATTTATTCTATCACCATATATCAAATTAATTACACTTAATACATTATTACGATTATGCCATTACCTTCTTAAATAATTATTTTTCCTTTTATGGTGTGATCCTTTAGGTTCTCCATATTAAATCGGTTGTGAATAAATTAATTAGAATAATTTTAATCTTATTTAAATAAATAAATTAAACTAATAATCTATTTAAATAAATATTATTTATTCTACAATAGGGATAAGCCTCCCTAGTGATCAACGACTTTCCAGATAATATAGATTTCAACATTAATCATAAAAGAACTTGTGAGTAAATAGTTACCGTATAATTCAATCTTTCCATCATACAATGTCCCAATTAAATATAAGACATGGAATTACTATCAAGTCTTATTTTATTTAATCATATGTATTTCGATTGAAAAATGCACAACTCCAAAAAATGCAAATTAGAAACTCCTTTCTAATTTCATTCTGCCTTGGCCAAGGACTGCTGGGTTGTCATTTAACGAATCACATAGGACATATCTCTTCTTTTACTAGAAATGATAGATTCTTTATTGACCATTCATTATCTCCATATGTAACTTATTACACCCAAGCATACCCTTTGATATACCCTAAGGGTCTTAAGGAATAAGTCAAAGAATAATTCATTACATACAAGATACTATGATGATTTCAAGTCCAAGGATCACTTGTACTACTATCACATTAGGAATTTCTATTGATAGGCAAGTAAAACTCTATTAGGTATTCCATAGTGAGTCACGTTCAGTGAACTTATTCTCCAATAAGCACCTACATACTTGCTTTAGTGTCTCCACACAAATGATCATGAGATCAATCATCCTCATCCAATGAGCAAGCAACATATGTACCAATCTATCCGAATTTACTAATATCCTTTTTAGTAATCCCACGATTGGGAACTATTTTAGTTTTAAGCTTTCTAATAATTTAGATCTTATTAGCATGATCATCATCATGATTCTAAAAGTATTGCTTAAAACTATGGGTTATTTATATATTATAAAAACAGCATCATGTATATAATTAAATGTCTTTAATAAGTTAATACTTTTATTAATAAATAAATAAGATCGTCTCCAAAGTATAAGCTTTATCATCATACATGATTGGCTTTTATGCATACTACTTTCAATCTCCCACTTGCACTAAAGCCAATCGCCATGGTATCTCATACCCATCTTCTCTAAGTGACAATCAAACTGCTGTTGTGTTAAATCTTTAGTAAATGGATCTGCAATGTTGTCTTGGGAGTCTACACGCTCCAAGGTGACGTCTCCCCTTTTAATGATTTCTTTAATCAAAGTGCCGCAACACATGTTTATATTCAAGATGAGACTTAGAAACTATTCCTAGTTCAGTAATAAACTTTTCATCAGGAACATCAACTTGCAGCTTCACTTACAGTTATATACTTTGTCTTTGTTACTAGACCAACAACTTTTTGCTGTTTGAAATCTTTCCAATTCACTGCACCACCTTCCAATGTAACGGCTTACCCTAAAGTGGTTTTGCTGTCGTCTTGGTCAGTTTAAAAACTTGAGTCTATTTAGTCCTCTAGTTTCATTCAAACCCATCACGTGTCATGATGACATCCTTAGTGTCAGTTAAGTACTTTAGGATGTTTATCACTGTCCTATAGTGATCTTCTCCAAAATATGACTGATCAACATCAAGTCTCGTATATTTCATTGTATACATGATAGTAACTCATGCGATCTCTCTTTTATTGAGAACAATTTTAGAGATATACACTCCATGGCTCATCATCATGGGACACTTTTGGAGTTTGCCATGCTAAACGCCTCTAGCATCTAATGAATATACGTTTCTTGGGTTAAGCCGAACATCCTTTTAAATCTATCTATACAGATTATATAGGATGTTCTACCCAAATCATTCATGGAGGAATATTTAGACAACTTTATTTTGATCGATTGTAGCATAGGAATGTAATTCCCTATCAGTAATATATCATCAATATATAATATAAGGAATGAAATAGCGCTCCCACTTACATTCTTGTACACACATAGTTCATCCTCGTTTTTGATAAAATCAAACTCTTTGATTGTCTCATCAATACGGATGTTCCATCTACGAGAAGCTTGCTTCAATCCATAAATGGATCGTTTGAGCTCATATACATAATTTTCTTCAACCATTGAAACAAATCCATCTGGCTGTATCATACATACATTCTCCTTTAATAATGTATATTTGAGGAAGGGCGTCTTCACTTCCATTTTGACAGATTTAGTAATAATAAGCTGCAATCGCAAGTAAAATCCAAATGGACTTGAGCATTGTTTCAAAATTCATTTTAGATTTTATGGTCATCTACCATTTCACTGATTTTTTATTACTCATAGTCTGTTCGTAATTCAATAGATCATCATCATTCATGACGTGTACCTCATCGTCATCCTCTATGACGAATCCATACCTTTCAGGTATCTTCGGTACTTTTCCAGATTTACGAATAGGGTGTTATACAGAAGGTGTCTCTACTTGGAAGGTTCATCCACTTGATCTATAGTGGTTTATGGTTCTTGAATTTCTTCAAGATCTATTTTCCTCCCACTAGCCCTTTTAAGGATAAACTCCTTTTTCAAGAAGGCAGCGTGTTTCGTAACAAACACCTTTTGCTCAGTAGGATTGTAGAAATAGTATCCCAAACTTTCTTTAGGATATCCCACAAACGTGCACTTGTCAGATCTTGTCCCAAGCTTATTATTTTTGAAATCTTTTCACATAAGTTGGACATCCCCAAATCTTAACATGCTTAAGACCAGGTTTCCTCCTTGTCCACATCTCATATGGAGTCTTGGGGACGAATTTTGAGGGGACCTTATTTAGTAGATATGCAGCCGTTTCTAGGTCATAACCTCAGAATGAAATTGGAAGATCAATAAAACTCATCATGGAACGAAACATGTCCAACAATGTTCGATTTCTCCTTTCAGATACTCTATTTAACTGTGGTGTACCTGGTGGAGTCCATTGTGAGATTGTACCGTTATCTTTGAGAAAATTTAAGAAACTCACGCTTAAGTATTCTTTACCTCGGTCTGATCGAAGAATCTTAATACTTTTGCTCGTTTGTTTCTCTGCTTCACTTTTGAACTTTTCAAATGATTCATATTTGTATTTCATTAAATGCAGATATCCAAATCTTGAGTTATCACCAGTGAAAGTAATAAAATAAGAATACCCTCCCCGTGCATTCGTTGTCATAGGTCCACAAACGTCTGTGTGAACCAACGCTAACAACTCTTTAACTTTTTCTCCTTTTCCTCTAAAAGGAGATTTAGTCATTTTATCTATGAGACAAGATTCACAAGTTGGATATGATTCATAATCTGATAGCTCCAAGAGCCCATCCTTATGTAACTTGGATAATCTTCTTTCATTGATATGACTGAGTCTACAGTGCCACATATAGGTATAATTAACATCATCTCTTTTTCTTTTCTTAGTTTGTTCTATTTGAAATATATTTTCATGCAAGTCAAATATGTAAAGTCCATTTCGCAAATTACCAACACCATATAAAACATTATTTTTATAAATAGAACAA
Organism: Panax stipuleanatus; assembly: GCA_020205555.1. Lineage (NCBI taxonomy): Eukaryota > Viridiplantae > Streptophyta > Magnoliopsida > Apiales > Araliaceae > Panax > Panax stipuleanatus. The sequence continues at coordinate 58,440,692 of CM035122.1, forward strand.
CTGTTGTTCTTTATTATAATTTCAAATCCATCTATATCTAATACATAATTTGAAATAATGTTTCTAATGATATTCGGAACAAAATAATAATTATTTAAATAAATGAACTTGCCCGTAGGCAGTGGTAAACAATAAGTGCCTACAGCTAATGCAGTAACCTTTCCTCCATTTCTCACTCGTAGGACAACCTCATCCTTGTTCAGCTTTTTACTTCTGACCAGTCCCTTCACAGTATTACATATGTGAGAACCACAGTCGGTATCCAATACCCAAGTAGAATTTTGACTTTCTGAAAAATTAATTTCAATCATGAATAAACCTTGATTGGAAGTCGAAGCATCACCAAGCTTCTTCTCTACCAGAAACTTCTTGCAGTTCCTCTTCCAATGACAAGCTCGTTGCAATGGAAGCACATTCCTTTGCTAGCTGGATCAGGTTTCTTTTGATCCTTCACATTTGCCTTGCCCTTAGCCTTCTTAGATTTCTTCTTTTTAGAAGATACATTGGGCCTCTTTTTATTCTTGGAAAATTCATCCACTATTAAAACATGGTTCTTCTTGGATGGGAAGTGACCTTCTGTAGTTTTTAACATGTTAAGTAATTCAGGAAAGCTAACATCTAACTTATTCATGTGAAAATTAACAAAGAACTACGAGAAGCTCTCAGGGAGTGACTGCAAGACCAAGTCTTGACTCAACTCCCCATCCATGACTAACCCAACCTGTCTAAGGCATTAAATCAAATTGATCACCCTTAGAGCATGAGTCTCAACGACAGTGCCCTCGGTCATTCGAGATCGGAAGAGCTTCTTAGATATCTCATATCTAGCAGTCCTACTTTGTTCACCATACAACTCCGTGAGGTGAAGCAACATAGTAGGAGCATCCATGTTTTCATGTTGACGTTGAAGCTCGTTATTCATGGATACAAGCATGATGCATTGAGCCACAGATGCATCATCTTGCCACTTTATAATGGTGGCAATCTCTTCCTACGAGGCTGATTCTGGAACAGTTCCAAAGACAGGTGAATTTAGGACATAAGAAATTTTTTCAGCAGTGAGAACTATTCTTAGATTTCTTAACCAGTCCGTGTAATTCGGCTCGGTTAGTTTGTTAGCATCAAGTATGCTATGCAGTAAAATTAGTGATTTCAACATTTTTAAATTTTTGTATGTGAAAAGACAACATTTTAGCAAATATTCATTTACCTAATTTTATATACCAAAATAAATTAGGTCTTATTTTAAATTGGTATCTCCGACTATTTTCTTCAAACTATATTACCATCACTTATATAGTTCGGCAACATCTAATTAAAGATTTGCTAGTAAGAATAAGGATCCCATTTCAAATGTATATAGCCTTGCGGATAGCACAACAAACGATATATAAATAAATAGGTAGACAACTATTTGTCAATTTCATCAACATGTAACTCCTTTTTATTTTGCCTCTTAAATCATAATGGTCAAGTGTGTACACATCCGAACTAAAATAATTTAAGTTAAGTCCAACCTAGCACTTCCATAAATTCAAAAAAGAAAAATATTGTCCTTGTGTATAGCACAACAAAACAATATTGTTCAATTTTCTTGATAAGCATCAAATGTGACTAAATAAATATCTTAAATACGCAATACTTGCCTTGTGGATAGCACAACAAACTCGTATTAAATATTTAATACTCTATTAAGTTATCATGGCAAAAGGCGATGTTCGATATTCCAAATATCTCTGAACGCTTTAGACTTAATATAATTTTTTTGACGGATTTGTTATTATTTGTCTCATCTTGTTTAGCGCGCATGCACATATATATATATATATATATATAAAATATGTGTCATTTTATTAAAATATGTGAAGCATGTTTGCATAAAATATAATATATATAATACTTAGCATGCACATATAGAATACTATATTCTACCCAGATTGATTATGGACTTTTATTCTAGTTTGGTTCACTTGAGCCACCAAGAGAACCAAAAGGTCAAACCTAGGGTTGCAAGAATTAAAATTGAAATATAACAATTACATTTAAACTCGGGCTCCATTACAAACGGATTTTCACGCGCTCCTTGCTCCTTAGTCTCTAATTTTTTCAAAATAATTCTAACTAGTTCTATTACATAAACTATTTAATTTAAATAGAAACCTTGATCAGCAGTCAAGGGAAAGTACATAGGAGGGAGATAGAATTTTACATCAAGAAAAATTAGAGAAGACGAAGTACGCATACCCCATTTAATAAAACTCATTCATTCAAGTATTCAACTAAAATAAAATCCAATCACATTGATCAATAGTCCATAATCAACCCCATTTATTATCATACATATCACTATATGCATCAATAAATAAATATTCATCTCATGAATTAAAACATTCCATATATATATGAGTATCATTTAATGGGAAATTTTAATTTGCATGAAATCCAATTTCAAGATTAAAATAAACTCTTTATTTTAATTATAAAATTATTAAGAATATTATATATATATATATATATATATATATATATATATATATATATATAGACTTCCCTTTTTTAAAACCTTCCTGGTAACGTGAATGCAAGATGCTTTATACCTTTTGAATCTGATTAGTTTCGTGGGTTAACTTTATATGCCCACTGCCATGGAATCCCAGCAGCCTTGATAAAAAGTAACGGATTTGTCCCAAAAAAAATATTCGCCAATTTTTTTTTTCAAGTTCGCGGATGACCTTTTTTTTCATAAAAAAATAATTTTATACAATAAAATTATGACCAATAAATTATTCTAAATATATACCCATATGTATATGAAATCAAAATAACTAATAATTGAATAAAAGTTTGGCTCTGATGCCACTGTTAGGTTTGTACGAAATCGTGGGCGCAATCAAATTGCAAAATTAGCGAAAGCATGATATATCAGAGTTTAAAAATTTCTACAAAACTATTACCCGGATCATCCTTTATGCAAATTATTAATTTAAAACGATAAATAAGAAGTTATGGATAATACACTTGTATAACAAAGCTTCCATAGGTACGAGTTCAACTTCTTGTTCTTCGCTTGAATTTTTGGGTTAGATTCCTTCCTTTGATCAACGTTAGCCACCCAAGTGTTTGGCCTCTAGAGGTGATCCACAAAGGAAGATGAATTATCAAGAAGGAGGGTGGTTGGCTAAACCCTAGGTTTTTGTCCACTATAGAAAAGGAGTACTCTCCAACAATTGGAATTGCATCAACTTATATCTATTATAAGACTCCTCTTATATAGATATTGGTCAACCCTTCTAATCCTATTAGACATGGAGTTTCATTTAATTAAGTAAACTCCTTTAATTAATTTAGGCTTCCCACCACATTGGGAATAATTAATTAAATTCATTTAATTAATTTGCCTCCTAATTTTATTAAGAATAAATGAGAGTACTAATATTAAATTAATTCCTAAACTACTTTAGAAATTAAAATAATAATAATTGTAATAATATTAATAAAACTCCTCTTATTAATTTATATTTAAAATTTCCAAAATATTAAATAATAAACATTAAGCTATTTAATTTATTCCATCACCATAGATTAAATTAATTACACTTAATACATTATTACGATTATGCCATTACCTTCTTAAACAATTATTCTTCCTTTTATGGTGTGACCCTTTAGGTTCTCCATATTAAACTGGTTGTGAATAAATCAATTAGAACAATTATAATCTTATTTAAATAAATAAATTAAACTAATAATCTATTTAAATAAATATTATTTATTCTAAAATAGGGATAAACCTCCCTATCGATCAACGACTTTCCTAGATAATATAGATTGCAACATTAATCATAAAAGAACTTGTGAGTAAATAGTTACCGTACAATTCAATCCTTTGACCATACAATGTCCCAATTAAATATAAGACATGGAATTACTGTCAAGTCTTATTTTATTTAATCATATGTATTTCAATTGGAAAATGCACAACTCCAAAAAATATAAATTAGAAACTCCTTTCTAATTTTATTTTCCCTTGGCCAAGGACTACTGGGTTGTTATTTAACGAATCACATAAGACATATCTCTTCTTTTACTAGAAATGATAGATTCTTTATTGACCATTCATTATCTCCATATGTAACTTATTACACCCAAGCATACCCTTTGATATATCCTAAGGGTCTTAAGGAATAAGTCAAAGAATAATTCATTACATACAAGATACTATGATGATTTCAAGTCCAAGGATCACTTGTACTACTATCACATTAGGAATTTCTATTGATAGGCAAGTAAAACTCTATTAGGTATTCCATAGTGAGTCACGTTCAGTGAACTTATTCTCCAATAAGCACCTACATACGTGCTTTAGTGTCTCCACACAAATGATCATGAGATCAATCATCCTCATCCAATGAGCAAGCAACATATGTACCAATCTATCCGAATTTACTAATATCCTTTTTAGTAATCCCACGATTGGGAACTATTTTAGTTTTAAGCTTTCTAATAATTTAGATCTTATTAGCATGATCATCATCATGATTCTAAAAGTATTGCTTAAAACTATGGGTTATTTACATATTATAAAAACAGCATCATGTATATAATTAAATGTCTTTAATAAGTTAATACTTTTATTAATAAATAAATAAGATCGTCTCCAAAGTATAAGCTTTATCATCATACATGATTGGCTTGTATGCATACTACTTTTAGAGCCCACGTCAGCAAGCTGCTTGGCTGGCGCTGCAGCGCTGGGTGTTAGAGTTTATGCCCTAGAGGCCAATTCTTTGATGTAATTGATTAACATTTTGATATTATATTTGATTGAATAAATAAATTAATTTATTATGGTTTTATTTACTGCGTTATATAAATGTTAGCATAATAAAAGTCCTTAGAATAGTGATACAAATTATATGGCTTCAAGTATGTGACTTGAGTATGCGATCATATAATTACAATTAGTATCATTATTCTTAAATGTCCCTAGTCGAGTGTCATTGTTAATGGGACAACAATGATACATTGAGACTAGTATGTGGATTGACTGATGGCCAAATCTCATTGGTCATAAATATATGAGATATTGAGTCAATGCATAGGTACATGTTAGAGAACAATGTACTGGACAGACCCACCATGAGAATTCTACATGAAGCATTATGCAGAGTGTCATAAGCAATTCTCATAGTGACAATGATGTAATGATCCTCTGACCTGAAATCACTATATTACTACATGGGAATTTATGTACTTTGATATCATCAAAGGCCACCTTTAATAGGGTGGACAATAAACGTGATTATTGGGTACATCATGAATCGTATGAGGAATATGAGTGATCTAGATGGAGTTTAACCCTCCTATATATTAGGTGTGATATCCATAGGCCTCTTGATTGAGTATGACTATGAAATGCATGGTCATGCTCAAATAGTGATTTGTTTCATATAGTCTACTCATTGATCAAGAAAACTCAGATTAAATTATGAAGAGTATGACATATTCCATGACTCGAGTTTAATCTAGGATGTCAAGGTTAAAATGATTAAATTACATTGAAACATTGGTCACGAAAAGGTTGCATCGAATCAGCGATCTTATTATTACTTGGGTGTTGGTCCGATTAGATGACACAATTAACGCGCAAGTATACGCGGTCAACAAGTAATAAAGTGAAAGTATAGATATCGTCCCATAGAGAATTAATGGATAAAAGGTCGCTAAAGCACTAGCACATAATCATTTCAGTCTTATTTAAACGGATGGTAAGGAGAATGAATTAAAACTACCTTAAACTAGGCAAGGAATTTAAACATTCAATAAATAATCCTAAGGTAGAATCATATAATGAAGATAAGAGATCCCAATTTCCCCTAATGATTCGCCTAAGTCAACACACTCCCAAGTCAGTTCAACTCAATCATTATAGTCATTAGCCGAGAACACGAAAGTAGGAGTAGGCCATCTTTCGATGCACCTAAACCATATCACGTGCAATCCACATGTGATAGACGCACGTGAACACCCACATTATCTAAACCACTATATGTCTATGTGATTTACAAATAAATAGGGTTGAAGGTCAAGTTCTCTATTGACTACGAGCGGTGCTTCGGTATATGTCTATCCTAAGCACAAATCATAAGTCCAACGCCATGTGAACCTACAATCGCCCGCTACTGCGATTGGATCTAAACTTATATTTTGTCTTTCAATCCCACATAGGTTATCACAATAATTGGTTGCAACACAATTAAGCAATTAAAGCATACATCGCAATAGATAAGCACATAACAATCAAATAAGACCAACATGGAAGGGATATCAACATTGACTACTCAAAAGGTTCCATTGGAACCTCAAAATAGATTTAAGGCATAGACAACCCAAATATATTATCCACAAGGTTGGTAAACATCATCCGAATACAAATTGAATACAAGGAGAGTAAGAGATAGAGAAATGCAAATCTTGTATCTTCTCTAAGTGTTGGATCTTTGATGTCAATCCTTGCTTCAATCTTCTTTAACTAATCTAACCCTAAAAACTACACTAACTAATTAACCCTAAGCTTACCTTAATCTACTCCTAATCTATACAAAATGGAAAGGAAAAGTAAGAGGAAAAGCTAGGGCTTGAGGCCAATCTCCTGTATATCCTTTCTTGCCAAAAATGAGCCCCCTTATATCCTTGGCTAATCCACGAACTGCTGAAATGAAAAGTCAAAGAATCAGTCAAGCCGAGCCAGCGCGGCCGCGAGGCTTTATGCTGCGATCCTGGCGCGGCCGTGTGTGTCCCCAGTTTTGCTTGTCTGCTCTGCTAGTTGATGCGGGCGTGCGTCTTTGCTACCTTAACCCGGCGTAGCCGCGCGGCACCTGAAACTTGGATTCCTGGCTTTTTGCTGCTGGCTCAAGGCTGGTTGCTTCATGCTTGCCTTCTTGTGGACCTTTAGCCTCGTTCATTTGCCTCTTCATTCCATGCCATCATGCCTGATTTAAGCCACTTTCTGTGCTTTGCCCCATTTAGGCCATCTTTGGTCCTTTTACGCTCAATTTGCACTCGGGGAGTTCCTAAACATGAATAATGCAAAACAAAGGAAAAACATATTAAACTCATAGGATTACTTGAGTTTAAGCAATAGAACGAGTTGGAAAGTATCTTAATAAATGGTCAATAAAACCACTTATCAAATACCCCCAAACTTAAACGTTGTTTGCCCTCAAGCAACCAAAACTAAACTAAACACAAGATGCAATGCAATATCTACAATGTATGTAACCTATACTACTATGAATGCAAATCCATATTCACAGCCAGCATTGAACTTTCAAAGCAATGCCTCAGAAAACCACGAGATAATCGAACAGATAAGCTACCCAAAACAAGACCATAAGGCATATTCTGCAAATCCAAAACTGCCAGCATTGATGTATTGTGCGTTGTGTGCTTAGTAACATTAGATATGCATTCATATAAATAACTCACCTACTATGCTTCTTAGGGGAAAAACAAGCTTTAACTTAAGAAAAATAGTAAATCATATAAGTTCTAACTAAGACCGTGCATTACTAGAGTTAAGAATCAACAGGGGGTTTTCATTAAGGTCTTATTATTCACGAGGGCGTATTTGCACTTTCCCGTGTACACTATCGACCGTGCAATGCCTAGTTCTCTTAGGCTCTTCAATTATATCCATGTAGCGAGCTTTTGACCAACGATTCCCAGACCAGACGGCCTTAGGGCGCTGGGTGTAGAGACTAGGGCTTACTTGCTCGAATATCAAAGGCCACAGAACTCGACGTAGCCGAAGTGTTTATTCTATTTTTTTCTTTTTCAATGCATTTTCTTTTGTTTTCTTTTTCTTTTTCTTTTCTTGCAAGGGAGTGCGTCTTACGCTCCATCTCCCCGCATATATCATGCATGTCCCTTGTTTCCACCAAACTTAAGCTTTTAATAGTCTAGTTATTATTATATGCGAACTGAAACTCTTTTATTCAAACATAGTTTTTCCACCAGAAGACAAGTATGTAAAAATTTAAACTTAGAATATCATGGTGTTTACTCTATCGTTCTTACTGGTTACACAGTATCTGACAGGTAAGGATTTACATATATGTCCATGAAATCAGGCTTAAGTCTCAAATCAGTTCAACAATCAAGTGATTTCAGTTTCTTCACAGGCAACATACATAACTAACCAACTGAAAACTGGATTCATGCAGTATGCTCTCACACAGAATGCAAAAACAAAAGAAAATTTTTAAAATTTTCACAAATTTTAACTATTTACAACCTACATGCACTATATGAACTAAGTTACATGCAATGAACTATTTACATGCAAAACATGAAATGAATTACCTATATACACAATAAACACCAATACCCCCAAACATAAACTGTTCAATGTCCTCATTGAAGGTAAAGGTAAAAAGAAAGAAACTCCCCTATTTGACTTCTTATGCTGCATGAAATGAAGTGGCGCCCTTTCAGAAGTTTTCCCGTCTCATCTCGGCTCTTGGTAAAATTAACTCTGCTCAACACTATACTCAACGAACCAACCCAGCTCCATATCAATCTTGCTCTGCTAGAGATTCCACACTCAATGTCTCAATTGATCAGGTTGAGAGGATGAGGTGGATGGGAATTGGTACTTTGGATTGAAGAGGTAGGAGGTTTTCAAAACTAAGGCTTGTAGTGGGGGGGGATTGAATTAAGGAACTGAGGGTTTGGGATTAAAAGGACTAAGGCTTGGGGGCTGCTAATAATTGACATGAAGTGGTGCCCCCCCAAAATTTGCAGGATTTTTCCCAAGACAGGCCCAGTTTATGTGTGGCGCGGTCGCGCGTGGTAATGCCTTGGATTGGGTGCGGCCGCGCGGACCATCAGATTTTGTTGCTGCAGATTTTTGGCATGAACTGAGGTTGGCTTTTGCTTTTCATTCATTCCGAGCAGCCTTTGACCTGAAATACGCAGACAATACTTATTAAGCCCTCCTAGACTAACAAAAGTATATAAAATCTATTTACATCAAGAGAATGAACATGGAAAGATATATGCATTTATATTCCTAAAAATTCTCTAAAGGCGTATATGCAATGCAAGTGGATCAAAAGTATGCTATAAGCTCTGTAATCCCAAAAATATACGCATTCATGTCTAAGTTCAAAAATGTAGGCAATGAACTCCTAATTCCTACAGTATGCAAAAATTTAAACTAAATATTAACTAATAAGAATTAAACGAGGGGGAGGGAAATGTGATAGAAAGCATGTAAATGGAGAATTAAACAAAGAGATAGAGAGAGGGATGATGGGAAGTAGGTAATGGAGAATTAAACAAAGAGAGAGAGAAATGATGGGGTGCCTTCCATCTAGCGCTTGATTTATAGTCCTCTAGCTCGACTGTGTCTGCCCACTGCTACCCAACTCCCCGATAATACTGGAGAACCCCTCCATCCATCAGAATAGTTGTGTGACTTTGGCGGCTTCCCAGTAGGAGCGGATGCAGATTTAAACTACCTAGCATTGGATAAGTAAAAGAATTCCCCGTCCTGAAGGTTGGGGAGCTAGGCAAGGGTTCTGTTGTGTAGGTGGAATGATTGGGGCATGGAGGTATAGACCACACAACGGACTCTTTTTCTATTCTCTTCTCTTCAGACCACCATGGTTTGAAGCTCACAGACTCTCTTATGTCATCTAGATCCGTATCTGTAATGTGGCTTCCAAAGGCGCAAGGGTGTGCAAACTTGACTGGCTTGTTCCACTCAGGCAGAGGAGGCTTTTGGGGGATTGTCACTGTTGGTTCACATTCATACTCCACAGCCCCAATTGGCTCCTCGATATCCATTACCTTTCGCTTATCCAATTCCAAGTGCACCTCAGGCTCTTCATCAGTACCTGCATCCATCTCATAGCACCAATCTTTTTGAGGGTCATAACTCACGGCTTCAGTCATTGGAGGCACAAAATCTTGCACTGTTGTCTCTTGTTCACATACCTCCTCCTTCCTTAATGCCGTGCTAATCTGCTCCACCCAAATCTGAAGATCCTCAATCGATTGCTCTTGCTCAATCAAGGTCTCCTCTGTCGATGCTATGGAATTCCCCCATATATTTTCCAATCCTTCCTTTTCTGTTTTAGCCTCGGGCTCCATGTACTGATGCTCATTGGTAGGAGTGTTGTGGATTAGGGCCATCTAATTCTAGAAGTTCTGGCTTGATTGCTCTTGGCTCCTAAGCCTCTCCTCTTGGCTTTCTAAGCTCCTATACATGAATTCCATTGGAGACTGTTCTCCTTGTAAACATGGGGATTGATATGGGGGTTCTGGTGCATAAGTTGGACTTGGCTCATATTGTTCTTGATAGCTCACAGTATGGTTTTGCATCCCTTGTTCATCCTCTATCATCAAGGCCTTGCTAATCTGCTCTGCCCAGTTCTGAATACTCTTGAATGACTTCTGTTGCTCAATCAAGATATCCTTCAGTGATATGTCACCTCCTTCCTCCAAGCTTGCATTTTTTGTGTCACCCTCAAAATTGTGTTGAGGCTCGTAAACTGGAGTCTGGAAGGTGCATTCTGGGGCGTATGTGGGATTTGGATCCTAGTGTTGGTCTTGATAGTAGTTTACTGAAGGGTCTGGGGGATACCCCAAATCTTGCTGATAGTCGGGATAAGGTTCACTGTAGGAGTACTCACCCCCATACTGCTCTTGTCCATAACTGATAGGTTCCTGATGGCTCATGTAGCTTCCAGCACCATACTCATGAGAAATAAATGGCTCTTGACTCTGTTGGGCTGTAACAGTATCCAGCTTCCTCGAGAGCTCCTCTAGCTGTGCTGAAAGTGTTGCGATTTGGTTGACGCCATCACTGTATGCTTCCCTTGGCTGCTCTTGCCTTGTACCATTCCATGGATAGAAATTTAAATCCATTGTACCTGAAAAGAGAATATGAGAAGAGAAATAAACAAAAATAAAAATAAAATGTTTAAAGTAAGACTAATTTGATTTAAACTAATGTTGGCAAACAGTTATCCAAATAATTCCCAGGCAACGGTGCCAAAAACTTGTTGGTCCGATTAGATGACACAATTAACGCGCAAGTATACGCGGTCAACAAGTAATAAAGTGAAAGTACAGATATCGTCCCACAAAGAATTAATGGATAAAAGGTCTCTAAAGCACTAGCACATAATCATTTCAGTCTTATTTAAACGGATGGTAAGGAGAATGAATTAAAACTACCTTAAACTAGGCAAGGAATTTAAACATGCAATAAATAATCCTAAGGTAGAATCATATAATGAAGATAAGAGATCCCAATTTCCTCTAATGATTCGCCTAAGTCAACACACTCCCAAGTCAATTCAACTCAATCACGTGCAATCCACATGTGATAGACGCACGTGAACACCCACATTATCTAAACCACTATATGTCTATGTGATTTACAAATAAATAGGGTTAAAGGTCAAGTTCTCTATTGACTACGAGCGGTGCTTCGGTATATGTCTATCTAAAGCACAAATCATAAGTCCAACGCCATGTGAACCTACAATCGCCCGCTACTGCGATTGGATCTAAACTTATATTTTATCTTTCAATCCCACATAGGTTATCACAGTAATTGGTTGCAACACAATTAAGCAATTAAAGCATACATCGCAATAGATAAGCACATAGCAATCAAATAAGACCAACATGGAAGGGAAATCAACATTGACTACTCAAAAGGTTCCATTGGAGCCTCAAAATAGATTTAAGGCATAGACAACCCAAATATATTATCCACAAGGTTGGTAAACATCATCCGAATACAAATTGAATACAAGGAGAGTAAGAGATAGAGAAATGCAAATCTTGTATCTTCTCCAAGTGTTGGATCTTTGATGTTAATCCTTGCTTCAATCTTCTTTAACTAATCTAACCCTATAAACTACACTAACTAATTAACCCTAAGCTTACCTTAATCTACTCCTAATCTATACAAAATGGAAAGGAAATGGAAGAGGAAAAAATAGGTCTTGAGGCCAATCTCTTGTATATCCTTTTTTGCCAAAAACTGAGCCCCCTTATATCCTTGGCCAATCCACGAACTGCTGAAATAAAAAGTCAAAGAATCAGTCAAGCCGAGCCAGCGCGGTTGCGCGGCTTTATGCTGCGGTCTTGGCGCGGCCGCGTGTGTCCCCAGTTTTGCTTGTCTGCTCTGCTAGTTGATGCGGGCGTGCGTCTTTGCTACCTTAACCCGGCGTAGCCGCGCGGCACCTGAAACTTGGATTCCTGGCTTTTTGCTGCTGGCTCAAGGCTGGTTTCTTCATGCTTGCCTTCTTGTGGACCTTTAGCCTCGTTCATTTGCCTCTTCATTCCATGCCATCATGCCTGATTTAAGCCACTTTCTGTGCCTTGCCCCATTTAGGCCATCTTTGGTCCTTTTACGCTCAATTTGCACTCGGGGAGTTCCTAAACATGAATAATGCAAAACAAAGAAAAAACATATTAAACTCACAGGATTACTTGAGTTTAAGCAACAAAACGAGTTGGAAAGTATCTTAATAAGCGGTCAATAAAACCACTTATCATTGGATAGTAGTGATGCATTACTAGATGCCGCTCACTATTTATAATTTTATAATATGATTTTAAAATTATTGTCAAGATAATAATAACTTATAAGGTCACACACTTAGAACGTAATTAAAAGAGAATTAATTTAAATTGTAAGGATTTAAATATGTCAATATGATTGATAGTATTTAAATTACGAATTTAAATTAATAGGATAATTTATCTATATGTATATTAATGAAGTAAAACTTAATTAAGATATAATATATATAAATTCGAATTTTACTTTTTTAATTGAATTAGGTTTTGGACAATTCCTTTAACTACTATATATATGATATATCAGCCAGTTTTTACGGTAATCATATAAACAAAACCCTAGCCGCTCTTAGAGAGAGACTTGAGAGAAAAGCTCCAAAATCCATATCTTGGCGGCTAGTACCGCAGTTCTCTTTGCTGCAGATCGTGTGACGGTTCGCAGGGCATTCGTGTGGATACCGTAGAGACGCAGTTCCTTTGGATTACGTTGAAGATTCGAAGCTGTTCCAGAATTTCCATCGTCTCCATTTAAGCTTGGATAATCGGTAAAAATAAATCTAAACCACTAAATTAATATGTTTTCGCATTGATCCTGTTTTAGGGTTTCAAAAAATTTTAATTTTCGCTGCGTTTATGTGTCGAAATCCCTACATTGGGTTCCTTCACAGAACCGGCGCTGCCGCGCTATGCTTACGTCAGCCAAGCCTTGGTCTGGCATTGCAGCGCTGGGTTCCTTCTCAGGACCGGCGTTGCCGCACCACGATTATGTCAGCCAATTGCCTGCCTGGCGCTGTAGTGCCCGGTTCCTTTACAAAATCAGCGCTGCAGCACCGAGTCACAGTGAAGTCTGACAGGTCGCGAACAATGCACAGAAAAAATCAAATAATGCCAAATTAAGCTCAAACAACGATTGTTAATGTTACTCATGAACTAATAACTTAACAGAAACATGTAGCAACATACATAGCATGTTTTTAACAATTTCATTCAAATAATTAGTCAAATTAGAACACATAAATTTCATATTTTTGGTATTTTTTAAAGTTTTAACAAAATTCATGAAATTCATCATTACAGATTCGTTATAACACCGAATCTGTCCATTTGAATTTCGTTTTCTTCGTTTTAATATACATAATCATAATCAACCACTAATTTCAAGTTTAATAAATAATTAAAGCATGAAATTTTGTACATAAAGGCCATATTTATACTTTTCATACTCTGTAACTTATGAAACTCTAATTAAAGCATGGTTACATGGATTAATTACTCAAAAATAGATATAAATCACATACAATTAGATTAAGCATTCATGATAACATCTAACATCAAGTAATACACAATAACTTCATGAATTTCAATTTATCAGAGAACTAAATTTGCGTCAATGGAGAAAATATAATGGCGTAAAATATAAAACTTAAGTAAGGGATTACCCTTGCTTTCTCTGATTAATGAAAGGAACTTCTTTTACTTCTTAAACTCTTCTTCAATCTTTTCTCTCAAATTTTCTCTAAACTTTTCTCTCTAATTAATATGATATAAAATAGAATACTGATATAATATATAAGTTGTAATACATATAATATACGTATATAAACTTAACTATCTAATCACGGTGTCAGTTAATTCCATAATGGTTTTAACTGACACCCATTATCTTAAGGCCCTATTTGTTTTGTGCAATATTAACTCCTTTCCCATTATTTTAATTAAAGTGTTTGTTACATAGTTCATCTGTCACACTTTAATTAATCAAATAATTTTATTTAAATTCAATTAAATAAAAGATAATATTACGAATTAAATCACATTATCACATAATTAAAATTCTCATTTATTAATTATGTCAAATCATTAAATCTCTAATTAATTATTAAATTAATTAGAATAACATTATGCTTATTAAATAATTCATTTAATTAAATAAACTCAATTAAATTCACACTTTGAACTATAAAAATTCTCCACATTAATTTAATCAATGTAACACATATAATTAAATTAAACTACCATAATTCCATCAAAAAATTATTTAACTCAATAAATAAATATCAAACATTTATTTAACTTAATAAATAAATTATCAAAATATTTATTTAATTCAATAAATATTTAAATTAAATTACAAAATTTTCGTTTATCACAAATGGCATGGTGGAAGCTGACAATAAGAATATCAAGAAGATAATGATGAAGATGTCGACAAACCACCGAGGATGGCCAAATTCGTTGCCTTTAACCTTGCTCGCCTATCGAACGTCGACTCGAACCTCAACCGGAGCGCCACCCTACTTATTGGTCTATGGCATGGAGGCGGTACTCCCCGTAGAAGTTGAACTAGAATCGCTAAGAGTAATTCTAGACTCACAGATAGAGGAGGGCTAATGGATACAAGATTGATACGATCAACTGTCCCTTATATATGAAAAGAGAGCCGCAACTATCTTTCACGGTTAACTATACCAGCAACGAATGTCCCGGTCCTATAACAAGAAAGTAAGACCCCAGGAATTCAAAGAGCATGATTTG
The DNA here is from genome assembly GCA_020205555.1 of Panax stipuleanatus. Classification (NCBI taxonomy): domain Eukaryota; kingdom Viridiplantae; phylum Streptophyta; class Magnoliopsida; order Apiales; family Araliaceae; genus Panax; species Panax stipuleanatus. The sequence continues at coordinate 58,455,833 of CM035122.1, forward strand.
GTACTGAAGAATATTATTACAGTCCAGGATGCAGCCAGAGGAAAATTTGCCCCGAATTGGGAAGGACCTTTCGTTGTCAAAGCAATCTTGTCAGGCGGAGCCATAAGGTTGGAAGAAATGGACGATGAACAATTCCCGCAATTGATCAATTCCGATTCTATGAAATAGTATTATGTACGAGAACCCTTTTCACTTGAACTTGATATAAAAAATATATATATCAAGTCAATTTTTCAGGCCAAGCCTGAACTACGAAAGACCTGATCTCCCCTCATCCACACGAGTACGTAGGCATCCATTTTTGGTGTGTTCTAACCCTCAAAAAATAAAAATCAAACCCTTTTACCTCATATCAAACCCAAATCTTAAACATGTCAAAAAAATAAAAATAGCCAAATAAAACCCTCAAAGTCGACTGCCCATACTGAAAGAATCTTCTGGTATCTTGGCATCGTTCTACCCGATTTTGTACAATGATGATAAGAGCCGCTTTATATCAAAATAATAAATCATGAAGCGGAAACGACAATCAGCATACCGGTCTAGATATACTCAAACGAGGGAAGTGGGCTAAACTTGTTAATTTTTTTATATACAACTATTTAGAATACAAAATCTGTTCTAATATGTGACAAAAGATAATAACATAGTCTGATGCAGGAAAGTAAAATAGGACTACAAATCTACAGTCAGGTGAGACATCTCCAAGTATCCAGTTGTATCTGCAGTCACAAGACCAGCCCTGATCTTCTGCTCCAATGTATCAACCCGTCTTAGCAACTCTACCGCTGACCTAAAGATGTCCTCCTGACTCTGGATAACCTCTCGAGCATGACCAGTGAGCCCATCCGTAAAAGATCAGACTGAATCCCTATTAGCTATAGCCTCATCTTGAGCAGTAAGGGCCACATCTCTCTCAGCAATGGCTGCATCCCTACCTGCCACAGCGGTCAAGATCAAGGCCCGAGCTTGATCCCGCTGAAAAGTCAAGAGATGCACCTGACGATCCAGCACATCCCTGGAAGTAGGAATAGAACTCGAAGCCGTGCTAACTAGAGTCGCTATCAAACCTGCAAATAAATCATCCTCAGTGGGAGATACAAAAACCTCCATCGGCTCCTCATCATCTGACCAAACCCACATCCCAGCCTGATCTACTGCAGCTGGAGCCAAATTTGACTCTAGCCAAGCTAAATACTCTGCTGATCGGCCCGGATGGCTGTCTTTAAACTCTGCAGTCCGCTAATGGGACCAAAGCCCGTAGACTCTAATTAACTCTGCTTTAGTAGCTACGCAAATAGGAAGGAGATAATCCTCAGCACCCTCGAATACATGAACCTCGTGATGCTGATCAAACTGACCCATCAATGCCAAAGGATGATATGTGGTCACACTCCTCAAACCAACCAAGGGACGGAAGTCCAGGTCAGCAGCATGAGTGGTAAAGCTCAGAAAGGAGCAATAGCAAGAGTACATAATGATCTCAAATGGCTCCTCCATGGCCTCGAAAAAGGCTATCCAAGACGTCATATCCATATATGAAGATGGACAAACAGAGTAGGTCAAAAACATACCATGGCCGAAATAGAATACATGACGACATAGCCTACCAATAGGTCTCAAATGAGTTCTGAACCAGATGTACAGAAGGATGGAGCTACCGCGAAACTCTTGATCCCCAACAGTCCAGCAAAAGGATGCCGATATGATAGTCTCTGCTAGGATAAGGGGAAGGATGGTAAAGTCATCTCTGAGAGTCCTGACGACCATCGACATCCCTACGTCCAGATGATTGGCATAGAAAGGCATATAAAAGTAAGATAAGATGCACATGATCAGGGAATCTACCCGTGTAGTCTGCCATCGCTCCTCATAAATGGTGAAATCTGCCCGATGGACAAGGAAGCTGTCAGTAAAGGCAAAATGGTCTATCATAAAGTCAATCGAGATAATGTGGCTACCACCAACCACGGATAAGACGATCGGCCTCCTCAAACTAGTGATAGATATGAATTGGCGGCGCATATGCCCCACTGCCACTCTAGCACAAGGCCCCTCTATAGATAAACCAGAAATGCGACCATACTCCTCCAAAGTGGGATTCAACTCATCAGAACCAAACCTGAAGACATGGTGCTCTGGGATCCAATGAGTGAGCATATCGTCCATAAATCCCTCTGGAACCTGGAAGGATAGCAAAGATAGGGAATGAACCAGCATGCGGCCGACTATAATGCGATCATAATCAGACAGACTGTCGTGCCAAGACCTCAAACTAGTGGCTATCCGACTAGGCGGAAGGTGATCTAAGCGAACAATGGACGAGGAGGCCACATGTAAAAACTGTGTCAAAAAGACCATACAAGGGTTAATCTCTATCAAAGCATTTCTATATATATAAAGCATGCATCGTAATGAGCGATAATACATTATATGAAATGACCAAGCAGAAAAGACAACATTGTATATATCAAAATGAAAAACATCAATTTTATATATACATCAATGTCATACCTATGATACATGTGAAAACTAAAAATAAAAAGTACATGATAATGAGGCACATACGCCCAATATCTAACAAAGGCCTATAAAAGAATATCCATATCCTCCAAGAAGGTGCTGGAATCATCGAACTGATCAACCTGAGCTAGATGCTTTGAGTAGGTATACCCTGCATATCTTGGTGGTAATGCACATCCTATGTATCCTGACGATGAGGCATATTCTACATACCTGGGCGATAATCAGAGGGACCCTCTCCATTCATAAAGCCACCAGTGCCTGATGGTCCAGCCTCATGCCCTTGGGAATCAAAAGTACCAGCTAATGACGGATACCCTTCCAAATGGCGATAATACATCGACATCCTCTCAACCCATCAAATCTGCAATTTGGGACTGATGAGAAGGCTCCTGAAAGCAAGCAATCCACTCGGTCATCATAATGGACCCTGGAACCATGTCTCTCAAGAACTGGGCAGCCCTGGTCTGAGCTCCAATAGAGCGGGGTGCCACCAAGAAGAGAAGTCATCCGAGGTAATAGGGTCGTCAGATAGGTGAAACCCCTCATATCTCGCTACAGGAATCTCTGAATCAGGCAGAGCTAAATGCCAAAACCGCTGAGGCGAAGGTAGGAAGAGAAGATAAACCTCCCAAGTGATACATCTGAAGTCACGCTATCTAAGATAGAGCTCCCAACCTCAATCAAATAAGTAGGGAATCCGGCGAGTAAACAGATAAGTATCAGGTTCTGTCGGAAAACCATCCTCAAATCCCTCAGTCAGGTGCTCTGCAGTATAGGGGACCCACATTACTTTAGATGCTGATAACAACTCTAGCTGGAGGCGGGCATGGGTGAAATCCACTAAAATTGGAACCTCTAATAATGTGGACTGATGCCATGTACAACCCCGAGATAGGTGTCCAAGCCCAGAACAGTAAGAGCTTGGAGGCAAGGAAGCCTCTCGTAAGCTTAGAACTGTCAATTCAAAGAACTCGACGTTAGTCATGAAAAGGAAAATTAAGATTCAGAGAATCATAAATCGGTCAAAATGGCTCACCAAAAGAAATGGGTAGAAGCCGAGCCAAGCATCCGTCACTCCCTCCGAGCGCACTTGCATCCCATGAAGGAATATAACGAATTAGAAAGATTCCCAGTTGTAGTCCCCAATGCGGTCTACATCCCGAATAGCCCCTACTAAGCTAAAGGGAATAGTGGAGGAGTTGTTTGCATAGAAAGAGCCCCTCTTGATAGTCAGGATTAGATGCCGCAAGATGTGATCCCTCTCCACTAAATCATCAGGCAATGGCTCTTGCAGAGTACCTTGAGCCGCGTCCACGCTCAGAGAGGTTGACCGGATACTACGAGCCTTAAAGGCTCACTCCCGAGGAGAAAAATCGAGAAGGGTGTGAACAGTAGTGGAGGTAATATGAGCCTCCAAAGGTACCCGTTCTCCAAGAAACTACAAACCAGTAATATACCGCCAATCCATAGGCGTCATCATAACCTCGCAATCCAGCAGATGAAGGGACTGACTCTGATGGAATCATTTCTCGGACAGAGCTCAGAGATAGGCCCATAGGCAATGGTGAAGAAGGCCTAAAAACCCCAGGAATCCACCCAAGCCTGATACTCAAGGTAAAGCGACTGGTACAAAGAGAATATACTAAAACCAATTACCTCTGGGCTGGGTAAACTCCGGGACCTGTACGATGTTAAGGTTAAAAACCAATTGTTGGCAAGAATAGAGAATTAAAGCAAATCAATATGGAAAACTTTAGTACCTCGTTCTCCTGCAAGTAAACAGATGGATGACGGCTTAAACTACTGCCCAGCAAATCAGGAACAAATACCTGGATACCAGGAAAAAAATCTGGGAATAGCAGTAGGACGAGCCTCAGGCTTAGGGACATTAGCCTCCTCATCCATGTAACCCCTATCCTAATTAAGAGGACGGTGTACTGACTCTGTTAATCGACGAACTTGTCGGGCAATCCGTGGAATAGGAATATCCTGAAGCGGGCCTCCAAAGGTGAACCCCAGATGAAGCCCTACGGGAACTAGAGCTGCTAGGTCTGTCCGACTCCATGCTCGGGCAACTAGTTCATGGGAATCAGAATAAGACAAGGTGAGTCTTTATCTTCATTTTATTTTAATATGCAATTGTGATAACCTAGAGATAGTAGACTCCTAGGAATTTAATTTGGGTCATAACATCATGCATGTCCTACACGTGTCTTAAATAGATGAGTACATTATTTTGACATAAATATCCTAGCATAGCTAAGCATGCATATACGATCCTTTTATTTAATTCATGTAAAATTTTGCCAGAGTTTCCTCTATAATATGGATTATCCACGTGCACTATAAGCACACATTAAACCACCCTATAAGGGTGTATCATCACAGCCAAGCAAGTAAATAATAATTTAAATAGTTTTTCTAATACATTATAAGAATACATGTCTAGACTAACTATCAAAGCGAAATATACTGCATTCATACGGTCTATATGATGATACGTAAGCATTCATTGCATTATAACATGTCTATCAAGCTATCTATGCATACATGCTCAATATATTGCTTTTAATAAAGAAAGTACGGTAAAACACTGATTAAAAGAAAAAAAGTTGGATGTATATGTTACTTGTAGTGCGTAGAACGAACGTACAGTGGCGGAATAACAAAAATCAAGCCCAATTTGAGTAAACCTAAGAAGAAGGGTCGGATTCTACAAAGAGAATGAAAAGACAACTCAAATCGAATTAGCGAATATGAGCCTGCCCAGGGGTATAAGGCAAAACACGACTAGCCTCAAGCACACATGCTCTATCCACAGGTGTACCTGCGGCCACCCAGGGTGGGCCCTGCCACTCCCCATTTGAAAATGTAGTCCAAAATGCATTCTTACGGGTCCAAAATGAAGTAGTCACTAACAAAAAGTACCCTTTCGAGTCATTTTTAAGCCTCAAAACCCTAAAAAACCTCCAAAGAGGGGAGAAAACTAGGGAAAACTAGAAACCTGTTGAAGAATGACGGGAAACCAGGAATGTTTCAAAATCACTTTATCGATAATCTATCTTTGAATCTGTTGACAACAACCTAATGAAGACGTCGGCTTAAACCCGGTGTAGAATCTATTGGCAACAACCCAACAAAGACCTAGGCAACACCCGATGTTGGTGATGCGAGTTGACAATGTGTTAATACACGATTGGTGATGCAATTTGACTATGGGTCAGTATGCGATATGCGGTGCAATTTGATAATAATTCAAAATGTGATTAGTGAAGGTATCGGCTCAACCTCGATGTATAATTCATTGACATTAACCCCATTGAAGGTATCGGCTCAACCATGATGTAGAATCCACTAGGCGTTAACCTCAGTGATGGTATCGGCTTAACGACGATGTAGAATCCACTGACATTAACCCTAATGAAGGTATCGGCTAAACCCCGATGTAGAATCCACTGGCATTAACCTCAGTGAAGGTATCGGCTCAACCCCGATGTAGAATCCACTGGCATTAACCCCAGTGAAGGTATCGGCTCATCCCCGATGTAGAATCCACTGGCATTAACCCCAGTGAAGGAATCGGTTCAACCCCAATGTAGAATCCACTGACATTGATCTGAGTGAAGGTATCGGCTCAACCCCGATGTAGAATCCACTGGCATTAACCCAGTGAAGGTATCGACTCAACCACAATGTAGAATCCACTAACATTAACCAAAGAGAAGGTATCAACTCAACCCCGATGTAGAATCAACTGGCATTTACCCCAGTGAAGGTATCGGCTCAACCCATATATAGAATCCACTGGCATTTACCCAAGTGAAGGTATCGCCTCAACCCCGATGTAGAATCCACTGGCATTAACCTCGGTGAAGGTATCGGCTTAACCCCGATGTAGAATCCAGTGGCATTAACCCCAGTGAAGGTATCGGCTCAACCCCGATGTAGAATCCACTGACATTAACCCCAGTGAAGGTGTCGACGTCGGGAAAAAAATTGGTTTGACTTTGGACCCGATCTTTTTCTCTTCCTAAGTCTTTTATTTTCTACCCTTATTGCATTATTTGTTTTATGAAGGGTGAAGTTTTTAGAAAAGGCCAACATGTATCATGTCGATGATTTGAACGGTTTACAGAGTCGCCAGTTGGTAGATTTGAAATGGTTGTACCAACTCAACCGAGTTTTGCTTGCAAGTAGGCCCAATTGTTGGACATTGTCGAAACTTGATCTTAAAATCAAAATTCTTAAGTTCGGGGGCTTGGTTAAGTGGGGGGAAGGTGTTAGGCACCCCTCAACTCCCGTGAAAACACGGTACCATATCTTTTCAATATTTTCCTTTTTTATTTGCAATGTGTGTGTGGATGTTGGAAGAAATTGGGCCTAAGTTTGTTTGATTTTGAAAGTATTATCGTGCTTCATGCCTATATACGAAGGGTTTGATTTGATTTGCAAAAGTCCTTTTTAGACAAGATATAAACATGATATTTTGAAAGGTTGGTTTTCAAACCATTACGCTTACGTAGAAATTGAAGCATGTTGATACTTCCATTTTAGCCTTCGGCTCGATTTGGATGGTGATTATCGGGCTGCGAAGCATCCTGGACCACAAAATATAGACAAGTGTCGGTCTTCTCATGGGCATGATTGTCATCGGAGCGACTCTAGCATGACAAACCATTATTTTATTATGTTTGAGACCTTAAACCCGGATAACCGTTTTAAGGTCTTTCGAATGTACATTTTTACAGAAAAATTGGCAGGGTACATTTGTAATGTGGGGTTTGTCCAACGTGGGAATTAGATTCTGATCAGTTTGATCATGAATCCCACAATTTCTAGGCTCACAGAGGGAAGCTAAGTAAACCTGCACAGTCAAAGATATTTACAAAAAAATGTATATTTACATCTAGACGTCGAAAAACTAAGGATTCATTAGTCAAATCCTTGCATGCGCGTAGTCAAAGCTTCTCGTTCCCACTAGATATAAATCTAAGGGTCGCGAGGTTGCTTTCATATTTAATAAAACTAGAAAGAGAGCTAGATTTAAATAAATCTTAGCCATTCTATCTTCTCGGTATTGGTTGGACCTATTTTAAACCGTTTGAAAGGTAGAAAGGGCTAAATTTAAAGAAATCTAAACCACCAACTTTATATTAAAATAAATTCATATCAAATGAATAATCGAAACAGATATTTAATTACAATGAATAAAGAATTTATATATATATATATATAATTATATATATAAAAGCTGTAAAGGGCGACAGATTTCCAATCCTAGGCCGGATAGAAATGTAAATATATATATTGAAAGTCCAATAATAATCTAGAGGGGGGGTTGAATAGATTATCATTATTTAAAAATTATCTTTGGCCTTTTTAAATTTTTAGTGGATTAATTTATGGAATTAAAACTTTAATAAGCAGATTAAAATATCAATCACACAATGCATAGATATTTATCTGGTTCACAACATACAGCTCAGGGTATGTTGCTACGTCCAGTCTCAAGCTCCTCTCCAGGACTTGAGATCGTATTACTCCTTGTAATAAATACTCCTTCAATAGGCGAAGAAGCCTTTACAAAGTTTTAAAGACAAACTTACAACTATTCACAACTAACTATCTTAGACAGCGAACTCCTAGTTCCTTCCTCAAGCTTAGTTGAATCTTCTTTTGAGCTTAGAACTATTCTATAGCTTGGTCTTGAAACAACAATCTCTTTCTCACCTCACAAGTACACTAGAGACCCAACTCCCACCTGACCTCTCTAAGACTCTGGTCTTGGTCAAAGAATTCTTGTCTTTCTCACAAGTATAAAATAAACTAACTCAACCTTTTCCTTTTTACAAAAAGTTTATTTGAATATTTGCTTCTAATAGTAAGCAGATAAAATTGTAGAACAGATACTTCTCAGATAAACAGATATAGAATTTACGTATATGACAAAAGTTCAAGACTTTTAAGTGATGTGCTTCTGTGAAAGCAGATCGATGGATTTAAACACTTTTAATAAAGATTTTGTTTTTCTTTAATAAAGAATGTATTTCTATGGTTTAAGAAAAAGATTTTTCTTTTAGAGTGAGTTTCTAAGGTTTTAAACAAATCTGACTTTAAATTTAAACAACTATATTAACTCACATATAATGCAACAAATAATTTATGATCAATTATATGAGCAGTATATTTAATGACAGTTTTATCAAGTATAATAATATGATCAATTTAGATAATACTTGAATAAACTTGTTTCACCCATTTATATATATTATATTATATTTGATCTACGTTGTGAATAATTTGACCACTTAGGATTTCAAAGACCGTTCAGATAATATTCTTTGTTAAGAAATATCTCCGAATATCGGTATCTAACTACTGACTAAATTGTTCGATTCACAACTTGATAATCGTATGTAAATATTGTACAATATTTAGATAGATTATTTATATCAGTAAAAGGCCACTTAGGATTTTAAAGACCGTTCGGAGAAATTCAAAGAAATTACTGCCGAATTATATCGGTATCTAAGTACTGACTTTTTACTTGATATTGATAGATGAAATATAGATATATATAAATGTGTATCACAGTTTATATCTGATTATATATATATATATATATATATATATATATATTTATTTATTTATTTATTTATATATATATATATAAGCAAGTATGAGATAATATGAACAATAATAATTTAACAACTTATCTCAAATACTTTGACCAATTTTTCTCTTCCAATATAGAATTAGAACTTTGATTTAGAAGAAGAGAGTGAAAGCTTAATCGGACAGAATGTAGGCAAGGAGAGTAAGCTTTTCAGATATGTAAATTGGTAAGTTGAAATGAATGAAAAAGCTTCCTATTTATAGGATTTTTGAGGTTAGGGCAAAACCGTAATTTTGGAATTTTTTTTTTTAAATAGAAGGTCCGGATTGCATGATTCAAAAATGAAGGACTCGGATAAAATGTGATTTACCGGATTGAGCAAATTAATGGCCCAACTATTTTGTTTCCAACTTATGACTCATTACATGCGCCCAAGTATGTAATCACTTAACAAAGGCATAAGCCTTTTCAATTCAAATGGCACACTACACACACACAATTTGGGCAGCCTTCTCAAATATCCGGCGCACACACATACACCAGCGCCATATTTATGTCACACACTCCTATGCACACACACCACCACATGCACACACGGTTTGTATATTATATATTTTAACATATAATATACTTTAAATAATATATTTTATCATGTATATTTAGAAATTCTTTTTACCCATAAAGATTTAAAATCATTTTGAAATAGAAATAGGAATTTCCTTGCCTTAGAAAATATTACTATATGAACTCATTTTACTAACACTTGATATTAGATTTATCAAGGTTATAAAAAAAATTCAAAAGAAGTTTAGAAAATAAATATTTTTGGTCAAAATGTTCGAGGTAGTTAAAAATCAAATTGAACACTTTTAATCCTATGGAGAGGATTCTACCCTTTTGACCTTTTTACCTAATTTGTTATCAGCAAAATAAAATACCCAAAATTTGGAGACCTATCATATATATATATATATATATAAAGCTGTAAAGGGCGACGGACTTCCAATCCCAGGCCCGGACAGAAATATATATATAAGCTGTAAAAGAGCCACGGAATAATCCAGGCTCGACTGGAAAAGTAAACATATATATATATATATATATATATATTTATAAAAATTATAAAAGAGCCACATAATGATCCACATAATGAGCCACATATATATATATATATATATATATAAGCTGTAAAGAGCCACGAAATTATCCAGGCTCAACAGAATGTATATATATATATATATATATATAGGGATTACATCCACAGCAACCAGTTGCTAGAGCAACCCATTTTAAACCCTAGCCGCTACAACATGTAGCGGCTTGTACAATGAAATTTGTTGGTCAAAGCAATCAATGTAGTGGGCCCCATAGAAATAATGAACCCCAAACCGCTTGATGTTGTAGCGGCTGAAGGATTAATGTTGTCCCAAATCCTATGTCACTTTCATTTTACAAAACTTATAATAAATTATATTATAATAATAATATTATTAATTTTTTAATTTATTAATAATAATAAATAAAATTATAAATAATACTAATAATAATTAATTGTTTGATTTAATAAATATAATAATATTAATATTAATAATAACTAATAATAATATTAATTTTTTGATTTATTAATAATAATAATATTAATAATATTAATTGGTTTATTTAATTATTATTACCTTAAATTAAATTATATTATTACTATTATTATTATGTGTAGCGGTTGGGGATTAGAATAATAATAATAGTATTAATAATAATAATAATAATAATAATAATAATAATAATAATAATAATAATTTAATTATAAATAAAATTTGACTCTTGGCATTGCAATTTGACTCTTTTTGTGAAAGGAATGTTAGAAGTATAAAAATTAAAAACAAGTTTAAAAGGTATATCATTAGAATTTCTAATGACTTCAAGTTATATATATTATTAGAATTAAACATTAGAATATATATAACTTAATAATAATAATAATAATAATATTAATTCTATTAATATAATAATAATAGTAATAATATTAATATTAATTATTTTATTTAATAAATAAAATTATAAATAATATTAATTGAATTTAAGGTAATAATAATTATAATAATATATTGCTATTGTTTTTTTTTTATTATTAGTTTTAATTAGTTTTTTATAATAATAATAATAATATATTGTTATAATAAAAAAACAATAATAATATATTATTGTTATAATAATATATTGTTATTATTATATTATTATTATTATTATTATTATTATTATTATTATTATTATTACTATTACTATTATTATTATAAAAAACTAATTAAAACTAATAATAAAAAAAATAATAACAATATATTATTATTATTATTATTATTATTATTACCTTAAATTTAATTAATATTATTTATAATTTTATTTATTAAATAAACTAATTAATATTATTACTATTATTATTATAATAATAGAATTATTATTATTATTATTATTATTATTAAGTTATATATATTCTAATGTTTAATTCTAATGATATATATAACTTGAAGTCATTAGAAGTATAGAAGTATAGAAATTCTAAGGAACGTTTAATTCTAATGTTTAATTCTAATGATATAACTTGAAGTCATTAGAAATTCTAATGATATACCTTTTAAACTTGTTTTCAATTTCTATACTTCTAACGTTCCTTCCACAAAAAAGAGTCGAATTGCAATGCCAAGAGTCAAATTTTATTTATAATTAAATTATTATTATTATTATTATTATTATTATTATTATTATTATTATTATTATTATTATTATTATTATTATTATTATTATTATTATTATTATTATTATTATTATTGGCATTGTTATTATTGTGAATATTGTTAGTATTGTTGTTGTTGTTTTTTGTTTATTATTATTATTATTATTATTATTATTATTATTATTATTATTATTACTATTATTATTATTACTATTATTATTATTATTATTATTATTATTATTATTATTATTATTATAATATTGTCATTGTTATTATTGTTATTGTTAATATTAATATTGTTGTTATTATACAACTTTGTAATAATAGTAATAAAAATAATATGTTTATTGGGATCTATTATTAGTATTATTATTATTATTATTGGGATCTCTTATTAGTATTATTATTATTGGGATCTATTATTATTATTATTATTATAAAAAACTAATTAAAATGACATTCAATTTGGGACAGGACTTTCAATTTGGGACAAAAAAATAAGGAAATCAGCCGCTTATGGGACTAGCGGTTGTGCACGGAAAATAAGGAAAATAATGATGCTTATGGGACTTTCTTATATGGAAAAGAACAACCAGCAGCCTTTGACAGAAATAACTTTTTTTCCTCGTGGTGCGTGTATAGCCGGTACTATGTGTAGCGGTTATGTCTTCTTCTTCTTTTTCTCCCACATTTTCCTAATGTTGTCCCAAATTGAAAGTCCTGTCCCAAATTGATTGTCATAATTTAAACCAAATTGAAAAGGCTACCGTCCCATGTGAATAAATATTTTATAATTAAATTATCATTATTATTATTAATAATACTATTATTATATTAATAATAATTAAATAATAATTATTATTATTATGTGGAAAAGTACAAGAAATCGGTGTTTGTGTGGATGAAAGATGGGTGAAAATTACAAACACTATTCATCGTTACTCCCCGATTGTCGCCAATAGTGACTAGGACCATTTTTACTATTATTATTATTATTATTATTATTATTATTATTATTATTATTATTATTATTATTATTATTATTATTATTATTATTATTATTATTATTACTATTACAAAAAACTAATTAAAACTAATAATTGTTATTGTTTTTATTATTATTATTATTACTATTTTCTCATCAACCGGTTGGATGTAATAATAATAATAATAACTATAGTGACTACACCCATTTTTACTATTATTATTATTATTATTATTACAAAAAACTAATTAAAACTAATAATTATTATTGTTTTTTTATTATTATTATTATTATTATTATTATTATAAAAAACTAATTAAAACTAATAATAAAAAAAACAATAGCAATATATTATTATAATTATTATTACCTTAAATTTAATTAATATTATTTATAATTTTATTTATTAAATAAAATAATTAATATTATTACTATTATTATTATATTAATAGAATTAATATTATTATTATTATTATTATTAAGTTATATATATTCTAATGTTTAATTCTAATAATATATATAACTTGAAGTCATTAGAAATTCTAATGATATACCTTTTAAACTTGTTTTCAATTTCTATACTTCTAACATTCCTTTCACAAAAAGAGTCAAATTGCAATGCCAAGAGTCAAATTTTATTTATAATTAAATTATTATTATTATTATTATTATTATTATTATTATTATTATTATTATTATTATTATTATTATTAATACTATTATTATTATTCTAATCCCCAACCGCTACACATAATAATAATAGTAATAATATAATTTAATTTAAGGTAATAATAATTAAATAAACCAATTAATATTATTACTATTATTATTAATAATAAATCAAATAATTAATATTATTATTAGTTATTATTAATATTAATATTATTATATTTATTAAATCAAACAATTACTTATTATTAGTATTATTTATAATTTTATTTATTATTATTAATAAATCAAACAATTAATATTATTATTATAATAATATAATTTATTATAAGTTTTGTAAAATGAAAGTGACATAGGATTTGGGACAACATTAATCCTTCAGCCGCTACAACATCAAGCGGTTTGGGGTTCATTATTTCTATGGGGCCCACTACATTGATTGCTTTGACCAACAAATTTCATTGTACAAGCCGCTACATGTTGTAGCGGCTGGGTTTAAAATGGGTTGCTCTAGCAACTGGTTGCTGTGGATGTAATCCCATATATATATATATATATATATATATATATAAATAGAAAAGCTGTAAAGAGCCACGAAATGATCCAGGCTCGATAGAATGTAAATATATATATATATATATATATAAGCGGTAAAAAGGCCACAGATTTCAAATTCAGGCCAAACTGAAATATAAATGTTAATATATACAGTTAGTATATATATATTAAAGCAATAAAGGCCACGAATTAGCAATACAGGCCAAACGAAGTTTGAATTATATATATATATATATTTATATATATAAAGGCAGAACTACCACAGATTTGCAATCCAAGCTCGACAGAATTGAAAATTAGTATATACATAATAAAACCAAAAAGGCCACGAGTCAACGACCCATGCCGATCAAATTAATACATATATATATATATGTACATAAAAGCAATTAAAATCCACGGATCGACGATCCAGGCTGTGCAAATACAAAAAAACGTATATATATATATATATATATATATACTAAAATGTACTAAAAAGTAAGCAAAAATGGCCACGGAACTGACTTCCGGGAAAAACCTGGAGATAAAACTTTACGTGACCGTGTATAAATACGTAAAGAAGTAGGAAACGAGTTCTGGTCATAAAAATACTTACAATGGACTGCTACACGGGCTTTTTGCCACTTGGTAGGCTTCAAATGGACGTTTCCACCGATTAATTTTTGGTATGTTGTAGTATATGAGTATACCTATGTGTTAGAGTAATAAAATCTAAGTTTGGAGTACTAAAAGTCGGGCTAGGAAATGAAATGGGCGAAGTTTCAGAGCAGTTTTTTTATTTTTTTCTTCCTTTTTTTGGCAAGGGAAAGGCTTGTATTTAAAGATCCAATGGTAGTAGGTCTACCCGCGGCAGCCGCAGGTCTACCTATGGTTCCCCAGGGTGGGCCCCACCTGGTGGGTCCCGTCATCTCGAAGTACATGCATTCTGAGCAACGCAATGTCAGGTTCGAAACTTTCTAACTTTTGATCGGAGCGTCCGTTTGAGGCGGGTTATACCTTTTCGGAAAGCCCTTGCCGAGAGCGTCACAATAACATGGGACTTAACCTTTTTCGAGTCTAAGAAGACGGGTTCATAACCGGATCTTCATTTTTTCGCAGTTTATTCGTTTAGCTGTATTGTGCTGTTTTCACTCGGGATCAATGTTATGACTCTTTCTGACCTTCATTGCATCAATTCGTCATGATTTTGACCAGATTGGCTTCAAGTTAGTAAAATGACCATTTTGCTCCTCCAGGGATTATCTCTTGTACTGGCATGGTCTTTGACTGTTTTCCCGTGGTTGTTTTCGAGGTTTTAATCTCAGCCGACTCTGTTCGTCTTCATGGTTGTCTCCGAGGTTGCTTTGGCCTCCCAGGGTTGTCTCTGGGGATGATGTGATGCTTCAGGGTTGTCTTCGAAGGTTGAATTGATCTCCCGGTGTTGTCGTCGGGGCTCCTGTACCTCCCTGGTTGTGATCGGGGATTCACTTGACATTCTGGTGTAGCCGGGGTTTGACTTGACCTCCTGGTATAGTGACTGAGGTTGAGCTTGACATCCTAGGGTTGTCTCCGGTGCTGATTGACATCCCGGTATTGTCACTGGGGCTTCACTTGACATCCTGTTGTTGCTAGGGTTTGACTTGACCTCCCGGTATAGTGACCAGGGTTCAGCTTGACATCCCGGGGTTATCGCCGGGGCTGCTTGACATCCTAGTATTGTCACCGGGGCTTCATTTGACATCCCGGTCTTGTCGGGGTTTGACTTGACCTCCCGGTATAGTGACCGAGGTTGAGCTTGACATCCCGGGGTTGTCGCCGGGGTTGCTTGACATCCTGGTATTGTCATCAAGACGAAAAAGATAATTTTAGCCTCCTGCAGTGTTAGTAACAGGAATGCAAAATTTTGAGTGTTTACAGATTCTTCTTTTTATCATGTTTGTGCAATGCAATGAAATGAATAAGATAAAAGATTGCTAGACATTGGAAATATGATAGATGCAAATGTAATGCAATGCATGGCATGATATGTTACGAATGTTAGATACCTTCGAGGGGGTAGGGCTATCACTGGTTGTTTACGTTATTTTTTGTTGTGGATAACGTTATCCATGATAACCCTTGGTACTTGTGACATCCCCAAATTCGGGTACTTCATTTCCACAGGATATGGTATTCACTATCTAAATAAAACATAACTACTGTCCATAAATAAGGAATGCAAAATAAATTACAACCTTAATAATTAAATAAAATCTTCCTAATAAAAAGGATTACAACTCATCAACTTATTCCTAGGGTTATCTAACCTTAACATCAACAAGTGCAAAAAATAAAATATCATATAATAGAATTAAGTCTTTATTACACATCATATCATAAATATGAACAAGTCCTCACTTGTTTATCTTGCTCTTGCCTTTGCTAGTTGACGGTTCGTCAACTCTTTCAACTTTAGCTGCGATAGTTATATAAATGCAAGAGTGAGCAAACAAAAGCTCACTAAAAATAACAATCAATAGTGATGACATATACTGAATAACTTCAACTGAATTGAATAATATTTCTATCATCGATAGTCAAGAATAAGATTTATAATTCATGTGAGGGTCATAAGACCTTGAACTATGTCTCAGGTTATAAATATTTCTATTTAAACCTTTAATAGTCGTTAGACTATATGGACTCTTAACTCGTACTTAGGGGGATCAGCCCTTCGTACCATGTATTGTGCACAAATATCTTAACGATTTCGCATGGTAATCCCCTATTAATAGGGTTGTTCATCTCACTATTAATCAACGAGTCCGCACCAAAGAAAGTTTGGTTTGGATAAGCTCAAAGGGTAATTTAGAGTTCAACTATCATCAACTAAGGAGTAGTTGAATCAACTTTCAATAATTAAGAGTTTAATAATAAAAGAATTATGAAACAGTTATGAGTCATAACTGTTGGGTCTGCTAGAAACATAAGTATGCAATCAAATTACATAAATAAACGTAGCGGAAAGGATGAAAAATCAGATTTTAAAATTTTCTTACAAACCCTTAACCATGATCTTTCTTGTGCATCAATTATTAGTCAATACATAGAAGGAGAGGATGGAATTATACCTTTGAAGATCCAAGCTTCCTCAGGTACAAGTTCTACTCCTTTGATTCCTCTGTAGTGGCTCCTTCCCTTGATCAATGTCAGCCACCCAAATGTTTGGCCTCTAACGGTGATCCACCAAGGAAGATGAAGAACTCAGGAAGATAGGTTATTGGCTTAACCTTTGTTTCTATCTCTATAGAATATGTGTACTCCCAACCTTTGAAAAAATTCACGTACCTTATTTCTGATATAAGACTCTCTTATATAGATATTAGGTTAACCCTCCTAATCCAATTAAAATAGGTATTTTTAATTAATTAATTAAACACTTTTAATTAATTTATATCCTAATCTTATTAGGATTGAGAGAGAGTACTGATATTATATTAATTCCTAAACTCCTTTAGAATTAAAATAATAATATTAATAAGACTCCTCTTATTAATTTATATTTAATATTTTTAAAATATTAAATAATAAATATTAAGCTATTTAATTTATTCTATCACCATAGATTAAATTAATTACACTTAATGCATTATTACTATCATGCCATTTTCTTCTTAAATAATTCTTCTTCCTTTTATGGTGTGACCCTTTAGGTTCTCCATATTAAACCGATTGTGAATAAATCAATTAGAACAATTCTAATCTTATTTAAATAAATAAATTAAACTAATAATCTATTTAAATAAATAACATATATTCTACAATAGGGATACGCCTCCCTAGCGATCAACGACTTTCCAGATAATATAGATTTTAACATTAATCCTAAAAGAACCTATGAGTTAATAGTTACCGTACAATTCAATCCTTCCACCATACAATGTCCTAATTAAATATAAGATATGGATTTACTGTCAAGTCTTAATTTATTTAATCATATGTATTTCGATTAGAAAACGCACAACTCCAAATAATACAAATTAAAAACCTCTTTCTAATTTCATTCTACCTTGGCCAAGTATTCCTGGGTTGTCATTTAACGAATCACATAGGACATATCTCCTCTTTTACTAGAGGTGGTAGATTCTTTATTGGTCATACATTATCTCCATATGCAACTCATTATAACCAAGCATACCCTATATATGCCTTAAAAGGCCTTAAGGAATAAGTCAAAGTATAATTTGTTACATACAAGATACTATGATGATCTCAAGTCCAAGGATCACTTGTACTACTATCACATTAGGAATTCCTATTGACAGGCGAGTAAAACTCTATTAAGTACTCCATAGCGAGTCACGTTCAGTGAACTTATTCTCCAATAAGCACCTACATACTTGCTTTAGTGTCTCCACACAAATGACCATGAGATCAGTCATCCTCATCCAATGAGCAAGCAACATATGTACCAATCTATCCGAATTTACTAATCTCCATTTTAGTAATCCCACAATTGGGAACTATTTTAGTTTTTAAGCTTTCTAAGAATTTAGATCTCATTAGCATGATCTCATCATGATTCTAAAATCATTGCTTAAAACTATGGGTTATTTACATATTATTAAAAACAGCACCATGTAGATAATTAAATGCCTTAAATGAATATTTTATTAATAAATAAATAAGATTGTTTACAAAGTATGTGCTTTATCATCATACATGATTGGCTTATTGCACACTACTATCAATCTCCCACTTGCACTAAAGCCAATCGCCATGGTATCTCATACCCATCATCTCTAAGTGACGATCAAACTGTTGTTGTGTTAGAGCTTTAGTAAATGGATCTGCAATGTTGTCTTGAGAGTCCACACGCTCCAAGGTGACGTCTCCTCTTTCAATGATCTCCCTGATCAAGTGAAATCGCCGCAACACGTGTTTGGATTTCTGATGAGACCTGGGTTCCTTAGCCTGTGCAACCGCTCTGGTGTTGTCACAGTATACGAGAACTACTTCTCCAATGCTAGGAACCACACCAAGTTCAGTTATGAACTTCTTCATCCAAACAGCTTCCTTTGCAGCTTCACTTGCAGCTATATACTCTGCCTCTGTCACTGAATCAGTAACTGTTTGCTGCTTGGAACTCTTCCAACTTATTGCGTGTGACGCCCCCAGAATAGGTCCAGTCAACCCAACCCATTCTGAGTCGCCAAATACATGGTACAGAATTCAAATACAAACTTTTATATCACACGATCGTGCAAAATACGACCACACAACTGTGAGTGTCAATACAAATATATAAAAAATATTAACATTCAAACTAAGTCCTCATTACAATTATTATCACACTATTTATCAGAAATAGTGAGGACTACTACTGCTCTAACTCGGACCATCACTCTGTCCCCCGACTAGTTCCTGCGACATTCTCATTTTCTGAAGAGGACAATAGATGAAACGGGTGAGCTCAACTAGCCTAGTAAAGAATATTATGACTAAGATAATGGAAAATAAATTATCGTTAGTCTTCAACAATTCAAATAAAATATTATTGACAACAAGTTTTAGATAAATATTCGCAGCGAAAATAACAATTCATTAGAAGAGTTAAGTAGAGAATGAAGTCTACTATCTTCTATGATTTAAAAGTCCATCATCAATATTTTATCCCTGTAACATCAATCAATATACATCTCAAATCAAATATTCATCTTTGCACTACGGGCCAAAGATATTCATTTGTCACCAGTTGTCAGGTTCATCTCAACACCTGTCTATCTTTGCACTACGGCCAAAGATATTCATTAGGTAATCATTCATCTTTGCTCTACAGGCCAAAGATATTCAGTTATATCACCTTTTAGAACTGAGGATGATGAAAAATATTTTAAAGAACGAATCCAGTGAGATAAAAGACAAAGATTAAGGATTCGTATTTTAGTTTATTCAATTCAAAAATACTTCGTAATAATCAATTGTGGAGCAGAATTCAAGAATAAAGCTCAAAACTTAAATCCAATCAAAGATAGGAACCTTAACAAGCAAGTTGGACAAATAGAAGAAAATTTAATTTTTTCGTGAATAGTGTTGTATACGTGAATAGTGCCGTATACGTAAATAGTAACGTCGACGAAAAAAGTAAAAATTTCATAATACAATCTATGCCAATATTTTGGTATAATGATATTGAAAAGAATAACATCATTTACAAAAGAAAATAACATCCCTTACCTCAAAAGAATAGTACTTCTGACTGGAATATCAGATATAAGGCTGAAGAAAAATGGCACTGAATAGCAACACTCAAAGTATCTAAATACTCACAAAAATACGCTCGATATTATAGAGAGAGAAAACTTCTAATTCTGGTGTGATTTTCAATTCTAACCTAAGCACCCTATTTATAGGAAAAACTTAAGATGCCAAAGTAGACTTTCTGCTACCGGCGGCTTTCATACGCCCACCAAGAAAGATCAGAATTTTCCAAGCAATGACAAAAGTGAGGCCCACCATTTTATTTTTAAAAAATATTTATTTTTAAAACTTTAATAATTCATAATAAATAGCCCTTTTATCAGAAAAATACAAATGATATGTCCTTTTATAGGAAATTTAATTATCTACAACTTTGTAGAAGGAAGTTTTTCAAAATTTCCAACCGAAAATGGCCGAAATCCACAAACGGGTGATTTTTCACAACAAAATACTGAAAAAAACACCTTAGCACTAATTCCTTCTTTTATATCCACAAAATAAATATTTCTTTATCATATAAATCAATAATTAATTATTCACAAATAATATTACAGAACTACAATATTGACAACCAGGTCGTTCCCATGAAAGAGGGGGCCTTCCGATAAGGATTTTTCCTTACTGGCGCGTAATTAAATAACCCCTCCTAGACAGAATCTTCCTTAGACATTGTCAATAATGCTATCTAATAATATTATTCAAATAATATAAATTATTGAGTTGATAATGTGAAATACTGTGCAGTGACAATTATTGAATCAATAATACAAAATATCAACGGTAACAATTATTGAATCAATCATATAAAATAGCAACGTAGCAATTATTGATATAAAATATCAACGTAGCAATTATTGAACCAATAAAATATCATGCAATTATTGAATCAATAATATAAAATATTGAACAGTAATTACTGTAACAATTATTGAGTAAGTGACTTCTTACGTAAGAACCAATAATTCGAAATACTGTGCAATACCGTGTGCTACTGTGCACAATGCGTATTACTGTATTTTTTATCACCGGATATTTCAACAGTTTAACTGTAATAATTTTACCGTTATTTATAAAAAGGTTATTTCTGTCGCTTTCTATATCCGACAGTTATTCCGTTGTGGGGCCCACAAATAGCTGCGCCGTCGTACGAATATTTCCCGACAACAAGAATATTCCACGACCAAACGAATATTTCCCAACAACAATGAATATTTTATATCCACTTGCTCATTTTGAAATATTTACACATTTCACCCATAACTTCACATTTATCAAATATACACCTTACTATTTCGAAATAATATATAAAAAAAATTAAATCTTTATTTATAAAATTCGGGGTCTTACATTGCGCCTCCGTTTAAGGTAAACACATACCCTGAAATAGATTTACTGTCATCTTGGTCTGTTTAAAAACTTGAGTCCGTGAATCCCTCGAGTTTTAATTCAGATCCACCGTAGACAAGAAAAATATCTTTAGTTCTTCTCAAGTACTTTAGGATATTCTTCACTGCCTTCCAGTGCTCTTCTCCTGGATTCGACTGGTATCTGCTCGTTACACTAAGTGCGTGAGCAACATTCGGTCTAGTACATATCATACCGTACATGATAGATCCTATTGCAGAAGCATAAGGGATCTTACTTATACGGGCTCTCTCCTCAGGTGTCTTTGGGGCCTGTTTCTTGGAGAGATGTATTCCATGGCTCATCGGCATGAGACCTCTTTTGGAATCTTCCATGCTAAACCTCTTTAGCATCGTATCAATGTACATTCCTTGGGATAAGCCGAGCATCCTTTTAGATCTATCTCTATAGATCTTTATCCCCAAAATATTGGATATTTCACCCAAGTCCTTCATGGAGAAGTTTTTAGATAACCAGATTTTAATTGATTGTAACATAGGAATGTCATTTCCTATCAGTAATATATCATCAACATATAATACAAGGAATGATACTACGCTCCCACTAACCTTCTTGTATACACATGGTTCATCCTCGTTTTTGATAAAATCAAACTCTTTGATTGTCTCATTAAAATGAATGTTCCATCTACGAGAAGCTTGCTTCAACCCATAAATAGATCGTTGTAACCTACAGACTTGATTTGTTCCTACTTTTAAAATAAATCCCTCTGGCTGTGTCATATACACATCCTCCTCAAGTTTTCCAATGAGGAAGGTCGTTTTCATGTCCATCTGCCAGATCTCATAGTTGTTATACGCTGCAATCGCAAGCAAAATCCGAATGGACTTGAGCATGGCTACTGGTGAGAAGGTTTCATTATAGTCAACTCCTTGTCTTTGTTTGAAACCTTTTGCAACCAGTCTGGCCTTATAGGTCTCTACCTTCCCGTCTGCTCCAGTCTTTCTCTTAAAAACCCATTTACACCCAATAAGCTTAATGCCTTTAGGTGGTGAAACCAAAGTCCATACTTTGTTCTCATACATGGAGTCTATTTCGGATTTCATGGCTTCAAGCCATTTCCCTGAGTCTTTATTACTCATAGCCTGTTCGTAATTCAATGGATCATCATCATTCATGATGTGTACCTCATCGTCATCCTCTATAACGAATCCATACCTCTCAGGTATCTTTGGTACTCTTTTAAATTTACAAACAGGGTGTGGTACAGTAGGTTCTTTACTTGGTTAGGTACCTGACTTTGATCCGTGGTAATTTGTGGTTCTTGAACTTCTTCAAGATATATCTTACTCCCACTGGCCCCTTCATGGATAATCTCTTTCTCCAAGAAGGCAGCATGCTTCGTAACAAACACCTTTTGATCAGTTGGATGATAGAAATAATACCCTACGGTTTCTTTAGGGTATCCCACAAATCTACACTTATCGGATTTAGTCTGTAGCTTATCATTTTCAAACTTTTTGACATAAGATGGACAACCCCAAGTCTTAACATGCTTAAGATTTGGTTTCCTCCCTTTTCACATCTTATATAGAGTCTTTGGGGCGGATTTTGTTGGTACCTTGTTAAGTAGGTATGCAACCGTTTCTAAGGAATAACCCCAGATGGAAATTGGAAGGTCGGTAAAACTCATCATGGATCAAACCATGTCCAACATGTTCGATTTCTCCTTTCAGATACTCCATTTAACTGTTGTGTACTTGGAGGAGTCCATTGTGAGATTATACCATTTTCTTTGAGACAATTGAGAAACTCACCGCTTAAGTATTCTCCACCTCGATCTGATCGAAGTATCTTAATACTCTTGCCCATTTGTTTCTCTACTTCAGTTCTGAACTCTTTGAACTTTTGAAATGATTCTGATTTGTATTTCGTTAAATACACATATCCAAATCTTGAGTGATCATCAGTGAAAGTAATAAAATAAGAATACCCACCCCGTGCACTTGTTGTCATAGGTCCACAAACGTCTGTGTGAATCAATGCCAACAACTCTGTAACTCTTTCTCCTTTTTCACTAAAAGGAGATTTAGTCATTTTACCCATGAGACAAGATTCACAAGTTGGATATGATTCATAATCGGATAGCTCTAGGAGCCCATCCTTATGCAACTTGGATAATCTTGTTTCATTGATATGATCGAGTCCACAGTGCCACATGTAGGTATAATTAATATCATCTCTTTTCCTTTTCTTAGTTTGTTCAATTTGAAATATATTTTCTTGCAAGTCAAGTATATAAAGCCCATTTCACAAATTTCCAATACCATATAAAACATCGTCTTTATAAATAGAACAGCCATTGTTCTTTATAATGACGTCAAAACCTTCCATATCCAATACAGAAATTAAAATAATATTTTTAATAATATTCGGAACATAATAACAGTTATTACGATAAATAGACTTGCCCGAAGGCATTGCTAAACAATAAGTTTCTACAGCTAATGCAGTAACCTTTGCTCCATTCCCCACTCGTAGGATCACCTCTTCATTGTTCAGCTTTCTACTTCTGACCAGTCCCTGCACAGTGTTACATATGTGAGACCCACAGCTGGTATCCAATACCCAAGTAGAATTATGACTTTCAAAAAAATTAATTTCAATCATAAACAAACCTTGATTGGAAGTCGAAGCTTCTCCAAGCTTCTTCTCTGCTAGAAACTTCTTGCAGTTCCTCTTCCAATGTCCCGGCTCGTTGCAATGAAAGCACGTTCCTTTAGCTAGTTCAGGTTTCTTTTGTTCCTTTTCTTTCCACTTTCCCTTATCCTTCTTGGATTTCTTCTTTTAAGAAGACACCTTGGGCCTCTTCCTTTTATTGGTAGAATCCACTATCAAGACATGGTTCTTCTTGGATAAGAAGTGACCTTTTGCAGTTTTCAGCATGTTAAGCAGCTCGGGCAAGCGGACATCTAGCTTATTCATGTGAAAATTAACAATAAACTGTGAGAAGGTCTCAGGGAGTGACTGCAAGACCAAGTCTTGACTCAACTCCCCATCCATGACGAACCCAAGCTGTCCAAGGAGTTCAATCAAATTGATTACCTTCAGAACATGAGTCTCGACGGCAGTGCCCTCGGTCATCCGAGATCAGAAGAGCTCCTTAGATATCTCATATCTAGCAGTCCTACTCTATTCACCATACAACTCCTTGAGGTGAAGCAGCATAGCAGGAGCATCCATATTTACGTGCTGACGCTGAAGCTCGTTATTCATGGATGCGAACATGATGCATTGAGCTACAGATGCATCATCTTGCCATTTATTAAAAGTGGCAATTTCTTCCTCAGAGGCTGTTTCCGAAACAGATTCTGGGATAGTTGAATTTAGGATATAAGAAATCTTTTCAGCAGTGAGAACAATTCTCAGATTTCTTAGCCAGTCCTCATAATTCGGCCCGGTAAGCTTATTTGCATCAAGTATGCTTCGTAGTGAGATTAGTGATTTTGACATTTTTAAAATTTTGCATGTGAAAAGATAACATTTTTAGCAAACATTCATTTTATTAATTTAGCATACCAAAATAAATTTAGGTCTTTATTTTAAATTGGTATCTCCCACTATTTTCATCAAACTATATTACCCTCACTTATATAGTTCGGCAACATCTAATTAAAGATTTGCTAGTGAGATTAAGGATCCCATTTCAAATGTATATAACCTTGTGGATAGCACAACAAGCGATATACAAATAAATAGGTAGACAACTCTTGTCAATTACATCACCATGTAACTCCTTTTATTTTGCCTCTTAAATCATAATGGTCATGTGTGTGCACATCCGAACTAAAATGATTTAAGTTAAGTCCAGCCTAGCACTTCCATAAATTCAAAAAAAAAATGTTCGTGGTTGTGGATAGCACAACAAGACTAAATCGTTCAATTTTCTTGATAAGCATCAAATGTGATTAATTAACATCTTAAATACTCAATACTCGCCTTGTGGATAGTACAACAAACTCATATTAAATATTTAATACTCTATTAATTAATCATTCTAGAAGGCGACGTTCGATATTCCAAATATCATTTGAACGCTTCGGACTTAATATTATTTCTTTGAGGGATTTGTTATTATTTGTCTCATTTTGTTTAGAGCGCATGCACATATATATATCAAATACGCGCCATTTTATTAAACAAGCGAAGCATGTTTGCATAAAATATAATATATATAATATTTAGCATGCAATATAGAATACTATATTCTACCCGGATTGATTCTGGACTTTTATTCTAGTTTGGTTCACTAGAGCCACCAAGTGAACCAAAAAGGTCAAACCTAGGAGTGTAAGAATTTAAATTTAAACGTAACGATTACATTTAAACCCGGGCTCCATACAAATGGGTCTTCAAGCGCTCCTTGCTCCTTGATCTCCAGTTCTTCAAATATTTTAACTAATCCTACTACATAAACTATTTCATTTAAATAGAAAGCTTGATCAACAGTCAAGGGGAAGTACATAGGAAAGAGATAGAATTTACAATAAAAAAAAACCCAGAAAAGACGAGGTACGCAGACCCCATTTTATAAAACCCATACATTCAAGCAGTCATCCAAAATAAAATCCAATCACATTGGTCATAGTCCATAATCAATCCCTTTTATTAACATATATATCATCATACGTATCAATAAAACTTATTCATCTCATGAAAGTAAATTCATTCCATATATTTATTAATATCAGTTAATGGGCAAAAGTTTGCTAAACTTTGTTTTTAGAGAAATGAACTCCTTTATTTCATTCAAAAACAATTCCAAATTAAACTCTTTAATTTTAGCAATTCTGAAATCATATTTCATATAAAATAAACATCTTTATTTTAAACCTTTATTAATTAAATAAACCATTTATTTAATTAATCAAAACAAAAGAAAAATTTTCCAGTTCCTGTCCAGTGGCGCAGCTGCGCCAGGAATGTAAAGGGAACCGGTGCAGTTGCGCAGCATGAAAACCAGGAACAGACACCGGCGCAGCTGTGCTGCAAGAATGCCTTGCACCGGCGCAGCTTCGCAGAATCTGAAAAAATTTTGTTGCCCAAGAACTCGATTCAATCGCATATCATACATGTATGGAATAACATAAACTGATAATTAGCACAAGATTGGCTCTGATACCACTGTTGGATCTGCTAGAAACATAAGCATGCAATCAAATTACATAAACGCAGTGGAAGGGATGAAAAATCAGATTTTAAAATTTTCTTACAAACCCTTAACCATTATCTTTTTTGTGCATCAATTATTAGTCAATACATAGAAGGAGAGGATGGAATTATACCTTTGAAGATCCAAGCTTCCTCAGGTACAAGTTCTACTCCTTTGATTCCTTTGATTTCTCTGTAGTGGCTCCTTCCCTTGATCAATGTCAGCCACCCAAATGTTTGGCCTCTAACAGTGATCCACCAAGGAAGATGAAGAACTCAGGAAGATGGGTTATTGGCTTAACCCTTGTTTCTATCTCTATAGAATATGTGTACTCCCAACCTTTGAAAAAATTCACGTACCTTATTTCTGATATATGACTCTCTTATATAGATATTAGGTTATCCCTCCTAATCCAATTAGAATAGGTTGTTTTAATTAATTAATTAAACACTTTTAATTAATTTATATCCTAATCTTATTAGGATTGAGAGAGAGTACTGATATTATATTAATTCCTAAACTCCTTTAGAATTAAAATAATAATAATAATATTAATATTAATATGACTCCTCTTATTAATTTATATTTAATATTTCTAAAATATTAAATAATAAATATTAAGCTATTTAATTTATTCTATCACCATAGATTAAATTAATTACACTTAATGCATTATTACTATCATGCCATTTTTCTTCTTAAATAATTCTTCTTCCTTTTATGGTGTGACCCTTTAGGTTCTCCATATTAAACCGGTTGTGAATAAATCAATTAGAACAATTATAATCTTATTTAAATTAATAAATTAAACTAATAATCTATTTAAATAAATAACATTTATTCTACAATAGGGATAAGCCTCCCTAGCGATCAACGACTTTTCAGATAATATAGATTTCAACATTAATCATAAAAGAATCTATGAGTTAATAGTTACCGTACAATTCAATCTTTCCACCATACAATGTCCCAATTAAATATAAGACGTGGATTTACTGTCAAGTCTTAATTTATTTAATCATATGTATTTCAATTAGAAAACGCACAACTCCAAATAATACAAATTAGAAACCTCTTTCTATTTTCATTCTACCTTAGGCCAAGGATTCCTGGGTTGTCATTTAACGAATCACATAGGACATATCTCCTCTTTTACTAGAGGTGGTAGATTCTTTATTGATCATACATTATCTCCATATGCAACTCATTATACCCAAGCATACCCTATATATGCCTTAAAAGGCCTTAAGGAATAAGTCAAAGTATAATTTGTTACATACAAGATACTATGATGATCTCAAGTCCAAGGATCACTTGTACTACTATCACATTAGGAATTCCTATTGACAGGCGAGTAAAACTCTATTAAGTACTCCATAGCAAGTCACGTTCAGTGAACTTATTTTCCAATAAGCACCTACATACTTGCTTTAGTGTCTCCACACAAATGACCATGAGATCAGTCATCCTCATCCAATGAGCAAGCAACATATGTACCAATTGAGAACTATTTTAGTTTTTAAGCTTTTTAAGAATTTAGATCTCATTAGCATGATCTCATCATGATTCTAAAATCATTGCTTAAAACTATGGGTTATTTACATATTATTAAAAACAACACCATGTAGATAATTAAATGTCTTAAATGAATATTTTATTAATAAATAAATAAGATTGTTTATAAAGTATGTGCTTTATCATCATACATGATTGGCTTGTATGGACACTACTATCAATAACAATAGACATCATATTCAACAGTCATGCTTTAGAAATAGAATTAAAGCATTTAAAAGATACAATAGACCTTGCTTGAACAATTAAGTCAATATCACATTACTTCAATAATGAATTTCAATAATATACTTGCTCAATATGGAAATTAGAGTACTTGCTCATTTGGTATAATAACAGAGAATAAAATAACTTGCATAAACGTAACAAAAAAGGATAAAACAACTTGCCTCGAGCATAAGCTAGCAATTACTATCACGTTCCACAATTATCCTATGTACACGCAATTAACAATAATAACATACATTAGTTACCATATAACTAACTCACGTCATTGGTTAACCTTACATATCATTACATTTGCAACAATAATTAATTCTAAGTCTGATCGAATCACGAATCATCAGTCTTGAACGTGTTATTAGACTTTACGATTAAAGGTTTACATAATGTATATAACTTACAAATTAATCATGTGAAATGCGTTAATGAATCATTCTATCATCTCAATGTATGCTTAACATGTCATCAATTTTATCACATTAGGTTAGCTTTTCATGTTACGGACAAAAGCTACACAAAACACAAAATAACATCCCGGACAGCAAGGAAGCCCGCTGGGGCGGGTAATAAGCTCGCTGGGGGGGGGGTGTTCATGCTGATGAAAAATCAGTTAGCGAACTTGTGCAGGAAAAAGCTAATTTGGGCTTATTTTCTCGCACCAAACTCAAAATTTAGTACATATATCACATATAAAACATTATAAAATCATAACTTAAGCTTCTAACATGTTTTAATATATATAAACATCAAAACACATAATCAAACACCCTTAAATTATGATTTTGAAGAAACCACCATTGTTAAGTGTTCTTGAAGAAAATAAATACCGTGACTTTGTTTTTAAACTAAATCACACAATTCAAAGCATGTTAACTTCGTTTGTTAATATATTATTACAATCTATGATCAATTTACATAATATAGCATAATCAAACACCAATTTTGATGTTAAAGAAATAATTTTTTAAACTAGTTCACTGTAAATTGCTATGAACATGATTTCTTCATGTTCATCATATTTACATGAATTGAACCACTTAATTTACCATATAACACATATAAAATAGTTTATATACATAATCTAACACATATAGATCATCAATTTATAGTTTATCATGAAAACCAAATTATAGAGAACTTAAGATTATGAAAACATGGAAGAACAAAGTTTATATTAGATTATACCTTTTGTTGTTTTCGGAGAAGAAGATGATGGTGATGATGATGACTCCTTGTTCTGATTTCTCAAAACTTCTTCCGCTTTCTTTCTTTTTCTCTCTTTTCTCTCTAGTTTTCTTACTCTGTTCTTCTTCTAACTCTGACTAACTTAACGTAGTATAATATAACATAATTGTCGACGTCGGGAAAAAATGCGGGTCGGGTTGGACCTAAATCTTTCTCTTTTTCTCAGTTTTTTCTACCCTTATTCTTTTTATTTGTGAAAAAGGTTTTGAAGGGTCTTTTAGGAAAAGGCCAACATATATCATGTCGATGATTTGAATGTTTTATAGAGTTACCAGTTGGTAGTTTTGAAATGGTTTACCAACTCAATCGAATTTGTTTGAAAAGAGGCCCAATTTGCTGGACACTGTTGAAACTTGATCTTTAAAATCGAAGTTCTAAGTTCGAGGGCTTGGTTAAGTGTGGGGAAGGTGTTAGGCACCCCACAACTCCCGTGAAAACACGGTACCACACCTTTTTAATATTTTCCTTTTAAATCTGCAATGTGTGTGTGTGAATGCTGAAAGAAATTGGGCCTATGTTTTGATTGATTGAAAGCATGGATCGGCTTCGTTGAACCTATATATGAAGGGATTGATTTGATTTGCAAAAGTCTCTTATTTAGACAAGATGATTAAACTGATGTTTTAAAAGCAGGTTTTCAAACCTTGCGCTAACATAGGAATTTAAGTATGTCAATCCTTTCGTTTTATATTTTTAGCCTTTGGGCTCAATTTGAATGGTGATTGTCGGGCTGCGAAGCATCCTCAACCACAAAATATATACCAGTGTCAGTCTCCTCATGGGCATGATAGCCATTGGAAGGACTCTAACACGACAAACCATTATTCTCATTATGTTGAGACCTTAAACCCGGATAACCGTATGAAGGTCTTTCGGATGTACATTTTACAAAAAAATTGACAGGTTACATCTGTAAAGTGGAGTTTGTACATCGTGGGAATCGGATTCTGATCAATTTGATCATGAATCCCACGATTCTTAGGCTCACAAAGAAAAGCCAATAAAACCTGCACAGCTCAAATATGTATGGAAATATATATATATATATATATATATATATATATATTCAAATATCTCCAGAACCAAGGATTCATCAGTAAATCCTAGTTCGCACATGGCCAAAGATTCTCGTTCCCACTAGATAGCGATCTAAGAGCCGCGAGGTAGCTTTCAGAACTGTAACTAGAAAAAATGCTAGATTTAAGTAAATCTCAGCCATTCTAGCTTCCTAGTTCTGTCTGGACCTATTTTGAACCGTTTGAAAGCTAGAGTTGGCGAGATTTAAAGAAATCTAGTTCACCCGCAGAAATGTTAGTGCCGATTCATATTAAATGAATATTTAAAGAAATAATTTAATCAAAATGAGTAAAGCAATATATATATTTATATATATACGAAAGCTGTAAAAGGGCGATGGGTTTTCACTCCGGTGCCCGGACTGGAATGTAAATATGTATATATATATAAAAGCTGTAAAAAGCCACAGAGTAATCCAAGCTTGACAGAATGAAAAAAAATATATATATATATACTGTAAAGGGCGATGGGTTTTCACTCCGATGCCCGGACTTGAATGAAAATATATATATATATATATACATATATATATATATATATATAAAGCGGTAAAGGGCGGTGGGTTTTCACTCCGAGGTTCGAACTGGAATGGAAATATATATATATATATATATAGGCTGTATAAAGCCATGGAGTAATCCAGGTTGGACAGAATGTAAATATATATATAAAAGCGATAAAAGGCGACGGACATTCTGTCATTTGCCCGAACAGAAAAGTAAATATATATATATATATATATATATATATATATATTAAAGTAATAAAAAGGTCATGAAGTAAAAATTCAGGCCCAAATAAGTCAGAAAAATTATATATATATATAGTTATATATATAAAAGTAGTAAACTACTTTGGATTTGACATCCAGGCCTGACAGAATTGAAAAGTTAGTATATATACAGTTAAATATACACATTAAAAAGCCAAACCCGGACTGGAAAGATAACCTTGTCTGGCGAAGTTGCTAAAAACGAAGATATATGTATATAAAAGTTGTTAGAAGCGACGGATAGACGATCCGAGTTGTAGAAATGCCAAAAAATGCTTTTATGTACTAAAATGTACAAAACATAAGCAAAAACGGCCACGAAACTGAGTTCCGGGCATATTCAGAAAGTGAAACTTAACGTGCAAGTGTATAAAAGTGCAATGAAGTAATATGAACTTCCTGATAGTAAAAATACTCACAATGGAATGCTATACAGGGCTTTTTGCCAAATCGTAGGCTTTAAACGTCCGTTTGTATTGGTTAATTTTTGATATGTGGTAGTATGTGGGTGTATCTACGTGTTATAGTGAAATTTTTTTGGTTTGGAGGACAAGAAAATGGTTGAGAAACCAAACGGACAGAGGTTCAGAGCGTTTTCTGATTATGAAATGAGCTAGGGGTCACCTCATATATATAAACCCGGGAGAAGCAGCTCTACCTGCAGCAGTCGCAGGTATAGGTGTGGCTCCACGTGGCGGGGTCCACGTGGCGGTGCCCACATGGCGGGGCCCATGTGGAGAGTCTTGTTGCATCAAAGTACGTGCACACCGAGCAACACAAGGTCAGATTCGAAACTTTCTAACTTTTGATCTGAGCTTCAGTTGGAGGCGTGCTATACCTTTTCGAAAAGCCCTCGCCGATAGTGTCACAATGACATAGGAGAAAACCTTTTCTGAGTCCAAAAAGACGGGTTCATAACCTGGTCTTTGATTCCTCGCAGTTTGTCTGTTGAGCTGTCTTGTGCTGTTTCCACTCGGGATCATTGTTATGGTTCGTTCTGACCTTGGTGGCATCAATTCAACTTGAGTTTGACCGAATCAGCTTTCATTTAGTAAAATGACCATTTTGCCCCTCCCGGGGTTACCTTCAGTGCTGGCATGGCCTTCGACTGACTTCCTGAGGTTGTTTCCAAGGTTTGGATCCCAGTCGATTCTGTTTGTCCTAAGGGTTGTCTATGAGGCTGACGTGGTTCTTCCAGGTTTGTCTCTAGAGATTTTGTGAGGCTTTGAGGTTGTCTCCGAAGTTGAGTTGGTCTCCCAGTGTGACGCCCCCAAAATAGATTCAATACACAACCCACCTATTCTGGGTCGCCAAGAAATACATGGTACAGAATCCAAATACAAATCTTTTATATCCAATTGTCGTGCACAATACGACCACACATAAAGTGTGAGTTTTAATACGAATACAGTACTCATACTCCTTATCAAAGATACGTTACATAAAGGTACAGTCAATAACTGTTTTAGGAATTAAAATCTTTGGAAAATGCTCAAGGAAACCTTCGTACGTGGGAGGCCATGCATCTAAGCTATAATAGATATCATAGGACTTGAGAATTAACCTTGGTTGATCTAATAGACATCAAAGAAAAACGAGAAGATTACTATCTTGTTCATTCCAATGGTGCGTCTTTTCTTGCCATATAATTATCTCTGTTGTCTCAAACTGAGAATTATATTCCAACCGTACTCCAAGATTATATAGGTAGTGCTCATGGATAAAATCAATAAGTGGATGTGCACAACCATGTCTTATGATAACATGAAGTCGTATGTGGTTAGACAACTTGTCTGATAGTGGAAAAACACCCTTTCAAAGTTGGGTTCACCTCACCTAAGTCGTGTCACCAAAATCAACGGTTAAATAACGTATAAAATACGACACACACATTTAAAGTTCTCAATAAAATTATTTCCATACTGGTTGGTAGGAAATTTCACCCTTGTTCTATTCTCTTGTTATCACCGCTCGACCCAGCTACACTCTTATTACCTGAAAGGAATTGTGAATCAAAAGGGTGAGCACACATAGCCCAGTAAAGAATATCATAACTAAAGATAATCAAATTATCAATAGCATTCGTCAGTAATAAATCAGAGATTTAGAACATATGGTGATGATAAAACTTTCCAACCATAGTTGCAGCGGAACGAACAATCCATTAGAAGAGTCAATTAGACCATAATGTCTATTACCTCCTCTACGTTAAAAGTCCACCAACAATATTGCACTCTTGTGACATCAATCAATAATTCCTGTCCATAATCATGTAAATAGTTCATAATAATAATTATGTTGATAAATTCCTCTTCGCACCCAGGTACGAAGATAATTTTCATCACCTGTCTTTACCTGAAACACCAAAGATCATGGTTATACCAAATCATAGTTCCTGTTCATAATCATGCTAATAAATTCATCTTTGCACTACATGCCAAAGATATTCATACATCAACAGCTCATTTTTGCACTACAGGCCAAAGATATTCATAAATCAACAACTCATCCTTGCACTGCATGCCAAAGATATTCATAAATCAACAGCTCATCTTTGCACTACAGGCCAAAGATATTCATACATCAACAGCTCATCTTTGCACTACAGCCAAAGATATTCAACTTTCTTATTGTGAAGATAACAATTAAAATTTAATAAGAAGATTTAGGTAAATAAAAAATCAAGGGAAATGATTTTAGATGAAACACAACTTTCAAAAGAATATCTAATCATTTCAAAATTTATAAAAACAATATTTATAACATGTTGATCAATTCACCTTTGCACTTAAGTTAAAGATATTCAATTGTAAAATCAATGATCATGATCATACCAGTTAACAATTCATCTTTGCACTACTGGCCAAAGAGAACTCATAGTCATGATCATACCACTAATCTACCCATCTTTACACTCAAGTCAACGAGAATTTTTATCATCCGGATTATAAAAATGTTATATATGATAATAAGAACAATATGATCAAATTGTCAACATGATAACCAATTGTGGAGTAAAATTCAAAAATAAAGATCAAAACTTGGATCCAATCAAAGATAGGACCCATAATAGCCAACTTGGACAAATAGAAGAAAATTTAATTTTTTGATGAATAGTACCGTATTCATGATTAGTGTCGTATACGTGAATAGTGTCGTATACGTGAATAGTAACCTCGACATAAAAATATATAAATTTTATAAGAAAAATCATACTTCGTGAATAGTACTTATGAATAGTACCGTATTCATGAATAGTGTCGTATACATGAATAGTGTCGTATACGTGAATAGTAACCCCGACGGAAAAGGTAAAAATTTTATAATAAAATTCATACCAATATTTCGATGAAATGATATTGAAAGCAATAACATCATTTACGAAAAAAAATAACATCATTTATCATCCCTTACCTTAACTGGAGAGTAGTTTTGACTGGAATGTCGGATATTATGTGGACGAAAACTTGCACTGCTATCAACACTCAAAGTATCTAAATACTTACAAGAAATACGCTCGATATTATAGAGAGAAATTTTTTTGATTCTGGTATGATTTTCATTTCTAACTAAGCACCCTATTTATAGGAAAATGCCAGAATACCTATGTTGACCAAACCTGCTACCGGAGGCTTTTACATTTTCTCCTCGCATCACTATGTTGAAAAAAAAAACACACTAGCAAGGAATTCAATATTTTTCAACAAAACCAAAAAGTGGGGCCCACCCATATTTTTAATAAATATTTATTTCTGAAACTTCAATAATTCATAATAAATAGCCCTTTTATCAGAAAAATATGAATTTTATATTCATTCCATAGGAAATTTAATTTTCTACAACTTTGTAGAAGAAAGTGTTTCCAAATTCCAAACGAAAAATGACCGAAATTCACATACGGATAATTCTCTTCACACTCCCAATTTGACAAGTTCAGCACACTCAAGAAAGAAAAGGACACCCCCCTTTTGAATACCACGCACCAGCATGAAAACCACTCTCCAACATTTTATTTTTTGACCAAAAGCAAGAAAAGACAATCATCATTCAAAATTTTCAAAATATTCCACCACCAATCACCTACTTCTTTCTTTTCTTACTTTCCCATAAATTTCCACTAACTATCTCTCTTCTCTCTCTCTCCCCTTTTCTTCTTTTCTCATCCCCACTATTTCTTCCACACACACACACATATGCACATACGTATATATATATATATAATAAAATATTTATAATTATTAAAAAATTTAAATTCTATTTTCTCTCTTCCACCTCATTTATTCATAAATCATTAAAATATATCACCATTATTATATTAATATATTATCACATTATACACTTATAATATAATATTATAATAATATATTCGAATGAATTATTTTATCAGAAAAGATAAAATATTAATTTTTTAACAATTGTCACTCTACTAAAAATTCTTCCATTTATATCCACATTGAATAAATATTTTCCTATCATTATTATCAATAATTAATTATTCACAAATAATATTACAGAACTACAATATTGACAATTAGGTTGTTCCCAAGAAAGAGGGGGCTTTCCGATAAGGATTTCTCCTTACTGGCGCGCAATTGGATTAACCTAACCCCTTTCCTCGACAGAACTTCCTTAGACATTGCCAATAATGCTATCTAATACTATTATTCAAATAATATGAATCATTGATTTGATAATTTGAAATACTGTGTAATGACAATTATCTAATTAATAAAATATTATGCAATTATCAATGTAGCAATTATTGAATCAATAATATAAAAGATTGAACAGTAATTACTGTAATAATTATTGAGTAGTGACTTCTTACGTAAGAATCAATAATTAGAATTATTGTGCAATACCGTGTGCTACTGTGCAACACCGCATATTACTGTATTTTAACTACCGGTATTTTAACAGTTTTAACGGTAACAATTACGCCATTATTTTTAGATCATTTTTGTCGTTTTCTTAATCCGACAGTTATTCCGTTGTGGGGCCCACAAATGGATGTGCCGTCGTACGAATATTCTCCAACAACAAGAATATTCCACGACCAAATGAATATTCCCCCGACACAATGAATATTTTATTACCACTTGCTTATTTTTAAAATTTACATACATCACCCTCAACTTTAACCTTTTATCAATTTAACCATTTACTGAATAATAATTATAAGAAAAATTGAATACTTCTATTTCATAAAATCTAGTGTCTTATAATCTCCCTTCCTTATGAAATTTCGTCCCCGAAATTTACGTACCTGGTATTTTGAAGAGGTGATAATACCTTACTTTTATTTCATATTCTATCTTCCCCCGTCATTTCTTCTGTATCATGATTTCTCCATTGCTCATTCTAGAATACAGCTTCAAAACAAAGGTTAATTGACATATCATAATTTGTCAACTTATCAAGTAAGAAAATTCAGCTTAGGTTAGTCACACACTAGCGAAGTATGTTACTCGTTTCTCCCCTCCTAGTTCTAGACTCAGATCTCCGCCAGCGACCATATCCCTAAGCTCTGATACCATTTGTGACGCCCCCAAAATAACTTCAATACACAACCCACCTATTCTGGGTGGCCAAGAAATATATGGTACAGAGTCCAAATACAAATCTTTTATATCCAATTGTCGTGCACAATACGACCACACATAAAGTGTGAGTTTTAATACGAATATAGTACTCATACTCCTTATCAAAGATACGTTACATAAAGGTATAGTCAATAACTGTTTTAAGAATTAAAATATTTGGAAAATGCTCAAGAAACCTTCGTACATAGGAGGTCATACATCTAAGCTATAATAGATATCATAGGACTTGAGAATTAATCTTGGTTGACCTAATATACCCCAAAGAAAAATGAGAAGATTACTATCTTGTTCATTCCAATGGTGGGTCTTTTCTTGCTATATAATTCTCTCTGTTGTCTCAAACTGAGAATTATAGTCCAACTGTACTCCAAGATTATATAGGTAGTGCTCATGAATATAATCAACAAGTGAAAGTGCACAACCATGTCTTATGATAACATGAAGTCGTATGTGGTTAGACATCTTGTATGATAGTGGCAAAACACCCTTCCAAAGTTGGGTTCACCTCACCTAAGTCGGGTCACCAAAATCAATGGTTAAATGACGTATAAAATACGACACACACATTTAAAGTTCTCAATAAAATTATTTCCATACTTGTTGGTAGGAAATTTCAACAGTTATAGACTCTCGTTCTATTCTTCTATTATCACTGCTCGACCCAGCTACACTCTTATTACCTGAAAGAAATTGTGAAGCAAAAGGGTGAGCACAAATAGCCCAGTAAAGAATATCATGACTAAGGATAATCAAATTATCAATGGCATTCGTCAGTAATAAATCAGAGATTTAGAACATATAGTAGATGATAAAACTTTCCAACCATAGTTGCAGCGGAACGAACAATCCATTAGAAGAGTCAATTAGACCATAATGTCTATTACCTCCTCTACGTTAAAAGTCCACCAACAATATTGCACTCCTGTAACATCAATCAATAATTCCTGTCCATAATCATGTAAATAGTTCATAATCATAATTATGTTGATAAATTCCTTTTCGCACCCAGGACGAAGATAATTTCCATCACATATCTTTACCTGAAACACCAAAGATCATGGTTATACCAAATCACAGTTCCTGTTCATAATCATGCTAATAAATTCATCTATGCACTACAGGCCAAAGATATTCATACATCAACAGCTCATCTTTGCACTACAGGCCAAAGATATTCATAAATCAACAACTCATCTTTGCACTGCATGCCAAAGATATTCATAAATCAACAGCTCATCTTTGCACTACAAGCCAAAGATATTCATACATCAACAGCTCATCTTTGCACTACGGCCAAAGATATTCAACTTTCGTATTGCAAAGATAACAATTAAAATTTAATAAGAAGATTTAGGTAAATAAAAATTCAAGGGAAATGATTTTAGATGAAACACAACTTTCAAAAGAATATCTAATCATTTCAAAATTTATAAAAACAATATTTATAACATGTTGATCAATTCACCTTTGCACTTAAGTTAAAGATATTCAATTGTAAAATCAATGATCATGATCATACCAGTCAACAATTCATCTTTGCACTACTGGCCAAAGAGAACTCATAGTCATGATCATACCACTAATCTACCCATCTTTACACTCAAGTCAACGAGAATTTTCATCATCCGAATTATAAAAATGTTATATATGATAATAAGAATAATATGATCAAATTGTCAATATGATAACCAATTGTGGAGTAAAATTCAAGAATAAAGATCAAAACTTAGATCCAATCAAAGATAGGACCCATAATAGCCAACTTGGACAAATAGAAAAAAATTTAATTTTTCGATGAATAGTACCTCATTCATGATTAGTGTTGTATACGTGAATAGTGCCATATACGTGAATAGTAATCTCGACATGAAAATGTATAAATTTTATAAGAAAAATTATACTTCATGAATAGTACTCGTGAATAGTACCATATTCGTGAATAGTGCCGTATACGTGAATAGTAACCCCGACGAAAAGGTAAAAATTTCATAATAAAATTCATAACAATATTTTAATGAAATGATATTGAAAGCAATAACATCATTTACGAAGAAAAATAACATCCCTTACCATTCCTTACCTTAACCGGAGAGTAGTGTTGACTGGAATATCGGATATTATGTGGACGAAAACTTGCACTGCTATCAACACTCAAAGTATCTAAATACTCACAAGAAATACACTCGATATTATAGGGTGAAAATTTTCTGATTCTGGTGTGATTTTCATTTCTAACTAAGCACCCTATTTATAGGAAAATGCCAGAATACCTATGTTGACCAAACCTGCTACCGGAGGCTTTTACAATTTCTCTCCGCATCACTATGTTGAAAAAAAAAACACACAAGCAAGGAATTCAATATTTTTCAACAAAACCAAAAAGTGGGGCCCACCCATGTTTTTAATAAATATTTATTTTTAAAACTTCAATAATTCATAATAATCAGCCCTTTTATCAGAAAAATACGAATTTATGTTCATTCCATAGGAAATTTAATTCTCTACAACTTTGTAGAAGAAAGTTTTTCAAATTCCAAACGAAAAATGACCGAAATTCACATACGAATAATTCTCTTCACACTCCCAATTTGACAAGTTCAGCACACTCAAGAAAGAAAAGGACACCCCCTTTTTGAATACCACTCACCAGCATGAAAACCACTCTCCAGCATTTTATTTTTTGACCAAAAGCAAGAAAAGACAATCATCATTCAAAATTTTCAAAATACTCCACCACCAATCACCTACTTCTTTCTTTTCTTACTTTTCCATAAATTTCCACTAACTATCTCTCCTCTCTCTCTCCCCCCTTTTCTTCTTTTCTCATCCCCACCATTTCTTTCACACACACACACATGCACATACGTATATATATATATATATATATATATATAAAATACAATATTTATAATTATTAAAAACTTCAAATTCCATTTTCTCTCTTCCACCTCATTTATTCATAAACCATTAAAATATATCACCATTATTATATTAATATATTATCACATTATACACTTATAATGTAATATTATAATAATATATTCAAATGAATTATTTTATCAGAAAAGATAAAATATCAATTTTTTAACAATTGTCACTCTACTAAAAATTCTTCCATTTATATCCACATTGAATAAATATTTTCCTATCATTATCATCAATAATTAATTATTCACAAATAATATTACAGAACTACAATATTGGCAACCAGGTCGTTTCCAGGAAATAGGTGGCTTTCCGATAACAATTTCTCCTTACTGGCGCGCAATTAGATTAATCTAACCCCTTTCCTCGACAGAACTTCCTTAGACATTGTCAATAGTGCTATCTAATACTATTATTCAAATAATATAAATTATTAATTTGATAATTTGAAATACTGTGCAATGACAATTATCTAATCAATAAAACATTATGCAATTATCAATGTAGCAATTATTGAATCAATAATATAAAATATTGAACAGTAATTACTGTAATAATTATTGAGTAGTGACTTCTTACGTAAGAATCAATAATTAGAATTATTGTGCAATACCGTGTGCTACTGTGCAACACCGCGTATTACTGTATTTAACCACTGGGTATTTCAACAGTTTTAATGGTAACAATTACGCCGTTATTTTTAAAAAACTCATTTTTGTCGTTTTCTTCATCCGACAGTTATTCTGTTGTGGGGCCCACAAATGGCTGCGCCGTCGTACGAATATTTCCAACAACAAGAATATTCCACGACCAAACAAATATTCCCCAACACAATGAATATTTTATTACCACTTGCTTATTTTGAAAAATTTACATACATCACCCTCAACTTTAACCTTTTATTAATTTAACCATTTTCTGAATAATAATTATAAGAAATATTGAATACTTCTATTTCATAAAATCTGGGGTCTTACAATCTCCCTTTCTTATGAAATTTCGTCCCCAAAATTTACGTACTTGGTATTTCGAAGAGGTGATAATACCTTGCTTTTATTTTCAGATTCTATCTTCCCCGTCATTTCTTCTGTATCATGATTTCTCCATTGCTCATTCTAGAATACAACTTCAAAACAAAGGTTAATTGACATATCATAATTTGTCAACTTATCAAGTAAGAAAATTAGGTTAGTCACACACTAGCGAAGTATATTACTCGTTTCTCCCCTCCTAGTTTCGGAGGCTGACCTGTACTTCTCGGGTTGAGACCGGGGTTGACTTGTACCTCCCGGGTTGAGACCGGGACTGACCTATTCCTCCCGGGTTAAGACCAGAGCTGACTTGTACCTCCTGGGTTGAGATCGGGGCGGACATGTACCTCCCTGGTTAAGATCGGGGCTAACTTGTACCTCTTGGATTGAGACCGGGGCTGACCTGTACCTCCTAGGTTGAGACCAGGGCTGATTTGTACCTCCCAGGTTGAGACCAGGGCTGATCTGTACCTCCTAAATTGAGACCGAGTCTGATCTGTACCTCTTGGGTTGAGACCGGGTCTGACCTGTACCTCCTGGGTTAAGACCGGGGTTGACCTGTACCTCTCGGGTTGAGACTAAGACTTATCTGTACCTCCCAGGTTGAGACCGGGGCTGACCTGTACCTCCCAAGTTGAGACCGGGGCTGACCTATACCTCCCGGGTTGAGACCGGGGTTGACTTGTACCTTTCAAGTTGAGACCGGGACTGATTTGTACCTTCCCGAGTTGAGACCGGGGCTGACCTGTATCTCCCGGGTTGAGACCGGGGATGACCTGTACCTCTCAGGGTTGAGACCGGGGCTAATCTGCACCTCTCGGGTTGAGACCGGGGTTGACCTGTACCTCCCGGGTTGAGACCGGGGTTGACCTGTACCTCCTGGGTTGAGACCGGGGTTGATTTGATAAGACAGTTTTGCCCTCTTACAGGGTTAGTAACAGGAAAATGAAATTTTGAGTGTCTACAGATGCCCTTCTTTATCATGTTCATGCATGCAATGGAATGAACATAATAAAGATTACTAAACACTAAAAATGGAAATGCAAAGGCAATGCAATGCATGGGATGATATGTGATGAATGTTAGATACCTTCGAGGGGTTAGGATTATCATTGAATGTTCACGTCACTCTCTGCTGGGGATACCATCATTTATGATAACCCTTGGGCAGCACTGTTAGGCGCTTATTGGTAGGATATCAGATTTAAGCTAGCATAGAATGTTTTTGTCACTTTTTGCTGGGGATGACGTTATCCATGATAGCTTTGTCGACTCTGATGGGGATTACATTATTGATGCTACGTTGGTTTGAGACCAATGGTTTCCTACGTCTGTCAATACTCTCCCTAAGGCATGTTTCTCTTCGACTGATGCCGTTGTGCATTTCTAAAGGCTCCTCAACTGGGGATATCTTTGCTGCCAAGTTACTTCAATGGGTGTTCCTGATGCATATCTCGACGATAATTTGTACCGATAATTGGCCACAGGAGGTTGAATCACCAATCCTTCTTGGTTCTCTTTCTGAGGATGTGTATAACAAATTCCATCATCTGTCCTTTGTGGGGATGGATTATTATATTATTTCCGTCACCGGATCACTTTCGATGCTTTGCGGGGGTCGCACCAACGTGTGAGACGTCGCTGGGGTTGAGCTAATGGCTGATACTTTGTTGGGGTTGAGCCAACGGATGATACTTCGTTGGGATTGAGCCAACGGCTGAACTGTCACCTGTCTATACCTGACGCTTCGCTGGGGTTGAGCCAATGACTGAACTGTCACTGGTTTGTACCCGATGCTTCGCTGGGGTTGAGCAAATGGCTGAGACGTCGCAGGGGTTGTGCCAACGGCTAAACTATTACCGGTCTGCACCCGACGCTTCGCTGGGGTTGAGCCAACGGCTGAATTGTCATCCATCTGTACCCGACGCTTTGCTGGGGTTGAGCCAATGACTGAACTTTCATCGGTCTGTACCCGATGCTTTGCTGATTTTGTGCCAACGGTTGAACTATTATCGGTCAGTACCTGACGTTTCACTGGGGTTGAGCCAACGGCTGAACTGTAACCGATTTATGCCTGATGCTTCGCTGGGGTTGTGCTAACGGCTGAACTGTCATCGGTTTGTACCCGATGCTTTGTTGGGGTTGTGCCAACGGCTAAACTATCACCGGTCTGTACCCGATGCTTCGCTCGGGTTGAGCCAACGACTGAACTGTCACCGGTCTGTACTCGATGCTTCGTTGGGGTTGTGCCAACGGCTGAATTGTCACTAGTCAGTACCCGATGCTTTGCTGGGGTTGAGCCAACGGCTGAACTATCTTCGGTCTGTACCCGATGCTTCGCTGGGGTTGAGCCAACAGCTGAACTATCACCGGTCTATACCAGATGATTCGCTGAGGTTGAGCCAACGGCTGAGACATTGCTGGGGTTGTACCAATGGATGAACTGTCATCGGTCAGTACTCGACGCTTCGCTGGGGTTGTGCCAATGGCTAAATTGTCACCGGTCTGTACTCGATGCTTCGCTGGGGTTGAGCCAACAGCTAAACTGTCATCGGTCTGTACCTGACGCTTCGAAAGTGGTAGTTTCGGTAGTTTTGAGCAGTTTTTTGGTAGTTTTTTTAGCAGTTTTCATCATTGGTCCCCGGACATTGCTTTGGGATGAATACCAATGGCTTTCAGGAAGTTCCTCTTTCTGTCAGTATATCGTTGCTTAAAAGCGAGATTTCAGAACAAACCGCTCAATCGCGTAGCGATTTTTTTCTCATATTTAACTTTTTAGCTCATATAAACTCCGTTTTAACTCGAATTAAACTGAGTTGGAGGGAGTGGGGCCCACCCTAGGGAGCTATAAGTAGAGGTGCGACTACCGTGGGTGGGGCCGCTTCCTCTTGCGCTTTTATATTGTGCAGCAGCAGCGCTCATAAGTTATTTTCATATTTTTGTTTCGATAGAAATCAGATTTTCTCTTTCAGATCTACGGAGTTCGGGCAGCTTTTTAAAATTCCATCAGTGGCCACACGTTCTGCATATCTCAGCTAACACTTAGATACTTTCTTTTCAAGTTTTGACCGTTAGAAGTATGTAAACCACGTAG
Organism: Panax stipuleanatus; assembly: GCA_020205555.1. NCBI lineage: Eukaryota > Viridiplantae > Streptophyta > Magnoliopsida > Apiales > Araliaceae > Panax > Panax stipuleanatus. The sequence goes on from CM035122.1 coordinate 58,500,255, forward strand.
GGTGCTTTTGAACGCAATGTAACAAAAATGTATGCTTATATGACTTGCTAAAAATTTTCTGACTTCATAAGTATGCATATTGTACTGCAATGCACATTTTGATGTATGAAAATTTAGATTATGAGACAGTCAATTTTTGTTCTTTTTGATCAGTTTACTCATCCTTTTTGAGGCCTAGTGAACCTAGATTTTCAACTAAAAGATGTCCATGGTAATTTGCCTACCATGTGAAGTTTATTTTTGATTTTTTTTTCATAAATATGCAATGTTCCTATTTTTGGGAAGGTGTGCTACTGAATGGCCACCTAAACATGCCTGTGTGCATGCGGATAATTTATTTTACAAAGGAGACTCTAGCGAATTTTTTTCAAAAGCCCGAGCATATAATAAATATACAGTTTTAACTCTACTGGGGATTTTTGACTGACCAACGCATGTTTTTAGGATTTAGCTTTTGAAAAACATGCAGTTTTGACTCTATTGGGGATTTCTAATTAACCCATACATGTTTTAGGACTTACAAAATGCATAAACTACTGATTTAAATTAATAAGCCACAGGTTTTAGGCTTACCACACCCTTTCTAAGGTGATTTGGTGACTTTGTCCCGGCTATGGACTGAGATAGACCTGGTAGTGCCAGCAGGGTATTTTCAGGCGTTAGGCGGAGGAGAGCTTCTGATGTTCCTCAGCCACGTCCAGCCTAGCTGCCTCGTAGGTTAGAAGAGTTGGTGATTTGTCCGACCCAGGATTAAGCCGTCGGTCGATATAGATGATGAGGATGCTCCATTTGTTGCTCCCGTTCCAGGCCTGGCCCCACTGTGCGGAGCTTCCAGGCATTGTTGTGCCAACCCAGGATCTGCTGGGAGATTTAAGTCGTTACCCCTCGAGGTTCCTCCACGCCAAAGAGGTGACTGAAGCTTTTTTTGTTTCTGGATTTTCTTTCTTCCTTTTGCCATTCTCGGGGCACATGTTTTTTTTGACATGGGTTGATTTTTTTAATGCAGGTTCCTGGATTTACGTAGCCTCGAGGGAACTTGTTTAATGTACATTCTCTGTATCATAATCTTCACCAGGACTACAGGGACATTATTGACACCTGGGGGTTTCAAGCGTTCTTTTCTATTCTTCCCCGCTGTTGCCACTGGGGTTTTATGAGGGCTTTATCTGAGTGCTGGTTCCACCAGACTCAGTCTCTCCACTTGTTAGACTGCGAGGTGATGATGACGCTGATGGATTGGAGGTTCTTCACCGAGATAGAGTTTGAGGGTGAGCTGGTGCCTGTCGTCGCTGACATTACACCCACTGTCGTTCGGTTCCTGCTGGGAGTCCCTGCGACAGCGATCAAGGGTTGAACGGTCTGATCTGGTCCCTTGAGCGTAGATGCCCAGAGTGGGGCTTTGCTTGAGTCTCTGCCTGATGATCAGAGTGTTAGGGATCGCATACTGCGATGATTATTTCTGGTGATCATCAGGGGTTATTTTTTGGCGGACAACTCTGCGACGGTGTCCTTTGCACTGGTCAGCACCACTCGACATGTAGAGCACCTCAGTGACTTTGATTGGGGTATCTACACCTTTGCTTTTTTTCTCCAAGGCATGCGCATGCGCTCGGAAGGTGTGACGGAGGCTTCGCTAGGGTTCTACCCATTCCTACTAGTGAGTACCTCTTTCTTGTACCTTTTTGATTTTTGCATTTACATTTGTCAGTCTTGGTCACTGGGGACTTTTGATATTTGCATGACCAGTTCTGGGCATGTGAGAGGCTTCCTTGCCTTCGTCCCGCTACCACCTTAGGCCTGGATACTTACCCCCGGGGACGGCGTTGACACCACTCCACTGTGACAGAGGTCCCTGTGGCTGAGGGATTTACCCATTCTCGCCTGCAGCTTGAGCTTTTGACAGCAGGATTGATCTAATGGGTACCGTATACCTCAGACTTTTTAACAGTCGGGTTTAAGGGCGATTTCCCCACTGGCCCGGAGTTTGCATTGTCGACCCGCAGAGTCCCATTTTTAACAGAGGGAGTTTGAGAGCTCTATTTAGGAGAGCGTGCTATCAGGAGCATCACGGGGCAGATCCGTATCCCCTTTATTTCTCCTACTTGGCACCATTAACCACTAGTTCAGTCGCTCACAGACATTCCGATGGAGGGCATAAATGGCTTCACCATGTCAGAGGGTCCATACAGCCAGGAGGCGTTCAGTAGCTGGTGGAGTCCTCGCACTATTGGGGCTCAGACTCGTGCCACCTAGTTCATGGCAGATATGGTGCCGGGGTCTATGATGATGATAGACTGGATAGTGTGCCTCAAGGAGCCTACTAACTTGGATCAGATTATAGGACTGACCCAGCAGTTGGAGAGAGCTCATTTGTTCATCCGGCGTCTTGGCCGAGATCCATTAGAGGCATCTTTGTTTGATCCATCCAGCTCCGGAGCGGGGCCTTCCACAGGTCCATTTTCCAGCAGTTATACGGGGCTGATCCTCTTTGTATGGCCCTGACATTTTCGATGGTCGAGACTTTATGTCCACGGAAGAGATGGAGCAAGTTAACCACCTGAGTGTAGATATTTTGGATCTTTTTGAATAGCTATTGTGCTATATCTTTTGATCGGCCACTGTTTTGGCTGTTGGGCAGCTGTGCCCCATTTTGATAGGCCACTGTCAGTGGTCAGGTGGTTGTGCCCCATATTCATGTACTTTTATTTTGCACTTTATTGGTAGATAGAGATGATGCTTGCGGTAGATAGTTTATTGTAGATATGCATGATATTTCCTATCTATTGCATCATGTTTATCATTGTCATTATGCATATATTATGTCATGGATATGCATTTAGATAGATGAGTTCTGATTTGACCCTTGGATGGTCTTGTGATACGGTGATACAGATGTCGTCGTCCACCGTCAGCCGTATTGAGCACTCGCCACCATCGTCGGTGGCATCTTCATTGCAGTCGTGGTATGACAGTCTGCCCCTCACAGCCAAAGGGACAGTAGACCAGAGGCTAGGACATTATCTAGCCCTTTTAGCCTTCCAGGTTTCATATAGGTTTGTGGATAGCATCTTATCATAATGGATACCTGATCGACAGGTTTTCTATTTTAGGCTCCATGAGTTGACTCCTACCTTAGAGGAGTATAAGCGTCTTACAGGCTTGGCACTGAATCTGCCTTGCGCTCGTACAGCCATCAGTGACATGCGGAGACCATTTATGACTATGTCGGGTCTGAGACGCCGAGCTATCACTGAGGAGATTATTACAGGACATGTGATATCCATAGACTTTTCGATCCATCGCTTCGGCAGGATAGACAGCTATGAGCGACATTATGGGGATTTTATCATTTCGGTAGATGAGTGGCAGCTCGCCTGTGTAGACTTCTTGTCAATGTGCATCTTGGCCTACGTTTATATGCCACTACCCTTAGACCACTTGGACGTCGGATTGATGGTCGTGGTTTCGGCCCTTAGACAGGGTTGCACCATCCTACCGATGATATTGGATGAGACACTAAGGTCAGCTACCTATTGTTGTACCTATCCAGAGGGGTTTTTCAGAGGTAGGTTTGTCTTATTGTACATGTGGCTCATGTCCCACTTGCTCCTGATTGGCTTCTTTAGACACCAGGGGTATTATTTCACCCATGAGATAGCCATATCATAATCCTTTCAGCCGACGGAGTGTTCGGATGTAGAGACATGGTCAACTTTTCTACCCGATATTGTGCATCCTTTTTTAATTCTTCAATGTTTTGGGCTAGTCTCCCCTTATAGCTTCATCACTCATGCATCTGGCATGGTCTACTTGCTCCTAACGGGATTGTGGGGAGTGACCACTTATCATCCTCTGGCAGTTATGGGTTAGTTCGATCAGTTCCAGAGCATGCACCAGTTTGAGGGGGCTATTGATCAGCGGATGTCAACTTCTTCTATGTCGTCAGCCGACCTAATTAGGATTTATGAGTGTTGGACTTATAGGGAGAGGGTTGATTTCTCTACTCGCCATCCGGATCTTTTTCCAGAGTACTCAGCATGGTTGGAGACTGATATAGCATCAGCTACATTCATCCAGTTAGCTCTAATTGTGGATTCAGATGAGGAGGAGCCTATGTAGGATCCTGATTCTCCTACGGAGGATGAGTTGTTCATGGGTCTGACAGCAGCACTAGTTAGCGATCCGCCTATCATTCCTGCCTGGACAGATCCAGCTTTAGCAGACTCACTGGCTAGGATGGCCTTTGAGAGAGATCAGGCTAGGGCGCTGATGTTGACTACCCTGTCTGGCAGAGACATAGCTTTTACTGAGAGAGATGAGGGTCGAGCCACTCAAGATATGACATTGGTTGAGAGAGATGAGGCTCGATCTTCTCGAGATGCTACTTTTATCAAGATTGAGGAGACTTTGATTGCTAGGGATGCAACTTTTGTGGCATGAGATGAGGTCCGTTCTGCCAGAGACGCAGCCTTCGAGGAGATTGAGGAGGTTTTGATGGCCAGGGATGCTACTTTTTTAGAGAGGGATGAGGCCATAGCTTCCCATGATTTTTACATTGTCGACAGTACTGCTCTTCGATCATATACTCATGGCCTAGTTGCCGAGATCAGTGTTTACATTGATGATCATAGTGCCACTATACAGATGACTGTGGATGTTTTGGCCCGTATGGAGGCTGAGGCTATTGCACTTGCAGCGGCTCCTCCATCTTCAGATAGAGATGCCATGTAGGCACTGCTGTCCCGTTTATCTTTGGGTCCATAGACTAGCTTTATTTTTCCTGCACATACTAGATCAGCCATTTTTGTCATGTACAGGAAACATTGTATATATCAAACAGTATTATATATCAGAGAAATATATTTTGGTTCACTTCTCTGTTTGTATATGTATTGTCATTGCTGAGTGATTACCACTTCTTTCAAGACTTGCTATTGTTGATGTATCATGAGCTTTTCCTTGATGGATTGACAGTGAGATGTCAGAGAATATCTCGGACGGACTCGTTGACTAGGGAGATTGGATAGAATTTAGGTTTTATAAGGTTTCGGTGTCTTGGGACCAGTTTTTATTGGTTTTTAGTTTTTCTTAAAGATCAAACTACACCGTGAATGGTTGCCTATGCACTCACGGGCTGAGGGAGATCAGGTCATTCGTAGTTCAATTTTGTATGAGAGAGCCTTGAGAAGTGTCTCTTTTGAGTTTGGTTTGATGAGTTTTTAAATTTTTATTTGGTTTGACCGCACCAGAAATGGCTGCATACGTACTCTTTGGTTAGGGGAGATTAGGTCATTCGTAAATCAGGCTTGTATGAGAGACGAACCTAATTTGATTCGCAGGACCGGATGCTGGTATACATGTATTTCATACTTAGTACCTTTTTATGGTGTCTGAGTTGATGAGTTGGGGAAATTCGCTCTCGTCTATTTCTTGTAATCTGATAGCACCTCCCGTCAACACCTCCTTGACAATCAAAGGGCCTTCCCAACTTGGGGTGAACTTTACTTTGGCTTCATCTTGATTGGCCAAAACTTTCTTCAACACCAAGTCGTTTTCCTTGAATTATTGGATTCAGACTTTCTTGTTGTATGATCGAGCAATCCTTTGCTGATATAACTGCATGTGGAAAATGGTTGCAGCCCTCTTTTCATCTATCAGAGATAGCTGGTGGTACTGATCTAGCAATCACTGGTCTTCGTCCATCTGAGCGTCTATTAATACTCGCAAAGATTCTATGTCTACTTCTATGGGAAGGACTGCTTCCATGTCATAGACCAATGAATAGGGGGTAGCTCTAGTAGAGGTACGTATTGACGTTATGTATGCTAACAGGGTTAGAGGAAACAGGTTAGGCCATTGTTTGTGATTGGCGAACATTTTCTGCATCATTTTCTTGATGTTCTTATTGGCCGCTTCGATGGCACCATTCATCTTGGGCCGATAGATGACGGAATTGAGATGCTTAATGTAGAACTTGCTGCACAGTTCTCTTATCATCTGATTATTTAAGTTCTTGGCGTTTTCTTATACGATCACCTCCGATTGTCCATATCAACAGACGACATTGTTTCTGATAAAACCAATGATGACCTCTTTGGTGACTTTGGGAAAAGAGGCAGCTTTAACCCACTTGGTTAAGTAATCGATCATGATGAAGATGAATAGATGACCATTTCTGGCTTTAGGCTCTACTGGACCTATCACATCCATTCCCCACATGGAAAAAGGTTATGGTAAACTCATATTATGAAGCTTATTTGAAGGAACGTGTATGGCATTTCCATGGATTTGGCATTGGTAGCACCTCTTAACGTGGTCGTCACAGTCAGCTTTGAGAGAGATCCAGTAATTCCCTGTTCTTAATATTTTCTTGGCCAACAGATGACTGCTCATGTGTGGACCCTAGATTCCACCTTATACTTCATCCATCAGTCTCTGGGCTTGTTCTTTATCAAGGCATCTTAAGAGCCCTATTACAGCATCCCTTTTGTAGAGTGTGTCTCCTTTCAGATAGAACTTCATAGCCATCTTGTGAATCCGCTTGCGTTCGGATTGGGTTGCCCCAACGGGTGTAGATCCATCTCGGAGATATTATTTGATGTCTTGATACTAAGGCTGTTTGATAGGAGGTTTTTCATCTGATACTTCTCCAATGTAATTCCCGTATATCGGGGTCTTTTGGCTTATGAATTTGATGTCGGGAATCCCACTCCTATCGGATATGCGGATCAAGGAAGCCAACGTCGCCAATGCATCAGCGAAGTCATTCCTACCCCGAGGAATATAGATGAAGATTATGTCTTCAAATTCTTTTGACGACCTTCCAATGATAAGGCAGTAAATGCAGTTCTTTGGTGTGATATGCCCTAGTGGTTTGTCTGATAACCAACTCAGAATCTCCAAAGACCAATAGACATTTGACACCCATAGACTGGGCTAATTTTAGCCCCATTATGCAGCCTTCATACTCAGCCGTGTTGTTGGTGTTGACAAACTGTAGCTTAGCAGCCACAAGATACTGTTCTCTTGTACCAGAGATTAGGATTGCCCCAGCTCCGGCACCTTCCATGTTTACTGCTCCATCAAAATACATTTTCTATGGTTGGACTGTATTCTCTTGAAGACCTTGCTGAATTGTCATAATCCTATCATCCAGAAAATAAGTTTCCAGGGTTTCAAACCCTCCTGACGGTGCTTTGGCTAGCTGATCTGCAATGCCTTGACCTTTGATGGACTTCTGAGTTACGTAGACAATGTCGAACTGTTATAGAATCAACTGCCATTTGGACAGTCAACAATTCAACATTGGCTTGTTGAATACGTATTTTAGTTGATCCATGCGGGATATGAGGTAGATCATGTGCCCATGCAGATAATGTTGTAGCCTCATGGCGGCCCAAGCTAAAGCACAACATGTCTTCTCAATCAACATGTACTTTTATTCGCCACTATTGAATCTTTTACTGATGTAGTAGATGGCTCTCTCCTTACTACTATCATCTTTCTGTCCCAGCATACAGTCCATTGCATTGGCATTGACGGACAGGTACATAAATAGGGGAACTTTGTCCCTTGGGGGTACCAAGACTGGTGCTTCGATCAGCTACTTCTTGATGGCAAGGAAGGCTTTCTGACAATCCTTATTCCATTTAGTGGAGGAATTCTTCCTTAGTAGCTTGAATATGGTCACAAGTCGCTGTGAGCTGGGAAATGAATCGGCTTATGAAATTAATCCTTCCCAGGAACCCGCATATCTCCTTCTCTATTCGAGGTACTGGCATCTCAGTGATGGCTTTTATCTTGGCAGGATCCAGCTCAATGCCTCTATTGCTCACTAGGAATCCTAACAGCTTGCCTGATTTGATGCCAAAAGCACATTTGGCGGGATTCTGCTTGACGTTGTACTTACGTAATATGTTGAACAGCTTCTTGAGATGGTCAATGTGATCGTCCTCCTTCTGGGATTTGACGATGATGTCATCCACATAGACCTCTATCTCTTTATGCATCATGTCATAAAATAAGGCCATTATGGCTCGCTGATATGTGGCTCCGGCATTGATGAGGTAGAAGGATAATCATCTGTAATAGAAGGTTCCCCAGGGAGTGATGAAAATGATTTTCTCCTGGTCTTCTTCAGCAACCATGATTTGATGGTAACCAGCAAAGCAATCCACGAAGGAATACATGCCATACTGCACCGTATTGTCGATCAGGATGTGGATGAAAGGTACCGGGAAATTATCCTTTAAGCAGGCTTTGTTCAAATCCCTGTAATCCACGTATACTCGTACCTTCCCTCTGGGCTTAGGCACATGGACTATGTTTGACAGCCACTCCGGGTATGTGGATACCATGATGATGCTGGCTTTGAATTGTTTAACAACTTATTCTTTAACTTTTAGACTCCATTCAGGTTTCAATCACCTGAGCTTCTGCTTGACTGGCTTGAATCCATCTTTGATGGGCATTTGATGGATGACAATATCAGTCGATAGGCCAATTATGTCCTCATGTGACCATGCAAACACATCCTGGAACTGTGTTAGGAGTTCAATCAGGTTGACTTTTTGATCTTGGGTGAGGTCTATGCCTATCTGGATTTCTTTGAGGTTCTCTGAGGTTTCGATATTGACAGTGATGGTTTAGTCGAGGTTTGGTTTGTGTTTGTCTTTGACCCATTCTTTGATCTCCTCGGGCACCTTATAGTAATCTTCCTCCTTTTGATCAATATCCATCAAGTCGAAGTTCATTTCTACATCAAAATTGTAGTCACTATGACAGGTTGGCATCTCAACAGCAGTGACAAACAAATCCAACCTCGGAGTCCTGAAAAGAAAATGCTTTCACTTTAATATATGCAACTATTTAAACATACAAAGCATTTGGCAAAGCATAACAAAAGTGACTGCTATAGTTGTGCAATAAAACAAGCAGTAATTGAAACCATGTTATAGGGTAGATAGACTCTCTGCCCTTTTACCCTTTTTGAGTAAGGCAAGGGATGCTGCTCCAGTTATCCAGGGTCAGATCCTTATGAATAGGGAGTATCAAGGAAATGTGCTCTTCTGCCTCATCTCGGATGATGACTAAGACATCCTTCAAAATAAGGTCAGGGTTTCTCTTTGAACTGCCCCCCTTCTTTTTCTAGATGCGAGGAATTTGGATCTGATCCTCTTCATCACTGTCTGTGATATCATCATTCATACCTTCGTAGTGTATGAGAACACGCATGTTAGCAAATGGGTCTCGTCCTTCGTATAGGAACTTTTCTTTTCCTTTTTTGCTCTCCCCCTCAATCTTTGGGGTCTTTCTCTCACCTACTGGAATGATTGGAGGAAACAGCATGGCTGATACTACAGCATGGATTTTCCTCAATGGCTTCATAAATCATGCATTAGTGAGGTTTGGAAATAGTATAGTGGAAGCATGAGCCTTCGGATGCTTATGTGGGTTCCGGTGGTTTGACCCAGATGTGTAACCCAATCCGGCTTTCCCCGACTAACTCGGGATTTGCACCGGGTTCTTGATACCTTGCTGATTCTTTCTTAACCCTTCTCCAGGGCGAAAACCCAAAGTTAACATCTCCTGGCCCACTGTCATTACTTCAGGGGAGACTTTAGGCTTCAAGGCTAGTGCCCCAACTGGTAAGTACTGAGTATCGCTCACCTCCAAGGCTTGAAAACTAGCAGGTTCAATCCCTGCATCTAGGCTAATCACCGGGCATGTCTCCCTATATGCAGACAGGGTATTCTGGTTCTGCATTCACCGTGATTAGGTTGCCATTGATAATGTATTTGAGTTGCTGATGGAGGGTGGATGGCACAGCTCCTGCCATATGGATCCATGGCCTACCCAGCAATAAGTTGTATCCGGTGGTGATGTTGAGCACTTGGAAGGACATATAGAAAGTGTGTGGACCAATCTTCAGAGGAAGCTCAATTTCTCCCATAGCTTGTCGGCGAGATCCATTGAAAGCCCGGATGACCACATGACTGGTTTTTGATCCGGTTAGGGTTAATCTTCATTCTCTCCAAGGTGTCGTATGGACAGATGTTGAGGGATAATCCGTTATCTATCAGCACATCTCCGATCACATATTCGGATGACATTACAGCTATGAGCAGTGACTTGCGATGACCTGTCCCCTCTGCAGGTATATCATCGTCAGTGAAAGATATAACAATGCTGTTTAAAATGTGTTCTACCACGTGACGGAATTTCTCGGCATCCATGGTCTTTGGAAGATGGGCTTCTTCCAGTACTTTCACCAGAATGTTGAGATGATCCACCGATGATAAGACCAGATCTAGAATGGACATCTTCTTGGGTGCGTCTTTCAGGCTTTGCACCACTTTGATTTCATTGTGTCCTATTTTACTGAGGAATTCTTTTATTTTCTCTTCAGCTACCTTTTCTTTGGCCTTGATGATTGCTTTGATCACCCGCTGAGGCAGATACAATGGATTCTCCTTTGGTACAATGGCAATGTTGTTTGAGGTGGCACCTTCATCATTCCCGTAGTTCCATGGGACTCTCTTCAGACTGATCACTGGATACTGGGGTCTGAATGGTAATATCAAAGATTCAGGTGCCGCCAACTTCACAGGATTTTATACTTCTTGGACCCTTTTCCCTGGCAGTACTAAGGGTTTGAGGGTTGGCTCCTTATCATAGGAAATAACCGCCACTGTATCCTGACTCCATACAGTGGGAATAAAGAGAGTTTCTTCATCTGGGAGGCCATAATCCCGATTCCCTCTTATCAGTTCACCATTTTCAGTCATGTTTTGAATTAAATGCCTAAATGCCCAGCAATCCTCAGTATCATAGCCTGATGCATTGGAGTGGTACTGGTAGATTCGGTCAGGTTTGAATTTCCTGGATCGAGGATTTATCGGGGGTAATAAGTCTGCCACCATTCCCTCATTGATTAACATCTGGAGGATTTCCTTTATCGACTGGTTTAGGTTGGTGAAATTCCTCTAGAAAGTGAATTCACTATCAACCTGGAACTTCTCTTCCTTAGCCATCTTGTTGGCCCAGGGTTCATGCTGATAAAAATGATAATGGTCCCTCATAGGAATGGGACTGATTTCTGATGTGGAAGGATTTGTATCAGACTTGTTGGTCTGGTTTATCAGCTGTCTAGTGACCTGATGTTGGTATACAACCAGCTCTGCTAATTATCCCAGCTATTCCTTGATAGACTTGATCTCCTGTTCTATCAGGAATTGCCTTTCTGAGACTTCCCAACTGTTTGGGCTGGATTGAGTTTATTCTCCGACGTATTGGAGGTATTTGGATCCTTCTCCAGTTTTACGTGCTAATCATGTTGACACCTTCCTCTTTGTGTTGAGGGAGGGGATTATCCTGCACGTGCGGTTGCTCGAGTTTCGTCACCATAATCTCTCCGTTGTAAATCAAGTCTTGAATTTTGTGCTTGAGAGACCAATAGTCTTGTGTATCATGTCCCGGGTATCCAGAATGGTAACCATACTTTTTGCTTGGGTCAAAATTTTGTCCACTGGTATTGGTTGGTGGAAGGAGTTGCACAATCTTTTTTTGTGCCGTCAACAGTTTTAGCACATTTTCGAGTGAATCCCCTAAGGGGGTGAATGTTCTCCGATGTCTGGCCTCCAAATTTTTCTAGAATGGCAGGTTCGAAGGTTGTGCTAAAGCTTGGAAAGGGGAATAGTTCCTCTTTTGAATGGGCATGCTGCTTGAATCACCCCTCTAATTCTGTCCTTGTAATACTAAGGACACTTCTTCGTCCTTCTTCTTGTGTGCCCTCCGGGGATTACTCCCGTAATTTTCGGACTGTATATGCTCGGCAACAGCTTCTAAGGCGGTCAGATCCTTTATCTTCACAGATTTGAGCCCCATTTCTGTTATCTCACCGTGTTTGATAATTTCTGAAAATGGCTTTCCTATGCTTGCTTGGACCCTTTCATAATACGGGGCTTCTTGAATGTTGATGAAGGTCATGACTATTTCGAACTCAGTCATAGGCGGAGTTACTTGTGCTGCTATTCGTCTCTAGCGTTGAGCATATTCTCTGAATGACTCAGTAGTTTATTTCTTGATCTTGGTTATTTGATATCTGTCGAGAGCCAGTTGAGACTGGAAGCTGTATTGACTGAGGAAAGCATGCGCCAGCTCTTCCCAGCTGTGAATTTTAGAGTTATCCAATCGGGCATACCAGGCTCTAGCCTCTCTGGTCAGACTTTTTTGGAATAACTGCATTCGGAGTTTCTCGTCCTCTGCAAAGGATTCGAGCTCTCCAATAAACACCTTCAAGTGAGTGTAGGGGTCTCCTAATCCATCGTATTTCTCAAAATCAGGAGCTCTAAATTTTTTGGGGTAACGAACCCCAGGGAAAATGCATATGTCAGAATTATTGACACTGCCAAATGCCCCAATCCCTTTGATAGACCGAATGGTTTCTTCCATCTGTTAGACCTTCCTCAGAATGTCACCAGCTTCCTGTTCTTTGTTAAGGATGGTGATTTCAAAAGTTTTGTTGGTTGTGTCCTGATTTTGTGTCTCAGGACCGTGAGTATCCTTCTTCCCGGTCTCTTGACTGCCACCGGGTATACCAGGTTCTGTGTGACCCTGAGCCTGTTTTCCTTTATGAGCTTTACTCTGCTCTCTCAAGAAAAGAGCCAATTCGGCTATCTGGTTCTACAGTCCTTCAAATTCTTCCCTAGAGACAGGGGTGGATTCTGGCTGAGCACCGGAAGTCATGTACGGAAATGGACTTAGTGCTTTCTTAGACTTAGATCTAGTGACAGGACTAATTTTTCACCTACAACAAAACGTAGGCGTGTCAATTTTTGAGATAGGTAAGGATAGGATGCATGCCATGATGTGTTTTTGAGGTTTTTTAATCTTATTCTGTAAATCAGAGGTCAATTATTTTGATGACAGGATGTACAAAATACAGAATGTATTTTTACATTATGCTATTTACATTGGAATTGAAAACTTGACATTCAATTGAAAGAGGAAGGTATAAAGAAGCTTCCCTTTGGATTTGGTAAATCAGAGGCTGTCCTATCTTAGGCTACTCTCGCGGCTTTTTGGCATGAAGTTCCCCAGATCATTGCAATCTACTAGAGGGGAAATTAATCCGATCTTTCAACTGGAACGAATCTGAGTGGTGCTTTTTCATGAGTCCTGAATACGTAGCCGTCCTCGAAGACATTACTCTGTCACCGACGTGTTTTCCTCCTGGTGGAGGAATCACACAACATACATTCACATACATCGCGTCTCATCGTATGCATATGATGACATTGGTGTGAAACACTAATATGGGTGCGAAGCACTAATAAAGCAGGAAAGCATTCATTCACATTCATTCAATGTAAAGATGCAGCATTCACGCATTCATTCAATGTAAAGATACAACATTCACACATACGCAGATATGAAAGGGAAATGTTTGAAAAAATTTGAGCATAGCTTAAGCCCTCTACTGTCCCCAGCAGAGTCGCCACCTGTCGACGTCGGGAAAAAATGCGGGTCGGGTTGGACCCGAATCTTTCTCTCTTCCTAAGTTTTGTCTACCCTTATTCTTTTTATTTGTGAAAAAGGTTTTGAAGGGTCTTTTAGGAAAAGGCCAACATATATCATGTCGACGATTTGAACGTTTTACAGAGTCGCCAGTTGGTAGTTTTGGAATGGTTGTACCAACTCAAGCGAATTTGTTTGAAATGAGGCCCAATTTGCTGGACACTATTGAAACTTGATCTTTGAAACCGAAGTTCTAAGTTCGGGGGCTTGGTTAAGTGTGGGGAAGGTGTTAGGCACCCCACAACTCCCTTGAAAACACGGTACCACATCTTTTTATTATTTCCCTTTTAAATCTGCAATGTGTGTGTGTGAATGTTGAAAGAAATTAGGCCTATATTTTGATTGATTGAAAGCATGTACAGGCTTCGCTGAATCTATATACGAAGGGTTTGATTTGATTTGCAAAAGTCTCTTATTTAGACAAGATGATTAAAATGATGTCTTGAAAGCAGGTTTTCAAACCCTTGCGCTAACATAGGAATTGAAGTATGTCAATCCTTTCGTTTTATATTTTTAGCCTTTGGGCTCAATTTGAATGGTGATTGTCTGGCTGTGAAGCATCCTCGACCACAAAATATATACCAGTGTTAGTCTCCTCATGGGCATAATACCCATTGGAGGGACTCTGACACAACAAATTATTATTCTCATTATGTTGAGACCTTAAACCCGGTTAACCGTTTTAAGGTCTTTCGGATGTACATTTTCCAGAAAAACTTGCAGGGTACATCTGTAATATGGAGTTTGTCCATCGTGGGAATCAGATTCTGATCAGTTTGATCATGAATCCCACGATTCCTAGGCTCACAAAGAAAAGCCAATAAAACTTGCACAGCTCAAATATGTACAGAAATATATATATATATATATATATATATATATATATATATATATATATATATATCCAGATGTCGCCAGAACCAAGGATTCATCAGTAAATCCTGGTTCGCATATGACCAAAGCGTCTCGTTCCCACTAGATAGCGATCTAAGGGCCGCGGGGCAGCTTTCAGAACTGTAACTAGAAAAAATGCTAGATTTAAGTAAATCTCAGCCATTCTAGCTTCCCGGTTCTGTCTGGACCTATTTTGAACTGTTTGAAAGCTAGAGTTGGCGAGATTTAAAGAAATCTAGTTCGCCCGCAGAAATGTTAGTGCTGATTCATATCAAATGAATATTTAAAGCAACAATTTAATCAAAATGAGTAAAGTAATATATATATATATATATATATATATATATACGAAAGCTGTAAAAGGGCGATGGGTTTTCACTCCGGTGCCCAAACTGGAATGTAAATATGTATATATTGTTGGGTAAAATCTAGTTGCGCATAACACGTAAGTATACGTGGTCAACAAGTAATAGAGTGAAAGTAAAGTATCGTTACCACGAGGAATTATTTAACAAGAATCACAAAGTACAAACCCGTAACCAAACTATATCTTATTTAAACGAATGAATTTCAAATATATAATTAAACTAATTCTAATTACCACTAGTTAAATTAAGATTACGGAGATTTAAGATCACAACTTTACTTATTGCTTCATTTAAATTAACACACTTCTGATCAATTATACTTACTATTTGAAATGTTAATCAAGAACACTAATGCAGATATAACCACCTCTCGATGCATCATACCCATACTGACTCGCATCCACAGATGATGGAATTAAGCAAGACATCCTAAGTAACTAATCCACTATATCTCTATGTGAATTACAATTAAAAAGGATTTCACACACAAGTTCTCTATTAGATTACATATGGCATAAAGGTATATCTCTATCCTAAACACGAATCATGAATTCCATCTACGAAGAAATCACAAACACATGCTATTATGATTAGATCTAAATCTATACTCCTCTCTTGATTTCATATAGATTATCACGGTAATTGATAATTAGACAATTAAACAGTTAAGTCCAAATCACAATAGACAATCTCAACAATAGATCAAAATAATTGATAGAGAACCATATTCAAATAAACTACACAATAAGATTCATTGTAATCTTAAACAAAGAATTAGTTCATTGATATTGAATTAAAACTAAGAATCCGCAATTGAATACACATTAAAAGATAAGAATAAGATTAAGGAAAAGAATTGAATATGTCGTCAGTCCACAAATCTCTGCTCCTCCTTGCTCTTGATCTGGATCTCCAATGGCTCCAAGTGCTTCAATCTCCAATCCCATAAAACTAGGGTTTATTATTTTATTGAAAACTACTTTATAACTAAGCTACTCTCATTAATTTCCTCTAATATTATTCTCTAAGCTATATATAATACCAAGCTCCTCCGTGGCTTCCCTCCTTTTCTATTAGGACTTGTCCTCTTATATAACAAATTATAATCTTAGCCCATAATTCGAATTGGAAAAGGAAAAATATGCTAGCTGCTTGACAATTGATAGCCCACGTCCACGTCATCAGGTCAAGTCCCTTAGTATAGCCTCCATGCATTGCGTGTCCAACTTGACAAAGGAAAAGGAGACCAGCTGCTTGCGCCTCCTAATTGATTATATCATCTCCCTCCTTTATAGCAGGTCACGTGTTGCACCACAATCCCCATAAGAAAAGGAGTCCTATACTAATTGAATAATAATTATTATATATTATATCCCTCCAGCATTCCTTTTCTCTTGGTTAAGTGCCTTATATATATGCTCCTACTTGCTTCCTTTATCTTCTTCTCTCATTGCACCATCCGTGTCCCACTCGGCCAAGGAGTCTAGCTACTTGTATCAAGTCAAGTCTTATAATATTAAATACAGCCCTTTTATTACAAAAATCCTTCTCGCACGCGGAAAGTATTCAACTTCTGCCACCTCCCCACCCCAGCGGATAGTTTCTTTATGACAGCCCCGCCCCAGCGGGGGTGGGTACTGCCCAGCCTGCTTGGTTCCCGTCTCGGCGGGTCATTTGGTCTTCCGGGCCCCGCCCCAGCGGGGGTTCACCTCAAGTAATGCTGGAAATTCACCTTTTAAGCTCCTTTTCCTCCGTTCATTTCATGCACACAATAATATAAATTCGAGGTAAAATGATAGCAAAAGTACTTGAAAACCTTAAGACTCAAGCTATTAAGAATACCGATTCGTGGGTATTAAACTCACTCATCAAATACCCCCAGACTTAAAACTTTGTTTATCCTCAAGTAAAAACACAATTAAAATAATTCATCATCTAGCAATGATCCACTCAGGCAATGAGTCAATATGAATTTGAACAGTGGCCTCAAAGATTACAACAAACGATAACCCACAGAAAATTTCAAAACAATGCTATGTCTAAAATTTTCAACCACTTTCATTATTTCAACAACTACTCGTGATCCTTTAAGTGCGTATGTGCATCCAACTGTTTAAACTAGTCATGATTTAGCTAAAATCAGCCAACATTTGATTTTCAAAAACTACTCTTAAAACTTCTTATCACATCAATCTTCGCTAATCAAGATGAAGCACAAATTTTTTTCTTGAGGATCAATCGGATATTTAAACAATTAAGCGCATATGAACCCTTCCCAGGTATTTCAAAAATACGTCTTTTCTATCTTTTTAGTGAGTGAATTTTACACTCTATCTCACTTTCTATTTTCATTAAATGAGTGCGTTTTATGCTCCTTCTTGTGCCTGTGTTTATGAGGAGTGCGTTTTACACTCCATCTCGACCCACCACATGATCATGTATTTAACACGGGAAGGTTTCAAAAAAAAATTTCAAAAATACCCCAAGAATACCCCCAAACTTATGTGAGTACCTAATTTTCACTTTGAATGATGCTCAAATAAGATTTCTCAAGTTGCAATGATATATTTCATGAGCATTTAGCCAAAAACTTTCAACCCCAACTAGCTAAACAAATGGATATGTGTAAAATTTTTCAAAAATTTTGCAAGTAGTGTGAAAACCAACTAATGAGTTGAAATATAGACTAAGCATGCTCATCAATTCTCCAAGAGTTAAAAACATTAAATACCCACTTATCGTTGGCCAAAATCAAATTTCATCAAAACATTGCCCAAGTGAATACCAAACATGATAAATACTCCCAAACTTAAAACAGACATTGTCCTCAATGGCTAAGATAGGCAAAAATAAAGTAGAGGACTTCCCTGAAAATATCGTAAATTTCCTCCTTGCCTGCTAAGTCTGAATAATAGGCTAGGCACATTGGAATGAATAGGGCACCACATTTGAATTGGACTTGATTAACCTGTGAACACAAGAGAAGCAAGTTTATTCAATCCTAAAAAATATGAAAAATCTAAAAAAAACTAAAACTTAAAATTAAACTTAGGTTGCCTCCCGATAAGCGCTTGTTTTATAGTCCTTCAGCCGGACTTTATCTGGTCAACGCTATCCAATTCCTCTTCAAAAGTTGAGGAACCCTCCATCCATCAGTAACAAATAATCCTTTGGGAGGTTCCCACACGCGATGACCAGTGCATCAAAGTCACCTAGCATGCTCTTTTTCGGTATTATCTCCATAAAGAAGGCCGCACAGCTAGGTATTTTCTCCATTGTGTATGTGATCACTTTGGGGCATGGAAGCTTGTCACACACAATGGGCTCTTCGTCTATCTTCTCTTTCTCATTCCACCATGGCTTCAAAATTGTACTTGCTCTTATGTCATAAAGAGCTTCGCCGACGACATGACTACCAAGCAGGCATGGTTTTGCAAATCTGTCTAACTCTTTGATCTTTGGTGGAGACCCATTTAGATCTTCGTCGACCTCTATTTCATTATCCCCATTTGTCTCCTCACTTTTGATATCTTGTGGCTCTTCCAGTCGTAGATTTGGTTCGGGGTCTCCATTAGTTTCAGAATCCGTATCATAAATCCAAGTACTTGGAGGGCAGTTGTTTGAGGCTTTGGTGAGTTGTTCTATCTGATTATTAAGATTTTGAGTTGATAACTCTTGATCTCGAATTAACCTCAATTGATTAATCCTCCTCTCCTCTAGGTCTACTATGAACTTAGACCACCATTCCCTTAGCCTTGAATTATCTATTTCTATTTCGGAATCCATGTATTGAGGACCATTGGTTGAGGTAGTGACGAGTTGTTCCATCCGAATATTAAGATTTCGGCTTGACATTTCCAGACTCATCTTCCTCTCCTCTTGGTTTGCTATGACTTTTGATATGAGTTCCTCCAAATTTGACTTTTCTTCTTGTGGCAATGGAGGTGGACATGAAAATTCCAGTGTGTATGTTAGATTTGGAGCGTAATATTTGTCATCATAATTGTAGCTCCATGAAGAATCTGAGTGATACCCCCAATCTTGGTGATAGGTAGGATCAGCATAGTTGTTGAGGTAAGCACCACTATATTGTACCGGTTCAAAACTGACGATGCATTGATGACTCGGATGATTGCCAGCACAATAATTACACGTAATGGCTATCCTTCGACTTCGTTAGCCTGCAGTAACGTCCAACGTCCTCGAAGTTGCCTCAATCTGTGCTGGTATTACCAAAAATGCATTAAGTCTATCAATCTCTGTATCCCTTGGTTGTGTCGTACTCGAATATGGCCATTGATAATTGAATTCAGCCATGGTACCTGAAAAGAGAGTTAGATAGGAAGAGAATTAAATAAATAAAAAAAATGTTTAAATTAAGACTAATTTGATTGAAATTAATATTGGTAAATAATTATTAAATTAATTCCTCGGCAACGGCGCCAAAAACTTGTTGGGTAAAATCTAGTTACGCACAACACGCAAGTATACGTGGTCAACAAGTAATAGAGTGAAAGTAAAGTATCATTCCCACGAGGAATTATTTAACAAGAATCACCAAGTACTAACCCGTAACCAAACTATATCTTATTTAAACGAATGAATTTCAAATATATAATTAAACTAATTCTAATTACCACTAGTTAAATTAAGATTACGGAGATTTAAGATCACAACTTTACTTATTGCTTCATTTAAATTAACACACTTCTTATCAATTATACTCACTATTCTAATTTGTTAATCAAGAACACTAATGCAGATATAACCACCTCACGATGCATCATACCTATACTCACTCGCATCCACAGATGATGGAATTAAGCAAGACACCCTAAGTAACTAATCCACTATATTTCTATGTGAATTACAACTAAAAAGGATTTCACGCACAAGTTCTCTATCAGATTACATATGGCGTAAAGGTATATCTCTATCCTAAACACGAATCATGAATTCCATCTACGAAGAAATCACAAACACATGCTATTATGATCAGATCTAAATCTATACTCCTCTCTCGATTTTATATAGATTATCACGGTAATTGATAATTAGGAAATTAAACAGTTAAGTCCAAATCACAATAGACAATCTCAAAAATAGATCAAAATAATTAATAGAGAAGCATATTAAAATAAACTACATAATAAGATCCATTATAATCATAAACAAAGAATGAGTTCATTGATATTGAATTAAAACTAAGAATCCACAATTGAATACACATGAAAAGATAAGAATAAGATTAAAGAAAAGAATTGAATCTATCGTCAGCCCATAAATCTTTGCTCCTCCTTGCTCTTGATCTGGATCTCCAATGGCTCCAAGTGCTTCAATCTCCAATCCCATAAAACTAGGGTTTATTATTTTATTGAAAACTACTCTAAAACTAAGCTACTCTTATTAATTTCCCCTTAATATTATTCTCTAAGCTATATATAATACCAAGTTCCTCCGTGGCTTCCCTCCTTTTATATTAGGACTTGTCCTTTTATATAACATATTATAATCGTAGCCCACAATTCGAATTGGAAAAGGAAAAATATGCCAGCTACTTGACATATGATAGCCCACGTCCACGTCATCAGGTCAAGTCCCTTAGTATAGCCTCCATGCATTGCGTGTCCAACTTGACAAATGAAAAGGAGACCAGCTGCTTTGCGCCTCCTAATTGATTATATCATCTCCCTCCTTTGTAGCAGGTCACATGTTGCACCACAATCCTCATAAGAAAAGGAGTCTTATACTAATTAAATAATAACTATTATATATTATATCCCTCCAACATTCCTTTTCTCTCGGTTAAGTGCCTTATATATATGTTCCTGCTTGCCGCCTTTATCTTCCTCTCTCCTTGCACCATCCGTGTCCCACTCGGCCAAGGAGTCTAGCTGCTTGTATCAAGTCAAGTCTTATAATATAAAACACAACCCTTTTATTGCAAAAATCCTTCTTACACGGAGAAAGTATTCAACTGCTACCACCTCCCCACCCTAGCGGGTAGTTTCCTTATGACAGCCTCGCCCCAGCGGGGGTGGGTACTGCCCAGCCTGGTTGGTTTCCGCCCCAACAGGTCATTTGGTCTTCCGGGCTCCGCCCCAGCGGGGGTTCACCTCAAATAATGCTGGAAATTCACCTTTTAAGCTCCTTTTCCTCCCGTTCGTTTCCTGCACACAATAATATAAATCTGAGGTAAAATGATAGCAAAAGTACTTAAAAACCTTAAGACTCAAGCTATTAAGAATATCGATTCGTGGGTATTAACTTATCAAATACCCCCAAACTTAAGACTTTGCTTGTCCTCAAGCAAAAACACAATTAGAATAATTCATCCTCTAGCAATGATCCACTCAAGCAATGAGTCAATATGAATTTGAACAGTGGCGTCAAAAGTTACAACAAACGATAACCCACAGAAAATTTCAAAACAATGCTATGTCTAAAATTTTAACAACTTTCATTATTTCCATAACTACTCGTGATCCTTTAAGTGCGTGTGTGCATCCAACTGTTTAAACTAGTCATGATTTATCTAAAATCAACCAACATTCAATTTTCAAAAACAACTCTCAAAACTTCTTATCACATCAATCTCCCCTAATTAAGACAAAGCACAAATTTTTTTTATGAGGATCAACCGGACATAATTAATATATATATATATATATATATAAAAGCGGTAAAGGGCGGTAGGTTTTCACTTCGAGGCCCAAACTGGAATGGAAATATATATGTATATAAAAGTTGTATAAAGTCACGGAGTAATCTAGGCTGGACAGAATGTAAATATATATATATATATATATATATATATATATATATATATAAAAGCGATAAAGGGCGACAGACATTCTATCATTTGTCCGAACAAAAATGTAAATATATATATATATATATATGTATAAAAGCAGTAAAAAAGCCACAGAATGATCCAGGCCAAACTGGAATGTAAATAATAATATATATAGCTAATATATATATATATATATATATATATTAAAGTAATAAAAAGGCCACGAAGTATAAATCAAGGCCCAAATAAGTCAGAATATATATATATATATATAGTTATATATATAAAAGTAGTAAACTATCTCAGAATTGACATCCGAGCTTGACAGAATTGAAAAGCTATTATATATATACAGTTAAATATACACATTAAAAAGCCAAACCCTGACTGGGAAGATAACCCAGTCCGGCGAAGTTGCTTAAAACGAAGATATATGTATATAAAAGCTATTAGAAGCGACGGATCGACGATCCAAGTTGTAGAAATGCCAGAAAATGCGTTTATGTACTAAAATGTACAAAACGTAAGCAAAAACGGCCACGGAACTGAGTTCCGGGCATATTCAAAAAAGTGAAACTTAACGTGCAAGTGTATAAAAGTGCAATGAAGTAATATGAACTTCCTGATAGTAAAAATACTCACAATGGACTGCTATCACAATGGACTGCTATACGGGCTTTTTGCCAAATCGTAGGCTTTAAACGTCCGTTTCTACAGGTTAATTTCTGATATGTGGTAGTATGTGGGTGTATCTACGTGTTAGAGTGAAAAAATTTGGGTTTGGAGAACAAGAAAATTGTTGAGAAACCAAACGGGCAGAGGTTCATATCATTTTCTGATTATGAAATGAGCTGGGGTCACCTCATATATATAGACCCGGGAGAAGTAGCTCTACCTGCGACAGCCGCAGGTATAGGTGCAGTTCCATGTGTCCGGGCCCACGTGGTGGGTATTGTTGAATCAAAGTACGTGCACTCCGAGCAACGCGAGGTCAGATTCGAAACTTTCTAACTTTTGATCGGAGAGTCCGTTGAAGCTGTGCTATACCTTTCCGGAAAGCCCTCGCTGAGAGTGTCGCAATGACAATGGAGAAAACCTTTTTTGAGTCCAAAAAGACGAGTTCATAACCAGGTCTTTGATTCCTCGCAGTTTATCCGTTGAGCTGTCTTGCGCTGTTTCCACTCGAGATCATTGTTATGGTTCGTTTTGACCTTGGTGGCATGATCAATTCATCTTGAGTTTGACCGAATCGGTTTTAAGTTGGTAAAATGACCATTTTTCCCCTTCCGAGGTTGCCTTCAGTGCTGGCATGGCCTTCGGCTGACTTCCTGGGGTTGTTTCCAAGGTTTGGATCCCAGCCGATTCTGTTTGTCCTCAGGTCTGTCTTTGAGACTGACTTAGTTCTTCCAGGTTTATCTCTAGAGATTTTGTGAGGCTTTGAGGTTGTCTCCAAAGTTAAGTTGTCCTCCTGAGTTGTGACCTGAGCTCGACCTGACCTACCGGGTTGAGATCGGGGATGAACTATACCTCCTATAATAAGACCGGGGCTGACCTTTACTTCCCGGATTGAGACCGGGGCTGATCTATACCTTTCAGGTTGAGATCGGGGTTGACTTGTACCTCGTTGGTTGAGACCAGGGCTGACCAGTACTTCCCGGGTTGAGACCGGGGTTGACCTGTAACTCTCGGGTTGAGACCAGGGCTGACCTGTACCTCCCAGGTTGAGATCGGGGCTGACCTGTACCTCTCGGGTTGAGATCGGGGCTGACCTGTACCTCTCAGGTTGAGACCGGGGCTGATCTGTACCTCCCGGGTTGAGACCGGGGCTGATCTGTACCTCTCGGGTTGAGACCGGTGCTGACCTGTACCTCTCGGGTTAAGACCGGGGCTGACCTGTACCTCCCGAGTTGAGATCGGGGCTGATCTTTATCTCCCGGGTTGAGACCAGGGTTGACCTGTACCTCCCGGGTTGAGACCGGGATTGACCGTACCTCCCGGGTTGAGACCGAGGCTGATCTGTACCTCCCGGGTTGAGACCGGGGCTAACTTGTACCTCTCAGGTTGAAATCGGGGCTGACCTGTACCTCCCGGGTTAAGACCGGGGCTGACCTACACCTCCTGGGTTGAGACCGGGGCTGACCTGTACCTCCCGGGTTGAGACCGAGTTTGACCTATACCTCCCGGGTTAAGACCGGGGTTGATTTGATAAGACAGTTTTGCCCTCCTACAGGGTTAGTAACAGGAAAATGAAATTTCGAGTGTCTACAATAATTATACAATATATAACTGACAAAACATATAATATACTATATTAATAATATGTCAGTTACAGATTATTTGAAATCAAAAGCCATAAGGCTTGTTTGGCAAAACCCATTTTTTTAAAAATAGATTTTTAGGGCTAAGGCCTTGTTTGGTAAAACAGGTTTAAGGGCCTTATTTGGCAAAACTAATTTAAAGCCCTGTTTATTTTATTTTAATAACTCTTTTACTATATAGTTTTCAATATCACACTTTATCTAATTAAATCTTACTATCCCAATTTCATTAAATACAAGCTAACATTCATTTATTAAATAAAATTCTCACATCACTTAAATTGCTACACAATTATAATTTACTCATTAATCATAATTCTATGTAACAACTTAGTAAATCTTTATTAACAAATACCACGTAATATTCATCTAATTTAATTATCTCAATTAAATTAAATTAGAACTACACCACAAAATTACTTACACATCAATTTAATTAACATATTGCACTTGATTAAATTACTCCAGACATAATCACATAGATTATTTATTTAGCTCAATAAATAAATTATTTAAAATATTTATTTAATTCAATAAATATTTAAAATTAAAATATAAAATTCTCATTTGTTACAGCTAGGCTATCATTGTCTGTTTACGCCATTTTCTGTTGGGGATGATGTTATCCATGATAGCCTTTTGGGAAATTCCCTTGATGCTACTCGAACGGTAGCTTGCAAAGTCTCGACCATCACCGAATCTTTCTTGATGCTACACTGGTTAGAAACCAATGGTTGACCATGTCAGTTGATAATCATCTGTGGGGAAGATATTTTCTTGGCTGATGTCATCGGAAATTTCTGAACTCAACGTTAAGACCAATGTCTTGTGTCTCCAAATCAGCTTTCTAACTTTTCCTCCTCTAGGGATGTTTCTCTTTTACTGAGTTACTTCATTGGAGATTCCTAAGGCCTACCCTGATGATAACTAATACCAGTTTATTGACCTTGACTCGATTCTGACTCAAACGGTAGTTTGCAGGGTTTGACCATCACCAAACCTTCTCTGTGTCTACTCGAACGATAGTTTGCAACGATTGGTTAAATCACCGATCCTTCTCGATGCTCCCTCTGGGGATTTGTATAATAGATTCCATCATCTGTCCTCTGTGGGGATAAACTTATATGCTATTTTCATCACCGACTCATTCCCAATGCTTCGCTGGAGTTGTTGCCAATGGTTGATAGTGTCAGACCTTCTGACCTTCGCTGAAGTAGCCTTTAATGGTCGATACCACCGGACCGTTCCCGATGCTTCACTAGAGCTGTCGCTAACGGCTGATAGTGTCAGATCCTCTGATCTTCGCTGAAGTAGCCTTTAACGGCTGATACCACCGGACCGTTCCCGATGCTTCGCTGGAGTTGTCGCCAATGGCTGATCGTGTCAGAACCTCTGACCTTCGCTGAAGTATCCTTTAATAGTTGATATCATCAGACTGTTGTCGATGCTTTGCTGGTGTTGTCGCCAATGGCTGATAGTGTCAGATCCTCTGACCTTCGCTGAAGTTGCCTTTAACGATTGATATTGTGACACCCCCAAATTCAGGTACTTCAATTTCCACGGGACTTGGTGTTCACTGTACAAATATCATCTATCTATCTACCCATAGTAAATGCAAACCATGAAATAAATAGAAATAATCCTCCCCTTATGGGGTTACAACATCTGAAAATAAATACATCAATCCCAGGTCGTACTTAACCTTAAATCTCAAATGCGGAAATATAAATAATTAAATAAGTCTTACACAACTTTAACATAAGTCTGAAACATAACAATTAAAATAAACAACAAGTCTTCATCACTTGTTGACTTTGCCTTTGCCTTTGCTAGTAGAAGGCTCGTCGGACCTTTCGTTCTTAACTGCAATGTTATTATTACGCAAGAGTGAGCACGATTGCCCACAAGTATAATAATATGACAACAATATAATAACATGCAAGTAAATCAAAGACATCTGAATAAAGAAACTCAACTTCTGACTCGAGGATAAATAATAGGAATCAAAAGAACATCTGAGGGTCATAAGACCTTGAACTATGTCCTAGGTTGTAAAGTGTTTATGCTTTAAACCTTTAACAGTCATAAGACTATGGACTCTACTTCTCGTACTTAGGGGGATCAGCCCTTAGTACCATACTGTGCACAATATCTCAACGCTAAAGCGTAAATAATCCCCTATTAAAGGGTTGTTCATCTCAGTTTTGACATCAGAGTCCGCACCAAAGGAAGTTTGGTTTGGATAAGCTCAATAAGTATTCTAGAATTTAGAACGTACATCAACTATGGACTAGTCGAATAAATAAGGGTTCACTAGTCCTATAAGTTCAACAATATCATCGATATTCAACTTGAATGGTAAATCTCGAGAGTATACAATCGAATAAGTATAGTATAGCTGAATCATGCTTAAAAAAAATAGTAATATCTCATATGAAAATCTCAACTTGAATAAACAAGGATAAGAACTTGCTCAATGTAAAAGTAAGATTTGATTTTAGGAAACTTGCAAAGTATTAAACAAGTTTAAGGATAGGAAACTTGCCTCTTGCACAAGCTACAATTATAATTCACGTTCTTTATTAAATCCTACATATCAATACGTTCACAATACACATTAATCAATAACTCGATATACGTATCGAATCACACACATCGGTCTTGAGCACGTTATTGGACTATACAATTAACGAATCAAGTCATGTAATTAACTTATTAATTACTCACGTAATATAAGTTATTAACCTCTTATTATATGTTTAATCATGTCTTCATGTTTATTACATTAGGTTACAATTACATTTCCTGGACTTGAACAATGAAAATCTCATTTTTGGGCAAAATTGCCAAGTGGCGCTGCAGCTCCACCATTTGAACTAAAAATGGCGCTGCAGCTCCACTGGCGCTGCAGCCCCAATCTTAGCGCTGCAGCTCCACTGGCGCTGCGGCCCCAATCTTGGCGCTGCAGCTCCACTGGCGCTGCAGCCCCAATCTTAGGCTTAAAGTTGGCGCTGCAGCTCCAAACGCCATTTTCAGAATCTGCAGTTCACGAATAACAGAGAACCAGGCCCAGAGTAAATGCTACCACAACAATTTAATTGCTACCCATGAAGTATGGACTTCATAGAAACACTATACAATATTTCTAGCATGATCTTAGCATTCTAAATCACTTAATTACACAAGTTATAGCAATCAAATTCACTGTTTTTCATACTTTATCATGTTTTGAAGGAAAATCACGAAATTTAACTTTACGGATTCGTTATAACACCGAATCCGTTCGTTTAACTTCCGTTTTGTTCGTATAAACGTGTACAATCATATGTAAGTGCTAATTCAAAGTTAAATCATCGATTCATAGTATAAAAATTGTACATAAGGGCTGTATGGCCATATATACAACTTTTCTACTCTGTGACTTTTGTAAAAATCAAATCAAGTATAATTGTATGAAATTTATCACATTAAATCATGCATACATGGTATAAAACATGTTATGATCATATAATAATACATATAAAATCATATCATGCATTAATCATCAAATTAGTCATTCACAGAGAACTTTTTAAGAATACGTTAATGGAAACTGTAAGAACTTGAATTTAAAAACGTAGGAGAAAGAATTACCCTTGCTAGTTAGTGATGATGATGCAACTAAATTCTTCAATCTCTTCTCTAACTAATTCTCGAGTCTTTTCTCTCAATTTCTCTCTTTTTCTCTCTGGAACTTAGTGTCTTACAAATTAATTATATGAACTGATATGTATATGTAAATTAATATATTATACGCGTAATTAGAAGTCGTGGGTTATGGGTCGTCAGTTAATCCCATAATGGGTTAACTGGCTCCAACCCCCACTAGGGCTTAGTTTGTTTGTCCCTTATTCCTCCTTTCCATTTAATTTAATTAACTTACTATTATATAGTTAATTAATGTCACACCCAATTAAATCAAATAATGCTATTTAAATTAATTAAATAAAATAGCATAAATCTACATTAAATCACATAGTCACATAATTAAAATTCTTATTTATTAATTATGTCTAATCATAAATCTCTAATTAATTATTAAATTAATTAGAATAACATTATGCTTATTAATTATTATATTAATCAAATAAGCTCAATTAAATACATACTTTGAATATAAAAATTCACCACATTAATTTAACTAATGTGACACATATAATTAAATTACTCTACCACAAATTCATCAATTAATTATTTAACTCAATAATTAAATCATCGAAAATATTTATTTAATTCAATAAATATTCAAAATAAATTACAAAAATCTTGTTTGTCACATCTTTCCCCCCTTAAAAGGATTCTGTCCCCAGAATCACGGTTCAATTAAATTTCGTTTAATGTCACACCCAATTAAATCAAATAATGCTATTTAAATTAATTAAATAAAATAGCATAAATCTACATTAAATCACATAGTCACATAATTAAAATTCTTATTTATTAATTATGTCTAATCATAAATCTCTAATTAATTATTAAATTAATTAGAATAACATTATGCTTATTAATTATTATATTAATCAAATAAGCTCAATTAAATACATACTTTGAATATAAAAATTCACCACATTAATTTAACTAATGTGACACATATAATTAAATTACTCTACCACAAATTCATCAATTAATTATTTAACTCAATAATTAAATCATCGAAAATATTTATTTAATTCAATAAATATTCAAAATAAATTACAAAAATCTTGTTTGTCACATCTTTCCCCCCTTAAAAGGATTCTGTCCCCAGAATCACGGTTCAATTAAATTTCGTCCCGTTACATTCTCCCCCCCTTACAAAGATTCTGTCCCCAGAATCGCATAAACAAAAAATTAAGTAAATAAATCTGGGTAATTCTTCATCATATGCTCTTCGAGTTCCCACGTAGCTTCTTCAGCATTGTGGTTCCTCCAAATTACCTTAACAGAAGGTATAACTTTATTTCTGAGGACTTGCTCTTTCCTGTCAACAATCTGAACAGGAATTTCTTCATAGGATAAGTCTTTCTCAAAATGTAGGGGTTCATATTCAATCACATGTTTGTAATCGGGTTTGTAGGGGCGTAAAACTGACACATGAAAGACGTTGTGGACATTCTCAAGGGCCGGAGGTAAGGCTACCTCATACGCAACTTCTCCAATCCTTCGCAGCACTTCAAAGGGTCCAATGAACCTTGGGCTCAATTTTCCCTTCTTACCGAATCTGATCTTCCCCTTCCAGGGAGAGACTTTCAAGAACACATAGCTACCCGATTCAAACTCAACGTTCTTACGGTGTGGATCGGCGTATTTCTTCTGCCTATCCTGAGCTGCTACCAGTCTTGTTCTGATCCCTTTGACTATCTCTGCTGTCTGCTGTACCAGTTCTGGACCTAGTAGTTGTCTCTCGCCAACTTCATCCCAGTATAGCGGAGTTCTGCATTTTCTTCCGTACAACGCTTCGTAAGGCGGCATACCAATACTAGCGTGGTAACTGTTGTTGTAACTGAATTCCACAAGCGGTAGGTGATCATCCCAATTTCCTTTAAAATCCATGATGCATGCTCTCAACATATCTTCCAATGTCTGGATCGTTCTTTCACTCTGCCCGTCTGTCTGAGGGTGATAAGCCGTACTCATTCTCAACTGTGTCCCCATGCATTCTTGTAGTCGCTTCCAGAAGTTCGATGTGAAACGCGGATCTCTGTCGGAAACAATTGACACCGGAACTCCGTGCCTCGAAACAATCTCTTTCACATATAGCCTTGCCAACTGGTCTAAGTTGAATCTGATTTTGATCGGAAGGAAGTGTGCGGATTTCGTAAGTCGGTCAACGATAACCCATACTGCGTCGTAGCCTTTCTGAGTCGTCGGAAGGCCAACCACGAAATCCATCGTAATGTGTTCCCATTTCCATTCTGGGATTTCCAGGGGTTGTAGCAAACCACTTGGTCTCTGATGTTCTGCTTTCACTTTCTGACAGGTTAGACACTTTGCAACACACTCAGCAACATCTCGTTTCAAATTCGGCCACCAGAAGTGCTGTCGAAGATCCTGGTACATCTTGGTACTACCGGGGTGAATCGAATATCGTGAGCTATGAGCCTCGCTCAAAATGTTATCCTTAATCTCTGGCACTGACGGTACCCAAACTCTGTTCTCAAATCTCAGTAGTCCCTCACTGTCTATCTTGAATTTTGGTTCGGTTCCTTCAGATATCTTTTTCTTAACCTTTTCACATTCTTCGTCCTGAAGTTGAGCTTCCTTAACTTTATCCAATAGGGTTGTACCAGTTTGCATCTGAACAACTTCTCGTCAATCTCTATCGGATACTTCACTTCCAATTCCAGCTTTTCCATTGCTGAAATTAGCTCCTCCTGAGCAGTCAACATCATCAATTTCTCCCGACCCTTTCTGCTTAAGGCGTCGGCAACCACATTAGCCTTACCCGGATGGTATAAGATTTCACAGTCATAGTCCTTAATTAACTCCAGCCACCTTCTCTGGCGCATATTCAAGTCCTTCTGTGTAAAAATATATTTCAGACTCTTGTGGTCTGTATATATTTCACACTTCTCCCCATAGAGATAGTGTCTCCAAATTTTTAAAGCAAATACCACTGCAGCTAACTCCAAGTCATGGGTCGGATACCCCTTCTCATAGTCTTTCAATTGTCGTGACGCATACGCAATGACCCTGCCGTTTTGCATAAGTACACAGCCAAGTCCTTTATGCGACGCATCACTATAAATCACAAAATTTCCTGTGTCATCCGGAAGGGATAACACAGGTGCCGAACTCAACCTCCTCTTAAGCTCTTGGAAACTTTCCTCACACTTCTCTGTCCAAACGAATTTCATCGATTTTCTAGTCAAATTCGTCAGCGGAGTTGCGATCTTGGAAAAGTCCTGAATAAATCTTCTATAATAACCCGCCAATCCAAGAAAACTCCTCACTTCCGATGGTGTTTTCGGCTGATCCCAGTTCATCACAGCTTCTACTTTAGAGGGATCTACCGAAATTCCATCCTTGTCGATCACATGTCCAAGAAATTGCACTCTTTCAATCCAGAATTCACATTTAGAAAATTTGGCGTACAACTTCTCTCTTCTCAACGCCTCTAATGTTAACTTCAGATGTTCTACATGTTCTTCCTTGGTCTTCGAGTATACCAAAATATCGTCGATAAAGACCACCACGAATTTGTCCAAAAACGGCTTGAACACTCCATTCATTAAGCCCATGAATGCTGCAGGAGCATTCGTTAGACCAAATGACATTACCAAAAATTCGTAGTGACCATATCGAGTCCTAAATGCTGTCTTTGGAACATCCTCTGGCCTCACCTTCAGCTGATGATAGCCACTCCTCAAGTATATCTTTGAAAAGTACCTTGCACCCTTCAATTGGTCGAACAGATCGTCGATCCTCGGTAATGGATATCTATTCTTAATTGTGACCTTATTCAGTTCTCTGTAGTCGATGCAAAGCCGCATCGTCCCGTCCTTCTTTTTCACAAACAACACTGGCGCTCCCCACGGCGATACGCTCGGTTGGATGTACTTCTTGTCCAGTAACTCTTGCAGTTGTACCATTAACTCTTTCATCTCTACCGGAGCCATCCGGTACGGTGCCTTCGATATTGGGGCCGTCCCTGGCGCCAAATCAATCACAAACTCAACCTCTCTGTCTGGCGGAAGTCCTGGCAGATCATCCGGAAATACGTCTAAGAAGTCCCTCACGACTGGTATATCTTCTAATTTTGGGTTTTCTTTACGACTATCGACTATGTAGGCTAAATATCCTACACAGCCTTGTCTTAACAACTTCCTGGCCTGCATCATCGTCAGACAACTCGCTTGTCTAGGCGATTTACTGCCATAAAACACAACCTTTGACGGGGTCATAAGGTTGATACACTTTCTCTGGCAATCAATTACAGCCCCATAATTGACTAGCCAATCCATTCTCAGAATAACATCGAATTCCCCAAGTCTAATCGGGATAAGATTTACGTTCATAATGTTACCCTTAATATCTACTCTACAGTTCTTGTGTACATACTTAACAGGGATTACTTCTCTATTCGCAATCTCTATATTCATGGGGTATTCTAACTCGTCCATAGGAAGTTCTAAGTTCTTAGCAAAGTCATCGGATATAAATGAACAAGTAGCACCCGAATCAAATAGTACATAAGCATTAACTTTATTGATCGGAATGATACCTGACACCACATCGCGAGACTGCACAGCATCCTGCACGGTCATGTTGAAGGTCCTGGCGGTTGGTCGGTTGGTTGCGGTTGGTCCCGTGATAGTTAAAGCACTTCCACCGCTGTTTCCCCTGTTTCCACCTGATCCTTCCCTTCCAGATCCCTTCTTGGGACAGTCCCTTGCCAGATGGTCCTTTGAGCCGCAAGTGAAGCAAGCGCCCTTCTTTGGGTTCGGACAGTTAGGTGCTATGTGGCCTTCCTGACCACAATTATAGCATACTCGTTTTCCCTTCATACAGACCCCCAGATGAGCTTTCCCGCAGGTCGAACAAGCTTCGATCCT
This sequence comes from Panax stipuleanatus, assembly GCA_020205555.1. NCBI lineage: Eukaryota > Viridiplantae > Streptophyta > Magnoliopsida > Apiales > Araliaceae > Panax > Panax stipuleanatus. The sequence goes on from CM035122.1 coordinate 58,532,782, forward strand.
CTTTTTCTGACCACCTTGCTGATTCCCAGTCGATGAGTTATCATTCCACCTCCTCTTCTGATTATTACTCCCTCCCGTGTTGCTACCACTAGCCTTGTTAATTCCTTCACCTTCACTCTTCTTCTTTTTCTGATCTTGGTTATACTTTGTAACTGCATCACTCCCGCCTTCAGCGAGAATGGCCTTCTCCAACACCCCAGCAAAAGTGTTCAATTGGAACATTGACACTTTGCTATACAACCAGGGCTTCAGGCCCTGTTCAAACCTCCTTGCCTTCCTCTGATCGGTGTGCACTTGATACGTGGCAAACCTAGCCAACTCATTGAATTTCGCCGCATATTCTGGTACGGACATATTTCCCTGTTTCAGTTCCAAGAACTGGACCTCCATTTGATTCTGCGAGCTGGTCAGAAAGTACATCTCGAAGAACATCTCCTTGAACCTCTCCCAGGTAATCACACCTTCACCTCCCCGGACCTTATTCGCTTGCCACCAATAGCTGGCCTCAGATTTCAGCATGAACGTTGCATAGGCGGTTTTCTGGTCCTCTCTGACTCTGGCGACGTCAAAAACTTTTTCCATCTCCATGACCCAGGTTTGAGCTTCTATCGGGTTCATGGTGCCTTTAAACTCTGGCGGTCCCACCGCCTTGAAGTCCTTGAACGTTGTGTTCGGTGGAGCTTGAGGTTGGTTGTTAAGCGCTCCAACAAGTAAGTTCGCCAACTGCTGAACGGGGTTAGCATTGGCGTCGTTGTTGTTGTTAGTTGACCCTTCTTGGGCCTGTTGACGGTTAGATCGTCTCCTTGGCGGCATTTTACTGTTAAGAAATACGCGTATTAGAACTTTATTCAATCTTTTAAATATCTAAGGCTTAACTTAAACATTTAGACACAATCAGTCAACACATTATCTCAAATAAACTCTGATATATTACTAAATCAAAAGTTTTAACATAATACGATAGCATCACTGCTATTTACATCAACTATCCTGAGATAAAGAATCTACAGGATTTAAAACATAAAATATTCCTCTGTTTATAAACACATTGGAATTTACATTATTAACTACCAGATAGGTTTCACAAAATCAAATGTTCCTATCACTGCCCATTAAGGCGACGAACAGCTTTGCCACGCTCTTCTTCCATAATCCGAGACATCGTCCTGCGATCTAGCATGTACGACGGTAGTCCTTCGAACTGAATTGGGTACCTCATAACCCGATCCTGGGCCTCGTCAATTGCATACTGAAGTGTAGAGTACGTCTCTTCAAGCTTGGCCTTCTTCGCCCGACAATTATCTTCTGCGAGATCTGCTCGTCGTGATTCCCTTACCCAAGCCTCCTCTGCTATGGCCAGCCTTGCTGATTTCTCTTTCAGTTCATTCTTCAATTCCTCTATTTCCTCTGACTTCTGCTCAGTTTGGCCTTTCTCGTGAACCAAATTCCACTCTACATTTCCCAAACGTGTGTGAAGAGCCTCAACCTCTCCATCCCTCAGCTCGATGGTAGACTGTTGAGTAACCGACCGCTCCCTCAGCTCCTGAACAGTCTCCCTCAGCTCCTGAACAGTATCACGTAACTCTATGTTACGGTCATACAGCTCGTCATACATCTCGGCACTGATAGAGCTCGGCGGGAACTCTTCAGGGTCTTCCTCCTCCTCTTCAGCTGCCTCAGCCTGAACTTCAATCTCCTCAGGGTCTTCCTCAGAGTCCTCCTCTGAATCAGACACCGGCACATTCTCCTGACCAATGACTGTGATCAAGGGTGATGGCTCTCGTCGGACTAACTGCTCCCAAACTACGTGGATATCTCGGGGCTCCTCCTCTCTAGCCTCTAGGGGTACAAGGTCCCTGGACTGACTAGGTTCTCCAGCATTCGTCATCCTGACAAATAAAATTTTAAGTTTTAGTAATTACGTGATGCTAATCGAGACTCGAATATATAAGTATAAGCACGTAGCACATAAGGTAAGTTATTATCTTTCTTAGAACTCGATAAGAGTTATCATTACTATGTTCTCGATCTCTAAAAAGGCTACTATCCTAAGGTTTTTCCCCACCTAAGGTTCATAACCTACAGCTTTGATACCAACCTGTGACACCCCCAAATCTAGGTACTTCAATTTCCATGGGACTTGGTGTTCACTGTACAAATATCATCTATCTATCTACCCATAGTAAATGCAAACCATGAAATAAATAGAAATAATCCTCCCCTTATGGGGTTACAACATCTGAAAATAAATACATCAATCCCAGGTCGTACTTAACCTTAAATCTCAAATGCGGAAATATAAATAATTAAATAAGTCTTACACAACTTTAACATAAGTCTGAAACATAACAATTAAAATAAACAACAAGTCTTCATCACTTGTTGACTTTGCCTTTGCCTTTGCTAGTAGAAGGCTCGTCGGACCTTTCGTTCTTAACTGCAATGTTATTATTACGCAAGAGTGAGCACGATTGCCCACAAGTATAATAATATGACAACAATATAATAACATGCAAGTAAATCAAAGACATCTGAATAAAGAAACTCAACTTCTGACTCGAGGATAAATAATAGGAATCAAAAGAACATCTGAGGGTCATAAGACCTTGAACTATGTCCTAGGTTGTAAAGTGTTTATGCTTTAAACCTTTAACAGTCATAAGACTATGGACTCTACTTCTCGTACTTAGGGGGATCAGCCCTTAGTACCATACTGTGCACAATATCTCAACGCTAAAGCGTAAATAATCCCCTATTAAAGGGTTGTTCATCTCAGTTTTGACATCAGAGTCCGCACCAAAGGAAGTTTGGTTTGGATAAGCTCAATAAGTATTCTAGAATTTAGAACGTACATCAACTATGGACTAGTCGAATAAATAAGGGTTCACTAGTCCTATAAGTTCAACAATATCATCGATATTCAACTTGAATGGTAAATCTCGAGAGTATACAATCGAATAAGTATAGTATAGCTGAATCATGCTTAAAAAAAATAGTAATATCTCATATGAAAATCTCAACTTGAATAAACAAGGATAAGAACTTGCTCAATGTAAAAGTAAGATTTGAGTTTAGGAAACTTGCAAAATATTAAACAAGTTTAAGGATAGGAAACTTGCCTCTTGCACAAGCTACAATTATAATTCACGTTCTTTATTAAATCCTACATATCAATACGTTCACAATACACATTAATCAATAACTCGATATACGTATCGAATCACACACATCGGTCTTGAGCACGTTATTGGACTATACAATTAACGAATCAAGTCATGTAATTAACTTATTAATTACTCACGTAATATAAGTTATTAACCTCTTATTATATGTTTAATCATGTCTTCATGTTTATTACATTAGGTTACAATTACATTTCCTGGACTTGAACAATTAAAATCTCATTTTTGGGCAAAATTGCCAAGTGGCGCTGCAGCTCCACCATTTGAACTAAAAATGGCGCTGCAGCTCCACTGGCGCTGCAGCCCCAATCTTGGCGCTGCAGCTCCACTGGCGCTGCGGCCCCAATCTTGGCGCTGCAGCTCCACTGGCGCTGCAGCCCCAATCTTAGGCTTAAAGTTGGCGCTGCAGCTCCAAACGCCATTTTCAGAATCTGCAGTTCACGAATAACAGAGAACCAGGCCCAGAGTAAATGCTACCACAACAATTTAATTGCTACCCATGAAGTATGGACTTCATAGAAACACTATACAATATTTCTAGCATGATCTTAGCATTCTAAATCACTTAATTACACAAGTTATAACAATCAAATTCACTGTTTTTCATACTTTATCATGTTTTGAAGGAAAATCACGAAATTTAACTTTACGGATTCGTTATAACACCGAATCCGTTCGTTTAACTTCCGTTTTGTTCGTATAAACGTGTACAATCATATGTAAGTGCTAATTCAAAGTTAAATCATCGATTCATAGTATAAAAATTGTACATAAGGGCTGTATGGCCATATATACAACTTTTCTACTCTGTGACTTTTGTAAAAATCAAATCAAGTATAATTGTATGAAATTTATCACATTAAATCATGCATACATGGTATAAAACATGTTATGATCATATAATAATACATATAAAATCATATCATGCATTAATCATCAAATTAGTCATTCACAGAGAACTTTTTAAGAATACGTTAATGGAAACTGTAAGAACTTGAATTTAAAAACGTAGGAGAAAGAATTACCCTTGCTAGTTAGTGATGATGATGCAACTAAATTCTTCAATCTCTTCTCTAACTAATTCTCGAGTCTTTTCTCTCAATTTCTCTCTTTTTCTCTCTGGAACTTAGTGTCTTACAAATTAATTATATGAACTGATATGTATATGTAAATTAATATATTATACGCGTAATTAGAAGTCGTGGGTTATGGGTCGTCAGTTAATCCCATAATGGGTTAACTGGCTCCAACCCCCACTAGGGCTTAGTTTGTTTGTCCCTTATTCCTCCTTTCCATTTAATTTAATTAACTTACTATTATATAGTTAATTAATGTCACACCCAATTAAATCAAATAATGCTATTTAAATTAATTAAATAAAATAGCATAAATCTACATTAAATCACATAGTCACATAATTAAAATTCTTATTTATTAATTATGTCTAATCATAAATCTCTAATTAATTATTAAATTAATTAGAATAACATTATGCTTATTAATTATTATATTAATCAAATAAGCTCAATTAAATACATACTTTGAATATAAAAATTCACCACATTAATTTAACTAATGTGACACATATAATTAAATTACTCTACCACAAATTCATCAATTAATTATTTAACTCAATAATTAAATCATCGAAAATATTTATTTAATTCAATAAATATTCAAAATAAATTACAAAAATCTTGTTTGTCACATCTTTCCCCCCTTAAAAGGATTCTGTCCCCAGAATCACGGTTCAATTAAATTTCGTTTAATGTCACACCCAATTAAATCAAATAATGCTATTTAAATTAATTAAATAAAATAGCATAAATCTACATTAAATCACATAGTCACATAATTAAAATTCTTATTTATTAATTATGTCTAATCATAAATCTCTAATTAATTATTAAATTAATTAGAATAACATTATGATTATTAATTATTATATTAATCAAATAAGCTCAATTAAATACATACTTTGAATATAAAAATTCACCACATTAATTTAACTAATGTGACACATATAATTAAATTACTCTACCACAAATTCATCAATTAATTATTTAACTCAATAATTAAATCATCGAAAATATTTATTTAATTCAATAAATATTCAAAATAAATTACAAAAATCTTGTTTGTCACATCTTTCCCCCCTTAAAAGGATTCTGTCCCCAGAATCACGGTTCAATTAAATTTCGTCCCGTTACATTCTCCCCCCCTTACAAAGATTCTGTCCCCAGAATCGCATAAACAAAAAATTAAGTAAATAAATCTGGGTAATTCTTCATCATATGCTCTTCGAGTTCCCACGTAGCTTCTTCAGCATTGTGGTTCCTCCAAATTACCTTAACAGAAGGTATAACTTTATTTCTGAGGACTTGCTCTTTCCTGTCAACAATCTGAACAGGAATTTCTTCATAGGATAAGTCTTTCTCAAAATGTAGGGGTTCATATTCAATCACATGTTTGTAATCGGGTTTGTAGGGGCGTAAAACTGACACATGAAAGACGTTGTGGACATTCTCAAGGGCCGGAGGTAAGGCTACCTCATACGCAACTTCTCCAATCCTTCGCAGCACTTCAAAGGGTCCAATGAACCTTGGGCTCAATTTTCCCTTCTTACCGAATCTGATCTTCCCCTTCCAGGGAGAGACTTTCAAGAACACATAGCTACCCGATTCAAACTCAACGTTCTTACGGTGTGGATCGGCGTATTTCTTCTGCCTATCCTGAGCTGCTACCAGTCTTGTTCTGATCCCTTTGACTATCTCTGCTGTCTGCTGTACCAGTTCTGGACCTAGTAGTTGTCTCTCGCCAACTTCATCCCAGTATAGCGGAGTTCTGCATTTTCTTCCGTACAACGCTTCGTAAGGCGGCATACCAATACTAGCGTGGTAACTGTTGTTGTAACTGAATTCCACAAGCGGTAGGTGATCATCCCAATTTCCTTTAAAATCCATGATGCATGCTCTCAACATATCTTCCAATGTCTGGATCGTTCTTTCACTCTGCCCGTCTGTCTGAGGGTGATAAGCCGTACTCATTCTCAACTGTGTCCCCATGCATTCTTGTAGTCGCTTCCAGAAGTTCGATGTGAAACGCGGATCTCTGTCGGAAACAATTGACACCGGAACTCCGTGCCTCGAAACAATCTCTTTCACATATAGCCTTGCCAACTGGTCTAAGTTGAATCTGATTTTGATCGGAAGGAAGTGTGCGGATTTCGTAAGTCGGTCAACGATAACCCATACTGCGTCGTAGCCTTTCTGAGTCGTCGGAAGGCCAACCACGAAATCCATCGTAATGTGTTCCCATTTCCATTCTGGGATTTCCAGGGGTTGTAGCAAACCACTTGGTCTCTGATGTTCTGCTTTCACTTTCTGACAGGTTAGACACTTTGCAACACACTCAGCAACATCTCGTTTCAAATTCGGCCACCAGAAGTGCTGTCGAAGATCCTGGTACATCTTGGTACTACCGGGGTGAATCGAATATCGTGAGCTATGAGCCTCGCTCAAAATGTTATCCTTAATCTCTGGCACGTGACGGTACCCAAACTCTGTTCTCAAATCTCAGTAGTCCCTCACTGTCTATCTTGAATTTTGGTTCGGTTCCTTCAGATATCTTTTTCTTAACCTTTTCACATTCTTCGTCCTGAAGTTGAGCTTCCTTAACTTTATCCAATAGGGTTGTACCAGTTTGCATCTGAACAACTTCTCGTCAATCTCTATCGGATACTTCACTTCCAATTCCAGCTTTTCCATTGCTGAAATTAGCTCCTCCTGAGCAGTCAACATCATCAATTTCTCCCGACCCTTTCTGCTTAAGGCGTCGGCAACCACATTAGCCTTACCCGGATGGTATAAGATTTCACAGTCATAGTCCTTAATTAACTCCAGCCACCTTCTCTGGCGCATATTCAAGTCCTTCTGTGTAAAAATATATTTCAGACTCTTGTGGTCTGTATATATTTCACACTTCTCCCCATAGAGATAGTGTCTCCAAATTTTTAAAGCAAATACCACTGCAGCTAACTCCAAGTCATGGGTCGGATACCCCTTCTCATAGTCTTTCAATTGTCGTGACGCATACGCAATGACCCTGCCGTTTTGCATAAGTACACAGCCAAGTCCTTTATGCGACGCATCACTATAAATCACAAAATTTCCTGTGTCATCCGGAAGGGATAACACAGGTGCCGAACTCAACCTCCTCTTAAGCTCTTGGAAACTTTCCTCACACTTCTCTGTCCAAACGAATTTCATCGATTTTCTAGTCAAATTCGTCAGCGGAGTTGCGATCTTGGAAAAGTCCTGAATAAATCTTCTATAATAACCCGCCAATCCAAGAAAACTCCTCACTTCCGATGGTGTTTTCGGCTGATCCCAGTTCATCACAGCTTCTACTTTAGAGGGATCTACCGAAATTCCATCCTTGTCGATCACATGTCCAAGAAATTGCACTCTTTCAATCCAGAATTCACATTTAGAAAATTTGGCGTACAACTTCTCTCTTCTCAACGCCTCTAATGTTAACTTCAGATGTTCTACATGTTCTTCCTTGGTCTTCGAGTATACCAAAATATCGTCGATAAAGACCACCACGAATTTGTCCAAAAACGGCTTGAACACTCCATTCATTAAGCCCATGAATGCTGCAGGAGCATTCGTTAGACCAAATGACATTACCAAAAATTCGTAGTGACCATATCGAGTCCTAAATGCTGTCTTTGGAACATCCTCTGGCCTCACCTTCAGCTGATGATAGCCACTCCTCAAGTCTATCTTTGAAAAGTACCTTGCACCCTTCAATTGGTCGAACAGATCGTCGATCCTCGGTAATGGATATCTATTCTTAATTGTGACCTTATTCAGTTCTCTGTAGTCGATGCAAAGCCGCATCGTCCCGTCCTTCTTTTTCACAAACAACACTGGCGCTCCCCACGGCGATACGCTCGGTTGGATGTACTTCTTGTCCAGTAACTCTTGCAGTTGTACCATTAACTCTTTCATCTCTACCGGAGCCATCCGGTACGGTGCCTTCGATATTGGGGCCGTCCCTGGCGCCAAATCAATCACAAACTCAACCTCTCTGTCTGGCGGAAGTCCTGGCAGATCATCCGGAAATACGTCTAAGAAGTCCCTCACGACTGGTATATCTTCTAATTTTGGGTTTTCTTTACGACTATCGACTATGTAGGCTAAATATCCTACACAGCCTTGTCTTAACAACTTCCTGGCCTGCATCATCGTCAGACAACTCGCTTGTCTAGGCGATTTACTGCCATAAAACACAACCTTTGACGGAGTCATAAGGTTGATACACTTTCTCTGGCAATCAATTACAGCCCCATAATTGACTAGCCAATCCATTCTCAGAATAACATCGAATTCCCCAAGTCTAATCGGGATAAGATTTACGTTCATAATGTTACCCTTAATATCTACTCTACAGTTCTTGTGTACATACTTAACAGGGATTACTTCTCTATTCGCAATCTCTATATTCATGGGGTATTCTAACTCGTCCATAGGAAGTTCTAAGTTCTTAGCAAAGTCATCGGATATAAATGAACAAGTAGCACCCGAATCAAATAGTACATAAGCATTAACTTTATTGATCGGAATGATACCTGACACCACATCGCGAGACTGCACAGCATCCTGCACGGTCATGTTGAAGGTCCTGGCGGTTGGTCGGTTGGTTGCGGTTGGTCCCGTGATAGTTAAAGCACTTCCACCGCTGTTTCCCCTATTTCCACCTGATCCTTCCCTTCCAGATCCCTTCTTGGGACAGTCCCTTGCCAGATGGTCCTTTGAGCCGCAAGTGAAGCAAGTGCCCTTCTTTGGGTTCGGACAGTTAGGTGCTATGTGGCCTTCCTGACCACAATTATAGCATACTCGTTTTCCCTTCATACAGACCCCCAGATGAGCTTTCCCGCAGGTCGAACAAGCTTCGATCCTCTTTTTCTGACCACCTTGCTGATTCCCAGTCGATGAGTTATCCATTCCACCTCCTCTTCTGATTATTACTCCCTCCCGTGTTGCTACCACTAGCCTTGTTAATTCCTTCACCTTCACTCTTCTTCTTTTTCTGATCTTGGTTATACTTTGTAACTGCATCACTCCCGCCTTCAGCGAGAATGGCCTTCTCCAACACCCCAGCAAAAGTGTTCAATTGGAACATTGACACTTTGCTATACAACCAGGGCTTCAGGCCCTGTTCAAACCTCCTTGCCTTCCTCTGATCGGTGTGCACTTGATACGTGGCAAACCTAGCCAACTCATTGAATTTCGCCGCATATTCTGGTACGGACATATTTCCCTGTTTCAGTTCCAAGAACTGGACCTCCATTTGATTCTGCGAGCTGGTCAGAAAGTACATCTCGAAGAACATCTCCTTGAACCTCTCCCAGGTAATCACACCTTCACCTCCCCGGACCTTATTCGCTTGCCACCAATAGCTGGCCTCAGATTTCAGCATGAACGTTGCATAGGCGGTTTTCTGGTCCTCTCTGACTCTGGCGACGTCAAAAACTTTTTCCATCTCCATGACCCAGGTTTGAGCTTCTATCGGGTTCATGGTGCCTTTAAACTCTGGCGGTCCCACCGCCTTGAAGTCCTTGAACGTTGTGTTCGGTGGAGCTTGAGGTTGGTTGTTAAGCGCTCCAACAAGTAAGTTCGCCAACTGCTGAACGGGGTTAGCATTGGCGTCGTTGTTGTTGTTAGTTGACCCTTCTTGGGCCTGTTGACTGTTAGATCGTCTCCTTGGCGGCATTTTACTGTTAAGAAATACGCGTATTAGAACTTTATTCAATCTTTTAAATATCTAAGGCTTAACTTAAACATTTAGACACAATCAGTCAACACATTATCTCAAATAAACTCTGATATATTACTAAATCAAAAGTTTTAACATAATACGATAGCATCACTGCTATTTACATCAACTATCCTGAGATAAAGAATCTACAGGATTTAAAACATAAAATATTCCTCTGTTTATAAACACATTGGAATTTACATTATTAACTACCAGATAGGTTTCACAAAATCAAATGTTCCTATCACTGCCCATTAAGGCGACGAACAGCTTTGCCACGCTCTTCTTCCATAATCCGAGACATCGTCCTGCGATCTAGCATGTACGACGGTAGTCCTTCGAACTGAATTGGGTACCTCATAACCCGATCCTGGGCCTCGTCAATTGCATACTGAAGTGTAGAGTACGTCTCTTCAAGCTTGGCCTTCTTCGCCCGACAATTATCTTCTGCGAGATCTGCTCGTCGTGATTCCCTTACCCAAGCCTCCTCTGCTATGGCCAGCCTTGCTGATTTCTCTTTCAGTTCATTCTTCAATTCCTCTATTTCCTCTGACTTCTGCTCAGTTTGGCCTTTCTCGTGAACCAAATTCCACTCTACATTTCCCAAACGTGTGTGAAGAGCCTCAACCTCTCCATCCCTCAGCTCGATGGTAGACTGTTGAGTAACCGACCGCTCCCTCAGCTCCTGAACAGTCTCCCTCAGCTCCTGAACAGTATCACGTAACTCTATGTTACGGTCATACAGCTCGTCATACATCTCGGCACTGATAGAGCTCGGCGGGAACTCTTCAGGGTCTTCCTCCTCCTCTTCAGCTGCCTCAGCCTGAACTTCAATCTCCTCAGGGTCTTCCTCAGAGTCCTCCTCTGAATCAGACACCGGCACATTCTCCTGACCAATGACTGTGATCAAGGGTGATGGCTCTCGTCGGACTAACTGCTCCCAAACTACGTGGATATCTCGGGGCTCCTCCTCTCTAGCCTCTAGGGGTACAAGGTCCCTGGACTGACTAGGTTCTCCAGCATTCGTCATCCTGACAAATAAAATTTTAAGTTTTAGTAATTACGTGATGCTAATCGAGACTCGAATATATAAGTATAAGCACGTAGCACATAAGGTAAGTTATTATCTTTCTTAGAACTCGATAAGAGTTATCATTACTATGTTCTCGATCTCTAAAAAGGCTACTATCCTAAGGTTTTTCCCCACCTAAGGTTCATAACCTACAGCTTTGATACCAACCTGTGACACCCCCAAATCTAGGTACTTCAATTTCCACGGGACTTGGTGTTCACTGTACAAATATCATCTATCTATCTACCCATAGTAAATGCAAACCATGAAATAAATAGAAATAATCCTCCCCTTATGGGGTTACAACATCTGAAAATAAATACATCAATCCCAGGTCGTACTTAACCTTAAATCTCAAATGCGGAAATATAAATAATTAAATAAGTCTTACACAACTTTAACATAAGTCTGAAACATAACAATTAAAATAAACTACAAGTCTTCATCACTTGTTGACTTTGCCTTTGCCTTTGCTAGTAGAAGGCTCGTCGGACCTTTCGTTCTTAACTGCAATGTTATTATTACGCAAGAGTGAGCACGATTGCCCACAAGTATAATAATATGACAACAATATAATAACATGCAAGTAAATCAAAGACATCTGAATAAAGAAACTCAACTTCTGACTCGAGGATAAATAATAGGAATCAAAAGAACATCTGAGGGTCATAAGACCTTGAACTATGTCCTAGGTTGTAAAGTGTTTATGCTTTAAACCTTTAACAGTCATAAGACTATGGACTCTACTTCTCGTACTTAGGGGGATCAGCCCTTAGTACCATACTGTGCACAATATCTCAACGCTAAAGCGTAAATAATCCCCTATTAAAGGGTTGTTCATCTCAGTTTTGACATCAGAGTCCGCACCAAAGGAAGTTTGGTTTGGATAAGCTCAATAAGTATTCTAGAATTTAGAACGTACATCAACTATGGACTAGTCGAATAAATAAGGGTTCACTAGTCCTATAAGTTCAACAATATCATCGATATTCAACTTGAATGGTAAATCTCGAGAGTATACAATCGAATAAGTATAGTATAGCTGAATCATGCTTAAAAAAAATAGTAATATCTCATATGAAAATCTCAACTTGAATAAACAAGGATAAGAACTTGCTCAATGTAAAAGTAAGATTTGAGTTTAGGAAACTTGCAAAATATTAAACAAGTTTAAGGATAGGAAACTTGCCTCTTGCACAAGCTACAATTATAATTCACGTTCTTTATTAAATCCTACATATCAATACGTTCACAATACACATTAATCAATAACTCGATATACGTATCGAATCACACACATCGGTCTTGAGCACGTTATTGGACTATACAATTAACGAATCAAGTCATGTAATTAACTTATTAATTACTCACGTAATATAAGTTATTAACCTCTTATTATATGTTTAATCATGTCTTCATGTTTATTACATTAGGTTACAATTACATTTCCTGGACTTGAACAATGAAAATCTCATTTTTGGGCAAAATTGCCAAGTGGCGCTGCAGCTCCACCATTTGAACTAAAAATGGCGCTGCAGCTCCACTGGCGCTGCAGCCCCAATCTTGGCGCTGCAGCTCCACTGGCGCTGCGGCCCCAATCTTGGCGCTGCAGCTCCACTGGCGCTGCAGCCCCAATCTTAGGCTTAAAGTTGGCGCTGCAGCTCCAAACGCCATTTTCAGAATCTGCAGTTCACGAATAACAGAGAACCAGGCCCAGAGTAAATGCTACCACAACAATTTAATTGCTACCCATGAAGTATGGACTTCATAGAAACACTATACAATATTTCTAGCATGATCTTAGCATTCTAAATCACTTAATTACACAAGTTATAGCAATCAAATTCACTGTTTTTCATACTTTATCATGTTTTGAAGGAAAATCACGAAATTTAACTTTACGGATTCGTTATAACACCGAATCCGTTCGTTTAACTTCCGTTTTGTTCGTATAAACGTGTACAATCATATGTAAGTGCTAATTCAAAGTTAAATCATCGATTCATAGTATAAAAATTGTACATAAGGGCTGTATGGCCATATATACAACTTTTCTACTCTGTGACTTTTGTAAAAATCAAATCAAGTATAATTGTATGAAATTTATCACATTAAATCATGCATACATGGTATAAAACATGTTATGATCATATAATAATACATATAAAATCATATCATGCATTAATCATCAAATTAGTCATTCACAGAGAACTTTTTAAGAATACGTTAATGGAAACTGTAAGAACTTGAATTTAAAAACGTAGGAGAAAGAATTACCCTTGCTAGTTAGTGATGATGATGCAACTAAATTCTTCAATCTCTTCTCTAACTAATTCTCGAGTCTTTTCTCTCAATTTCTCTCTTTTTCTCTCTGGAACTTAGTGTCTTACAAATTAATTATATGAACTGATATGTATATGTAAATTAATATATTATACGCGTAATTAGAAGTCGTGGGTTATGGGTCGTCAGTTAATCCCATAATGGGTTAACTGGCTCCAACCCCCACTAGGGCTTAGTTTGTTTGTCCCTTATTCCTCCTTTCCATTTAATTTAATTAACTTACTATTATATAGTTAATTAATGTCACACCCAATTAAATCAAATAATGCTATTTAAATTAATTAAATAAAATAGCATAAATCTACATTAAATTACGTAGTCACATAATTAAAATTCTTATTTATTAATTATGTCTAATCATAAATCTCTAATTAATTATTAAATTAATTAGAATAACATTATGCTTATTAATTATTATATTAATCAAATAAGCTCAATTAAATACATACTTTGAATATAAAAATTCACCACATTAATTTAACTAATGTGACACATATAATTAAATTACTCTACCACAAATTCATCAATTAATTATTTAACTCAATAATTAAATCATCGAAAATATTTATTTAATTCAATAAATATTCAAAATAAATTACAAAAATCTTGTTTGTCACAGATATCATCGAACCGTTCCCGATGCTTCGCTGTAGTTATCGCCAACAGCTCATCGTGTCAGACCCTCTGACTTTCGCTGAAGTAGCCTTCAACGGTTGATATCACCGGACCATTCCCAATGCTTTGCTAGAGTTTTCGCCAATTGCTGATCGTGTCAGACCCTCTGACTTTTGCTGAAGTAGCATTTAACGACTGATATCACCTGACCGTTCCCGATGCTTCGCTGGAGTCCTCGCCAAAGGCTGAAAGTGTCAGATCCTCTGACCTTGGCTGAAGTAGCCTTCAACTGTTGATACCACTGGACCGTTCCCAATGCTTCGCTGGAGTTGTCGCCAACGACTGATCGTGTCAGACCCTCTGACCTTCGCTGAAGTAGCCTTCAATGGCTAATATCACCTGACCGTTCCCGATGCTTCACTGGAGTTGTCGCCAACGGCTGATCGTGTCAGACCCTTTGACCTTCGCTGAAGTAGCCTTCAATGGCTGATTGCACCAGACCATTCCCGATGATGCGCTGGAGTTGTCGCCAACGGCTGATCATGTCAGACCCTCTGACATTTGCTGAAGTACCCTTCAACAGCTAATATCACCGGACCGTTCCTGATGCTTCGCTGGAGTTATCGCCAATGGTTGATCGTGTCAGACACAATCGATCTTCACGTGGGGGGTACTCTTTCTGACAAACCACACCCTTGGATCAATCTGGATGCCTTGACACACTTAAAACTTGCCGGTCATACCGTCGGACCTTCCCGATGCTCTGACAGAGACAGTTTTCAGCAGCTTTCCGTAGTTTTTCTGCAGTTTTTTAGCAGTTTTCATCATTGGTCCCCGGATATCACTTCAGGTTCATAACCAATGGCTTATATGAATCTCTTCCCACCGTCAAGAATCCGCCGCTTATATGCAGAATTTCAGGCCAATCCGCTTAATCGCGTAACAGTTTTTTTTTTAGATTTGACTTTTCAGCTTCTGTAAGCTCCGTTCCCACTCGAACTGGACCAAGTCGGAGGGGGTGAGCCCCACCTGAGGGAGCCACAAGTAGGGGTGCGACAGCCGCAGGTGGGGCTGCTCCCTTCTACGAGTCTAAGTTGGGCAGCCATGGCTTCTCAGATTCATTTTTAAGTTTGAATCTTAAAGGAAATACAAATTTCTTCTTCAGATCTATGGAGTTCGGGCAGCTTTTTTTAGATTCCATCACCGTACAAATGTTCTGCACATCTCTGGTAACGTTTACATCCTTTCTTTTCAAGTTTTGACTGTTAGAATGTTATAAACCACGTAGTATGCTTTTGAACGCAATGTATCAAATAGATGTGTCTATATGACTTGATAAAAATTTCCAGACTTAGTAAATATGCATATTTTATTATACTAAACGTTTTGATGTAAAAAAATTTGATTTCTGATACAGCCAATTGACGTCGTTTTTGATCAGTTTACTCGTCCTTTCTAAGGCCATTTGAGCTTGGATTTTCAACTAAAAATGCCTGTGGTAATTTAGCTGCCACAGGGAATTTGATTTTGATTTTTTTTCATAAATATAAAATATTTTTGTTCTTGAGTTGGTGTGCTACTGAATGGCCACCTAGTCATGCCTGTGTGTTTGTGGACAGTCCATTTTACAACGGAGACTCTGGCGAAATTTTTTCAAAAGCCTGAGTATTTAATGAGCATGCAATTTTGACTCTACTGGGGATTTTTTAGCTAATTCATGCTATAGGATTTAAAAATTAATAAAGTAGTGGTTTAACTTAATAAGCCACATATTTAAGTCTTACCTCACCCTTTCTGAGGTGATTTGGAGACTTTATCCAGGTTATGAAGCCAAAAAAACCCAGTAGTGCTAGCAGGGTCACTTTAGGAGTTAGGCAGAGGAGAGTTTTTGATGTTCCTCAGCCACGTCAGGCTCGGCCTCCTCGTAGGTTGGCTGAGTCAGTGATTCGTCCGATCCGGGCTGAGACGCCGATTGATGTGGACGATGAGGAAGTCCCATTTGTTGATCCTGACCCAACTAAGGCTCCACGTGGGGAGCTTCTAGCCATTGTGGTGTCGCTTCATGAGCTTCTGGGAGATTTGAGGTGCCATCCATTGAGATACCTTCACGCCAACGAGGCGACTGAAGTTTTTCTTCTTTTTGGATTTTCTTTCTTTCTTTTGCCATTTTTGGGGCACAGGTTTGATCTGGACTGGCTTTTTGATGCAGGTTCCCGACTTTACACAGTCTAGGGGTAACTGGTTCAATGTCCATTCCTTGTACCATACTCTGTATCTAGAGTATCGGGCCATTGTTGACACCTGGGGATTTCAGGCGTTCTTTTCTATCCCTCCCCGTCGTTGCCCCTAGGGTTATCTTAGGGTTTTATCTGAGCACTGGTTCCACCAGACCCAATCTCTTCATTTGTTGGATTGCGAGGTGATGATGACGCCTATAGACTGGAGGTTCATCACCGAGATGGAGTTTGTAGGTGGGCCAATGCCGGTTGTGGCTTATATTTCACCTATTGCAGTTCGGTCCCTCTTGGGAGTTCCTGTGACGGTCATCAAGGGTCGGACGGTCCGTTCTGGTCCCTTGAGTGTCGATGCCTAGAGTGGGTCTTTGACTTAGCCGATGCCTGATGATCAGAGGGTTAGAGATCGCATCTTACGGTAACTATTTTTGGTGATCATTAGGGGTTGTTTCCTTGCGAACAACTCCTCGATGGTGTCTTTTGCCTTGGTTAGTGCTTCTCGATATGTGGAATGCCTCAGTGATTTCGATTGGGGTACCTACACCTTTGTCTATTTTTTTAGGGATACACATGCGCTCGGAGGGTGTGACGGAGGCTTGGCTAAGTTTTTACTCATTCCTGCTGGTGAGTAAATTTCTATTGTACCTTTTTGATATCCTCATTTATGTTTGTCAGTCTTTATCATTGAAGACTTTTGATATTTGCATGGCCAGTTTTGGCATATGAGAGGCTTCCTTGCCTACGTCATGCCACTACTCTAGGCTTGGAGACTTATTCGAGGGGATGGCGTTGGCATCACTCCACATTGACGGAGGTCCCTGTAGCCGAAGGATTCACCCACTCCTGCCTACAGCTAGAGCTATTAACGGCCGAGTCGATCTCGTGGATTCCGTATACCTCAGACTTTTTGACAGTCGGGTTTGAGGACGACTTTCCCACTAGCCAGGAGTTTGCATTGTTCACCCGCCGAGTTCCATTTTTGATAGAGTGAGGCTGGTAGCTCTATTTAAGAGAGTGTGCTATTCGGAGAACCACGGGAGATATCTGTATTCATTTATTCCTCCTGCTTGGCATCATTGGCCATTAGCTCAGCCACTCACAAACGTTCCACTAGTGGGCATAGATGGCTTCACCCTATCAGAGGGTCCGTACAGCCATGAGGCATTTCACAGCTGGTGGAGTTCTCGTACCACTGAGGCTCAGACTTGTGCTACCCAGTTTATGGCAGACATGGTGCCAGAGTCTATGATGATGACAGACTGGATAGCTTCCCTCCGAGATCCTACTCATCTAGATCAGATTACAGGACTGACCCATCAGTTGGATAAGTCTCATTTGTTCATCAGGCATCTTGGCTGGGATCCATCCGAGGTAAATTCTTTTGATCCTTCCAGCTCAGGTGCTGGCCTCTCATCAGGCCCATTTTCTAGCAGCTTTGCAGGTGCTGATCCTCCTTTATATCGACCGGACATTCCTACTGGCTGAGATTTTGTGACTCAGGAGGAGCTGGAGCAGGTTAATAGCCGGAGACAGATATTCTAGATCTCTTTGGATATTTTTTCTCGCTATATCTTTTGATAAGCCTCTGTTTAGCTATTGGGCGGCTGTGCCTCATTTCTCGCTATATCTTTTGATAGGCCACTGTTAGTAGTTGGGCGGATGTGCCCCATTTCCCTGTACTTTTTATTTTTGTATTTTATTAGTAGACAGAGATGATGCTTGCAGTAGATATTTTATTCTAGATATGCATGATATTTTCTATCTATTGCATCACTTTTATCATTGTCATCATGCATGTATTATGTCATAGATATGCATTTAGACAGGTGAGTTTAGACTTGACCCCTGGATGGTCTTATGATATGGTGATACAGATGTCTTCATCCCTAGTCATCTGCATTGAGCATTCGTCGCCGTCTTCGATGGCATCTTCATTGCAGTCGTGGTATGACAGTTTGCCTCTCACAACCAGAGGGACAGTAGACCAGATGCTAGGGCATTCTTTAGCCCTTCTATCTTTCCAGGCTCCGTATGTATTTATGGATGGCATCTTATCATGCTGGATACCTGAGCGGCAGGTTTTTCGTTTTGGCCTATATGAGTTGACTCCTACCTTAGAGGAGTATGCGCACCTTACGGGTTTGGCACTGGATTTGCCTTGCACCTGAACCTCCATTAGTGATATAAGGAGACCATTTATGACTATGTCAGGTCTGAGACACAGAGTTGTTACTGAGGAGATCATTTCAGGGCATGTGATATCCATTAATTTTTTGATTGATCGCTTTGGTTGGCTAGACAGCTATGAGCGACACTCTAAAGATTTTATTATTCCTGCAGATGAGTGGCAGTTTTCTTGCGTAGACGTTCTGCTGATGTGCGTCACGGCCTATGTGTACATGCCACTATATTTGGACCATTTGGATATCGGCTTGATGGTTGTGGTTCGTGCCCTTAGACAGGGTAGTACGATTTTTCCTATGGTATTGGCCGAGACCTTGAGGTCGGCTATATTTTGCAGTACCCATCTAGTAGAGGTAGCTCTGTTCTGTTGTATGTGTGGTTCATGACAGAATTGAGTCCGATCGGCACCTTCAGACACCATGGGTACTTCTTTACCCATGGGTCCCCCTTTACAGCTTCATCACTCATGCAGTCGGCATGGTTTATTTTCCCCTAGCGGGATTGAGAGGGGTGACCACTTACCATCCGTTAGCAGTCATGCTTCAGTTTGATCAGTTTCAGAGCCTCCACCAGTTTGAGGGGGTCGTTGATCAGCGGATATCAGCTTCATCTCTATCGTCGATCGACCTGATCAGGATTTATAAGTGTTGGACTCATAGGGATAGGGCTAATTTCTCTACTAGCCATCCGGATCGTTCTCTAGAGTATTCGACATGGTTGGAGGCTGATATAGCAGCAGCTGCAGTTATCCAGTCAGCTCCGAGTGTTAATTCAGATGAGGAGCCTATGGAAAATCCTGATTCTCCCACAGAGGATGAGTTGTTTACTGGTTTGACAGCAGCTTTAGTTAGCGACCCTCTAAGCATTCCCATCGGGACTGATCCAGTTATGGTTAATTCACTAGCTCGGATGACTTTTGAGAGAGATCAGGTTAAGGCGCTGATGCTGACTGCCCTGTCCAGCAGGGATATAACTTTTGCTGATAGAGATGAGGCTCGAGCTACTAGGGATGCAGCATTCATTGAGAAAGATGAGGCTCGACCTTCCCGAGATGCTGCTTTTTCTGAGATCGAGGAGACTTTGGTTGCCTGGGATTCTTCCTTTATGGAGAGGGATGAGGCCATAGCTACTCGTTATATTTATATTGCCGACAGTACTTCTCTCTGGTTATATACACATGGCTTGGTTGCAGATATGAGTGCTTACATAGATGGTCACAGCGCCACTATGCAGATAACCGTGGATATTCTAGCTCGTATGGAGACTGAGGGTATTGAGCTTATAGCTGCTCCTCCATCTTCAGAGAGAGGATGCCATTGAAAGTAGTATACATACAAGCCAATCATGTACAATGATAAAGCATATACTTTGGAGACGATCTTATTTATTTATTAATAAAAGTATTCACTTATTAAAGGCATTTAATTATCTACGTAATGCTGTTTTTATAATTGTAAATAACACATAATTTTAAGCAATGCTTTTTGAATCATGATGTTGATCATGCTAATGAGATCTAAATTCTTAGAAATCTTAAAACTAAAATAGTTCCTAATCGTTGGATTACTAAAAAGGCGATTAGTAAAACTGGAAAGATTGGTACATATATTGTTTGCTCATTGGATGAGGATGATTGATCTCATGATCATTTGTGTGGAGACACTAAAGCAAGTATGTAGGTGCTTATTGGAGAATAAGTTCACTGAACGCGACTCGCTATGGAATACCTAATGAAGTTTTATTTGCCTGTCAATAGGAATTCCTAATGTGATAGTAGTACAAGTGATCCTTGGACTTGAGATCATCATAGTATCTTGTATGTAATGAATTATACTTTAACTTATTCTTTAAAAACCCTTAGGGTATATCAAAGGGTATACTTTGGTATAATGAATTACATATGGAGATAATGAATGATCAATAAAGAATTTACCACTTCAAGTAAAAGAAGAGATATGTCCTATGTGATTCGTTAAACGATAACCCAGTAGTCCTTGGCCAAGGCAGAATGAAATTAGAAAGGAGTTTCTAATTTGCATTATTTGGAGTTGTGCATTTTCTAATCGAAAGACATATGATTAACTAAAATAAGACTTGACTGTAATTTTATATCTTATATTTAATTGAGACATTGTGTGGTGGAAGGATTGAATTGTACGGTAACTATTTACTCACAGGTTCTTGTATGATTAATGTTGAAATCTATATTATCTGAAAAGTCGTTGATCACTAGAGAGGCTTATCCCTGTTATAGAATAAATATTATTTATTTAAATAGATTATTAGTTTAATTTATTTATTTAAATAAAATTCAAATTATTCTAATTAATTTATTCACAACCGGTTTAATATGGAAAACCTAAAGGGTCACTGTAAGACCCCAACTTTTTATGAATAAAGATTTAATTTTCTTTATATATTATTTCGAAATAGTAAGGTGTTGATTTGATAAATGTGAAAAGTTATGGGTGAAATGTGCAAATATTTTACAATGAGCAAGTGGTTATAAAATATTCTTGTTGTCGGGGAATATTCGTTTGGTCGTGGAATATTCTTGTTGTCGGAGAATATTCGTACGACGGCGTAGCTATTTGTGGGCCCCATAACGGAATAACTGTCGGATAGAGAAAGCAACAGAAATAACCTTTTTATAAAATAACGGCGTAGTTGTTACCGTTAGTACTGTTGAAATACCCGGTGGTTAAAATACAGTAATACGCGGTGTTGCACAATAGCACGCGATATTGCACAGTATTTTGAATTATTGATTCTTACGTAAGAAGTCACTACTCAATTATTGTTACAGTAATTACTGTTCAATATTTTATATTATTGATTCAATAATTGCATGATATTTTATTGATTCAATAATTGCTACGTTGATATTTTATATCAATAATTGCTATGTTGCTATGATTGATTCAATAATTGCTACCGTTGATATTTTGTATTATTAATTCAATAATTGTCACTGCACAGTATTTCACATTATCAACTCAATAATTCATATTATTTGAATAATATTATTAGATAGCATTATTGATAATGTCTAAGGAAGTTCTGTCTAGGAGGGGTTTTTTAATTGCGCGCCAGTAAGGAGAAGTCCTTATCGAAAGGCCCCCTCTTTCCTGAGAATGACCTGGTTGTCAATATTGTAGTTCTGTAATATTATTTGTGAATAATTAATTATTAATTTATATGATAAGAAAATATTTATTTTATGGATATAAAAGAAGAAATTAGTGCTGATGTGTTTTTATCAGTATTTTGATGTGGAAAATCATCCGTTTATGGATTTCGGATAATTTATGTTTGGAATTTGGAAAAACTTCATTCTACAAAGTTGTAGAGAATTAAATTTCCTATAAAAAGACATATAATTTGTATTTTTCTGACAAATGGGCTATTTATTATGAATTATTGAAGTTTCAAAAAATAAATATTTTTTTATAAAATGGTGGGCCCCACTTTTGGTTGGTGAATGCTGATGGCTTTCTTTGGAGGAGGCTGGAATTTTTTTTAAAAAAATATTATTTTATTCAAAAGTCTACTTTGGCATCCTAAGCTTTTCCTATAAATAAGGTGCTTAGGTTAGAATTGAAAATCACACCAGAATCAGAAGTTTTCTCTCTCTACAATATCGAGCGCATTTTTGTGAGTATTTAGATACTTTGAGTGTTACTATTCAGTGCAAGTTTTCTTTGATATTATATGCGATATTCCAGTCAGAAGTACTATTCTTTTGAGGTAAGGGATGTTATTTCTTTCATAAATGATGTTATTCTTTTCAATATCGTTATACCAAAATATTGTCATGAATTTTATTATGAAATTCTTACTTTTTCCGTCGGGGCTACTATTCACGTATACGGCACTATTCACGTATACAGCACTATTCACAGAAAAATTAAATTTTCTTCTATATGTCCAAGTTGCTTGTTAAAGTTCTTATCTTTGATTAGATCTAAGTTTTGGGCTTCATTTTTGAATTTTGCTCCACAAAGTATTATTATGGAATATTCTTGAAGTTGAATAATCTAAAATACGAATCCTTAATCATATCCTTTATTTCGCTGGATTCGTTATTTATATTATTTTTCATCATCCTCAGTCCTAAGTGGTGATACAACTGAATATCTTTGGCCTGTAGAGCAAAGATGAATGATTACCTGATGAATATCTTTGGCCGTAGTGCAAAGATGGACAGGTGTTGAGATGAACATGACCACTAGTGATACAAATGAATATCTTTGGCCCGTAGTGCAAAGATGAATATTTGATTTGAGATATATATTGATTGATGTTACAGGGATAAAATATTGATGATGGACTTTTAAATCATAGAAGATAGTAGACTTCATTCTCTACTTAACTCTTCTAATGAATTGTTATTTCAGCTGTGAATATTGATCTAAAATTTATTGTCCATTATATTTTATCTGATTTATTGAAGGCTAACGATAATTTATTTTCCATTATCTTAGTCATAATATTCTTTACTGGGCTAGTTGAGCTCACCCTTTTCATCTATTGTCCTCTTCAAGAAATGAGAATGTTGCAGGAACTAGTCGGGGGACAGAATGATGGTCCGAGTTAGAGCAGTAGTAGTCATCGCTATTTTTGTAACATAGTGGGATAATAATTATAATAAATAAAGAATGAATTTTAATGTTGATATTTCGTATTATATACGATTTGTATTGACACTCACAGTTGTGTGGTCGTATTTTGCACGACCGTGTGATATAAAAGTTTGTATTTGAATTCTGTACCATGTATTTGGCTACTCAGAATGGGTTGGGTTGACTGGACCTATTCTGGGGGGGCGTCACAGTTGGTATTAGAGCCATAAGTAAAGAGCCCCGAGCCTCTATCTAGTGACTTCCTGTGTATGGGGGATTCACCGAAGCCAGACTCTCCGTAGAGGACTCCGTTCTGCGGTGGCAAACTGATAGGTGCCATTGTGAGGTGCTATCCAATGTGGGGATACGAGTCACAGTTGGTATCAGAGCTTAGGGATATGATCTCTGGCGGAGATCGGGGAATAGAACTAGGAGGGGAGAGACGAGTAAATCCTTCACTAGTATGTCCTACCTAAGCTTATGTGGTATTTAATTGGTCAGTCAGAGCATAGGGTTAATAGGTGATATGTTAATTTGTTTAATTAACCCTTATTTTATGGCAGTATTTGAGAATGGCAGCTGAGAATATTAACAATGGAGTGAATGAGACCGTGGAGGCACCGCTAATCACCAACCAGGATAATGTGATGTCGGGAGAAGAAGAAATTAGAAATATCCATATGGTGAGTGAAGAATTAATAGTTGCACCCGAGCTAGTCACAGAGGTAGCAGCTGAGAGTGAGGAAGAAGAGGAACCTAAGGAGAAGGATTTGTTAGGAGAATTTTATGATCGAAATGTTGAACTGTAAGATCGTATTCATGAGTTAGAAGAGTAGGGTGAAGAACGACAGACAGCCGTGGAACAAAGGGATACAACAATTCAAGAAAGGGATACAGAAATTCAAGATTTTGCTACTCGATATGCGAGGCTTGAACAGAAGCTCTCTCTGGCAGAACATATGATATTAGAGCTGGAATCTGAAAATGCAAATGTCAATGATCAGCTGAAAGAAGAAGCAACTGAACGAGTGAGAATTGAAGATGCATGGGTAAAAGCCGCACGACGCGTTGATATTTTAGAAAGAGACGTCCGATCCAAGAAGGCCAAAATAGACGATATGGATTTCTCTTTTTGGACAGCAATTGGAAGAATCCAACATCGAGTTTGGAATTACCCTGTGCATAGCGGTCAACCCCAATTCGATATGGATCGAAGAGTAATGATTCAAATCATGGATCAGGAGTGTGACGAAGCAGTTGAGGGTGGAATGAGCTTTATAGCAAAGTCAAGACCAGTTGGGATAGTGACACCAAAGACTGTCCCAGACAAATCAAAGTCGGTGATTCCTAGAAGAGCGTTTGTCGTGACTGTCCAAAACGCGAGGGACCCGAATGAATTTATCACGGGTTAGTTAATCATAAATTTTTGCAAAATCTATACCTTATTAGATACCGGTTCTACCCATTCTGTTATTTCACCTGCTTGTGCTTAACGTTTGAACTTGACTTCTGATAAATTAGACTTTGACTTATCTGTTGAAACTCTGTTAGGAGAAACCTTTGTTACATCTACAGTTTATAAATCTTGCTTGATTCAGATTGGTACCCTTACCTTACCTGTTGATCTTATATCTTTGAAAATACTTGCTTTTGACGTGATTTTAGGAATTGACTGGTTAACCACTTACCATGCCAAAATTGATTATTTCGTAAGGTTGTTGGCTTTCATTCAAACAACCAGACCACTAAAATCAATCAATGTCATTTTAAGTCATAAAGCTATTCGTTTATTGAAAAACGGATGTCAAGCTTTCTTAGCCCATGTCACTGATTTAAATCAGAATACATCAGATTTAAATGATATTTTTGTTGTTAATGAGTTTCCTGATGTATTTTTCGAAGAACTTCCCGGTCTACCCTCAGAACGTGAAGTTGAATTCTTTATTGACCTTGAGCCCGGTACAAAACCCATTTCTAAAACCCCATATCGAATGGCTCCTATTGAACTTCAGGAGTTAAAGGTCCAATTATAGAAATTGTTAGACATCGGTTTTATTCATCCTAGTACGTCTCCTTGGGGTGCTCCTATTTTATTCGTAAAGAAGAAAGACGGGAGTATGCGACTTTGTATTGACTATCGGGAGTTAAACCATGTCACCATCAAGAATAGGTATCCGCTACCTCGTATTGATGACCTGTTCGACCAGTTACAAGGAGCACAATTCTTTTCAAAGATCGATCTTCGTTCTGGATATCATCAGCTAAAGATTAAAACTGAAGATATTCGAAGACTGCCTTCAGAACTCGGTACGGGCATTATGAGTTCTTAGTCATGTCTTTTGGATTGACTAATGCTCCTGCTGCTTTTATGGATATGATGAACCGTGTATTCAAGTAATATTTGGATCAGTTTGTTGTTGTCTTTATTGATGACATCCTCATCTATTCTAAAAGCCGTGAAGATCATGAGCACCACTTGAAGTTGGTACTTCAAAAGCTTCGTGAGAACAAGCTATATGCCAAGCTGAAGAAATACGAGTTTTGGCTTGAGGAAGTAGTATTCATTGGGCACGTGGTATCGAAACGTGGAGTATCTGTTGACCCAACGAAGATTGAAGCAATACAAAGCTGGGAGCAACCTAAGTCGGTGACCAACGTACGAAGCTTTCTGGGCTTAGCCGGTTATTATCGGAGGTTCGTAGAGGAATTTTCTCGAATCGCTACTCCATTAACTCAGTTAACTCGGAAAGATACAAAATTCGTTTGGAGCGAGAAATGCGAGAACAGCTTCCAAGAGCTCAAGAGAAGACTTATCTCGGTACCTGTTCTGATAATACCATCTGGTTCGGATGTATTTGTTATCTACAACGATGCTTCGGGCAAAGGGTTAGGATGTGTTCTCATGCAACATGAGAAAGTCATAGCCTATGCCTCGCGACAACTCAAAGAATATGAGAGGAATTATCCTACTCATGATCTAGAGTTGGCAGCAGTCGTTTTCGCGTTGAAGATCTGGAGACACTACCTGTACGGGGAGAAAGTGGAGATTTATATGGATCATAAGAGCCTTAAATATTTCTTCACTCAAAAGGAACTCAACATGCGGCAACGACGTTGGCTTGAGCTATTGAAAGATTACGATCCTACCATTCAATACCATCCTTGAAAAAGCGAACGTGGTAGCTGACGCGTTGAGTAGAAGATCATATGTGGGAACGAGTGCGATGATGTCAAGTGTACGCGTAAAACCATCTTTGATTGATAAAGTTAAATATGCTCAAGCTACGGATCCGCGAAGATGAAGAAGAAAGTGCAAGAAGGTGCCATTCTAGAAGTAAAAATCGATGAAGAGGGAATACTTCGAGTCAACTCCAGACTTTGTGTTCCTAACGATTCTGACTTAAAGCATATAATCATGATGGAGGCACACACAACACACCGTTTGCAATCCATCCTGGGAGTACCAAAATGTATCGTGATCTTCGACATACATTTTGGTGGAGCAATATGAAAAGAGAGATCACGGAGTTTATTTCGAGATGTTTAACGTGTCAACGTGTAAAGGCGGAGCATCAAGTACCGAAGGGTCCACTGCAATCACTGGAGATTCCGAAATGGAAGTGGGAACACATTACGATGGATTTTGCTACGGGTCTTCCCAAGGTTTCTCAAGGCATAGATGCGATTTGGGTTATTGTTGATAGATTAACCAAGTCTGCTCATTTCTTGCCGATACGAGAGACTTATTCCCTTGAACGTCTTGCTCATATGTACGTGAATGAGATTGTGAGATTGCATGGCATGCTAGTATCCATAGTTTCAGATCGTGACCCCAGATTTACTTCACGATTTTGGATCAGTTTGCAGAAAGCTATGGGCACGAATTTACGATTCAGTTCGGCTTATCATCCTCAAATGGACGGACAATCGGAAAGGACTATTCAAACTCTAGAAGATCTATTGATACTCTGTGTTCTAGACTTCAAAGGGAGTTGGGATAAGTACTTACCATTGGTGGAATTCTCCTACAACAACAGTTATCAAGCAAGTATAGGCGTAGCTCCATTCGAAGCGTTGTATGGGAGAAAGTGTCGTTCTCTAGTATGTTGGAACGAGGTGGGTGAAGCAACATTGTTGGGACCGGAGTTGGTACGTATGACTACGGGAAAGATCCAAATGATCCGGCAACGGATACAGACAGCACAAGATCGACAAAAGAGTTATGCGGATCTTCATCGAAAGGACGTGGAATTTAATGTTGGGGACCATGTGTTATTACGTGTTGCTCCGTGGAAAGGAGTTACGAGGTTTGGGAAGAGAGGAAAACTCAATCCACGATTCATTGGTCAATTTGAGATTCTTGACCGAGTAGAAAATGTGGCCTATAGACTCGCTTTACCTCCAATCATGTCTCGTGTTAATAACGTTTTTCACATATCCGTGCTTCGTAAATATGTGAAAGATCCAAACCGCATTATTGAGTTAGAACCAGACGAGATAGCCGAAGATTTAACATACGAGGACGT
Organism: Panax stipuleanatus; assembly: GCA_020205555.1. Taxonomy (NCBI): domain Eukaryota; kingdom Viridiplantae; phylum Streptophyta; class Magnoliopsida; order Apiales; family Araliaceae; genus Panax; species Panax stipuleanatus. The sequence goes on from CM035122.1 coordinate 58,560,385, forward strand.
ACCTGTCAAGATCTTGGATAGGAAGGAGCATGTCCTACGCTCAAAAATTATACCTCAAGTTAAAGTTTTGTGGAGAAACCATGCTATTGAGGAAATGACCTGGGAGTTGGAATCGAAAATGAAAGCGAGGTATCCTCACCTTTTCGACATACCAGGTACGAACGTCAATTTTGAGGATGAAATTTCATAAGGAGGGGAGGTTGTAAGACCCAACTTTTATGAATAAAGATTTAATTTTCTTTATATATTATTTCGAAATAGTAAGGTGTTGATTTGATAAATGTGAAAAGTTATGGGTGAAATGTGCAAATATTTTAAAATGAGCAAGTGGCTATAAAATATTCTTGTTGTCGGGGAATATTCGTTTGGTAGTGGAATATTCTTGTTGTCGGGGAATATTAGTACGACGGCGCAGCTATTTGTGGGCCCCATAACGGAATAACTGTCGGATAGAGAAAGCAACAGAAATAACCTTTTTATAAAATAACGGCGTAGTTGTTACCGTTAGTACTCTTGAAATATCCGGTGGTTAAAATACAGTAATACGCAGTGTTGCACAGTAGCACACGGTATTGCACAGTATTTTGAATTATTGATTCTTACGTAAGAAGTCACTACTCAATTATTGTTACAGTAATTATTGTTCAATATTAAATATTATTGATTCAATAATTGCATGATATTTTATTGATTCAATAATTGCTACGTTGATATTTTATATCAATAATTACTACGTTGCTATGATTGATTCAATAATTGCTACCGTTGATATTTTGTATTATTGATTCAATAATTGTCACTGCACAGTATTTCACATTATCAACTCAATAATTTATATTATTTGAATAATATTATTAGATAGCATTATTGATAATGTCTAAGGAAGTTCTGCCTAGGAGGGGTTATTTAATTGCGCGCCAGTAAGGAGAAGTCCTTAGCGGAAGGCCCCCTCTTTCTTGAGAACGACCTGGTTGTCAATATTGTAGTTCTGTAATATTATTTGTGAATAATTAATTATTAATTTATATGATAAGAAAATATTTATTTTGTGGATATAAAAGAAAGAATTAGTGCTGATCTGTTTTTATCAGTATTTTGATGTGGAAAATCATCCGTTTATGGATTTTGGATAATTTATGTTTGGAATTTGGAAAAACTTCCTTCTACAAAGTTGTAGAGAATTAAATTTTCTATAGAAAAACATAGAATTTGTATTTTTCTGACAAAGGGGATATTTATTATGAATTATTGAAGTTTCAAAAAATAAATATTTTTATAAAATGGTGGGCCCCACTTTTGGTTGGTGAATGCTGATGACTTTCTTTGGAGGCAGCTGGAAATTTTTCTTAAATTTTTTTATTTTATTCAAAAGTCTACTTTGGCATCCTAAGTTTTTCCTATAAATAGGGTGCTTAGGTTAGAATTGAAAATCACACCAGAATTAGAAGTTTTCTCTCTCTACAATATCGAGCGTATTTTTGTGAGTATTTAGATACTTTGAGTGTTACTATTCAGTGCAAGTTTTCTTCGATATTATATCCGATATTCCAGTAAGTAAGTACTATTCTTTTGAGGTAAGGGATGTTATTTCTTTCATAAATGATGTTATTCTTTTCAATATCATTATACCAAAATATTGTCATGAATTTTATTATGAAATTCTTACTTTTTCCGTCGGGGCTACTATTCACGTATACGGCACTATTCACGTATATAGCACTATTCACGGAAAAATTAAATTTTCTTCTATATGTCCAAGTTGCTTGTTAAAGTTCTTATCTTTGATTGGATCTAAGTTTTGAGCTTAATTCTTGAATTTTGCTCCACAAAGTATTATTATGGAATATTCTTGAACTTGAATAAACTAAAATACGAATCCTTAATCTTATCCTTTATTTCACTGGATTCGTTATTTATATTATTTTTCATCATCCTCAGTCCTAAGTGGTGATACAACTGAATATCTTTGGCCTGTAGAGCAAATATGAATGATTACCTGATGAATATCTTTGGCCGTAGTGCAAAGATGGACAGGTGTTGAGATGAACATGACCACTGGTGATACAAATGAATATCTTTGGCCCGTAGTGCAAAGATGAATATTTGATTTGAGATATATATTGATTGATGTTACAGGGATAAAATATTGATGATGGACTTTTAAATCATAGAAGATAGTAGACTTCATTCTCTACTTAACTCTTCTAATGAATTGTTATTTTCGCTGCGAATATTGATCTAAAATTTGTTGTCCATTATATTTTATCTGATTTATTGAAGGCTAACGATAATTTATTTTCTATTATCTTAGTCATAATATTCTTTACTGGGCTAGTTGAGCTCACCCTTTTCATCTATTGTCCTCTTCAAGAAATGAGAATGTTGCAGGAACTAGTCGGGAGACAGAATGATGGTCCGAGTTAGAGTAGTAGTAGTCCTCGCTATTTTTGTAAAATAGTGGGATAATAATTAGAATAAATAAAGAATGACTTTGAATGTTGATATTTCGTATTATATACGATTTGTATTGACACTCACAGTTGTGTAGTCGTATTTTGCACGACCGTGTGATATAAAAGTTTGTATTTAAATTCTGTACCATGTATTTGGAGACTCAGAATGGGTTGGGTTGACTAGACCTATTCTGGGGGGCATCACAGTCACACTTTAAAATAAAGAATAATTATTTAAGAAGGTAATGGCATAATCGTAATAATGCATTAAGTGTAATTAATTTAATATATGGTGATTGAATAAATTAAATAGCTAAATGTTTATTATTTAATATTTTAGAAATATTAAATATAAATTAATAAGAGGATTCTTATTAATATTATTACAATTATTATTATTTTAATTTCTAAAGAAGTTTAGGAATTAATTTAATATTAGTACTCTCATTTATTCCTAATAAGATTAAAAGGTAAATTAATTAAAGAAGTTTAATTAATTAAATCCCAATATGTTGGGAAGCCTAATTAATTAAAAGGGTTTAATTAATTAAATGATAACCTATGTCTAATAGGATTAGAAGGGTTGACCAATATCTATTTAAGAGGAGTCTTATATTAGATATCAGTTGATGCAATTTCAATTGTTGGAGAGTACTCCTTTTCTATAGAAGATAGAAAATTAGGGTTTAACCAACCACCCTCCTTCTTGATAATTCCTCTTCCTTGGTGGATCACCTCTAGAGGCCAAACACTTGGGTGGCTAACGTTGATCAAAGAAAGGAATCTAACCCGGATATTCAAGGAGATCACGAAGAACAAAGAGTTGAACTTGTACCTGTGGAAGCTTTGTTCTACAAGGGTATGGATTCCATAACTTCTTATTTATCGTTTTAAATTAATAATTTGCATAAAGGATGATCCGGATAATGATTTTGTAGAATTTTTTAAACTTTGATCCACCATGCTTCAGCTAAATTTTGCAATTTGATTACGCCATGATTTCGTACAAACCCAACAGTGGCATCAGAGTCAAATCTTTATGCAATTATTAATTGTTTTGATTTTATATTAAATGGGTATGTATTTAGAATAATTTATTGGGCATAATCATCTGTATAAAATTATTTTTTTTTTGAAAGAAAAGAAAAGAAAATCGAAAAGCTTCTGATTTGCGGATTTTTTTTCCGCTGTGAATTCTTTTTTTTTTAGAGACTCGCGACTTGCTTATTTCTTTTCAAAAGTGACTATTGATTTCAAAAAGGTGATATGTGACTGGTTATTAAAATAAAAGGAAGTGATCTGAAGCTATTATGGGTCTTGGTATCAATACTATATATATATATATATATAATATTCTTAATAATTTTATAATTAAAATAAAGAGTTTATTTTAATCTTGAAATTAAATTTCATGCAACTTAAAATTGCCTATTAAATGATACTCATATATATATGGAATGTTTTAATTCATGAGATGAATATTTATTTATTGATGCATATGGTAATATGTATGATAATAAATGGAATTGATTATGTGACTATTGACCAATGTGATTGGATTTTATTTTAGTTGAATGCTTCAATGAATGAGTTTTATTAAATGCGGTCTGTGTACCTCGTTTTTTCTGGTTTTTTCTTGATGTAAAATTCTATCTCCCTCATATGTACTTTCCCTTGACTGTTGATCAAGGTTTTTATTTAAATTAAATAGTTTAATGTAATAGAAATAGTTAGAATTATCTTTAAAAAATTAGAGACCAAAGAACAAGGTGCGTCTGAAGATCCGTTTGTATAGAGCCCGGGTTTAAATGTAATAGTTACGTTTAAATTTAAATTGTTGCACTCCTTGTAAGAACCCGAATTTTCAAATATTATTAAATAAGGATTTAATAAATAAAATTCTTAAATTGTAAGATGGATTCGAATAAGAATATATATATATATATATATATATATATGTGTGTGTGTGTGTGTGTGTGTGTGATATGAGGTATGTGGTATTATATTACATAGGATAATATGGACTATGTAATATGTGTTTTTGTGATTTATAAATATATTATTAATATATATTTGTTATTTAGCGTAGAGACGATTCATTGGAGATAAAGGAAGTGGATAAATTTCTATCGATATTAAATAATTTATAGAATTATTTTATCATAGTAAGTTGGTGACATTAAATATCCTTAATGTATAATCATCATATTCTTGTGTATGTGTATTAATAACTAGTATGCTTATAACATAGGTTATTGATAAATCTTAAACTATCCGTGAATAGGTTTGGATAGTGAAGCATGAGTTAGTTAAGGAATTAACTAATAAAAATAAATATTAGTTAATTTAAGTTGGGAGTTATATTAGGGAATAATATAATGAGAGTATTGAACCTTAATTAACTATGATGATATAGTACATCATTTAATTTACTTAAGTAAATGAGTGAATTAATATGTGTGTTGAATATATAATTATAGTTGATACTTTTTATATATATTACTTAGAGTGGTAATATGTAAGAAAGTTTGACGTGCGAATAGCGTTAATAAATATATATACGTTATTAAAGGGAGATGAAAATTATTATATCTTTAAATGAATAATTAATATTTGAAGAAATTATTTTGGGGATAATTTATAGAAAGAAAAAGAGAAATAAATATTATATATTTCTAATAATGGATATTAAAATAATTTCTAATATTGAATTATTTTAATAAAAAGAGGAAATATTATTTTTGAATAGTAATATTACCTTATATATTTTGTATAAAGTGTGATTGATTAATATGATAGATATATTACATATTTGCTATATGTAAATAAATTGATGAAAATAATTTATTATAATGAAAAATAAACTTATTACCTATTTTCTATATATAATGTACATGTGCCGTACATGTGATTATTTCTAATAGATATTATATTAATTATAATATCTTGAGACAATAAGTAAATTATTTTTTAATAATGAATATCCTTATTTGGAGAAAACATAATATTTTATGTTATGGTTAAATACATAATTTCTAATGTATTTTCCAAAGGAGTTAAATTTATAAAAGAAAACTAAGTTATTTTAATAACTTGAGTTGCTATAGTACCGTAAGTGTTATAAATAATATTTGAATATTCTATTTGTAATATATTTATATGTGGACCTTGGACTTAATAGTTCTAATTTAATTGAACATGTTATAAGTAGTAATGTGGTGAGAGATGAGTAAGTGATGAGAATAATAATAAGCTTAAGATTAAGCTTGTGGGAGATGCCTTGTGTGGCACAATAGTAGATTCGTTGATGAATTAATTAATTCAAGGATGGAAGAATTTTTAATTAAATAATTAATCTATATTAATTGTTATTATAATAATATATTGCTTTATTATTATGGCTAGTGGTAATATAATAATAAAGAGATTGATTACGAATATAATCGAAAATTGTATTGATAAGGAATGAGGTATATTATCCTATTATATTATTATTATTGATAATATAATATTATCAAGTAATTAAGTGATAACATGTTGATTAATGATTTATAAATATAATAAAATTTATATTTTTTTAACGTGATAATAAATCATATAAAGTGTTAATCAATTAGTGTAGAAATTATAATTCCATTGATTAATGAGAAATGGATTAATTAATATTATTATTAATTAATTGATGAGATAAGTAAATTATTTACTTCTATATGCAAGCATGCGAATAAAATGTATAGCATATAGTAACTAACTATATATTATATGAAGTGTGAAGTGTAGTGCAACTATGTTATATAGCGTGGTGCAACAATTAGGTGACTATACTATATATAGAAACCATGTATTAAGATTGATTAAATTGTGAAAGCTACATGAATATATCATGTGGTTATGTGACAAAATTATACGTGAGTATACAGTAAAATAATACATCATGAATGTATAGAGTAAACAATTATAATTGATGATTACTTCAATATATAATTGAATAATGTAATGTGAGGATATCCAGTTAAATTATATCGGTAAAATAAAATATACATGGATTATATGTACGTACATTACTTGATATATTAGAAATTATAATTGTAATTCATTTATAACCTAAGTGTTTATAAAATGAAATGTGATATAGCCTTAGTAAGAGGTAGACTATATATATTTGTAACATTGGCATGTTACTTTCATGTTGCTGAGATTAATCTTTGTTCCAAATTGAGCACCCACCTTCACTTCTTCTTCACGTGAATAACTCAATTGCTAGTCTACTCCCTATAACCTTAAAACTCAGTAAACATTTCATAGCTTCATAGCTCATCATGCAATGGGGAGTGGGTGTGATGATGGAATTCAACCACTAATTAGCTACTCTTTCAAAACCAACATGCAATCCTAATTCACGTTGGTTTAAATTGAAGAACAAATGCATTGTCTGTGTAATTGTTTTGCTATAAATATGAGCTCTCTTCTTCTTATTCCATTGCTGAGATTTTACTTAAGTATTGAGAGGGAGAATACATTGATAGTATAGCAGCAAGTTCAGTTCACGATTTAGCAGAAGGTATAATACCTGTTCTTCATCCTTATTCTTCATTAATGTTTACTGTCAAGTGATAGTAGTGTGCATACAAGCCAATCATGTATGATGACAAAGCACATACTTTGTAAACAATCTTATTTATTTATTAATAAAATATTCATTTAAGGCATATAATTATCTACATGGTGCTGTTTTTATAATATGTAAATAACCCATAGTTTTAAGCAATACTTTTAGAATCATGATGATGATCATGATAATGAGATCTAAATTCTTAGAAAGCTTAAAAACTAAAATAGTTCCCAATTATGGGATTACTAAAATGGGGATTAGTAAATCTGGATAGATTGGTACATATGTTGCTTACTCATTGGATGAGGATGACTGATCTCATGGTCATTTGTGTGGAGACACTAAAGCAAGTATGTAGGTGCTTTTTGGAGAATAAGTTCACTGAACGTGACTCGCTATGGAATACCTAATGGAGTTTTACTCGCCTGTCAATAGGAATTCCTAATGTGATAGTAGTACATGTGATCCTTGGACTTGAGATCATCATAGTATCTTGTATGTAACAAATTATACTTTGACTAATTCCTTAAGGCCTTTTAAGGCATATATAGGGTATGCTTGGGTGTAATGAGTTACATATGGAGATAATGAATGATCAATAAAGAATCTACCACCTCTAGTAAAAGAGGAGATATGTCCTATGTGATTCGTTAAATGACAACCCAGGAATCCTTGGCCAAGGTAGAATGAAATTAGAAAGAGGTTTCTAATTTGCATTATTTGGAGTTGTGCATTTTCTAATCGAAATACATATGATTAAATAAATTAAGACTTGACAGTAAATCCATGTCTTATATTTAATTGGGACATTGTATGGTGGAAGGATTGAATTGTACGGTAACTATTAACTCACAGGTTCTTTTATGATTAATGTTGAAATCTATATTATCTGAAAAGTCGTTGATCGCTAGGGAGGCTTATCCCTATTGTAGAATAAATGTTATTTATTTAAATAGATTATTAGTTTAATTTGTTTAGTTAAATAAGATTAGAATTGTTCTAATTGATTTATTCACAACCGGTTTAATATGGAGAACCTAAAGGGTCACACCATAAAAGGAAAAAGAATTATTTAAGAAGAAAAATGGCATGATAGTAATAATGCATTAAGTATAATTAATTTAATCTATGATGATAGAATAAATTAAATAGCTTAATGTTTATTATTTAATATTTTAGAAATATTAAATATAAATTAATAAGAGGAGTCTTATTAATATTATTATTATTATTATTATTTTAATTCTAAAGGAGTTTATGAATTAATATAATATCAGTACTCTCTCTCAATCCTAATAAAGATTAGGATATAAATTAATTAAAAGTATTTAATTAATTAATTAAATAAAACCCTATTCTAATTGGATTAGGAGGGTTAACCTAATATCTATATAAGAGAGTCTTATATCAGAAATAAGGTACGTGAATTTTTCAAGAGTTGGGAGTACACATATTCTATAGAGATAGAAACAAGGGTTAAGCCAATAACCCATCTTACTGAGTTCTTCATCTTCCTTGGTGGATCACCGTTAGAGGCCAAACATTTGGGTGGCTGACATTGATCAAGGGAAGGAGCCACTACAGAGGAATCAAAGGAATCAAAGGAGTAGAACTTGTACCTGAGGAAGCTTGGATCTTCAAAGGTATAATTCTGTTTTTCTCCTTCTTCATTCACTGATAATTGATGCACAAGAATGATCATGGTAATGGGTTTGTATAAATTTTTGAAAACCTAGTTTTTACGCTTCCGCCCTATTTATGTGATTTGATTGCATGATTGCGTTACGTACAAACCCAACAGTGGTATCAGAGCCAATCTTGTGCTAATTATCAGTCTATGTGATTCCATACATGTATGATATGCGATTGGATCGAGTTCTGGGCAACAAATTTTTTTTCAGATTCTGCGAAGCTGCGCCGGTACAAGGCAATATTGCTGTGCAGCTGCGCCGGGTGCTGTTCCTGGTTTTCATGCTGCGCAGCTGCGCCGGTTCCCTTTACATTCTTGGCGCAGCTGCGCCACTGGACAGGAACTGATTTTTTTTTATTTAATTAAATGATTGGTTTATTTAATTAATAAAGGTTTAAAATAAAGATGTTTATTTTATATGAAATGAGATTTCAGAATTGCTAAAATTAAAGAGTTTAATTTGGAATTGTTTTTGAATGAAATAAAGGAGTTTATTTTTCCAAAAACAAAGTTTAGCAAACTTTTGCCCATTAACTGATATTAATACATATATGGAATGAATTTATTTTTAATGAGATGAATAAGTTTTATTGATACGTATGATGATATGTATGGTAATAAAGGGATTGATTATGGACTATGACCAATGTGATTGGATTTTATTTTGGTTGAATGCTTGAATGAATGGGTTTTATAAAATGGGGTCTGCGTACCTCGTCTTCTCTAGTTTTATTCTCGATGTAAATTCTATCTCCTTTCTATGTACTTTCCCTTGACTGCTGATCAAGGTTTTTATTTAATTTAAATAGTTAATGTAATAGAGATAGTTAGAATTATTTTGAGGAAATTGGAGACCAAGGATCAAGGAACGCGTGAAGACTCATTTGTATGGAGCCAGGGTTTAAATGTAATAGTTATATTTAAATTTAAATTCTTGCACTCCTAGGTTTGACCTTTTGGTTCACTTGGTAGCTCTAGTGAACCAAACTAGAATAAAAGTCCATAATCAATCCGGGTAGAATATAGTATTCTATATTGCATGCTAAATAATATATATATATTATATTTTATACAAACATACTTCGCATGTTTAATAAAATGACGCGTATTTTATATATATATGTGCATGCGCGCTTAAAAAGATGAGACAAATAATAACAAACCCCTCAAAGAAATAATATTAAGTCTGAAGCGTTCAAATGATATTTGGAATATCGAATGTCGCCTTCTAGCATGATTAGTTAATAGAGTATTAAATATTTAATATGAGTTTGTTGTGCTATCCACAAGGCGAGTATTGAATATTTAAGATGTTAATTAATCACATTTGATGCTTATCAAGAAAATTGAACGATCTAGTCTTGTTGTGCTATCCACAAGGACGAAAATATTTCTTTTTTGAATTTATGGAAGTGCTAGGCTGGACTTAACTTAAATCATTTTAGTTCGGATGTGCACACACATGACCATTATGATTTAAGAGACAAAATAAAAGGAGTTACATGGTGATGTAATTGACAAGAGTTGTCTACCTATTTATTTGTATATCGCTTGTTGTGCTATCCACAAGGTTATATACATTTAAAATGGGATCCTTAATCTCACTAGCAAATCTTTAATTAGATGTTGCCGAACTATATGAGTGAGGGTAATATAGTTTGATGAAAATAGTGGGAGATACCAATTTAAAATAAAGACCTAAATTTATTTTGGAATGCAAAGTTAATAAAATGAATGTTTGCTAAAATGTTGTCTTTTCACATGCAGAATTTTAAAAATGTCAAAATCACTAATCTCACTACGAAGCATACTTGATGCAAATAAGCTTACCGGCCCGAATTATGAGGACTGGCTAAGAAATCTGAGAATTGTTCTCGCTGCTGAAAAGATTTCTTATGTCCTAAATTCCACTATCCCTGAATCTGTTTCAGAAACAGCCTCTGAGGAAGAGATTGCCACTTTCAATAAGTGGCAAGATGATGCATCTGTGGCTCAATGCATCATGCTCGCATCCATGAATAACGAGCTTCAGTGTCAGCACGAAAAAATGGATGCTCCTGCTATGCTGCTTCACCTCAAGGAGTTGTATGGTGAACAGAGTAGGACTGCTAGATATGAGATATCTAAGGAGCTCTTTCGATCTCGGATGACCGAGGGCACTGCCGTCGAGACTCATGTTCTAAAGGTAATCAATTTGATTGAACGCTTTGGATAGCTTGGGTTCGTCATGGATGGGGAGTTGAGTCAAGACTTGGTCTTGCAGTCACTCCCTGAGACCTTCTCGCAGTTTGTGGTTAATTTTCACATGAATAAGCTAGATGTCAGCTTACCTGAGCTGCTTAACATGCTGAAAACTGCAGAAGGTCACTTCTCATCCAAGAAGAACCATGTCTTGATGGTGGATTCTTCCAATAAAAGGAACCATGTCTTGAGCATGGATGGATTAATTGTTGAGTGAGAATAAGTTTGTTAAGTGTTTTATGAGTTATAAACATGTTAGAACTATTTTATAGCAGTTAAGAATCGAATTAGCTATCAAAATTTTGAGTTGGGATGGAACCTGCCGAAGTAGGCTTGTTCTTGGCATGAATTTCACACGGCGCAGCTGCGCCGGGTTTACACCCAGGCGCTGCGCAGCTGCGCCAGTACCAGACTTGCGTTTTGTTGGCCAAGGCCCTGCGCAGCTGCGTCAGTTTTGAACTGGGGAGCTGCGCAGCTGCGCCGGTCCCTTGTCCCAGTTTCTGCTTTTTGTTAAAAAACCTGTTAACTTCAAACACGTAGGAATCACTTAGACATGCATGGAAACTGGTTTAATACGTATAATATGTGCCTAGACCTAGCATGAACATGTTTGACTATGTTAGTATACATTATTGATAGAAAAGACTTGTAGTTTGAAAATGGACTTAAAGTTTTATAAACGAACCTTGACATATACATATGATGTGTATGTTCTGACTTTTTAAGGATGATTGTATGACCTATTAATGCATGGAAATAGGTATGCCATGTGGTTTTAAACCCCTTTGAATACCATGAACCTCTTTGTCACTTTAGTGTGTGGTTCTAGAGAAAACTTGAAACCTTGAAATCAAACTTAAAGGAACTTGTGTACTTAAAGTTCTAAATGTGATAACATGCGTACATGGCATAATTAGATATAAAATGAGATTTAAAGTTGTCTTGCTCGCACAAGTTGATTTAGCTTAGCTTAGAATGACTTCTAAATGAAACCTTAAATGTTTTGAAAACAAAGTTGATGAAACTTGTGGCATTTAAGTTCTGATATTTTTACACATACATATTGTGAGTTATGAGTATGCATAAGCATGAGAAGTGGTTCGAGGTTGTCTTGCATGTGCCCAAAATGCTTTGACTTGGTTTAAAACGATTTCAAAGGCGAACAAATACAATTTTTGTAAACAAAGTTTTATAAATATAGAGTGGTCATATTCTAACCTTGTGACATGTTAGATAAGCATGACAAGTGATTCAAAGTAGCCTTGCATGATTAGTTAAGCATGACATTGATTTTGGAGAATAAAACTTATGAAGTTTTGAAAGTAAGATGGTTGAACATAGAGTTACTGGCATTCTAACTTTATGAACATGCAAGATAGGATTTATATGCCTCTAGTCGTGATTGGTATGTGCACCCCGCTAGTTAGCCGTGATATGCACTGTGCGGGCATATTTTAAAGATGTACTATACTAGCTATATGTAAATAGATTAGTTGTATGCGGGCATGTGTATATGAAAGGTGATATTAAGTGTTTCTGGTTAAGGTATACCTATACGTACATAGTTATTCTAAGAATACGAAGAGCAAGCAAAACGATGGTTCTAAGAACCAATATAGAAAACAATGTAATGCTTATTCTTATATTGAGAATGTATGAATGTATGACTGATGGCTATGAATCCATGATTATATAACTTTGTAGGATTATACGAAGAGCAAATATCTTTAAGCAGTTAAGTCGTAGTTGTTAAATTACGAATCAGACAAGTCTTTCAGTTCCTATTTGATATATGAATTCAATAACTGTTAGTTGAATTATATTATGCTATGATAATGTGAACTTATATATGAACTGTATATAAGATATAAATGAGATTGAAGGTTGATCTTTGATGATATACTTGTTATGTGAAAGTAACATGCGTAGTAAATATAAATTATTTATAAATGCATGAACTGAGTATGATGTTGTATGCTATGTGATGCATGAAAACTGTTAGAATTGCTGAGCTGTCGAGCTCACTCTTGCAAATAACATTTTTGCAGGTTAAGGACTTACGATAAAGACTTCGTGCTTTTTGATTGATAAAGATAGATAGTATCGCAATGAAGAATACTGTTTAAATTATTACTAGAACCACGTTTAGGTTCTACGAGTGTGCTTGATATATACTTACATTGTTTAAAACTTGTCGTACTGTAAAGATGTATTAGTTGATACATAGAGGATATTAAGTCGAGTTGTAAACGTTATACGATAACTCAAAAAGAATGAATCATATTATAAGATTCAGGAATTTGTAATTGATTCAAAGTTATGGAATCAATAAGAAGAATTTATTCAAAGGTTATTAAAAAGTTTAAATTATTCCGCATTTTAGTAACATCGAATATGATGTAAAGACGAGATCTTGGATATGAATAGAATTTATATTCTAAATTATAATAAGCAAAGTTGTATTCTTTTACTAATGATTAAAAGATGTAATAGTTTCGCGTTAGTATTTGGTTAGTAGTATCATGACTGCACCGGATCTGAGGTAATAGAAGGGACCCGGATTTGGGGGCGTCACAGGTTGGTATCAAAGCTGTAGGTTATAAACCTTAGGTAATTGTACCTTAGACTATAACCTGAGAGAGGGAAAGATAAAGATTAAAATATATCTAAATGAAGATTCAAAGAAGAATCTCGAAATATCTAGAGAATGAGAATCATGAGTTTCCTAACTCCGGTAATAAAAATGTTAAGACGATGTCTATAAGATGTATATGACAAAAATAGTGATAATAAACTCAGATGGAGTTTGGTTGATAATAGGGAAAGAACCCTAAGGTAAACCGATGATGTAATACCCGAGAATTTCCTATTATTATTAAATAATTATATTAATGGAAATGAGAATTTATTTGAATATAAATGATTTTGTGTTATGAGAATGATTAAATTCAATTATATTAAATTGAATATCTATGACAATTGAGAAAAATGTGGAGTTTACGATAAACTCGTTGAGAGCCTAGTGTGGCACAGTGATGGGAAATATTAATAATTATATTAATTAACGAATGAATTATTAAGTAAACAATTAATCTATATTAATTGTTAATTGCTATTGTAAAATATTAGTTGATGGTTATGGAATATTAACTGTGATTGATTAATAATACGTGATTATTATTATTGCAAGAAATATAATAATAATAAACCACTTGTTTATAATTGTGCTGAGATTTATACTTGTTAATGTGATAATGAATCCTATGATTATTAATTAGGTGTTATTAATAATCGATGAGGAATGGATTAATTAATATTATTGTTAATTAATTGATAAGATAAATAATTTATTTATTTGACATTATGAATAATAAAACAAATAAGTAAGTTATTAATATAATAAGATTATATTGATTGTTATGTACAAGCATGCAATAATATATAATACGACTATATTATATAGTGTAGAGAAACACTTAGGTGTGACCTATACAAGTATACATAAACTATGCTATATAATGCAATGTGAATATATTACACATATGGACTATGTATTAAGATTAATTAAACTATGTGAGCTACATGATTAATACCTATGTGACAATGTGTATGTAAGTATACATTAAAATGATATATTATGAATATATTGTAATCACTTGTTGATTAATACAATTTAATAATAAAGGAGACAATATAGTGTGATAATATCTGAAAAGATTATACCAGTATGATAAAAATGTACATGGATTATATGCGTACAAGTCACACTTACTACATTATGTGAATTATAGTGTGACATTTCAATAAAAGATATATGTATAAAATATATATATGTGTAGATAGCCTAAGTATTTAATACATATGTGTATAATGATTTAAGTGTAGTATGTTGCAAATGCTGAGTTAGTATTGTGCCTTGTCCCTAAATGCTAGTCTCATTCTCATTCACTTGAAGAACAAAAAGGCTAAGGAGCTACTCCTTCTCCCAAGCTCCTTCTAGCTCATGATTATGGGGGGAGTGGTTATCATGATGATCTTCAACAACCATTTACCAACTCTCTTTTAACCATCATGTAATCTAACATTCTCATTGGGTTAATTTGATGTATATATGTATTGTCTGTGTAAGAATTGCTCTATAAATATGGCTCCCTCCCTTCTCTTTTCATTTGCTGAGATTTTGTCTAAGTATTGAATTGAGAGTGTTGTGCGTTTAATAGTAAGATAATCACAGAGAGAGAGATTTCAATAAGCTTACTTTGCATTACAGAGGTATAAATCCTTCATTCTTGATTCATCATTTTGTTTACTGTCAAAGTTTCCAATTCTTGATTTTGATTACAATTCATGCTAGATTGGATTAGAACATGTTCTTAGTTGTTATATAGACTTATAAACATGTTTAAACCATAATGTGGCTGCTTAGAAAAGTTTTTGTGAAGTAATTTCGTGAGTTGGATTTGTTATGTGCCGTTGCAGGCTGCTCTCTGGACTGGAACAGGAGCCGCGCGGCCGCGCGTCTCCCTAGTACAATTTGGGCGCGGCCGCGCGCCACTGCAGAATTTGTTGATGATTTATTTTATATCTTCTGATGTATTGAGCATGATGTACTGTTAGGATATGCATATAACTCACATTAACATATGGAATAAGGTTACTAGGTTATAGCAATCTATGCTAGTTGTTTTAGTTGAATATTTCAAAGAAAACTTAAAGTTATGAAAAAAGGAACTTGGATATATAAATACCATAATAGTATTCTGACTGTTGAGACACGTTTGTATGACCTAGAAACACATGGAATGCATATTGACTTAAGTATATATGTATCGTGATATAATATGAACATGTGAACCCAACTAGTGCACATTTCTAACAAAAATACAAGTTTTGAAGGTTGATATTGACATGTAAAGACCATGTATACATTCTGACTTTTCAAGCATGTTATGTGACCTTGAAATGCGGGTCAAATATGTTAACATATGAATCTAGATAGCATGAGCATGTTAGGCCTTATTAGCAAGCTTTACTAATGACAACATAAGCTTTAAATGTGGACTTTGACATGTTATATTAGGACTCTACATTCTGATATTTTCAACATGATTGAATGTAGTTTGAAGGCATCATATATGTACGTACTTGTTAGATGTAATGCAAGTTAATCAAGCATGAGTTTGATTAAGTCACGAACTAGTAATAATGCTAGAATCACATATCCATGACATAAGAAACATATGAACATGCGTATCAATAAAATATATGACTACTTTATATGTCTAAATGATAAGCATGACAATTTATGTGAATTCGTGACATTGTATAACCCTAAGTCGTTAGGGATCGTGAATTAAAACAAAATCATAAATGATTAGAACGAGGAAAGATTGTATACAAACATAAAAGTATCCTTTAAAAATGTATACATGCTACGTGATATTATATGATGTCACTTGAACCCGATTTTGACGGTTAAATTATGAGAATGCCATAACTTGCTAAAATGAAATATATTTAGTATTGATTGTAGTCTTATGTGATATTAATAATATGCGAATATGTTTGCTAATTGTGGTAGTCTCACATGATAGTAACGATGTATGAATATGATCAACTTGAGAAAAGAGAAAGTTAAGAATAGAAATTAGATACTAAATAATTGTGTAGCTAGGGTAAAACTTAGCTTGTGTGTTGATCGTATATTCGAAGATATATTGTGAAGTTAAATTATATGACTAATGACTATCATTACGATAGGAATTCAAAAGTGTTGACTAGCTTTACGTGAGAAAACTACGCATAAGGCAAGTATCCTAAACCCTTGCATTACTTTATTCAACGGATATCGTAAGCGAGTATCTAAAACTTATCTCTTTGGATACAAGTATTCTATCTTTGTATATTGCGAACTAGTTTCCTACTTAATTGTTTGAATTGAATTAGCATACTTGAACTCTTATTTCATTAAAGCTATTATTCATGTTGAACTTAGTATTGTTCTTGAATATTGTGAAAGTGCTCTATGCCATTTGATTCGGCTAGACTTATGTTATTGAAAAATGACCCAAACTAATTGATTGGTGCGGGATCTTGTATTTGACTGAGAAGAACAACCTTCTTTGAAGGGAATATATAATTGTCGGAGAACCGACGTGCACACTTGAGTATGATTGATTGTTATGCATAACGATGGTACTTTAGGCTGATCACCTGTTGTACCTGTTTTTATTGGATTTTCAGTTTATTACTGTCAATTCTAATAGAAGTTCATAGTCCTTAGTGACTGCTCAGTATTCAGTTATTTGAAATCTTGAATTGACTTATTATTGAATCATATCCTGTCCTTAGCGACTGTTATTGAGAACTGTTGATATTCTTGTTATTCTTGAGCTATCAAACCTTGCTATACCCTTTCAAGAATTGAGAATCTTATTATTCACCCTTATTGTATATTACTTGCTGGGCAATTTGTGCTCATTCTTGCTTCCCTAAAACATTTCAGTTAAGGCAGAGCATGGCGAACCTTCGGGCGTTGATAAGGGCAAGGGCAAGGCTACCAACTAGCTTGTCTCTTTTACTTTTTTAAATATTTTAATGTTGTATTAAGATGATGTAGTAAGACTAGTTTTTATTATGTCTAAGCTTAAGACAGGTTATGTAATAAGTCGTTAATTGATATTATTATGTAATCTATTAAGTACTGTAGGTTGCGAGACTTGGGGGAATAATTGTAATAAATCATTGTAAATTATTCTAGAATAGATTTTCCGCTGTGATCGTATGATATTTAATTATTATTATTGTGATGTATTACCATGAGCACGTGATGAACCGAATTCGAGAGACCAAGTGGCGGTCCTGGAATTTGGGGGCGTCACCGGTTGTCACGACGTGATCAGATTGAACTGTGAAATGATAGATAGTCTGTAACGACTAAGTATGTATAGCTTGATGCTATAAGTGAATGTACTATGAAAAGTACGAGATGAACTCATGAGGAGTTGTATGTGATGAAACATAGAAAATTCGTAACAAGGAAGTGATAAAGTAAGATAGAGTTAAGTGTTGGACTTCCATTGAGGACTCATATGATGGCTTAGTTGTTCAAACTTTTGTATGGACAAAAGTTTTGTGCTTGCACTGAGTGCGTCACATTGATAATCGTTGGAATGTTAGTGTCTCGGTATCATTATACATATGGTGGAAAGGTGATTCTTTTCTCATATTTATTTTAATAGATAGAGATTTCTAAGATATAATTAGATAATATTAAGATTAGGTGCGAGTTCTTAAGACTCATGCCTATGATAAGTTCGTGACTCATAATCGTATATAGTAGGACCCCTCAGCGAATGGACGATTTTGGTCTGACTAGGATAAGTTCCTCAACACATATGATTGTGGTAAGTTCCTGAGCTTCCATGGTATGGTAAGTTGGTGAACTGTACTAAGAATAGATATATTATATAAGAGTTTTAGAATAGTGAGCATTGATGGTAGTATGAGATTGAAGTGATGGAGAAATTTAGATTTTTCTAAATCTTCT
Organism: Panax stipuleanatus; assembly: GCA_020205555.1. Lineage (NCBI taxonomy): Eukaryota > Viridiplantae > Streptophyta > Magnoliopsida > Apiales > Araliaceae > Panax > Panax stipuleanatus. The sequence continues at coordinate 58,578,930 of CM035122.1, forward strand.
AGCTATGCTAGGTTTTCAAAATTTATTGACTTTGTGCTAGTGTTTGCACTTCGATTTTCTTGAGAAAAACATTGGGTTGGGTGACTGAACCAATGAGTTTTAAAAACAACACCGTTATTCGTATGTCTAAGCTATTTGTTTTGGCCAAGACAAAAATAATTTGAAAATCTTTCAAAATGTATTTTGACCATGTGCATCATTAGATAGGATGTAGAATGGTAAATGATGGAGTCATCAATGCAATCGAACCTAGCGTTGGTTGTGATCGAAAGATCGTTAGCCCACTATGGTATGATGTAATATGACAAAGTCATAAAATAGCAGAATCGTCAACATACTACTAATCTGGTATGGTATCATGACGTCATAAAAGAATTTTTGGTTTTCTTGTAAATTATGAAGAAGGTCAATTAAGTTGGCTAAATTATTTCGATTGATGTCTAAATTGTTGATGAGAGTCTAAGCTATTTGATTCGGCTAGGCGACTATTGAAAAGAGATTATAGAATTCAAGCATTCTTGTCTATTTATGCCAAACCAGATTGCTCTGGTGCGAATTTTGATGTTGAAAAGCTGAGGTGAACAACCTTATAAGGGAACATATTTTCAGGGACAATGGTTCCGAGCGTAACGTATATAGTCGTTACAAAACACTACGTTGCGGCCCAACGTAGTGGTACAATAGGCTGGCCACCTAGAGTACGCGTGGAGGGTGTTTTCAGTCTTTATGATTGATAAACACTCTGGTTTGCGGTGTGAAGAATTGTGTTGAAGCATTAGTAAACCTGGAGAAAAATTCACGGTCTTGTGTGACCCCTCAGCATAATTTTAAATCTGAGTTATTCATACTACTTCCCGATTATTAAAAAATCGTGGAAGAATCTTATTCTTCTAAAGGATGAATGTAGTAAGTAGAATGTTCCTTAGAAAGGAGAAAATGGTAGAATGCGATTAAGAAGGTCATAATAATAAAACTTCTGAAAAGAGAATGAATAAAAAATTATTCAAGAGAATATGTAATAATCGGAATAGCACCGAGTAGAGGAAGTTTCGGTGATTCCGAGGACGGAATCCTTATAAGGGGGAGAGGATGTAAGAACCCGAATTTTCAGATATTATTAAATAAGGATTTAATAAATAAAATTCTTAAATTATGAGATGGGTTCGAATAAGAATATATATATATATATATATATATGTGTGTGTGTGTGTGTGTGTGTGTGATATGAGGTATGTGGTATTATATTACATAGGGTAATATGGACTATGTAATATGTATTTTTGTGATTTATAAATATATTATTAATATATATTTGTTATTTAGCGTAGAGACGATTCAGTGGAGATAAAGGAAGTGGATAAATTCCTATCGATATTAAATAATTTATAGAATTATTTTATCATAGTAAGTTGGTGACATTAAATATCCTTAATGTATAATCACTATATTCTTGTGTATGTGTATTAATAACTAGTATGCTTATAACATAGGTTATTGATAAATCATAACCTATCCGTGAATAGGTTTGGATAGTGAAGCATGAGTTAGTTAAGGAATTAACTAATAAGAATAAATATTAGTTAATTTAAGTTGGGAGTTATATTAGGGAATAATATAATGAGAGTATTGAACCTTAATTAACTATGATGATATAGTACAATATTTAATTTACTTAAGTAAAGGAGTGAATTAATATGTGTGTTGAATATGTAATTATAGTTGATACTTTTTATATATATTACTTAGAGTGGTAATATGTGAGAAAGTTTGACGTGCGAATAGCGTTAATAAATATATATACGTTATTAAAGGGAGATGGAAATCATTATATCTTTAAATAAATAATTAATATTTGAAACAATTATTTTGGGGATAATTTATAGAAAGGAAAGAGAAATAAATATTATATATTTCTAATAAAGGATATTAAAATAGTTTTTAATATTGAATTATTTTAATAAAAGGAGGAAATGTTATTTTTAAATAGTAATATTACCTTATATATTTTGTATAAGGTGTGATTGATTAATATGATAGATATATTACATATTTGCTATATGTAAATAAATTGATGGAAACAATTTATTATAATGGAAAATAAACTTATTACCTATTTTCTATATATAATGTGCATGTGCCGTACATGTGATTATTTCTAATAGATATTATATTAATTATAATATCTTGAGACAATAAGTAAATTATTGTTTAATAATGAATGTCCTTATTTGGAGAAAACATAATATCTTATGTTATGGCTAAATACATAATTTTTAATGTATTTTCAAAAGAAGTTTAATTTATAAAAGGAAACTAAGTTATTTTAATAACTTGAGTTGCTATAGTACCGTAAGTGTTATAAATAATATTTGAATATTCTATTTGTAATATATTTATATGTGGACTTTGGACTTAATAGTTCTAATTTAATTGAACATGTTATAAGTAATAATGTGGTGAGAGATGAGTAAGTGATGAGAATAATAATAAGCTTAAGATTAAGCTTGTGGGAGATGCCTTGTGTGGCACGATAGTAGATTCGTTGATGAATTAATTAATTCAAGGATGGAAGAATTTTTAATTAAATAATTAATCTATATTAATTGTTATTATAATAGTATATTGCTTTATTATTATGGCTAGTGGTAATATAATAATAAAGAGATTGATTATGAATATAATCGAAAATTGTATTGATACGGAATGAGCTAAATTATCCTATTATATTATTATTATGGATAATATAATATTATCAAGTAATTATGTGATAATATGTTGATTAATGAGTAAATGATTTATAAATATAATAAGATTTATATTTATTTAACGTGATAATAAATAATATAAAGTGTTAATCAATTAGTGTAGAAATTATAATTCCATTGATTAATGAGAAATGGATTAATTAATATTATTATTAATTAATTGATGAGATAAGTAAATTATTTACTTCTATATGCAAGCATGCGAATAAAATGTATAGCGTATAGTAACTAACTATATATTATATGAAATGTGAAGTGTAGTGCAACAATTAGGTGACTATACCATATATAAAAACCATGTATTAAGATTGATTAAATTGTGAAAGCTACATGAATATATCATGTGGTTATGTGACAAAATTATACGTGAGTATACAGTAAAATAATACATCATGAATGTATAGAGTAAATAATTATAATTGATGATTACTTCAATATATAATTGAATAATGTAATGTGAGGATATCCGGTTAAATTATATCGGTAAGATAAAATATACATGGATTATATGTACGTACACTACTTGATATATTAGAAATTACAATTGTAATTCATTTATAACCTAAGTGTTTATAAAATGAAATGTGATATAGCCTTAGTAAGAGGTAGACTATATATATTTGTAACATTGGCATGTTACTTTCATGTTGCTGAGATTAATCTTTGTTCCAAATTGAGTGCCCACCTTCACTTCTTCTTCACGTGAATAACTCAATTGCTAGTCTACTCCCTATAAACTTAAAACTCAGCAAATATTTCATAGCTTCATAGCTCATCATGCAATGGGGAGTGGGTGTGATGATGGAATTCAACCACCAATTAGCTACTCTTTCATAACCAACATGCAATCCTAATTCACGTTGGTTTAAATTGAAGAACAAATGCATTGTCTGTGTAATTGTTTTGCTATAAATATGAGCTCTCTTCTTCTTATTCCATTGCTGAGATTTTACTTAAGTATTGAGAGGGAGAATACATTAATAGTATAGCAGCAAGTTAAGTTCACGATTTAGCAGAAGGTATAATACATGTTCTTCATCCTTATTCTTCATTAATGTTTACTGGCAAGTTCCAATTCTTGAAATTGAGCATGGATGGATAAATTGTTGAGTGAGAATAAGGGTGTTAAGTGTTTTATGAGTTATAAACATGTTAGAAATTTTTTTTATTGCAGTTAAGAATCGAATTAGCTTGTCAAAATTTTGTGTTGGGATGGAACCTGCCTAAGCAGGCTTGTTCTTGGCATGAATTTCACACGGCGCAGTTGCGCCTGGTTTACACCTAGGCGCTGCGCAGCTGCGCCAGTACTAGACTTACGTTTTGTTGGCCAAGGCCTTGCGCAGCTGTGCCAGTTTTGAACTAGGGAGCTGCGCAGCTGCGCCGGTCCTCTGTCCCAGTTTCTGCTTTCTGTTTAAAAACCTTTTAACTTCAAACACGTAGGAATCACATAGACATGCATGGAAACTGGTTTAATACGTATAATATATGCCTAGACCTAGCATGAACATGTTTGACTATGTTAGTATACATTATTGGTAGAAAAGACTTGTAGTTTGAAAATGGACTTAAAGTTTTATAAACGAACCTTGACATATACGTATGATGTGTATGTTCTGACTTTTTAAGGATGATTGTATGACCTAGTTATGCATGGAAATAGGTATGCCATGTGGTTTCAAACCCCTTTGAATACCATGAACCTCTTTATCACTTTAGTATGTGGTTCTAGAGAAAACTTGAAACCTTGAAATCAAACTTAAAGGAACTTGTGTACTTAAAGTTCTAAATGTGATAACATGCGTACATGGCATAATTAGATATAAAATGAGATTTAAAGTTGTCTTGCTCGCACAAGTTGATTTAGCTTAGCTTAGAATGACTTCTAAATGAAACCTTAAACGTTTTGAAAACAAAGTTGATGAAACTTGTGGCATTTAAGTTCTGATATTTTTACACATACATATTGTGAGTTATGAGTATGCATAAGCATGAGAAGTGGTTCGAGATTGTCTTGCATGTGCCCAAAATGCTTTGACTTGGTTTAAAACAATTTCAAAGGCGAACACGTACAATTTTTATAAACAAAGTTTTATAAATATAGAGTGGTCATATTCCGACCTTGTGACGTGTTAGATAAGCATGACAAGTGATTCAAAGTAGCCATGATTAGTTAAGCATGACATTGATTTTGGAGAATAAAACTTATGTAGTTTTGAAAGTAAGATGGTTGAACATAGAGTTACTGGCATTCTAACTTTATGAACATGCATGATAGGACTTATATGCCTCTAGTCGTGATTGGTATGTGCACCCCGCTAGTTAGCCGTGATATGCACTGTGCGGGCATGTTTTAAAGATGTATTACACTAGCTATATGTAAATAGATTAATTATAGGCGGCCATGTGTATATGAAAGATAATAGTAAGTGTGTATGGTTAAGGTATACGTATACGTACATAGTTATTCTAAGAATATGATGAGCAAGCAAAACGATGGTTCTAAGAACCAATATAGAAAACAATGTAATGCTTATTCTTATATTGAGAATGTATGAATGTATGACTGATGGATATGAATCCATGGTTATATAACTATGTAGGATTATACGGAGAGCAAATATCTTTAAGCAGTTAAGTTGTAGTTGTTAAACTACGAATCAGGCAAGTCTTTCAGTTCCTATTTGATATATGAATTCAACAACTGTTAGTTGAATTATATTATGATGTGATAATGTGAACTTATATATATACTGTATATGACATATAAATGAGATTGAAGGTTGATTTTTGATGATATACTTGTTATGTGAAAGTAACATGCGTAGTAAATATAAATTGTTTATAAATGCATGAACTGAGTATGATGTTGTATGCTATGTGATGCATGAAAACTGTTAGAATTGCTGAGCTGTCAAGCTCACTCTTGCAAATAACATTTTTGCAGGTGAAGGACTTACGATAAAGACTTTGTGCTTCTTGATTGATAAAGATAGATAGTATCGCAATGAAGAATACTGTTTAGATTATTACTTGAACCACATTTAGGTTCTAGGAGTGTGCTTGATATATACTTACGTTGTTTAAAACTTGTCGTACTGTAAAGATGTATTAGTTGATACATAGAGGATATCAAGTCGAGTTGTAAACGTTATACGATAACTCAAAAAGAATGAATCATATTATAAAGTTGATTCAGGAATTTGTAATTGATTCAAAGTTATGGAATCAATAAGAAGAATTTATTCAAAGGATATTGAAAAGTTTAAATTATTCCGCATTTTAGTAACATCGAATATGATGTAAAGACGAGATCTTGGATATGAATAGAATTTATATTCTAAATTGTAATAAGCAAAGTTGTATTCTTTTACTAATGATTAAAAGATGTAATAGTTTCGCGTAATATTTGGTTAGTAGTATCGTGATTGCACCGGATCCGAGGGAATAGAAGGGATCCGGATTTGGGGGCATCACACTCCTAAGTTTGACCTTTTAGTTTACTTGGTGGCTCTAGTGGACCAAACTAGAATAAAAGTCCATAATCAATTCGGGTAGAATATAGTATTCTATATGTGCATGCTAAGTATTATATATATTATATTTTTTATAGACATGCTTCGCATGTTTAATAAAATGACGCGTATTTTATATATATATATATATGTGTGTGTGTGTGTGTGTGTGTGTGTGTGTGCATGCGCGCTAAACAAGATGAGACAAATAATAACAAACCCCTCAAAGAAATTATATTAAGTCTAAAGCGTTCAGAGATATTTAGAATATCAAACGCCGCCTTCCAGCATGATAAATTAATAGAGCATTAAATATTTAATACAAGTTTGTTGTGCTATCCACATGGAAAATATTGTGTATTTAAGATATTAATTTAATCACATTTGATGCTTATCAAGATAATTGAACAATATTGTTTTGTTGTGCTATCCACAATGATAATATTTTTCTTTTTTTTATTTATGGAAGTGCTAGGTTGAACTTAACTTAAATCATTTTAGTTCGGATGTGCACACACTTGACCATTATGATTTAAGAGGCAAAATAAAAAAAGGAGTTACATGTTGATGTAATTGACAAAGTGTTGTCTATCTATTTATTTATATATCGTTTGTTGTGCTATCCACAAGGCTATATACATTTGAAATGAGATCCTTATTCTCACTAGCAAATCTTTAATTAGATGTTGTCGAACTATATAAGTGAGGGTAATATAGTTTGAAGAAAATAGTGGCAGATACCAACTTAAAATAAGATCTAATTTATTTTGGTATATAAAATTAATTAAATAAATATTTGCTAAAATGTTGTCTTTTCACATACAAAAATTTAAAAATATCGAAATCACTAATTTCACTGCGTAGCATACTTGATGCTAATAAACTAACCGGGTTGAATTACACGGATTGGTTAAGGAATCTGAGAATAGTTCTCACTGCTGAAAAGATTTCTTATGTCCTAAATTCACCTATCCCTAGAACTGTTCCAGAAACAGCCTCTGAGGAAGAGATTGCCAACATTGTAAAGTGGCAAGATGATGCATCTGTGGCTCAATGCATCATGCTCGCATTCATGAATAACGAGCTTCAGCGTCAGCATGAAAACATGGATGCTCCTACTATGTTGCTTCACCTCAAGGAGTTGTATAGTGAACAAAGTAGGACTGCTAAATATGAGATATCTAAGGAACTCTTTTAATCTCGGATGACCGAGGGCACCGCCGTTGAGACTCATGTCCTAAGGGTGATCAATCTGATTGAACGCCTTGGACAGCTTGGGTTTGTCATGGATGGGGAGTTGAGTTAAGACTTGGTCTTGCAATCACTTCCTGAGACCTTCTCGTTGTTCGTTGTTAATTTTCACATGAATAAGTTAGATGTCAGCTTCCCTGAATTACTTAACATGTTAAAAACTGCAGAAGGTCACTTCCCATCCAAGAAGAACCATGTCTTAATGGTGAATTCTTCCAAGAATAGGAAGAGGCCCAATGTATCTTCTAAAAAGAAGAAATCTAAGAAGGCTAAGGGTAAGGCGAAAGTGAAGGATCAATAGAAACCTGATCCAGCAAACAAAGGAACGTGCTTACATTGCAACGAGCCGGGTCATTAGAAGAGGAACTGCAAGAAGTTTCTGGCAGAGAAGAAGCTTGGAGAAGCTTTGACTTCCAATCAAGGTTTATTCATGATTAAAATTATTTTTTCTTAAAGTCAAAATTCTACTTGGGTATTGGATACCGACTGTGGTTCTCACATAAGTAATACTGTGCAGGGACTGGTCAGAAGTAGAAAGTTGAACAAGGATGAGGTTATCCTACGAGTGGAAAATGGAGCAAAGGTTACTGCATTAGCTGTAGGCACTTATTGTTTAGCAATGCCTACGAACAAGTCCATTTATTTAAATAATTGTTATTTTGTTCCAAATATCATTAGAAACATTATTCCTATTTCCATATTAGATATGGATGGATTTGACATTTTAATAAAGAACAACAGTTGTTCTATTTATAAAAACAATGTTTTATATGTTATTGGTAATTTACGAAATGGACTTTACATATTTGACTGGCATGAAAATATATTTCAAATAAAACAAACTAAGAAAGGGAAAAGAGATAATATTAATTATACCTATATGTGGCACTGTAGACTCGGTCATATCAATGAAACAAGATTATCTAAGTTGCATAAGGATGGGCTCTTAGAGCTATCTGATTATGAATCATATCCAAACTTGTGAATCTTGCCTTATGGGTAAAATGACTAAATCTCCTTTTAGTGGAAAATGAGAAAGAGTTACAGAGTTGTTAGCGTTGTTAGCGTTGGCTCACACACACATTTGTGGACCTATGACAACGAATGCACGGGGATGGTATTCTTATTTTATTACTTTCACTAATGATCACTCAAGATTTGGATGCGTATTTAATGAAATACAAATATGAATCATTTAAAAAGTTTAAAGAGTTCAGAAGTGAAGTAGAGAAATAAACTGGCAAAAGTATCAAGCTTCTTCGATCAGATCGAAATGGTGAATACTTAAGCGGTGAGTTTTTCAATTGTCTCAAAGAAAATGATATAATCTCACAATGGACTCAACTAGGTACACCACAGTTAAATGGAGTATCTGAAATGAGAAATCGAACATTGTTGGACATAGTTCGTTCCATAATGAGTTTTACCGTTCTTCCAATATCATTCTGGGGTTATTCCCTATAAGCGCCTGCATATCTGCTAAATAAGGTCCCCTAAAAATCCGTCCCCAAAACTCCATATGAGATGTGGACAGGGAGGAAACCTGGTCTTAAGCATGTTAATATTTGGGGATGTCCAGCTTATGTGAAAAGGTTTCAAAATGATAAGCTTGGGACAAGATCTGAAAAGTGCATGTTTGTGGGATATCCTAAAAAAAGTTTGGGATATTATTTCTACAATCTTATTGAGCAAAAGGTGTTTGTTGCGAAACACGCTGCCTTCTTGAAAAAATAGTTTTATCCTTGAAGGGGCTAGTGGGAGGAAAAATAGATCTTAAAGAAATTCAAGAACCACAAAACACTACAGATCAATTGGATGAACTTGTCCAAGTAGAACACCTACTGTACAACACCCTATTCATAAATATGGAAGAGTACCGAAGATACCTGAAAGATATGGATTCGTCATAGAGGATGACAATGAGGTACACGTCATGAATGATGATGATCCAATGAATTATGAACAGACTATGAGTAATAAATACTCAGGGAAATGGTAGATGACCATAAAATCTAAAATAGATCCTTGAAGCAATGCTCAAGTCCATTTGGATTTTATTTGCGATTGTAGCTTATTATTACTAGATCTGGCAAAATGAACGTGGAGACGCCCCTTCCTCAAATATACTTATTAGAGGAGAATGTATGTATGATACAGCCAGATGGATTTTTTTTCAATGATTAAAGCAAATCATGTATATGAGCTACAACGATCCATTTATGGATTGAAGCAAGCTTCTCATAGATGGAATATTTATTTTTGATGAGAAAATCAAAAGAGTTTGATTTTATCAAAAATGAGAATGAACCTAGTGTGTATAAAAAGGGTCGTGGGAGCGCTGTGACATTACTAAGTATTATATGTTGATATACTACTGATAAGGAATGACATTCCTATATTACAATCGATCAAAATAAAATTGTCTAAACATTCCTCCATGAATGATTTGGGTAGAATATCCTTCATTGGGGATATAAATCTGTATAGATAAATTTAAAAGGATGTTCGTCTTAACCCAAGGAACGTATACTCATTAGATGCTAAAGGCGTTTAGCATGGCAAAATCCAAAAAGTTTCTTATGAAGATGAGCCATAGAGTGTATCTCTCTATAATTTCCCTCAATAAAATAAAGATCGCATGAGTTACTATCATGTATGCAATGAAATATACGAGGCTTGATGTTGATCAGTCATATTTTAGAGACGATTATTGTAAGACAGTGATAAACATCTTAAAGTACTTAACTGACATTAAGGATGTCATCATGACACATGATGGGTCTGAATTAAACGAGAGGACTAAATAGACTCAAGTTTTTAGACTGACCAAGACTACAACAAATCCATTTTAAGGTAGATCGTTACCTTGAAAGGTGGTGCAGTGAATTGGAAAGGTTCCTAACATCAAAAGGTTGCTGGTTTAGTGACAAAGACAAAGTATATAACTGTAAGTGAAGTTGCAAGTTGATGTTTCGGATGAAAAGTTCATTACAGAACTAGGAATAGTTCTTAAGTCTCATCTTGAATCCAAACATGCGCTGCGGCACTTTGATTAAAGAAATCATTGAAAGAGGAGGCGTCACCTTGGAGAGTGTAGACTCTCAAGACAACATTGTAGATCCAGTTACTAAAGCTTTAGCACAATAGCAATTTGATCGTCACTTAAGGAAGAAGGGTATGAGATACCATGACGATTAGCTTTAGTGCAAGTGGGAGATTGAAAGTAGTATGCATACAAGCCAATCATGTATGATGATAAAGCATATACTTTGGAGATGATCTTATTTATTTATTAATAAAAGTATTCATTTATTAAAGGCATTTAATTATCTACGTGATGCTATTTTTATAATATGTAAATAACCCATAGTTTTAAGCAATGCTTTTTGAATCATGATGTTGCTCATGCTAATGAGATCTAAATTCTTAGAAAGCTTAAAACTAAAATAGTTCTCAATCGTTGGATTACTAAACAAGAGATTAGTAAAATCGAATATATTGGTACATATGTTGCATGCTCATTGGATGATGATGATTGATCTAATGATTATTTGTGTGGAGACACTAAAGTAAGTATGTGGGTGCTTATTGGAGAATAAGTTCACTGAACGTGAATTGCTATGGAATACCTAATGGAGTTTTACTTGCCTGTCAATAGGAATTCCTAATGTGATAGTAGTACAAGTGATTCTTGGACTTGAGATCATCATAGTATCTTGTATGTAATGAATTATACTTTGAGTATATCAAAGGGTATGCTTGAGTATAATGAGTTACATATGGAGATAATGAATGATCAATAAAGAATCTATCACTTCTAGTAAAAAAAGAGATATGTCCTATGTGATTCGTTAAATGACAACTCAGTAGTCCTTGGCCAATGCAGAATGAAATTAGAAAGAAGTTTCTAATTTGCATTATTTGGAGTTGTGCATTTTCTAATCGAAATACATATAATTAAATAAAATAAGACTTGACAGTAATTCCATGTCTTATATTTAATTGGGACATTGTGTGGTGGAAGGATTGAATTGTACGGTAACTATTTACTCACAAGTTCTTTTATGATTAATGTTGAAATCTATATTATCTGAAAAGTCGTTGATCGCTAGAGATGCTTATCCCTATTGTAGAATAAGGATTATTTATTTAAATAAATTATTAGTTTAATTTATTTATTTAAATAAGATTAGAGTTGTTCTAATTGATTTATTCATAACCTGTTTAATATGGAGAACCTAAAGGGTCACACCATAAAATGAAAAATAATTATTTTAGAAGGTAATGACATAATCATAATAATACATTAAGTGTAATTAATTTAATCTATGATAATAGAATAAATTAAATAGCTTAATATTTATTATTTAATATTTTAGAAAATATTAAATATAAATTAATAGGAGGAGTCTTATTAATATTATTACAATTATTATTATTTTAATTTCTAAAGGTGTTTAGGAATTAATTTAATATTAGTACTCTCATTTATTTCTAATAAGACTAGGAGGCAAATTAATTAAAGGAGTTTATTTAATTAAATCCCAATATATTGGGAAGCCTAATTAATTAAAGGAGTTTAATTAATTAAATGAAAACCTATTACTAATAGGATTAGAAGGGTTGACCAATATCTATATAAGAGGAGTCTTATATTAGATATTAGTTGATGCAATTCTAATTGTTGGAGAGTACTCATTTTCTATAGAGGATAGAAAATTAGGGTTTAGCCAACCACCCTCCTTCTTGATAATTCGTCTTCCTTGGTGGATAACCTCTAGAGGCCAAACACTTGGGTGGCTAACGTTGGTCAAACGAAGGAATCTAACTCAAAAATTTAAGGAGATCACGAAGAACAAGGAGTTGAACTTGTACCTATGGAATCTTCGTTCTACAAGGGTATGGATTCCATAACTTCTTATTTATCGTTTTAAATTAATAATTTGTATAAAGGATGATCCGGGTAATGGTTTTGTAGAAATTTTTAAACTCTGATATACCATGCTTGCTAAATTTTACAATTTGATTGCGCCGTGATTTCGTACAAACCCAACAGCCATGTTGGCACTGCTATCCCGCTTGTCCATGGGTCCACAAACTAGCTTTATTTTCCCTGCACATACTAGATCAGCCATTTTTGTCATGTACAGGACACCATGTATATATTAAATTGTATTATATATTTGAGAAATATATTTTGATTCACTTCCGTGTTGGAGATGTATTGTCATTGCTGAGTGATTACCACTTCTTTCCTGACTTGTTGTTGTTGTATCACGAGCTTCTCCTTGATGGGTGGACAGTGAGATGTCGGAGAATATCTCAGACGGGCCTATTGACCAGGGAGATTTGATAAAACTTGGGTTTTATCGGGTTTTGGTGGCTTAGGACTGATTCTTATTGGGTTTTGTGTTCTTTCTTTGAAGGTCACACCCCACCATAAATGGTTGCCTACGTACTTACGGGTGGAGGGAGAACAGGTCATTCGTAGTTCAAATTTTGCACAAGAGGTTTGAGAAATATCTCTTTTGTGTTTGGTTTGATTGGTTTTTGAGTTTTTGTTTTGTTTGACCGCACCAAGAATGGCTGCCTACGTACTCCCAGGAGGAGGGAGATCAAGTCATTTGTAGTTCGATCTCCTAATGAAAACCCGAACTGATTTAATCGATTTGTAGGACCAGGATGACGGCTGGCATATATTTTAGACATAGTATCTTTTCACGGTGTCTGAGTTGATAAGCTGAGGAAATTCGCTCCCGTCCATCTCTTGCAATCTGATAGCTCTTCCTGTCAACACTTCTTTGACAATGAAAAGACCTTCCCAATTCGAGGAAAACTTTCCTTTGACTTCATTGTGATTGGCCAGAACTTTCTTCAATACCAAGTCGTTTCTTTTAATTGTAAGACTCGGACTTTCTTATTGTATGATCGAGCAATCCTTTGCTGATATAACTGTTCGTGAAAAATGGTTGTAATCCTCTTTTCATCTATCAAGGATAGCTGGTGGTATTGCTCTTGCAAACATTAATCTTCTTCCATCTGAGCATATATCAACACTCGTAAGGACTCCATTTCTACTTCTATGGGCAGTACTGCTTCCATGCCATAGACCAATGTATAGAGGGTAGCCCCAGTAAAGGTATGCATCAACGTCCTGTATGCTAAAATAGTCAGAGGCAACAGGTCATACCATTCTTTATGATTGGCAGACATTTTCTGCATGATCTTCTTGATATTTTTGTTGGCCGCTTCGACAGCGCCATTCATCTTGGGCCGATAGATGACAGAATCGAGATGCTTGATATGAAACTTGCTGCATAAATCTCTCATCATCTGATTGTTTAGGTTCTTGGCGTTGTCTGAGACAATCACTTCCGGCTGTCCATATCAACAGATGACATTGTTTATGATGAAACCAATGATTACCTTCTTGGTGACTTTGGGAAAAGAGGCAGCTTCAACCCATTTGGTGAAATAATCAATCATGGTGAAGATGAATCGATGTCCGTTGCTGGCTATGGGTTTTATTTGCCCAATCACATCCATTCCCCATATAGAAAAAGGTCACGACGAACTCATATTGTGCAGCTCATTTGGAGGAGCGTGTATGACATTTCCATGGACTTGACATTGGTAGCATCTCCTGACATGATCATCACAGTCAGCTTTGAGAGAGACACAGTAATGCCCTATTCTTACTATCTTTTTGGCCAGCAAATGACCGCTTATGTGTGGACCAAAGACTTCACCGTGGACTTCATCCACCAATCTTCGGGCTTACTCATTATCGAGGAATCTTAAAAGGCCTATTCCAGCATCCCTCTTGTAGAGTGCGTCTTCGCTTAGATAGAACTTCATAGCCATCTTGTAAATCCTCTTTCGTCCAGCTTGGCTTGCCCCAGCTGGTGTAGATCCATCTCGGAGATATTCCTTGATGTCTTGATACCAAGGCTGATTGATAAGAGGTATTTCATCTGATATTTCTCCAATGTAATTCCTGTATGTCAGGGTCTTTTGGTTTGTGAATTTGATGTCGGGAATTCCCCTCCTACCAGATATGTGGACCTGGGAAGACAAAGTTGCCAATGCATCTGCAAAATCGTTCCTTCCTCGAGGGATGTGGATGAAGGTTTTTTCCTCAAAATCCGTGGATATATTGATGACATGCCGGCGATAGGGCAGAAAATGCAATTCTTTGGTTTGATAAGCCCCGGTGGTTTATCTGATGACCAACTCAGAATCTCCAAAGACTAATAGACGCTGGATACCCATGGACTGGGCTAGCTTCAACCCCATTATGCAGCCTTTATACTTAGCCTTGTTATTAGTGTTGACAAACTGCAGCTTGGTAGCCATTGGATACTGTTCTCCTGTACTAGAGACAAGGATTGCCTCAGCTCCAGCACCTTCCATGTTCACTGCTCCATCGAAATACATTTTCCAGGGTTGGACTGTATTCTCCTGATGGAGTTGTTGAATTATCATTATCCCATCATCCGGGAAATAAGTTTCCAAGGGTTCGAAATCCCCTAACGGTGCTTCAGCTAGTTGATCTGCAATGCCCTGACCTTTGATGGACTTTCGAGTCACATAGAAAATGTCTAATTATTGAAGTATAACCTGCTATTTGGATAATCAACAATTCAACATTGGTTTGCTGAACACATACTTTAGTGGATCAATTCGGGATATGAGATAGGTCGTGTGCCCATGTAAATAGTGTTGCAGCCTCATAGCGGCCCATGCCAATGCATAATATGTCTTCTCAATTAGGGTGTACTTCTGCTCTCCGTTGTTGAATCTTTTGCTGATGTAGTAAATCGCTCTCTCCTTGCTATTATCATCTTTCTGTCCCAGCATACAGCCCATTGCGTTGGCTTTGACGAAAAAGTACATAAACAGGGGAACTTCATCCCTCGGAGGTACCAAGACAGGCACTTCGATCAGCTACTTTTTGATGGCAAGGAAACCCTTTTGAGAATCCTTATTCCATTTCATGGAGGAATTCTTCCTTAGTAGCTTGAAGACTGTGACGAACAAGATTTTTGTAATTTAATGTGAATATTTATTGAATTAAATAAATATCAATGATTTAATTATTGAGTTAAATAATTAATTGATGAAATTATGGTAGATTAATTTAATTATATGTGTCACGTTAGTTAAATTAATGTGGTGAATTTTATATTCAAAGTATGTATTTAGTTGAGCTTATTTGATTAATATATTAATTAATAAGCATAATGTTATTCTAATTAATTAGAGATTTAATGATTTGACATAATTAATAAATAAGAATTTTAATTATGTGACTATGTGAATTATTGTGGAATTATGCAATTTTATTTAATTGATTTAAATAGGATTATTGATTAATTAAAAGTGTGACATTATTAAACTATATTATAGTAAGTTAATTAAATTAATGGGAAAGGAAGAATAAAAGAG
Organism: Panax stipuleanatus; assembly: GCA_020205555.1. NCBI lineage: Eukaryota > Viridiplantae > Streptophyta > Magnoliopsida > Apiales > Araliaceae > Panax > Panax stipuleanatus. The sequence goes on from CM035122.1 coordinate 58,594,906, forward strand.
GCAAGCAAACAAAGCCTTATTGGGGGTTGGGGTCAGTTAACCCATTATGGGATTAACGGACGACCCATAACTCCACTATTATATACGTATATCATATTAGTGGTATATCATATATCATATATTACATTCATCAGTTAAGAAAGTAAAGAGAAAACACAGAGAGAAAAAGAGAGAAATTGAGAGAAAAGACTTGAGAATTAGTTAGAGAAGAGATTGAAGAATTTAGTTGCATCATCATCACTAACTAGCAAGGGTAATTCTTTCTCCTACGTTTTTAAATTCAAGTTCTTACAGTTTTCATTAACGTATTCTTAAAAAGTTCTCTGTGAATGACTAATTTGATGATTAATGCATGATATGGTTTTATATGTGTTATTATATGATCATAACATGTTTTATATCATGTATGCATGATTTAAAGTAATAAATTTCATACAATTATGCTTGATTTGATTTTATAAAAGTCACAGAGTAGAAAAGTTGTATATATGGCCATACGACCCTTATGTACAATTTTTATACTATGAATCGATGATTTAACTTTGAATTAGCACTTGCATATAATTGTACACGTTTATACGAACAAAACAGAAGTTAAACGAACGGATTCGGTGTTATAACGAATCCGTAAAGTTAAATTTTGTGATTTTCCTTCAAAACATGATAAAGTATGAAAACAGTGAAATTAGATGCCTTGGATTGTGTGATTACATGATTTAGAATGCTAAGATCATGCTAGAAATGTTGTATAGTGTTTATGTGAAGTCCATATTTCATGGGTAGCAATTAAATTGTTGTGGTAGCTTTTATTCTGGGCCTGGTTCTCTATTATTCGTGAACTGCAGATTCTGAAAATGGCGTTTGGAGCTGCAGCGCCAACTTTAAGCCTAAGAGTGGGGCTGCAGCGCCAGTGGAGCTGCAGCGCCAGATTTAAGCCTAAGAGTGGGGCTGCAGCGCCAGTGGAGCTGCAGCGCCAGACTTAAGCTTAAAGTCCGAGCTGCAGCGCCAGTGGACCTGCAGCGCCATTTTTAGTTCAAATGGTGGAGCTGCAGCGCCACTTGGTAATTTTTTCCAAAAATGAGATTTTAATTATTCAAGTTCAGAAAATGTAATTGGAACCTAATGTAATAAACATGAAGACAAGATTAAACATATAATAAGATGTTAATAACTTATATTACGTGAGTAATTAATAAGTTAATTACATGACTTGAATCGTTAATTGTATAGTCCAATAACGTGCTCAAGACCGATGTGTGTGATTCGATACGTATATCGAGTTATTGATTAATGTGTATTGTGAACGTATTGATATGTAGGATTTAATAAAGAACGTGAATTATAAATTGTAGCTTGTGCAAGAGGCAAGTTTCCTATCCTTAAACTTGTTTAATATTTTGCAAGTTTCCTAAACTCAAATCTTACTTTTACATTGAGCAAGTTCTTATCCTTGTTTATTCAAGTTGAGATTTTCATATGAGATATTACTATTTTTTTAAGCATGATTCAGCTATACAATACTTATTCGATTGTATACTCTCGAGATTTACCATTCAAGTTAAATATCGATGATATTGTTGAACTTATAGGACTAGTGAACCCTTATTTATTCGATTAGTCCATAGTTGATGTACGTTCTAAATTCTAGAATACTTATTGAGCTTATCCAAATCAAACTTCCTTTGGTGCGGACTCTGATGTCAAAACTGAGATGAACAACCCTCTAATAGGGGATTATTTACGCTTTAGCGTTGAGATATTGTGCACAGTATGGTACTAAGGGCTGATCCCCCTAAGTACGAGAAGTAGAGTCCATAGTCTTATGACTGTTAAAGGTTTAAAGCATAAACACTTTACAACCTAGGACATAGTTCAAGGTCTTCCTCAGATGTTCTTTTGATTCCTATTATTTATCATCGAGTTAGAAGTTGAGTTTCTTTATTCAGATGTCTTTGATTTACTCGCATGTTATTATATTGTTGTCATATTATTATACTTGTGGGCAATCGTGCTCACTCTTGCGTAATAATAACATTGCAGTTAAGAACGAAAGGTCCGACGAGCCTTCTACTAGCAAAGGCAAAGGCAAAGTCAACAAGTGATGAAGACTTGTTGTTTATTTTAATTGTTATGTTTCAGACTTATATTAGAGTTGTGTAAGACTTATTTATTTGTTTATGTTCCGCACGGATGTTTAAGGTTAGTATGACCTGGGATTTATTTTATTTATTACTCAGATGTTGTAACCCCATAAGGGGAGGATTTAATTCTATTTATTGCATGGTTTGCATTTACTATGGGTAGATAGATAGATGATATTCGTACAGTGAACACCAAGTCCCGTGGAATTGAAGTACCCGGATTTGGGGGTTTCACAGGTTGGTATCAAAGCCGTAGGTTATGAACCTTAGGTTGGGGGAAAACCTTAGGATAGTAGCCTTTTTAGAGATCGAGAACATAGTAATGATAACTCTTATCGAGTTCTAAGAAAGATAATAACTTACCTTATGTGTTATGTGCTTATACTTATATATTCGAGTATCGATTAGCATCACGTAATTACTAAAACTTAAAATTTTATTTGTCAGGATGACAGATGCTGGAGAACCTAGTCAGTCCAGGGACCTTAAACCCCTAGAGGCTAGAGAAGAGGAGCCCTGAGATATCCACGTAGTCTGGGAGCAGTTAGTCCAACGAGAGCCATCACCCTTGATCACAGTCATTGGTCAGGAGTATGTGCCGGTGTCTGATTCAGATGAGGACTCTGAGGAAGACCCTGAGGAGATTGAGGTTCAGGCTGAGGCAGCCGAAGAGGAGGAGGAAGACCCTGAAGAGTTCCCACCGAGCTCTATCAGTGCTGAGATGTATGATGAGCTGTATGACCGTAACATAGAGTTACGTGATACTGTTCAGGAGATGAGGGATACTGTTCAGGAGCTGAGGGAGCGGTCGGTTACTCAACAGTCTACCATCGAGCTGAGGGATGGAGAGGTTGAGGCTCTTCACACACGTTTGGGAAATGTAGAGTGGAATTTGGTTCACGAGAAAGGCCAAACTGAGCAGAAGTCAGAGGAAATAGAGGAATTGAAGAATGAACTGAAAGAGAAATCAGCAAGGCTGGCCATAGCAGAGGAGGCTTGGGTAAGGGAATCACGACGAGCAGATCTCGCAGAAGATAATTGTCGGGCGAAGAAGGCCAAGCTTGAAGAGACGTACTCTACACTTCAGTATGCAATTGACGAGGCCCAGGATCGGGTTATGAGGTACCCAATTCAGTTCGAAATACTACCGTCGTACATGCTAGATCGCAGGACGATGTCCCGAATTATGGAAGAAGAGCGTGGAAAAGCTGTTCGTCGCCTTAATGGGCAGTGATAGGAACATTTGATTTTGTAAAACCTATCTGGTAGTTAATAATGTAAATTCCAATGTGTTTATAAACAGAGGAATATTTTATGTTTTAAATCCTGTAGATTCCTTATCTTGGGATAGTTGATGTAAATAGCAGTGATGCTATCGTATTATGTTAAAACTTTTGATTTAGTAATATATCAGAGTTTAATTGAGATAATGTGTTGACTGATTGTGTCTAAATGTTTAAGTTAAGCCTTAAATATTTAAAAGATTGAATAAAGTTCTAATAAGCGTATATCTTAACAGAAATATGCCGCCAAGGAGAAGACCAAACCGTAGACCGGCCCAGGAAGGGTCAACTAACAACAACAACGACGCCAATGCTAACCCCGTTCAGCAGTTGGCAAACTTACTTGCTGGAGCGCTTAACAACCAACCTTAAGCTCCACCGAACACAACGTTCAAGGACTTCAAGGCGGTGGGACCGCCAGAGTTTAAAGGCACCATGAACCCGATAGAAGCTCAAACCTGGGTCATGGAGATGGAAAAAGTTTTTGACGTCGCCAGAGTCAGAGAGGACCAGAAAACCGCCTATGCAACGTTCATGCTGAAATCTGAGGCCAGCTATTGGTGGCAAGCGAATAAGGTCCGGGGAGGTGAAGGTGTGATTACCTGGGAGAGGTTCAAGGAGATGTTCTTCGAGATGTACTTTCTGACCAGCTCGCAGAATCAAATGGAGGTCCAGTTCTTGGAACTGAAACAGGGAAATATGTCCGTACCAGAATATGCGGCGAAATTCAATGAGTTGGCTAGGTTTGCCACGTATCAAGTGCACACTGATCAGAGGAAGGCAAGGAGGTTTGAGCAGGGCCTGAAGCCCTGGTTATATAGCAAGGTGTCAATGTTCCAATTGAACACTTTTGCTGGGGTGTTGGAGAAGGCCATTCTCGCTGAAGGCGGGAGTGACGCTGTTACAAAGTACAATCAAGACCAAAAGAAGAAAAAGAGTAAGGGTGAAGGAGTTAACAAGGCTAGTGGTAGCAACATGGGAGGGAGTAATAATCAGAAGAGGAGGTGGAATGATAACTCATCAACTGGGAATCAGCAAGGAGGTCAAAAGAAGAGGATCGAAGCTTGTTCGACCTGCGGAAAAGCTCACCTGGGGGTCTGTATGAAGGGAAAACGAGTATGCTACAATTGTGGTCAGGAAGGCCACATAGCACCTAACTGTCCGAACCCAAAGAAGGGCGCTTGTTTCACTTGCGGCTCAAAGGACCATCTGGCAAGGGACTGTCCCAAGAAGGGATCTGGAGGGGCAGGATCAGGAGGGAACAGGGGAAACAGCGGTGGAAGTGCTCTAACTATCACGGGACCAACCGCAACCAATCGACCAACCGCCAGGACCTTCAACATGACCGTGCAGGATGCTGTACAGTCTCGCGATGTGGTGTCAGGTATCATTCCGATCAATAAAGTTAATGCTTATGTACTATTTGATTCGGGTGCTACTTGTTCATTTATATCCGATGACTTTGCTAAGAACTTAGAACTTCCTATGGACGAGTTAGAATACCCCATGAACATAGAGATTGCGAATAGAGAAGTGATCCCTGTTAAGTATGTACACAAGAACTGTAGAGTAGATATTAAGGGTAACATTATGAACGTAGATCTTATCCCGATTAGACTTGGGGAATTCGATGTTATTCTGGGAATGGATTGGCTAGTCAATTATGGGGCTGTAATTGATTGCCAGAGAAAGTGTATTAACCTTATGACCCCGTCAAAGGTTGTGTTTTATGGCAGCAAATCGCCTAGACAAGCGAGTTGTCTGACGATAATGCAGGCCAGGAAGTTGTTAAGACAAGGCTGTGTAGGATATTTAGCCTACATAGTCGATAGTCGTAAAGAAAACCCGAAAGTGGAAGATATACCAGTCGTGAGGGACTTCATTGACGTATTTCCTGATGATCTACCAGGACTTCCGCCAGACAGAGAGGTTGAGTTTGTGATCGATTTGGCGCCAGGGACGGCCCCAATATCGAAGGCACCATACCGGATGGCTCCGGTAGAGATGAAAGAGTTGATGGTACAACTACAAGAGTTACTGGACAAGAAGTACATCCAACCGAGCGTATCGCCGTGGGGAGCGCCGGTGTTGTTTGTGAAGAAGAAGGACGGGACGATGCGGCTTTGCATCGACTACAGAGAACTGAATAAGGTCACAATTAAGAATAGATATCCATTACCAAGGATCGACGATCTGTTTGACCAATTAAAGGGTGCAAGGTACTTTTCAAAGATAGACTTGAGGAGTGGCTATCATCAGCTGAAGGTGAGGCCAGAGGATGTCCCAAAGACAGCATTTAGGACTCGATATGGTCACTATGAATTTCTGGTGATGTCATTTGGTCTAACGAATGCTCCTGCAGCATTCATGGGCTTAATGAATGGAGTGTTCAAGCCGTTTTTGGACAAATTCGTGGTGGTCTTTATCGACGATATTTTGGTATACTCGAAGACCAAGGAAGAACATGTAGAACATCTGAAGTTAACATTAGAGGTATTGAGAAGAGAGAAGTTGTACGCTAAATTTTCGAAATGTGAATTCTGGATTGAAAGAGTGCAATTTCTTGGACATGTGATCGACAAGGACGGAATTTCGGTAGATCCCTCTAAAGTCGAAGCTGTGATGAACTGGGATCAGCCGAAAACACCATCAGAAGTGAGGAGTTTTCTTGGATTGGCGGGTTATTATAGAAGATTCATTCAGGGCTTTTCCAAAATCGCAACTCTGCTGACGAATTTGACTAGAAAATCGGTGAAATTCGTTTGGACGGAGAAGTGTGAGGAAAGTTTCCAGGAGCTTAAGAGGAGGTTGAGTTCAGCACCTGTGTTATCCCTTCCGAATGACACAGGAAATTTTGTGGTTTATAGTGATGCGTCGCATAAAGGACTTGGCTGTGTGCTTATGCAAAACGGCAGGGTCATTGCGTATGCGTCACGACAATTGAAAGACTATGAGAAAGGGTATCCGACCCATGACTTGGAGTTAGCTGCAGTGGTATTTGCTTTGAAAATTTGGAGACACTATCTCTATGGGGAGAAGTGTGAAATATATACAGACCACAAGAGTCTGAAATATATTTTTACACAAAAGGACTTGAATATGCCCCAGAGAAGGTGGCTGGAGTTAATTAAGGACTATGACTGTGAAATCTTATACCATCCGGGTAAGGCTAATGTGGTTACCGATGCCTTAAGCAAAAAGGGTCGGGAGAAATTGATGATGTTGACTGCTCAAGAGGAGTTAATTTCAGCAATGGAAAAGCTGGAATTGGAAGTGAAGTATCCGATGGAGATCGACGAGAAATTGTTTCAGATGCAAGCTGGTACAACCCTATTGGATAAAGTTAAGGAAGCTCAACTTCAGGACGAAGAATGTGAGAAGGTTAAGAAAAAGATATCTGAAGGAACCGAACCGAGATTCAAGATAGACAGTGAGGGACTACTGAGATTTAAGAATAGAGTGTGGGTACCGTCAGTGCTAGAGATTAAGGAAGACATTTTGAGCGAGGCTCATAGATCACGATATTCGATTCACCCCGGTAGTACCAAGATGTACCAGGATCTTCGACAGCACTTCTGGTGGCCAAATTTGAAACGAGATGTTGCTGAGTGTGTTGCAAAGTGTCTGACCTGTCAGAAAGTAAAAGCAGAACATCAGAGGCCTAGTGGTTTGCTACAACCCCTGGAAATCCCAGAATGGAAATGGGAACACATTACGATGGATTTCGTGGTTGGCCTTCCGACGACTCAGAAAGGCTACGACGCAGTATGGGTTATCGTTGACCGACTGACGAAATCAGCACACTTCCTTTCGATCAAAATCAGGTTCAACTTAGACCAGTTGGCAAGGCTATATGTGAAAGAAATTTTTTCGAGGCACGGAGTTCCGGTGTTAATAGTTTTCGACAAAGATCCGCGCTTCACATCAAACTTCTGGAAACGACTACAGGAATGCATGGGGACACAGTTAAGAATGAGTACGGCTTATCACCCTCAGACAGACGGGCAGAGTGAAAGAACGATCCAGACATTGGAAGATATGTTGAGAGCATGCATCATGAATTTTAAAGGAAATTGGGATGATCACCTACCGCTTGTGGAATTCGGTTACAACAACAGTAACCACTCTAGTATTGGCATGCCGCCTTACGAAGCGTTGTACGGAAGAAAATGCAGAACTCCGCTATACTGGGATGAAGTTGGCGAGAGACAATTGCTAGGTCCAGAGTTGGTACAACAGACAGCAGAGATAGTCAAAGTGATCCGGACAAGACTGGTAGCCGCTCAGGATAGGCAGAAGAAATACGCTGATCCACACCGTAAGAATATTGAGTTTGAATCGGGTAGCTTTGTATTTTTGAAAGTCTCTCCCTGGAAAGGGAAGATCAGATTCGAAAAGAAGGGAAAATTGAGCCCGAGGTTCATTGGACCCTTTGAGGTACTGCGAAGGATTGGAGAAGTTGTGTATGAGGTAGCCTTACCTCCGGCGCTAGAAAATATCCACAACGTCTTTCATGTTTCAGTTTTACGCCCCTACAAACCCGATTACAAGCATGTGATTGAATATGAACCCTTACATTTTGAAAAAGACTTATCCTATGAAGAAATTCCTGTTCAAATTGTTGACAGGAAAGAACAAGTCCTCAGAAACAAAGTTATACCTTCTGTTAAGGTAATTTGGAGGAACCACAATGCTGAAGAAGCTACGTGGGAACTCGAAGAGCATATGATGAAGAATTATCCACATTTATTTACTTAATTTATGTGTATGCGATTCTGGGGACAGAATCTTTGTAAGGGGGGGAGAATGTAACGGGACGAATTTTTAATTGAACCGTGATTCTGAGGACAGAATCCTTTTAAGGGGGGAAAGATGTGACGAACAAGATTTTTGTAATTTAATGTGAATATTTATTGAATTAAATAAATATCAATGATTTAATTATTGAGTTAAATAATTAATTGATGAAATTATGGTAGATTAATTTAATTATATGTGTCACGTTAGTTAAATTAATGTGGTGAATTTTATATTCAAAGTATGTATTTAGTTGAGCTTATTTGATTAATATATTAATTAATAAGCATAATGTTATTCTAATTAATTTAATAATTAATTAGAGATTTAATGATTTGACATAATTAATAAATAAGAATTTTAATTATGTGACTATGTGAATTATTGTGGAATTATGCAATTTTATTTAATTGATTTAAATAGGATTATTGATTAATTAAAAGTGTGACATTATTAAACTATATTATAGTAAGTTAATTAAATTAATGGGAAAGGAAGAATAAAAGGGGCAAGCAAACAAAGCCTTATTGGGGGTTGGGGTCAGTTAACCCATTATGGGATTAACGGACGACCCATAACTCCACTATTATATACGTATATCATATTAGTGGTATATCATATATCATATATTACATTCATCAGTTAAGAAAGTAAAGAGAAAACACAGAGAGAAAAAGAGAGAAATTGAGAGAAAAGACTTGAGAATTAGTTAGAGAAGAGATTGAAGAATTTAGTTGCATCATCATCACTAACTAGCAAGGGTAATTCTTTCTCCTACGTTTTTAAATTCAAGTTCTTACAGTTTTCATTAACGTATTCTTAAAAAGTTCTCTGTGAATGACTAATTTGATGATTAATGCATGATATGGTTTTATATGTGTTATTATATGATCATAACATGTTTTATATCATGTATGCATGATTTAAAGTAATAAATTTCATACAATTATGCTTGATTTGATTTTATAAAAGTCACAGAGTAGAAAAGTTGTATATATGGCCATACGACCCTTATGTACAATTTTTATACTATGAATCGATGATTTAACTTTGAATTAGCACTTGCATATAATTGTACACGTTTATACGAACAAAACAGAAGTTAAACGAACGGATTCGGTGTTATAACGAATCCGTAAAGTTAAATTTCGTGATTTTCCTTCAAAACATGATAAAGTATGAAAACAGTGAAATTAGATGCCTTGGATTGTGTGATTACATGATTTAGAATGCTAAGATCATGCTAGAAATGTTGTATAGTGTTTATGTGAAGTCCATATTTCATGGGTAGCAATTAAATTGTTGTGGTAGCTTTTATTCTGGGCCTGGTTCTCTGTTATTCGTGAACTGCAGATTCTAAAAATGGCGTTTGGAGCTGCAGCGCCAACTTTAAGCCTAAGAGTGGGGCTGCAGCGCCAGATTTAAGCCTAAGAGTGGGGCTACAGCGCCAGTGGAGCTGCAGCGCCAGACTTAAGCTTAAAGTCCGAGCTGCAGCGCCAGTGGACCTGCAGCGCCATTTTTAGTTCAAATGGTGGAGCTGCAGCGCCACTTGGTAATTTTTTCCAAAAATGAGATTTTAATTATTCAAGTTCAGAAAATGTAATTGGAACCTAATGTAATAAACATGAAGACAAGATTAAACATATAATAAGAGGTTAATAACTTATATTACGTGAGTAATTAATAAGTTAATTACATGACTTGAATCATTAATTGTATAGTCCAATAACGTGCTCAAGACCGATGTGTGTGATTCGATACGTATATCGAGTTATTGATTAATGTGTATTGTGAACGTATTGATATGTAGGATTTAATAAAGAACGTGAATTATAAATTGTAGCTTGTGCAAGAGGCAAGTTTCCTATCCTTAAACTTGTTTAATATTTTGCAAGTTTCCTAAACTCAAATCTTACTTTTACATTGAGCAAGTTCTTATCCTTGTTTATTCAAGTTGAGATTTTCATATGAGATATTACTATTTTTTTTAAGCATGATTCAGCTATACAATACTTATTCGATTGTATACTCTCGAGATTTACCATTCAAGTTAAATATCGATGATATTGTTGAACTTATAGGACTAGTGAACCCTTATTTATTCGACTAGTCCATAGTTGATGTACGTTCTAAATTCTAGAATACTTATTGAGCTTATCCAAACCAAACTTCCTTTGGTGCGGACTCTGATGTCAAAACTGAGATGAACAACCCTTTAATAGGGGATTATTTATGCTTTAGCGTTGAGATATTGTGCACAGTATGGTACTAAGGGCTGATCCCCCTAAGTACGAGAAGTAGAGTCCATAGTCTTATGACTGTTAAAGGTTTAAAGCATAAACACTTTACAACCTAGGACATAGTTCAAGGTCTTATGACCCTCAGATGTTCTTTTGATTCCTATTATTTATCATCGAGTCAGAAGTTGAGTTTCTTTATTCAGATGTCTTTGATTTACTCGCATGTTATTATATTGTTGTCATATTATTATACTTGTGGGCAATCGTGCTCACTCTTGCGTAATAATAACATTGCAGTTAAGAACGAAAGGTCCGACGAGCCTTCTACTAGCAAAGGCAAAGGCAAAGTCAACAAGTGATGAAGACTTGTTGTTTATTTTAATTGTTATGTTTCAGACTTATATTAGAGTTGTGTAAGACTTATTTATTTTTTTATGTTCCGCACGGATGTTTAAGGTTAGTATGACCTGGGATTTATTTTATTTATTACTCAGATGTTGTAACCCTATAAGGGGAGGATTTAATTCTATTTATTGCATGGTTTGCATTTACTATGGGTAGATAGATAGATGATATTCGTACAGTGAACACCAAGTCCCGTGGAATTGAAGTACCCGGATTTGGGGGTGTCACAAAGACAGGTTCACAAGTCGCCGTGAGCTGGGAGATGAATCTGCTTATGAAATTGATTCTTCCCAAGAACCCGCGTATTTAATTTCCCATTCGGGGTACGGGCATCTCCGTGATGGCTTTAATCTTGGCGGGATCTAGCTCAAATGCCTTTATTGCTCACCAGAAATCCCAGTAACTTGCCCGATTTGACACCAAAAGTACATTTGACCGGATTTAGCTTGAGGTTGTACTTACGCAACTTGTTGAACAACTTTCTAAGATGGTTGATATGATCGTCCTCCTTCAGGGATTTGACGATGATGTCATCCACGTAAACTTCTATCTCCTTGTGCATCATGTCATGAAACAGGGCCATCATGGCTCGCTGATATGTGGCACCGGCATTGATGAGGCCGAAGGATAAACGTCTATAATAGAAGGTTCCTCAGGGAGTGATGAAGTGATAGTAGTGTGCATACAAGTCAATCATGTATGATGATAAAGCACATACTTTGTAAACAATCTTATTTATTTATTAATAAAATATTCATTTAAGGTATTTAATCATCTACATGGTGCTGTTTTTAATAATATGTAAAAAACTCATAGTTTTAAGCAATGATTTTAGAATCATGATGAGATCATGCTAATGAGATCTAAATTCTTAGAAAGCTTAAAAACTAAAATAGTTCCCAATTGTGGGATTAATAAAATGGGGATTAGTAAATCCGGATAGATTGGTACATATGTTGCTTGCTCATTGGATGAGGATGACTGATCTCATGGTCATTTGTGTGGAGACACTAAAGCAAGTATGTAGGTGCTTATTGGAGAATAAGTTCACTGAATGTGACTCGCTATGGAATACCTAATGGAGTTTTACTCGCCTGTCAATAGAAATTCCTAATGTGATAGTAGTACAAGTGATCCTTGGACTTGAGATCATCATAGTATCTTGTATGTAACAAATTATACTTTGACTTATTACTTAAGGCCTTTTAAGGCATATATAGGGTATGCTTAGGTATAATGAGTTGCATATGGAGATAATGTATGATCAATAAAGAATCTACCACCTCTAGTAAAAGAGGAGATATGTCCTATGTGATTCGTTAAATGACAACCCAGGAATCCTTGGCCAAGGTAGAATGAAATTAGAAAGAGGTTTTTAATTTGCATTATTTGGAGTTGTGCGTTTTCTAATCGAAATACATATGATTAAATAAATTAAGACTTGACAGTAAATTCATATCTTATATTTAATTGGGACATTGTATGGCGGAAGGATTGTATGGTAACTATTAACTCACAGGTTCTTTTATGATTAATGTTCAAATCTATATTATCTAGAAAGTCGTTGATCGCTAGGGAGGCTTATCCCTATTGTAGAATAAATGTTATTTATTTAAATAGATTATTAGTTTAATTTATTTATTTAAATAAGATTAGAACTGTTCTAATTGATTTATTCATAACCGGATTAATATGGATAACCTAAAGGGTCACACCATAAAAGGAAGAAGAATTATTTAAGAAGTAAAATGGCATGATAGTAATAATGCATTAAGTGTAATTAATTTAATCTATTGTGATAGAATAAATTAAATAGCTTAATGTTTATTATTTAATATTTTAGAAATATTAAATATAAATTAATAAGAGGAGTCTTATTAATATTATTATTATTATTATTATTATTATTATTATTATTATTATTTTAATTCTAAAGGAGTTTAGGAATTAATATAATAACAGTACTCTCTCTCAATCCTAATAAGATTGGGATATAAATTAATTAAAAGTATTTAATTAATTAATTAAATAAAAAAACCAATTCTAATTGGATTAGGAGGGTTAACCTAATATCTATATAAGAGAGTCTTATATCACAAATAACGTACGTGAATTTTTCCAAAGGTTGGGAGTACACATATTCTATAGAGATAGAAACAAGGGTTAAGCCAGTAACCCATCTTCCTGAGTTCTTCATCTTCCTTGGTGGACCACCGTTAGAGGCCAAACATTTGGGTGGCTGACATTGATCTAGGGAAGGAGCCACTACAGAGGAATAAAAGGAATCAAAGGAGTAGAACTTGTACCTGAGGAAGCTTGGATCTTCAAAGGTATAATTCCATCCTCTCCTTCTATGTATTGACTGATAATTGATGCACAAGAAAGATCATGGTTAAGGGTTTGTAAGAAAATTTTAAAATCTAATTTTTCATCCCTTCCGCTGCTTTTATGTAATTCGATTGCATGCTTATGTTTCTAGCAAACCCAACATGAAGGCTGTCTTCTCCCTATCTTCTTCAGCGACCATTATTTGATGGTAACCAGCAAAGCAATCCACAAAAGAATACATGTCGTATTGCGCCGTATTGTCTATCAGGATGTGGATGAAAGGTACTGGGAAGTTATCTTTGAGACAAGCTTTGTTCAAATCCTGATAATCCACGCATACTCGTACCTTTCCTCCAGGCTTAGGTACGGGAACTATGTTTGACAGCCACTCCGGGTATGTTGATACAATGATGATGCCGGCTTTGAATTGTTTAACAACCTCTTCTTTGACTTTCAGACTCCATTCAGGTTTCAATCTCCTAAGCTTCTGCTTGACTGACTTGAATACGTCGTTGATGGGCAGTCGATGGATGACAATGTCAGTAGACAAGCCAATCATGTCTTTATGCAACCATGCAAACACATCGTAGAACTGAGTTAAGATTTCAATCAGGTCGACTCTTTGGTCTTGGGTGAGGTCTAGGACTATTTGGATTTCTTTGAGGTTTTCTGAGGTTCCGATATTGACAGTGGTGGTATAATCGAGGTTTGGTTTGGGTTTGTCTTCGACCCATTCTTTGATCTCCTCGGGCACCGCATAGTCATTTATCTCTTCTTGATCAATTTCCATCAAGTCGAAGTTCAGTTCTACATCAAAGTTGTAGCAACCATGATAGTTTGGCATCTCATCAGCAGTGACAAACAAATCCAATTCTGGAGTCTTGAAAACAAAATGCTTCCACTTTAATATATGAGATTTTTTAAACATACAAAGCATTTAGTTAAAGCATGACAAAAGTTACTGATATAGCTGTGCAATAAAATAAGCAGTAAATGAAACCACGTTTTAGGGTAGATGGACTCTGTGCTCTTTTACCCTTTTTGACTGAGGCAAGGGACGTTGCTCCAATTTTTGATCTTCTTCATCACTATCTGGTATATCATCATTCATACCCTCATAGTGTATCAAAAAATATATATTGGCAAATAGGTCTCGTCCTTCATGCAGGAACTTCTCCTTTCCCTTTTTGCTCTCCCCATCAAGCTTTGGGGCTTTTCTCTCACTTATCGGTATGATTGGAGGAAAAAACATGGGTGACACAACATCAATAAGTTTCCTCATTGGCTTCACAAATTCGGCATCAGTGAGGTTTGGTAATAGTATAGTGGAAGCAGAAACCTTTGGATGCTTGTGTGGGTTTTGATGGTTTGATCCGGATGAATAGCCCAATCCGGCCTTCCTTGATTGGCTCAGGATTTTCACCGGACTCTTAATACCTTGCTAATTTTGCCTAACCCTTCTCCAGGGTGGAAACCCAAAGATACCATCTCCTTCCCAACTGTCATTATTTCAGGAGAAACTTTTGGTTTCAAAGTTGGTGCCCCAACAGGTAGGTACTGAGTATCGCTCACCTCCAAAGCTTAAAAACTTACAGGTTCAATCCCTTCATCCAGGAAGATCACCGGCATGTCTCCCTGTATGCAGATAGGGTATTCGGGTTTGGCATTCACTATAATTAGGTTGCCATTGATAATGTACTTGAGCTGCTGATGAAGAGTGGATGGAACTGCTCCTGCCATGTGGATCCACGGCCTTCCCAACAATAAATTGTACTCGGTGGTAATTTTGAGTACCTGGAAGGATACATAGAAAGTGTGGGGACCAATCTCCAGTGGCTGCTCAATCTCTCCCACAGCTTCTCGGCGAGACCCATCGAAATCCCAGATAACTACATGACTGGTACGGATCCGGTTTGGGTTGATCTTTATTTTTTCCAAGGTGTCGTAGGGATAGATGTTCAAGGACGATCCTCCATCTATCAGCACTCCTCCGATCACATATCCTGATGACATCACTGCTATGTGCAGTAACTTGCGATGACCAGTCCCCTCTGCGGGTATATCTTTGTCAGTGAAGGATATCACATTACTATTGAAGATGTGTTCTATCACGTGACGGAATTTTTCATTATCTATCGTTTTTGGCAGATGAGCTTCCTCCAGTACTTTCACTAGAATGTTAAGATGATCCATCGAGGATAAGACCAGATCCTGGATGGATACCTCTTTGGGTGCATCTTTCAAGATGTGCACCACCTTGATCTCATTATGCCTCATTTTAATGAGGAATTCTTCAATTTTATCTTCAGCCACTTTCCATTTAGCTTTGATTACTGAATTGATCATCCGTTGAGGTAGGTACAGTGGGTTTTCCTACAATACACTGGCAATGTTATTGGAAGTTGAACCTTCATCCTTCTTATAGTTCCATGGGACTCTCTTCAGGCTAAAAATAGGATATTGTGGCCTGAACGGCAATATTAGAGGCTCGGGAGCAACCACTTTTACGGGATTCTGTACTTCTTCAACCCCTTTTCCTGGAAGTATTGGGGGTGTGATGGATAGATCTTTCTCACAGGATATCATAGCCAATGTTTCTTGATTCAACGCCATGGGAATAAAGAGTGATTCCTCATCGGGATAGTCGTAACTTTGATTCGCTTTTATCAGCTCACCTTTTTCAATCATATTCTAAATCAGGTGACGAAGTCTCTAGCAGTCCTCGGTATCATGACCGGGTGCATTGGAATGATACTAGAAGATTCTGTCGACTTGAATTTTCTGGATCGAGGGTTCACCGGGGGTAATAAATCTACAACCACTCCCTCATTGATTAGCATTTGGAGGATTTCCTTCATCGGTTGGTTCAAATTAGTGAAATTCCTCTATAAGGCGAATTCCCTATCAGCTTGGAACTTTTCCTCATTGGCCACTTTGTCGGCCCAGGGTTCATGCTCATGAAACCGATAATGATCCCTCATAGCAATGGGGATAATATCAGGGGTAAGAGGACTTGCTTCATACTGGTTGGTCTGATTTATCAGCGGTCTGGATACCTGATGTTGATATACGACCAAATCTGCCAACTGTCCAATTTGTTCCTTAATGGACTTGATTTCTTGTTCCAGCAGGAACTGTCTTTCTGAGAGTTCCCAACTGTCTGGGCTGTTAGTACTTAATTGAGTTAACTCTCCAACATAACGAAGGTATTTGGATCCTTCTCCACTCTTTGTGCTAATCATGTTGACACTCTCCTCTTTGAGCTGAGGGAGGGGATTATCCTGCACACGCGGTTGTTCTGGCTTTGTCACCACAATCTCTCCGTTGTCTATCAAGTATTGTATTTTGTGCTTGAGAGACCAACAGTCTTATGTACCATGGCCTGGAGATCCGAAATGGTATGCACACTTCTTACTTGGGTCGAAATTCCGTCCACAGGTACTGGTTGGTGGAAGGAGTTAAACAATCTCCTTATGTGTTGTCAACAGTTTTAGCACATTCTCAAGTGAATCCCCTAAAGGGTTGAACTTTCTCCGACATCTGGCCTCCGTAGTTTTCTAAAATGGTGGATTAGAAGGTTGGGTTGGAGCTTGAAAAGGGGAATAGTTCCTCCTTTGAATGGGCATACTGCTCGAATCGCCCCTCTGATTCTGTCCTGGAAGTACTAAGGACACTTCTTCTTCTTTCTTCTTGTGTACTCTTTGGGGATTACTCCTATAATTCCCAGATTGAATGTGCTTGGCAACAGCTTCCAAAGCAGTAAGATCTATTATCTTCCCAGATTTCAGCCCCATTTGAACCATTTCTCCGTGCTTGATCATCTCCGAGAATGGTTTTCCTATGCCTGCTAGGACCCTTTCATAATAAGGAGCTTCTTGAATGTCGATGAAGGTCATGACTATCTCAAACTCAGTCATAGGTGGGGTGACTTGTGCTGCTACCTGCCTGATAGTAGTGTGCATACAAGCCAATCATGTATGATGATAAAGCACATACTTTTTAAACAATCTTATTTATTTATTAATAAAATATTTATTTATTAAAGGCATTTAATTATCTACATGGTGCTGTTTTTATAATATGTAAATAACCCATAGTTTTAAGCAATGCTTTTAGAATCATGATGTTGATCATGCTAATGAGATCTAAATTCTTAGAAAGCTTTAAAACTAAAATAGTTCCCAATCATGGGATTACTAAAAAAGGGATTAATAAATCCGGATAGATTGGTACATATGTTGCTTGCTCATTGGATGAGGATGATTGATCTCATGATCAATTGTGTGGAGACACTAAAGCAAGTATGTAGGTGCTTATTGGAGAATAAGTTTACTAAACGTGACTCGCTATGGAATACCTAATAGAGTTTTAATCGCCTGTCAATAGGAATTCCTAATGTGAAAGTCGTACAAGTGATCCTTGGACTTGAGATCATCATAGTATCTTGTATGTAACAAATTATATTTTGACTTATTCCTTAAGACCTTTTAAGGCATATATAGGGTATGCTTGGGTATAATGAGTTACATATGGAGTTAATGAATGATCAATAAAGAATCTACCACCTCTAGTAAAAGAGGAGATATGTCATATGTGATTCGTTAAATGACAACCCAGGAATCCTTGGCCAAGGTGGAATGAAATTAGAAAGAGGTTTCTAATTTGCATTAATCGGAGTTGTGCATTTTCTAATCGAAATACATATAATTAAATAAAATAAGACTTGACAGTAAATTCATGTCTTATATTTAATTGGGACATTGTATGGTGGAAGGATTGAATTGTATGGTAACTATTTACTCACAGGTTCTTTTATGATTAATGTTGAAATCTATATTATCTGGAAAGTCGTTGATCGCTAGGGAGGCTTATCCCTATTGTAGAATAAATATTATTTATTTAAATAGATTATTAGTTTAATTTATTTATTTAAATAAGATTAGAATTATTCTAATTGATTTATTCACAACCGGTTTAATATGGAGAACCTAAAGGGTCACACCATAAAAGGAAGAATAATTATTTAAGAAGGTAATGGCATAATCGTAATATTGCATTAAGTGTAATTAATTTAATCTATGGTGATAGAATAAATTAAATAGCTTAATGTTTATTATTTAATATTTTGAAAATATTAAATATAAATTAATAAGAGATGTCTTATTAATATTATTACAATTATTATTATTTTAATTTCTAAAAGGGTTTAGTAATTAATTTAATATTAGTACTCTCATTTATTCCTAATAAGATTAGGAGACAAATCAATTAAATGAATTTAATTAATTATTCCCAATGTGGTGGGAAGCCTAAATTAATTAAAGGAGTTTAATTAAATAAATAAAATTTCATGTCTAATAGGATTAGAAGGGTTGACCAATATCTATATAATAGGAGTCTTATAATAGATATCAGTTGATGCAATTTCAATTGTTGGAGAGTACTTCTTTTCTATAGAGGATAGAAAACTAAGGTTTAGCCAAACACCATCCTTCTTGATAATTCATCTTCCTTGGTGGATCACCTCTAGAGGCCAAACACTTGGGTGGCTAACGTTGATCGAATGAAGGAATATAACCCGAAAATTCAAGGAGATCACGAAGAACAAGGAGTTGAACTAGTACTTGTGGAAGCTTCGTTCTACAAGGGTATGATTCCATAACTTCTTATTTACCGTTTTAAATTAAAAATTTGCATAAAGGATAATCCGGGTAATGGTTTTGTAGAAATTTTTTAAACTCTGATATACCATGCTTCCGCTAATTTTTGTAATTTGATTGCGTCATGATTTCGTACAAACCCAACAGTGGCATCAGATCCAAATCTTTATGCAATTATTAATTTATTTTTGATTTATAGACATATGGGTATGTATTTAGAATAATTTATTGGGCATAATTTTATTGTATAAAATTATTTTTTTTAAGAAAGAAAAATGACGTTTTTTTTTGGGACGAATCACAATTTTTTTTATGGGTGCTAATCTTGAATTCTGCAAAGAAAAGGTGTTGTCTCTTTCTTACTCCAAAAAGAAGGTGACCCATCAGGAAATGACTCTTTTAATAAAAGAAGGTGACTTCTTTTCAAAAAATAAATGTGAATTTATATTATATTATATATATATATATATAATATACGGTAATATCATATATATATATATATATGATATATATTTATATATTATATTCTAAATAATTTTATAATTAAAATAAAGAGTTTATTTTAATCTTGAAATTGGATTTCATGCAATTTAAAATTGCCCATTAAATGATACTCATATATATATATGGAATGTTTTAATTCATGAGATGAATATTTATTCATTGATATATATGGTGATATGTATGATAATAAATAGGGATTGATTATGGACTATTTGACCAATGTGATTGGATTTTATTTTAGTTGGATGCTTGAATGAATGAGTTTTATTAGGGTCTGCGTATCTCGTCTTCTCTAATTTATTCTTGATGTAAATTCTATCTCTCTCCTATGCACTTCCCCCTTGACTACTGATCAAGGTTTCTATTTAAATTTAAAATAGTTTATGTAATAGTATTGGTTAGAATTATATTGAAGAAATTGGAGACCAAGGAGCAAGGAGCGCGTGAAGACCCGTTTGTATGGAGCCCGGGTTTAAATGTAATAGTTATGTTTAAATTTAAATTCTTGCACTCCTAGGTTTGACCTTTTGGTTCACTTGGTGGCTCTAGTGAACCAAACTAGAATAAAAGTCCATAACCAATCCGGGTAGAATATAGTATTCTTTAAGTGCATACTCAGTATTATATATATATATATTATATTTTATGCAAACATGCTTCGCATGTTTAATAAAATGAAGCGTATTTTATATATATATGTGCATGCGCGCTAAACAAGATGAGACAAATAATAACAAACCCCTCAAAGAAATAATATTAAGTCCGAAGCGTTCAAATGATATTTGAAATATCGAACGTCGCCTTCTAGCATGATAAATTAATAGAGTATTAAATATTTAATATGAGCTTGTTGTGCTATCCACAAGGCGAGTATTGCGTATTTAAGATGTTAATTAATCACATTTGATGCTTATCAAGAAAATTGAACGATCTAGTCTTGTTGTGCTATCCACAAGGACGAACATTTTTTTTTTTGAATTTATGGAAGTGCTTGGTTGGACTTAACTTAAATAATTTTAGTTCGGATGTGCACACACTTGACCATTATGATTTAAGAGGCAAAATAAAAGGAGTTATATAGTGATGTAATTGACAAGAGTTGTCTACCTATTTATTTGTATATCGCTTGTTGTGATATCCACAAGGTTATATACATTTGAAATGGGATCCTTATTCTCACTAGCAAATCTTTAATGAGATGTTGCCGAGCTATATAAGTGAAGGTAATATAGTTTGATAAAAATAGTGGGAGATACCAATTTAAAATAAAGACCTAAATTTATTTTGGTATGCAAAATTAATAAAATGAATGTTTGCTAAAATGTTATTTTTCACATGCAGAATTTTAAAAATGTCAAATCACTAATTTCATTGCGAAGCATACTTGATGCTAATAAGCTTACCGGTTCGAATTATACGGACTGGCTAAGAAATCTGAGAATAGTTCTCACTGCTAAAAAGATTTCTTATGTTCTAAACTCACCTATCCTTGGAACTGTTCCAGAAACAACTTCTGAGGAAGAGATAGCACCATTGTAAAGTGGCAAGATGATGCATCTGTGACTCAATGCATCATGCTCGCATCCATGAATAACGAGCTTCAGCGTCAACACGAAAACATGGATGCTCCTACTATGTTGATTCACCTCAAGGAGTTGTATGGTGAACAAAGTAGGACTGCTAGATATGAGATATCTAAGGAGCTCTTCAGATCTCGGATGACCAAGGGCAAAGTGAACATAAAGGAACAAAAGAAATATGATCTAGCTAGCAAAGGAATGTTCTTCCATTGCAACGAGCGGGGTCATTGGAAGAGGAACTGCAAGAAGTTTATGGCAAAGAAGAAGCTTGGAGAAGCTTCAACTTCCAATCAAGGTTTGTTCATGATTGAAATTAATTTTTCAGAAAGTCAAAATTCTACTTAGGTATTGGATACCGGCTGTGGTTCTCACATATATAATAATGTGAAGGGACTGGTCAGAAATAGAAAGCTGAGCAATGATGAGGTCATCCTACCAGTGGGGAATGGAGCAAAGGTTGCTGCATTAGCTGTAGGGACTTATTGTTTAGTAATGCCTTCGGGCAAGTCCATTTATCTTAATAATTGTTATTATGTTCTGAATATTATTAAAAATATTATTTTAATTTCTGTATTGGATATGGAAGGATTTAACGTTGTTATAAAGAACAATAGTTGTTCTATTTATAAAGAAGATGTTATATGGTATTGGAAATTTGCGAAATGGACTTTATACCCTTGACTTACAAGAAAATATTTTTCAAATTGAACAAACTAAGAAAAGGAAAAGAGATGATATTAATTATACTTACATGTGGCACTGTAGACTCGGTCATATCAATGAAACAAGATTATCCAAGTTGCATAAAGATGGGCTCCTTGAGTTATCTGATTATGAATCATATCCAACTTGTGAATCTTGTTTCATGGGTAAAATGACTAAATCTCCTTTTAGTGGAAAAGGAGAAAGAGTTACAGAGTTGTTGGCATTAATTCACACAGACGTTTGTGGACCTATGACAGCAAATGCACGGGGTGGGTATTCTTATTTTGTTACTTTCACTGATGATCACTCAAGATTTGGATATGTGTATTTAATGAAATACAAGTAAAAATCATTTGAAAAGTTCAAAGAGTTCAGAAGTGAAGTAGAGAAACAAACGGCCAAGAGTATAAAGATACTTCGATCAGATCGAGGTGGAGAATACTTAAGCGGTGAGTTTCTCAATTGTCTCAAAGAAAATGGTATAATCTCACAATGGACTCCTCCAGGTACATCACAGTTAAATGGAGTGTCTGAAAGGAGAAATCGAACACTG
Organism: Panax stipuleanatus; assembly: GCA_020205555.1. NCBI lineage: Eukaryota > Viridiplantae > Streptophyta > Magnoliopsida > Apiales > Araliaceae > Panax > Panax stipuleanatus. The sequence goes on from CM035122.1 coordinate 58,617,102, forward strand.
TTGGACATGGTTCGATCCATGATGAGTTTTACCGACCTTCCAATTTCTTTCTGGGGATATGCCCTAGAAATGGCTGCATACCTACTTAACAAGGTACCTACCAAATCCGCCCCAAAGACTCCATATGAGATGTGGAAGGGGAGGAAACCAAATCTTAAGCATGTTAAGACTTGGGGTTGCCCAGCTTATGTCAAAAAGTTTGGATATTATAAGCTACAGACTAAATCCGATAAGTGTAGATTTGTGGGATACCCTAAAGAAACTTTAGGGTATTATTTCTATCATCCAACTGGTCAAAAGGTGTTTGTTGCGAAAGATGTTGCCTTCTTGGAAAGGGAGTTTATCCATAAAGGGATCAGTGGGAGTAAGATATATCTTGAAGAAGTTTAAGAACCACAAATTATCACGGATCAAAGTCAGGTACCTGACCAAGTAGAAGAACCTACTATACTACACCCTGTTCGTAAATTTGGAAGAGTACCGAAGATACCTGAGAGGTATGGATTCATTATAGAGGATGACGATGAGGTACACATCATGAATGATGATAATCCATTGAATTACGAACAGGCTATGAGTAATAAAGACTCAGGGAAATGGCTTGAAGCCATGAAATCCGAAATAGACTCCATGTATGAAAACAAAGTATGGACTTTGGTTTCACCACCTGAAGGCATTAAGCCTATTGGGTGTAAATGGGTCTTTAAAGGAAAGAGTTGAGCGGACGGTAAGGTAGAGACCTATAAGGCCCGACTGGTTGCAAAAGATTTCAAAGAAAGACAAGGAGTTGACTATGATGAAACCTTTTCACCAGTAGCTATGTTCAAGTCCATTCAGATTTTGCTTGCGATTGCAGCTTATAACGACTATGAGATCTAGCAGATGGACGTGAAAACGGCCTTCCTCAATGGGAAACTTGAGGATGATGTGTATATGACACAGCCAGAGGGATTTATTTCAAAGGTTGGAACAAATCAAGTCTGTAAGCTGCAACGATCCATTTATGGATTGAAGCAAGCTTCTCGTAGATGGAACATTCGTTTTGATGAGACAATCAAAGAGTTTGATTTTATCAAAAACGACGATGAACCATGTGTGTACAAGAAGGTTAGTGGGAACGCAATTTCATTCCTTGTATTATATGTTGATGATATATTACTGATAGGGAATGACATTCCTATGCTACAATAGATTAAAATATGGTTATCTAAACACTTCTCCATAAAGGACTTGGGAGAAGCATCCTATATTTTGGGGATAAAGATCTATACAGATAGATCTAAAAGGATGCTTGGTTTATCCCAAGGAACGTACATTGATGCAATGCTAAAGAGATTTAGCATGGAAGATTCCAAAAGAGGTCTCATGCCGATGAGCCATGGAATACATCTCTCCAAGAAACAGGCCCCAAAGACACCTGAGGAGAGAGACCGTATGAGTAAGATCCCTTATGCTTCTGGAATAGGATCTATTATGTACGGTATGATATATACTAGACCTGGATGTTGCTCATGCACTTAGTGTAATGAGCAGATACCAGTCGAATCCAAGAGAAGAGTACTGGAAGGCAGTGAAGAATATCCTAAAATACTTGAGAAGGACTAAGGATATTTTTCTTGTCTACGGTGGGTCTGAATTAAAACTTAAGGGCTTCACAGACTCAAGTTTTCAAACGGACCAAGATGACAGTAAATCTGTTTCGGGGTATGTTTTTACCTTGAACGGAGGCGCAGTGAGTTGGAAGAGTTCCAAGCAGCAAACAGTTGCTGATTTAGTGACAGAGGCAGAGTATATAGCTGTAAGTGAAGCTGCAAAGGAAGCTGTTTGGATGAAGAAGTTCATAACTGAACTTGGTGTAGTTCCTAGCGTTGGAGAAGCAGTTCCCGTTTACTGTGACAACACAGGAGCAGTTGCACAGGCTAAGGAACCGAGGTCTTATCAGAAATCTAAACACGTGTTGCGGCGATTTCACTTGATCAGGGAGATCATTGAAAGAGGAGACATCACCTTGGAGCGTGTAGACTCTCAAGACAACATTGCAGATCCATTTACTAAAGCTTTAACACAACAGCAGTTTGATCGTCACTTAGCGAAGATGGGTATGAGATACCATGTCGATTGGCTTTAGTGCAAGTGGGAGATTAATAGTAGTGTGCATACAAGCCAATCATGTATGATGATAAAGCACATACTTTGTAAACAATCTTATTAATTTATTAATAAAATATTTATTTATTAAAGGCAGTTAATTATCTACATGGTGCTGTTTTTATAATATGTAAATAACCCATAGTTTTAAGCAATGCTTTTAGAATCATGATGTTGATCATGCTAATGAGATCTAAATTCTTAGAAAGCTTTAAAACTAAAATAGTTCCCAATCGTGGGATTACTAAAAAGGGAATTAGTAAATCCAGATAGATTGGTACATATGTTGCTTGCTCATTGGATGAGGATGATTGATCTCATGATCAATTATGTGGAGACACTAAAGCAAGTATGTAGGTGCTTATTGGAGAATAAGTTTACTGAACGTGACTCGTTATGGAATACCTAATGGAGTTTTACTCGCATGTCAATAGGAATTCCTAATGTGAAAGTAGTGCAAGTGATCCTTGAACTTGAGATCATCATAGTATCTTGTATGTAGCAAATTATACTTTGACTTATTCCTTAAGACCTTTTAAGGCATATATAGAGTATGCTTGGGTGTAATGAGTTACATATGGAGATAATGAATGATCAATAAAGAATCTACCACCTCTAGTAAAAGAGGATATATGTCCTATGTGATTCGTTAAATGACAACCCAGGAATCCTTGGCCAAGGTGGAATGAAATTAGAAAGAGGTTTCTAATTTGCATTAATCGAAGTTGTGCATTTTCTAATCGAAATACATATAATTAAATAAAATAAGACTTGACAGTAAATTCATGTCTTATATTTTATTGGGACATTGTATGGTGGAAGGATTGAATTGTATGGTAACTATTTACTCACAGGTTCTTTTATGATTAATGTTGAAATCTATATTATCTGGAAAGTCATTGATCGCTAGGGAGGCTTATCCATATTGTAGAATAAATATTATTTATTTAAATAGATTATTAGTTTAATTTATTTATTTAAATAAGATTAGAATTGTTCTAATTGATTTATTCACAACCAGTTTAATATGGAGAACCTAAAGGATCACACCATAAAAAGTAGAATAATTATTTAAGAAGGTAATGGCATAATCGTAATAATGCATTAAGTGTAATTAATTTAATCTATGGTGATAGAATAAATTAAATAGCTTAATATTTATTATTTAATATTTTGAAAATATTAAATATAAATTAATAAGAGATGTCTTATTAATATTATTACAATTATTATTATTTTAATTTCTAAAAGGGTTTAGTAATTAATTTAATATTAGTACTCTCATTTATTCCTAATAAGATTAGGAGACAAATCAATTAAATGAATTTAATTAATTATTCCCAATGTGGTGGGAAGCCAAAATTAATTAAAGGAGTTTAATTAATTAAATGAAATCCCATGTCTAATAAGATTAGAATGGTTGACCAATATCTATATAATAGGAGTCTTATAATAGATATCAGTTGATGCAATTCTAATTATTGGAGAGTACTTCTTTTCTATAGAGGATAGAAAACTAAGGTTTAGCCAAACACCCTCCTTCTTGATAATTCCTCTTCCTTGGTGGATCACCTCTAAAGGCCAAACACTTGGGTGGCTAACGTTGATCAAATGAAGGAATCTAACCCAAAAATTCAAGGAGATCACGAAGAACAAGGAGTTGAACTAGTACCTGTGGAAGTTTCGTTCTACAAGGGTATGATTCCATAACTTCTTATTTACCGTTTTAAATTAATAATTTGCATAAAGGATGATCCGGGTAATGGTTTTGTAGAAATTTTTTAAACTCTGATATACCATGCTTCTGCTAATTTTTGCAATTTGATTGCGTCACGATTTCGTACAAACCCAACACTGCCTCCATCGTTGGGCATACTCTCTGAATGACTCATCATTTTATTTCTTAATTTTGGTGATTTGATATCTGTCTGGAGCCATCTGAGACTGAAAACTATATTGATTGAGGAAGGCATGTGCTAACTCTTCCCAACTGTAAATCTTGGAATTATCCAGTCTGGCATACCAGGCTCTAGCCTCTCCAGTTAGACTTTTCTAGAACAATTGCATCCTGAACTTCTCGTCCTCTGCATAGGATCCGAGTTCTTCGATGAATACCTTCAAATGGGTGTAGGGATCTCCTAATCCATCATATTTCTCAAAATCAAGGACTTGAAATTTTTCTGGATAACGAGCCCCTAGAAATATACGTAAGTCTGAATAATTGACACTCCCAAATGCCCTAATCCCTTTAATGGACCGGATAGTTTCTTCCATTTGTTGGACCTTCTTCAGAATATCACTAGCTTCTAGCTCTTTGTTGAGGTTGATGATTTCAGTGGTTTTGTTGGTCATATCCTGCTTCTGTGGTTCAAGAATCTAAGTGTCTTTCTTTCCGATCTCTTTGCTGCCACCGGGTGTAGATGGTTCTGTATGACCGATTATTTATTTCCTTTGAAGGCCTTTATTTTGTTCTTTCAGGAAGATAGCCAATTCTGCTATCTGGTTCTTCAATCCTTCAAACTCTTCCCTAGAAACAGGGGTGGATTCTGGTTGAGCACTTAAAGCCATGTCTGAAAATGGGCCTAGTGCTTTCTTAGATTTTGATCTGGTGACAGGACCAATTTTTACCTACAACAAACATAGGTGTGTTAATTTCTTGATGTAGGTATCAGCCGGATGAATGCCATATAATGTGTTTATTTTTGAGGATTTTTTAATCTTATCCTGTAAAACAAAGGTTAGTTATTTTGATGACAGGATAGTATGACAGGATTTACATGACATAAAGTGTATATTTATTTTATGCAATTTACATTGGAATTTGGAAAATTGACATTGAATTGAAAGAGGAAGGCATGAAGAGGCTTCCCTTCGGATTTGGTTAATCAGAGGCTGACCTATCTTAGGCTACTCTCGCGGCTTTTCGGCATGAAGGTCCCCAGATCTTCGCAATCTACTAGAGGGGAAATTAATCCGAACTTTTAATTGGAGTGAATCTGAGTGGTGCCTTTCCTGAGCCTCACAGAATTAGTCTTCTTTGAGTCCAATAATCAAACACTGACGGGTTCGCCTCCTGGTGAAGGAATCACACAGCATCATCCACATACATCGTGTCTAATCGTATGAAATGATGACATTGTGCGAAGTACTAATATAAAGCAGTAAAGCATTCATGCACATCCATTCAATGTAAAACGCAGCATCCACACACAGACATATATAAAAAGAAATTTTGAAAACAAATTCGAGGGGTTAATCCCGAGAGTTCGAATTCAAGATCCTGTGATAGTGAAACTTATATTTGTGGGCATTTGGGTTCATCGAGATGGCTTTCATTGTGACACCCCCAAATTCGGGTACTTCATTTCCACGAGATTTGTTGTTCACTGTATAACTAAAATAAAACTACTACCCATAAATAAGAAATTAAAATAAATTACAACCTTGAATAAATAATAATAAAATCTTCCTTAAAAGGATTACAACTTTATTTAAAATATCCCAGGGTTTGCTAACCTTAACGTCAACAAATAAGTGCAGAAAACATAACATAATCAAGTCTTATTAAAAACATAATAATCATAAACATAAACAAGTCTTCACTTGTTCATCTTGCTTTTTCATTTACTTGTTGACGGTGCGTCAACATTCTATACTTTAGCTGCAATGGTTATTTAATTGCAAGAGTGAGCAAACAAAAGCTCACTTGGAATAACAATAATAATAATGATGACATAACTAAATAACTTCAAAAGAGTTGAATAATTTTTCTTTCATCAATAATAAAGAATTGAATAATAATTCTTTCATCAACATTTAGATTTTTGAATGTAGAAATCATCTGAGAGTCATAAGACCTTGAATTATGTCCTAGGTTATAAACATTTCTATTTAAAACATTTAACAGTCTTTTAAACTATATGACCTCTTAACTCGTACTTAGGGTGATCAACCCTTCGTACCATGTATTGTGCACAAACATCTTAACGCTTTCGCATGGTAATCCCCTATTAAATAGGGTTATTCATCTCAGTATTTGATACAAGTCCGCACCAAAGAAAGTTTAGGTTTGGATAAGCTTACAAGGACATTTGGAGTTCAACTACCATCAACTAATGAGTAGTTGAATCGACTCACAATAATTAAGAGTTCAATAATACAAGAATTATGAACCAAGTATAAGTCATAACAATAGACTTCATATTAAATAGGCATGCTTTAGAAATAACTTAAAGCATTTGAAAGATGGATAAACTTGCTTGAACGATTAAGTCAAGGTCACGTCAATTAAATCATAAACTTTGATAAGATATTTACTCAATATAGAATTTATAAAGAATACAAATAACTCACATCATTATAATCAATAAAGATAACTCAATTAAGGTTTGAGTTTAGAAAACTTGCCTCAAGCACAAGCTACAAGTTATACTCACGTTCCTTAATTAACCCTACATATATATAATTAACAACAGTAATCTAAATTAGTTATCACATAACTAATTCACATAATTAGTTAACCCATTTAGGTTAACTCATTCCTTTTTAATTATTAAGTTAATAATTAATTATCATATAGTTAATCACATCACATGTTCACATTACATTTTCACATAATTAATCAACTAATAATTATGTACTCAGATTAATTAAATTATAATTAAACAAATTAAAATTTAAATTAAACATTCACTTTAATTATAATTAATTAAATTATAATTATATTTTATATTAATTAAATTATAATTAAAAAAATTATAATTTAAATTAAACATTTATTGATTATAATTAATCAAACTATATCATGCATTTATTAAATTATAATTAGACAAATTATAATTTAAATTAATATTTACTTTAATTATAATTAATCAAATTATAATTATATATTATATTTTAACAATATAATTCATTACTGACCATTTAGCATTTTAATTTTATTAACATGTTTTATAATTTATCACATTATTAATCTCATAAAATTGTACAATTAAAAATAGTTTTCTGCCCAATCTGCAGGACCAACGCGGCCGAGCTCCAAATAGCCTTAGAAGCAGTGCGGCCGCGCCACTTTGCAGACAGATCTGACAATGCGCGAACTTTGCAGAGAAAAAGCTAATTTGGCTTATTTCTCCACACCAAATTCCAAATTTAACCAACATTTTGCATATAACACTTTATAGAAAATATAATTCTAAGCTTCTAACATGTTTTAACATATATAATCATCATAACACATAATCAAAACTCTCAATTTTGCTAATTTTGGAGTAAAACCATTTTTCAGTGTTCTTGATAAAATTAAACACTGTAAGTTTATTTCTAAATCAAAATACACAATTCAAAGATATTGAATTTGTTTATTGACATATTAACATAATCTAAAATCAATTTGTACAAAAATATACAATCAAACATAAATTTTGATTTTTTTAAGAAAACTATATATTTTAAAAATACTTCACTATAACTTTTGATGAATGTGAATTTTTCATATTCATCATGTTTATATGAATTAAACTATCTAATCATGCATACAAATCATATATAAGCATATATATATATATATATATATATATATATATACAATATAACACGTATAATTTATAATCACACACTTTTTCATGAATAATTATTTGACAGAGTATGAACTATGAATAAAAATAAAAACATGACTTCAAGAGATTACAGAGGCAGAGTTATACCCTTTGCTAATTGGTTGGAAGAAGAAGATGATTGCTAGGCTTCAAGTTTTAGAAATTCCTTCTCATTCTTCTTCTTTTTTATCTCTTTTCTCTCTATCTTTTCTCTGTATTTTTTTTCTAACTTTGATAGACTTCTAACTCTAGTTTTTCTAACGTAGTTTTAAAATATAAACTGATATACATATAATAACTTGTAATAACACAATATATTATAGCTGCCAAATATTAAATCCCTCTACTAATTACATGTCAGGTACAAGTTTTTAAAAATCAATAAGCCTTAAGGTTGTGTTTGGCAAAAATCCATTATTTTTAAAAACTAGCTTTTTAATAGTTAAGGCCATATTTGATAAAAATAAGATTAAAATAGGTGCAAGGGCCTTATTTGGTAAAACTAATTTAAAAACCCTTTTTAATTCTTTTAACATGTAACTTTCAATGTTAAAGCTAACATCACTTAACCAAATAATTTTGTCACATAACAATTACAATCACTTGCTAATCATAATCTCATATAACAATTATCACATAAAATTTATCTAATTTAATTATCTCAATTAAATTAAAACTATACCATAAAATTATTACACATCAATTAAATTAATATTCATACTGCACTTAATTAAATTACTCTTCAACAATCACATAAATTATTTATTTAACTTAATAAATAAATCAATTAAAACATTTATTTAATTCAATAAATATTAAAATTAATATATAAAATTCTCATTCGTTACAATCTTCCCTCCTTAAAAGGATTCTGACCCTAGAATCACAACACAAAACAAAAATTCATCTATTACATTCATGCCCGATGATGATACGACCCTTTTTTGGCGCTTTATGGCATGCATTTTCCCTAAAAATGATTTCCAAATCAAAATAGCAAAGAGCTTTCATAATAATAATAAATCGATTCGGGGATAGACATTTAGATAATAAATGGAAGTATCAAATGACCTCGATTCCTATTTGGCAAAGTATTTAAAAACTTTGTTTTCAAAACATCATTGATATATATTGTGTTCTATAAAGAACTTTTATATAAATCAAATCCTTTGTGCATAGGGTTAAAGAGGTACAACACTACTTTCGGAATAATTTCATAGACTTAAGAATTAATAATGGAAGTAACAAAGGTCCTCGATTACAATTCGGGCGAACGATTTGAAACTTTGTGTTTTCCCCAAAATATGATATGACATGTATATTTTATCTAAAAATGAAATTTTTATTAAATCAAACCCTTCGTACATAGGTGCAAAAGAGTAACATCACTACTTCCAAATAACTCACAATGAGGTTTAGAATAAACTTTCACAATAAACACACACACACATATACACATTTAATGCATAGGAAATCAATAAGATGTGGTAACCGTGTTTTCACGGAAGTCAGGGGGTGCCTAACACCTTCCCCTAGCTTAAGCTAGCCCCCGAATTCTAAGAATCTTGGTTTCAGACCAATCCTACGGAGTCACATATTGGACCATATTGCAAAAACCATAAAAATTCAGATGAGTTAGTACAGCTATTTAAATCATTCCAATTGGCAGCTCTGTCTCATTTGGTCCAATTATCATCAATAAAATCAAACTTTATAAAATAAGTCGACTAACGTCGTTCTTTTCCTTAAAATCTCACCTTCCAACAAATCAATCGACATATCGAAAGATAAAGGGTAGAAAGAAGGAAAACAAGGAAAAAACAAAAAAAAAATAAACAAAGAAGAACACACATTTTTTCCCGGCGTCGACAGGTACCACTTAACTCAATCGTGGCAGAGATGTTTAATGAAGTATATGAAAGTAGTATGCATACAAGCCAATCATGTATGATGATAAAGCATCTACTTTGAAGCGATATTATTTATTTATTAATTAAAGGATTAACTTATTAAAGGCAAATAATTATCTACATGGTGATGTTTTTATAATACGTAAATAACCCATAGTTTTAAGTAATGCTTTTAGAATCATGATGATGATCATGCTAATGAGATCTAAATTCTTAGAAAGCTTAAAAACTACAATAGTTCACAATCGTGAGATTACTAAAAAGGAAATTAGTAAATCCGGATAGATTGGTACATATGTTGCTTGCTCATTAGATGAGGATGACTGATCTCATGGTCATTTGTGTGGAGACACTAAAGCAACTATGTAGGTGCTTATTGGAGAATAAGTTCACTGAACGTGACTCGCTATGGAATACCTAATGGAGTTTTACTCGACTGTCAATAGAAATTTTTAATGTGATAGTAATACAAGTGATCCTTGGACTTGAGATCATCATAGTCTCTTGTATGTAATAAATTATACTTTGACTTATTCCTTAAGGCCCTTTAGGGTATATATAGGGTATGCTTGGGTATAATGAGTTACATATGAAGATAATGTATGATCAATAAAGAATCTACCACCTCTAGTAAAAGAGGAGATATGGCCTATGTGATTCGTTAAATAACAACCTAGGAATCCTTGTCCAAGGTGGAATGAAATTAGAAAGGAGTTTCTAATTTGCATTATTTGGAGTTGTGCATTTTCTAATCGAAATACATATAATTAAATAAAATAAAACTTGACGGTAAATCTATGTCTTATATTTAATTGGGACATTATATGGTGGAAGGATTGAATTATACGGTAACTATTTACTCATAGGTTCTTTTATGATTAATGTTGAAATCTATATTATTTGGAAAGTCGTTGATCGTTTATAATTATTATTATTTTAATTTCTGAAGGAGTTTAGTAATTAATTTAATATTTAGTACTCTCATTTATTCCTAATAAGATTCGGAGACAAATTAATTAAATGAATTTAATTAATTATTCCCAATGTGGTGGGAAGCCTAAATTAATTAAAGGAGTTTAATTAATTAAATAAAATCCCATGTCTAATAAGATTAGAAGGGTTGACCAATATCTATATAAGAGGAGTCTTATAATAGATATCAGTTGATGCAATTCTAATTGTTGGAGAGTACTCCTTTTCTATAGAGGATAGAAAAACTAAGCCAACCACCCTCCTTCTTGATAATTCCTCTTTCTTGGTGGATCACCTCTAGAGGCCAAACACTTGGGTGGCTAATGTTGATCAAAGGAAGGAATCTAACCAGGAAATTCAAGGAGATCACGAAGAATAAGGAGTTGAACTCGTACCTGTGGAAGCTTCGTTCTACAAGGGTATGATTCCATAACTTCTTATTTATTGTTTTAAATTAATAATTTGCATAAAGGATGATCCGGGTAATGGTTTTGTAGGAATTTTTTAAACTCTGATATACTATGCTTCCGCTAATTTTTGCAATTTTGACTGCGTCACGATTTCGTACAAACCCAACAGTGGTATTAGAGCCAAACCTTTATGCAATTATTAATTATTTTGATTTCATATATATATGGGTATGTATTTAGAATAATTTATTGGGCATAATTTTAGTTGCATAAAATTATTATTTTTTATGAAAAAAAGTAAAGACGGAAACCCTTTTTTTTTCTTTCGGTGCTAATTATTTTTTGTTAAACCGTACATTTTGAAGGAAAGTGACTAGGGGTGCTCAAAAAATTTGATTTTTCGGTTTTTTTACCTAACAGGTTGGTACCGGTACTGGCGGTACCGGTTTTTTCGGTATCGATTTTTTCGGTACCGATTTTTCAGTTTTTTTATAATTTTCGGTACCGGTAGCGGTAATGAAAATTTTGAATTCGGTAAAAACTGAAGAACCTAACAAAAACCAATTTATAATAATTAATAGTTTTTGGTACAGGCATACAGCAGCAGCATACTTAATTACCTACTTTACTTGATAGTTGACCCTCCCGCTTCAAACTTCCAATACACGTGTTTCCTTTAGGCTTTGGCGTTCTTGGTTGTTTAGTCCAATTTTTTAAACCCCACTCCACCCCCACCCCCACCCCCACCCCCACCCTTACCCCCAACCCCCCAACCCCCCAACCCCACCCCCACGTTCTTGTTTCTTCTTATACACGCCCTCTCATCAGGACTTTCTTACCCCATACTAACTACAAACAAGAGTCCTGTTATATTTAGTTTATAATTACAACATATAAAATTTATATAAAATCATAAATTTGATTCATTATTACATCATATATATACTTAAAATCACAATATATATTATTTTTCTTATAAACAATATACATTTATTTAAAATATGTTAAAACGTTTCATTTTGGCAATTCAATTTTAAGTTTAGAAATAAAATTAAAAATATATTTACAAGTTTACATAATTAAATTTTAGTTTTTTAATTGTGCTCACATCAAAGACTATCACCCCATACTAATTACAAACAATGTGCGATGAACACCGATTAAGTTCTGTATGTCTTTTTTCCTTTTTCTTTTTTGGTTAGGGAGCGGTTAAGTGCACCGACGATCTCGATCTACCTCAGGTGCTATCACTTAATTTGTTTGTTTATTTATCTTGTGAGAGTCTTCAAAAAGATGGCATAAATATTAGTAATTTTATTGATTCAAAATTATTGTTAAATATTTAAAGCAATTTTGTATATCAGCATGTGACTCTATCCACCTTTTATCAAAGCATATTATTTAAGTTCATGTATGCAATCACACTACCCAGGATTAAAGTAACAACTTCTCATCATAAATCTGGCAAGGCAAGTCACCTTTATCAGTTGCAAAATATATGAAGTGCCAACTGCCAAGTGAGCCAACTTTGAACCTGCACAACACAACTTAGGTATATATAATAATAATAATAAATTATTTAATTATTGCGGTATAACCGAAAATCGAACTGAAAAAAACCAAAATCGAATTTGTACTGAACCATCGGTACCGGTTCTTGATTTTTCGGTATTTGCGGTTCGGTAATGATTCAATTTTTTCAGTACCGGTTCGATTTTTTACCGGTGAGCACCCCTAAAAGTGACCTTAGCTTATAAAGATTCCCACAAAATTGTTTAAAAGAATCTACAAGTTTAGAAAAAGTGAATCAAGTTTGATTTTTAAAAAAATATATTCTCATTGTGGAGAAAATGACCTAGAAGTATTATATATATATATATATATATATATATATATATATATATATAAACGAATATTATATATATATGGTTCCTGATTCGTTTTAAAAGGTGTAGTTATATATATAATATATATATTATGTACTTTTGTAGGAAGTTCTTTTAAAAAGGGACGGTAATATATAATATATTTATATATATATATATATATAATATTCTTAATAATTTTATAATTAAAATAAAGAGTTTATTTTAATATTAAAATTGGATTTCATGTAATTTAAAATTGTCCATTAAATGATACTCATATATATATGGAATATTTTAATTCATGAGATGAATATTTATTTATTGATATATATGGTGATATGTATGATAATAAATAGGGATTGATTATGGACTATTTGACCAATGTGATTAGATTTTATTTTAGTTGAATGCTTGAATGAATGAGTTTTATTAAATGGGGTCTGCGTACCTCGTCTTCTCTGATTTTTTTTCTCGATGTAAATTCTATCTCCCTCCTATGTACTTCCCCTTGATTGCTGATCAAGGTTTCTATTTAAATTAAATAGTTTAATGTAATAGAAATAGTTAGAATTATCTTGAAAAATTGGAGACCAATGAGCAAGGAGCGCGTGAAGACCCGTTTGTATGGAGCTCAGGTTTAAATGTAATAGTTACGTCTAAATTTAAATTCTTGCACTCTTAGGTTTGACGTTTTGGTTCACTTGGTGGCTCTAGTGAACCAAACTAAAATAAAAATCCATAATCAATCCGGGTAGAATATAGTATTCTATATGTGCATGCTAAATATTATATATATTATATTTTATGCAAACATGCTTCGCATTTTTAATAAAATGATACGTATTATATATATATATATATATATATATATATATATATATATATGTGCATGCGCGCTAAACAAGATGAGACAAATAATAACAAATCCCTCAAGAAAATAATATTAAGTCCGAAGCGTTCAAAGATATTTAAAATATCGAACGTCGCCTTCTAGCATGATAAATTGATAGAGTATTAAATATTTAATATGAGCTTGTTGTGCTATCCACAAGGCGAGTATTGCGTATTTAAGATATAAATTAATCACATTTGATGCTTATCAAGAAAATTGAACGATCTAGTCTTATTGTGCTATCCACAAGGATGAATATTTTTCTTTTTTGAATTTATGAAAGTGCTAGGCTGGAATTAACTTAAATCATTTTAGTTCGGATGTGCACACACTTGACCATTATGATTTAAGAGCCAAAATAAAAGGAGTTACATGGTGATGTAATTGACAAGAGTTGTCTACCTATTTATTTGTATATCGCTTGTTGTGCTATCCACAAGGTTATATACATTTGAAATAGGATCCTTATTTTCACTAGCAAATCTTTAATTAGATATTGTCGAACTATATAAGTGAGGGTAATATAGTTTGATAAAAATAGTGGGAGATACCAATTTAAAATAAAGACCTAACTTTATTTTGGTATACAAAATAATAAAATGAATGTTTGCTAAAAAATATTGTCTTTTCACATACAGAAATTTTAAAAATGTCAAAATCACTAATTTCAATGTGAATCATACTTTATGCTAATAAACTAACCTGACCAAATTATACGAACTGGTTAAGAAATCTGAGAATAGTTCTCACTGCTGAAAAGATTTCTTATGTTCTAAATTCACCTGTCTCTGGAACTGTTCCAGAATCAGCATCTGAGGAAGAAATTGCCACCATTGTAAAGTGGCAAAATAACGCATCTGTGGCTCAATGCATCATGCTCGCATCCATGAATAACGAGCTTCAGCGTCAGCATGAAAACATGGATGCTCCTACTATGTTGCTTCACCTCAAGGAGTTGTATAGTGAACAAAGTAGGACTGCTAGATATGAGATATCTAAGGAACTCTTCCAATCTCGGATGACTAAGGGTAAGGTGAACATAAAGGAACAAAAGAAACCTGATCCAACTAGCAAAGGAATGTACTTCCATTGCAACAAGCCGGGTCATTGGAAGAGGAACTGTAAGAAGTTTCTGGCAGAGAAGAAGCTTGGAGAAGCTTCAACTTCCAATCAAGGTTTGTTCATGATTGAAATTAATTTTTCAGAAAGTTAAAATTCTACTTGGGTATTGGATACCGGCTGTGGTTCTCACATATGTAATAATGTGAAGGGACTAGTCAGAAGTAGAAAGCTGAACAAAGATGAGGTTGTCCTACGAGTAAGAAATGGAGCAAAGGTTGCTGCATTAGCTGTAGGCACTTATTGTTTAGCACAGCCTACGGGCAAGTCCATTTATTTAAATAATTGTTCTTTTATTATGAATATCATTAGAAACATTATTTCTATTTCCGTATTAGATATGGATGGATTTGACATTATATTAAAGAACAGCAGTTGTTCTATTTATAAAAGCAATGTTTTATATGGTGTTGGTAATTTGCAAAATGGACTTTATATACTTTACTTGCATGAAAATATACTTCAAATAGAACAAACTAAGAAAAGGAAAATAGATTATATTAATTATACCTATATGTGATACTGTAGACTCGGTCATATCAATGAGACGAGATTATCCAAGTTGCATAAGGATGGGCTCTTAGAGCTATCTGATTATGAATCATATCCAACTTGTGAATCTTGTCTCATGGGTAAATGACTAAATTTCCTTTTAGTGGAAAAGGAGAAAGAGTTACAAAGTTGTTAGCGTTGGTTCATGCAGACGTTTGTGGACCTATGACAACGATTGCAAGAGGTGGGTATTCTTATTTTATTACTTTTACTAATGATCACTCAAGATTTGGATATGTGTATTTAATGAAATACAAATCAGAATCATTTAAAAAGTTCAAAGAGTTCAGAAGTGAAGTAGAGAAACAAACGGGAAAGAGTATTAAGACTCTTCGATCAGATCGAGGTGGAGAATACTTAAGCGGTGAGTTTCTCAATTGTCTCATAGAAAATGGTATAATCTCACAATGGACTCCACCAGGTACACCATAGTTAAATGGAGTATTTGAAAGGAGAAATCGAACATTGTTGGATATGGTTCGATGTATGATGAGTTTTACCGATCTTCTAATTTTATTTTGGGGTCATGCCCTAGAAACGGCTCATATCTACTAAATAAGGTCCCCTCAAAATCCGTCCCCAAGACCCCATATGAGATGTGGACAGGGAGGAAACCTAGTCTTAAGAATGTTAAGATCTGGGGATGTCCAGCTTATGTGAAAAAGTTTTAAAATGATAAGCTAGGGACAAGATCTGATAAGTGCACGTTTGTGGGATATCCTAAAGAAAGTTTGGGATACTATTTCTACAATCCTACTGAGCAAAAGGTTTTTGTTGCGAAACACACTGCCTTCTTGGAAAAGGAGTTTATCCTTGAAGGGGTTAGTGGGAGAAAAATAGATCTTGAAGAAATTCAAGAACCACAAACCACTACAGATCAAGTAGATGAACCTGTCCAAGTAGAGACACCTACTGTATAACACCCTATTCGTAAATCTGGAAAAGTACCGAAGATACCTAAAAGGTATGGATTCGTCATAAAGGATGACGATGAGGTACACATCATGGATGATGATGATCCATTGAATTACGAACAGGCTATGAGTAATAAAGACTCAGAGAAATGGTAAATGACCATAAAATCTAAAATGGATTTTGAAGCTATGCTCAAGTCCATTTGGATTTTTCTTGCGATTGCAGCTTATTTTTACTTAATCTGGCAAAATGGACGTAGAGACGCCCTTCCTCAAATATACATTATTAGAGGAGAATGTATGTATGATACAGCTAGATGATTTTTTATTTCAATGGTTGAAGCAAATCATGTATATAAGCTACAGCAATCCATTCATAGATTAAAGCAAGATTCTCATAGATGGAACATTCGTTTTGATGAGACAATCAAAGATTTTGATTTTATCAAAAACTGATGATAAACTATGTGTGTACAAGAAGGTTAGTGGGAGTGCTGTTTCATTCCATGTATTATATGTTGATGATATATTACTGATAGGAAATGAAATTCCTATGCTAAAATCGATAAAAATAAAGTTGTCTAAACATTTCTCCATGAATGATTTGGGTAGAACATCCCAAATTGGGGATAAAAATCCTGTATTAATAGATTTAATAGGATGTTCGGCTTAACCCATGAAAACGTATATTCATTAGATGCTAAAGGCGTTTAGCATGGCAAACTCCAAAAGGTGCCTCATGATGATGAGTCATAGAGTGTATCTCTCTAAAATTGTCCTCAGTAAAAGAGAGATCGCATGAGCTACTATCATGTATGCAATGAAATATACGAGACTTGATGTTGATCAGTCATATTTTGGAGAAGATCACTGTGAGACAGTGATAAACAACTCAAAGTACTTAACTGACACTAAGGATGTCATTATGACATATGATGGGTCTGAATTAAACTAGAGGACTAAACAGACTCAAGTTTTTAGACTGACCAAGACGACAGCAAAATCCACTTTAGTGTAAGTCGTTACCTTAAAAGGCGGTACAGTAAATTGGAAAGGTTCCAAAAAGTAAAAAGTTGCTGGGTTAGTGACAAAGACAAAGTATATAACTGTAAGTGAAGCTGCAAGTTGATGTTTTGGATGAAGAGTTCATTACAGAACTAGGAATAGTTCCTAAGTCTCATCTTGAATCTAAACATGTGTTGCGGCACTTTGATTAAAGAAATCATTGAAAGAGGAGAGTGTAGACTCTCAAGACAACATTGCAGATCCATTTACTAAAGCTTTAACACAACAGCAGTTTGATCGTCACTTAGAAAAGATAGGTATGAGATACCATGATGATTGACTTTAGTGCAAATGGGAGATTGAAAGTAGTATGCATACAAGCGAATCATGTATGATGATAAAGCATCTACTTTGGAGACGATCTTATTTATTTATTAATTAAAGTATTAACTTATTAAAGGCAAATAATTATCTACATGGTTCTGTTTTTATAATATGTAAATAACCCATAGTTTTAAGCAATGCTTTTAGAATCATGATGATGATTATGCTAATGAGATCTAAATTCTTAGAAAGCTTAAAAACTAAAATAGTTCACAATCGTGGGATTACTTAAAAGGGGATTAGTAAATCCGGATAGATTGGTACATATGTTGCTTGCTCATTGGATGAGGATGACTGATCTCATAGTCATTTGTGTGGAGACACTAAAGCAACTATGTAGGTGCTTATTGGAGAATAAGTTCACTGAACGTGACTCGCTATGGAATATCTAATGGAGTTTTACTCACCTGTTAATAGGAATTCCTAATGTGATAGTAGTATAAGTGATCCTTGGACTTGAGATCATCATAGTATCTTGTATGTGATAAATTATACTTTGACTTATTCCTTAAGGCCCTTTAGGAAATATATAGGGTATGCTTGGGTATAATAAGTTACATATGGAGATAATGTATGATCAATAAAGAATCTACCAGCCTCTAGTAAAAGAGGATATATGTCCTATGTGATTCATTAAATGACAACCCAGGAATCCTTGGCCAAGGTGGAATGAAATTAGAAAGGAGTTTCTAATTTGCATTATTTGGAGCTGTGCATTTTCTAATCGAAATACATATAATTAAATAAAATAAGACTTGACGGTAAATCCATGTCTTATATTTAATTGGGACATTGTATGGTGGAATGATTGAATTGTACGATAATTATTTACTCACAGGTTCTTTTATGATTAATGTTGAAATCTATATTATATGGAAAGTCGTTGATCGCTAGGGAGGCTTATTTCTATTGTAGAATAAATATTATTTTTTTAAATAGATTATTAGTTTAATTTATTTATTTAAATAAGATTAGAATTGTTCTAATTAATTTATTCACAACCGGTTTAATATGGAGAACCTAAATGGTCACACCATAAAAGGAAGAATAATTATTTAAGAAGGTAATGGCATAATCGTAATAATGTAATAAGTGTAATTAATTTAATCTATGGTGATAGAATAAATTAAATAGCTTAATATTTATTATCTTAAAAATATTAAATATAAATTAATAAGAGGAGTCTTATTAATATTATTATAGTTATTATTATTTTAATTTCTAAAGGAGTTTAGTAATTAATTTAATATTTAGTACTCTCATTTATTCCTAATAAGATTAGGAGATAAATTAATTAAATGAATTTAATTAATTATTCCCAATGTAGTGGGAAGCCTAAATTAATTAAAGGAGTTTAATTAATTAAATAAAATCCCATGTCTAATAGGATTAGAAGGGTTGACCAATATCTATAGAAGAGGAGTCTTATAATATATATCAGTTGATGCAATTCCAATTGTTTGAGAGTACTCCTTTTCTATAGAGGATAGAAAAACTAAGTCAACCACCCTCCTTCTTGATAATTCCTCTTCCTTGGTGGATCACCTCTAGAGGCCAAACACTTGGGTGGCTAACGTTGATCAAAGGAAGGAATCTTACCTGGAAATTCAAGGAGATCACGAAGAACAAGGAGTTGAACTCGTACCTGTGGAAGCTTCGTTCTACAAGGGTATGATTCCATAACTTCTTTTTTATCTTTTTAAATTAATAATTTGCATAAAGGATGATCCGGGTAATGGTTTTGTAGAAATTTTTTAAACTCTGATATACCATGCTTCCGCTAATTTTTGCAATTTGATTGCGTCACGATTTCGTACAAACCCAACAGTATATGATCATAACATTGAGTTACAAGATAAAGTCGAAGAGTTAGAATAGCGAGGTCTAGAGCGTGAAACTGCTTTAGAGCAGAAGGAGATGTTAGTACATGATCTCACTGCATGAGTTTTGGAGCTTGACCAGAAGCTGGCATAGTACGAGTATCAGAGGGGACAGTTAGTGGATGAGAACGAGAACTTGCAAGATGATTTGAGGGAGGAGTTAGTAAAGTGAGCAAGAGCTGAAGAGGTATGGATGAATGATGCTCGACACGTAGATCATGTTAAATGTGAAGTTTGGTCAAAGAAGGACAAGATGGATGAGATGGATTACACTTTCCACACAACAACTGACAGAGCACATAATCGAGTCTTCCATTATCAAATGCAATTTGAAGATTGTTCTTGGTACGTTATAGATCGCAAAACGATGATCCGTATCATAGAGCAAGAGCACAATGTTGTTGTGTGACGTGGAATATCTTTGTAGGCTGTGAGAAAATTAATAATATGATAAATAATTATGAGGTTATTAATAAGATGTAAATCCCAACTTTTAAAATAAATAATGGGATATGATGATGATGTAATCTTGGAATTTTGCTATTGTAGGATATATGATGTAAATAGCAGTTATATTATCTTTGATATGTTTTAAGCAAAAAATGAATATATATCAGTGTTTATTAGAAATGGCATGTGCTATTTAAAAGTGTTTAAGATAAGCCTTAAATGTTTCAATAAATGAATAATGAGCTAATAGCGTAAATTTTAAACAGTAAGATGCCGCCTAAAAGAAGACAACAACCTCAGCAAACCCTCGAGGGATCTACAAATAATGATGGGGAAGCCAACGCTAACCGAATACAGCATTTGGTGAATCTACTAGTAGGTGCACTTGCGAATCAACCTCAAGCTCATGTCCCGACATTCAAGGAATTTAAGGCGGTAAGATCTCCAAAATTTTAAGGGTCTATCAATCCGGTTGAAGCTCAAACATGGGTCATGGAGATGGAGAATGTGTTTTAAGTCGATAGAGTTAATGAAGAGAAAAAGATTGCTTTCGCAGCTTTCATATTGAAGGCAGAAGCGAGTTATTGGTGGCAAGCTAACAACTGCAAAGGTGGTCAGGGAATAATTCCGTGGGAAAGGTTTAAGGAAATGTTTTTCGAAACATACTTTCCGCCTAGCTTGAAGAATCTGATGGAAGTTCTAGAACTCAAGTAGGGAGAAATGACAGTGCCGGAGTATGCTGTGAAATTTAATGAGTTGGAGAAGTTTGCACCATATCAAGTCAACATTGACGAGAGGAAAGCCAGAAGGTTCAAGCAGGGATTAAAGCCTTGGCTATATAGTCGAGTCTTGATGTTTCAACTAAATTTGTTTGCAGCCATGCTGGAGAAGACAATTATTACAGAAGGAGGAAGTGATGCTCTGATAGAATATAATCAGGAGCAGAAGAAAAAAGAAGGGTGAAAGTGAGCATAAGGGAGGAGATAGCCATAGTGGCAATGCACAAAAAAAGGAAGTGGAACAATAGTATCATCGCAGGGAATCAGAAAAAGAAGGTTGATGAATATGGTAACTGCGAAAAGAATCATGTAGGCATTTGTTTGAAGGGAAGGAGGGTATGTTTTAATTATGGTTTGGAGGGCCATATTGCGCCAAACAGCTCTAGTCCAAAAAAGGGAGCATGTTTCACATATGGGTCGAAGGAACACTTGGCCCGAGATTGCCCAAAGTGTTACGAAATCGTGACGCAATTAAATTGCAAAAATTAGCGGAAGCATGGTATATCAGAGTTTAAAAATTTCTACAAAACCATTACCCGGATCATCCTTTATGCAAATTATTATTTAAAGCGATAAATAAGAAGTTATGGATCATATCCTTATAGAACGAAGCTTCCACAGGTACGAGTTCAACTCCATATTCTTCGTGATCTCCTTGAATTTTTGGGTTAGATTCCTTCCTTTGATCAACATTAGCCACCCAAGTATTTGGCCTCTAGAGGTGATCGACCAAGGAAGAGGAATTATCAAGAAGGGGGGTGGCTGGCTAAACCCTAGTTTTTCTATCCTCTATAGAAAAGGAGTACTCTCCAACATTTAGAATTGCATCAACTAATATTTATTATAAGACTCCTCTTACATAGATATTGGTCAACCCTTCTAATCCTATTAGACATGGGGTTTCATTTAATTAATTAAAATCCTTTAATTAATTTAGGCTTCCCACCACATTGGGAATAATTAATTAAATTCATTTAATTAATTTGCCTCCTAATCTTATTAGTAATAAATGAGAGTACTAATATTAAATTAATTCCTAAACTCCTTTTAGAAATGAAAATAATAATAATTGTAATAATGTTAATAAGACTCCTCTTATTAATTTATATTTAATATTTCCAAAATATTAAATAATAAACATTAAGCTATTTAATTTATTCTATCACCATAGATTAAATTAATTATACTTAATGCATTATTACGATTATGCCATTACCTTCTTAAATAATTATTCTTCCTTTTATGGTGCGACCCTTTAGGTTCTCCATATTAAACCGGTTGTGAATAAATCAATTAGAACAATTCTAATCTTATTTAAATAAATAAATTAAACTAATAATCTATTTAAATAAATAATATTTATTCTACAATAGGGATAAGTCTCCCTAGCGATAAACGACTTTTAAAATAATATAGATTTCAACATCAATCATAAAAGAACCTGTGAGTAAATAGTTACCGTACAATTCAATCCTTCCACCATACAATGTCCCAATTAAATATACGACATTAAATTACTGTCAAGTCTTATTTTATTTAATTATATGTATTTCAATTAAAAAATGCACAACTCCAAATAATGCAAATTAGAAACTCCTTTCTAATTTCATTCTGCCTTGGCCAAGGACTACTGGGTTGTCATTTAACGAATCACATAGGACATATCTCTTCTTTTACTAGAAATGGTAGATTCTTTATTGATCATTTATTATCTCCATATGTAACTCATTATACCCAAGTATACCCTTTGATATACCCTAAGGGTTTTTAAGGAATAAGACAAAGTATAATTCATTACATACAAGATACTATGATGATCTCAAGTCCAAGGATCACTTGTACTACTATCACATTAGGAATTCCTATTGACAGACAAGTAAAACTCCATTAGGTATTCCATAGCGAATCACGTTCAGTGAACTTATTCTCTAATAAGCACCTACATACCTGTTTTAGTGTCTCTACACAAATGATCATGAGATCAATCATCCTCATCCAATGAGCAAGCAACATATGTACCAATCTATCTGAATTTACTAATCCCCTATTTAGTAATCCAACGATTGAGAACTATTTTAGTTTTAAGCTTTCTAAGAATTTAGATCTCATTAGCATGATCAACATCATGATTTTAAAAGCATTGCTTAAAACTATGGGTTATTTACATATTATAAAAATAGCATCTTGTAGATAATTAAACGCCTTTAATAAGTGAATACTTTTATTAGTAAATAAATAAGATTGTTTACAAAGTATGTGCTTTATCATCATACATGATTGACTTGTATGCACACTACTATCAATCTCCCAGTTGCACTAAGGCCAATCGCCATGGTATCTCATACCCATCTTCTCTAAGTCGACGATCAAACTGCTGTTATGTTAAAGCTTTAGTTAATGGATCTGCAATGTTGTCTTGAGAGTCTACACGATCTAAGGTGACGTCTCTTTTTTCAATGATTTCTTTAATCAAAGTTCCGCAAAATATGTTTAGATTCAAGATGAGACTTAGGAACTATTCCTAGTTCTGTAATGAACTTTTCATCCAAAACATCAACTTGCAGCTTCACTTACAAATCCCTCAATCAACTATATGATTTGATTCATTCTATTTTAGTTACTGTATAAATTTTTATATCTTAATACGAAGTCTTCTATGTATCACATAGTATAACTTTACAACTCGACAAGTGTTATACATCATAAGAAACTATCAAGTACCTCGTATAAAACTTAAATATTTTTCAAGATTGTATCATTAGATAATTATGTTGATCTCCTTACGAAACTACGGAACTCTATCAATCAAGTGACATAATACTTTAATCGTGAGTCCTTAACCTGCAAAAATGGTTATTTGCAAGAGTGAGCTCGACAGCTCAGCAATTCTAACAGTTTTCATGCATCACATAGCATATAATATCATACTCAGTTCATGTATTCATAATCAATTAATATTTTCTACGCATGTTACTTCTCACATAACAGGTATAGAGATTCACTTCACAAGTATATCATCAAAGATCAAGTTTCAATCTCATATATATCTCATATACATTTCACATATGTACATCAACATTCTCATAGCATAATATAACTCAATTAACAGTTATAGAATTCATATATCAAATAGGAACTGAAAGACTTGCCTGATTCGTAGTTTAACAACTATGACTTAACTGCTTAAGAATATCTGCACGTCGTGTAATCCTACACAGTTATATTAACCATAGAGATCACACTCATTAGATATATGTATCCACACATTCTCAATGTAATAATAAAGGTTACATTGTTGTCTAACTTGGTTCTTAGAACCTTCGTCTCACTTTCTTATCGTATTCTTAGAATAACTATGTACGTATAAGCATACTTTAACCATACGTACTTACTACCATTCTCTACATACACATGCCCGTCTACCACTAATATATTTACATATAGCTAGTGTAGTCCATCTTTTGAGTTAATCATTCTCATATATCATTACTAACACATAAGGCCATAACAAAGCAAATATACTCTATTAACCGTCAAAGTCGGATTCAAGTATTAACATATGGTCCTATATAGCATGTATACATATTAAAGGATACTTTCATGCTCGTTCAACCTTTTCATATTAAATTTACACGATATAGGTTCTAAGTCAACATTCCAACAATTTAAGACCACTCAAGGTCATGAACATCACAAAGTTTATCATGCTAGTTCTTTAAACATATAAAGTATTCATATAACTCATACTGGGCATGTTCATGAATATTCATACTTCATACATGTAACTATCACAATTATTAGTTTGAAAACATGCTTCGTTTACGCTAAACTTGGTTTCATGATATATAGTCATGGTATATATATACATGTATGATACATGAGAGAGTCCAAGAGTGTTATTACATATGTCCATAAACATCAAAATCCCAAATCTTAAGGTAGCATGTTAACGTCCACGTTCAAAGCTCGCATTTTCATTAGTGAAGCTTACTAACAAAACCTAACATGTTCATGCTATCTATATATAGGTTGACATGTCCGATATGCATTTCTAAGTCATCTAAACATGCTCACAAAAATCAGAATGCGTACATGGTATTTATATGTCAAGATCCACCTTCAAAACTTACATTCTCTTTGGAAATGTTTACTAACGAGGTCCGGTATGCTCATGTTATACTATGAAACATATATTCGTAAGTTAATACGTTTCTCATGCATTCCTAAATAATATAATCATGCTTGAAAAATTATAATGTCAACATGGTTCGTCTAAGTCATTTTCGTTTACAAAACTTTACATTTACTTTTGGAAATTATAAACCTCTACGAATCATGCATGCAATCATAACAATGCGGGTGCATGTCATGTTAATATACTCATATAGACATGTTAAACCTTCTAGCATGCTTGTTTAAGCTACTCTAAACAATTATTACTTAACAGAATCAAGCAGGTTGCAGAAAAATAAATTTATGATTCAGGCCCGGCGCAGCTGCGCAGGTTGCCGGCCAGAACTGAAGCAGCTTTTTGCTTGACAGTTACCAAACCCAATTCAAGATTCTTCTACGAAATTTGTTCCAAACATGTTCTAACACAGCTCGAACATACATATCAACTTATATACTACCTAATAATCATATTCCAATCCAATAATTAATAAATCTATGCTCAATCCAAGAATTAAGATTTTAGCAAGTTACAGAACTAAAGAACATGAATGTAAATTTTTTTATACCTCTGCAATTTGTTTTGCTGCTATTGTGATCCTTCCTCAACTGATAACTCTATATATATATATATATATATATATATATATATATATATATCTCAGACTCTTCGCAACTCAAGGCACTCACTCTATAGCTTTATACTTGACAGAAAACTCAGCAACATCAAATGAGAAGGAGGGGGCTTCATTTATAGAAAACTAAATACACAGACAATAACTTTGCCTCTTATTACAAACTAATGGAATGAAGGAGAGTCCATTGTGCAAGAAGGAATTGGTGATATACATCATGATACCCATTCCCCTTATCATCATAAGCTACAATTACTGAGTTTGAGAGAAATAGGCATAGAGTAGCTAGTATAGGCTTCATGAGCTTTCACGTGTAGAGAAGATAGGACTCTCTTTGTGGGATAAATTTTTAATCTCAGCAACATAGCACGTGTGAATACTTAGGCTATATACATGAACATTGTTTATACACTTAGGTTTAAAATATAGTTACAATGTAATCCCAATAAATAAATAATACTATCATGTAGTAAGTTCTAACTTGCAAATATATAATCCATGTACATTTCATCCTACCAGATATAATTCTATCGGGTATTACTCATTATCATAACGGATATTATTACAGTTATAATATCCTATAGAAATCATTATTAATTAACAATTACTATATGCTAATAGGGTATTCCTTAAGGTCTACCCACACACATCATGTTACATAAGCAGTAACATTATGTAATTCACATAATGCAATTAATTTTAATACATGGTTCCCATATATAGTATAGTCACATAATTGTTGCACCACACTATATAATATAGTTACACTACACTTCACACTCCATATAATATATAGTTAGTTACTATACGCTATACATTTTATTCGCATGCTTGCATATAGAAGTAAATAATTTACTTATCTCATCAATTAATTAATAATAATAATAATTAATCCATTTCTCATTAATCAATGGAATTATAATTTTCGCACTAATTGATTAACACTTTATATGATTTATTATCACGTTAAATAAATATAAATCATTTACTCATTAATCAAGATATTATCAAATAATTACTTGATAATAGTATATTGCTCATAATAATAATTAATATTATAAGACAATATATCTCATTCCTCATCAATACAATTCGATTATATTTATAATCAATTTTCTTATTACTATACTATTACTAGTCACAATAATAAATCAACATATTATTATAATAACAATTAATATAGACTAATTGTTTAATTAATAATTCTTCCATCCTCGAATTAATCAATTCATTACCGAATCTATTATCGTGCCACACAAGGCATTTCTCACAAGCTTAATCTCAAGCTTATTATTATTCCCATCACTTACTACTTATAACATGTTCAATATAATTAGAACTATTAAGTCTAAGGTCCACATATAAATATATTACGAATAGAATATTCAAATATTATTTATAACACTTACGGTACTATAGCAACTCAAGTTATTAAAATAACTTAGTTTTCTTTTATAAATTAAACTCCTTTTGAAAATACATTAGAAATTATGTATTTTGCCATAACATAAAATATTATGTTTTCTCTGAATAAAGACATTCATTATTAGAAAATACTTTATTTATTGACTCAAGATATTATAATTAATATAATATCAAATAATTACGTGTACGACACACGTACATATATTATATATAGAAAATAGATAATAAGTTTATTTTTTTTATAATAAATTATTTCCATCAATTTATTTATATATAGAAAATATATTTTAATGTATTTACCATATTAATTAATCATACTTATTACATCATACCAAAAATATATAAGGTAATATTATTATTCAAAAATAACATTCCCTCTTTTATTAAAATAATTCAACATTAAAAACTATTTTAATATCCTTTATTAGAAATATATAATATTTATTTCTCTTCCCTTTCAATAAATTGTCTCCAAAGCAATTTCTTCAAATATTAATTATTCATTTAAAGATATAATGATTTCCATCCTCTTTTTAATAACGTATATATATATATATATATATATATATATATATATATATATATATATATATATATATATATTTAACGTTATTCGTACATTAGACTTTCTCACATATTACTATTCTAAGTAATATATAGAAGGTACTAATTATAATCATATATTCAACGCATATATTAATTCATTTCTTTACTTAAGTAAATTAAACACTGCACCATATCATTAAGGTTCAATATTCACATTATATTATTCCATAATATAACTCTCAACTTAAATTAACCCATATTTATTCTTATTAGTTAATTTTCTTAACTAACTCATGCTTCACTATCCAACCCATTCACGGATAGCTTAAGTGCTATTAATAACTTATATTATAAACATACTAGTTATTAATACATATACACAAGAATATGGTGATTATACATTAAGGATATTTAATGTCACCAACTTACTATGATAAAATAATTCTATAAATTATTTAATATCGATAGGAATTTATCCACTTCGTTTATCTCCACTGAATCGTCTCTAAAATAAATAACAAATATATATTTATAAATCACAAAAATACGTATTACATAGTCCATATTACCCTATGTAATATAATACCACATACCACATATCATACACACACACACACACACACACACACACACACACACACATATATATATATATATATATATATATATATATATTCTTATTCGAACCCATCTCACAATTTAAGAATTTTATTTATTAAATTCTTATTTAATAATTTCTAAAAATTCGGGTTCTTACAGTCATCTACCATTTCCCTGAGTCTTTATTACTCATATCCTATTCGTAATTTAATGGATTATCATCATTCATAATGTGTATCTCATCGTCATCCTCTATGACGAATTCATACCTTTCAGGTATCTTTGGTACTATAATACCTTAGATTTTCCTAATATTATTAAATGAATATATTAATGAGAATGAATATTTATTTAAATATAAATGAATTGTGACTTAACTCAATTATATTAAATTGAATGATTATAATAATTGAGAATATATAGAGTTGCGATAAACTCGTTAAAAGCTTTGTATGGCACAGTGATGAGATATATTAATTGAGGAAGGATTTATTAAGTGAACAATTAATTAACTGCAAATTGTTGTTAATTGTTATAGTAGAATATTAATTAATTATTATAGAATATTAATGATAATTAATTGATGATGTGGAGATGATTATTATTGCAAATAATATAATAATAATAAGCAACGTGTTCATAAATATAATAAGATCAATATTCATGTGATAATTAATCCTATGATTATTATTTAAGTTTTATTAATAATTACGAGGAAGGGATTAAGTAATATTATTGTTAATTTATAAGATAATGAATTTATTAATTCATATGTGCAAGCATGCAATATTAAAAGTGTAACGTATAATAACCAACTATATTATAGTGTAATACAACATCTATGTGACTATATTATATATAGAAACCATATAATAAGATTCATATTTATTGAAGCCATATGAATGTATCATGAAATGCTTATGTGACAATGTGTATATGAATATACATTAAAATAATGTACATGGGTTGTATGTGTACAATTTTTCCTTACTATATTAACATATTACTTATTCATTGGGAATACATTATGGCATTTCATTATAGCCTAACCATACATTATACAACCTAAGTGGATATATACATGTTGAGCCTTAGTGTTGTATATATGCATGAATGCTGAGTTTATTTTTGGTTGTCCCTTATTATTAGTCTCATTTCCCTTTTCACGTTCATAGCATCATGAAGCTAAAGCCTATTTCCTCAAACTCACAAACTCAGCTTGCTAGCTATCATCACGAAGGAGAATGGCTGATTGCTACAGGTTCACTATTTCACCAACTAATCTATCTACTACTCCTTAACCCCCATGCAATTCACAAATCCCGTTGGTTCAATTTGATGGACAATTGTATTGTCTGGGTATGAATTCCTCTATAAATTGAACTCTCTCCCTCACAAACTCACTTGCTGAGATTTTGGTTAAGATAAATTGAGAGCATTTATATATCAGTGTTAGCAGTCTGAAGAGTAGAGAATTCCTTAGCAGCAAGTTCTTAATTCGTATTACAGAGGTATAATCCCTCTTCTTGTTCTTTATTTTTGTTTTCTGTAAAAAATCTCATTTCTTGATTATACCAAATTAGATTGTGTTTGGGTTGTAGAACCCTTATATTATTGTTATATGAACATACATATATGATGGAACCATTATATAGCTTTCTTGTCTTTCATTTCCATTTTCCTTTGCAATTTCTATAAAAACATCAAATTCTTGAATTTAGTTGGAGTTCATGAATTTGGGAATTGATAAATGGCTATTGACTGTTATATAAGCATATATATGTGTTAGTAAGTTAAAGAGGTTAGTCTAATAGCATATGGGTATGTTAAAATTGATGAAATGGGAAGTTTTTGGTTAGTTTTGGCTGCAGCGTGAACTGCAGGAACTGAGTCTGCATCGCGGCACCGCAGCGCCGATGCGCAGTGTTATTTGAGCGCTGTAGCGCCACAGTGCCTCAGTCCCAGCATCCCCACGCCTGCAGCGTCGATTCCAGGTATTGTGTCTGAGCCATAGCGCCTCCAGCACCGCAGCGCCAGCTTGCTGTTATTGTTGCAGCGCCGCAGTTCCGCTGTGCAGACAGGCCAAGAAATGACTATCTGTTTGTCCAGTCCGAGAGCAGTGAAATTATAATTCATACTAAGTAAATGTAACATAATTTATGGAGTCCCTCTTGTGCAATACATGTTTCCATAGTTTACTTAACATAAAAAGAGAACTCATGATTTTGAAAACAACCCTTGACGAAGCATGTGTTATTTAAGTCCGAACTTGTTAGCATATGCTTTTAACTTAACTAGGTGTGAGATATGATTTGAAATTGCCTATATGAACTAGATTGCTTTGGCTTGGTTTAAAATGACTGTTAAAGACTAACTCGGATATGTTTGCAAACTAAGTTTCATACACGTTGCATGGTTGTATTATAAATTTATAAGGGTTCCATGCTAGTATTCTTTATGTCGCTACGCATGATCTATATAAACATTCACATAGTTGGACACGATGTAAACTGTTTAAGTATGATTTTCTAAGACAATTACAAGTAAGGACTATAGTTGATTATTAAACTATGTGGTTTGTTAATATATAGTTATATGATTTGATTGTGTAGCTAAGATAGAACTTGATGTATATGCTCAATTTACATGTCAAGTATGTGAATCCGATGTGTATAACTAATGTGTGTATATATATATATATATATATATATACGTTAATAGGATAACATAAATTCTTTAAAGCAATATTAGGCTTTACGTGGATAAACTACGCTTAAGGCAAGTATCCTAACCGACGCATTTACTTTCTGCAAGAAAATCTATGATTGTGCAAGTTTCTTGACTTACACTCATTTATAGTGCAAGTATCCTAACCGACGCATTTATTTTATGCAAGAAAATCTATGATTGTGAAAGTTTTCTGACTTACACTCATTTATAGTGCAAGTATCCTAACCGACACAATTACTTTATGCAAGGAAATCTATGATTGTGCATGTTTCCTGACTTATACTCATTTATAGTGCAAGTATCCTAACCCTTGTATTACTTTATTCAACAAATATTATAAGCGAGAATCTAAACTTTATCTCTTTGAATGCAAGTTGTCTTACTCGTTCATTTGAGCTAGTATGTTTAAACTCTTGTGAAAGATATTATTCATGTTGAACTTGGTATTGTTCTTGAATATTGTGAAAGTGTCTATGCCACTTGATTTGGCTAGACTATATGCATGTGATAAAACTGTCCAAACCTTTTTATCGGTGCAGAACTCTTGAAAACTGAGTTGAACAACCCTTATGGTAAGGGGAGTGTTTATTGTTGGAAGCCCGAACACACGCGTGAATATTACTGTGGTTATGCATAACATAGAGTATTGTAGACTGATCATCTATTATACTTATTTCTTTTGGATTATCAGTTTAATATGTAATTCTAGTAGATGTTCAATAGTCCTTAGTGACTGCTCAGTATAAATTGTTTTATCCAGTTGGATACTTTGATAGCCTTTGAATTCATATATATTTGTTGATCTATATTGAATTATCATTTCATATTCCAAAGATGTGATTCGAGAATTATTGATATTTGTTGTTCCTGATCTTATTCTGAAACTCTGAACTATCTTAGAGTTTATACTTCGATATTTCAAACTCGTGATATAATACTCATCACACTTGTTGTATATTACTTGCTGAGCAATTTGTGCTCATTCTTGCTTATTTTAAAACCTTTCAGTTAAGGCGGAACAGGAAAGTGTCTCTGGGAAAGGCAAGGGCAAGGGCAAGGCTACCGACTAGCTTGTTCCTTTATGTTTCAAATTGTCATGTTGTATTAAGACTGTCTTCAGACTATGTTTAAGCTTAAGTAGGATTATGTAATAAGTCTTTATTCGATATCATTATGTAATCTATTAAGTACTGTAGGTTGCGAGACTTGGGAGAATAATTATAATAAATTATTGTATATTATTTTAAATTAGATCTTCCGCTGTGAATGTGTGATTTTAGATATTATTGTATTACCATGAGCACGTGACGAACCGAATTCGAGTGACCAAGTGGTGGTCCCGAATTTGGGGGCGTCACAGGTTGGTATCAAAGCTGTAGTTATAAACCTTAGGAACGAGTGTCCTTAGACTATAATTTAGGAGAACTTAGAAGTTAGAAAGGAGATAAAACTCATGTAGAGTTTTCCTTGAGAGACTTAGTATGTTATAAAATGTAACTTAATTTTATACAATGAACTTATGTTTTATTTAACATTCTAATGGAGTTGTTGTTCATTGTCTGTGTTTGTGATTGTAGATGGCAGATATGGGAGTACCCGCTAGAGTGGCTGAGGATGAGCCCAGGGATATTCATATAGTGTACGAGGCACCCTTAGAGGTTGTGCCAGTACAGGCTGTGGCACCATCCGAGTCAGATGACGAGGATGAGATTGAGATTGAGAGAGAGTCCGATCCAGAGGAGGAGCCGATGGAGGACGAGCCGGTTGAGGACGAACCTTCAAAGGAGGAGCCCATGGAGGACTTCTATGAGCCTAACCTAGAGGAGCATATACTAGGCGAGTATGAGGAGCGGATCCTAGAGTTGGACTGCAGAGTCCAGGAGTTAGAGGAAGAGGCAAAAGAGAGGGAGTCAGAGTTCCAGAAACTGCGGGACGAAGACCACAAGAGGAAGCTGGCTATGTAAGAGTTGGAAGTAGAAATTGCTTATCGCAAAGAGGCGGGAATTCAGATGGGAACCCTATTTCACAAGGTAGTGGCTAGGAACGTGGATATAGCAGGGAAGCTAGAAGAGGTTGAACAGAGGGAACTAAGCGAGAAGACTGAGAAGGAAGCACTCCGCACTCAGTTGGAATTAGAAGTGATGGATAGGATACACTTCGAGGAGAAGTGGGAGGCTTTCCATGAGAGAGTTGACGACCTGGAGGATGAGGTCCGATGTAAGAAGAGGAAAATGAACAAGATGGGGTACGTGTTCCGTTCGGCATTTGAGAGGGTGCTTGATGGTGTGTACCACTACCCGGCAGAACAGGGACAGACTCTACACACTATGAGTCAAGAGTTGGTAGCTTATATAGCACAGTTAGAGTACAAGAGCGCTGTGGAGCGCGGGATGATGTGACAAGATTTCCTTAGACGAATTAGTAGTAGTCTAGTAGTATTCTCTTTATGTATTGTATATACTATGTTGTAATCCCAATCGTTTGTGTAAGATGTGGAATAGTGATGCAAACCCCAAGTTAGCTTTTGTTAGAGGGGTAGTGTGGTAGTAAGTTGGTATATTCCCCATCTTTGTGATATTAAGGGATATATGTGATGACATTTATAACAGTATGCTAGGATAATCATGTAATGAAATGAAATGGCATATGAATATAAATGAAGTTTATTCAGAAATGTGTTATAAATTTATTCTTTTTATTTTTAAAAGAAATACTTAAGTAATATAATTGAATAATAATAAAATGAAAATTCGTGATGCAGATCATGGCACCAAGACGTAGACTGACTGCACCTGAAGAATCAGTTAATAACGAGAGGGAGCAAGTAGATCCCATCTAGAGGCTAGTTGATCTGTTAGGAAAGGCTCTTAGGGGGAGGAACAATGAACCTGTTCGCCCGAACCCTCAGGCTGTGACAGTAACAACCTTTAAAGACTTTAAGAGTGTAGGACCCCCGGAGTTCGAGGGAACTACCGACCCAATCATCGCACAAACGTGGATCAAGGAGATCGAAAAAGCTTTCACTATAGCTCGCATAGGCGAAGATCAGAAGACAATGTTTGCCATATATATGATGAGGGGAGAAGCAAATTATTGGTGGGAAGCAAATCAGCAGAGAGCCGGAGAGGGGACAATAGCATGGGAAAGATTCAAGATGCTGTTCTTCAAGAACTACTTCCCGAAGAGCATCAAAAACAGAATGGAGGTAAAATTCCTAGAGTTAAAACAAGGTGAAATGACGGTGGCGCAATACATGGCTAAGTTCAACGAACTAGCGCGATTTGCGGAGCACCAAGTTGGTGATGAGGAAAGGAAGGCTAGACGATTTGAATAAGGACTGAAGCCTTGGCTATTCAATAAGGTGTTAGTTCTTCAGATCGATTCTTTTGCAACACTGCTGGAGAAGGCTATTATCGCCGAGGGAAGAAGTGAAGCTTTGAGCTTGTATAACAAAGAGAGAAAAGAAAAGAACACTAGTAGTGAAAATCGTGGAGGAAGTAGTGGCGGAGGGAGTAACTCCGGGAAGAGAAAGTGGGACAACAACAATAACAACAACAGCAGAAACAATAATCAAGGTGGGAGTCACCAAGGAAATTTTATAAAAAGGAGTGGAGCTTGTAATAAGTGCGGGAAAAGTTACCAAGGGGAGTGCTGGAAAGGAAAAAGCATGTGCTATAATTGCGGCCAAGAGGGGCACATATCGCCAAACTGCCCAAAACCGAAGAAGATCAGGGGATGTTTTGCTTGTGGATCTACGGAGCACCAGATAAAGGACTGCCCAAAGAAAGGAAGTGGTGGAACTAGTGGAGGTCAGGGTGGAGGTAGCAAGTTGATGATTGGAGGACCCGTACAACCCAACCGATCGACCGCCCGAACATTTAACATGCCCATCCAAGATGCCGTAGCTGCAAAGGACGTAGTGTCAGGTATAATCCCAATCAATAATATAAATTCCTATGTATTATTTGATTCGGGTGCCACCTGTTCTTTTGTATCTGATGAATTTGCTAGTAAACTTAATTTACCCCGAGAAAGATTAGAAAATCCCTTGAACATAGAAGTTGCGAATAAGGAAATGATCCCTGTAGAATACGTTTATCGAAATTATCGCGCAAACATTAGAGAACATGAACTAAAGTAGACTTGATTCCTATTAGATTGGGAGAGTTTGATGTAATACTGGGAATGGGTTGGTTGTATAACCATGCTACGATAATTGACTGTCAGAATAAATGTGTGAACCTTCAGACTCTGAGTAAGTCTAAGGTAGTGTTTTATGGTAGCTCATCGCTTAAGCAATCGTGTTGCGTTACGATGATGCAGGCCAAAAAATTGTTAAGAAAAGGATGTGTAGGTTATTTAGCTTACATCGTTGATACTCAGAAAAAAGGAGTAGAAATTAAGGATAAATCCATAGTGAATGAATTTCAAGATGTGTTTTCGGACGATTTGCCTGGTCTTCCGCCAGACAGATAAATTGAATTCATAATAGATTTAGCACCGGGAACGGCACCGATTTTGAAAGCTCCATATCCTATGGCGCCAGTAAAAATGAAGGAATTGATGATATAACTGCAAGAGTTATTGGATAAGGGTTACATTCGACCGAGTTTGTCTCCTTGGGGAGCACCAGTGTTATTCGTTAAGAAAAAGGACGGATCGATGAGACTCTATATCGATTATCGAGAATTGAACAGAGTAACGATCAAGAACTGATATTCGCTATCGAGGATAGTCAACTTATTTGATCAACTGAAGGGAGCAAAATGTTTCTCAAAGATTGACCTACGGACAGGATATCACCAACTGAAGGTACGGGATGAGGACATACCAAAGACTGCGTTTCAAACCTGTTATGGACATTACGAGTTTTTGGTAATGTCATTTGGTTTGACTAATGCTCCGGTAGCATTTATGGACTTGATGAACCGAGTTTTCAAGCCATACTTGGATAAATTTATAGTGGTTTTTATCGATGACATTTTGATCTACTCGAAGACAGAGGAAGAACACGCCGAACATCTAAAGATAGTTTTCGAAGCGCTAAGGAAGGAGAAGATGTATGCGAAATTTTCTAAGTGCGAATTTTGGATGGAGAAGGTTCAATTCTTAGGCCACGTGGTAGATAAGGATGGAATCTCAGTAGACCCCGCAAAGGTCAAAGCAGTAAGTAATTGGGAACACCGAGAACACCGACGGAGGTGAGAAGCTTTTTAGGGTTAGTTGAGTACTATCGAAGATTCATCTAAAATTTTTCCAAGATAGCAACCCCATTGACTAATCTGACGAGGAAGACGGTGAAGTTTGTATGGACCGACAAATGCGAAGAAAGTTTTCAAGAACTGAAGAAGTTATTGAGCGAAG
The DNA here is from genome assembly GCA_020205555.1 of Panax stipuleanatus. Lineage (NCBI taxonomy): Eukaryota > Viridiplantae > Streptophyta > Magnoliopsida > Apiales > Araliaceae > Panax > Panax stipuleanatus. The sequence goes on from CM035122.1 coordinate 58,653,452, forward strand.
CACCTGTGTTATCATTACCAGATGATGTGGAAAATTTTGTGGTGTATAGTGATGCATCGCATAAGGGACTTGGCTATGTGCTTATGCAGCACGACAAAGTCATTACGTATGCATCATAACAATTGAAGGATTACGAAAAATGATACCCTACTCACGACTTAGAGTTAGCGACATTAGTTTTTGCGTTAAAGATTTAGAGGCATTATTTGTACAGGGAGAAATGTGAGATATACACGGACCACAAGAGTCTGAAATATATCTTCACACATAAGGAGTTGAACATGCGATAGAGAAGGTGGTTAGAATTAATCAAGGACTATGACTGCGATATTCTTTATCACCCGGGGAAGGCAAACGTGGTTACCGACGCTCTAAGCAAGAAAGGAAGGGAAAAATTGTTTTCATTTGACGACTCAAGAAGAGTTGATAAGAAAGATGGAGAAATTGGAGATAGAAGTGAAAGGACCAGGAAAGTCTGAAGAGAAGTTGTTTGTAATGGAAGCTCATCCGACATTGTTGGATAGGGTAAAGGAAGCACAAGAGAAAGATGAAGAATGTGAGAAGATCAGAAAAAGGATCACAAAAAATGAGGAAGAGAAATTCTGAATAGATAAAGACGGTATTTTGAGATTTGAAGAAAGAGTATGGGTACCAGCGATAACCGAGCTAAGGGAAGAGATTTTGCACGAGGCACACAATAGGACGTATTCCGTTCACCCAGGAGGCACGAAGATGTACTGAGATTTGAGGCAACATTTTTGGTGGCCCAATTTGAGACGGGAGGTTGCAGAGTGCGTCAGTAGATATTTGACTTGCCAACGCGTTAAAGCAGAGCATCAACGGCCGAGTGGTTTACTACAATCGTTAGAAATACAAGAGTGGAAATGGGAGCATATTACGATGGACTTCGTGGTAGGACTTCCAGTTATGCAGAAAAGTTATGATGCCATTTGGGTTATTGTGGATCGACTTACAAAGACCGCACATTTTTTACCAATCAAGATCCGCTACAGTTTGAATCAGTTAGCAAGCCTATACGTAAAGGAGATTGTTTCACGATATGGAGTGCCGGTGTCAATTGTCTCTGATCGAGATCCGCGCTTCACGTCAAATTTTTAGAAGAGTTTGCAAGAGAGAATGGGAACACAGTTGAGGTTGAGTACCGCTTATCATCCTCAGACAGATGAAAAAAGTGAGCGAACTATACAAACGCTAGAGGAAATACTTAGAACTTGCGTGATGAATTTTAAGGGAAATTGGGATGACCACCTACCCTTAGTTGAATTTGCGTATAATAATAGTTACCATGCGAGTATCGGCATGCCACCGTATGAAGCTCTTTACGGAAGAAAGTGCAGAACGCCACTATGTTGGGATGAAGTCGGAGAGCGACAAATACTCGGACCAGAGTTAGTTCAACAAACCGCCGACATGGTGAAGGTGATAAGAGCCAGACTAGTAGCAGCTAAAGATCGTCAGAAAAAGTATGCAGATTTGCATCGACAGGACCGAGACTTCAAAGTTGGCAGTTTCGTGTTCTTGAAGGTATCTCCATAGAAGGGGAAGATCCGTTTCGGCAAGAAAGGGAAATTGAGTCCAAGATTCATAGGACCGTTCGAGATACTAAAGCGAGCGGGCGAAGTGGCATACAAAGTTGCGTTACCACCCGAGTTGGAGTACATCCACAACGTGTTCCACATTTTTGTATTGCGACCATACAAGGCCGACTACAAGCACGTGATTTCTTACGAGCCCATTCAAGTGGAGAAGAACTTGGCATATGAAGAGATTCCTGTCCAGATATTAGATAGGAAAAAGTAGACGTTGAGAAATAAAATTATATCTTCTGTAAAAGTACTTTGGCGTAACCACGATGTCGAGGAGGCAACGTGGGAGTTAGAAGATAGGATGATGACGGACTATCCCCATCTATTTATGTAAACTTGTACTTTGGCCTCCAGCGCCGACTTGCTGCTATTGTTGCCACGCCGCAGCGCCGTTGTGCAGACAGGCCCAGAAATGACTATCTGTTTGTCTAGTCCGAGAGCAGTGAAATTATAATTCATACTAAGTAAATATAATATAATTTATGGAGTCCCTTTTGTGCAATACATGTTTCCATAGTTTACTTAACATAAAAGGAGAACTCATAGTTTTGAAAACAACCCTTGACAAAGCATGTGTTATTTAAGTCCGAACTTGCTAGCATATGCTCGTAACTTAACTAGGTGTGAGATATGATTTGAAATTGCCTATATGAACTAGATTGCTTTGGCTTGGTTTAAAATGACTGTTAAAGACTAACTCGGATATGTTTGCAAACTAAGTTTCATACACGTTGCATGGTTGTATTATAAATTTATAAGGGTTCCATGCTAGTATTCTTTATGTCGCTACGCATGATCTATATAAACATTCACATAGTTGGACACGATGTAAACTGTTAAGTATGATTTTCTAAGACAATTACAAGTAAGGACTATAGTTGATTATTAAACTATGTGGTTTGTTAATATATAGTTATACGATTTGATTGTGTAGCTAAGATAGAACTTGATGTATATGCTCAATTTACATGTCAAGTATGTGAATCCGATGTGTATAACTAATGTGTGTGTGTATATATATATATATATATACGTTAATAGGATAGCATAAATTCTTTGAAGCAATATTAGGCTTTACGTGGATAAACTACGCTTAAGGCAAGTATCCTAACCGACGCATTTACTTTATGTAAGGAAATCTATGATTGTGCAAGTTTTCTGACTTACACTCATTTATAGTGCAAGTATCCTAACCGACACATTTACTTTATGCAAAGAAATCTATGATTGTGCAAGTTTCCTGACTTACACTCATTTATAGTGCAAGTATCCTAACTGACGCTTTTACTTTATGCAAGAAAATCTATGATTATACAAGTTTCCTGACTTACACTCATTTATAGTGCAAGTATCCTAACCCTTGTATTACTTTATTCAACGAATATTATAAGCGAGAATCTAAACTTTATCTCTTTGAATGCAAGTTGTCTTACTCGTTCGTTTGAGCTAGTATGTTTAAACTCTTGTGAAAGCTATTATTCATGTTGAACTTGGTATTGTTCTTGAATATTGTGAAAGTGTCTATGCCACTTGATTCGGCTAGAATATATACATGTTTATAAAACTGTCCAAACCTTTTTATCGGTGCAAAAATATTGAAAACTGAGTTGAGCAACCCTTATGGTAAGGGGAGTGTTTATTGTTGGAAGCCCCAACACACGCGTGAATATTACTATGGTTATGCATAACATAGAGTATTATAGACTGATCATCTATTATACTTGTTTCTTTTGGGTTATCAGTTTAATATTGGTAATTCTAGTAGATGTTCAATAGTCCTTAGTGACTGCTCAGTATAAATTGTTTTATCCAGTTGGATACGTTGATAGCCTTTGAATTTATATATATATCTGTTGATCTATAATGAATTATCATTTCATATTCCAAAGATGTGATTCGTGAATTGTTGATATTTATTGTTCTTGATATTAATCTGAAACTCTGAACTATCTTAGAGTTTATACTTAGATATTTCAAACTCGTGATATAATACTCATCACCCTTGTTGTATATTAATTGCTGGGCAATTTGTGCTCATTCTTGCTTATTTTAAAACCTTTCAGTTAAGGCAGAACAGGGAAGTGTCTCTGGGAAAGACAAGGGCAAGGGCAAGGCTACCGACTAGCATGTTCCTTTTTGTTTCAAATTGTTATGTTGTATTAAGACTGTCTTCAGACTATGTTTAAGCTTAAGTAGGATTATGTAATAAGTCTTTATTCGATATCATTATGTAATCTATTAAGTACTGTCGGTTGCGAGACTTGGGGGAATAATTATAATAAATCATTGTATATTATTCTAAATTAGATCTTCCGCTGTGAATGTGTGATTTTAGTTATTATTGTATTACCATAAGCACGTGACGAACCGAATTTGAGTGACCAAGTGGCGGTCCCTGAATTTGGGGGCGTCACAGGTACTCTTTCAGATTTACGAATAGGGTGTTGTACAGTTGGTGTTCTACTTGGACAGGTTCATCCAATTGATCTGTAGTGTTTTGTGGTTCTTGAATTTCTTCAAGATCTATTTTTCCTCCCACTAGCCCCTTCAAAGATAAACTCCTTTTCCAAGAAGGAAACGTGTTTTGCAACAAATACCTTTTGCTCAGTAGGATTGTAAAAATATTATACCAAATTTCTTTAGGATATCCCACAAACGTGCACTTATCAGATCTTATCCCAAGCTTATCATTTTGAAACCTTTTTCACATAAGCTGGACATCCCCAAATTTTAACATGCTTAAGACTAGGTTTTCTCCCTGTCCACATCTCATATGGAGTCTTGGGGACGAATTTCGAGGGGACCTTATTAGTAGATATGCAGCTGCTTCTAGGGTATAACGCTAGAATGATACTGGATGATAGGTAAAACTCATCATGGAACGAACCATATCCAACAATGTTTGATTTCTCCTTTCAGATATTCCATTTAACTGTTGTGTACCTGGTGGAGTCCATTGTGAGATTATACCATTTTCTTTGAGATAATTGAGAAACTCATAGCATAAGTATTCTCCACCTCGATCTGATCGAAGAATCTTAATACTCTTGCTCGTTTGTTTCTCTACTTCACTTCTGAACTCTTTGAACTTTTCAAATGATTCAGATTTTTATTTTATTAAATACACATATCCAAATCTTGAGTGATCATTAGTAAAAGTAATAAAATAAGAATACCCTCCCCGTGCATTCGTTGTCATAGGTCCACAAACGTCTGTGTGAACCAACGATAACAACTCTGTAACTCTTTCTCCTTTTTCAGCAAAGGGAGATTTAGTCATTTTACCCATGAGATAAGATTCACAAGTTGGATATAATTCAAAATCAGATAGCTTAAGCCCAACCTTATGCAACTTGGATAATCTTGTTTCATTGATATGACCGAGTCTACAGTGCCACATATAAATATAATTAACATCATCTCTTTTCCTTTTCTTAGTTTGTTCTATTTGAAGTAAATTTTCATGCAAGTCAAGTATATAAAGTCAATTTTGCAGATTACTAAGACCATATAAAACATTGTCTTTATAAATTGAAAAACCTGTTGTTCTTTATTATAATGTCAAATTCTTCCATATCTAATACGGAAATAGAAGTAATGTTTCTAATGATATTCGGAACAAAATAAGAATTATTTAAATAAATAGACTTGCCCGAAGGCATTGCTAAACAATAAGTGCATACAGCTAATGCAACAACCTTTGCTCCATTTCCCACTAGTAGGACAATCTTATCCTTGTTCAGCTTTCTACTTCTGACCAGCCCCTGCACTGTATTACATATGTGAGAACCATAGCCGGTATCCAATACCCAAGTAGAATTTTGACTTTTAAAAAAATTAATTTCAATCATGAACAAACTTTAATTGGAAGTCAAAGCTTCTCCAAGCTTCTTCTCTGCTAGAAACTTCTTGTAGTTCCTCTTCCAGTGACCCGACTCGTTGCAATGGAAGCACATTCCTTTGCTAGTTGGATTAAGTTTCTTTTGTTCCTTCATGTTCACCTTGCCCTTAGCCTTCTTAAATTTCTTCTTTTCAGAAGATACCTTGGGCCTCTTCCTTTTCTTGGAAGAATCCACCATTAAGACATGATTCTTTTTGGATGGGAAGTGACCTTCTACAGTTCTAAACATGTTAAGTAATTCAGGAAAGCTGACATTTAACTTATTCATGTGGAAATTAATAACAAAGTGCGAGAAGGTCTCAGGGAGTGACTGCAAGACCAAGTCTTGACTCAACTCCCCATCCATGATGAACCCAAGCTATCCAAAGCATTCAATCAGATTGATCACCTTTAGGGCATGAGTCTCAACGGCAGTGCCCTCGGTCATCCGAGATCGGAAGAGCTCCTTAGATATCACATATCTTGCAGTCCTACTTTATTCACCATAACACTCCTTGAGGTGAAGCAACATAGTAAGAGCAGTCATGATGCAATGAGCCACAGATGCATCATCTTTGCCACTTTGTTATGATGGCAATCTCTTTCTCAGAAGCTAAATTTGGAACAGTTCTAGGGACATGTGAATTTAGGACATAAGAAATTTTTTCAGCAGTGAGAACTATTCTCAGATTTCTTAACCAGTCCGTATAATTCGGCCCGGTTAGTTTGTTAGCATCAAGTATGCTACGCAGTGAAATTAGTGATTTCGACATTTTTAAATTTCTGTATGTGGAAAGACAATATTTTAGCAAACATTCATTTAATTAATTTTATATACCAAAATAAATAAGGTCTTATTTTAAATTGGTATCTCCCACTATTTTTTTTCAAACTATATTACCCTCACTTATATAGTTCAGCAACATCTAATTAAAGATTTGCTAGTGAGAATAAGGATACCATTTCAAATTTATATAGCCTTGTGGATAGCACAACAAACGATATATAAATAAATAGGTAGACAACTCTTTGTCAATTATATCAACATGCAACTCCTTTTTATTTTATCTCTTAAATCATAATGGTCAAGTGTGTGCACATCCGAACTAAAATAATTTAAGTTAAGTCCAACCTAGCACTTCAATAAATTTAAAAAAAAAATATTGTCCTTGTGGATAGCACAACAAAATAATATTATTCAATTTTCTTGATAAGCATCAAATGTGATTAAATTAATATCTTAAATACGCAATACTTGCCTTGTGGATTGCACAATAAACTCATATTAAATATTTAATACTCTATTAATTTATCATGCTAGAAGGCGACGTTCGATATTCTAAATATCTCTAAACGCTTTAAACTTAATATAATTTCTTTAAGGGGTTTGTTATTATTTGTCTTATTTTGTTTAGCACGCATGCACATATATATATAAAATACGCGTCATTTTATTAAACATGCGAAGCATGTCTGCATAAAATATAATATATATAATACTTAGCATGCACATATAGAATACTATATTCTACCTAGATTGAATATGGACTTTTATTCTAGTTTAGTTCACTAGAGCCACCAAGTGAACCAAAAGGTCAAACCTAGGAGTGCGAGAATTTAAATTTAAACGTAACTATTACATTTAAACCCGGGCTCCATACAAACGGATCTTCACGCGATCCTTGCTCCTTGGTCTCCAATTTCTTCAAAATAATTCTAACTATCTCTATTACATAAACTATTTAATTTAAATAGAAACCTTGATCAGCTGTCAAGGGGAAGTACATAAGAGGGAGATAAAATTTTACATCAAGAAAAATTAGAGAAGACAAGGAATGCAGACCCCATTTAATAAAACTCATTCATTCAAGCATTCAAAAAAAATAAAATCCAATCACATTAGTAAATACTCAATAATCAACCCCATTTATTATCATAATATCACCATATGCATCAATAAAAAAAAACATTCATCTCATGAATTAAAACATTCTATATATATATGAGTATTATTTAATGGAAAATTTTAAAGTGCATAAAATTCAATTTTAAGATTAAAATAAACTCTTTATTTTAATTATAAAATTATTAAGAATATATATATATATATTATATATATAGTAAGCACCTACTTGCAGGTTCTTTTTCCTTGAAAAAATGCTAATCAAGATGCTTTTGAATTAAATAGCTCATGAATCACTTTTATAATATATATTTATATATATATATATATATATTATAAACTTTCGTGCAGGCTTGACTTTGAAATTCATTCAGGAACCTTTTGTAAATGTGAAGTATCCTTCTTTTATATAATGTGAAGTATCCTTCTTTTATAAAATTCATTCAGGAACCTTTTGACTTTGAAATCCCTTTTGTGTCACGTGATTAGCACTAACGTGATTAGCAATAACAAACGAAGTTTTCGTGAATTTTTTCAGTTCGCGAATTGGCCCTTTTTTCTATAAAAATAATAATTTTATACAATAAAAATTATGCCCAATAAATTATTCTAAATACATACCCATATGTATATGAAATCAAAATAAGTAATAATTGCATAAAAGTTTGGCTCTGATGCCACTGTTGGGTTTGTACGAAATCGTGACGCAATCAAATTGTAAAAATTAGCGAAAGCAGGGTATATCAGAGTTTAGAATTTTATACAAAACCATTACCCGGATCATCTTTTATGCAAATTATTAATTTAAAATGATAAATAAGAAGTTATGGATCATACCATTGTAGAACGAAGCTTCCACATGTACGAGTTCAACTCCTTGTTCTTCGTGATCTCCTTGAATTTTCGGATTAGATTTCTTCCCTTGATCAATGCTAGCCACGCAAGTGTTTGGCCTCTAGAGGTGATCCACCAAGGAAGAGGAATTATCAAGAAGGGGGCGGTTGGCTAAACCCTAGTTTTTCTATCCTCTATAGAAAAAGAGTACTCTCCAACATTTGGAATTGCATCAACTAATATCTATTATAAGACTCCTCTTATATAGATATTGGTCAACCCTTCTAATCCTATTAGGCATGGGGTTTCATTTAATTAATTAAACTCCTTTAATTAATTTGGGCTTCCAACCACATTGGGAATAATTAATTAAATTTATTTAATTAATTTGCCTCCTAATCTTATTAGGAATAAATGAGAGTACTAATATTAAATTAATTCCTAACCTCCTTTTAGAAATTAAAATAATAATAATTGTAATAATATTAATAAGACGCCTCTTATTAATTTATATTTAATATTTCCAAAATATTAAATAATAAACATTAAGCTATTTAATTTATTCTATCACCATAGATTAAATTAATTACACTTAATGCATTATTACGATTATGCCATTACCTTCTTAAATAATTATTCTTCCTTTTATGGTGTGACCCTTTAGGTTCTCCATATTAAACCGGTTGTGAATAAATCAATTAAAACAATTCTAATCTTATTTAAATAAATAAATTAAACTAAAAATCTATTTAAATAAATAATATTTATTCTACAATAGGGATAAGCCTCCCTAGCGATCAACGACTTTCTAGATAATATAGATTTCAACATCAATCATAAAAGAACTTGTGAGTAAATAGTTACCGTACAATTCAATCTTTCCACCATACAATGTTCCAATTAAATATAAGACATTGAATTATTGTCAAGTCTTATTTTATTTAATTATATGTATTTCGATTGAAAAATGCACAACTCCAAATAATGCAAATTAGAAACTCCTTTCTAATTTCATTCTGACTTGGCCAAGGACTACTCTGTTGTCATTTAATGAATCATATAGGACATATCTCTTCTTTTACTAGAAGTGGTAGATTCTTTATTAATCATTCATTATCTCTATATGTAACTCATTATACCCAAGCATACCTTTTGATATAGCCTAAGGGTTTTTAAGGAATAAGTCAAAAGTATAATTCATTACATACAAAATACTATGATGATCTCAAGTCCAAGGATCACTTGTACTACTATCATATTAGGAATTTCTATTGACAGGCAAGTAAAACTCCATTAGGTATTTCATAGCGAGTCACGTTTAGTGAACTTATTATCTAATAAGCACCTACATACTTGCTTTAGTGTCTCCACATAAATGATCATGAGATTAATCATCCTCATCCAATGAGCAAGCAACATATGTACCAATCTATCCGGATTTACTAATCCCCTATTTAGTAACCAACGATTGGGAACTATTTTAGTTTTAAGCTTTTTAAGAATTTCGATCTCATTAGCATAATCAACATCATGATTCTAAAAGCATTGCTTAAAACTATGGGTTATTTACATATTATAAAAACAGCATCATGTAGATAATTAAACACCTTTAATAAGTGAATACTTTTATTAACAAATAAATAAGATTGTTTACAAAGTATGTGTTTTATCATCATACATGATTGACTTGTATGCACACTACTATCACAAAGAAAGTGGCAGGAGAAGACCAATTGATCATACCAAATCGCCAATGAAAAGATGGAAGCTTTGAAGATAACGGACTATGCTAATGGTGCCGACTGGTGCATTTTCATTGGATGGTTGATGAATGCCCCAGTGTTGAGTTGTTATAATTTTTGAAATTGCACCAGTCTTGTTATAAGGGTCCCAACATTGTGATTCTGAACTTGCCCCAATCTTGCTTGTCATTTGGGGTAATTTCTTTGTTGTATGTTTGACCGATTGACTGATAAGATGCCGAGATCGCAAGAGTCTTTTTCCTCATGACCCACATGGTGAACCGGTAGTGGATTTTTGACATTTGGTTTGCCCCAATCCTCGTTTCGAATTTTAGGCACAATTGGCTTTGATGATTTTCTTCTTCTAATTTGATAAAGGTTTTAGATTGAGGATATCAGCTCTTTGAAGGTCCTTGCTGATGATCATGCTTGATATATCGATGCGTTGTTATTCTAACTTTGATGATTGATATCGAGATGCTTTCGAAATCCCATGAATTGGACCTAAGAGCTCAGCTTGGTTGGTAATGTCATGGCTTCAATCGAATTTCGTTTGATCTGTGAGGTTTAATCCGTGGCCTTTTGCTTATGGAATAGGTCGTCGGGTATGAGATAGACTTTGCTATGACGGTAGCCCATGTGCTTCTGTGGGTTAAAGGAGATCAAGTCTTCTCTCATTTCAGGAGTGATGAGCTGCTGACAATTTGCATCTTATGATGATTGCCATTTCATCCCTGTGATTGGTCGTCTTGATGTATCGCTGTCTCTTCCTTTCTGGGACTTATGCCATATTTGATGGAATGTGATTGAGGTGTTGTTGGGTCTTCTCAACATGGCTCACTGATGTTAAGAGTTTTTCTTGGGTGTAGGCTTTCAGGTTTAATATGGTGTCTTGAGACTAGTCTTTGGGTTTATATTTGGGTTGGATTATTGGTTGAGATGTATATTGTTGGTTTTTTCTTTTGAGGGTTAGACCGCACCATAGATGGCTGCCTACGTACTCCCGTGGATGAAAGGAGATCTGGTCTTTTGTAGTTCAGGCTTGGCTTGAATGGTTTGAGACTTGTACTCTATATAGGGAGCGAAGTATTCTAGAAATTTGATAGATGTTTGGGTTTGAAGGGTTTCTGGAATTTTTGTTTTGAATGGTTTTTTGAATTTTTGTTTGTTTTGACCGCACCATAAATGGCTGCCTATGTACTCCCGTAGATGAGAGATCAGGTCAGTTGCAGTTCAAGCTTGATTTGAACAATTGAAAAGTGTTTAATTGGGGTTTGAGCTTGGTTTGTGGGGTATTTGGACTTTTTTTGTTTGGTTTGACCGCACTATAGAGCCGACTACATACTCCCGTATATGAGAGATCAGGTCTTTCGTAGTTTGAACTTGGTTTGATTTTTTTGATTTTTTGATTTTTTGATTTTTTGATCTTTTGATTTTTTTTTTCATGGAAAGTAAAATACATAATGCTAAGAAAGTGATACCGTCCCATATTTCCTGGAACTCGCAACTTTATCTTTTGGATCTACGTCTTCCTTGCTAGTTGAGGCCTGATAGTCTAGTTATAAGTGGTTATGTTGCCTTTGAGGCTCGTGACAGAGGTTACCTCCTAGTCATGAATATCTTCAATCACAGCCATAACTTGATCGTCTCCAGATTCAGCATATCCCTTAAGGAGGATCAAACTGGACTCATCGCAAAAAGGGATGAACTCTAGATTGCTCGATAGGTTGGCTTCCCTAACAACCTCACCAACTTTTTCTTCATCCGTTCCTTCACCTTTCTCATATGCTTGAGAGGATTTAACTATGAAATCCCTCTTGACCTGTTGTTTTATTTCTCGCAAGGAACTTTCTTTTTTGGCTTTTTCCACACTGGGAAGGATCAATATTTTCTCCTCATCATCTAGAAGGGTAAAATCAGGAATGTGGTTGCTGACTTTGGGCAACAAGATATTTGATGGTGGTGGATGAATTTACTTAGGGGACTCTCTTGTCTCCTCTGTCACTCCCAGCATTAGGATCAGTCCACCTTGTATTCTTCCAGGATTGGTGCTCATAGCCGTCACGTCCTTTGAACTGCCCTTCTCAAGTGGACATCTTAAGCTCTTTATTTCCCTTTCTTATTTTCTGGTCATGGGGACTTCTATCTTCAGCTTTCCATTTTTAATGAGATCCTGGATTTTATGCTTTAGAGACCAACTTTCCTCAGTTGCATATCCAAGTGAGTTAGAATAGTAGAGACATATCTTGGTGGAATCATAACTTTTCATCTCGGGATTTAAAGGAGGTCGCAACTCAGTAATCTTTCCTTCGATTATCAGAAAGTGTAGCATCTCTTCATTTGATTTGTTCAGATGGGGTGAATTTTTGTTCTCTTTTAGAGGTTGTTTGATCTTTCTTCCTTGAGAATTCACATTCCCCAGAGCGATTTTTCCGCTGGCGAGATCTTCTAGTAATTTTATTATTCCACTTTTCCTGCCCTTTCAGCCTGCTTTGATCTTCTTCAGTCAACTGGATTATTTTGGAATGAGATAGGCTTACATTCTGGCTAACCTCCTTTTCCTTTTGGCTTTCTGATAGTTGAGTGAAAATATGCCTTGTATCCTGATGTTGGCGCACTATCAGCTTAGCTAGCAGAGTTACTTGATTCTGGATCGTTTCCAAAATTTTCATTATTATCTTACCCTCTTCTGAATTTTTTAACTCTAGGAAATTTGTTATGTTCCTTTGGGGGTATTCCTCCATCCTTCGTACGTACTTTCAATTTGGACACTTTTCGGCACTTCTTGACCTGATCATGTTTACTCCCTCCGTATCATGCTGCATCAGAAGGTTGGTGTTGACATTTGGATGCTCAAGTTGTCGGACCACAACATCGTCGCTTTCGATCAGATTCTGGATTTTATGCTTTAAGGACAAATAATCTTGTGTATCGTGTCCCAGAGACCCTGAGTGGTAAGCACATCTCTGACTTGGATTGTATCTTTTTCTTTTTGGATCTAGAGGTGGAGCCAATTCGGTAGTTTTCTTCTGCTTGATTAATAACTCCAATACATTTTCCAGGGAATCGCCTAGTGGAGTGAACACCCGATTTTTTGGTCTTTTAAATTTTCTCTTTATATCCGCGGCCTATTGTTGAAATGACATAATGCCTTCCTTCTTCCAAATGGGGGGACTATGGTTGGGTCTCCTAGCTTTCCCCTGTAAAACGAAAGATACTTCTTCATCGCCTTCCTTGGGTACCCTCATGGGATCGCTTGCATAGTTGTCAGACTGTATATGCTTGGCGACTACTTCTAAGATAGTGAGATCTTTAATCATGCCTGCTTTCAAGCCCATTTATGCCATTTCGCCTTTTTGATCATCCTTGAGAATGGCTTTCCTATTCTAGCTAGGATCCTCTCATAGTAAGGTGCCTCTTAGATGTATATAAAAGTCATCACCATTTTAGTTTCTGACATAGGTGGGCTAACATGTGCTGCCATACGCCTCCATCTTTGGGCATATTCACAGAAAGACTCAGTACTCTTCTTTTTGACTTTAGTCACTTAGTATCGATCCGTTGCTATTTGTGACTAAAAACTGTACTGATTTAGGAAGGCGTGGGCTAATTCTTCCCAGCTGTGGATTTTGGCATTGTCAAGTCGGGTATACCAGGTTCTGGCTTCTCCAGTTAGACTTTTCTAATATAGTTGCATTCTCAGCTTCTCTTCCTCTGCATAGGATCTGAGTTCTCCTATGTACACTTTCAGATGGGTATAAGGATAGCCTGACCCATTGTATTTCTCAAAGTTCGATACTTGGAACTTGTCTGGATAACGAGCTCCTGGGAATATATAAAGATCTGAATAATTTACACTCCCATAGATTCTAGTTCCTTTTATTGACCGGATGGTTTCTTCCATTTGTTGGACTTTATTTCGGATATCACCAGTTTCCCGGTGTTCCTTGAGATTTTTGATGTTAGGGGTTTTGTTGGTTGTTTCACTAGATCGAGGTTCAGGTATCTTCATTTCCCCCTTTTTGTTAGAACTTTGATTGCCAATCTGTGAGGAGGACTCTATTTGATTGGGAGTTGTCTGGCCCTGAGTGCTTTAACTTTGTTCTTTTAGGAGGATAGCCAATTATGCTATGTGATTCTTAAGTCCCTCAAACATCTTTCGAGATATAAAACCTGATTCTTGTTGGGCAGTTTTAGCCATGTCGACGAATAGGCTTTGTGCCTTTTTAGATTTTGATTTGGCAATGGGACCAATCTTACCTACAAGACGAGTAGGTAGTTTAGTCTTGATAGACAATAACAATATACATGTTATGCAATGTGTTAGTTTTTAGGGGTTTTTAATATTTTCCTTCAAAACAGTGGTCCGTTGTTTTGATGACAGAATATCATGACATGATTTGATATTTGACAATAGACATAAAAGAATTTATAATATTTGATATGATTTGAAATTTACAACATTTGATATTTTGACATGGAATTGAAAAGGAAAGGTATGAACAGCCTTCCCTTCGTGTTTGGTTTATCAGAGGCTGACTAATCTTAGGTTACTCTCACGGGCTTTTCGGCATGGAGATTCTCAGATCATCGCAATTTACTTAATGGGAAGTTAATCTAATCATTCAATTGGAGCGGATCTGAGTGGTACCTTTCCTGGGCCTTACTTGGACTTAATCGCCACCGGAGTCCAGTAATCAGTGACTGACGGATTCGCCTCCTGGTGGAGGAACACACAACATACATTCATTGCATCTCACCGCATGCAAACTGATGGCATTGTGCGAAGCACTAATATAAAGAATGGCAAAGAGACATTCACATCCATTCATTGTAAAGATGTCATTTCACACACATACACAAAGAAGGGAATTGAAAAGTTTGAAAAAGCGGCTTAATCCCTCTACTGTCCCCAGTAGAGTCGCCACCTGTCGACATCAGGAAAATTTTGGGTTTCTTTTTCGTAAGTGTTTCTACCCTTTATGTTTTAAATTTGTCTTTGTTTGATCTGAAGGGTGAATTTTCAAGAAAAGGCCGACATATAATGTCGACGATTTGAAAAGATTGATTTTATTGGTCCGAATTAGACAGAGCCGCCAGTTGGTATGAGTGAAATGGTTGTACCAACTCAACCGAGTTTTGAAAGGTTTTGCAATATGGCCCAATTACTGGACTCTGTTTAATTGGTCTTGGAAACCGAGATTCATAGAGTTCGGGGGCTTGATTAAGCAGGGGGGAGGTGTTAGGCACCCCCCGACTGAAAGTAGTATGCACACAAGCCAATCATGTATGATGATAAAGCATATACTTTGTAAACAATTTTATTTATTTTTTAATAAAAGTATTCATTTATTAAAGACATTTAATTATCTACATGATGCTGTTTTTATAATATGTAAATAACCCATAGTTTTAAGCAATGCTTTTAGAATCATAATGTTGATCATGTTAATGAGATCTAAATTCTTAGAAAGCTTAAAAACTAAAATAGTTCCCAATCGTGGGATTACTAAAAAGGGGATTAGTAAATCCGAATAGATTGGTACATATGTTGTTTGCTCATTGGATGAGGATGATTGATCTCATGATCATTTGTGTGGAGACACTAATGAAAGTATGTAGGTGCTTATTGGAGAATAAGTTCACTGAACGTGACTCGCTATGGAATACCTAATGGAGTTTTACTCGCCTGTCAATAGGAATTCCTAATGTGATAGTAGTTCAAGTGATCCTTGGACTGGAGATCATCATAGTATCTTGTGTGTAACGAATTATACTTTGACTTATTCCTTAAAGACCCTTAGGGTATATAAAAGGGTATTGTAGACATATAGACACTCAAAATTTCATTTCCATGTTACTAACCCTGTAGGAGGGCAAAAGTGTCTTGTCAAATCAACTCCGGTCTCAATACTGGACCATAAAATCAACCCCGGTCTCAACTGGGGAGGTACAGATTAGCCCTGGTCTCAACCCAGGAGGTACAGATCAGCCCCGATCTCAACTCGAAAGGTACAGGTCAGCCTCGGTCTCGACCTAGGAGGTACTTATCAGCCCCGATCTCAACCCAAGAGGTACAGATCAGCCCCGATCTCAACCCGAGAGGAATAGATCAGCCCCTGATCTCAACCTGGGAGGTACAGATCAGCCCCGATCTCAACCCGGGAGGTAAAGGTCAGCCCCGGTCTTAACCCGGGAGGTACAGGCCAGCCCTGGTCTCAACTCGAGAGGTACAGGTCAGCCCTGGTCTTAATCTGGGAGGTACAGGTCAGCCCCGGTGTTAACCCGGGAGGTACAGGTCAGCCCCGGTCTCAACTCGGGAGGTATAGGTCAGTGCCGGTCTCAACTCGGGAGGTATAGATCAACCCCAGTCTCAACCTAAAAAGTACAGGTCAGCCCCGATCTCAACCCAAGAGGTACAGGTCAACCCCGGTCTCAACCCGGAAAGTACAGGTCAGCCCCGGTCTCAACCCGAGAAGTACAGGTCAGTCCCGATCTTATCTTGGGAGGTATAGTTTATCCTTGGTCTTAACCCGAGAGGTCAAGTCGAGCTCAGTTCACAACCCGGGAGGCCAACTCAACTTCAGAGACAACCCCAAAGCCTCACAACATCTCTAGAGACAAACCTGGAAGAACCAAGTTAGCCTCAGAGACAACCCTGAGGACAAACATAATCGACTGGGATCCGAACCTTGGAAACAACCCCGGAAGTCAGTCGAAGGCCATGCCAGCACTGAAGGCAACCCCAGGATGGGCAAAATAGTCATTTTACCAACTTAAAGCCGATTAGGTCAACGAACAAACTGCGAGGAATCAAAGTCCTGGTTATGAACCAGTCTTTTTGGACTCAAAAAAAGATTTCTCCCACGTCATTGCGACATGCACGGCGAGGGCTTTTCGAAAAAGTATAGCACGCCTCCAACGAACGCTCTGATCAAAAGTTAAAAAGTTTTGAATCTGACCTCGACTTGCTCGGAGTGCACGTACTTTAATGTAAAGGGACCCGCCACATGGGCCCTGCCATGTGGAGCCGCACCTCTACCTACGGCTGCCGCATGTAAAGCTGCTTCTCCCGAGTTTATATATATGAGGTGACCCTCAACTAATTTCATAAATAAAAAACGCTCTGAACCTCTGTCCGTTTGGTTTCTCAGCAATTTTCTTGTCCTCCAAACCCAAATTGTTTAACTCTAACACATAGATACACCCACATACTATTACATATCAAAAATTAACCGGTAGAAATGGACGTTTAAAGCCTACGATTTGGAAAAAAGCCCATGTAGCAGTCCATTGTGAGTATTTTTACAATCAGGAAGTTCATATTACTTCATTGCACTTTTATACACTTTCATGTTAAGTTTCACTTTCTAAATATGCCTGGAACTCAGATCTGTGGCCGTTTTGGCTTATGTTTTGCACATTTTAGTACATAAACGCATTTTCTGGCATTTCTACAACTCAGATCGTCGATCCGTCGCTTCTAACAACTTTAATATACATATATCTTCGTTTTTAGCAACTTCGCCTGACTGAGTTATCTTCCCAATCTGGGTTTGTCTTTTTAATGTGTATATTTAACTATATATATACTAACTTTTCAATTCTGTCAAGTCCGGATGTCAAATCCGAGGTAGTTTATTACTTTTATATATATAACTATATAACTTTATATATATATATATATATATATATAACTTTTCTGACTTATTTGGGCCTGGATTTATACTTCGTGGCCTTTTTATTGCTTTATATATATATATATATTAACTATATATATTATTATTTACATTCTAGTTTAGCCTGGATCATTCTGTGACCTTTTTACTACTTTTATACACACACACACACACACACACACACACACACATATATATATATATATATATATATATATATATATTACATTTCTGTTCGGGCAAAGGATAGAATGTCCGTCGCCCTTTACCGCTTATATATATATATATAGATAGATATATATATATAGATAGATATATTTATAAAAGTTGTATAAAGCCACGGAGTAATCCTTGCTGGACAGAATGTATATATATATATATATATTTTCATTCTTGTCCGGGCATCGGAGTGAAAATCCATCGCCCTTTATAGTTTATATATATATATATATATATATATATATAATATATATATATATATATTTCAATTCTGTCAAGCTTGGATTACTCCGTGGCTTTTTACAGCTTATATATATATATATATATATATATATAAATATTTACATTCCAGTCCGGGCATCGAAGTGAAAACTCATAGCCCTTTTACAGCTTTCGTATATATATAAATATATATATATATATATACATATATATTTCTTTACTCATTTTGATTAAGTTGTTGCTTTAAATATTCATTTGATATGAATCGACACTGAAATTTTTGCGGGCTAACTATATTTCTTTAAATCTCCCCAACTCTAGCTTTTAAACGGTTCAAAATAGGTCCAGACAGAACCGGGAAGCTAGAATGGCTGAGATTTACTTAAATCTATCATTTTTTCTAGTTACAGTTCTGGAAGCTACCTCGCGGCCCTTATATCGCTATCTAATGGGAACGAGACGCTTTGGCCAAGTGCGAACCAGAATTTACTGATGAATCCTTGGTTCTGGTGATATCTGGATATATATATATATATATATATATATATATATATATATATATATATATATATATATATATATTTCTGTACATATTTGAGCTGTGCAGGTTTTATTGACTTTTCTTTGTGAGCCTAGGAATCGTGGGATTCATGATCAAACTGATCAGAATCTGATTACCACGATGGACAAACTCCACTTTACAGATGTACTTTGCCAGTTTTTCTGTAAAATGTACATCCGAAAGACCTTAAACCAGTTATCCGGGTTTAAGGTCTCAACATAATGAGAATAATGGTTTGTCGTGTCAGAGTCCCTTCGATGGTTATCATGCCCATGAGGAGACCGACACTGGTATATATTTTATGGTTGAGGATGCTTCTGCCCGACAATCACCATTCAAATTGAGCCCAAAGGCTAAAAATATAAAACGGAAGGATTGACATACTTTAATTCTTATGTTAGCGCAAGGGTTTGAAAACCTGCTTTCAAAACATCATTTTAATCATCTTGTCTAAATAAGAGACTTTTGCAAATCAAATCAAACCCTTCGTATATAAGTTCAACGAAGCCTGCCTATGCTTTCAATCAATCAAAACATAGGCTCAATTTCTTTCAGCATTCACACACACACATTGTAGATTTAAAAGGGAAATATTGAAAAAATACGGTACCGTGTTTTCACGGGAGTTGTGGGTTGCCTAACGCCTTTCAAACAAATTCGGTTGAGTTGGTACAACCATTTCAAAACTACCAACTGGCGACTGTAAAACGTTCAAATCGTCGATATGATACATGTTGGTCTTTTCCTAAAAGACCCTTCAAAACCTTTTTCACAAATAAAAAGAATAAGGGTAGACAAAATTTAGGAAGAGAGAAAGATTCGGGTCCAACCTGACCCGCATTTTTTCTCGATGTCGACAGGTGGCGACTCTGGTAGGGACAGTAGAGGGCTTAGTCCGCGCTCAAATTTTTTCAAACATTTCCCTTTCATATCTGCGTATGTGTGAATGATGTGCCTTTACATTGAATGAATGCGTGAAAGTTGCATCTTTACATTAAATGAATGTGAATGAATGTTTTCCTGCTTTATTAGTGCTTCGCACCCATATTAGTGCTTCACACCAATGACATCATATGCATGCGGTGAGACACGATGTATGTTGTGTGATTCCTCCACCAGGAGGCACACTAGTCGGTGGCCGAGTAATGTCTTCGAGGACGGCTACGTCTTCGGGGCTCATGAAAAAGCACCACTCAGATTTGCTCCAGTTAAAAGATTAGATTAATTTCCCATCTAGTAGATTGCGATGGTCTGGGGACCTTCATGCTGAAAAGCAGCGAGAGTAGCCTAAGATAGGTCAGCCTCTGAATAACCAAATCCGAAGGGAAGCTTCTTCATGCCTTCCTCTTTTAATTCAATGTCAAGTTTTCAATTCCAATGTAAATAGCATAATGTAAAAATATATTCTGTATTTTGTACATCCTGTCATCAAAACAACTGACCTCTGTTTTGCAGGATAAGATTAAAAAACCTCAAAAACACATCATGGCATGCATTCTATCCTTACCTACCTTAGAAATTGACACGCCTACGTTTTGTTGTAGGTGAAAAATTGGTCCTGTCACTAGCTCTAAGTCTAAGAAAGCACTAAGTCCATCTCCAGACATGGCTTCCAGTGCTCAGCCAGAATATACCCCTGTCTCTAGGAAAGATTTGAAGGACTGAAGAACTAGATAGCCGAATTGGTTCTTTTCTTGAGAGAGCAAAGTAAAGCTCTTAAATGGAAACAGGCTTAGGGTCACATAGAACCTGGTACACCCGGTAGCAGTCAAAAGACCGGGAAGAAGGATACTCAAGGTCGTGAGACACAAAACCAGGACACAGCCAACAAAACCCCTAAAATCACCATCCTTAACAAAGAACAGGAAGTTGGTGACATTCTAAAAAAGGTCCAACAGATGGAAGAAACCATCCATTCTATCAAAGGGACTGGGACAATTGGCAGTGTCAATTATTTTGATTTATGCATTTTCCTTGGGGCTCATTACCTCGAAAAATTTAGAGCTCATGATTTTGAGAAATACAATGGATTGGGAGACCCCTACACTCACTTGAAGGTGTTCATTGGAGAGCTCGGATCCTATGCAGAGGATGAGAAACTCCGGATGAAATTATTCCAGAAAAGTCTGACCGGAGAGGCTAGAGCCTGGTATGCCTGGTTAGACAACTCTAAAATTCACAGCTGAAAAGAGCTGGCACATGCTTTCCTCAGTCAATACAGCTTCCAGTATCAACTGGCTCCTGACAGATATCAAATAACCAAGATTAAGAAACAAAGTACTAAGTCATTCAGAGAATATACTAAACGCTGAAGACGAATGGCAACACAAGTCACTCCGCCTATGACTGAGTCGAAGATAGTCATAACCTTCATCGACATTCAAGAAGCCCCGTATTATGAAAGGGTCTTAGCAGGCATAGGAAAACCATTTTCAGAAATGATCAAACACGGCAAGATAGCAGAAATGGGGCTCAAATATGGGAAGATAAAGAATCTGACTTCCTTAGAAGCTGTTGCCGAGTATATACAGTCTGAAAATTACGGGAGTAATCCCCGGAGGGCACACAAAAAGAAGAATGAAGAAGTGTCCTTAGTATTACAATGACAAAATTAGAGGGGTGATTCAAGAAGCATGTCCATTCAAAAGAGGAACTATTCCCCTTTTCAAGCTTCAGCACAACCTTCGAACTCGCCATTCCAGAAAAATTTGGAGTCCAGACGTCGGAGAACATTCACCCCCTTAGGGGATTCACTCGAAAATGTGCTAAAACTATTGACGGCACAGAAAAAGATTATGCAACTCTTTCCACCAACCAATACTGGTGGAAAAAATTTTGACCCAAGAAAAAAGTGTGCTTACCATTCTGGATCTCCGGGACATGATACACAAGACTGTTGGTCTCTCAAGCACAAAATTCAAGACTTGATTGACAACGAAGAGATTGTGGTGACGAAACTCGAGCAACCGCACGTGCAGGATAATCCCCTCCCTCAGCACAAAGACGAAGGTGTCAATATGATTAGCACACAAAATGGAAAAGGATCCAAATACCTCCGATACGTCGGAGAATCAACTTAATCCAGCCCAGACAGTTGGGAAGTCTCAGAAAGGAGATTCTTGATAGAACAGGAGATCAAGTCTATCAAGGAACAGCTAAGATAATTAGCAGAGCTGGTTGTATTCCAACATCAGGTCACTAGAGAACATATAAACCATACCAACCAGTCTGATGCAAATCCTTCCACACCAGAAATCAGTCCCATTCCTATGAGGGACCATTATCATTTTCATCAGCATGAACCCTGAGACGACAAGATGGCCAAGGAAGAAAAGTTCCAGGCTAATAGGGAATTCATTTTCTAGAGGAATTTCACCAACCTAAACCAGCTGATGAAGGAATTCCTCCAGATGTTAATCAATGAGGGAATGGTGGCAGACTTATTACCCCCGATAAATCCTTGATCCAGGAAATTCAAACCTGACCAAATCTGGTAGTACCACTGCAATGCACCCGGCCATGATACTGAGGATTGCTGGGCACTTCGGCATTTAATTTAGAACATGATTGAAAGTGGTGAACTGATAAGAGGGAATCGGGATTATGGCCGCCCAGATGAAGAAACTCTCTTTATTCCCACTGCATGGAGTCAGGATATAGTGGCTATTATTTCCTGTGATAAGGAGCCAGCCCTCAAACCCTTAGTACTGCCAGGGAAAGGGGTCCAAGAAGTATAAAATCCTATGAAGTTGGCGGCACCTAAACCTTTGATATTACTAGTCAGACCCAATATCCAGTGATCAGTCTGAAGAGAGTCCCATGGAACTACGGGAATGATGAAGGTGCCACCTCAAACTTCATTGCCATTGTACCAAAGGAGAATCCATTGTATCTGCCTCTGAAGGTGATCAAAGCAATCATAAAAGCCAAAGAAAAGGTAGCTGAAGAGAAAATAGAAGAATTCCTTAGTAAAATGGGACACAATAAAATCAAAGTGGTGCAGAGCCTGAAAAACGCACCCAAGCAGATGTCCATTCTAGATCTGGTCTTATCATCGATGGATCATTGTAACATTCTGGTGAAAGTACTGGAAGAAGCCCATCTGCTAAAGACCGTGGATGCCAAGAAATTTCGTCACGTGGTAGAACACATTTTCAATAGCAATGTGATATCTTTCACTGACGATGATATACTTGTAGAGGGGACGGGTCATCGCAAGTCACTGCACATAGCTATAATGTCATCCGGATATGTGATCGGAGGTGTGCTAATAGATGGATGATCATCCCTCAACATCTGTCCATACGATACCTTGGAGGGAATGAAGATTAACCCTAACCAGATCAAAACCAGTCATGTGGTCATCCGAGCTTTCGATGGATCTCGTCGTTAAGCTATGGGAGAAATTGAGGTTCCTCTGGAGATTGGTCCACACACTTTGTACGTGTCCTTCCAATAGCTCAACATCACCACCGAATATAAATTATTATTGGGTAGGCCATGGATCCATATGGCAGGAGCTGTGCCATCCACCCTCCATCAGCAACTCAAATACATTATCAATAATAACCTAATCATGGTGAATGTGGAACCAGAATACTCTGTCTTCATACAGAAAGACATGTCGATGTTTAGCCTGGATGCAAGGATTAAACCTGCTAGTTTTCAAGCCTTGGAGGTGAGCGATACTCAATACATACACGTTGGGGCACCAGCCTTGAAGCCTAAAGTCTCCCCCGAATTAATGACAGTGGGACAGGAGATGGTATCTTTGGGTTTCTGCCTTAGAGAAGGGTTAGGAAAGAATCAACAAGGTATCAAGAATCCGGTGCAAATCCCGAGTTAGTTAGGGAAAGCCGGATTGGGTTACACATCTGGGTCAAACCACCGGAACCCATAAAAGCATCCTAAGGCTCATGCTTCCACTATACCACTGATGCAGGATTTGTGAAACCAATGAGGAAAATCCCTGCTGTAGTATCAGCCATGCTGTTTCCTCCAATTATACCAGTAGGTGAGAGAAAGACCCCAAAGCTTGAGGGGTAGAGCAAAAAGGGAAAAGAAAAGTTCATGTACAATGGACGAGACCCATTTGCTAACATGCGTGTTCTCATACACTATGAAGGTATGAATGATGATATCCCAGACAGTGATGAAGAGCATCAGATCCAAATTCCTCACATCAGGAAATAAAATGGGGGCAGTTCAAAGAGAAACCCCGGTCCTATTTTGAAGGATGTCTTAGTCATCATCCGAGATGAGGCAGACAAGCACATTTCCTTGATCCTCCCTGTTCATAAGGATCTGACCTTAGATAACTGGAGCAACATCCCTTGCCTCACTCAAAAGGGTAAAAGGGCAGAGAGTCTGTCTGCCCTGTAACATGGTCTCATTTACTGTTTATTTTATTGCACAGCTATAGCAATAAATTTTTCCATGCTTTGCCAAATGCTTTGTATGTTTAAATAGTTGCATATATTAAAGTGAAAGAATTTGGTTTTCAGAACACCGAGGTTGGATTTGTTTGTCACTGCTGATGAGATGCTAACCTGTCACATTGACTACAACTTTGATATAGAAATGAACTTCGACTTGATGGATATTGATCAAGAGGAGGAAGATGGCTATGAGGTGCCCGAGGAGATCAAAGAATGGGTCGAAGACAAAACCCAAACCAAACCTCGACCAAACCATCACTGTCAATATCGGAACCTCAGAGAACCTCAAAGAAATCCAGATAGGCATAGTCCTCACCCAAGATCAGAAAGCCGACCTGATTGAACTCCTAACACAGTTTCAAGATGTGTTTGCATGGTCAAATGAGGACATGATTGGCCTGTCGACTAATATTGTAATCCATCGAATGCCCATTAAAGATGAATTCAAGCTAGTCAAGCAGAAGCTCAAGAAATTAAAACTTGAATGGAGTCTGAAAGTCAAAGAAAAAGTTGTTAAACAATTCAAAGCCGACATCATCATAGTATCCACATCCCCGGAGTGGCTGTCAAACATAGTCCCCATGCCTAAGCCCTGAGGGAAGGTACGAGTATGCGTGGATTACAGGGATTTGAACAAAGCCTACTTAAAGGACAATTTCCCGGTACCTTTCATCCACATCTTGATCGACAATACGGCGTAGTGTGGCATGTATTCCTTCGTAGATTGCTTTGCTAGTTACCATCAAATCAAGGTTGCTGAAGAAGACTGGGAGAAAACCATTTTCATCACTCCCTGGGGAACCTTCTATTATAGAAGATTATCCTTTGGCCTCATCAATGCCGGAGCCACATATCAGCGAGCCATGATGCCCTTGTTTCATGACATGATGCAAAAAGAGATAGAGGTTAATGTGGATGACATCATCGTCAAATCCTGGAAGGAGGATGATCACATTGACCATCTCAGGAAGCTGTTCAACAAGTTACATAAGTACAACCTCAAGCTAAATCCCGCCAAATATGTTTTTGGCATCAAATTAGGCAAGCTGTTAGGATTCCTAGTGAGCAATAGAGGCATTGAGCTTGATCCTGCCAAGATAAAAGCCATTACTGAGATGCCAATACCTCGAACAGAGAAGGAGATACGCGGGTTCCTAGAAAGGATCAATTTTATAAGCCAATTCATTTCCCAGCTCACAACGACTTGTGAACCCATCTGCAAGCTACTAAGGAAGAATTCCTCCACTAAATGGAATGAGGATTGTCAGAAAGCCTTCCTTGCCATCAAGAAGCAGCTAATCGAAGCACCAGTCTTAGTACCCCCAAGGGACGGAGTTCCCTTGTTTATGTACCTTTTCATCAATGCCAATGCAATGGGCTGTATGATGGGACAGGAAGATGATAGTAGTAAGGAGAGGGCCATCTACTACATCAGTAAAAGATTTAGCAGTGGCGAACAGAAGTACACGCTGATTGAGAAGACATGTTGTGCGTTAGCTTGGGCCGCCATGAGGCTACAACATTATCTGCATGGGCACACGACCTACCTCATATCCCGCATGGATCCGCTGAAATACGTATTCAACAAGCCAATGTTGAATTGTCGACTGTTCAAATGGCAGTTGATTCTACAACAGTTTGACATTGTCTACATAACTCAGAAGTCCATCAAAGGTCAAGGCATAGCAGATCAGCTAGCCAAAGCACCGTCAGAAAGGTTTGAACCCCTGGAAACTTATTTTTCGGATGATGGGATCATGACAATTCAGCAAGGTCTTCAAGAGAATACAGTCCAACCATAAAAAATGTATTTTGATGGAGTAGTAAACATGGAAGGTGCCGGAGCTAGGGCAGTCCTTATCTTTGGTGCAGCAGAACAGTATCTTGTGGCTACCAAGCTATAGTTTGTCAACACCAACAACACGGCTGAGTATGAAGGCTGCATAATGGGGCTGAAATTAGCCCAGTCTATGGGTGTCAAATGTCTATTGGTCTTTGGAAATTCTGAGTTACTTATCAAATAAACCACTAGGGCATATCACACCAAAGAACTGCATTTGCTGCCTTATCATCGGCAGGTCATCAAAATATCCATGGAATTTGAAGACATAATCTTCATCCATATTCCTCGGGGTGGGAATGACTTCGCTGATGCATTGGTGACGTTGGCTTCTTTGATTCGCATATCTGATAGAAGTGGGATTCCCGACATCAAATTCACAAGCCAAAAGACCCCGACATACGGGAATTATATTGGAGAAGTATCAGATGAAATACCTCCTATCAAACAGTCTTGGTATTAAGATATCAAAGAATATCTCTGAGATGGATATACACCCAGTTGTGGAAATCCAATCCGAATGAAAGCGGATTCACAAGATGGCCATGAAGTTTTATCTGAGCAGAGACGCACTCTATAAAAGGGATGCTGGAATAGGGCCCTTAAGATGCCTTGATAAATAACAAGCCCAAAGATTGATGGATGAGGTACATGGTGGAATCTGTGGTCCACACATGAGCGGTCATCTGTTGGCCAAAAAGATTTTAAGAACAGGGCATTACTGGATCTCTCTCAAAGTTGACTGTGACGACCATATCAAGAGGTGCTACCAATGCCAAATCCATGGAAATGCCATACACGCTCCTCCAAATGAGCTTCACAATATGAGTTCGCTATGGCCTTTTTTTTATGTGGGGAATGGATATGATAGGTCCAGTAGAGCCTAAAGCCAGCAATGGTCATCGATTCATCTTCACCATGATCGATTACTTCACCAAGTGGGTTAAAGCTGCCTATTTTTCTAAAGTCACCAAAGAGGTCATCATTGGTTTCATCAAAAATAATATCGTCTGTTGATATGGACAACCGGAGGTGATCGTATCAGACAATGCCAAGAACCTAAATAATTAGATGATGAGAGAACTGTGCAGCAAGTTCCACATCAAGCATCTCAATTCCGTCATCTATCGGCCCAAGATAAATGGTGCCGTCGAAGCGGCCAATAAGAACATCAAAAAAATCATGCAGAAAATGTCCGCCAATCATAAAGAATGGCCTAACCTATTGCCTTTAATCCTGTTAGCATACAGGACGTCAATGCGTACCTCTACTGGAGCTACCCCCTATTTATCGGTCTATAGCATGGAAGCAGTCCTCCCCATACAAGTAGAGATGGAGTCCTTGCGAGTATTAATAGATGCTCAGATGGACGAAGACCAGTGGTTTCTAGATCGGTACCACCAGCTATCCCTGATAGATGAAAAGAGGGCTACAACCATTTTTCACGGGCAGTTATCTCAGCAAAGGATTGCTCGATCATACAATAAGAAAGTTCAAATCCAAAAATTCAAGGAAAATGACTTGGTGCTGAAGAAAGTTTTGGCTAATCAAGATGAAGCCAAAGGAAAGTTCACCCCAAATTGGGAAGGCCCTTTCGTTGTCAAGGAGGTGTTGACGGGAGGTGCTATCAGATTACAAGAAATGGACGGGAGCGAATTTCCCCAACTCATCAACTCAGACACCATAAAAAGGTACTATGTATGAAATACATGCATACCAACATCCTGGTCCTGCGAATCAAATCAGGCTCGTCTCTCATACAAGCCTGAACTACGAATGACCTGATTTGCCCCAACCCAGGAGTACATAGGCAGCTATTTCTGGTGCGGTCAAACCAAACAAAAATTCAAAAACTCATCAAACCAAACTCAAAAGAAACACTTCTCAAGGCTCTTTCATACAAAATTGAACTACGAATGACCTGATCTCCCTCAGCCGGGAGTACGTAGGCAGCCATTCACGGTGCGATTTGACCTTCAAGAAAAACTAAAAGCCAATAAAAACCAGTCCCAAGACACCGAAACCTTATAAAACCTAAATTCTATCCAATCTCCATAGTCAACGAGTCCGTCCGAGATATTCTCTGACATCTCACTGTCAATCCATCAAGGAAAATCTCATGATACATCAACAACAGCAAGTCATGAAAGAAGTGGAAATCACTCAGCAATGACAATACATATACAAACAGGTAAGTGAACCAAAATATATTTCTCTGATATATAATAATGTTTGATATATACAATGTGTCTTGTACATGACAAAAATGGCTGATCTAGTATGTGCAGGAAAAATAAAGCTAGTCATAGACCCAAAGATAAACGGGACAGCAGTGCCAACATGGCATATCTCTCTGAAGATGGAGGAGCCGCTGCAAGTGCAATACCCTCAGCCTCCATACAGGCCAAAACATCCACAACCATCTGCATAGTGGCACTATAATCATCAATGTAAACACTCATCTCGGCAACTAGGCCATTAGTATATGATTGACGAGCAGTACTATCGGCAATGTGAAAATTCCGGGAAGCTATGGCCTCATCCCTCTCTATAAAAGCAGCATCCCTAGCCATCAAAACCTCCTCAATCTCCATTGAAGGCTGTGTCTCTGGCAGAACGAATCGCATCCCTCACCACAAAAGTTGCATCCCTGGCAATCAAAGTCTCCTTAATCTCGATAAAAGCAGTGTCTCAAGAAGATCAAGCCTCATCTCTCTCAACCAATGTTATATCCCGAGTGGCTCGAGCCTCATCTCTCTCAGCAAAAGCCATATCTTTGCCAGACAGGGCAGTTAACATCAGCGCCCTAGCCTGATCTCTCTCAAAGGTCATCCTAGCCAGTGAGCCTGCCAAAGCTGGATCTGTCTCTACAGGAATGATCGGCGGATCACTAACTAGTTTTGCTGTCAGACCCATGAACAACTCATCCTCCGTAGGAAAATCAGGATCCTCTATAGCCTCCTACTCATCTGAATCCACAATCAGAGCTGACTGGATGAATGCAGCTAATGCTATATCAGTCTCCAACCACGCTGAGTACTCTGGAGAATGATCCGGATGGCTAGTAGAGAAATCAGCCCTCTCCCTATGAGTCCAACACTCAGAAATCCTGATCAGGTCGGCTAACGACATAGAAAAAGTTGACATCCGCTGATCAATAGCCCCCTCAAACTGGTGCAGGCTCTAGAACTGATAGAACTGACCCATAACTGCCAGAGGATGATAAGTGATCACTTCCCTCAATCCTGCTAAGGACAAGTAGTCCATGCCAGATGCATGAGTGATGAAGCTATAAGGGGAGACTAGACCGAAACATGGCAGAATCGAAAAAGGATGCATAATATTGGACAGAAAAGCTAACCATGTCTCTACATCCGAACACTCCGCCGGCTGAAAGGAGTATAACATGGCTATCTCACGGGTGAAATAATACCCCTGGTGTCTGAAGAAGCCAATCGGGAGCAAGTGGGACATGAGCCACATGTACAATAATATAGAGCTACCTCTAAAAAACCCCTCTAGATAGGGTACGACAATAGGTAGCTGACCTCAGTGTCTCAGCCAAATTCATCGGTAGGATGGTGCAACCTTGTCTAAGGCCCGAAGCACGACCATCAATTCGATGTCCAAGTGGTCTAAGGGTAGTGGCATATAAACGTTGGCCACGATGCACATCAATAAGACGTCTACACGGGTGAGCTGCCACTTATCTACCAAAATGATAAAATCCCCAAAATATCACTCATAGCTGTCTATCCGGCTAAAGGGATCGATAAGAAAGTCTATGGATATCAGTTATAACTCGGCATCTCAGACCCAATATAGCCATAAATGGTCTCTGCATGTCACTGATAGCTTTACGAGTGCAAGGCAGATCTAGTGCCAAGCCTGTAAGATGCTCATACTCTTCTAAGGTAGAGGTCAACTCGTGGAGCTCGAAACGGAAAACCTGTCGATCAGGTATCCAGCATGATAAGATGTTGTCCACAAACCCATGCGGAACCTGGAAGGCTAAACGGACTAGAGAATGTCCTAGCCTCTAGTCTACTGTCCCTCTGGCTGTGAGGGGCAGACTGTCATACCACGACTGCAATGAAGATGCCATCGAGGATGGTGGCACGTGCTCAATATAGCTGACGGTGGACGACGACATCTGTATCACCATATCACAAGACCATCCAGGGGTCAAATCTGAACTCATCTGTCTAAATGCATAACCATGACATAATACATGAATAATGACAATGATAAACATGATGCAATAGATAGGAAATATCATGCATATCAACAATAAACTGTCTACTGCAAGCATCATCTCTGTCTGCTAATAAAGTGCAAAATAAAAGTACAGGGATATGGGGCACAACCTCACAACTACTAACAGTGGCCTATTAAAATGGGGTACAGCCGCCCAACAGCCAAAATAGTGGTCGGTCAATAGATATAGCTACAATAGCTATCCAAAAAGATCCAAAATATCTACACTTAGGTGGTTAACCTGCTCCATCTCCTCCGTGGACACAAAGTCTCGACCATCGGGAATGTCAGGCGGTACAAGGGAGGATCAGCCCCTGTATAACTGCTGGAAAATGGACTTGTGGAAGGGCCCGCTCTGGAGTTAGATGGATCAAAAGAAGATGCCTATGATGGATCTTGGCCAAGTTGCCTGATGAACAAATGAGCTCTCTCCAACTGCTGGGTCAGTCCTATAATCTGATCCAAGTGAGTAGGCTTCCTGAGGCACGCTATCCAGTCTATCATCATCACAGACCCTGACACCATATCTGCCATGAACTGGATGGCACAAGTCTGAGCCCCAATAGTGCGAGGACTCCACCAGCTGTTGAATGCCTCCTGGATGTATAGACCCTCTGACAGGGTGAAGCCATCTATACCCTCCATCAGAATGTCTGTGAGCGACTGAACTAGTGGCCAATGGTGCCAAGAAGGAGGAACAAAGGGAATACGGATCTGCTCTGTGATGCTCCTAATAGCACGATCTCCTAAATAGAGCTCCCAACCTCCCTCTGTCAAAAATGGGACTCTGAGGGTCGATAATGCAAACTCCCAGCGAGTGGGGAAACAGCCCTAAAACCCGACTATCAAAAAGTTTGAGGTATACGGTACCAATGAGATCAATCCTGCTGTTAAAAGCTCAAGCTACAGGTGGGAATGGGTAAATCCCTCAGCCACAGGGACCTCTGTCATAGTGGAGTGGTGCCAACACTGTCCCCGGGGGTAAGTATCCAGGCCTAAGGTGGTAGCGGGACGAAGGTAAGGAAGCCTCTCATATGCCCAGAACTGGCCATGCAAATATCAAAAGTCCTTAGTGACCAAGACTGACAAATGTAAATGAAAAAATTAAAAAGGTACAAGAAAGATGTACTCACCATCAGGAATGGGTAGAACCTTAGCCAAGCTTCCGTCACACCTTCCGAGCGCATGCGCATGTGCATGCCTCGGAGAAAATAGGCAAAGGTGTAGGTACCCCAAATAAAGTCACTGAGGCGCTCTACATGTCGAGTGGTGCTGACCAGGGCAAAGGACACGGTCGCAGAGTTGTTCGCCAGAAAATAACCCTGATGATCACCAGAAATAATCATCGCAAGATACAATCCCTAACCCTCTGATCATCAGGCAGAGGATCAAGCAAAGCCCCACTCTGGGCATCTATGCTCAAGGGACCAGATCAGACCGTCCGACCCTTGATCGTCGTCGCAGGGACTCCCAGCAGGGACCGAACGATAGTGGGTGTAATGTCAGCCACGACAAGCACTGGCTCACCCTCGAATTTTATGCCGGTGATGAACCTCCAGTCCATAGGGGTCATCATCACCTCATAGTCTAACAAGTGGAGAGACAAAGCCCTTATAAAACCCAGGGGCAACGGCGGGGAAGAATAGAAAAGAACGCCCAGGTGTCAACGATGTCCTCGTAGTCCTGGTGCAGAGTGTGGTACAGGGAATGCACGTTAAACCAGTTCCCTCGAGGCTGCGTAAAGTCCAGAACCTGCATAAAAAACCAACCCATGTCAAAAACCTATGCCCCGAGAATGGAAAAAGGAAGAAAGAAAATCCAAAAATAGAAAAAGCTTAAGTCACCTCATTGGCATGGAGGAACCTCGAGGGATGACGAATCAAATCTCCCAGCATATCCTGAACTGGCACAATAATGCCTGGAAGCTCCGCACGTGGAGCTGGAGCTGGGGCAGGAGCATAAAATGGAACATCCTCATCATCTATATCTACCGGCGGCTCATCCTGGGCTAGACTAATCACTGACTCAGCTAACCTGCGAGGCGGCCGGGCTAGCCGTGGCTGAGGGACATCGGAGGCTCTCTTTTGTCTAACTCTTGAAATAACCTGGCTAGCACTCCCGGGTTTATCTAGGTCCATCGCTTGAATAAAGTCTCCAAATCACCTCAGAAAGGGTGTGGTAAGCCTAAAACATGTGGCTTATTAATTTAAATCAGTACTTTATGCATTTCTAAGTCCTAAAACATGCATGAGTCAATTAAAAATACCCAGTAGAGTCAAAACGATATGTTTTTCAAAATCTAGATCCTAAAAAATGTATGGGTCAGTCAAAAATCCCCAGTAGAGTCAAAACTGCATATTTATTAAATGCTCGGGCTTTTGAAAAAAATTTCGCCAGAGTCTCCTTTGTAAAATAGACTGTCCGCATACACACAGGCATGTCTAGGTGACCATTCAGTAGCACACCTTCCCAAAGACAGGAATAGTTAATATTTAAGAAAAAAAATCAAAAATAAAGTTCACATGGTAGCCAAATTACCATGGACATCTTTTAGTTGAAAATCCAGGCACACTAGGCCTCAAAAAGGATGAGTAAACTGATCAAAAAGAGCAAAAATTGACTGTCTCAGAATCTAAATTTTCTTACATCAAAACGTGCATTGCAGTAAAATATGCATACTTATGAAGTCAGAAAATTTTTAGCAAGTCATATAAGCATACATTTTTGATACATTGCGTTCAAAAGCACCTACGTGGCTTACATACTTCTAACGGTCAAAATAAGAAAAGAAAGGATCTAAATATTACCTGAGATGTGCAGAACGCATAGCCGCTGACGAAATCTAAAAAAACTGCCCAAACTTCATAGATCTGAAAAAGAAAATTGAATTTCGTTTGAAACTTGAAATTGAAAATGAACATATGAGCTCCCCGCTGCCCATTTTAAAAATGCAGGAAGGAGCGGCCCCACCCACGGCAGTCGCACCCCTACCTACGACTCCCTAGGGTGGGCCCCACTCCCTCCTTCTTGGTTCGATTCGAGTTAAAACGGAGTTTATATTAGCTGAAAAGTCAAATCTGAGAAAAATCGCTACGCGATTGGGCGGTTTGTCCTGAAATCTCGCTTTTAAGCAGCGATATACTGACAGAAAGACATTGGTATTCATCACGAAGTAATGTCCGAGGACCAATTATGAAAACTACTAAAAAACGGCCAAAAAACAGAGCAAAATTGCTGAAAACTGCCACTTTCAAAGCATCGGGTACAAACCTGGTGACAGTTCAGCTGTTGGCTCAACCCCAATGAAGCTCGGGTATAGACCGATGATAGTTTAGCCGTTGGCACAACCCCAACAAAGCGTCGAGTACAGACTGGTGACAGTTCAGCCATTGGCTCAACCCCAGTGAAGATCGGGTATAGACCGGTGATAGTTCAGTTGTTGGCTCAACCCCACTGAAGCGTCGGGTGCAGACCAATGACAATTTAGCCTTTGGCACAACCCCAGCGAAGCGTCGGGTATAAACAGGTGACAGTTCAGCCGTTGGCTCAACCCCAGCGAAGATCGGGTACAGACCGGTGACAGTTTAGCCATTGGCTCAACCCCAACAAAGCGTCGGGTGCAGACCAGTGACAGTTTAACCGTTGGCTAAACCCCAGCGAAGTATCGGGTATAAATCGGTGATATTTCAGCCATTGGTTCAACCCCAGCGAAGCGTCGGGTACAGACTGGTGACAGTTCAGCCGTTGGCTCAATCCCAATGAAGTACCAGCCGTTAGCTCAACCTAAGCGACGTCTCAGACGTTGGCGCGACCCCCGCAAAGCATCGGAAGTGATCCGGTGACGGAAATAATATTATAATCCATCCCCAGAAAGGATAGATGATAGGATCTATTATACACATCCTTAGAAGGAGAACTAAGAAGAATTAGTGATTCAACCTCCTGTAGCCAATTACCGGTGCAAATTATCGTCGGGATATGCATTAGGAACACCCATTGAAGTAACTTGGCGGCCGAGATATCCCCAGCTAAGGAGCCTTTAGAAATGCACAACGACATCAGCCGAAGGGAAACATGCCTTAGGGAGAGTATTGACAAACGTGGGAAACCATTAGTCTCAAACCAAGGTAGCATCAACAATGTCATCCCCATTAGAGTCGACAAAGCTATCACGAACAACGGCATCCCCAACAGAAAGTGACAAACACATTCTATGATAGCTTAAATCTGATATCCTACCAATGACTGCCTGATAATGCTGCCCAAGGGTTATCATGAATGACGGTATCCCTAGCAGAGAGTGATGTGAACATTCAATGATATACCTAACCCTTCGCATATATCTAACATTCATCACCTATCATCCCATGCATTTCCTTGCCTGTGCATTTGCATTTCTAGTGCCTAGCAATCTTTATCATGTTCATTCCATTGCATTGCATAAACATGATAAAGAGGGGCATCTGTAGACACTCAAAATTTTGTTTCCCTATTACTAACCCTGTAGGAGTGCAAAACTGTCTTGTCAAATCAACCCCGGTCTCAATACCGGGCCATCAAATCAACCCCTGTCTTAATTCGGGAGGTACAGATTAGCCTCAATCATAACTCGGGAGGTACAGGTCAGCCCCGGTCTCAACCCGGGAGGTACAGAACAGCCGCGGTCTCAATCGAGGAGGTACAGATCAGTGGCGGTCTCAACTCGGGAGGTACAAATCAGCCGCGATCTCAACCCAGGAGGTACAGGTCAGCCCCGGTCTCAACCTGGGAGGTACAGGTCAGCCCCGGTCTCAACCCGGGAGGTACAGGTCAGCACCGATCTTAACTCGAGAGGTACAGGACAGCCCCAGTCTCAACCTGGGAGGTACATGTCAGCCTCAATCTCAACCCGAGAGGTACAGGTCAGCCCCGGTCTCAACTCAGGAGCTACAAGTCAGCCCCCGTCTCAACTCGAGAGGTACAGGTCAGTCCTGGTCTCAACCCGAGAAGTACAGGTCAGCCCCGGTCTCATCCCAGGCAGTATAGTTCATCCTCGATCTCAATCCGGGAGGTTAGGTCGAGCTCAGTTCACAACCCGGGAGGCCAACTCAACTTTTGAGATAACCCCAAAGCCTCACAACATCTCTAGAGACAAACCTGGATGAACTGAGTCAGCCTCAGAGACAACCCTAAGGACAAACAGAATCGGTTATGATCCAAACCTTGGAAACAACCACAAGAAGTCAGCCGAAGGCCATGCCAGTAGTGAAGGAAACCCAGAAGGGGAAAAATAGTCATTTTTCCAACTTAAACCTAATTCGATCAAACTCAACCTGAATTGATGCCACCAAGGTCAGAACGAACCGTAACAATGATCCCGAGTGGAAATAGTGCAAGACAGCTTAACGGATAAACTGTAAGAAATCAAAGACTTGGTTAAGAACCCATATTTTTGGACTCAAAAAAAGTTTTCTCCCATGTCATTGTGACACTCGTGGCGAGGGCTTTCTGAAAAGGTATAGCACGCCTCCAACGGACGCTCTAATCAAAAGTTAAAAAGTTTCGAATCTGACGTCGCGTTGCTCAGAGTGCACGTACTTTGATGCAACGAGACCCACCACATGGGCCCCGCCACTTGGAACCACACCTCTAAATACAACTTTCGCAGGTAGAGCTGCTTCTCCTGGGTCTGTAAATATGAGGTGACCCCCAGCTCATTTTTTAATCAGAAAACGCTCTAAACCTCTGCCCGTTTGGTTTCTCAGCCATTTGTTTGTCCTCCAAATCCAAATTTTTTTCACTCTAAGACATAGATACACCCACATACTACCACATATCAAAAATTAACCTGTAGAAACGGACGTTTAAAGCCTATTATTTGGCAAAAAGCCCGTGTAGCAGTCCATTATGAGTATTTTTACGATCAAGAAGTTCATATTACTTCATTGCACTTTTATACACTTGCACATTAAGTTTCACTTTCTGAATATGCAAGGAACTCAGTTCCGTGGCCGTTTTTGCTTACGTTTTGTACATTTTAGTACATAAACGCATTTTTGGCATTTTTATAACTCGAATCGTCGATCTGTCACTTCTAACAGCTTTTATATACATATATCTTCATTTTTAGCAACTTCTTCGGACTGGGTTATCTTCCCAGTCCGGGTTTGGCTATTTATTTGTGTATATTTAACTTAATATATACTAACTTTTCAATTCTGTCAAGCCCGAATGTCAAATCCAAGGTAGTTTACTACTTTTATATATATATGACTATATATATGTATATAATTTTTCTGACTTATTTGGGCCTGGATTTATACTTTGTGGTATTTTTATTGCTTTTATATATATATATATATATATATATATAAACTATATATATTATTATTTACATTCCAGTTTGGCCTGGATCATTCTATGACCTTTTTACTGCTTTTATACATATATATATATATATATATATATATATATTTACATTTATGTTTGGGCAAAAGATAGAATGTCCATCGCCCTTTACCTCTTGTTTATATATATATTACTATAACGCCAGAGAAATTCAGATATTATGTAAAATAATTTCTATTTGTTTATTTTAATAAAATTATGTTAAATGTTTATTCAAGTGAGTAAGCTAATTCTCGGTCATTTTATGACCTAGAAGATGTGAATATGGATAGTATTATAACTTCGTGCCAGAATTAAATCATATGAATTTTTAAGATGGAAACGATGGTTTTCTGAGAAATTTTCAAGAAATCACTATTCATCGATTTTTGATCGGGAATGAATATTGACATTCCTGAGAAACGCGTAATGATAGGATTTGATGACAAGATGAAATATCTAATAAAATTCCAGTTATGACTCGCGAAGTTTTCGTTTGTGGTCTTATAACCCTAAGGGTTAGGGAGATTTAAACCTATGAATTAATGGGTTACGTATAATAATAATGATTATTATACGGTATGAATACGAGTTATTATACGAGTATAATATGTAGCGAGTAAGAGAATTGGTACATGTATAATATGAATTTTATACAAAGCCAATACGTTTAAATTGAATTAAAATGAATTATTAAACTCGTGAGTCGAATCAATAGGTCAATGGGTGGGTTAAACCCATAAGGGCAACCCAAGTGATGAGTCATTAAGCTTGTGATGTCACATGCATGAAGTCAAGTGGGTGATGTCATAAACTTGGTGGCTAAGTTAAGTTAAGGAGGTGGTCAAACTTGCGGCTAAAGCAAGATTAAGGAGGTTTGGGCCTAAAAGACTAAAATACCCTAAGTCTTGCCAAGCCTATAAATAGAGACCCTCTTTGATCATTTGTTGGTTGTTTGAATTGAGAAATAATTTGAGAGAGAGAGAAAAGAAAACCTAAGCAAGAGAAGTGAAAGAGTTAAGTTATCCTCATAACTTAAGGAACTCAACTAAGAACTTCACAAGGTATACCTACCTAAAGTTTCATCTTCCATCTTCCTTCTAATGGTATTACTAGAGAAGTGTGGAGAATTTAAGTACTAGGAAGTTATAAGGTTGGTGATAAAAGACTATAAATTCTTAATAATAAGAATGATGGAACCATGATTAAGTAAGTAAAGAACTTAAGAATGAGAGCTTGTGTAGTAATCAAAAGAAATCCTTAATAATTGACTAAAGGACTTAATGAATAACTATGTCAAATCATTAGAACATAGAAGATTTCAAGAATCATATTTAGTAATAATCAACCATTGGAGTGATTCCAATTGGTTTTAAGTAAGAATAAAGAAAAACGAAGATTCGGCGAAAATTACGCGATTAGACGATAATCGTCGAAAACGTATTTTTCTTAGATTAGAAGTCAAAAGTCGATGTGTGAGTCAGAAACATTGGTTTTTTATTGCAACACATGTAATTAGGTAAATAAGACTTTCGGGAGCAAGAACGAACCGATTTCGACTTAAAACGAATAATTGAGCGTCGAACGTTCACGAACGTTTAACGAAAACGTAAAAATGAACTAATCGGCTAAATTCTCGCCGACGAATTTAGAAATGAATTTCGACTATAGGAGAGGATAAAACATAGGATTTGTGAACTATTGGCTTTGGAAGGAGCCAATTCTGATTTGTAATGATCGCGTTACAAGCCGGAGAATCCTAGAAAACCAGAAATTTTTTATAAGGCACAGGGCCAGGCGCCGCAGCGCCTCCCAACCCTTGCTTTATGGCGCCACAGCGCTAGTTCGGGGTTCTGGTTCCCTTGCATGGTCAGCGCTGCAGCGCGGCTACAAAGAGTAAACATGGAGCCACAGCGCCAGGCCAGGGTTAAAAATTGTTGGAGGGGTAGCGCCGCCGCGCCGCTCCAAGAGGAAAAGCTGGCGCTGCAGCGCCAGCAGGGGAAATTGTTAGACATTAGCACTCATTTACTTAACCTTTTTCATATCGATTAAGGGGTAGTCCATGATGATTATTGAGTGTTCATGTAATAATGCATAACAGTTCATAAGCCGTAAAGAATGTTAATAACTTGAACGAATGTTATCATAGTAACAACTCGGTTAAGTTATACGAGAAGGAGAAGATAGGTTACACAATGTTTATCAATTGTGGTAATCTAATGGATATGTTTTGTGCTTATATCTTGTAGAAGTATAAAGATAAGTATATCTAACAATACTAAAGATGCAAAGGCAAGTATTTCTAACCTTGTTCAAGATATACTTGATACAAGTTCCTAATTCTTATATTAACGATATGTTATGCAAGTTTTCATGAACTCTTGTCTGTACACGAGGTCGGACAAGTTGTCATTATGCATAGTTGCCTATGCATGAATTGTTATAGGATAGTCGATGTCATTTGCTTCGGTTAGACGAATATGTATAGTACTTTGATTGATTATCATAAATCCTTCAAAGTATCATTGATGAGTTATCCTATGCCAATTAATTTGGTTACGGATTCCGAAGAAAACCTGAGTATGAATACACAAAGGTTTTATTGTCGTTAATTCGACCAGGCATTGTGTTTCCATATAAATGTGAAAACATTTATGAATGTAGTGTTGATCAACGCAGAGTACTACAGGATGATCACCTGGACGTGCTCGTAAGTGAAACCAGGCTTACGGTCTTGTACCAGTTTTCCCTTTTTAAAAGATGATGTTTATGGTCATTGACCAGCTCAGATTCTTAAGCGACTTTGTGTCCTTGAGAATGTTTTAAAGGAATTCAAAAACCTTATTTTGCTTATTCCTATTTCTTCATAACTCTTGTACAGTTATCGAAGACGAGACATACGATTCTTGATTTTGTGGTTGCAACATAAATTGTTAGACTTGCTGAGCCATTTATGCTCATCCTTGCTTAAAATCATATGTTTTCAGCTAATAACAATCGAACCAAAAGCTCCGGTAGCGATAGGGCAAATCCAAGATGAATGCTTAACTACTTTCGTAATAGTATAGTATTCTGTTGTAATACACAATATTATGACACTGAATTGATGTAAGGGTTAATAAGATTTTGGGAAGGAAGTGGTAATGAATGCAAGTTGAACTTATACAAGCTATTAAATATTTCAGTGGAATGTAAGAGTAGATAGTTGTACAGTGAAGCACCATATCCTGGGTAAAGGTACCAGGATTTGGGGGCGTCACATTTATATTCTGTCTAGCCTGGATTACTCCGTGGCTTTATACAACTTTTATAAATATAAATATATTTCCATTCCAGTTTGGGCCTCGAAGTGAAAACCCACCGCCCTTTACCGCTTTTATATATATATATATATATATATTTCAATTCTGTCCAACCTGGATTACTCCGTGGCTTTTTACAGGTTTTATAAATATATATATATTTCCATTCCAGTCCGGGCATCGGAGTGAAAACTCATCGCCCTTTATAGTTTTATATATATATATATATATATATATATATTTCCAATCTGTCAAGCCTGGATTACTCTGTGGCTTTTTACAGCTTATATATATATATATACATATTTACATTATAGTCCGGGCACCGAAGTGAAAACCCATCGCTCTTTTACAGCTTTCGTATATATATAAATATATATATATATATATATATATATATATATATATTGCTTTACTCATTTTGATTAAATTGTTGCTTTAATATTCATTTGATATGAATCAGCACTAACATTTCTGCGGGCGACCTAGATTTCTTTAAATCTCGCCAACTCTAGCTTTTAAACGGTTCAAAATAGGTCCTGACAGAACCGGGAAGCTAGAATGGATGAGATTTACTTAAATCTAGCATTCTTTCTAGTTACAGTTCTGAAAGCTTCCTCGCGGCCCTTAGATCGCTATCTAGTGGGAACGAGACGCTTTGGCCATGTGCGAACTAGGATTTATTGATGAATCATTGGTTCTGGCGATATGTAGATATATATATATATATATATTATATATATATATATATATATATTTCTGTATATATTTGAGTTGTACAGGTTTTATTGGCTTTTCTTTGTGAGCCTATGAATCGTGGGATTTATGATCAAACTGATTAGAATCTGATTCCCACGATGGAAAAACACCACTTTACAGATGTACCCTGCCATTTTTTATGTAAAATGTACATCCGAAAGACCTTAAAACGGTTATCCGGGTTTAAGGTCTAAACATAATGAGAATAATATTTTGTCGTGTCAAAGTCCCTACGATAGCTATCATGCCCATGAGGAGACCGACACTGGTATATATTTTGTGGTCGAGGATGCTTCGCAGCCTGACAATCACCATTCAAATTGAGCCCAAAGGCTAAAAATATAAAACGGAAGGATTGACATACTTCAATTTTTGTGTTAGCGCAAGGGTTTGAAAACCTGCATTCAAAACATCATTTTAATCATCTTGTCTAAATAAGATACTTTTGCAAATTAAATCAAACCCTTCTTATATAGGTTCAACGAAGCATGTCCATGTTTTCAATCAATCAAAACATAGGCCCAATTTCTTTTAGCATTCACACACACACATTGCAGATTTAAAAGGGAAATATTGAAAAGATGCGGTACCGTGTTTTCATGGGAGTTGTGGGGTGCCTAACACCTTCTGCACACTTAACCAAGCCCCCAAACTTAGAACTTCAATTTCAAAGATCAAGTTTCGATAGTGTCCGGCAAATTGGGCCTCCTTTCAAACAAATTCGGTTGAGTTAGTACAACCATTCAAAACTACCAACTGCCGACTCTATAAAACGTTCAAATAATCGACATGATACATGTTGGCCTTTTCCTATCAAAACCTTTTTCACAAATAAAAAGAATAAGGGTAGACAAAACTTAGGAAGAGAGAAAGATTTGGGTCTAACTTGACCCGCATTTTTTCCCGACGTCGACAAGACACTCAAAATTTTCTTTAGTCCTGTTGTAGAAACTTGAAGTTTTTGCATTCCTGTTACTAACCCTGCAAGAGGGAAAAATTGTCTATTTTAACTCAACCCTGTTCTCAATACCGGGATGTCAACTCAGCCCCGGTCTCAACCCAAGAAGTATAGGTCAGCCCCGGTCTCAACCCAGGAAGTACAGGTCAGCTCTGGTCTCAACCCGGGAGGTACATGTCAGCTCTGGTCTCAACCCGTGAGGTACATGTCAGCCTCGGTCTTAACCAGAGAGGTACAAGGTCAGCCCCGGTCTCAACCCGGGAGGTACAGGTCAGCCCAGTCTCAACCTGGGAGGTACATGTCAGCCCCAGTCTCAACCCGGGAGATACAGGTCAGCCCCGGTCTCAACTCGAGAGGTACAGGTCATCCCTAGTCTCAACCTAGGAGGTACAGGTCAGCCCCAGTCTCAACCCAGGAGGTACAGGTCAGCCCCAGTCTCAACCCGGGAGGTCAGGTCAAGCTCCAATCACAACCCGGGAGGCCAACTCAACTTCGAGGACAACACCAAATCCTCATGTCATTTCCAAAAGACAAACCTAGAAGGACCAAGTTAGCATCAGAGACAACCCTAAGGACAAACAGAATTGGCTGGGATCCAAACCTCGGAGACAATCCCGAGAAGTCAGCCGAAGGCCATACCAGCATTGAAGGCAACCCCGGAAGGGGTAAAATGGTCATTTTACCAACTTAAAGCTGATTCGGTCAAATTTGTGCAGAATTGATGCCACCAAGTTTAGAAAGAACTATAACAATGATCCCGAGTGAAAATAACGCAAGACAGCTCAACGGATAAACTTATGAGGAATCACAGACCTGGTTATGAACCCGTCTTTTTAAACTCAGAAAAGGTTTACTCCCATGTCATTGAGACACTCTCGGCGAGGGCTCTCCGAAAAGGTACAGCACGCCTCAAACGGATGCTTCGATGAAATGTTAGAAAGTTTTGAATCTGACCTCGCATTGCTCGGAGTGCACGTACTTCGATGCAACAGAACTCGCCACGTGGACCCTACCATGTGGAGCTGCACCTCTACCTGCGGCTGCCGCAGGTAGAGCCGCTTCCACCGGGTCTATATATATGAGTGCACCCGCAGCTCATTTTATATCGAAAAACTCTCTAAACCTCCGCCCGTTTCGTTTCTCAGCCATACTCTTGTACTCCAAACCCAAATCTTATCACTCCAACACGTAGATATACTCATATACTACCACATATCAAAAATTATCAGGTAGAAACGGACCTTTATAGCCTACAATTTGGCAAAAAGCCCGTATGGCAGTCCATTATGAGTATTTTTATGATCAGAAAGTTCATATTACTTCATTGCACTTTTATACACTTGCATATTAAGTTTCACTTTCTGATTATGCCCGAAACTTAATTTCGTAGCCGTTTTTGCTTAACTTTTGTATATTTTAGTACATA
This sequence comes from Panax stipuleanatus, assembly GCA_020205555.1. Taxonomy (NCBI): domain Eukaryota; kingdom Viridiplantae; phylum Streptophyta; class Magnoliopsida; order Apiales; family Araliaceae; genus Panax; species Panax stipuleanatus. The sequence goes on from CM035122.1 coordinate 58,696,446, forward strand.
AACGCATTTTCTGGCATTTCGACAACTCGGATTGACAATCCATCACTTTTAACAACTTATATATATATATATATATATATATATATATATATATATATATATATATATATATATATATATACATATATGTACCCTTCACCGGACTGGGTTATCTTCTCAGTCCCGGTTTGACTACTTTCTGTCTATATTTAACTATATATATACTAATTTTTCAATTCTGTCAAGCCCGGATGTCAAATCCGAGGTAGTTTACTACTTATATATATATATAACTATATATATGTACATTTTTCTGACTTATTTGGGCCTGGATTTATACTTCGTGGCCTTTTTATTGCTTTACTATATATATATTAACTATATATATTAATATTTATGTTCCAGTTTGTCCTAGATCATTCTGTGGCCTTTTTTACTGCTTTTATAAATATATATGTAATTATATTTTTTGTCCGGGCAAAGGATAGAATGTCCGTCGCCCTTTATAGCTTATATATATATATATATATATATATATATATTTACATTTCTTCAAGCCTGGATCACTCTGTGGCATTTTACAGCTTTTATATATATATATATATATATATATATATATATATATATTTCAATTCTGTCCAGCCTGGATCACTCTGTGACTTTTTACAGCTTTTATAAATATATATATATATATATATATATATATATATATATATATTTTCATTCCAGTCCGGACATCAGAGTGAAAACCCACCGCCCTTTATCGCTTTTATATATATATATTTATTTCCATTCTGTCCAGCCTGGATTACTCCAAGGCTTTTTACAGCTTTTATAAATATATATATATATATATATATATATATATATATATATATATTTACATTCCAGTCCGGGCATCGGAGTGAAAACTCATCGCCCTTTACAGCTTTCGTATATATAACTATATATATATATATATATATATATATATATGCTATTACTCATTTTGATTAAATTATTGCTTTAAGTATTCATTTGATATGAATCGGCACTAACATTTCTACAGGCGAAGTACATTTCTTTAAATCTCGCCAACTCTAGGTTTCAAACGGTTCAAAAATAGGTACAGACGGAACCGGGAAGCTAGAATGGCTGAGATTTACTTAAATCTAGCAATTTTTTCTAGTTTCAGTTAAGAAAGTAATCTCGCGGCCCTTAGATCGCTATCTAGTGGGAACGAGACACTTTGGATATGCGCGAACCAGGATTTACTGATGAATCCATTGTTCTGGCGACATCTGGATGTAAATATATATTTCTGTACATATTTGAACTGTGCAGGTTTTGTTAGCTTCCCTCTGTGAGCCTAGGAATCGTGTGATTTATGATTAAACTGATCAGAATCTGATTCCCATGATTGACAAACTCCACTTTACAAATGTACCCAGCCACATTTTTTGTAAAATTTACATCCGAAAGACATTAAAACAGTTATCCGGGTTTAAGGTCTCAATATAATGAGAATATGGTTTGTCATGTCAATTCACTCCGATGGTTGTCATGCCTATGAGAAGACCGAAACCTGTATATGTTGTGGTCGAGGATGCTTCGCAGCCCAACAATCACTATTCAAATTGAGCCTAAAGGCTAAACTGATAAAATAAAAGTGTTGAAATGCTTCAATTCCTATGTTAGCGTAAGGGTTTGAAAACCTGCTTTCAAAACATAATTTTAATAATCTTGTCTAAAAAAGAGACTTTTTGCAAATTAAATCAAACCCTTCGTATATAGGTTCAACGAAGTACGTCCATGCTTTCAAATCAATCAATCATAGGCCCAATTTCTTTCAGCATTCACACACACACATTGCAGATTTAAAAGAGATATATTGAAAAGATGCAGTACCGTGTTTTCACGGGAGTTATGGGGTGCCTAACACCTTCCCCACACTTAACCAAGCCCCCGAACTTAGAACTTTGATTTCAAAGATCAAGTTTCGACAGTGTCCAGCAATTGGGCCTCCTTTCAAACAAAACTAGGTTGAGTTGGTACAACCATTTCAAATCTACCAACTGGAGACTCTATAAAACGTTCAAATCGTCGACATGATACATGTTGGCCTTTTCCTAAAAAACCCTTTAAAACCTTTTTCACAATAAAAAGAGTAAGGGTACACAAAACTTAGGAAGAGAGAATGATTCGGGTCCAACTCGAACCGGATTTTTTTTCGACGTCGACAGGTGGCGACTCTGCTGGGGACAGTAAAGGGCTTAGGCCGCATTCAAATCTTTTCAAAATTCCCCATTCATATCTGTGTATGTGTGAGTGCTGCGTCTTTACATTGAATAAATGCGTGAATGCTGAGTCTTTACATTGAATGAATGTGTATGAATGCTTTCCTGCTTTATATTAGTGCTTCACACAAATATTAGTGCTTCGCACGAATGTCATCATATGCATACGGTGAGACACGATGTATGTGAATGTCTGTTGTGTGATTCCTCCACCAGGAGGCAAACTCGTCGGTGACAGAGTAATGTCTTCGAGGACGGCTACGTCTTTGGGGCTCATAAAAAAGCACCACTCAGATTCGCTCCAGTTGAAAGATCGGATTAATTTCCCTTCTAGTAGATTGCGATGATCTGGGGACCTTCATGCCGAAAAGCCGCGAGAGTAACCTAAGATAGGTCAGCCTCTGATCAACCAAATCCGAAGGGAAGCCTCTTCATGCCTTCCTCTTTCAATTCAATGTCAAGTTTTCAATTCGAATGTAAATAACACAATATAGATATCATAATGTAAATATACATTCCATGTTTGGTACATCCTGTCATATTATCCTGTCATCAAAACAACTTACCCCTGTTTTGCAGGATAAGATTAAAAAACCTTAAAAACACATCATGGCATGCATCCTATACATACCTACTTTAGGAAATAGACACGCCTATGTTTGTTGTAGGTGAAAAATTGGTCCTATCACTAGATCTAAGTCTAAGAAAGCATTAAGTCCATCTCCGAACATGGCTTCCAGTGCTCAGTCAGAATCCACCCATGTCTCTAGGGAAGAGTTTGAAGGACTGAAGAACCAGATAGCCGAATTGGCCACTTTCTTGAGAGAGCAAAGTAAAGCTCTTAAAAGGAAACAAGCATAGGGTCACACAGAACCAGGAACACCCTGTGGTCAAGAGACCGGAAAGACAGATACTCAGATTCTTGGACCACAGAATCAGGATACTACAACAAAACCCCTGAAATCACCATCCTTAACAAAGAACAGGAAGCTGGTGACATTCTGAAGAAAGTCCAACAGATCCGCACGTACAGGAGAATCCCCTCCCTCAGCACAAAGTGGAGGGTGTCAACATGATTAGCAAGAAAAATGGAGAAGGATCCAAATACCTCCGATATGTCGAAGAAACAACTCAATCCAGCCTAGACAGTTGGGAGTTATCAGAAAGGCGATTCCTGATAGAACAAGAGATTAAGTCTATTAAGGAACAAATCGAACAGTTAGCAGAGCTGGTCGTATACCAACATCAGATCACCAGACAGCTGATAAACCAGACCAACCAGTCTGAGGAAAATCCTCCCATACCGGAGATCAGTCCCATTCCCATGAGGGATCATTATCAATTTCATGATCATGAACCATGGGCCGACAAGATGGCCAAGGAGAAGAAGTTCCAGGCTAGTCGGGAATTCGCTTTTCAAAGGAATTTCACCAATTTGAATCAACCCATGAAAGAGATCCTCCAAATGATGATCAATGAGGGAATGGTTGCAGATTTATTACCCCCAGTAAATCCTTGATCTAGGAAATTTAAGCCTAACCAAATCTGTCAATATCACTCCAACGGGCCCGGTCATGACACTGAAGATTGTTGGGGACTTTATAACCTGATTCAGGACATGAGTGAAAGCAGTAAACTGATAAGAGGGTATCAGGATTACGGCCTCCCAGATGAAGAAACTCTCTTTATTCCCACTATGTGGAGTCAGGATACAGTGGCTGTTATTTCTTGTGATAATGAGCCAGCCCTCACACCCCTAATGCTACCAGGGAAAGGGGTCCAAGAAACACAAAATCCTGTGAAGGTGACCGCACCTGAGCCTTTAATCTTGCCATTCAGACCCCAATACCCGGTAATCAGTTTGAAGAAAGTCCCATGGAACTACAGGAATGATGAAGGTTCCACCTCAAACAACATCGCCATCGTACCAACGGAGAATCCATTGTACCTGCCTCAGCGGGTGATCAAATCAGTCATCAAAGCCAAAGAAAAAGTGGCTGAAGAAAAAATTGAAGAGTTCCTCAATAAAATGGGACACAATGAAATCAAAATGATACAAAGCCTAAAAGATGCACCCAAGCAGATGTCCATGCAAGATCTGGTCTTATCATCAGTGGATCATCGCAACATTCTAGTGAATGTACTGGAAGAAGCCCATCTACCAAAGACAGTAGATGCAGAGAAATTCTGTCACGTGATAGAACACATCTTTAACAGCTGACCCCTGTTTTTCATGATAAAATTAAAAAACCTTAAAAACACATCATGGCATGCATCCTATCCATACCTACTTCAGGAAATAGACACGCTTACGTTTGTTGTAGGTGAAAAATTGGTCCTGTCACTAGATCTAAGTCTAAGAAAGCACTAAGTCCATCTCCGGACATGGCTTCCAGTGCTCAGCCAGAATCCACCCATGTCTCTAGGGAAGAGTTTGAAGGACTGAAGAACCAGATAGCCGAATTGGCCACTTTCTTGAGAGAGCAGAGTAAATCTCTTACAGGGAAACAAGCATAGGGTCACACAGAACCACGAACAACCTGTGGCAGTTAAGAGACCGAAAAGACAGATACTCAGATTCTTGGATCACAGAATCAGGATACTACCAACAAAACCCCTGAAATCACCATCCTTAACAAAGAACAGGAAGCTGGTGACATTCTGAAGAAAGTCCAACAGATCCGCACGTACAGGATAATCCCCTCCCTCAGCACAAAGTGGAGGGTGTCAACATGATTAGCACACAAAATGGAGAAGGATCCAACTACCTCCGATACGTCTGAGAAACAACTCAATCTAGCCTAGACAGTGGGGAGTTATCAGAAAGGTGATTCCTGATAGAACAAGAGATTAAGTCTATTAAGGAACAAATCGGACAGTTGGAAGAGCTGGTCGTATACCAACATCAGATCACCAGACAGCTGATAAACCAGACCAACTAGTCTGAGGCAAATCCTCCCACACTGGAGATCAGTCCCATTCCCATGAGGGATCATTATCAGTTTCATGATCATGAACCATGGGCCGACAAGATGGCCAAGGAGAAGAAGTTCCAGGCTAGTCGGGAATTCGCTTTTCAAAGGAATTTCACCAATTTGAATCAACCCATGAAAGAGATCCTCCAAATGATGATCAATGAGGGAATGGTTATAGATTTATTACCCCCAGTAAATCCTTGATCCATGAAATTTAAGCCTAACCAAATCTGTCAGTATCACTCCAACATGCCTGGTCATGACACTAAAGATTTCTAGGGACTTCGTAACCTAATTTAGGACATGAGTGAAAGAAGTAAACTGATAAGAGGGTATCAGGATTATGGCCTCCCAGATGAAGAAACTCTCTTTATTCCCACTGTGTGGAGTCAGGATACAGTGGCTGTTATTTCTTGTTATCATGATTCAGCCCTCACACCCCTAATGCTACCAGGGAAAGGGGTCTAAGAAACACAAAATCTTGTGAAAGTGACCGCACCTGAGCCTTTAATATTGCCATTCAGACCCCAATACCCGGTAATCAGTTTAAAGAAAGTCCCATGGAACTATAGGAATGATGAAGGTTCCACCTCAAACAACATTGCCATCGTACCAACGGAGAATCCATTGAACCTGCCTCAGCGGGTGATCAAATCCGTCATCAAAGCCAAAGAAAAGGTGGATGAAGAAAAAATCGAAGAGTTCCTCAATAAAATGGGGCACAATGAAATCAAAATGGTACAAAGCCTAAAAGATGCACCAAAGCAGATGTCCATCCAAGATCTGGTCTTATCATCGGTGGATCATCGCAACATTCTGGAGAAAGTACTGGAAGAAGCCCATCTACCAAAGACAGTGGATGAAGAGAAATTCTGTCACGTGATAGAACATATCTTTAACAGCAATATGATATCTATTACTGACTATGATATATCCGCAGAAGGGACGGGCCATCGTAAGTCACTGCACATAGCTGTAATATCATCCGGGTATGTGATCAGAGGTGTGCTAATAGATGGAGGGTCGTCCCTAAACATCTTTCTATACGATACCTTGGAAAAAATGAAGATCAACCCAAATCGAATCAGAATCAGTCATGTGGTCATCCGAGCTTTCGATGGATCTCGCCGAGAGGCTATGGGAGAAATTGAGCTTCCTCTGGAGATTGGTCCACACACTTTCTATGTATCTTTCCAGGTGCTCATCATCACCATCGAATACAACTTATTACTGGGTAGGCCATAGATCCACATGGCAGGAGCCATTCCATCCACCCTCCATCAGTAACTCAAATACATTATCAATGGCAACCTAATCACGGTGAATGCCGAACCCGAATACCCTGTCTACATACAAGGAGACATGCCGGTGATTAGTCTGGATGCAGGGATTGAACCTGCAAGTTTCAAGCCTTGGAAGTGAGTGATACTCAGTACTTACCAGTTGGGGCACCAGCCTTGAAGTCTAAAGTCTCCCTCAAAGTGATGAGAGTGGGCCAGGAGATGGTATCTTTGGGTTTTCACCCTAGAGAAGGGTTAAGAAAGAATCAACAAGGAATCAAGACCCTAGTGCAAATCCTGAGTCAGTCGGGGAAAGCCGAATTGGGCTATTCATCCGGGTCAAGCCACCGGAACCCACATAAGCATCCAAAAGCTCATGCTACCACTATACTATTGCAAAACCTCACTGATGCTGGATTTGTGGAGCCAATGAGGAAGATCCCTACTGTTGTGTCAGCCATGTTGTTTCCTCCAATCATACCGGTAGGTGAGAGAAAGACCCCAAAGCCTGAGGAGGATAGCAAAAAGGGAAAAGAAAAGTTCATGTACGAAGGAAGAGACCCATTTGCTAACATACGTGTTCTCATACACTACGAGGGTATGAATGATGACATCCCAGACAGTGACGAGGAGGATCAGATCCACATTCCTCTCATCAAGAAAGAGAAGGGAGGCAGTTCAAAGGAAAACCTGGCCCTATTTTGAAGGATGTCTTAGTCATCATCCGAGATGAGACAGACGAGCACAATTCCTTGATCCTCCCTGTTCATGAGGATCTCACCCTGGACAACTGGAGCAGCGTCCCTTGCCTCATTCAAAAAGGGTAAAAGGGTAGAGAATCTAACTGCCCTGTAACATGATTTCATTTACTACTTATTTTAATGCACTGCCATAGCAGTAACTTTTTTCGTGCTTTGCCAAATGCTTTGTATGTTTAAACAATTGCATATATTAAAGTGAAAGCATTTTGTTTTTAGGACTCCAAGATTGGATTTGTTTGTCCCTACTGATGAGATACCAACCTGTCACAGTGACTATAACTTTGATGTAGAACTGAGCTTCGACTTGATGGAAGTTGATCAAGAGGAGGAAGATGACTATGAGGTGCCCGAGGAAATTAAGGAATAGGTCAAAGACAAATCCAAACCAAACCTCGACCAAACCATCACTGTCAATATCGGAACCTCAAAAAACTTTAAAGAAATCCAGATAGGCATAGACCTCACCCAAGATCAAAAAGCCGACCTGATCGAATTCCTAAAATAGTTCCAGGATGTATTTGCATGGTTACATGAAGATATGATTGACCTATCTACTGATATTGTCATCCATCGAATGCCCATCAAAGATGGATTCAACCCAATCAAGAAGAAGCTTAGGCGATTGAAACCTGAATAGAGTCTGAAAGTCAAAGAAGAAGTTGTTAAAAAATTCAAAGACGGCATCATCATGGCATTAACATACCCTGAGTGGCTGTCAAACATAGTTCCTGTGCCTAAGCCCGGAGGGAAAGTACGAGTATGTGTAGGTTATAAGGATTTGAACAAAGCCTTCCTCAAGGACAATTTCCTGGTACCTTTCATCCTCATCTTGATCGACAACACGGCGCATTATGGCATATATTCTTTTGTGGATTGTTTTGTTGGTTACCATCAAATCATGGTTCCTAAAGAAGACAAGGAGAAAACAGCTTTCATCACTCCCTAGGGAACTTTCTGCTATAGACGTTTGTCCTTCGGCCTTATCAATGCCGGTGCTACGTATCAGCGAGCCATGATGGCCCTATTTCATGACATGATGCATAAAGAAATAGAAGTTTATGTGGATGACATCATCATCAAATCCCGGAAGGAGGACGATCATATTGACCTTCTCAGGAAGCTGTTCAACAGGTTGCGTAACTACAACTTCAAGCTGAATCCAGCCAAATGTGCTTTTAGCTTCAAATCAGGCAAGTTGTTGGGATTTTTGGTGAGCAACAGAGGCATTGAGCTGGATCTTGCCAAGATTAAAGCCATCACTGAAATGCATGTACCCCGAATAGAGAAGGAGATACGCGGGTTGCTGAGAAGGATCAATTTCATAAGCCGATTTATTTCCCAGCTCACAGTAAATTTTAAACACATCTTCATGCTACTAAGGAAGAATTCCTCCACCAAATGGAATGAAGATTGCCAAAAAGCCTTCCTTGCCATCAAGAAGAAGCTAATAGAAGCACCAGTATTCGTACCCCCAAGGGACGGAGTTCCCCTGTTTATGTACTTATCAGTCAATGTCGACGCCATGAGCTGTATGTTGGGACAGAAAGATGATAGTAGTAAGGAGATAGTCATCTACTACATCAGCAAAAGATTCAGCAGCGGTGAACAAAAGTACACCCTAATTGAAAAGACATGATGTGCGTTAGCATGGGCCGCCATGAGGTTCCAACATTATCTGTATGGGCACACGACCTACCTCATATCCCGCATGGATCCGCTGAAATATGTATTCAACAAGCCAATATTGAATTATTGACTATCCAAATGGCAGTTAATCCTCTAACAGTTCGACATTGTCTACGTGACTAAGAAGTCCATCAAAGGTCAAGGCATTGCAGATCAACTAGCCGAAGCACCATCGGGAGGGTTCAAACCTCTGGAGACTTATTTTTCGGATGATGGGATCATGACAATTCAGCAAGATCTTCAAGAAAATGTAGTCCAACCATGGAAAATATATTTCGATGGAGCAGTAAACATGGAAGGTGCCGGAGCTGGGGCAGTCCTTATCTCTGGTACAGGAGAACAATATCATGTGGCCACCAAGCTGTAGTTTGTCAACACCAACAACACGGCTGAGTATGAAGGCTGCATAATGGGGTTGAAACTAGCCCAATCCAAGGGTGTCAAGCATCTATTGGTCTTCGAAGATTCTGAGTTGGTTATCAGACAAACCACCAGGGTATATCACACCAAAGAACTGCATTTGCTACCCTATCATCGGCAGGTTATCAAAATATCCATGAAGTTTGAAGACATAACTTTCATCTATATTCCTCGGGGTAGGAATGACTTTGTTGATGCATTGGCGATGTTGGCTTCCTTGATCCGTATATCCGATAGGAGTGGGATTCCCAACATCAAATTCACAAGCCAAAAGACCCAGACATACGGGAATTACATTAGAGAAGTATCAAATAAAATACCTCCTATCAAACAGCCTTGGTACCAATACATCAAGGAATATCTCTGAGATAAATCTACACCCACTAAGGCAAGCCACTCCAAACGAAAGCGGATTCACAAGATGACCATGAAGTTCTATCTGAGCGGGGATACACTCTACAAAAGAGATGCTGGAACAGGGCTCTTGAGATGCCTGGATAAAGAGCAAGCTCATAGAATGATGGATGAAGTCCACGGCAAAATCTGTAGTCCACACATGAGCAGTTATCTGTTGGCCAAGAAAATAATAAGAATAGGACATTATTAGATCTCTCTCAAAGCTAACTACGATGACCAAGTCAAGAGGTTCTACCAATGCCAAATCCATAGAAATGCCATACACGCTCCTCCAAATGAGCTTCACAACATGAGTTCGCCACGGCCTTTCTCCATGTGGGGGATGGATGTGATAGGCTTAGTAGAACCCAAAGCTGGCAATGGACATCGATTCATCTTCACCATGATCGATTACTTCACCAAGTGGGTTGAAGCTGCACTTTTTTCCCAAAGTCACCAAAGAGGTCATCATTGGGTTCATCAAAAATAATGTCATCTGTCGATATGGACAAACGGAGGTGATCGTATCAGACAACGCCAAGAACCTAAATAATTAGATGATGAGAGAACTGTGCAGCAAGTTCCACATCAACCATCTCAATTTTGTCATCTATCGGCCCAAGATGAATGGTGCTGTCAAAGCGGCCAATAATAACATCAAGAAGATCATGCAAAAAATGTCCGCCAATCACAAAGAATGGCCTGACCTGTTGCCTCTAACCATGTTAGCATACAGGACGTCAATGCGTACCTCTACTAGGGCTACCCCCTATTTATTGGTCTGTGGCATGGAAGTAGTCCTTCCCATAGAAGTAGAAATGGAGTCCTTATGAGTATTAATAGACGCTCAGATGGACGAAGACCAGTGGTTGCAAGAGCGGTACCACCAACTGTCCCTGATAGATGAAAAGAGGGCTACAGCCATTTTCCACGGGCAGTTATATCAGCAAAGGATTGCTCGATCCTCTAACAAAAAAGTCTGAATCTGGAAATTTAAAGAGAATGACCTAGTGCTGAAGAAAGTTCTGGCCAATCAGGATGAAGCCAAAGGAAAGTTCGCCCCAAATTGGGAAGGCCCTTTCTTTGTCAAGGAAGTGTTGACAGGAGGAGCTATCAGATTGAAAGAGATGGACGGGAGCGAATTTCCCAAACTCATCAACTTAGACACCATAAAAAGGTACTACCTCTGTCCCACAATAAGTGATTTTTTAGGCTTAATATTTTTTCCCAAAATAAGTGATGTGTTAGAATTCCAATAAAAATTTTCCAATATTTTTCCATATGTGCCCTTATGCAACCAATGGTATTTATTGTATATTTATTGAAAAGTTGAAAGGTTGAAGAAAGAGATAGAGAGACCAAAAGAATACATGTTATACTGCGTCATGTTGTCTATCAGTATATGGATAAAAGGTACTGGGAAGTTGTCCTTGAGACAAGCCTTGTTCAAATCTCGGTAATCCACGCATACTCGTACCTTCCCTCCAGGCTTAGGTACAGGGACTATGTTGGATAACCACTCAGGGTAAGTTAACACCATGATGATGCCGGCTTTGAATTTCTTGACAATCTCTTCTTTAACTTTCAGATTTCACTTAGGTTTCAATGGCCTGAGCTTCTTCTTGACTGGCTTGAATTCATCTTTATTGGGCAGTCGATGAATGACAATATTAGTGGACAAGCCAATCACGTCTTCATGCGACCATGCAAACACATCCTGAAACTGAGTTAAGAGTTCAATCAGGTCGGCTCTTTGGTTTTAGGTAAGGTCCATGCCTGTCTGGATTTCTTTAGGGCTTTCTGAGGTTCTGATAGTGACAGTGGTGGTTTGGTCGAGGTTTGGTTTAGGTTTTTCTTCGACCCAATCTTTGATCCTCTCGGGCACCTCATAGTCATGTATCTCCTCTTGATCAATCTCCATCAAGTCGAAGTCCAGTTCTACATCAAAGTTGTAGTCACTGTGAAAATTTTGCATCTCATCAGCAAGGCCAAACAAATCCAACTCTGGAGTCCTGAAAACAAAATGCTTTCACTTTAATATATGAAACTGTTTAATCATACAAAGCATTTAGCAAAAGCATGACAAAAGTAACTGCTATCGCTGTGCAACAAAAATAAGCAGTAAGTAAAACCACGCTTCAGGGCAGATGGACATTCTACCCTTTTTACCATTTTTGACTGAGGCATGGAGTGCTGCTCCAATTGTCTAGAGTTAGGTCATCATGAACAGGGAGGATAAAGGAGTTGTGGTCATCTGTCTCCTCTTTGATGATGACTGAGACAACATTCATATCAGGGCCAGTGCTTCTCTTTGATTTTCTCTTCTTATCCCTTTTGATGCGAGGGATCAAGATTTGATCTTCTAAATAGTCATCGTCTGGGATATCGTCGTTCATACCCTCAGTCTGCACTAGAAAATATAAGTTTGCAAACGGGCCTCGTCCTCCATGCAGGAACTTTTCTTTGCCATTTTTACTTTCCCCATCAGGCTTTGGGGCTTTTCTTTCAGTCGTCTGGCTTTACCTGAGGAAACAGCATAACTGACACAGCAGCATGAATCTTCCTCATTGGTTTCACAAACTCTTCATCAGTGAAGTTTGGCAGCAGGATGCTGGAGGCAGGAACCATTGGGTGCTTGTGCAGGTTTTGGTGGTTTGATCTAGATGTATAGCCTAATCTGGCTTTCCCTGTTTGGCTAGGGATTTTCATTGGACTTCTGATTCCTTGCTGATTTTTCCCTAACCCTTTTCTAGGGCAGAAACCCAAGGATACCATTTCTTGACCGACCGTCATCACTTCGGGGGAAAATTTTGGTTTTAAGGCTGGTGCCCCAATAGGTAAGTATTGAGTGTTGCTCACCTCCAAAGCTTGAAAACTGGCAGGCTCAACCCCATCATCGAGACTGATTACGGGCATATCGCTCTGTATGTAGACAGGATATTCTGGCTCGGCATATACAGTAATCAGATTGCCATCAATGATGTACTTGAGTTGTTGATGAAGGGTGGACGGAACTACTCCTGCCATATGTATCCACTGCCTTCCCAACAATAAATTATATCCTGTGGTAATGTTTAATACCTGAAAGGATATGTAGAAAGTATGGAGACCGATCTCCAGTAGAAGCTCGATCTCTCCCGCATCCTCTCGGCGAGATCCATCAAAAGCTCGGATGACTACATGACTAGTTCGGATTCGGTTTGGATTGATCTTCATTCTATCTAAAGTGTCGTAGAGGCAAATGTTTAGGGATTATCCTCCATCTATCAGCACACCTCCTATCGCATATCCTTGATGACATCACTGCTATGCGCAATGACTTGCAATGACCCGTCCCTTCTGCGGGTATATCATCGTCAGTGAAAGATATCACATTACTATTGAAAATGTGCTATATCACGTGATGAAACTTCTCAGTATCTACCGTCTTTGACAGATTTGATTCTTCCAGTACTTTCACCAGAATTTTGTGATGATCCTCCGAGGATAAGACTAGATCCAAAATGGATATCTGTCGGGGTGCCTCTTTCAAGCTTTGCACCACTTTGATCTCATTATGCCCCATTTTGCTGAAGAATTCTTCAATTTTCTCCTCAGCCGCTCTTCCCTTGGTTTTAATGACTGAGTTGATTACTCGTTGTGGCAGGTATATCAGGTTTTCCTTTGGTACAATAGCAATGTGGTTTGATGTTGATCCTTCATCTTTCCCATAGTTCCATGGGACTCTCTTCAAGCTGACTACAGGATATTGTGGCTTAAATGGCAATATTAAAGGCTCGGGCGTAACCACTTTCACATGATTCTTTCCTTCTTAGGCCCCTTTTTCCTATAATATCAGGGGCGTTATGGCTATATTCTTTTCACAGGAAATGATAGCCACTACTTATTTCAAATTCCATGCCATGGGAATAAAGATTGCTTCCTCATCAGGATAGTCATAATCTTGGTTTGCCTTCAGTTGCTTACCGCTTTCAATTAGATTTTGAATCAGATGACAAAGTCCCCAATAATCCTCTATGTTATGACCAGTTGTGTTGGAATGATATTGACAGATCCTATCATGCTTGAAGTTTCTGGATCGAGGGTCCATCGGGGGTAACAAATCTGTGACCATCCCCTCGTTGATCAATATTTGGAGGATTTCTTTCATAGGTTGATTCAAATTAGTGAAATTCCTCTTGAAGGTGAATTCCCTATTAGCTTGGAACTTCTCTTCCTTGGCAATCTTGTCGGCCCAGGGTTCACGCTCATAAAATTGGTAATGATCCCTCATAGCAATGGGTCTAATTTAGGAGTAGGAAGATTTGCTTCCCATTTGTTGGTCTGATTGATCAATTACCTCATTATCTGATGTTGATAAACTAACAGTTCTGCCAACTGTCCAACCTGTTCCTTGATAGACTTGATTTCTTATTCTATCAGGAACTGCCTTTCTGCAAACTCCCAATTATCTGCACTATTGGTATTTGTTTGGGTTGACTCTCCAACATACTGGAGGTATTTGAATCTTTCTCCTTTTCACATGCCGATCATGTTGACGCTCTACTCATTATGTTGAGGCAGAGGATTGTCTTGAATATGTGGTTATTCTTGTGTTGTAACCACAATCTTCCCGTTATCTATCAGGTCTTGGATTTTGTGTTTGAGGGACCAACAATCTTGTGTGTCGTGGCCCGATGCTCCAGAATGATAAGCACACTTCTTACTTGGATCAAAATTCTGTCTGCTTGAACTGGTTAGCGGAAGGAGATGTACAATCTTCTTTTGTTCTGTTAGAAGTTTCAACACATTTTCCAGTCCCCTAAGAGTGTCAACATTCTTCGACGTCTGACTTCTCTAGTTTTTTGAAAGGGAGGATTAGAAGGTTGTGCAGGAGCTTGAAAAGGGGAATAAATTCTCCTTTGAATGGGCAAGCTTGGATTGCCTCTCGGATTTTGACCCTGAAGTATCAAGGACACCTCCTCTTCCTTCTTCTTATGTACTCTCCGAGGATTACTCCTATAGCTTCTAGATTGAATATGCTCGGTCACTGCCTCTAAAGTTCTTTTATGATTATTGTTGAAATCTATATTATCTGAAAAGTCGTTGATTGCTAGGGAGGCTTATCCCTATTGTAGAATAAATATTATTTATTTAAATAGATTATTAGTGTAATTTATGTATTTAAATAAGATTAGAATTGTTCTAATTGATTTATTCACAACCGGTTTAATATGGAGAACCTAAAGGGTCACACCATAAAAGGAAGAATAATTATTTAAGAAGGTAATTGCATAATCGTAATAATGCATTAAGTATAATTAATTTAATCTATGGTGATAGAATAAATTAAATAGCTTAATATTTATTATTTAATATTTTAGAAATATTAAATATAAATTAATAAAAGGAGACTTATTAATATTATTATAATTATTATTATTTTAATTTCTAAAGGAGTTTAGTAATTAATTTAATATTAGTACGCTCATTTATTCCTAATAAGATTAGGAGGCAAATTAATTAAATGAATTTAATTAATTATTCCCAATGTGGTGGGAAGCTTAAATTAATTAGAAGAGTTTAATTAATTAAATGAAATCCCATGTCTAATAGGATTAGAAAGGTTGACCAATATTTATATAAGAGGAGTTTTATAACAGATATCAGTTGTTGAAATTTCAATGGTTGGAGAGTACTCTTTTTCTATAGATGATAGAAAACTAGGTTTAGCCAATCACCCTCCTTCTTGGTAATTCATCTTCCTTGGTGGATCACCTATAGAGGCTAAACATTTGGGTGGCTAATATTGATCAAAGGAAGGAATCTAACCCGAAAATTCAAGGAGATCACAAAGAACAAGGAGTTGAACTCGTACCTGTGGAAGCTTCGTTCTACAAGGGTATGATTCCATAACTTCTTATTTATCGTTTTAAATTAATAATTTGTATAAAGGATGATTCGGGTAATGGTTTTGTAGAAATTTTTTAAACTCTGATGTACCATGCTTCCGCTAATTTTTGCAATTTGATTGCGTCACGATTTCGTACAAACCCAACAGTGGTATCAGAGCCAAACTTTTATGCAATTATTATTTGTTTTGATTTTATATATATATGGGTATATATTTAGAATAATTTGTTGGGTATAATTTTAATTGTATAAAATTATTTTTTATGAAAAAAAAGAAAGAAAAGAGAATCACGATTACTGTTTTTTTTCCCGCCGCCGTGCATCTGGCTGTGTTTGTATTTCGTGGGTAAGTGCTTTCTATTAGTAAATGCAGGACACCTTTTTTTGAAAAGCTAATCACAAATTCGTTATATATATATATATATATATATATATATATATATATATATATATATATATATATATATATATATATATTAACTATTAGTGAATGCAGGATACAGTTTTGAAAAGTAAATCCCTTCAGGTGATTTCAAAAATGGTATCATTACTATATATTATATATATACCTTCCTGCAACTTATTTCAAAAAGAATGTACCTAGGAAGTAAAAATGTGATCAGTAGATTGCAGGAGTTTTTTTTTCATATATATATATATATATATATATATATATATAATATTTTTAATAATTTTATAATTAAAATAAAGAGTTTATTTTAATCTTAAAATTGGATTTCACGCAATTAAAATTGCCCATTAAATGATACTCATATATATATGGAATATTTTAATTCATGAGATGGATATTTATTTATTGATATATATGGTGATATGTATGATAATAAATGGGGATTGATTATGGACTATTTGACCAATGTGATTGGATTTTATTTTAGTTGAATGCTTGAATGAATGAGTTTTATTAAACGGGATCTGCGTATCTCGTCTTCTCTGATTTTTTTCTTGATGTAAAATTTTATCTCCCTCCTATTTACTTCCCCTTGACTGCTGATCAAGGTTTCTATTTAAATTAAATAGTTTAATGTAATAGAAATAGTTAAAACTATCTTGAAAAAAGTTGGAGACCAAGGAGCAAGGAGCGCATGAAGACCCGTTTGTAATGGAGCTCAGGTTTAAATGTAATAGTTACTTTTAAATTTAAATTCTTGTACTCCTAGGTTTGACCTTTTGGTTCACTTTATGGCTCTAGTGAACCAAACTAGAATAAAAGTCCATAATCAATCCGGATAGAATATAGTATTCTATATGTGCATGCTAAGTATTATATATATTATATTTTATGCAAACATATTTCACATGTTTATTAAAATAACGCGTATTTTATATATACATATATATATATATATATATATGTGTGTGTGTGTGTGTGTGTGTGTGTGTGTGTGCATGTGCGCTAAACAAGATGAGACAAATAATAACAAACCCCTCAAAGAAATTATATTAAGTCCGAAGCGATCAAATGATATTTGGAATATCGAACGTCGCCTTCTAGCATGATTAATTAATAGAGTATTAAATATTTAATATGAGTTTGTTGTGCTATCCACAAGGCGAGTATTGAGTATTTAAGATGTTAATTAATCACATTTGATGCTTATCAAGAAAATTAAACGATCTAGTCTTGTTGTGCTATCCACAAGGACGAACATTTTTTTTTTGAATTTATGAAAGTGCTAGGCTGGACTTAACTTAAATCATTTTAGTTCGGATGTGCACACACTTGACCATTATGATTTAAGAGGCAAAATAAAAGGAGTTACATGGTGATGTAATTGACAAGAGTTGTCTACCTATTTATTTGTATATCGCTTGTTGTGCTATCCACAAGGTTATATACATTTGAAATAGGATCCTTAATCTCACTAGCAAATATTTAATTAGATGTTGCCGAACTATATAAGTGAGGGTAATATAGTTTGATGAAAATAGTGGGAGATACCAATTTAAAATAAAAACCTAAATTTATTTTGGTATGCAAAATTAATTAAATGAATGTTTGCTAAAATGTTGTCTTTTCACATACAAAAATTTAAAAAATATCAAATCACTAATTTCACTGCGTAGCATACTTGATGCTAATAAACTAACCGGACCAAATTATACGGACTGGTTAAGAAATCTGAGAATAGTTCTCACTGCTGAAAAGATTTCTTATGTTCTAAATTCACCTGTCTCTAGAACTGTTCCAGAATCAGCATCTGAGGAAGAAATTGCTACCATTGTAAAGTGGCAAAATGACGCATTTGTGGCTCAATGCATCATGCTCGCATCCATGAATAACGAGCTTCAGCGTCAGCATGAAAGCATGGATGCTCCTACTATGTTGCTTCACCTCAAGGAGTTGTATGGTGAACAAAATAGGACTGCTAGATGTGAGATATCTAAGGAGCTCTTCCAATCTCGGATGACCAAGGGTAAGGTGAACATAAAGGAACAAAAGAAATCTGATCTAGCTAGCAAAGGAATGTGCTTCCATTGCAACGAGCCGAGTCATTGGAAGAGGAACTGCAAGAAATTTCTGGCAAAGAAGAAGCTTGGAGAAGCTTCGACTTCCAATCAAGGTTTGTTCATGATTGAAATTAATTTTTCTGAAAGTCAAAATTCTACTTAGGAATTGGATACCGGCTGTGGTTCTCACATATGTAATAATGTGAAGGGACTGGTCAGAAGTAGAAAGCTGAACAAGGATGAGGTTTTTCTACGAGTGGAAAATGAAGCAAAGGTTGCTGCATTAGCTGTAGGCACTTATTGTTTAGCACTACCTACGGGCAAGTCCATTCATTTAAATAATTGTTATTTTGTTCCGAATATCATTAGAAACATTATTTCAAATTATGTATTAAATATGGATGGATTTGAAATTATAATAAAGAACAACAGTTGTTCAATTTATAAAAATAATATTTTATATGGTATTGAAAATCTGCGAAATGGACTTTATATACTTGACTTGCATGAAAATATACTTCAAATAGAACAAACTAAGAAAAGAAAAAGAGATGATATTAATTATACCTATATGTGGCACTATAGACTCGGTCATATCATTGAAACGAGATTATCCAAGTTGCATAAGGATGGGCTCTCAGAGCTATCTGATTATAAATCATATCCAACTTGTGAATCTTGTCTCATGAGTAAATGACTAAATCTCCTTTTAGTGGAAAAGGAGAAAAAGTTACAAAGTTGTTAGCGTTGGTTTACACAGACGTTTGTGGACCTATGACAGCGATTGCACGGGGTGGGTATTCTTATTTTATTACTTTCATTGATGATCACTCAAGATTTGGATATGTGTATTTAATAAAATACAAATCAGAATCATTTAAAAAGTTCAAAGAGTTCAAAAGTGAAGTAGAGAAACAAACGAAAAAGTGTATTAAGACTCTTCGATCAGATCGAGATGGAGAATACTTAAGCGGTGAGTTTCTCAATTGTCTCAAAGTAAATGGCATAATCTCACAATGGACTCCACTAGGTACACCACAGTTAAATGGAGTATCAGAAATGAGAAATCGAACATTGTTGGATATGGTTCGATCCATGATGAGTTTTACCGATCTTTCAATTTTATTCTGGGGTCATGCCCTAGAAACGGCTCATATCTACTAACTAAGGTCCCCTCAAAATCCGTCCCCAAGACTCCATATGAGACATGGATAGGGAGGAAACCTGGTCTTAAGTATGTTAAGATCTAGGGATATCCAGCTTATGTGAAAAAGTTTCAAAATGATAAGTTAGGGACAAGATCTGATAAGTTCACGTTTGTGGGATATCCTAAAGAAAGTTTGGGATACTATTTCTACAATCCTACTAAGCAAAAGGTGTTTGTTGCGAAACACACTGTCTTCTTGGAAAAGGAATTTATCCTTGAAGTGGCTTGTGGGAAAAAAATAGATCTTGAAGAAATTCAAGAACCACAAACCACTACAGATCAAGTGGATGAACTTGTCCAAGTAGAAACACCTACTGTACAACATCCTATTCGTAAATCTGGAAAAGTACCGAAGATACCTAAAAGGTATGGATTCGTCATAGAGGATGACGATGAAGTACACATCATGGATGGTGATGATCCATTGAATTACGAACAGACTATGAGTAATAAAGACTCAGAGAAATGGTAAATGACCATACAATCTAAAATGGATTTTGAAGCTATGCTCAAGTCCATTTGGATTTTTCTTGCGATTATAGCTTATTTTTACTTAATCTAGCAAAATGGACGTGGAGACGCCCTTCCTCAAATATACGTTATTAGAGAAGAATGTATATTGATACAACCAGATGGTTTTTTGTTTCAATGGTTGAAGCAAATCATGTATATGAGCTACAACAATCCATTCATGGATTGAAACAAGATTCTCGTAGATGGAACATTCATTTTGATGAGACAATCAAAGAGTTTGGTTTTATCAAAAATAAAGATGAACCATGTGTGTACAAGAAGGTTAGTGGGAGCGCTATTTTATTCCATGTATTATATAATGATGATATATTACTGATAGGGAATAAAATTCCTATGCTAAAATCGATCCAAATAAAGTTATCTAAACATTCCTCCATGAATGATTTGGGTAGAACATCCTACATTGGGGATATAAATCTGTATTGAAAGATCTAAAAGGATGTTTGGCTTAACCCAAGGAAACGTATATTCATTAGATGCTAAAGGCGTTTAGCATGGCAAACTCCAAAAGGTATCTCATGATGATGAGCCATGGAGTGAATCTCTCTAAAATTATCTTCAATAAAAGAGAGATCGCATGAGCTACTATCATGTATGCAATGAAATATACGAGACTTGATGTTGATCAATCATATTCTGGAGAAGATCACTGTGAGACAGTGATAAACATCTTAAAGGACTTAACTGACACTAAGGATGTCATCATATCACATGATGAGTCTGAATTAAACTAGAGTGCTAAACAGACTTAAGTTTTCAGACTGACCAAGACGATAGCAAATCCACTTTAGGGTAAGTCGTTACCTTGAAAGATGGTGCAGTAAAAGGTTCCAAATAACAAAAGGTTGTTGGTTTAGTGACAAAGACAAAGTATATAACTGTAAGTGAAGCTGTAAGTTAATGTTTTGGATGAAAAGTTCATTACAGAACTAGGAATAGTTCCTAAGTCTCATCTTGAATCTAAACATGTGTTGTGGCACCTTGATTAAAGAAATCATTGAAAGAGGAGCATATAGACTCTCAAGATAACATTGCAGATCCATTTACTAAGGCTTTAACATAACAGCAGTTTGATCGTCACTTAGAGAAGAAGGGTATGAGATACCATGGCGATTGGCTTTAGTGCAAGTGGGAGATTGAAAGTAGTATGCATACAAGCCAATCATGTATGATGATAAAGCTTATACTTTAGAGACAATCTTATTTATTTATTAATAAATATATTCATTTATTAAAGGCATTTAATTATCTACATGGTGCTGTTTTTATAATATGTAAATAACCCATAGTTTTAAGCAATGCTTTTAGAATCATGATGGTGATCATGCTAATGACATCTAAATTCTTAGAAAGCTTTAAAACTAAAATAGTTCTCAATCGTGGGATTACTAAAAAGGGGATTAGTATATCCGGATAGATTGGTACATATGTTGCTTGCTCATTGGATGAGGATGATTGATCTCATGATCATTTGTGTGGAGGCACTAAAGCAAGTATGTAGGTGCTTATTGGAGAATAAGTTCACTGAACATGACTCGCTATGGAATACCTAATAGATTTTTACTCACCTGCCAATAGAAATTTCTAATGTGATAGTAGTACAAGTGATCCTTGGACTTGAGATCATCATAGTATCTTGTATGTAATAAATTATACTTTGACTTATTCCTTAAGGCCTTTTAAGGCATATATAGGGTATGCTTGGGTATAATGAGTTACATATGGAGATAATGAATGATCAATAAAGAATCTACCACCTCTAGTAAAAGAGGAGATATATCCTATGTGATTCGTTAAATGACAACCCAGGAATCCTTGGCCAAGGTGGAATGAAATTAGAAAGAGGTTTCTAATTTGCATTAATCGGAGTTGTGCATTTTCTAATCAAAATACATATGATTAAATAAAATAAGACTTGACAGTAAATCCATGTCTTATATTTAACTGGGACATTGTATGATGGAAGGATTGAATTGTACAGTAACTATTTACTCACAAGTTCTTTTATGATTAATGTTGAAATCTATATTATCTGAAAAGTCGTTGATCGCTAGGGAGGCTTATCCCTATTGTAGAATAAATATTATTTATTTAAATAGATTATTAGTTTTATTTATTTATTTAAATAAGATTAGAATTGTTCTAATTGATTTATTCACAACCGGTTTAATATGGAGAACTTAAAGGGTCACACCATAAGGAAGAATAATTATTTAAGAAGGTAATGGCATAATCGTAATAATGCATTAAGTATAATTAATTTAATCTATGGTGATAGAATAAATTAAATAGCTTAATGTTTATTATTTAATATTTTAGAAATATTAAATATAAATTAATAAGATGAGACTTATTCATATTATTATAATTATTATTATTTTAATTTCTAAAGGAGTTTAGTAATTAATTTAATATTAGTACTCTCATTTATTCCTAATAAGATTAGGAGGCAAATTAATTAAATGAATTTAATTAATTATTTCCAATGTGGTGGGAAGCCTAAATTAATTAAAAGAGTTTAATTAATTAAATGATATCCCATGTCTAATAGGATTAGAAGGGTTGATCAACATCTATATAAGAGGAGTTTTATAATAGATATCAGTTGATGAAATTTCAATGTTTGGAGAGTACTCCTTTTCTATAGAGGATAGAAAACTAGGTTTAACCAATCACCCTCCTTCTTGGTAATTCCTCTTCCTTGGTGGATCACCTTTAGAGGCCAAACACTTGGGTGGCTAACATTGATCAAAGGAATGAATCTAACCTGAAAATTCAAGGAGATCACGAAGAACAAGGAGTTGAACTCGTATCTGTGGAAGCTTCGTTCTACAAGGGTATGATTCCATAACTTCTTATTTATCGTTTTAAATTAATAATTTGCATAAAGGATGATTCGGGTAATGGTTTTGTAGAAATTTTTTAAACTCTGATATACCATGCTTCCGCTAATTTTTGCAATTTGATTGCGTCACGATTTCGTACAAACCCAACAGTATTTACAATGCAAAATTGTCCATCGTGGGAATCGAATTTAGATCTGTGTGGTTGATCTTAGATCCCATGATTCCTAGGCTCACAGAGTAATATAAAAAAAAACCCGCACAGCAAAGATATTGACATAAAATACAAATTTACATCTAGACGTCGCAAGATAAAGGATTCATCAATTAAATCTTTGCATGCGCGTAGCCGAAGCTTCTCGTTCCCTCTAGATATGGATCTAGGGTCGCGTAGTTGTGTTAATATTTACAAAACTAGAAAGAAAGCTAGATTTAAATAAATCTTAGCCACTCTAGCTCCCCGGTTTCGGTTTGACCGCTTTTGAACTAGTTGAAAGTTAGAAATGGTTAGAATTAGAGGAATCTAGTCCACAAAATCTACATTAGAACATGTTCATATCAAATGAACAATTAAAACAGATATTTGATCACATTGAATAAAGAATATATATATATATATATAGAATCTAGTCCACAAAATCTACATTAGAACAGATTCATATCAAATGAACAATTAAAACAGATATTTGATCACATTGAATAAAGAATATACATATATATATATATATATATATATGAAAGCTGTAAAGAGCCATGGATTTCTAATCCAGGCTCGACTGAGAAATGTAAATATATATATATATATATATATATATAAAAGCTAAAACAGGCCACGAATTTCCAATCCAGGCCTGACTGAATGAAATGTTAATATATATATATATATATATATATATATATATTGAAGCTGAAAAAAGCCACGAATTAGCAATCCATGCCAAACAAGTTAGTATAAATACATATATATATATATATATGTATATATATAGGGCTATATGTAGCTACACAGCTGTGTAGCTACACGGTAGGCTATAGCGACGGTTTTCTAGGGCTATAGCGATCGTTTTTCTATCGTCATAGGTATTCTGTCTATAGCGATAGACAAACCATTGCTATAGCCCTGGAAAACCGTCGCTATAGCCTACATTGCACTACACAGCTGTGTACTTACATTTTTTCCATATATATATGTAGTTATATATATATATAAATATATATATATATATATATATATATGAAAGCGGTAAAAAGTCACGGATTAGCAATATAGGCTTGACTAAATTGAATGTTAGTATATATATAGTCAGTTATGTATAATAAAGCTGAAAAGGCCACAAATTAGCAATCCAAGCCAAACGAATTAGTATATATATATATATATATATATATATATATAAACGGTAAGCCACGGATTAGCAATCCAGGCTGTGCAAGAAATGAAAAACTTATATATATACATAAAACTAAGCTAGAAATGCCACAGATTTGAAATTCAGGCAAAACTAGAAGCTATAAATATATATATACGCTCAAATATATATATATATATATATATATAATAAAGCAGTAGAAAGTTTTTGATCAGTAAAAATTCTTAGAAGATGTAGCGCCACGGACTTTAAACCACTCAGAGGGCTTCAAATCTCCGTTTTCACCTGTTAAAACTTGATTTGTTGTAATATATACGTATTCAAACGTATTGAAAGAATAAAATTGAGATTTGGAGTGCTAGAAGTAGGGCTAAAAGTCAAAATGGACGGAGTTTCTTTGCTTTTTTCTATTTCTTTCTCTCTCTTTTTTCTAAGGTGGGGGGTCTTATTTATAGACCAGATGGTCGCGGGTCTACTCGCGACAGCCGCGAGTAGAGGTGCGGCTCCCTGAGTGGGCCCCGCTCCTGCGGGTCCCATTGTCTCGAATTACATGCACTCCTTCCAACGCGATATCTATTTTGAACTTTCATAACTTTCAATCCGAGAGTCCGATTGAGCGTGCTATACCTTTCCGGAAAGCCGTTTCCGAGAGCTAAATAATGACATGGGAGTTGACCTTTTTTTGAATCCAAGAAGATGGGTCTATGACCAGATCTTCGAATCTTCGTAGTCCGTCTGTTGAGCTTTCTTGTGCTGTTTTCACTTGGGATTGATATTATGGTTCTTTCTAACCCTCATTGCATCGATTTGGCTTGATTTTGACTTGATTTGATGTCAAGTCGGTAAAATGACCATTTTTCCCTTTCGAGGGTTATCTCCAGGATTGACACAGTTTCGACTGTTTCTCGGGATTGTCTTCGAGGTTTGATCTCAGTCAACTCTGTTCTTCCTCAAGGTTGTCTCCGAGGTTGACTTGGTCTCTCAGGGTTGTCTCTGGGGATGATTTGATGCTTTGGGGCTGTATCTGAATGTTGATTTGGTCTCCCGGTGTTGTTGTCAGGGTTATTGTACCTCCCGAGGTTGTCGCTGGTGTTATTGTACCTCTCGGGGTTGTTGTCGGGGTTTGACTTGATCTTTCGGTGTTGTCGACGGGGGTGTTGTACCTCCTGGGGTTGTTACCGGGGCTGACTTTGGTTTCCCAGTGTTGTCGCCAGGGGTAGACTTGATCTCCTGGTGTTGTCGCCGGGGGGTATTGTACCTCTCGAGGTTGTTGCTGGGGGTAGACTTGATGTCCCAGTGTTGTCAACGAGGGTAGACTTGGTCTCCCAATGTTGTCGTCGGGGGTAGATTTGATCTCCTGGTGTTGTCGCTGGAGGTATAGTACTTCTCGGGGTTGTTGTCGGGGGTAGACTTGATCTCTCGGTGTTTTCACCGGGGTAGACTTGATCTCCCAGTGTTATCTTCGGGGGTAGACTTGATCTCCCGGTGTTGTCGTCGGGGTGTAGACTTGATATCCCGGGGTTGTCGCCGGGGTGTTGATATTTGATATGGACTTCCAGGGTTGTCTCTAGAAGGTAAAATACAGTTTTTCCCTCTTATAGTGTTAGTAACAGGAATGCAAAATTTCGAGTGTCTACAATACTTATTCTGCAGCTATGGGCATTGATGGGTTGAAATGGAGCAAGTGGTTGAGTAAGGCATTGAGGTAGTGCCAAATGGGCGCATAATGGAGCAAATAGAAAAATTACAGAATGTTGAGTGATGCGGCACAAGGCTTGACCACCGCGGTGCTGCCCTAGTTCAAAGTCAAGCGTCGCGGCACTTAAAGGGAAAGTCGCGGCGCTAGAGGCGTTCCGGTCGCTAGAGGCGTTCCGGGCGCGTGCAGGCGCGTGGTTCGGCTAGCTGAAGTAGTTTAATTGTTGATTTCATTTC
Organism: Panax stipuleanatus; assembly: GCA_020205555.1. NCBI lineage: Eukaryota > Viridiplantae > Streptophyta > Magnoliopsida > Apiales > Araliaceae > Panax > Panax stipuleanatus. The sequence goes on from CM035122.1 coordinate 58,722,469, forward strand.
AAATAAGATGAGACACTTACCATTTGAAGCCTAATGAGTTACAAAGGCTGAAGACTTCATTATAAATATGGATATCTAGGGTTAAAAGAAAGTGGTTGGGAAAAAGTCAATGAACATCATATGAGGCTAAGTCTCTTCCAAATTCAAGAGCAAGCACGATATCATCAGCGATAGAGGCTATGGATTGATGAAACTTAGAGATAAAAGATTGACGGGAGATATTTTTTCTTCTCTAAACATTTATTTATTTATGTCTTTTATTAATGTTGAATATTTTGTATATTATAATTTTATCTACTATGAACAAAATTTTAATATAAGAATTTTAATGGAATCTCATGTGTAGTTTCAATTGAATCTTTTTCTATTTGATTGGCACCATATGAATTGGTTCATTATACTTTATGCGTTCATGTGTAATTACCGGATTCGTAATTACGTGGGATAATCTATACGAAATTGGTTAGTGGATTATAGATTTACATCTGAATATAATGACATGTGATTAGGTTATTATTCTTAGGAGTGAATTCATAATTTATGTATAGGATATAAATATACCTATATGCTATGTGTAACCAATTTGGGGATTTGATCTTCTTGAATTTGTTCTAATTTAATTTGCATAGAAATATAGCAAGTTAGTTAGAATGAGTATTTTTATTTGCCATTGAAAGAGACTTATAAATGAAATTAAGTATTCCTGGTTAAGAATTCATCATGACATATAATCAGTGGAAAGTTATGAGATTTGAATGAATCATTGGGTCAAATTAAATTCTTAAATTTATTTATGTATGTAATTATATTTTATTATTTAGTTATTTATTTCTAGTGTTTAGTTTAACTATTAATTTTAGTTAATTAATTTGTTTGAATAAGATTGACTTGATATAAAATTGGTACTTGAAAAAATAGTAGAATTAATTTCCCGTGGGAACGATACTTTTCTTGCTTCTATATTACTAAGTCGATTGCGTATACTTGCGTGTATTTCATAAGTAGTAAATTTAGGTAAACATGGTCATGAATTAACTTCGAACCGTCAATATTACATTTAATATGTACAGTAAGTAATAATTATAATTACTCAAATAATTTTTCTTAAATTATGAAGGAAAAATATGAAAATTTTCTGCTTGAAATACTAAAAGTTATATACTAATTTAAATTATCTTCAACATTATATATGATAAATATATGTCAATAAAAAATTATCAAATATTTATGAAAAGAATGATATAACTAACCCGTTCCTCGCGTGGGATATCAAATTAGTTTCAATAAAAGTAAAATAAAGATTTAATCAAATAAATATAAATGCAAGAAATTATTTAAAAATTCCTTTATGGATGATAATTTAGCTCCTGACCCTTTTTCTCTGTATGAAATACTATCATGCATAATTCTTTTTAAAATTTTAATTAATTTATTTAGTTAGCTATTTGGATAGTGGGCCACACCAGTAATCTAGACTCTAGATTAAAAAAAAATGTAAGTTGTATCAAGGATGGATAAAAGCAAACCGAAAGTTTAGAAAATTGAGTGATGATTAATTAAAGGGTGGGAAAAGCCATAATGAATGAATGTAGGGTGCAATTGATAGCATGGAAGATGGGCCGCATCTACCCACTTTACGTTGCTTTAGGATGAGACTTCTCTACTTTTGTTTTGGACCTTCCGCATAAAGAGGACCAACAATGCTAATAATTTTTCGTATTTTTAAATTAGGATTAATTACATATTTTAGTATATTTTTAGAAATAATTACAATAATGGTGCATCCATAAAATAATTATAAAAATAATACGTTTTTCTATATTTATTTATAAAATTAATGCAATTAGGATTTCTTTAATTTAGGTGATTAGTATTGGAGTGCTGATATTGCAAACTGTTCCCGTTTTTTTCTAATTAATATATTTTAAATAGTGTTCCGTATTTTTGTTGAATCCGTCATTCATCTTCTGTTCTTCTCTCTCCACAATTCTTACACCCTCCTTTACAGAAATTTATTCGCCAAATAATGAACAGCTCGTTCATCACGAATTTGATCTCAAATTTGAAGACATGACGATTCTAAGAGTGATTTAATGCAGATAGAAATCAATCAGGAGCCCGGATCTGCTGACATTTAAGTTAGTCACGAAGCAGATCGGGGATGTCGGTTGGTCGATTTGCAGAAACCATAAAAGAACATTCTTCCACTTCGCGTGATAGATAGGAAGATTAAAGATAGATAAAGTAAATGGGAATGAAGAGGAAGCAGCAGTAAAAACAAAGTATGTTTTTTGGATGACACACAGGAAGGTGATGAAGGAATTTGCTGGCAGGCCGGAGAAACTAGCCGAGGAGCTTCTGGACTTGCTTGGTTTCTGCCAATTTATCTTAATTTGAACTTTTATTTCTTGAGATACTTATTTCCCCAATATTTGACTTTTTCAAAGTATGTATTGGGATTTCACCTTGTATTAAGTTCAGTTGGTAACCAAACCTTCATACCAAGGTAACCAAAACTTCATACCAAGATAACCAAACCTTCATACCAAATTAACCAATCCTTTATACCAAGGTAACCAATCCACCTCCACACCTGCAGTTTTTTCATAATGCAGTTGGTAACCAAACCTTCATACCAAGGTAGCCAAACCTTCATACCAAGGTAACCAATTCAGTTTTAGTAGGTTACCTTTATAGTGCAATTGGTAACCAAACTTTTATACTAAGGTAACCAAACCTTCATACCAAGGTAACTAAACCTTCATACCAAGGTAACTAAACGTTCATACCAATGTAACCAATCCACTTCCACACTTGCAGTTTTTTCATATTGCAGTTGGTAACCAAACCTTCATACTAAGGTAACCAATTCAGTTTTATTTGGTTACCAATTTATTTTGAATGTGATGCAGTTGGTAGCAAAACCTTCATGCAGTTGGTAGCCAAACCTTCATACCAAGGTAACCATATTCAGTTTTATTAGATTACCAATTTATTTTGAATGTGATGCAATTGGTAGCCAAACTTTCATGCAGTTGGTTGCCAAACCTTGAGACCAAGGTAACCAATTCAGTTTTATTAGGTTACCAATTTATTTTGAATGTGATGTAGTTGGTAGCCAAACCTTCATACAAAGGTAACCATTTTAGTTTTTGTGGGGTAACCAAATCGTAAAAAAAAAAATCCAGTTCTTAGTTCTAATTCATCCTTCAATGCAAAAATTATTTTCTTTTGTGGTGAGTTTCCCTACTTCTCAGTTCTTTTTATATTTTGTGGAATCAACAGGCTAAACAACCGGAAAGTCAGTTTCGCTCGTCACCAGGATGAAGTTGGGGGAAGCATGTTAATAATTGGGCGCAACGAAAACTCCGGGCGCGGCGGCAGAGGAGGAAGGGCGCGACGATGGAGGAGGAAGATGACAAGAAAATAATTTTTTGGTTTTCCTCCTTTTGATTTGAATTTTGAATTATAGATTTATTTTTGTTGTTAGATCCCAAATATTTGAATTTGAATTATTAATTATGACAGTTATTTTCTCCTTGATTTTAGGGTTCCTTATTAATGTGAAATTGAGTGGCTTGAATTTATTGTCTTATTTTTGTAATTATTTTGTGGATGCACTATTATTGTAATTACTTTCTAATTATTGTATATTAGTGTTAAAGACCCTTTAAAATTTATTTTAGTGGTTTGAATTTATTGTCTTATTTTTGTAATTATTTATTGTCTTATTTTTATAATTATTTTGTGGATGCACTATTTTGTGGATGCACTATTGTTGTAATTACTTACTTATTTTTGGGACAATAATCCCATGTTAATTATTTCTAACTTATTGTACCAAAATAATATGATAATAAAAGCTAATTCATATTTGTATATCATTAGAAGAACTTAGCTACTCTCTATTTTTTTTCATCGATCATATTCGTTTTTTTATAATAAAATAAAATATTAGACTAAATCAAATCTAGGGTCTCAGGTCCGTCATTGACATAATTTTTGCACGTGGTTAAAGGCCTAATAAACTCGTCAATAAAGATTTTTAAGGGGATATGATTTTTGAACTTTTCTTCCTAAATTCTTAATTAGTGATAAATCAAGCATGGATCACTTCAAATATCCTAGAAATTTTGTAGATTTTTTTTTAATTATTTCTAAAGTTGACATGAATTTTCTCACTAATACATCAAATATCTACTTGTTTACTTAAATAATGACAAAAGAAAAAAAGGAAGGCTGGGTGAAGGGGTTATACCTAACGTAATATGTATTTTATGATGTTAAGATTTGAAAGACAGGAAATCCCAAAAGGTAATGTTAATTGTTAGGTATAGATACAAGTTCTAAAAAAAATAGGTGTAGATAATGTAATGAAATATAAAGCATATATGACTATAGTGGCTGCCCCCCACTCCCACTCCCACTCCCACTCCCACTCCCACTGTATCATCATGAATTACTACGAAGTACTAGTGAGACATGTAGGGTGAGTAGAAGATGGTATGGGGAAGTTGAGTTTTAAACAATAGTTTGAAAACCTTTATAAGATTCTTCCTTATCATAGACATATATGAGGTCCAGTCCCTTTCCATTTATGTGTAGTTCCTTTTCCTTGATGTCAGTTCCATTTTTCTCCTAACCCTATAAGTTGGATGGTTTTAGTCCCTTTTCATAATTAGTGACATTTATTATGTAACAACATAGTGCAAATTATATTTGCTCACGAGAAGGAAATAATTAAAATTTACAATGTTATGAAACTAACTGATATGTAATTAAATAACAAAAGAAACACAAATTGAAAATTTTAAAAAATTCATAAGTGGCCATTGCAATTCCTATGTAATTAAAAACTATATATTCAAATATAATTTATACTCAAAACAAATAATACTTCTAGAAAGAATTTTATTTTGATTTTTAAATCAATTGACATCTTAATAATTAAAATAGATGTGTTCTGATAGACACTGTGCACTTGCAGTTACATATTTTTATCACATCAAGTTTTTGGCGCCGTTGCCGGGGACTAGAATTGAAAAAAAAAAAATTCCTTAATTTTTATTTATTCGAATTAGTTTTTAACTCATATATTTTTTTTTATTTTTTTTTATTTCCAGGATTATCGAAGCGGATCAAAGAAACGTAAAGATAAAGATTTTGTTGCTGCGCTTTTCTTGGTACTTTGTATCTCTATTTTATTTTTATTTTTTTATTTTTTTTTTATTTAAAAAAAAAATTAAAAAAAAATAACAGTAGTTTAGTTTTTATTAATATATTTTTTTATTTGCCGCATTCATGCATTCACTCACGTAGAGCACATCCTGTTAGGTTTTTATTTTTTATTTTTGTCAAATATAAACTGTGGTGATTGCTGGAGGACCGAGGTACGTCAAAAATTCTCATTCTTTCGTAATTCACATAGTTTTAGGACATTTTATTTGTTTATAATTTTTTTTATTTGTGCATTTTCATCTTTAATCCAACATTAAGGGCACAGCCTGTAACAAGATAAGGTGGGGATTTCATCACCCTTCCTTGGCCCACAAACAACCCAACTTTTTGCATAACCTTGACCTAATAAAATCAAGTAGACGTTGGCCCCTAGGACTCTCGAGCTCAATTAAGACAAGAAACTCCAAGAGGAGGCTGAATTTTTAATTAATCAAACTACTGGTGTCTAGGCAAGTGGTTCAAAAGGTAAACCCCTAAAGATTGTGTGGTTATTTAATTAGTCACCGTATCTACGGAGAGACTCCCACCTTTCTTACACTTACCTGGCTAGTGGTGTGATTAATTTTGAATTTGGTGGACCTTGCGGTGTAACTTGGAACAGTTAGGAGCTGTCTAAATTTTATTTAGGTTGACCTTAGAAGTAATTTTTTTTTTATATATATATTTTTTTTGTTTGCTTATCTGCTTATTTGCTAAGTAGTGTATGCAAAAAGTGTGGACTAGGGACGAAACATCGCGATTAGTGAGAAAACTTGATTTTTCGGAGTGCACTTTAAAAGATCTCACCCTAAGAAAAATGGAGGGCGCACAAACTGTTTCTTTAAGGGATCGATGTTATCCTTCCCGCTCTGCCCAACCATCATGTATCAGTTTACCACAAGTAACTGGTAACAATTTTGAACTTAAACCGCAATTGATAAATATGTTACCTAGGTTCACGGGGATAGAAGATGCATATTTATTTATTCAGGAATTTGAGGAAGTTTGTGCCTTAATAAAAATTCAACAATTGTCTGATGACTCAATTAGGCTAAGATTTATCACATTTGCTTTAAAAGATAATGCTAAAAAGTGGTTATATAGCCTACCAAATAATTCCATATCAACCTGGGAGGGATTTGTTGTTACATTTCTAAAAAAGTATTTTCCAAATCATAAAACTGCTAAAATTAGGACTGCAATTCATCAATTTTGCCAACTTGAAAAAGAGTCCTTTTGGAAATATTCTGATAGATTTAAAAATTTGTTATCCCAGTGCCCACACCATGGAATTGAGAAATGGAGATTGTGTCAAATTGCTTACGAAGGTTTAGATTATTCCACTAAAACAATGTTAGAATCAATGTGTCAAGGGGATTTTCTGAATAATGATGATGAAAAGGCTTGGGAATTTTTAGAAGACTTAGCAGAAAAAACCATGCAATGGGAAACCACCCGAGAGACCGATAAACCTAGCTCATCTAGGGGTGTTCATACAATTGACAATTCAATTGCCACTGAAGCTAAGTTGGCTGGTGTGATTAAAAGACTTGAAGCTTTAGAAACTTGTGGACCATCACCTGTGAACCTAATCTCAACACCAACACCTTTGTGTCTAAGGTGTAATTCACAAAGTCACGGGATAGAGGAATGTCCTAGAGTCATGGCTCAACCTGAAGAATATGAACAAGTCAATGCAATGTTTCAAAGACCTAGGAATGACCCATTTGCACCCACTTATAACCCAGGTTGGAGAAATCATCCTAATTTTTCATGGAACCAAGGACCCTACCCAAATAACTCTTCAAATCATGTCAGTCAGTCTTTAAATCAATCTTTTCAACCTTACCAAAAGCCAAATCCTGGTCCGTACCAAAATTCAAATATGTAACTGCAAGTGCACAGTGTCTATCGTAGATTTAGCAAGTGCAGGTCGAACCACAGAGACTAGATCAATTCTTTAATATATCCTTAATTAATATTTTAGGCAAATTAGAAATAAATATGGTGGTGATGATTAACTAACTAAATTATGTAAACTAATAATTATTAATGAAAACTATTAATGAGAAAAACTACCTAGGAATCCGAATCCACCAAATATTAACATAATAAACAATTTCTTATTCCAAATTAATTACCAAATTATTTTTCCTTTCCTTTAAAAATAATGATTTATATAATTAATATGGGCAAGTATAAGTTATGAAAAATTCACAGATTAACTATAACTTATCAAAACCTCGAAATCAATATAAAAATCATATGCAATTTGTGCGAAGGAAAATATGAAGGAGAAAATAATTAGGCACTAATTTCGGAACGGAAAAAAAATATTATTATGAAATACTTAGTTTCATCATCATCCTAGGTATTCAAAATTTAGCTAGCCATGAAATTTAAAATAAAAACAAATACGATTTTACTAGTAATAATCGCAGTCTTCAAATAACTTATTATTACTAATATTATATAAAGCACATGAACCGTCACAGAAAAAAAACTAACTTAAGATATATAATATATTAATAGTAAGTACGAAAGGAAACAAGGAAAATATATAACTGATTCAATAGAAAGATTACACCTGTATGTTGAATTGGAATCCCTAAGACAAAGTAATATTACAACTCTAACTTCATGCTCTCCTCCTTGTTTCAGCGGATGAAGGAGATGATAAAAAATAAATAAAAGTCTCCCCTCTCTCTAAAAGAAGAGATCTCTTTATAAGAAAAAATAAATTATAACCTAATCTAAGATACATTGAACTTGGTCTTCTTTTTTTTCTTTATCTCTTTATCTCCAAATTGACTCCAACTTCTTCATGATTATCCTCCAAGAGTCCCATGTAATCTTTTATTTGCTCCCCAAGAAAAATAAGATAAATCCTATAAAATCAAATAAAATGTATTAGTTAAATAAAATAAACAAGCAAAATAATAAATATGGGAATACTAAAATGTATAATTAATGTGTATATCATGTTCCATGAAAACTTATTACTCCGTTTTAAATTGTAGATAAAAATTATTCCTTTTTTCAAAAATAAATGGAGATATATTTTTATTTTATGATTATACTGACTAAAAGACAGTTTGAACTCCAAAGTTTGTAGCATTGTTGAGGTTTGCACTCTAATATTTAAAACGTATCTAAGTGCACCCTAAAGTTCTTTTTTGATAAACAAAATGCACCCTCCGTACAATTAACTGGTCAAAATTGACCGATTGTGCCTGTAATCCAAATTTTGAAGGAGTAATTTCGGTAAAACATATTTAAGAAATAAAAATATATTAAAATATACCTCAACATCCAAATCACTGCATCTTCTCCATCAATTACACCAACCCTAAACCCAAACCCTATCCTAGTCCTATCAAAACAAACTCAAATCATAATTATGAAACAGATATATTATTGCATACAAACCCAGATCATCTGAATCACAAACCAATTACTCAAGCACCAAATCAAAACGAAAATCAGAATCATACAAAATAGAATAGCTCAGATAATTAACCAACAATGATCACCAAATCTGAAATTTAAATAAATAGATAATAAACATAAAGTCCATATCCAAGAACTGAAAGTAGTATGCATACAAGCCAATCATGTATGATAATAAAGAATATACTTGTTGGGTTTGTATGTAACGCATACATGCAATCAAATTACACAATTAAAGGGCGAAAGCGCGATACATAGGTTTTTAAAATTTTTATACAAACCCATACCATGATCATACTTTGTGCTTAATTATCAATAACAGAAAAGTAAGGATGAATCAGAATCATACCCTTGTAGAATCTAGCTTCCACAGGTACGAGTTCTACTCCTTGCTCTCATTGATCTCCTTGAATTTCCTATAGTGGCTTCTTTCTTTGATTAACGTTAGCCACCCAAGTGTTTGGCCTCTAGAGATGATCCACCAATGAAAAGGAATTGCTCAGGAAAATGGGTGGTTGGCTAAACCCTTTTTCTAATCTCTGTAGAAAATATGTGGTACTCTCTAACTCTTAGAATCACATACGTTATATCTCATATAAGACTCTCTTATATAGATATTAGGTTAACCCTACTAATCTAATTAAAATTGGGTTTCATTTAATTAATTAAACTCTTTTAATTAACTGGGCTTTCCAACATATTGGGATTAATTAATTAAACTCCTTTAATTAATTTGCATCCTAATCTCATTAGGAATGAGTGAGAGTACTTATATTAAATTAATTCACAAACTCATTTAGAATTAAAATAATAATAATAATAATAACAATAATAATAATAATAATAATAATAATATTAATAAGACTTCTCTTATTAATTTATATTTAATATTTATAAAATATTAAATAATAAACATTAAGCTATTTAATTTATTCTATCACCATAGATTAAATTAATTACACTTAATGCATTATTACGATTATGACATTATCTTCTTAAATAATTCTTCTTCCTTTTATGGTGTGACCCTTTAGGTTCTCCATATTAAACCGGTTGTGAATAAATCAATTAGAATAATTTTAATTTTATTTAAATAAATAAATTAAACTAATAATCTATTTAAATAAATAATATTTATTTTACAATAATGATAAGTCTCCCTAGCGATCAACGACTTTTCATATAATATAGATTTCAACATTAATCATAAAAGAACCTGTGAGTTAATAGTTACAGTACAATTCAATCCTTCTACCATACAATGTCTCAATTAAATATAAGACATGGATTTACTGTCAAGTTTTATTTTATTTAATTATCTGTATTTTGATTAGAAAATGCACAATTCCATATAGTGCAAATTAGAAACTCCTTTCTAATTTCATTCCACCTTGGCCAAGGATTCCCAAGTTGTCATTTAACGAATCACATAGGACATATCTCCTCTTTTACTAGAAGTGATAGATTTTTTTATTGATCATTCATTATCTCCATATGTAACTCATTATAACCAAGCATACTCTTTCATATACCCTAAGGGCCTTAAAGAATAAGTCAAAATATAATTCATTACACACAAGATACTATGATGATCTCAAGTCAAAGGATCACTTGTACTAATATCACATTAGGAATTCCTATTGACAGGCGAGTAAAACTCCATTAGGTATTCCATAGCGAGTCACGTTCAGTGAACTTATTCTCCAATAAGCACCTACATACTTGCTTTAGTGTCTCCACACAAATGATCATGAGATCAATCATCCTCATCCAATTAGCAAGCAACATATGTACCAATCTATCCGGATTTACTAATCCTTATTTTAGTAATCCCACGATTGGGAACTAATTTAGTTTTTAAGCTTTCTAAGAATTTAGATCTCATTAGCATGATCAACATCATGATTCTAAAAGCATTGTTTAAAACTATGGGTTATTTACATATTATAAAAATAGCATCATGTAGATAATTAAATGCCTTTAATAAATGAATACTTTTATTAATAAATAAATAAGATCTTCTACAAAGTATATGCTTTATCATCATACATGATTGGCTTGTATGCATACTACTTTCAATCTCCCACTTGCACTAAAGCCAATCGCTATGGTATCTCATACTCATCTTTTCTAAGTGACGATCAAACTGCTATTATGTTAAAGCTTAAGTAAATGGATTTACAATGTTGTCTTGAGAGTCCACACGCCCCAAGGTGACGTCTCCTCTTTCAATAATCTCCTTGATCAAGTGAAATCGCCGCAATACGTGTTTGGATTTCTGATGAGACCTGGATTCCTTAGCTTGTGCAACTGCTTCGGTGTTGTCACAGTATACGGGAACCAATGCGAGGAACCACACCAAGTTCTGTTATGAACTTTTTCATCCAAACAGTTTCCTTTGCAGCTTCACTTGCAGCTATATACTCTGCCTCTGTCATGGAATCAGCAACTGTTTGCTGCTTGGAACTCTTCCAACTCACTGCTCCTCCATTCAAGGTAAAAACATACCCCGAAATAGATTTACTGTCATCTTGGTCCGTTTCAAAACTTGAGTCCGTAAAGCCCTCGAGTTTTAATTCAGACCCACCGTAGACAAGAAATATATCCTTAGTCCTTCGTAAGTACTTTAGGATATTATTCACTACCTTCCAGTGCTCTTCTCTTGGATTCGACTGATATCTGCTCGTTACACTAAGTGCATGAGCGACATCCGGTCTAGTACATATCATACCGTACATGATAGATCCTATTACAGAAGCATAAGGGATCTTTCTCATATGGTTTCTCTCCTCAGGTGTCTTTGGGGCCTATTTCTTTGAGAGATTTATTCCATGGCTCATTGGCATGAGACCTCTTTTGGAATCTTCCATGCTAAACCTCTTTATCATCAAGTCAATGTACGTTTCTTGGGATAAGCCGAGCATCCTTTTAGATCTATCTCTATATATCTTTATCCCCAAAATATAGGTTGCTTCTCCCAAGTCCTTCATGGAGAAGTGTTTAGATAACCAGATTTTAATCGATTGAAGCATAGGAATATCATTCCCTATCAGTAATATATCATCAACATATAATACAATGAATGAAACTGTGCTCCCACTAACCTTCTTGTACACACATGGTTCATCCTCGTTTTTGATAAAATCAAACTCTTTGATTGTCTCATCAAAACGAATGTTTCATCTATGAGAAGCTTGCTTCAATCCATAAATGGATCATTGCAGCTTACAGATTTGATTCGTTCCAACTTTTGAAACAAATCCTTCAGGCTGTGTCATATACACATCCTCCTTAAGTTTCCCATTGAGGAATTTAGTTTTCACGTCCATCTGTCAGATCTTATAGTCGTTATAAGCTGTAATTGCAAGAAAAATCTAAATGGACTTGAGCATAGCTACTGGTGAGAAGGTTTCATCATAGTCAACTCCTTATCTTTGTTTGAAACCTTTTGCAACCAGTCGGGCTTTATAGGTCTCTACCTTGTCGTCCTCTCCAGTCATTCTTTTAAAGACCCATTTACACCCAATAGGTTTAATGCCTTCATGTGGTGAAACCAAAGTCCATACTTGGTTTTCATCCATGGAATCCATTTCAGATTTTATGGCTTCAAGCCATTTTCCTGAGTCTTTATTACTCATAGCCTGTTCGTAATTCAATGAATCATCATCATTTATGACGTATACCTCAGCGTCATCCTCTATGACGAATCCATACCTATCAGGTATCTTCGGTACTCTTCCAAATTTACGAATAGGGTGTGGTATAGTAGGTTCTTCCACTTGGTTAGGTACCTGACTTTGATCCGTAGTAATTTGTGGTTCTTGAACTTCTTCAAGATATATCTTACTCCCACTGACCCCTTCATGGATAAACTCCTTTTCCAAGAAGGCAGTATGATTTGCAAGAAACACTTTTTGATCAGTTGGATGATAGAAATAATACCCTACAGTTTCTTTAGGGTATCCCACAAATCTACACTTGTCGAATTTAGTATGTAGCTTATTATTTTTGAACTTTTTGACATAAGCTGGACAACCCCAAGTCTTAACATGCTTAAGATTTGGTTTCCTCCCTTTCCACATCTCATATGGAGTCTTTGGGGTAGATTTGGTAGGTACCTTGTTAAGCAGGTATGCAGCCGTTTCTAGGGCAAAACCCTAGAATGAAATTGGAAGATCGGTAAAACTCATCATGGATCGAACCATGTCTAACAATGTTCGATTTCTCCTTTCAGATACTCCATTTAACTGTGGTGTACCTGGTGGAGTCCATTGTGAGATTATACCATTTTCTTTGAGACAATTGAAAATTCACCGCTTAAGTATTCTCCACCTCGATCTGATCGAAGTATCTTAATACTCTTGTCCGTTTGTTTCACTACTTCACTTCTGAACTATTTGAACTTTTCAAATGATTTTGATTTGTATTTCATTAAATACACATATCCAAATCTTGAGCGATCATCAATGAAAGTAATAAAATAAGAATACCCACCCTGTGCATTCGTTGTCATAGGTCCATAAACGTCTGTGTGAACCAACGCTAACAACTTTGTAACTCTTTCTCCTTTTCCACTAAAGGGAGATTTAGTCATTTTACCCATGAGATAAGATTCACAAGTTGGATATGATTCAAAATCAGATAGCTCTAAGAGCTCATCCTTATGCAACTTGGATAATCTTGTTTCATTGATATGACCAAGTCTACAGTGCCACATATAGGTATAATTAACATCATCTCTTTTCCTTTTCTTAGTTTGTTCTATTTGAAGTATATTTTCATCCAAGTCAAGTATATAAAGTCCATTTTGCAGATTATCAACATCATATAAAACATTGTCTTTATAAATAGAACAACTGTTGTTCTTTATTATAATGTCAAATCCTTCCATATCATATACAGAAATAGAAATAATGTTTCTAATGATATTCAGAACAAAATAATAATTATTTAAATAAATGGACTTGCCCGAAGGCATTGCTAAACAATAAGTCCCTACAGCTAATGCATCAACCTTTGATCCATTTCCCACTCGTAGGATGACCTCATCATTGCTCAGCTTTCTATTTCTGACAAGCCCCTGCACAGTATTACATATGTGAGAAACACAGCCGGTATCCAATACCCAAGTAGAATTATGACTTTCAAAAAAATTAATTTCAATCATGAACAAACCTTGATTGGAAGTCGAAGCTTCTCCAATCTTCTTCTCTGCTAGAAACTTCTTACAGTTCCTCTTCCAGTGTCCCGGCTCGTTGCAATGGAAGCATATTCCTTTGCCAGCTAGATCAGGTTTCTTTTGTTCCTTTAAGTTCACCTTTCCCTTAGCCTTCTTAGATTTCTTCTTTTTAGAAGACACCTTGGGCATCTTCCTTTTATTTGAAAAATCCACCATCAAGACATGGTTCTTCTTGGATGGGAAGTGACCTAATACAGTTTTCAACATGTTAAGTAATTCTGGCAAGCTGACATCTTACTTATTCATGTGGACATTTACAACGAACTGCGAGAAGGTCTCAGGGAGTGACTGCAAGACTAAGTCTTGACTCAACTCTCTATCCATGACGAACCCAAGCTGTCCAAGGCGTTCAATCAGATTGATCACCTTAAGGACATGAGTCTCAGCGACGGTGCCCTCGGTCATCCGAGATTGGAAGAGCTCTTTATGTTGGGTTTGTACGTAACACAATTATGCAATCAAATCACATAAATAGGGACGGAAGCGCGAAACATAGGTTTTCAAAAATTTATACAAACCCATAACCATGATCATGCTTTGTGCTAGTTATCAATAACAGAAAAGAGAGAACATGGAATTATACCTTTGAAGATCCAAGCTTCCTCAGGTACAAGTTCTACTCCTTTGATTCCTCTGTAGTGGCTCCTTCCCTTGATCAATGTCAGCCACCCAAATGTTTGGCCTCTAACGGTGATCCACCAAGGAAGATGAAGAACTCAGGAAGATGGGTTATTGGCTTAACCCTTGTTTCTATCTCTATAGAATATGTGTACTCCCAACCCTTGGAAAAATTCACGTACCTTATTTCTGATATAAGACTCTCTTATATAGATATTAGGTTAACCCTCCTAATCCAATTAGAATAGGATTTTATTTAATTAATTAATTAAACACGTTTAATTAATTTATATCCTAATCTTATTAGGACTGAGAGAGAGTACTGATATTATATTAATTCATAAACTCCTTTAGAATTAAAATAATAATAATAATAATAATATTAATAAGACTCCTCTTATTAATTTATATTTAATATTTCTAAAATATTAAATAATAAACATTAAGTTATTTAATTTATTCTATCACCATAGATTAAATTAATTATACTTAATGCATTATTACTATCATGCCATTCTCTTCTTAAATAATTCTTATTCCTTTTATGGTGTGACCCTTTAGGTTCTCCATATTAAATCGGTTGTGAATAAATCAATTAGAACAATTCTAATCTTATTTAAATAAATAAATTAAACTAATAATCTATTTAAATAAATAACATTTATTCTACAATAGGGATAAGCCTCCCTAGCGATCAACGACTTTCCAGATAATATAGATTTTAACATTAATCATAAAAGAACTTGTGAGTTAATAGTTACCATATAATTCAATCCTTCTACCATACAATGTCCCAATTAAATATAAGACATGGATTTACTGTCAAGTCTTAATTTATTTAATCATATGTATTTCGATTAAAAAACTGCACAACTCCAAATAATGCAAATTAGAAACCTCTTTCTAATTTCATTCCATCTTGGCCAAGGATTCCTGGTTGTCATTTAACGAATCACATAGGACATATCTCCTCTTTTACTAGAGGTGGTAGATTCTTTATTGATCATACATTATCTCCATATGTAACTCATTATACCCAAGCATACCCTATATATACCTTAAAAGGCCTTAAGGAATAAGTCAAAGTATAATTTGTTATATACAAGATACTATGATGATCTCAAGTCCAAGGATCACTTGTACTACTATCACATTAGAAATTCCTATTGACAGGCGAGTAAAATTCTTTTAGGTATTCCATAGCGAGTCACATTCAGTGAACTTATTCTCCAATAAGCACCTACATACTTGCTTTAGTGTCTCCACACAAATGACCACGAGATCAGTCATCCTCATCCAATGAGCAAGCAATATATGTACCAATCTATCCGGATTTACTAATCTCCATTTTAGAAACCCCACGATTGGGAACTATTTTAGTTTTTAAGCTTTCTAAGAATTTAGATCTCATTGCATGATCTCATCATGATTCTAAAAGCATTGCTTAAAACTATGAGTTATTTATATTTTATAAAAAAATAGCACCATGTAGATAATTAAATGCCTTAAATTAATATTTTATTAATAAATAAATAAGATTGTTTACAAAGTATGTGCTTTATCATCATACATGATTGGCTTGTATGCACACTACTATCATCTTAGATATCTCTCATCTAGCAGTCCTACTTTGTTCACCATACAACTCCTTGAGGTGAAGCAACATAGTAGAAGCATCCATGTGCTGATGCTGAATCTCGTTATTCATGGATGCGAGCATGATGCATTGAGCCACAAATGCATCATCTTGCCACTTTACAATGGTGACAATCTCTTCCTCAGAGGCTGATCCTGGAACAGTTCCAAGGACAGGTGAATTTAGGACATAAAAAATCTTTTCAGCAGTGAGAACAATTCTCAGATTTTTTAACCAATCCGTGTAATTCGGCCCGGTAAGTTTATTAGCATCAAGTATACCGCGCAGTGAAATAAGTGATTTTGATATTTTTAAAATTTTGCATGTGAAAAATAATATTTTATCAAACATTCATTTAATTAATTTTACATACCAAAATAAATTTAGGTATTTATTTTAAATTGGTATCTCCCACTATTTTCATCAAACTATATTACCCTCACTTATATAGCTCGACAACATCTAATTAAAGATTTGCTAGTGAGAATAAGGATCTCATTTTAAATATATATAGCCTTGTGGATAGCACAACAAACGATATATAAATAAATAGGTAGACAACTCTTTATCAATTACATCAATATGTAACTCCTTTTTATTTTGCCACTTAAATCATAATGGTCAAGTCTGTGCACATCCGAACTAAAATGATTTAAGTTAAGTCTAGCCTAACACTTCCATAAATTAAAAAAAAAATATTTGTCCTTATGGATAACACAACAAAATAATATTGTTCAATTTTCTTGATAAGTATCAAATGTGATTAAATTAATATTTTAAATACGCAATGCTCGCCTTGTGGATAGCACAATAAACTCATATTAAATATTTAATACTCTATTAATTTATCATGCTAGAAGGCGACGTTCGATATTTCAAATATCATTGAACGCTTCGGACTTAATATAATTTCTTTGAGGGGTTTGTTATTATTTGTCTCATCTTATTTAGAGCGCATGAACATATATATATATATATATATATATATATATATATAAATAAAATATGCGTTATTTTATTAAACATGCGAAGCATGTTTGCATAAAATATAATATATATAATACTTAGCATGCACATAGAATACTATATTTTACCCGAATTGATTATGGACTTTTATTTTAGTTTTGTTCACTAGAGCCACCAAGTGAGCCAAGAGGTCAAACTTAAGAGTGCAAGAATTTAAATTTAAACGTAACTATTACATTTAAACCCGGGCTCCACACAAAAGAGTCTTCACGCGCTCCTTGCCCCTTGCTCCTTAGTCACCAATTTTTTTAAAGATAATTCTAACTATCTCTATTACATTAACTATTTAAATTAAATAAAAATCTTGATCAGCAGTCAAGGGGAAGTACATAGGAGGGAGATAGAATTTACATTGAGAAAAAACCAGAGAAGACGAGGTACGCAGACCTCATATAATAAAACCTATTCATTCAAGCATTCAACTAAAATAAAATCCAATCACATTGGTCAATAGTCCATAATCAATCACATTTATTATCATACACATCAACATATGTATCAATAAATAAAATATTTAATATATACATTGATATCTATTTAATGGGCAATCTTAGTTAATTTCGAAAACTAATTTCAACTCTAATTAGTTATCATAGAATCCAATTCCAACTCTAATTAGTTAGCATGAAATCCAATTCTAATTAAAATAAACATCTTTATTTTAACCCAATTTCAAATCTAATAAACTCCTTTATTAATCTGAAATTACAAAAAATATTTAATATTTAATTAAAATAAACCTTTTATCTTAAAAAAAATTCTTTTGCTGAGGTGGCGTTGCAGCGCTGCCAATGAACTGGCATCTGGCGCTACCGCGCCACGTCATCAACTAGGACACAGCGTTGCGAATGAACTAGCATCCTGCGCTGCAGCATCACATCACCTTCAGGAACACGAAGCTGGCGCTGCAGCGCTACTGCAAGGCATGTAGCCGACGCTGCAGCGCCTCTGGGCAGTATGCGTTTTCCTGGTTGGCGAATTGTGTAGTTTTCTCCAAAAAATATAATTCCTAGCTAACTATTATGCCCAATTAAATTGTTCAAAATACATATCAGTATATATATCAAATCTAGACAATTAATAACTCGCTTAAAGGTTTGGCTCTGATACCACTGTTAGGTTTTGAACGAAATCATAGTGCAATTAAATTGCAAAATAGCGAAAGCATGGTATATCAAAGTTTAAAATTTTCCACAGATGCATCATCTTGCCACTTTACAATAGTGGAAATCTCTTCCTCAGAGGCTGATTCCGGAACAGTTCCAGGGACATATAATTTTGGACATAAGAAATCTTTTCAGCAGTGAGAACTATTCTCAGATTCCTTAACTAGTCCGTATAATTCGGTCCGGTCAGTTTGTTAGCATCAAGTATGTTACGTAGTGAAATTAGTGATTTCGACATTTTTAATATTTCTGCATATGAAAAGATAATATTTTAGCAAACATTCATTTAATTAATTTTTTTACATATACCAAAATAAATTACGTCTTATTTTAAATTGGTATCTCCCATTATTTTCTTCAAACTATATTACCATCACTTATATAGTTCGACAACATCTAATTAAAGATTTGCTAGTAAGAATAAGGATCCTACTTCAAATGTATATAGCCTTGTGTGTGCACAATAAACTATATATAAGTAAATAGGTAGACAACTCTTGTCAATTACATCATCATGTAACTCCTTATTTTTGCCTCTTAGATCATAATGGTCAAGTGTGTGCACATCCGAACTAAAATAATTTAAGTTAAGTCCAACCTAGCACTCTATATATTCAAAAAAGAAAAATATTATCTTTGTGTGTGCACAACAAAACAATATTATTCAATTTTCTTTATAAGCATCAAATGTGATTAAATTAACATCTTAAATACTTAATACTTTCCTTGTGTGTGCATAACAAACTCATATTAAATATTTAATACTCTATTAATTTTATCATACTAGAAGGTAACGTTCGATATTCCAAATATCTTTGAATGCTTTAGACTTAAAATAATTCCTTTGAGGGGTTTGTTCTTATTAGTATCATATTGTTTAGCGCGCATGCACACACACACACACACACACACACACACATATATATATATATATATATATATATATAAAATACAAGTCATTTTATAAAACATGTGAAACATGTTTGCATAAAATAAATATATATAATACTTAGCATGCCCATATAGAATACTATATTCTACCCGGATTGATTATGGACTTTTATTCTAATTTGGTTCACTAGAGCCACCAAGTGAACTAAAAAGGTCAAACCTAGGAGTGCAAGAATTCAATTTAAACGTAACTATTACATTTAAACCCGGGATCCATTACAAACGGGCTTCTCGCGCTCCTTGCTCCTTGGTTTCTAATTTCTTCAAGATAATTCTAACTAGTCCTATTACATAAATTATTTAATTTAAATAGAAACCTTGATCAGCAGTCAAAGGGAAGTACATATGAGGGAGATAGAATTTTACATCAAGAAGAAAATCAGAGAAGACGAGGTACGCAGACCCCATTTAATAAAATTCATTCATTCAAGCATTCAACTAAAATAAAATCCAATCACATTGGTCAATAGTGCATAGTCAACCTCATTTATTTTCATACATATCACCATATACATCAATAAATAAAACATTTAATATATACATTGATATCGATTTAATGGGCAATCTTAGTTAATTTCGGAAACTAATTCCAACTCTAATTAGTTATCATGGAATCCAATTCCAACTTTAATTAGTTAGCATGAAATCCAATTCTAATTAAAATAAACATCTTTATTTTAACCCAATTTTAAATCTAATAAACTCTTTTATTAATATGGAATTACAGAAAATATTTAATTTTTAATTAAAATAAACCTTTTATCTTAAAAAAAATTCTTCTGGTGAGGTGGCGCTGCAGCGTTGCCAATGAACTGGCATCTGCCGCTATCACGCCATGTCATCAACTAGGACACAGCGCTGCGAATGAACTAGCATCCTGCGCTGCAGCGCCATGTCACCTTCAGGAACACGGAGCTGGCGCTGCAGCGCTACTGCAAGGCATGTAGCCGGTGCTGCAGCGCCTCTGGGCAGTATGCGTTTTCCTGGTTCGCGAATTGTGCAATTTTCTCCAAAAAACATAATTCCTAGATAACTATTATGCCCAATTAAATTGTTCAAAACACATATCAGTATATATATCAAATCTAGATAATTAATAACTCGCATAAAGGTTTGGTTCTGATACCACTGTTAGGTTTTGAACGAAATCATGGCACAATCAAATTGCAAAATAGCGGAAGCATGATATATCAAAGTTTAAAATTTTTCACAAAACCAATTATTCGGATCATCCTTTATGCATATTTATTATTTAAAACGAAAAGAAAGGAGATTAGATTCATACCCTTGTAGAACGAAGCTTCCACAGGTACGAGTTCAACTCCTTGTTCTTCGCAATCTCCATGAATATACGAGATAGATTCCTTTCTTTGATCAACGTTAGCCACCCAAGTGTTTGCCTCTAGAGGTGATCCACCAAGGAATAGGAATTATTCAAGAAGGAGGGTGGTTGGCTAAACCTTAGTCTTCTATCCTCTATAGAAAAGGAATATGAATTTGATTGCGCTATGATTTCGTTTAGAACCTAAAAAGACCATCCCAAATAGAGATCTGAGTTTGCGAACAAATAGAGCAACACCAAACCTTTTCCAATAAAATAGAGCAATCAGCATATTGAATCGACTTGGACACAACAAATTGATTAGCCCCAACGAAGTAGGACTTCATTTTAAATCAATTTGACCCCAGCAGAGCTGAACACCACACACCTACACAACAGCACTCGGGGCACCAAACCTGTTGCATGTGTGTGTTGAACTATCATTGGAATTCGGTTATTAAATCCATATGTTTAGAAGTTATACTGTTCTTGGAAACTGATGGAGCCATATGTTAATGTTCAAGTTAGATTCACAACAATAATTTTATTCTTGCATAATATACAAGGTTTTATGTGGGATGAAGATAAGGTGAATAGGGAACTCAAGAAGTACATGACGAGAGCTTTCCATAATATCAAGAACACGTGTTAGACGCATGATTGCAACCTTCAGATGGGCGCATTCACGCTAGGGGTGAATCGAGTTGCTCGTGCTACCCTTTTAAGGGGTTGGGAAGCATAACTAGTTTCTTTTATGCCATTATTCCCCCTCCTTCAGCCTCTGATCAACACCAACACGAAGCATCACCATCACCAACACGAAGCACATCATCATTGTAGACACTCAAAATTTTGCATTTCCTGTTACTAACCATGCAGGAGGGAAAATGTGTCTTTTCACGCTTTAGAGATAGCCTTGGAGGGAAATCATCAAACCATACCCCCAGCGACAGCACCGGGAAATCATCAAAACAGACCCCCGACGACAGCACCGAGAAATCATCAAACCAGACCCCCGACGATAGCACCGAGAAATCATCAATCCAAACCCCCGGCGACAGCACCGGGAAATTGTCAAAGTCAAGAAAAAATCCTGTCGCGTTGGAGGAAATCTTTCTCTCTTCCTAAGTATTGTGTTTTCTACCCTTATTGTCTTGTTAATTTTATGAAGGGTAAAAAGGTTTTTTAGGAAAGGGCCAACATGTATCATGTCGATGATTTGAATGGTTTACAGAGTCGCCAGTTGGTAGATTTGAAATGATTGTACCAACTCAACCAAGTTTTATTTCTAAGTAGGCCCAATTATTGGACACTGTCGAAACTTGATCTTGAAACCAAAATTCTTAAGTTCGGGGGCTTGGTTAAGTGGGGGGAAGGTGTTAGGCACCCCCCCAACTCTTGTGAAAACACGGTACCGCATCTTTTCAATATTTTTCTTTTTATTTGTAATTGTGTGTGTGGATGCTGGAAGTAATTGAGCCTACGTTTGATTGATTTAAAAGTAGTGCCTTGCTTCGTTGAACCTATATACGAAGGGTTTGATTTGATTTGCAAAAGTCCATTTTTAGACAAGTTATGAAATGATGTTTTGAAAGGTGGTTTTCAAACCCTTACACTCTCATAGGAATAAAAGCCTTTTGATACTTCTATTTTAGCCTTCAGCTCGATTTAGATGGTGATTGTCGGGCCGCGAAGCATCCTCGACCACAAAGTATAGATAAGTGTCGGTCTTCTCATGGGCATGACAGCCATCGGAGTGACTTTAGCACGACAAACCATTATTTCATTATGTTTGAGACCTTAAACCCAGATAACCGTTTTAAGGTCTTTCGGACGTACATTTTTACAGAAAAACTGTCAAGATACATTTGTAATGTGGGGTTTGTCCATCGTGGAAATCAGATTCTGATCAGTTTGATCATGAATCCCACTATTCCTAGGCTCACAAAGGGAAGCCAAGTAAACCTGCACAATCACAGATATTTACAAAAAATGTATATTTACATCCAGACGTCGCAAAAAACCAAGGATTCATCAGTCAAATCCTGGCATGCGCGTAGCCAAAGCTTCTCGTTCCCGATAGATAGCGATCTAAGGGTTGCGAGGTCGCTTTAATATCTACAAGACTAGAAAAAACTAGATTTAAATAAATCTTAGCCATTCTAGCTTCCCGGTTCAGATTGGACCTATTTTGAACCGTTTGAAAGGTAGAAATGGCTAGATTTAAAGAAATGTAAACCATCAAATTTATATTAAAAGAAATTCATATCAAATGAATCATTGAATCAGATATTTAATCATAATGAATAAAGAATATATATATATATATAAAAGCTGTAAAGGGCGACAGATTTCACAACTCAAGCCTGGACAAAAATGTAAATATATATATATATATATATATAAAGCTGTAAAGGGCGGTGGATTTCTAATCCCAGGCCCAGAAGAAATATAAATATATATATTTATAAAAGTCGTAAAAGAGCCACGGAATGATCCAGGCTTGACAGAAATATATATATATATATATATATATATATATATATATATATATATAAAAGCTGTAAAAGAGTCACGAAATGATCCAAGCTCTACAGAATTATATATATATATATTATAAAAGCTGTAAAAGAGCCACGGATTGATCCAGGTTCAACAAAATGGAAATTAATATATATGAATAAAAGCAGTAAAGAGGCCACGAATTTTCAATCCAGGCCAAACTGAAATATACATGTTAATATATACAGTTAGTATATATATATTAAAGCAACAAAGGCCACGAATTAGTAATCCAGGCCAAACAAAGTTAGAATTTTTTTATATATATAGTTATATATATAAAAGTAGTAACTACCATGGATTTGCCATATGGGCTTGACAAAATAAAAAGTTAATATATATATAGTCAAATATATACATAATTAATTTAAAAAGGCCACGAATCAGCGATCCAAGCCGTGCAAGTTAGTAAATATATGTATATATATACATAAAAGCGGGTAAAAGCCACGGATCATCAATCCAGGCTGTGCAAATGCAAAAAAAAATGTATATATGTACTAAAATGTACTAAAAAGTAAGCAAAAATGGCCACAGAACTGAGTTCCGGGCAAAATCAAAGGATGAAACTTTACGTGCACGTGTATAAATACACAATGAAGTAGGAAACGAGTTTTGATCGTAAAAATACTTACAATAGACTGCTACACAGACTTTTTGCCACTTGGTAGGCTTTAAATGGACGTTTTCACCATTCAATTTTTGGTATATTGTAGTATATAAGTATACCTACGTGTTAGAGTAATAAAATCTAGGTTTGGAGTACTAGAAATCGGGCTAGGAAACGAAATGGGCGGAGTTTCAGAGCGTTTTCTATTTTTTCATCTTTTTTTGGCAATGGGGTGGCCTTGTATTTAAAGACCCGATGGTAGTGGGTCTATCCGCGACAGTCGCGGGTCTATCTGCGACAGTCGCGAGGCTACCTGTAGCTCCATGTGGTAGGCCCCACCTGATGGGTTCTATTATCTCGAAGTACGTGCACTCTAAGCAACTCGATGTCAGATTCAAAACTTTCTAACTTTTGATCGGAGTGTCCGTTTGAGGCATGCTATACCTTTTCGGAAAGCCCTCACCAAGAGCGTCATAATGACATGGGACTTAACCTTTTTTGAGTCCAAGAAGACTGGTTCATAATCGGATCTTTGTTTCTTTGTAGTTTATCTGTTGAGCTGTATTGTGCCATTTTCACTCAGTTATAGTTCTTTCTGACCTTGATTGCATCAATTTAGCTTTATTTTGACCGAATTGGCTTTAATTTGGTAACATAGCCATTTTGCCCTTCCAGGGGTTGTCTACTGTACTAGCACGACCTTCGACTGATTTCTCAAGGCTGTCTTTGAGGTTTTGATCTCAGCCAACTCTGTTCATCCTCAAGGTTGTCTCTGAGGTTGCTTTGGCCTCCCAGGGTTGTCTTTGGGGTGATTGGATGCTTCGGGGTTGTCTCCAAAGGTTGAATTGACCTCCTGGTGTTGTTGCTGGGGCTCCTGTACCTCTCAGGTTGTGATCGGGGTTCACTTGACATCCCGATGTTGCCGAGGTTTGATGTGACATCCCAGTATAGTGATCGAGGTTGAGCTTGACATCCCGGGGTTGTCACCGGGGCTGCTGACATCCTAGTATTGTCATCGTGGCTTCACTTGACATCCCGGTGTTGTCGGGGTTTGACTTGACATCCCGGTGTAGTGACTAGGATTGAGCTTGACATCTCGGGGTTGTCATCGGGGCTGCTTGACATCTCTGTATTAACACCGGGGCTTCATTTGACATCCTGGTGTTGCCCGGGTTTGACTTGACATCCCGGTGTAGTGACCGGGGTTGAGCTTGACATCCCAGGGGGGTTGAGCTTGACATCCCGGGGTTGTCGTTGAAGCTGTTTGACATCCCGATATTGTCACCGGGGCTTCACTTGACATCTCGGTGTTGCCGGGATTTGACTTGACGTCCCGGTATTGTGACCGGGGTGAAAAAGATGGTTTTACCCTCTTGTAGGGTTATTAACAGGAATACAAAATTTTGAGTGTCTACAGATGCCCCTCTTTATCATGTTTATGCAATGCATTGAAATGAACAGGATAAAGATTGCTAGACACTAGAAATATAATAGATGCAAATGTAATGCAATGTATGACATGAATGTTAGATACCTTCAAGGGGGTAGGGCTATCACTGGTTGTTTTCTGTTATTTTTTGCTGGGGATAAAGTTATCCATGATAACCCTTGGTGTTAGGCTATCGCTATCTATTTACGCCATTTTCTGCTGGGAATGACGTTATCCATGATAGCCTTTTGGGGAATTCTCTTGACTAATGCCGTGGGACATTTTTGAACTCAAAGTTGGGGTTGTCATCAACGTCTCGTGTCTCCAAATTATTTTTTTATCTTTTCCTCCGCTGGGGATGTTCCTCTTTTATTGAGTTACCTCTTTGGGGATGTTCCTCTTTTACTGAGTTACATCAACGGATCTTTCCCGACGCTACGTTGGAGTTGTCGCCAATGGTTTGAATTGCTATTTGGTCGATGCTAACGTTCTAGTCTATGCCTACCCAATTAGTAGTTTTCAACGGTCGATTGGACTTAATTCCTATTCGAACGGTAGATTACAGAGTTTGACCGTCACTAAACTTCCTCAGTGCCTACTCGAATGGTAGTTTGCCACTGGATTGAATCACCGATCCTTTCCGGTGTTCCCGCTGGGGATTTGTATGACAGATTCCATCATTTGACCTTTGTGGGGATAAATTCATACACTGTTTTCATCACCGACTCATTCCCGATGCTTCGCTGGGGTTATCACCAATGGTTGATCCATCATTCATTCTGACCTTCGTTGAAGTAGCCTTTAACGACTGATACCACCGGACCGTTCCCGATGCTTTGCTGGAGTTGTCGCCAACGGCTGATAGTGTCAGACCCTCTGACCTTCGCTGAAGTAGCCTTCAATGGCTGATACCACCGGACAGTTCTCGATGCTTCGCTGGAGTTGTCTCCAACGACGGATAGTGTCAGACCCTCTGACTTTCGCAGAAGTAGCCTTTAACGGCTAATAACACCAGACTCCCGATGCTTTGCTCGAGTTGTCGCCAACGGCTGATAGTGTCAGACCCTCTGACCTTCGTTGAAGTAGCCTTTAATGGCTGATAACATCGGACCATTCCCGATGCTTCGCTAGAGTTGTCCCCAATGGATGATATTGTCAGACCTTCTCACCTTCGCTGAAGTAGCTTTCAACGACTGATACCACCGGACCGTTCCTGATGCTTCGCTGGAGTTGTCGTCAATGGCTGATAGTGTTAAACTCTCTGACCTTCACTGAAGTAGCCTTCAATGGCTGATACCACCGGACCGTTCCCGATGCTTCACTGGAGTGGTTGCCAATGACTGATAGTGTCAGACCCTCTGCCCTTCGCTGAAGTAGCCTTCAACGGCTGATATCACTAGACCGTTCCCGATGCTTCGTTAGAGTTGTCGCCATGACTTGATAGTCATTCCTGATTAATCTCAACGTGGGGGTATTCTTTTTGACAAATCACACCCTTGGATCAACCTGGATGCCCTGATACAGTCAGAACCTGCCATTCATACCGTCGGACCTTCTCGACGCCCTGATAGTGGCAGTTTTCAGTAGTTTTTCGTAGTATTTTAGCAGTTTTCATCATTGATCCCTAGATATCACTTCAGGATGATATCCAATGGCTTACATAAAGTTCTTCCCTCTGTTAGGAATCCGCTGCTTATACGCAGGATTTCAGGCCAATCCTTTCAATCGCGTAGAAGTTTTTTTTCCAGATTTAACTTTTCAGCTTCTATAAACTCCGTTTCCACTCAAACTAGACCAAGTTGGAGGGGGTGGGCTCCACCTTAGTGAGCCGTAGGTAGGGGTATGGCAGCCACAGGTAGGGGTGCGGTAGCCGCAGGTGGGGCTGCTCCCTCCTGCGAGTTTAAGTTGGGCAGCCATGGCTTCTCAGATTCATTTTCAATTTTGAATCCTAAAGGAAATCCGATTTTTTTCTTCAGATCTACGGAGTTTGGGTAGCTTTTTTCAAATTCCGTACAAACGTTCTGCACATCTCTGGTAACGTTTACATTCTTTCTTTTCCAGTTTTGACCGTTAGAAGGTTATAAACCACGTAGTATGCTTTTAGACACAATGTATCAAATAGATGTGCCTATATGACTTGATAAAAATTTTTAGACTTAGTAAATATGTATATTTTACTGTGCTGAATGTTTTGATGTAAAAAATATTAATTTTTGAGACAGTCAATTGACGCCCTTTTTGATCAGTTTACCTATCCTTTTTGAGGCCAATTGAGCCTGGATTTTCAACTAAAAATGCATGTGGTAATTTAGCTGCCACGGGGAGTTTACTTTTGATTTTTTTCATAAATATGAACTGTTTCTTTTTTTAGGTAGGCGTGCTACTGAATGGCCACCTAGTCATGCCTGTGTGCATGCGGACAGTCTATTTTACAAAGGAGACTCTGGCAAAAATTTTTCAAATGCCTGAGTATTTAATGAGCATGCAGTTTTGACTCCACTGGGGATATTTTGTAACTAATGATGTTCTAGGACTTAAAAATGCATAAAGCAGTGATTTAATTTAATAAGCCACAGGTTTAAGGCTTACCTCACCATTTTTGAGGTGATTTGGAGACTTTGTCTAGGTTATGGAGCCAGACAGACCCGGCAGTGCTAGCAGAGTCACTTCAGGAGTTAGGCAGAGGAGAGTTTCTGATATTCCTCAACCGCGTACAGCCCGGCTGCCTAGCCGTTTGGCTGAGTCTGTGATTCGTCCCATCCGGGCTGAACCGCTGTTTGATGTAGATGATGAGGATGTCCCATTTGTTGATCCCGCCCCAGCTCAGGCTCCACGTGGGGAGCTTCCAGGCATTGTGTTGCCACTTTAGGAGCTTCTAGGAGATTTGAGGCACCATCCATCGAGATACCTTCATGCCAACGAGGTGACTGAAGTTTTTCTTTTGGATTTTCTTTCTTTCTTTTGCCATTTTTAGGGCACAGGTTTGATCTGGACTGGCTTTTTGATGCAAGTTCCTGGCTTTACACAGCCTAGGGGGAACTGGTTCAATGTCCATTCCTTGTACTATACTTGCATCCAGAGTATCAGGCCATTGTTGACACCTGGGGATTTCAGGCGTTCTTTTCTATCCCTCCCTGCCGTTTCCCCTAGGGTTATCTGAGGGCTTTGTCTGAGCGCTGGTTCCACCAGACCCAGTCTCTTTATTTGTTAGATTACGAGGTGATGATGATGCCTATGGACTGGAGGTTCATCACTAAGATAGAGTTTGCAGGTGGGCCAATGTCAGTTGTGGCTGGCATTTCACCCACTGCCGTTCGGTCCCTCTTGGGAGTTCCTGTGATGACCATTAAGGGTCGGACGGTCCGTTCTGGTCCCTTGAGCGTAGATGCCCAAAGTGGGGCTTTGATTGAGCCTCTGCCTAATAATCAAAGGGTTAGAGATCGCATCCTGTGGTGACTACTTTTAGTGATCATCAGGGGTTGTTTCCTAGTGGACAACCCCTCGACAGTGTCTTTTTCCCTGGTTAGCGCTACTCAATATATGGAGCGCCTCAGTGATTTCAATTAGGGTACCTACACCTTTGCCTATTTTCTCCTAGGGATGCGCCTGCGCTTGGAAGGTGTGACAGAGGCTTGGCTAGGTTTTTACCCATTTCTGCTGGGGAGTACATTTCTCTTGTACCTTTTTGATTTCCTCATTTGTGTTTGTCAGTCTTTACCACTGAGGACTTTTTGTATTTACATGGCCAATTTTGGGCATATGAAAGGCTTCGTTGCCTACGTCCTGCCACTACTCTGGGCCTTGAGACTTATTTGAGGGGATGGCGCTGGCATCACTCCATGTTGATGGAGGTCCCTGTAGCCGAGGGATTTACCAACTCCCGTCTATAGCTAGAGCTATTGATAGCCGAGTCGATCTCATGGGCCCTGTATACCTCAGACTTTTTGACATTCTGGTTTGAGGATGTTTTTCCCACTGGCCAGGAGTTCGCATTGTCCACTCGTCGAGTTCCATTTTTGACAAAGGGAGGTTGGGACCTCTATTTAGGAGAGCAAGCTATTCGGAGCACCACGGGAGATATCTGCATTCCCTTTGTTCCTCATGCTTGGCATCATTTGCTATTAGCTCAGCCACTCATAAACATTTTACTGGTGGACGTAGATGGCTTTCACCCTGTCAGAAGGTCCTTACAACTAGGAAGCATTTCACAACTGGTGAAGTCCTCGTACCATTGGGGCTCAGACTCGTGCTACCCAGTTTATGGCAGATATAGTGCCAAGGTCTGTGATGATGACAGACTGGATAGCTTGCCTTTGAAATCCTACTCATCTAGATCAGATTATAGGACTGACCCAGCAGTTGAAGAGAGCTCATTTGTTCATAAGGCACCTTAGTCGGGAGCCATCCGAGGCAGACTCTTTTGATCCTTCTATCTCTGGAGCTAGCCCCTCATCAGGTCCATTTTCTAGTAGCTTTGCAGGTGCTGATCCTCCCTTGTATCGACCGGACATTCCCCCTGGTCGAGACTTTGTGACTCAGGAGAAGATGGAGCAAGTTAATAGCCTGGAGACAGATATTCTTGATCTCTTCAGATAGTTTTTCTCGCTATATCTTTTAAGAGGCCTCTGTTTAGCTATTGGGCGGCTGTGCCCCATTCTCGCTATATCTTTTGATAGGCCTCTGTTAGTAGTTGGGCGACTGTGCCCCATTTTCCTGTACTTTTTTTTTGTATTTTATCAGCAGACAGAGATGATGCTTGCAGTAGATAGTTTATTTTAGATATGCATGATATTTCCTATCTATTGCATCAATTTTTATCATTGTCATTATGCATGTATTATGTCATAGATATACATTTAGACAGGTGAGTTCAGATTTGACCCCTGGATGGTATTATGATACGGTGATACAGATGTCGTCATCTACGGTCAGCCGTATTGAGCACTCACCACCATCTTCGGTAGCATCTTCATTGCGGTCGTGGTATGACAGTCTGCCCCTCATAGCCAGAGGGACAGTAGACCAGATGATGGGGGCATTCTTTGGCCCTTCTAGATTTCCAGGTTCCATATGGATTTGTGGATGGCATTCTATCTTGCTAGATACCTTAGCGACAGGTTTTCCGCTTTGGGCTCCACAAGTTGACTCCAATCTTAAAAGAGTATGAGCATCTTACAGGCTTGGCACTGGATCTGCCTTACGCTCATACAATCATCAGTGACATGAGGAGACCATTTATGACTATATCGGGTCTAAGACGCCTAGTTGTCACTGAGGAGATCATTTAAGGACATATGATATCCATTGACTTTTTGATCGATCGCTCGGCTGGCTAGACAGCTACGGGCGACATTCTGGGGAATTATCATTTCGATAGATGAGTGGCAGCTTGCTCGTGTAGAAGTCTTGTTGATGTGCGTCACGACTTATGTATACATGCCACTATATTTGGACCATTTGGATATTGGCTTGAAGGTAGTGGTCCGTGCCGTCAGACAGGGTAGTACTATTATGCGGATGATACTGGCCAAGACCTTGAGGTTGGCTACCTTTTGCAGCACCCATCCCGAGGGGTTTTTTAGAGGTAGCTCTGTTCTACTGTATGATGGCTCATGACACATTTGCGTCCGATTGGTACCTTTAGACACCATGGGTACTACTTTACCCATGAGATACCCATGTCCTATTCCTTCCAGCCAGTAGAGTGTTTAGATGCAGTGACATGGTCAACATTTTTATCAGATATTGAGCATCCCTTTTGGATCTTGCCATGCTCAGGGCTTGTCTCCCCTTACAGCTTCATCACTCATGCAGTCGGCATGGATTATTTTCCCTTAGCGGGATTGAGAGGAGTGACCACTGACCATCCATTGGCAGTTATGTGTCAGTTTGATCAGTTCCAGAGCCCCCACCAGTTTGAGGGGGCTATAGATCTGCGGATATTAGCTTCATCTTTGTCGTCAGCTGACCTGATCAAGATTTATGAGTGTTGGACTCATAAGGAGAGGACTGATTTCTCTACTAGCCATCTGGATCATTGTCGAGAGTATTCGACTTGTTTGGACTCTGATATAGCAGTAGCTGTGATTATCCAGTCAGCTCCAATCATAGATTTAAATGAGGAGGAGCCTATAGAGGATCATGATTCTCCTACAGAGGATGAGTTGTTTATTGGTTTGATAGTAGCCTTAGTTAGTGATCTGTCAATTGTTCCTACCGGTACAAATCCAGCTCTGGTTGATTCATTAGCTCGGATAACTTTTGAGAGAGATCAGGCTAGGGCGTTGATGTTGATGACCCTGTCTGGCAGGGATACAGCTTTTGCTGACAGGGATGAGGCTCGAGCTACTAGGGGTGCAACATTCATTGAGAGAGATGAGGCTCGATCTTCCAGAGATGTGGCTTTTGCTGAGATTGAGGAGACTTTGGTTGCCCGGGATGATGCTTTTATGGAGAGGGATAAGGCCATAGCTACCCGAGATGTCTATATTGTAGATAGTACGACACTCAGATCATATACCCACAGCCTAGTTGCAGATATGATAACTTTTATAGCTGGTCACAACAGCACTATGCAGATGGCTATGGAAGTTCTTGCTCGTATGTAGACTGAGGGTATTGAGCTTGCAGCCGCTCCTCCATCTTCAGAGAGGGATGCCATGTTGGCACTGCTATCCCGCTTGTCCATGGGTCCATATACTAGCTTTATTTTTCCTGCACATATTAGATCAGCCATTTTTGTCATGTACACGACACCATGTATATATTAAATAGTATTATATATCAAAAAAATTTATTTTGATTCACTTCTCTGTCGGGTATGTATTGTCACTGCTGAGTGATTACCACTTCTTTCATAGCTTGCTGTTGTTGATAAATTGTGAGCTTCTCCTTGATGAATTGACATTGTGATGTCGAAGAGTATCTCAGCAGGGCCTGTTGACCAGGGAAGTTTGATAGCATTTGGATTTTATATGGTTTCGGTGTCTTGGGACTGGTTTTTCATTGGTTTTTTATTTTTTCTTGGAAGGTCACACCGCACCATGAATGGCTGCCTACGTACTCCCAGGTGGAAGGAGATCAGATCATTCATAGTTCAAGTTTTGTGTGAAAGGTTTGAGGAGTGTTTCTTTTGAGTTTGGTTTGATGGGTTTTTGAGCGTTTGTTTAGTTTGACCGCACCAGGAATGGCTGCTTACGTACTCCCGGGTGGAGGGAGATCAGGCCATTTGTAGTTCGATCTTCTAGTGAAAACTCGAACTGATTTAATCGATTCACAAGACCAGAATGATGGCTAGCATGTGTTTTAGATATAGTACCTTTTCACGGTGTCTGAGTTGATAAGCTGGGGAAATTCGCTCCCGTCCATTTCTTGCAATCTAATAGCTCCTCCTGTTAACACTTCTTTGAAAATGAAAGGACCTTCCTAATCCGGGGAGAACTTTCCTTTGACTTCATCTTGATTGGTCAGAACTTTCTTCAGTACCAAGTCATTTTGCTTAAATTATCGGACTCAGACTTTCTTGTTGTATGATAGAGCAATCCTTTGCTGATATAACTACCCTTGGAAAATGGCGGTATCCCTCTTTTCATCTATCAAGGACAGCTGGTGGTACCGCTCTTGCAACCACTGATTTTCTTCCATCTGAGTGTCTATTAATAGTCGCAAGGACTCCATTTCTACTTCTATGGCAAGTACTGCTTCCATGCCATAGACCAATGAGTAGGGGGTAGCCCCAGTAGAGGTATGCATTGACGTCTTGTATTCTAACAAAGTCAGAGGCAATAGGTTCGGCCATCTTTTATGATTGGCGGACATTTTCTACATAATCTTCTTGATGTTCTTATTGGTTGCTTCGATATCACCATTCATCTTGGGTCGGTAGATGACGGAATTGAGATGTTTGATATGAAACTTGCTGCATAGCTCTCTCATTATTTGATTGTTTAAATTCTTGGCGTTGTCCGATACGATCATCTTCGGTTGTCCATATCGATAGACGAAATTATTTCTAATAAAACCAATGATTACCTCCTTGGTGAATTTGGAAAAAGAGGCAGCTTCAACCCACTTGGTGAAATAATCGATCATGGTGAAGATGAATTGATGTTCGTTGCTGGCTTTGGGTTCTATAGGCCCAATCACATTCATTCCCTACATGGAGAAAGGCCATGGCGAACACATATTGTGCAGCTCATTTGGAGGAGCGTGAATGACATTTTCGTGGACTTGGCATTGGTAGCATCTCCTGACGTGATCGTCACAGTCAGCTTTAAGAGAGATCCAGTAATGCCACGTTCTTAATATCTTCTTGGTCAGCAAATAACCACTTATGTGTGGACCACAGACTCCGCCGTACATTTTATCCATCAATCTATGGGCTTGATCTTTATTGAGGCATCGTAGCAGGGCTATTCTAGCATCCCTCTTGTAGAGTGCGTCTCCACTTAGATAGAACTTCATAGCCATCTTGTGAATCCGCTTTCTTTCACGTTGGCTTGCCCTAGCAGGTGTAGATCCATCTCGGAGATATTCCTTGATGTCTTGATACCAAGGCTATTTTATAGGAGGTATTTCA
Source organism: Panax stipuleanatus (assembly GCA_020205555.1). Classification (NCBI taxonomy): domain Eukaryota; kingdom Viridiplantae; phylum Streptophyta; class Magnoliopsida; order Apiales; family Araliaceae; genus Panax; species Panax stipuleanatus. The sequence continues at coordinate 58,756,272 of CM035122.1, forward strand.
TCTGATACTTCTCCAATGTAATCCCTCTATGTCGGGGCCTTTTGGTTTATGAATTTGATGTCGGGAATTCCCCTTCTACCCGATATGTTGATCTGGGAAGCCAATGGCGCCAATGCATCAGCAAAGTCGTTACTACCTCGAGGGATGTGGATGAAGGTTATATCTTCAAAATTTATGGATATGTTGATGGCCTTCCGATGATAGGGCAGCAAATGCAATTCTTTGGTGTGATACGCTCCGGTGGTTTGTCTAATAACCAACTCAGAATCTCCAAAGACTAGTAGATGCTAGATATCCATGGATTAGGCTAGTTTCAACCCCATTATGTAGCCTTAATACTCAGCCGTTTTGTTGGTGTTGACAAACTACAATTTGGTAGCCACAGGATACTATTCTCCTATACCAGATACAAGGACTGCCCCAGCTCCGGCACCTTATAGGTTCACTGCTCCATCGAAGTACATTTTCCAAGGTTGGACTGTATTCTCCGGATGGAGTTGTTTAATTAACATGATCCCATCATCCGGGAAATAAGTTTCAAAGGGTTCAAAATCCCCTAACGGTGCTTCGGCTAGTTGATCTGCAATGCCCTGACCTTTGATGGACTTCTGAGCCACATAAACAATGTCGAATTGTTTGAGTATCAACTGCCATTTGGATAATCGATAATTTAACATTGGCTTGTTGAATATTTACTTCAGTGGATTAATTCGGGATATGAGATCTATCGTGTCCCCATGCAGATAATGTTGTAGCCTCATGGCAGCCCATGCTAACGCATAACATGTCTTCTTAATCAGTGTGTACTTTTGTTCGCCGTTGCTGGATCTTTTGCTGATGTAGTAGATAGCTCTCTGCTTTCTACTATCATCTTTCTGTCCCAACATACAGCCCATTGCGTTGGTATTGACGGATAGGTACATAAACAGGGGAACTTCCTCCCTCGGGGGTACCAAGACAAGTGCTTCGATCAACTACTCTTGATGGCAAGGAAGGCTTTTTGACAATCTTCCTTCCATTTTGTGGATGAATTCTTCTTTAATAGCTTGAAGATGGGTTCAAAAGTTGTTGTTAGCAGGGCAATGAACTGGCTTATGAAATTGATCCTCCCCAGAAACCCACGTATTTCCTTCTCTGTTCGGGGTACGGGCATCTCCGCAATGTCTTTAATCTTGGCGGAATCTAGCTCAATGCCTCTATTGCTCACCAAAAATCCCAACAACTTGTATGATTTGACACCAAAAGCACATTTGGCCGGATTCAGCTTGAGGTTGTACTTACGCAACTTATTGAATAGCTTCCTGAGATGGTTGATGTGATAGTCCTCCTTCTGGGATTTGACGATGATGTCATCCACATAAACCTCAATTTCCTTGTGCATCATGTCATGAAACAGGGCCATCATGGCTCGCTGATATGTGGCACCGGCATTGATGAGGCCGAAAGATAAACGTCTATAACAGAAGGTTTCCCAGGGAGTGATGAAGGCTTTCTTCTCCCTATCCTCTTCAGTGACTATGATTTGATGGTAACCAGAAAAGCAATCCACGAAAGAATATTTGCCATACTGTGCTAGATTATCTATCAAGATGTGGATGAAAGGTATTGGGAAGTTGTCCTTGAGACAAGCTTTGTTCAGATCCCGGTAATTCACACATACTCGTACCTTCCCTCCGGGCTTAGGCATGGGAACTATATTTGATAGCCACTCCGGGTATGTTGATATCATGATGATGCCGACTTTAAATTATTTGACAACCTCTTCCTTGACTTTCAGACTCCATTCAGGTTTCAATTTCCTGAGCTTCTGCTTGTCTGGATTGAATCCATCTTTGATGGGAAGTCGGTGGATGACAATGTCAGTAGACAAGCCAATAATATCTTCATGCGACCATGCAAACACATCCTGGAACTATGTTAAGATTTCAATCAGATCGGTTCTTTGGTTTGTGGTGAGGTCTAGGCCTATCTAGATTTCTTTGAGGTTTTTTGAGGTTCTGATATTGACAGTGGTGGTTTGATCGAGATTTGGTATGGGTTTGTCTTCGACCCATTCTTTGATCTCCTCGGGCACCTCATAGTCATTTATCTCCTCTTGATCAATTTCCATCAAGTCGAAGTTTAGTTCTACATCAAAGTTGTAGTCACTATGACAGTTTGGCATCTCATCAGCAGTGACCAACAAATCCAATTTTGGAGTCCTGAAACAAAAAATTTTCACTTTAATATATGAGACTATTTAAACATTCATAGCATTTATCAAAAGCATGAAAAAAGTTACTGCTATAGCCGTGCAATAAAATAAGTAGTAAATGAAACCATATTACAGGGTAGAAGGACTCTCTGCCCTTTTACCCTTTTTGAATGTGGCAAGGGACGTTGCTCTAGTTGTCCAGGGTCAAATCCTCATGAATAGGGATGATAAATGAGTTGTGCTCATCTGTCTCATCTCTAATGACGACTGAAACATCCTTCAGATTAGGGTCGGGATTCTTCTTTAAACTGTCACCCTTCCCTTTCTTGATGCCATGAATTCGGATCTGATCTTCTTCATCACTTTCTGGGATATCATCATTCATACCCTCGTAGTGCATCAGAACATACTTGTTAGAAAATGTGTCCTTCGTGCAGGAACTTTTCCTTTCCCTTTTTGCTATCCCCATCAGGCTTTGGGCTTTTCTCTCACTTATCGGTATGACTGGGGGAAATAACATGCCTGCCACAACAGCGGGAATCTTCCTCATTGGCTTCACAAATCTGGTATCCATGAGGTTTGGTAATAGTATAGTGGAAATAGAAACCTTTGGATGCTTGTGTGGGTTTCGATGGTTCGATCCGGATGAATAACCCAATTCGGCCTTCCCTGATTGGCTCGTGATATGCACCGGACTCTTGATTCCTTGATGATTTTTTCCTAACCCTTCTCTAGGGCAAAAACCCAAAGATACCATCTCCTGCCCAACTGTCATTACTTTAGGAGAAACTTTTTGTTTCAAAGCTGGTGCCCCAACAGGTAGGTACTGAGTATTGCTTACCTCTAATGCTTGAAAACTTATAGGTTCAATCCCTTCATCCAGAATGATCACTGGCATATCCCCTTATATGCAGACAGGGTATTCTGGTTCGGTATTTACCGTGATTAGGTTGCCATCGATAATGTACTTGAGCTGCTGATGGAGGGTGGATAGAACTGCTCCTGCCATATGGATCCACGGTCTTCCCAACAATAAATTATATCCGGTGGTAATGTTGAGTACCTGGAAGGATACATAGAAAGTGTGGGGACCAATCTCTAATGGAAGCTCAATCTCTCCCACAGCCTCTCGGCGAGATCCATCGAAAGCCAGGATAACTACATGACTGGTACGAATCCGGTTTGGGTTGATCTTCATTCTTTCCAAGGAATCGTAGGGACAAATGTTCAGAGATGATCCACCATTTATCAGCACTCCTCCTATCACATACCCTGATGACATCACTGTTATGTGTAGTGACTTGTGATGACCTGTCCCCTCTGTGGGTTTATCATTATCAGTGAAAGATATCACATTATTGTTGAAAATGTGCTCTATCACTTGGCAAAATATCTCGGTATTGACCATCTTTGGCAGATGGGCTTCCTTCAATACTTTCACTAGAATGTTACGATGATCCACCGAGGATAAGACCAGATCCAGGATGGATACATGTTTGGGTGCATCTTTCAAGCTTTGCACCACCTTGATCTCATTATACCCTATTTTGCTGAGGAATTCTTCGATTTTCTCTTAAGTCACTTTCCCTTTAGCTTTGATGACTGAATTGATCACTCGCTGAGGCAGGTACAAGGGATTTTCCTTAGATATGCTGGCAATATTGTTTGAGGTGGAACCTTCATCATTCCCATAGTTCCATGGGACTCTTTTTAGACTGACCACTGGATATTGTGGTCTGAAAGGCAATATTAAAGGTTCGAGCGTAGCCAATTTCACATGATTTTGTACTTCTTGGACCCTTTTTCCTTGCAGTATTAGGGGTGTCACAGCTAAATCCTTATCACAGAAAATAACAACCACTGTCTCCAGATTCTAGGCCATGGGAATAAAGAGTGTTTCCTCATGAATTTGGTGGAAGGAGTTGAACAATCTTCTTCTGTGCCATTAACAAGTTTAGCATATTCTCGAATGAATCCCTTAAAGGGGTGAACGTTCTCCGCCGTCTGGCCTCAGCAGTTTTCTGAAATGGAGGATTAGAAGGTTGGGATGGAGCTTGAAAAGGGAAATAGTTCCTCCTTTGAATGGGTATACTGATCGAATTGTTCATCTAAATCTTTCCTTACAGTACTAAGGACACTTCTTCTTCTTTCGTCTTGTGGGTTCTCCGGGGATTACTCCCATAACTCCTATATTGGATATACTCGGCATTATCTTCTAAGGCGGTAAGATCTTTTATCTTCCCAGATTTCAGCCCCATTTCAACCATTTCTCTGTGCTTGATAATCTCTGAGAATGGTTTTCCTATGCCTGCTAGGACCCTTTCAAAATACGGAGCTTCTTGAATGTCGATAAAGGTTATGACTATCTAAGACTCAGTCATAGGTGGGGTGACTTGTGCTGCTACCCGCCTCCATCGTTGGGCATATTCTCTGAATGACTAGGTGTTTTGCTTTTTGATTTTGGTGATTTGATATCTGTCTGGAGCCATCTGGGATTGAAAGCTGTATTGATTGAGGAAGGCATGTGCTAACTCTTCCCAGCTGTGAATCTTTGAATTGTCCAGTCGGACATACCAGGCGCTAGCCTCTCCGGTCAGACTCTTCTGGAACAATTGCATTCTGATCTTCTCGTCCTCTGCATAGGATCCGAGCTCTCCAATGAATACCTGTAATTGGGTGTAGGGATCTCCTGATCCATCATATTTCTCAAATTCAGGGACTTGAAATTTTTCTAGATAACGAGCCCCTAGGAATATACATAAATTTGAATAATTGACACTCCTAAATGCCCCAGCCCCTTTGATGGACCGGATGGTTTCATCCATTTGTTTTACTTTCTTCAGAATATCACCAACTTCCTGCTCTTTGTTGAGGTTGGTATTTTCAGGGGTTTTGTTGGTCATATCCTGGTTCCGTAGTTTAGGAATCTGAGTGTCTTTCTTTCCAGTCTCTTGACTGCCACTGGGTGTAGATGGTTCTGTATGACTGGGTGCTTATTTTCCTTGCAGGCCTTTGCTTTGTTCTTTTAAGAAAATAGCCAATTCTGCTATCAGGTTCTTCAATCTTTCAAACTCTTCACTAGACACAGGGGTGGATTCTGGCTGAGCACTTGAAGTCATGTTTGGAGATGGGCTGAGTGCTTTCTTAGATTTTGACCTGGTGACAGGACCAATTTTTACCTACAATAAATATCTGTGTGTTAATTTCTTGATGTCGGTATCAGTCGGATGCATGCTATGCAATGTGTTTATTTTTGAGTTTTTTTAATCTTATCCTGTAAAACAGAGGTTAGTTGTTTTGATGACAGAATAGTATGATAGGATTCACAATGAAATGTACATGTACATTGAATCTTTGAAATTTACATTGGAATTCTGAATTTTGACATTGAATTGAAAGAGGAAGGCATGAAAAACCTTCCCTTCGTATTTGGTTAATCAGAGGCTGACCTATCTTAGGCACTCTCGCGGCTTTTCGGCATGAAGGTCCCCCGATCATCGTAATCTATTAGAGGGGAAATTAATATGATCTTTCAATTGGAGCGGATCTAAGTAGTGCCTTTCATTAGCTGCAAAATTAGCCTTCTTTGAGTCCAGTAATAAAACACCGACGGGTTCGCCTCCTGGTGGAGGAATCACACAACATACATTCACATACATCGCGTCTCACCATATGAAATGATGACATTTATGCGAAGCACTAATATAAAGCATTAAAGCATTACTGCACATCCATTCAATGCAAAACGCAGCATCCACACACACACAGATATAAAAGGAAATTTTGAAAAGACTTGAACGCCGCCTAAGCCCTCTACTGTCCTCAGCAGAGTCTCCACCTGTCGATGTCGGGAAAAAATCATGTCACGTTGGACGAAATCTTTCTCTCTTCCTAAGTCTTGTGTTTTCTACCCTTATTGTCATATTTATTTTATGAATGGTAAAATGGTTTTTTAGGAAAAGGCCAACATGTATCATGTCTATGATTTGAACGGTTTACAAATTCACCAGTTGGTAGATTTGAAATGGTTGTACCAACTCAACCGAGTTTTATTTGTAAGTAGGCCCAATTGTTGGACCCTATCAAAACTTGATCTTGAAACTGAAATTCTTAGGTTCGGGGGCTTGGTTAAGTGGGGGGAAGGTGTTAGGCACCTCCCAACTCCCGTGAAAACACGGTACCGCATCTTTTCAATATTTCATTTTTATTTGCAATGTATGTGTGTGGATGCTGGAAGTAATTGAGCTTACGTTTGATTGATTTGAAAGTAGTGCCTTGCTTCGTTGAACCTATATACGAAGGGTTTGATTTGATTTGCAAAAGTCCATTTTTAGACAAGATATGAAAATGATGTTTTGAAAGGTGGTTTTCAAACCCATGCGCTCTCATAGGAATAGAAGCCTTTTGATATTTCCAGTTTAGCCTTCGGCTCGAGTTAGATGGTGATTGTCGGGCTGCGAAGCATCCTCGACCACAAAGAATAGACAAGTGTCGGTCTTCTCATGGGCATGATAGCCATCGAAGTGACTCTAGCACAACAAACCATTATTTCATTAGGTTTGAGACCTTAAACCCGGATAACAGTTTTAAGGTCTTTCGGATGTACATTTTTATAAAAAAACTGGTAGGGCACATTTGTAATGTGGGGTTTGTCCATCGTGGGAATCAGATTCTGATCAGTTTGATCATGAATCCCACGATTCCTAGGCTCACTGAGGGAAGCCAAGTAAACCTGCACAATCAAAGATATTTACAAAAAATGTATATTTACATCTAGACGTCGCAAAAAACCTAGGATTCATCAGTCAAATCCTAGTATGCGCGTAGCCAAAGCTTCTCATTCTCAATAGATAGCGATCTAACGGTCACGAGGTCGCTTTAATATCTACAAGACTAGAAAAAACTAGATCTAAATAAATCTTAGTCATTCTAGCTTTCCGGTTCAGGTTGGACCTATTTTGAACCGTTTGAAAGGTAGAACGGGTTAGATTTAAAGAAATCTAAACCATCAAATTTATATTAAAACAAATTCATATCAAATGAATCATTGAATAAGATATTTAATCATAATGAATATAGAATATATATGTATAATTATATATATATATATATATATATATATATATAAAAGGTGTAAAGGTCGACGAATTTCACACCTCAAGCCCGAACAAAAATGTAAATATATATATATATATATATATATATATATATATATATATTTATATAAAGCTGTAAAGGGCTGTGGATTTCCAATCCCATGTCCGAACAGAAATATAAATATATATATATATATATATATATATAAGCTGTAAAAGAGCCACGGAATGATCCAGGCTTGACAAAAAAGTATATTTATATATAAATTTATAAAAGAGCCACGAAATGATCCAGGCGTGACATAATTGAAATATACATATATATATAAAAGTTGTAAAAGAGCCACGGAATGATCCAGATTTGACAGAATTGAAATATATATATATATATATATATATATATATATATATAAAAGCTGTAAATGAGCCACAAATTATATATATAAAAGCTGTAAATATATATATATATATATATATATATATATATATATATATATATGTAGAAAAGCAGTAAAAAGGCCATGAATTTCCAATCCAGGCCAAACTGAAATATAAATGTTAATATATATATATATATATATATATATATATTAAAGTAATAAAAGCCACGAATTAGCAATCCAGGCTAAACGAAGTCAGACAAATTTATATATATATATATAAAAGCAATAAGTACCATGGATTTGCCATCCGGGTTTGACAGAACGAAAAGTTAGTATATATATAGTCAAATATATATAATTACTTTTAAAAAGTCACGAATCAGCGATCCAGGCTGTGCAAGTTAGTACATATATGTATATATATATATATAAAAGCAGGTAAAAGCCACGGATAGTCAATCCAGGCTGTGCAAATGCAAAAAAATGTATATATGTACTAAAATGTACTAAAAAGTAAGCAAAAACGGCCACAGAATTGAGTTTTGGGAAAAATCAAAAAATGAAACTTTACGTGCACGTGTATAAATACACAATGAAGTAGGAAACGAGTTCTGATCGTAAAAATACTTACAATGGACTGTTACACAGGCTTTTTGACACTTGGTAGGCTTCAGATGGACGTTTCCACCGTTTAATTTTTGGTATGTTGTAGTAGATGAGTATACCTACATGTTAGAGTAATAAAATCTAGGTTTGGAGTACTAGAAGTCGGGCTAGGAAATGAAATGGGCGGAGTTTCAAAATGTTTTCTATTTTTTTTTCTTTTTTTGGCAAGGGGGTGGCCTTGTATTTAAAAACCCGATGGTAGCGGGTCTACCAGCGGTAGCCGCGAGTCTACTTGCGGCTCCATGTGGCAGGCCCCTCCTGGTGCGTCCTATTATCTCGAAGTACGTGCACTCCAAGCAACGCGATGTCAGATTTAAAACTTTCTAACTTTTGATTGGAACGTCCGTTTGAGGCATGCTATACCTTTACGGAAAGCCCTTGCCGAGAGCGTCACAATGACATGGGACTTAACCTTTTCCGAGTCCAAGAAGACATGTTCATAACCGGATCTTAGTTTCTTCGCAGTTTGTCCGTTGAGCTGTATTGTGCTATTTTCACTCGGTATCAATGTTATGGTTCTTTTTGACCTTGATTGCATCAATTCGGCTTGATTTTGACCGGATTGGCTTTAAGTTTGTAAAATAACCATTTTGCCCCTCCAAGGGTTGTCTCCTGTACTGGCACGACCTTTGACAGATTTCTCGGGGTTGTCTCCGAGGTTTTGATCTCAGCCGACTCTGTTCGTCCTCAGGGTTATCTCTGAGGTTGCTTTGGCCTCCCAGGGTTATCTCTGTGGTGATTGGATGCTTTCGGGTTGTCTCCGAAGGTTAAATTGATCTCCAAGTGTTGTCGTCGGGGCTCCTGTACCTCTCGAATTTTGACCGGGCTTCACTTAACATCCCGGTGTTGCCGTGGTTTGACTTGACATCCCGGTATAGTGATCGGGGTTTAGCTTGACATCCCGGGGTTGTCACCGGGGCTTCCTGACATCTCGGTATTGTCGTCGGGGCTTCACTTAACATCCTGGTGTTGCCTGGGTTTGACTTTACATTCCGGTGTAGTGATCGGGGTTGAGCTTGACATCCCAGGGTTGCCACCGGGGCTTCACTTGAAATCCCGGTGTTATCGGGATTTGACTTGACATCCAAGTGTAGTGATCGGGGTTGGGCTTGACATCCCGGGGTTGTCGCCGGGGCTGCTTGACATCCCAGTATTGTAATCGGGGTTTCACTTGACATCCTGATATTGTCGGGGTTTGACTTGACGTCCCGATATAGTGACCGGGGTGAAAAACACAGTTTTACCCTCCTGCAGGGTTAGTAACAGGAATGCAAATTTTTGAGTGTCTATAGAAATCATTAAATCAAACCCCCGGCGACATCACCAGAAAATCATCAAATTAGATCCAGCGACAACACCGGGAAAGCAAATCAACCCTCGGAGACAACCTCAAATCATCAAAACAATCCTCAGAGACAACCCCGAAGCATCAAATCAATCCCCAGAGACAACCCTCAGAAAAGACATAATCGACAGGTATCAAACCTCAAAAACAATCCCGAGAACCATCCAAAAGCCCCATCAACACTGGAGACAACCCTTAGAAGGGCAAAATGGTTATTTTGACAAGTAAAATTCAACAACTTCAATACACCTGCAAAAAGGGTTACAAAGAGCCATTGCAGCATTTTCAAGCGCAAACTACGCAAAACAGCTCAACGGACTACCTGTGAAAACCCAAAGATGCCATTTCGATCATGGACCCATCTTCCCGAATTCAAAAAAGGGAAAGCCCTATGTCATTGTGTAGCTCTTGGAGAGAGTTTTCCGGTATGGTATGGCACATCTCCATCAGATTCTTAGATTGCAAGTTACGAGTGTTTTCGCGGAATGCACATCAATCGGGATTGCACGTACTTCGAGACGTCAGGTGGTAGCTGTCGTCTAGAACTACAAAATTTACCTTATTTCTGTCTTGCTAACTCCAGAATTAGTTTAGTAATAAGCAAGGATCGATCCTACAGAGAGTATTATGTTTTATATTTATCCAAGTATTTCTAATGAATTGGATGTTTTTAGTTTGAACAGTTTAGACAACGAAAAGGAATTAACAATAATTATCAATGAGTAAAAAGCTTCAAGTCTTTAGTTCAACATCCCCTTTTCACAATTATGGATTAACCAAGTGTTTTCACTATTTACCTTTCCATGAGATTAATAACCCTAGATAACCGCGATCGCAAATTACCCTAAATTCTCCTTAAGCGTAAATCTAAGGCGACGATCGCTAACAAAAGATCCTAACTATCATACAACCTAAAACTATCAGTCTAGATTTAATATGACAGAAGCATGAAGAATGAGAATTAGATTATTCCAAGCAATAATTACACAATCAGGAATTATTTAACTTATCTTCTGAAAACCTTTATAATATTCAAAAGCTTGACCGCAATCAAATATCATTAATTTCTACTTATGATTAGACATACATCGTTTTCTTAATATATATCTTAATCTAGCATCCATGAAAGTTTATGTAGATAATCAAAATAAATCTCATATACAAAAGAATAAATAATATAAATTTGATTAAACTATTAATTGATAATAATGTTCAACATCCCTTCAGAATTAAATTGAAAGTGTTAGCCCATGTCTTCAAGAATTCCTAGATCCAAGATGAAAGATGAAAGATAAGAGAAAAGATCCCCCAAACCTAAGAAAACTACTCATCTTTATAGCTTAGACAAACCCTAGTTTAATTTGGTAAGTCTGCAATCCTTTTCCTAATCAACTTCATGTTTTAAATAACTAAATCTGGCCAGATCCGTCCGATTGGGGCGCCTCGCGCCCGGTCCCTTCATAAGGCGGCGTCCCCCGCGCTACTAGGGTAGGAATCTTGTCTTCTTCTGGCGCGCCCTGTGCCTAGTTCAATACAAAAGCAAGCACGCCCCGCACCTGTCTGTCAGATAGCTACTTTTAGCCTGCTTTATTCCCATAAGCTATAATTCACCTGAAAATAATTAAACAACTTATTAAGCTCATATACACATGCAACATGCAATAAAATCAAACGTAAAGGACTAACAAATCATGAATATTTTGTACGTATCAAATTCTCCCACACTTAGTCTTTTACACGTCCTCGTGTAAATCAAAAGTTTGATTTCCAAAAACTCTACTCAACCATAATGTCAAATGATTTCAAGATCAAATCATGATTATCAACATTAAACCCACAAAAAATAATCAATGCTGCATTAATCAACTCAAGATAACCACCTTGCCACGTCACCAATGAATTTCATTAAGTCAAATTGTATCCAGATAAGCACTCTTCTATGATCCACACATGTACTCAACTTAGTTACCATGAAGCAAAAATTGTGCACACCACTCAAGACTCAATTCATACTTTTCCTGCTTTATTTTTTTACCAGAATCTTTTCATTTTACTCTTTGTTTTCGGTGAATGCATTTATGCTCCGTTTCACCTTCCTCAATATCTCTTTTGTAAGTGAGTGCATTTTATGCTCCATCTCACTTATTCGCAATTGTTTATGGGAGAGTGCGTTTCACGCTCCATCTCATCCCACCACATGATTTCTCTGTTGTTTTTTTTCTCTTTTCCAACAATTTCCTTGATTTTCAACTTTTCTGATTTTTTTTTCATATGGTCCTGCAAAAACATAAGCAGTTCAATAGTTCTAAAGCATGAGATTAGTGCACATAGACAACTCCACAGATAACTAAGCCAAATGAGCATATATCACATGTTCAAGTACTCATGCGACACAAATTCAATTTAAATCAATTACTATAGATCATGACTTAGTTTTTCTCAATCATTAACCAATTCAGCATCAAATAGATTTTGAAATTTAGCATTGATTTTCAATTTTTTTTTTGACTTTAACCTTCGAACACATAGGAAAATAGAATTATGGAACTTAAATTTTTCAAAAAATTTTAAAGGCAGGCATCAAATTCAAAGGCATCAAATTTTCAAATTTCCTATCAAAATCGGATCAATATCCCTAAATAAAATTAAAACCTAAATCTTCCCCCCCCCCCACACTCAAACCTTACATTGTCCCCAATGTAAGAAAATCATGAAAAGAATAAAGAACTATATGTAAATAAAAAAAAAACTAATAAGTAAAAAGATAAAAAAATCAAATCAGAGATTTTGGGTTGCCTCCCAAACAGCTGCCCTTGTTTATTGTCATTGGCTTGATATCTTCCCTCTCATTCTATGTAATTGGACTTGTGCACTTCAAGTGGACTGGTAACAGTTTCATCCCTAAATTAGGAATATTTTGTACTTCATAATCCTGCTCCTTTCCAGCCACCAAATCTCCCTTGTATAATTGTATTCGATCAAAAGATTCTTGCACTGAATAAACCACTACATCAATTACAAAAACAGATTTAACATTACCAAGATACCTTTTAGCCTTATATGCGCTGAACTGGAAACTTACATTGTCTAATTCTATAGTAAAGGTTCGATGGTGTGTATCACTCATTGTTTCTGTTGGTTGTATTGATGGAGACGAATCCACGTCTTTCTTGTAGAGTTTTGCAGAACTTATCAAATCTTTCCCCTCTTCCTCTTGTTTCTTCTCTTTATCAAATTCTATATTATTGTATGTTCCTGAAGTAAGCACTGAATCCTCATGCTCCTCTTCGTCACATCCCATTGCACTTAAGTTCCCAACAAACTGAGGAGTTAACTTCCCTACGCCTTGAGATTCCATACTGCTAACTATGGTAGCAAGCTGACTTATCTGATTCTCCAACATGTGGATATAATTCCTTGTCTCTTGCTGGAACTGTTGCGTCTGATTCATGAAAGCTTTGAACATATCCTCCATAGACGTTCCAGAATTAGCAGGTACTTCGTAGCTCAAGTCGGGATGATCTCTCCATCCGGGATTGTGAGTTTCTGTCCAAGGATCATATTTATGCTGATGATGTCTTAAGAATGTTCCCACGGTATTGACGTGTTGCACAGTTTCATCCTCATATAATATTGGACAAACATCACTGGTATGTCCTGACTTTGAGCAAATTCCACACTCTTTTGCAACTTGCATATTCCCTGTAGCCATTTGACGAACCAAAGAAGTTAATTCAGAAATTTATTGTTCAATATTACTTGTACTTACCCCATTTACCCTTTGAGGTGTATGTTCCATCCTAGTTCTATACTGCTGCGAGTTAGCTGCCATATTTGCAATTAAGTTCCTTGCAACATATGGAGTCTTGTCTACCAGTGCTCCTCCACTTGCTCCATCAATCATGCTTTTATCCATTGGTAGCACTCCCTCATAGAAGTCCTGAATCAAGTGATAGTCATCTATTCAGTGAGGTGGACAGCTGGAACACAACTTCTTGAACCTTTCCCAATACTCATAGAGATTTTCTCCGTTAAACTGCCTTATTCCACATATCTCCTTCCTTATGTTAACAACTCTCGAAGCAGGAAAGTACTTCTCCAAGAATAACTTTTGCATCCCAGGCCATGATCGTATTGATCCTGATGGAAGATAGTATAACCAGTCTTTAGCCAAATCTGCTAATGAGATGGAAAAAGTCTAAAAGCTTGATCTGCTCCTCTGGCACTCCTTGTGATTTCATTGTGGAACACACCTTATGAAACTCCTTTAGATGCATATATGGACTTTCACCTGTAAGACCACGAAAAGTAGGCAAAAGATGAATTAGTCCATATTTAAGTTCAAAAGCAACATCTAACATAGGATATTCAATACACAAGGATGGTTGATCAAGGTTAGGAGTAGCCAGTTCTTTTAAAGTTCTGTTGTTTCTTGGCACCTCCATCTTTTCCTTTTCAAGTATTGCAACAAGAGCTTATTCTGTATCTGCACTTTTCTTTATCTCTTGATCAAAATTTAAGTCTATAGATTGAAAGGATTGAGTCATAATTTTTTTTTTTTTAAAAAGTGAAAATAATGAAATAAATAAAAACAAATAACACTCCCCAGCAACGGCGTCAAAATTTGGTAGCTGTCGTTTAGCACTACAAAATTTACCTTACTTCTATCCTACTAACTCAAGAATTAGTATAATAATAAGCAAGGATCGATCCCACAGAGAGTATTATGTTTTATATTTATCCAAGTATTTCCAATAAATTGGGGGTTTTTAGTTTGAACAGTTTAATTAACGAAAGTGAATTAACAATAGTTATCAATGAGTAAAAAGCTTCAATTCTTCAGTTCAGTATCCCCTTTTCACAATTATGGATTAACCAAGTGTTTGCACTATTTACCTTCCATGAGATTAATAACCCTAGATAACTGCGATCGCAAATTACCCGAAATTCTCCTTAAGTGTAAATCTAATGCGACGATCGCCAACAAAAGATCCTAACTATGATACAACCTAACACTATCAGTCTAGATTTAATATAACAGAAGCATGAAGAATGAGAATTAGATTATTCCAAGCAATAATTACACAATCAGGAATTATTTAACTTGTCTTCTGAAAACCTTAACAATATTCAAAAGCTTGACCACAATCAAATATCATTAATTGCTACTTATAATTAGACATACATCGTTTGCTTAATATATATCTTAATCTAGCATGTATGAAAGTTTATGTACATAATCAGAATAAATCTTATATACGAAAGAATAAATAATATAAATTTGATCAAACCATTAATTGATAATAATGTTCAACATCCCTTCAGAATTGAATTGAAAGTGTTAGCCCGTGTCTTCAAGAATTCCTAGATCCAAGATGAAAGATGAAAGATAAGAGAAAAGATCACCCAAACCTAAGAAAACTTCTCATCTTTATAGCCTAGACAAACCCTAGTTTAATTAGGTAAGTCTGCAATCCTTTTCCTAATCAACTTCATGTTTTAAATAACTAAATCTGGCCAGATCCATCCGACCAGCGCGCCCCGTGCCCGGTCCCTTCATAAGGAGGGGCGCCCCGTGCTACTAGGGCAGGAAACTTGACTTCTTCTGGCGTGCCCCGCGCCTGGTTCAGTACAAAAGCAAGCGCGCCCCGCGCCTGTCTGTTAGATAGCTACTTTTAGCTTGCTTTATTCCCATAAGCTTTAATTCACCTGAAAATAATTAAACAACTTATTAAGCTCATATACACATGACACATGCACTAAAACCAACCGTAAAGGAATAACAAATCATGAATATTGTGTACTTATCATCGGGACCCACTAAGGACTTTCGCAGGTGTACTTGCGAAATCCGCAGGTCTATCTACGAAAGTTGTGGCTTTATATACAAGCTCCCCACCAGCTTGTTCAAGAAAAAGAAGAAGACAAAAAAAAGAAAAAGAAAGAGAAAGAGAGAGAAGAGAGAAAATGAGAGAAAAAAAGGAGGGATTTCGTGCTAGAAATTGTTCTGTTCTTGCTTTCAAACTTGTAAACTCCACTAGTAAGCTTTCTTGTACACATCTATTGCAACATATCAAGATTTAATCGGTGGAAATTAGTTAAAGGCGTTTAAAGCCGTTCGATAGCCCTTCTCATGCAAGGCTGTAAGGGCTCTTCTTCTTTCAATTTTTCTTGCTAATATACCTATATATGAGAAATATATATGTATATTAGTTAGTTTTACCGTTTAAATATCGATATCTAGTTTCCCTCGCGTTAATATATATAATATATATATATTTCGATTTATATATAGTAGTTAAGCCTGGATTGCAAATTCGTGGCTTTTTACTGTTTTATTATATCTATACTCATATATATATATATATATATATATATATTTATACTGTTCAGTTTACCTGGATTTCAAATATGTGGTTTTTCTTGCTTTATTATATATATAAATAATATATATACTAGTTAATCTTTATATAATTGTTTATATATATATATAAGTTTTATCTATTTATATGTATTTAGTTAATCATTGTGATTAAATATTAATTGTAGACATTCATACAATGTAAATCTATAATATTTAACGTGTGGTGACTAGATTTATATAAATCTAGCCAATTCTAGCTTTTAACCGGTTCAAAGTTGTCAAATTGGAACTTTTAGGCTAGAATGGCTAAGATTTATTTAAATCTAGTTTTCTTTATAGTTTTTAAATATTTGGTAATTATGGGACCCTAGATCCATGTCTAGAGTAAACGTAAAGCCGCGACTACATGCTTCAGGGATTTAACTGATGAATATATTGTTTTGCGACATCTAGAATTAAATATGTAGTTTATTTTAAGTTATAAATTGTGCAAGCTTTTATAATCTTCTGTGAGCATAGGAATCATGGGATCTATTATTAAATCCATGAATCTATGGCCGGTTCCCATAATGGACATGTTCTAGCTGTATAGTTAGCTTGTAGCTCTTTGTAAATGTAAATAAGAGGGACCTTAAAACAGTTATTCGGATTTAAGGTCTCAACATAGTAAAAGCATTGATAGTGGTGTCATAAGAGGCCCGACACTTATATATATATATATATATATATTACTTTTGTCGAGGATGCTTTGCATCTCGAATAAAATCAAATCAAGCCGAGTATGGAATAAAATGGAATTATCAAAAGGCTTTAATTCCTATGCGAGCGATAGGGTTTGAAAACCAACTTTTAAAACATCACTTTCATATCTTGTCTAAAAAAGAACTGTTGAAGTATATCAAACCCTTCGTATCTAGGTCTAACAAAGAAAAGAACTAATTTCAAATAAAGCACTTAGGCCTAATTAACTACAATATACACACAAATACACACAAATTAGGGAATGCAAAGCGCGGTAACCGTGTTTCACGGAATTCGGGGGTTGCTAAACACCTCCCCCCCCCCCCGCTTAATCAAGCCCCCGAACTTTATGGAATCTCGGTTTCCAAGACCAATTAAACATAGTCCAGTAATTGTGCCATATTGCACAAAACTTTTCAAAACTCGGTTTAGTTGGTACAACCCCTTTACTCATACCAACTATTGGCTATGTCTAATTCAGACCAATAAAATAAAACTTTTCAAATTGTCGACATTATATGTCGACCTTTTTCCTGAAAATTCACCCTTAAGATCAAACAAAGCCAAATAGAAAACATAAAAGGTAGAAATACTCAAGAAGAGGGAACCCAAAATTCTCTCGATATCGACAGGCGGCGACTCCACTTGGGACTGTAGAGGGCTTAGGCCGCATTTTTAAACTTTTCAATTCCCTTCTTGTTGTGTATGTGTGTGAAAATGACGTCTTTATATTGAATGGATGTGAATGTCTCTTATACCACGCTTTATATTAGTGCTTCGTACATTGTCATCATTTTGCATGCGGTGAGACGCGATGGATATATGTTGTGTGGTCCCTCCATTAGGAGGCAATCCCGTCGGTGGCTCATTACTGGACTCAAGAGGAGATTAATCCCGCAAGGCTCAGGAAAGGCGCCACTTAGATTCGCTCCAATTGAAAGATTAGATTAACTTCCCATCTAATAGATTGCGATGATCTGAGAACCTTTTTGCCGAAAAGCCCGTGAGAGTAACCCTTAAGATAGGTCAGCCTCTGATAAACCAAACGCGAAGGAAATGTAAGAACCCGAGTTTTCAGAAATTTTTAATAATAAGAATTTAATAAATAAAATTCTTAAGGCATGAGATGGGTTCGAATAGGAATATATATATGTGATATGAGGTATGTGGTATTATATTACATAAGATAATATGGACTATGTAATATGTGTTTTTGTGATTTATAAATATATTATTAATATATATTTGTTATTTATTTTAGAGACGATTCAATTGAGATAAAGGAAGTGGATAAATCCCTATCGGTATTAAATAATTTATAGAATTATTTTATCATAGTAAGTTGGTGACATTAAATATCCTTAATGTATAATCACCATATTCTTGTGTATGTGTATTAATAACTAGTATGCTTATAATATAGGTTATTGATAAATCTTAAGCTATCCGTGAATAGGTTTGGATAGTGAAACATGAGTTAGTTAAGGAATTAACTAATAAGAATAAATATTAGTTAATTTAAGTTGGGAGTTATATTATGGAATAATATAATGTTAATATTGAACCTTAATGATATGGTGCAGTGTTTAATTTGCTTAAGTAAAGAAATGGATTAATATATGCGTTGAATAGATGATTATAGTTGCTACTTTTTATATATATTACTTAGAGTGGTAATATGTGAGAAAGTTTGACGTGCGAATAACGTTAATAAATATATATACGTTATTAAAGGGAGATGGAAATCATTATATCTTTAAATGAATAATTAAGTTGGTGAACTGTACTGAGAATAGATATATTATATAAGAGTTTTGGAATAGTGAGCATTGATGGTAGTGAGAGATTGAAGTGATGGAGAAATTGGATTTTCCTAAATCCTCTAGCTATGCTAGATTTTCAAAATTTATTGACTTCGTGCTAGTGTTTGCACTTTGGTTTTCTCGAGAAAAACATTGGGTCAGATGACTGAACCAATGAATTTAAAAAAAAAAAAACAACCCCGTTATTCGTATGTCTACACTATTTGTTTTGGCCAAGACAACAATGATTTGAAAATGTTTAAAATGTATTTCTAACCATGTGCATCATTTGATATGGTGTAGAAAAAGGTAAACGATGAAGTCATCAATGCAATCGAACCTAGTGACGGAAGTGATCGTAAGATCGTCAGCCCACTATGGTATGATGTAGTATGGCAAAGTCGCAAAATGACGGAATCTTCAACGTACTATTAAGTGGGTGCGGCATTTTGACGTCATAAAATAATTTTTGGTTTTCGTTCAAATTATGAAAAATTGACTAAATTATTTCGATTGATGTCCGAATTATTGATAAGAGTCTAAGCTAATTGATTCGGCTAGGCGACTGTTGAAAAGTGATTATAGAATTCAAGCATTTTTGTGTATTTGCGCCAAACCAGATTGCTCTGGTGTTGATGTAGAAGTTGAGAAGCTGAGTTGAACAATCCTATAACGGGAACCTATTTTCAGAGACAGTGGTCACGAACATGACTCATATAGTCATTTCAACACGCTACGTTGCGACCCAACGTAGTAGTACAATAGGGTAGCCACCTAGTGTACGTGTGGAGAGCGTTTTCAGTCCTTGTGATTGATAAACACTCTAGTTTACAGTGTGGAGACTTGTGTTGAGACAATTGTAAATGTGGAAAAGTTCGCGGTCTTGTGTGAGCCCTCAACATAATTTGAAATCTGAGTTATTCATACTACTTCCCGATTATTGAAAAATCGTGAAAGATTCTTATTCTTCTGAAGGATAAATGTAGTAGTGGAATGTTCCTTAGAAAGGAGAAAGTGATAGAATGCGATTGAGAAAGTTATAATAAAACTATCGAAAAGAGAATGGATAAAATTATTCAAGGGAATATGTAATATTCGGAATAGCACCGAGTAGAGGAAGTTTGGGTGATTCAGAGGACGGAATCCTTATAAGGGGGAGAGGATGTAAGAACCCGAATTTTCAGAAATTATTAATAATAAGAATTTAATAAATAAAATTCTCAAGGCATAAGATGGGTTCGAATAGGAATATATATATGTGATATGAGGTATGTGGTATTATATTACATAGGGTAATATGGACTATATAATATGTGTTTTTGTGATTTATAAATATATTATTAATATATATTTATTATTTATTTTAAAGACGATTCAATTGAGATAAAGGAAGTGGATAAATTCCTATCGATATTAAATAATTTATAGAATTATTTTATTGTAGTAAGTTGGTGACATTAAATATCCTTAATGTATAATCACCATATTCTTGTGTATGTGTATTAATAACTAATATGCTTATAATATAGGTTATTGATAAATCTTAAGCTATCCGTGAATAGGTTTGGATAGTGAAGCATGAGTCAGTTAAGGAATTAACTAATAAGAATAAATATTAGTTAATTTAAGTTGGGAGTTATATTATGGAATAATATAATATTAATATTGAACCTTAATGATATGGTGCAGTGTTTAATTTTCTTAAGTAAAGAAATGGATTAATATATGCGTTGAATAGATGATTATAGTTGCTAATTTTTATATATATTACTTAGAGTGGTAATATGTGAGAAAGTTTGACGTGCGAATAACGTTAATAAATATATATACATTATTAAAGGGAGATGGAAATCATTATATCTTTAAATGAATAATTAATATTTAAAGAAATTATTTTGGGGACAATTTATAGAAAGGAAAGAGAAATAAATATTAAAATAATTTATAATATTGAATTATTTTAATGGAGGAAATGTTATTTTTGAATAGTAATATTACCTTATATATTTTGTATAAGGTGTGATTGATTAATATGATAGGTATATTACATATTTGCTATATATAAATAAATTGATGGAAATAATTTATTATAATAGAAAATAAACTTATTATCTATTTTCTATATATAATGTACATGTGCCGTACATGTGATTATTTCAAATAGATATTATTTTAATTATAATATCTTGAGACAATAAGTAAATTTTTTTCTAATAATGAATATCCTTGTTTGGAGAAAACATAATATTTTATGTTATGACTAAATACATAATTTCTAATGTATTTCCAAGAGAGTTTAATTTATAAAATGAAACTAAGTTATTTTAATAACTTGAGTTGCTATAGTACCATAAATATTATAAATAATATTTGAATAGTTTTATTCGTAATATATTTATATGTGGACCTTGTGACTTAATAGTTCTAATTATATTGAACATGTTATAAGTAGTAAGTGATCGGAATAATAATAAGCTTGAGATTAAGCTTGTGAGAAATGCCTTGTGTGACACAATAATAGATTCGGTAATGAATTGATTAATTCGAAGATGAAAGAATTATTAATTAAACAATTAATCTATATTAATTGTTATTATAATAATATATTGATTTATTATCGTGGCTAGTGATAGTATAATTGTGACACCCCGGTATCTTAATTTTCACAGGATTTGGGGTTCACTGTTCCAATATTATAAACTATCCACCAATAAATAATAAAATTCATTTATTAGATAAATAAATCATCATCTTACATCATCTGAAATAAAAATACATCATAAATCCCAGGTTAAACTTAACCTTAAATCTCTGTTGTGAAAACGTAAATAAATAAGTCTTAAGTCATCACACATAAATCTTGAACTTTAATAATCTTAACATCAACACAAGTCTTCAACACTTGTTAGCTTTTTCTTTGCCCTTGCTACTAGAAGGTACAACACTTCGTTCATTATTAACTGCAATGCTATTATGCAAAAGTGAGCATGAATGCCCGCAAGTATAAAAATAGAACAATAATAACATGCGAGTAAAAGAATTCGGAATAATAGAAAGCTCAACATTTGAATCAAGAATATTAATCAAGAGTCAAATTACTTCTCAACTTTGGAATCAAGAATATTAATCGAGAGTCAAATTACTTCTGAGGGTCATTAAGACCTTGAACCGAGTCTTAGGTTGTCAAGTATATTAACCTTTCAACCTTTAACAGTCATAAGACCTATAGACTTTACTTCTCGTACTTAGGGAGATCAGCCCTTCGTACTGATACTGTGCACATTATCTTAACGCTTAAAGCATCTTCATTAATCCCCTATATTAGGGTTGTTCATCTCAGTTTGACATCAGAATCCGCACCAAATAAAGTTGGTTTGGATAACTCAATAAATGATATTCAAATTGAATATTAATTTCTCAAGGTATACAATCGAATAAGTATTGTACACTTAAATGATACTTTTAAAAGAATCATGGCATCTCATGTAAAATTCTAAACTTAGATATTCAAGAGTAAGAATTTGCTCAACAATAGTAATTAAGCATATCAATTGCTTAATTTAAAGATTTTAGTTTAGGAAACTTGCCCAACAATAATAATAAGTTAGGGATAGAAAACTTGCCTCGTGCACAAGCTACAATTATTTCTCACTTCTTTAATTACTCTTACCTATCACACATTTACAATATCAATTAATCACAGGTTCGATATGATTATTGATTTACAATTAGTGTTCTTTGAACTCATTATTAGGTTTTTCAAATAATGGTTCACGTTGATTAATTAACTTGTTAATTAATCACATAACTTAAGTTATTAACTTGTATTAACAACTTCTATTAAACTTCTATTAATCACATAACATGTCTTCATGTTTATTAAACTTAAAATAATGTCTTCATATTTATATCACATTATTTAAAGTTTATAAATAATAATTTAAGTCACATAATTAATTCATTAATTAATCACGTAACATAATTTATTAAACTCATATCAACATCCTATCATATTTACAACATGTTTTCATGTTCATTAGATTAAAATTTTTTTCTCAAATTTCAACACTTAGCAAATTTTTTCGAAAATTTCAGACAGGCGCGGCCAGCGCGGCTACGTTTTCCCAGAATTTCCAGTTCGCAAAGAACACAGAAATTTGGCCACTTTCTAAAATTTTACCCCAATACACTGATTTATAATGTTACCCATAAAGTATAAACTTCACAGGAACATTATATATCACTTATAACATGTTCTTAACATTCCAAGTCATGTAATTACACAAATCAAAACATAAATTTTCACCGTTCTTCAAAACTTTCAAGAGTTTAATGAAAAACATAAAAAAAATCTCCTTACGGATTCGTTACTACACCGAATCCATTCATTTCAATTCCATTTTCTTTGTTTTAACATATACAATTATATTCATGTATCAATTTAAATATAAACATATGATTTAATCATTAATTTAACTCATATGGGTTATTCACCCATATTCAATACTCTGTAATTTTATAAACCCAATTATTAACAAAATTACTTGGTGTGATCAGTGTAAATCATGGATACGTGATCCAACACATAATACTAACATATACGGTCACATATATAATAACCTCACACTTTAATTTTCCAAAAACAAGTACTAACAGAGAAATTTTACAATATTGTAAAAAACTCTGTAACTTTTCAAAAAACCAATTAAAGCCAAATTATATAAAATTGATCATTTAAAACATGTTTATATGTTAGAAAAATACGTTATTATCCCATACCCGTATAGATAAAGCCATATCGTAACCCAATTGGGAAACCCAATTTCACAGAAAACTCTAAACTCGTATATGAAAACTTTAGAAAATATAATTTTAAAAACTTTGAAAGAAGATTACCCTTTGTTGGTATGAAGATAATCGAAGACAACACTCAGGATTCCTCAAATCTCTATCTCAATCTCTTATTCTTCTTCTCTCTGAAACTTTCTACGTTTTTCTTTCTCTGACTTCTCTAAATTTCTTCTGATAAAATGACTTAGCAAGATAACGTACACATATATATAAATATATAATATATCCGTTGCAATATAACTCCCATAAGGGCCTTGTTTGGTTTCTTCTTCTTTTGTTTTCCCATTTATTTTAATAAACTAATTTACTATATAGTTAATTGTCACATCACTTATTAATTAATTAATTTTATTTAAATCAATTAAATAAAATAAGATAAATCACATTGTCACATAATTAATATTTTTATTTATTAATTATGTTAATTCATTAATTCTTTAATTAATTATTAAATTAACTAAAGTAACATATGCGTATTTAATTAATTCAATTAATCAAATAAACTCAATTAATTAAATACTTTGAACTATTAAATCACTACACATTAATTTAATTAATGTAACATATATAATTAAATTAATCTACCACAAATTCATGACTTAATTATTTAACTCAATAATTAAATCATTAAAAATATTTATTTATTTCGATAAATATTCAAATATCTTTACAAAATTCTCGTTCATCACATCTTTCCCCCCTTAAAAGGATTCTGTCCTCAGAATCACGGTTCGATTAATAATTTCGTCCCATTACATTCTCATAACCAAAATATTTATTTATTTCAATAAATATTCAAACAACTTTGCAAAACCCTTGTTTGTCACATCTTTTCCCCCTTAAAAGGATTCTGTCCCCAGAATCACGTTCACCTATTCAAGAAAATAAGTGTGGATAATTCTGCATCATATTCTCTTCGAGTTCCCATGTAGCTTCTTCAGTGTTGTGGCTCCTCCAAATTACCTTAACAGAAGGTATTACCTTGTTCCTGAGAACTTGCTCTTTCATGTCAACTATCTGAACAGGAACTTCTTCGTATGATAAATCTTTCTCAAATTATAGGGATTCATATTCTATCACATGTTTGTAATCGAGTTTATAACGTCGTAATACCGACACATGGAAAACGTTGTGGATATGCTCCAGTGCTGGAGGTAAAGCTACCTCATAGGCTACTTCTCCAATTCTTCGGAGTACCTCAAAGGGTCCAATGAACCTCGGGCTCAATTTTCCCTTCTTACAAAATCTGATCTTTCCCTTCCAAGGAGAGACCTTCAAAAATACAAAACTACCCGATTCAAACTCTACATTTTTGTGGTGTGGATTGGCGTATTTCTTCTGCCTATCCTGAGCCGCTACTAATCTTGTCCGAATCACTTTAACTATTTCTGCCGTTTGTTGGACTAACTCTGGTCCTAGCAATTGTCTTTCACCAACTTCATCTCAGTACAGTGGAGTTCTGCACTTTCTACCGTACAATGCTTCGTAAGGCGGCATACCAATACTAGCGTGGTAACTATTTTTATAACTAAATTCTACAAGCGGCAAATGATCTTCCCAATTGCCTTTAAAATCCATTATGTATGCTCTAAATATATCCTCTAATGTTTGGATCGTTCTTTCACTTTGCCCGTTAGTCTGAGGGTGATAAGCGGTGCTCATCCTCAACTGTGTTCCCATGCATTCTTGCAGTCGCTTTCAGAAATTCGATGTGAAGCACGGATCACGGTCAGAAATAATTGACACTGGCACCCCGTGCCTCGAAATAATCTCTTTTACATATAACTTCGCCAATTGTTCGAGGTTAAATCTGATTTTAATCGGAAGAAATTGTACGGATTTCGTTAATCGGTCGACGATAACCCATACTGCGTCATAGCCTTTCTGAGTCGTCGGAAGGCCAACAACAAAATCCATTGTAATATATTCCCATTTCCATTCTGGGATTTCTAAAGGTTGTAACAAACCACTTGGTCTTTTGTGTTCTGCTTTGACCCTTTGGCAAGTCAGATACTTGGAAACACAATCGGCAACGTCTTTCTTCATATTTGGCCACCAAAAGTGTTGTCGTAAATCCTGATACATCTTAGTACTTACGGGGTGAATGGAATACCTCGGAATATGAGCCTCGCTCAGAATGTCCTCCTTGATTCTGGTATTGGTGGTACCCAAACTCTACTTTCAAATCTCAACAATCCTTCGCTGTCTATTTTAAATCTAAGTTCAGTCCCTTCAGATATCTTTTTCTTTACTTCCTCACATTCGTTATCCAGGATTTATGCTTCCTTAATCTTATCCAATAAAGTTGTACCAGCTTGCATCTGGAACAGTTTCTCATCAGTCTCCATTGGACATCCTACTTCCAATTCTAGCGTTTCCATTGCTGAAATCAATTCTTCCTGTGTTGTCAGCATCATCAACTTCTCCCGACCTTTTCTGCTTAAGGCGTCGGCTACAACATTCGCTTTGCCTGGGTGGTATAAGATATCATAATTATAATCCTTTATTAATTCCAGCCACCTTCTTTGGCGCATATTCAAGTCTTTTTTGTGTGAAAATATACTTCAGACTCTTATGGTCTGTATATATTTCACACTTCTCCTCATAGAGATAGTGTCTCCAAATCTTTAAAGCAAATACCACCGCAGCTAATTCCAAATCGTGGGTTGGATATCCCTTCTCATAATCTTTCAACTGTCGTGACGCATACGCAATGACTTTGCCGTTTTGCATAAGCACACAGCCTAGCCCTTTATGCGACGCATCACTATATACCACAAAATTTCCTGTGTCATCCGGAAGGGACAACACAGGTGCTGTACTTAACCTTCTCTTAAGTTCTTGAAAACTTTCCTCACACTTCTCCGTCCAAACGAATTTCACAACTTTCCTAGTTAAATTCGTTAATGGAGTTGCGATCTTGGAAAAATCCTGAATGAATCTTCTGTAATAACCGGCTAATCCAAGAAAACTTCATACTTCCGACGGTGTTTTTGGCTGATCCCAATTCATCACTATTTCGACTTTGGAGGGATCCACCGAAATTTTGTCCTTATCAATCACGTGTCCGAGAAATAGCACCCTTTCAATCCAGAATTCACACTTTGAGAATTTGGCATACAACTTCTCTCTTCTTAATACTTCTAACATCAACTTCAAATGCTCAACATATTCTTCCTTGGTCTTAGAATAGACCAATATATCATCAATAAAAACCACTACAAAGTTGTCCAGAAACGGCTTGAACACTCCATTCATTAGGCCCATAAATGCTGCAGGCGCATTTGTTAGACCAAATGACATAACCAAAAATTCGTAATGACCATATCGTGTCCTAAACGCTGTCTTCGGGACATCTTCTGGCCTTACCTTCAACTGATGATAACCAATTCTCAGGTCTATCTTTTAGAAATATCTCGCTCCTTTTAATTGATCAAACAGATCATCAATCCTTGGCAACGGATACCTATTCTTAATGGTAACCTTGTTCAATTCTCTATAGTCAATGCAGAGTCGCATTGTTCCATCCTTCTTCTTAACAAATAATACCGGTGCCCCCTACGGTGATACGCTCGGTTGAATATATTTCTTGTCCAACAGCTCTTGTAGCTGTACCATCAATTCCTTCATTTCTATCGGAGCCATCCGGTACGGTGCTTTCGATATTGGAGCCGTTCCTGGCACCAAATCGATAACAAAATCTACTTCCCTGTCAGGCTGAAGTCCTGGCAGGCCATCCGGGAAAACATCCACGAAGTCTCTTACGACTGGTATTTCTTCTAACTTTGGATTCTCTTTACGACTATCGACTATGTAGGCTAAATACCCCACACAGCATTGTCTTAATAACTTCATAGTCTGCATCATCATCACACAACTCGCTTGTCTAGGCTACTTGCTTCCATAAAACACAACCTTTGACGGAGTCATAAGATTAATACATTTCTTCTAGCAATCAATTACGGCTCCATAATTGAATAGCCAATCCATTCACAGGATAACGTCAAATTCCCCAAGTTTAACCGGGATCAGATTTACGTTCATAACGTTACCCTTAATATCCACTCTACAGTTCTTGTATATATACTTAACAGAAATTACTTACTTATTCGCAATCTCTATGTTCATAGGGATCTCTAATTCGTCTTTAAGCAATTCTAAATTCTTTGCAAAGTCATCGGATATAAATGAACAAGTAGCACCCGAATCAAATAAAATATAAGCATTGACTTTATTTATCGGAATGATACCTAACACTACATCACGAGACTGCACAGCGTCTTGTACGGTCATGTTAAATGTCCTTGCAGTTGGTCGGTTTGTCAAAGTCAGTCTGGTAATGGTAAGAGGATTTTCACTATTATTTCCCTTATGTCCACCTGACCCTGCCCCTCCAGATGCCTTCTTTGGACAGTCTCTAGCCAAGTGATCCTTTGACCCACATGTGTAGCAGGCGCCCTTCTTAGGGTTAGGGCAGTTAGGTGCTATGTGGCCTTCCTGACCACAATTGTAGCAAAATCTTTTTCCTTTCATGCAGACTCCCAAGTGAGTCTTCCCACAGGTTGGGCATGGTTCTAACTTTTTCTTCTGACTACCTTGCTGACTTACAGACGACGTGTTGTCATTCCATTTTCGTTTATGATTATTAGTTCCCCTTGTGTGACTGCCACTAGCCTTATTGTTTCCTTCACTATCATTCTTCTTCTTCTTTTGATCCTGATTGTACTTGGACATCGCTTCGCTTCCACCTCCAGCGAGAATGGCCTTCTTCAGAACTCCAACAAAAGTGTTCAATCGAAACATTGACACCTTGCTATACAACCAGGGTTTCAGTCCCTGTTCAAAATGCCTAGCCTTTCTTTCGTCAGTATGCACCTGATATTGGGCAAACCTAGACAATTCGTTAAACTTTGCCACGTAGTCGGGCACAGACATATTCCCCTGCTTCAACTCCAGAAACTGCACCTCCATTTGATTCTGGGAGCTGGTCGGGAAATACATCTCGAAAAACATTTCTTTAAACCTTTCCCAGGTTATTACACCTTCTCCTCCCCTGATCTTATTTGCCTGCCACCAGTAGATGGCTTCTGATTTTAACATAAATGTCGCGTAGGCGGTCTTCTGGTCCTCCCTAACTCGGGCGACCTCAAAAACTTTCTCCATTTCCATAACCCAAGTCTGAGCTTCTATCGGGTTCGTGGAACCCTTAAAATCTAGCGGTCCCACTGCCTTAAAGTCTTTAAATGAGGTGTTCGATGGACCTTGAGGCTGATTGTTCATCGCTCCAGCCAACAGATTTACCAACTGCTGAACGGGGTTCACATTGGCATCATTGTT
This sequence comes from Panax stipuleanatus, assembly GCA_020205555.1. Lineage (NCBI taxonomy): Eukaryota > Viridiplantae > Streptophyta > Magnoliopsida > Apiales > Araliaceae > Panax > Panax stipuleanatus. Next base: position 58,785,051 of record CM035122.1, read on the forward strand.
GTTATTGGTTGACCCTTTTTGGGCTTGTCGACGATTTTGTCTCCTTCTTGGCGGTATATTTCTGTTAAGAATATATGCTCATTAGATCTTTATTTAATCTCTTAAATATTTAAGACTTAACTCAAATATTTAACATAACCACTTTAACTCTTTTCTTGTCAAATAACCTTTGATATTTTATTTAAATCAAAAGTTTTAAACATAGTACTATAGCATCTCTGCCATTTACTTCAACTATCCCAAGATAAAGAATCTTCAGGATTTAGTTTCTCAAAATATTCCTTTGTTTTTAATCACATCGGAATTTACATTAACTACTTCAAAGAGTATCACATAATGTTAAATACTTTAACATACTCACTTAACCCATATCATCTTTGAACAACTTTATTATTTTATTAAAACCAAAAGCTTTTAATACAATACGATAGCATTTCTGCCATTTACATCAACTATCCTGAAATAAAGTTTCTACAGAATTTACATTATCACAATATTCCTTTGTTTATAATCACATCGGAATTTACATTATTTACAATTATTTAAACATTAACAATATCATATTGTCCTATCACGGCCTACTAAGGGGTCGGACAGCTTCACTACGTTCCTCCTCTATAATGCGGGATATAGTCTTGTGATCTAACATATACCCAGGCAGTCCCTCGAACTGAATTGGATATCTCATAACTCGGTCCTGGGCCTCATCCATTGCCCTCAGAAACGTGTAGCACGTCTCTGCAACCTTAACTCTCTTCGCACGCGCATCATCCTCTGCCAGATCTGCACGTCGTGCATTTCTCACCCAAGCTTCTTCCACTATGGCGAGTCTTTCAGATTTCTCTTTCAACTCACTCTTTAACTTTTCTATCTCCTCTGTCTTCTGCTCAGTTTGGCCCTTCTCATGAACCAAATTCCACTCCATATTGCCAAGACGGGTGTGGAGTCTCTCAATCTCACCACCCTGAGCAACTGACTGCTCCCTCAACTCCTGAATTGTATCTCGTAACTCTACGTTGCGATCATACAATAAATCATACATATCAGCACTGACAGAGTTCGATGGAAACTCCTCAGGGTCTTCCTCCTCCTCTTCCTCTTCAGGGTCTTCCTCTTCCTCCTCCTCGGCTGCCTCAGCCGGAATCTCGACCTCCTCAAGGTCCTCCTCTGAGTCAATCTCTGGCTCATGCTCCTGACCAAAATCTGGAATCACAGGAGATGGCTCTGGCTGTACTAACTGCTCCCAGATAGTATATATGTCCTGGGGCTCCTCATCTCTAGTCTCTAGGGGTACAACATTCCTGGGCTGACTAGCTCCTCTAGTATTTGACATCCTGACAAAATAAATTTTAAGCCTTAGTTTTTACGTGATGCTAATCAATACTCTAATAACAAGTATGAACACATAAGCACATAGCACATAACGTAATTTTATTATCTTTCTTAGAACTCAATCAGAGTTGTCATTACTATCTTCACGAAGGCTACTATCCTAAGGTTTTTCCCCCACCTAAGGTTCATAACCTACGGCTCTGATACCAACTTGTGACACCCCCAAATTCGGTATCTTAATTTTCACAGGATTTGGTGTTCACTGTTCCAATATCATACAACTATCTACCCATAAATAATGAAATTCATTTATTAGATAAATAAATCATCATCTTACATCATCTGAAATAAAAATACATCATAAATCCCAGGTTAAACTTAACCTTAAATCTCTGTTGCGAAAACGTAAATAAATAAGTCTTAAGTCATCACACATAAATCTTGAACTTTAACATTCTTAACATCAACACAAGTCTTCAACACTTGTTAGCTTTTCCTTTGCCTTTGCTACTAAAAGGTACATCACTTCGTTCATTATTAGCTGCAATGTTATTATGCAAGAGTGAGCACGAATGCCCGCAAGTATAAAAATAGGACAATAATAACATGCGAGTAAAAGAATTCTGAATAACAGAAAGCTCAACATTTGAATCAAGAATATTAATCAAGAGTCAAATTACTTCTCAACTTTTGAATCAAAAATATTAATCGAGAGTCAAATTACTTCTGAGGGTCATTAAGACCTTGAACCGAGTCTTAGGTTGTCAAGTATATTAACCTTTTCAACCTTTAACAGTCATAAGACTATAGACTTTACTTCTTGTACTTAGGGAGATCAGCCCTTCGTACTGATACTGTGCACATTATCTTAACGCTTAAAGCATCTTCATTAATCCCCTATATTAGGGTTGTTCATCTCAGTTTGACATCAGAATCCGCACCAAATAAAGTTGGTTTGGATAACTCAATAAATGATATTCAAATTGAATATTAACTTCTCAAGGTATACAATCGAATAAGTATTGTACACTTAAATGATACTTTTAAAAGAATCATGGCATCTCATGTAAAATTCTAAACTTGGATATTCAAGAGTAAGAATTTGCTCAACAATAGTAATTAAGCATATCAATTGCTTAATTTAAAGAGTTTTGTTTAGGAAACTTGCCCAACAATAATAATAAGTTAGGGATAGAAAACTTGCCTCGTGCACAAGCTACAATTATTTCTCACTTCTTTAATTACTCTTACCTATCACACATTTATAATATCAATTAATCACAGGTTCGATATGATTATTGATTTACAATTAGTGTTCTTTGAACTCATTATTAGGTTTTTCAAATAATGGTTCACGTTGATTAATTAACTTGTTAATTAATCACATAACTTAAGTTATTAACTTGTATTAACAACTTATTACATACATAACATGTCTTCATGTTTATTAAACTTAAAATAATGTCTTCATATTTATATCACATTATTTAAAGTTTATAAATAATAATTTAAGTCACATAATTAATTCATTAATTAATCACGTAACATAATTTATTAAACTCATATCAACATCCTATCATATTTACAACATGTTTTCATGTTCATTAGATTAAAAATATTTTTCTCAAATTTCAACACTTAGCAATTTTTTTTGAAAATTTCAGACGGGCGCGGCCGTGCGCCATTTAGCCTTGTACCCGGTGCGGCCGCGCGGCTACGTTTTCCCAGAATTTCCAGTTCGCGAAGAACACAGAAATTTGGCCACTTTCTAAAATTTTACACCAATACACTGATTTATAATGTTACCCATAAAGTATAAACTTCACAGGAACATTATATATCACTTATAACATGTTCTTAACATTCCAAGTCATGTAATTACACAAATCAAAACATAAATTTTCACTGTTCTTCAAAACTTTCAAGAGTTTAATGAAAAACATAAAAAAAATCTCCTTACGGATTCGTTACTACACCGAATCCATTCATTTCAATTCTATTTTCTTTGTTTTAACATATACAATTATATTCATGTATCAATTTAAATATAAACATATGATTTAATCATTAATTTAACCCATATGGGTTATTCACCCATATTCAATACTCTGTAATTTTATAAACCCAATTATTAACAAAATTACTTGGTGTGATCAGTGTAAATCATGGATACGTGATCCAACACATAATACTAACATATACGGTCACATATATAATAACCTCACACTTTAATTTTCCAAAAACAAGTACTAACAGAGAAATTTTACAATATTGTAAAAAACTCTGTAACTTTTCAAAAAACCAATTAAAGCCAAATTATATAAAATTGATCATTTAAAACATGTTTATATGTTAGAAAAATACGTTATGATCCCATACCCGTATAGATAAAGCCATATCGTAACCCAATTGGGAAACCCAATTTCACAGAAAACTCTAAACTCGTATATGAAAACTTTAGAAAATATAATTTTAAAAACTTTGAAAGAAGATTACCCTTTGTTGGTATGAAGATAATCGAAGACAACACTCAGGATTCCTCAAATCTCTCTCTTAATCTCTTATTCTTCTTCTCTCTGAAACTTTCTACGTTTTTCTTTCTCTGACTTCTCTAAATTTCTTCTGATAAAATGACTTAGGAAGATAACGTACACATATATATAAATATATAATATATCCGTTGCAATATAACTCCCACAAGGGCCTTGTTTGGCTTCTTCTTCTTTTGTTTTCCCATTTATTTTAATAAACTAATTTACTATATAGTTAATTGTCACATCACTTATTAATTAATTAATTTTATTTAAATCAATTAAATAAAATAAGATAAATCACATTGTCACATAATTAATATTTTTATTTATTAATTATGTTAATTCATTAATTCTTTAATTAATTATTAAATTAACTAAAGTAACATATGCGTATTTAATTAATTCAATTAATCAAATAAACTCAATTAATTAAATACTTTGAACTATTAAATCACTACACATTAATTTAATTAATGTAACACATATAATTAAATTAATCTACCACAAATTCATGACTTAATTATTTAACTCAATAATTAAATCATTAAAAATATTTATTTATTTTGATAAATATTCAAATATCTTTACAAAATTCTCGTTCGTCACAATAATAATAAGAAAATTATTTATAAATATAATCAGAATTGTATTGATGAGGAATGAGATATATTGTCTTAATATATTAATTATTGTTATGGACAATATACTGTTATCAAGTAATTATTTGATAATATGTTGGTTAATGAATAAAGAAATTATAAATATTATAAGATTTATATTAATCAATTGTTATAGAGATTAATAACTGATTTACGAGGAAGGAATTAATTAATATTATTATTAATTAATTGATAAGATAAGTAATTTATTAATTTCTATGTGCAACCATGCGATATTAAAAGTATAATGTATGATAGTTAACTATATGTTATACGAAGTATAAAGTGCAATGCGACTATGTTATATATGAATATAAACTATGTAGTAAAGTTTATTGAGTTATAAGAGGTACATGAAATGTGTGTGACAAGGTGTATATTAAGTATACAATAAAATAATATATCATGAATATATGGTAAACAATTATTAAATTAATAAAATTTAATAAAGGAGACAATATAATGTGATAATATCCGATCAAAATATATTCGGTGTTGAGAAAATGTACATGGATTATATGTGGTATATATGTAACCTACTTGATGCATTGTAATTAGATATTGCATTTGTAGTTCATTTATAACCTAAGTTATAGGAAATGAAATAGATGTACATGATATGTAATGTATATATATAACCCAAGTGTGGTATACACTATATATAACAATAGTAAGTTAATTTGCAAGTTGCTGAGTTATATTTACTGTGTCCCAATTTGAGTACCCATTCTCCACTTCTCTTCACGTGAAGCCTAGCCTACACTACTCTCCTCTCAAATTCATCAATCCTAGCTAATGAGTATGAGGGGAATGGGATTGATGATGGATTACACCAACTCTTCACCAACCTCTTGATAACTGTTATGCAATCTTGCAACCCATTGGTTTGAAATGGGGGATAAGAGTATTGTCTGTATATTCATTCTTCTATAAATAAGACCCTCATCTTACTCATTGCAATTGCTGAGAATTCTATCAAGAAAAGTTAGTGTGGGTATATCATGATAGTGTAGAATCCATTTAGCAAGCAAGTCAATTGTTTAACAGAGGTATAACTTCCTCACCATGTTCTTCATTTTCTGTAATTTTCTAAGTTCTTGATTCTTGAATTGATCATGAATTGATTGATTAAGTTCATTGGGAAATGTTATTAGTTGCTATGTTAACTTACTAGTATGTTAGAACTGTGTTAGAATATATCTGGAATGAATTTCGTAGGAAATTTCTGAGATGGGTTTGTGAACTGCCGAGCAGAAAGCTGCTCTGCCTCTGGCCGGAGCCCTGCACAGCTGCGCCAGTTGTATACTGGCCAGCGGTGCAGCTGCGCCGGTCCCAGATTCTGGTTTTTTGATTTCTGTTAAGTACTGTTAAGTGCTAGTATACGATATATAATTAGAACAAGCATGTGGACATAGATAACATACATATATGATTACTTTGATATGAAATGAGCATGTTTAACGATATTAGTATGCACGATTGAAGAAAAACTTATAGTTTTTAAAGTAAATGTATAGTTTCAAAAATGAACTTCGACATATACGTGTGACGTGTATATGCTGACTTTTGAGCATGATTGTATGGTTTAAATATGCATGTAATGTGAGTCTAAAGTAACATGCATAACTATGTTAGTACACTCTATTGAATAAAAAGGTTAATAATTTAGAAGTGAACTTAGAACGGTTAAAGTGAACTTCGTCACGAACATATCATGTGAGCATTCTGATTTTGTGAACATGATCGTATGGTCTATATTGACATGAAAACTATGTTTAAAGTGTTGAACACACACAAGCATCAGTGATTGAAGACTACATTGATTTCAAAAGACAAACTTAGAGTTTTTGGACATATATATAGGATGTCCACATTCTGATCATTTGAGCATGTATATTAGGATTTCATTGTCCCTATAGAAATGTTGACATAAGCATCATGTGATGAAACATGGATTTCACCTATGCACGCACATTTAAGAAAATGAAGACTATGTGATTAGGTATACATGTGTAGTATAAGCACGAGCATGCCTACTTAGTATTGTTTAGCCTCTTTATGTAGTAATATGACGTTAGTGGTTGACCCTCGAGGCATAAACTTGATTTACTTGAAGTATATGAAAGTCCGGCATGAATGCCATATGATTTTGACTTATAATAAGTATGCTAGGTTTTAAAATGCCCTTATATACATGTATGCATGATGAACATAGTAGCCTTGCATGACTAGTTTAAGTATGACAAGGATTTTAAAAGGTGAAACTTAGAAAGTTTGAATGTAATGGTTTCGATAAGGTTTGAGAAACGTAAGAGCAATATGGATTATAGATTTATGAGTTTTAAATATGTGTCGAACACTTAAATAGTTAAGTGTGTTAATATTGATATTGAGTATGGTTAAGATATAACTATACGTACCTAACGATACTAAGCGTCTGATAGGAAAGTGAAACAAGGTTCTAAGAACCAAGTTAGACAACAATGTAACCTTTATTATTACATTGAGAATGTGTGGATACATATAACCAATGAGTGTGATCTCTATGATTAATATAACTGTGTAGGATTACACGAAGTGCAGATATCTATAAGCAGTTAAGTCGTAGTTGTTAAACTACGAATCAGGCAAGTCTTTCAGTTCCTATTTGATATATGAATTCAATAACTGTTAGTTGAATTATATTATGCTGTGATAATGTGAACTTATATATGAACTGTATATGAGATATAAATGAGATTGAAAGTTGATCTTTGATGATATACTTGTATGTGAAAGTAACATGTATAGTAAATATAAATTGTTTATAAATGCATGAACTGAGTATGATGTTGTATGTTATGTGATGCATGAAAATTGTTAGAATTGTTGAGCTGTAGCGCTCACTCTTGCAAATAACCACTTTTGCAAGGTTAAGGATTCACGGTAAAGATTTCGTGCTTCTTGATTGATAAAGATAGATAGTATCGCAACGAAGAATACTATTTAGATTATCGTTTGAACCCTGTTTAGGTTCTAAGAGTTGTACTTGATAATTGTATATGTTGTTTAAAACTTGTCGTACTGTAAAGATGTATTAGTTGATACTTAGAGAATATCAAGTCGAGTTGTAAACGTTATACGATAACTCAAATAGAATAAATCATATTATAAAGTTGATTCAGGAATTTGTAATTGATTCAAGTTATGAAATCAATAAAAGATTTTATTCAAAGGATATTGAAAAGTTTAAGTTGTTCCACATTTTAGTAACATCGAATGTGATGTTTAGACAGGGATGGTATATGACCGGGTTTTGGAACTTGTAAAAGTTTGGAGTCATCATACAAGATCTTGGATATAAATAGAATTTATATTCTAAATTATAATAAGCAAAGTTGTATTATTTTACTAATGATTAAAAGATGTAATAGTCTGACGATAGTAGTATCGTGACTACACCGAATCCGAGGAAAGAGAGGAACCCAGATTTGGGAGCGTCACAGGAAAGACTCTTCATGCCTTTCCCTTTTAAATCAATGTAAATTTCAAATCCATTAAATATCATTCCGTATTCCTATTAAAGATACTGTATATATATCAAAATCTGTCATGCTATCCTGTCATCAAAAGAACTGACCTCTATTTTCAAGAAAACATTAAAAAACCTATACAACCGACACATTGCATAGCAGCATCCTTTTTCGTGGTTATCCGGACTAAACTATATATTCCTTTTAGTAGGAAAAATTGGTCTCGTTACCAGATCAAAGTCTAAGAAGGCATTAAGCCCATCTTCAGGCATGGCTTCAAGTGCCCAACCTGAATCCACCCCGGTATCTCGGGAAGAGTTTGAAGGACTCAGAAATTAGATAGAGGAATTGGCTATCTTGTTGAAAGAACAGAAAAAGAATACTCATGGTCAAAAAAGACTAGAGTCTTCCACACAAAGTGACAGTCAGTGTACTGACAAAAAGAAAGACACTAAGATACCTGAGCCTCAAAACACTGATATGACCAACAAAACCCATGAAATCACCAGTCTCAGAAATGATCAGGAAACTGGTGATATTAGGAAGAAAGTCCTATAAATGAACGAAACTATCCGATCCATCAAAGGAATTGGGGCATTTGGAAGTGTTAACTACTCGGATCTTTGTATATTTCCAGAGGCTCGCTATCCAAACAAGTTTCAAGTTCTGGATTTTGAAAAGTATAATGTGTTAGGAGATCTTTATACTCATTTGAAAGTATACATTGGAGAGTTATGATCCTATGTAGGGGATGAAAAACTCAGAATGCAGTTATTCCAAAAGAGTCTGACTGGAGAAGCCCGAGCTTAGTACGTTTAATTCAACAATTCAAAGATCCACAGTTGGGAAGAGCTAGCCCATGCATTCCTAAATCAATACAGTTTCCAGTATCAAATGGCTCCGGATCGATATCAAGTGACTAAAGTCAAGAAGCAAAGAAATGAGTCCTTCCCGTGAGTAAGCCCAAAGATGGAGATGAATGGCTGCACAAGTCACCCCACCTATAAAAGAGACTGAGATGGTGATGACTTTCATTGATATACAAGAAGCTCTATATTATGAGAGGGTCCTAGCAGGCATAGGAAAACCATTCTCAAAAATGATCAAACAAGGAGAAATGGCCGAGATGGGATTGAGGTTTAGAAAGATTAAAGACCTTACTGCTTTAGAAGCCGTGGCTGAACACATTCAGGCTGGAAATTATGGGAATAATTCTTGAAGAGTTCATAAAAAGAAAGAAGAGGATGTATCATTAGTACTACAAGGTAAAACTCAGAGTGGCAGTCAAAATTTGCCCGTTCAAAGAAAGAATTATTCCCCTTTCCAAACAACTGCATAACCTTCAAATTTGACATTCCAAAGGACAGGAGTGGCTAAACATCGAAGGACATTTACACCCTTAGGGGACTCACTCGAAAACATACTCAAGCTTTTGACAACCCAGAAGAAAATCGGTTAGCTCCTTCCACCAGCCAATCCAAGTGGGAAGAATTTTAACCTAAGAAAAAAATATGCTTATCATTCTGGGGCTCCAGGCCATGATACCCAAGAATGTTGGTCTCTGAAGTATAAGATCCAAGATTTGATAGACAGTGGGGAGATCGTGGTGACAAAGCCAAAACAACCACATGTCCAAGATAACCCTTTGCCTCAACACAATGAGGAAGGAGTTAACATGATTAGTGCAGGGAGTGGAGAAAGTTCCAAGTACCTCAAATACGTAGGAGATTCTCCCCAAGCAAGCAAGGATAGTTCTGATAAGTGGGATTATTCAGAATGCCAGTTTCAGATAGAATGAGAAATGAAATCTATCAATGAACAAATTGGGCAGCTAGAAGAAATAATGGTATATCAGCACCAAATAACTGACAATTGATTACTCAAGTTAACCAAAGGAGAATGAATCCTCCCACGCCCCAAATCCTTCCAATTACAAGGAGGGACCATTATCGGTTCCATGAACATGAAACATGGGCAGATAAAGTTACCAAGGAAGGACGATTCCGAGCTCATATATATTTTACCTTCAAGAGGAAGTTTACTCATCTGAATCAGCCCATGGAAGAAATCCTCCAGATGTTGATCAATGAGGGAAGAGTCACAGTGCTGCTACCCCCAGTGGACCCTCGATCAAAGAAATTCAACCCTTCCAAGATATGTCAATATCATTCCAACACTCCTGGGCAAAATACAAGAGAATGTTGGGGACTTCATCATTTAATTCAAGACCTGATTGAAAGTAGCGAATTGTTAAAAGCAAGTCAAGATACTGGCCTTCCTGATGGAGAATCAGTATATGCTCCTATAGAATGGAGTCTACAAAAAGTTGTAGCAGTCATATCCTATAAAAAGGACATTAATGTCATACCCTTGACTATTCCAAGAACGGGGGACAAAAGAGGAAAGAATCCTTTAAAAGTGGCTGCACCAGAACCACTGATGTTGCCATTCAGACCGCAATATCCCTTGATCAACTTAAAGAAAGTCCCATGGAACTATGGGGTGAACGAGGGGTCAACATCAAATCAAACCGCGGTAGTATCAAAGGAAAATCCGTTTTATCTACCTCAGCAAGTGATAAAGCCAGTCACTAAAACCAAGTGGAAAGTGTCTGAGGATAAAATTAAAGAATTCCTTACCAAAATGAGGTATAATGAAGCTAAGGTAGTGCAGAGATTAAGGGATGCACCTCAGCAGATGTCCATTCTGGATTTGGTCTTATTTTCAAAAGATCATTGCAAAATCATAATACAAGTGTTGGAAGAAGCACATCTACCAAAGGCTGCAGATATAAAAAAGTTATGTCATTTGATAGAGCACATTTTTAACATCAATGTGATATCTTTCACTGACGATGACATACCAGCAGAAGGGATTGGTCATTGCAAGTCATTACATATAGCAGTGATATCCTCTAGATATGTGATAAGAGGAATGCTGATAGATGGAGGGTCTTCCTTGAACATCTGTCCTTACGACACTTTAGAAAGAATGAAGGTCAGTCCAAATCAAATCTGAAGTAGCCATATAATCATAAGAGCCTTCGATAGATCTTGACGAAATAATGTAGGAGAAATCAAACTTCTAGTGAAGATTGGTCCACATACCTTCTACATATCCTTCCAAGTGTTGAACAACCCCATAGGATATAATTTATTATTGGGATGACCATGGATTCATATGGCAGGGGCAGTCCCGTCCACCCTTCACCAATAAGTCAAATATATCATGAATAGCAATCTGGTCAACGTCAATGCTGAACCAAAATATCCTGTCTATTTACAAGGTGATATACCTCTGATTAACCCAACAAAGGCGTTGAGCCAACCAACTTTCAAGCCTTTGAAGTGAGCAACACTTACTATCAACCTATTGGGGTTCCAGCCCTGAAGCCAAGAATTTCTTCTGAAGTAATTTCCGTCGGTAAAGAAATGATGTCGTTGGATTTCTATCCTGGTATCAAAAATGATGTCATCAGCTTGGAAAGAATCAAAAAGGTATCAAACATCCAGTCTAAATACCTAGCCAGACAGGAAAGGCTGGATTATACTATGCATATGGATCCAATCACAAGAACCTGCACAAGCATCAGTCGGTTCATAAATCCACCATTCTGCTACCAAACCTCACAGATGCTGGATTTGTAAAGCCAATAAGAAAAGTTATTGCTGCTGTGTCAGGAAGGCTAATTCCTCCATTCAAACCGGCTAGTGAGAAAGAAATCTAGATTCCTAATAAGGAAAGCAAGGGAGGGAATGAGGGGTTCCTACAAGAAGTGCAAGATCGATTTGTAAAGATGTATTTTCTGGCACATATTGAGGGTATGAACAAGGATATCCCAGATGATGACTATTAAGAAGATCAAATCCTGATCCCTCGCATCAATAGGGCTAAGAAAAATTATTCAAAGGAAAACACTGACCCTGATGTGAATTCAGTCATGGTCATCATCAAAGAGGAGGTGGACAACAGCAGCCCCTTCAGCATAAAGGTCGATAAGGACCTGACCTTGGATAACTGGAGCATCACTCCTTGCATCTGTCGTAAAGGGTAAAAGGGCAGAAAGTCCATCTGCCCTGAAGTTTAGATATCATATACTACTTACTTTTGTTTCATAGTACTAGTAGCTACTTTTGTCATGCTTTCATTGGTACTTTGTATTATCAAGCAGTTTTATATAATAAGTGAAAGCATTTTGTTTTCAGGACTCTAAGCTTGGATTTGTTTAGCCGTGCTGATGAATTGCCAAGTCTCCATAGTGACTACAAATTTGATGTAGAACTGCACTTTGACTTGATGGGAGTCAATTAAGAGGAGATAGATGACGTTGAGGTGCCCGAGGAAATCAAAGAATGGGTCGAAGATAAACCCAAATCAAACCTCGATCAAACCACCACAGTCAACATCAAAACCTTAGAAAATCCTAGAGATATCTAAATAAGCAACGACCTTATCCCAAACCAAAAAAATGACTTGATTAAACTCTTAATTCAGCTCCAGGATTTATTTGCATAGTCACATGAAGACATGGTTGGCCTGTCTACTGACATTATTATTCACCGACTGCTCATTAAAGAGGGATTCAAGCCTGTCAAATAGAAACTCAGGAGACTGAAACCTGAGTGGAGTCTAAAAGTCAAAGAAGAAGTTGTCAAGCAATTCAAAGTAGACATTATTATGGTGTCAACCTATCTTGAATGGTTGTCCAATATAGTTCCCGTGCCTAAACACGGAGGGAAGGTAAGAGTATGCGTGAAATACCAGGATTTGAATAAGTCATGTCTCAAAGACAACTTCCCAGTTCCATTTATCCACATACTGATAGACAACATGGCGCAGTACAATATGTACTCATTTGTTGATTGCTTCACCAGGTATCACCAAATCATGGTTGCCGAAGGAGATAGAAAGAAAACAACCTTTATCACCCCTTGGGAACCTTCTGTTATAGGCGTTTGCCATATTATACTGCCTTTGATAGAGTCGTAAGGTTTACTGACTTCTTCTAGCAATGAATTACCGTCGCATGGTTGAATAACCAATCAATTCCTAGTATAACATCGAATTCCCCAAGTTTAATCAGAATTAAGTATACCATCAGCTCAAGACCCTTAATGTTCAATTTATAGTCCTTGTGGACAAACCTAACAAGCATAACCTCCCTATTCGCAATCTCTATGTTCAAAGGGTAAATTAATTCCTCCTTAGGCAAGTCTAAATTCTTAGCAAAGTCATCGGATATAAATGAACAAGTAGCACCCGAATCAAATAATACATAAACATTAATACTATTGACCGAAATAATACCTGACACCACATCCTTTAACTGCACAGCATCCTGCACGGTCATGTTGAATATTCTGGTGGTGGGTCTGCTCGACTGTGATGGTCCAACGATAGTCAACGTACTGCCATTGTTAGTTTCTCTACCTCCATTTAACCCTCTAGCTGGTTTCTTAGGGCAATCCCAAGCCATGTGATCCTTAGACCGGCATATGAAACAAGCTCCCTTCTTCTAGTTAAAACAATTATGCGCAATGTGGCGTTCCTGGCCACAGTTGAAACATACCCACCTTGCTCTCAAGAACACTTCAGTATGATTCTTCCCACATGTAGCACATGCTTTAATTCTTCTCTTTTGCTGACCTCCCTGTTGACTCCTTGTAGAAACGTTGTCATTCCATTTCCTTTTCTAGTTGGTACCACTATCGCCAGCCTTATTCTCAGTCTCGTTCTTCTTTTTCTTCAGATCTTGGTTGTACTTGGTCAAGGAATCACTCCCACCTTCCGCGATGATCGCCTATTCCAATACTGCAGCAAATATGTTCAGCTGGAACATGGAGACCTTACTGTATAACCAGAGCTTTAATCCCTTCTCGAACATTCTTTCTTTCTACTCATCGGTACTGATCTGGTACATCGCAAACCTTTCCAGCTCATTGAACTTTACGGCGTACTCTAGCAACGACATAGCTCCCTACTTCAGCTCTAAAAACTGAACCTCCATTTGGTTCCGCGAGCTTACAGGAAAATACATTTCAAAGTACATTTCTTTGAATCAATCCCATGCTATAACACCTTCTCCTCCTCGAGTCTTGTTAGCTTGCCACCAGTAGCTAGCTTCCGACTTCAGCATAAACGTCGCAAAAGCCGTCTTTTGGTCGTCATTAGCCCTGGCCACATTGAAGACCCTTTCATTTCCATCACCCACATCTAGGCCTCTATCAGGTTCATAGATCCTTTGAATTTTAGGGGTCCTACCACTTTGAATTCCTTAAACATAGCAGCTTGCACTTGGGCTGATTCGCAAGCGCTCCCGTCAGTTGCTTCATCAGTTGCTGAATTGGATTGGCATTCGCCTCATCTTTGTTGTTTTTTGTAGAACCTTCTTGTTGTTGTTGACATACTGGTCTTCTTCTAGGAGGCATCTTTTTGTTAAGACATACGCTTATTAGATCTCTACTTATCTCTTAAATATTTAAGATCAACTTAAACATTTAAAATAAATAAATTCACACTTGAACACATAACACTTCAATAAACTTTGATATTTTATTCATTCATAGTTTTAAAACATATAATAGATAGCATTTTTGCTATTTACATCAACTTTCTTGAACTAAAACAAGTTGTAGGATTACATCATTTGTGACGCCCCCAAAATCTCAACATTCCCTGTAGCGGATTTGGTGCTCACGTAAATATTTCATAAGATAATAATTCCTATCAATCCAAGATTCACAGTATTTCACAACGAACAGTAGTTCTCGTCAGAACATTTACTATGTTGGGATACCCTCACATGGATGGATAGGTTTATAATCTCATGGATATTTCTTTCATATCAATAATTCCTATCTATCTGACATTCACAGTACAAATGATAAGATTGTTCCTGGAACTAAGGAGTGACCTCAGTGCTTACAGAACTTTCAAGATCATTCAATACCCTCATTCAGATGTATAGTTCATATAGATACTGTACTTCTTCCTATGTTCTAGAAAGGTAAAAGTTAAGCAATTGTTAAAGATGATAATATAATATTATATATTCTTAAATTATCTTACAATAATTCCTAACTTACTATTACACTAGAGTAGAGTTCCCGTGGATATAAACAAATTTACATTGACTGAGTTCTCCAATCCACATTACTGAACTCCAGAACCTTTAACATTTAAGCTAAAGATGCAAAGGAAAAGAATAATTGCAAGGATGAGCTACAGAAAGCTCAGGAAGTTTTAAACAAGTGATATATTATACTCACACTAAATCTAAATTGAATGAACATATAGTTCAGAGAATTTTTCCCACATCGCATTGCTAAGAGTCATAAAGACTTATAGGAGTTCTGTTCGTTTACCATCACGAGCTACTATCAGTCATAAAGATTTAGCCACCCGAGTTGATTCGGTCAACCGCACCACATTCCTAAGAGTCATAAAGACTTATAGGAGTTCTGTTTGGATATCTCATAGGTGATCAGCCTAATCATATCCTAGGAGTATGCATATCATCCTACCAATTTAACAAGGTCAATATTTTTTTTAACTGCCTGTAATTGAAACCCAGGGTCAGTATTATAACTACCCATAAATGTAAACCAATGTCAGTACTATGACTGCCAATATAATCTTGGGACAAGTATCAGTATATAGATGTACCAAACAATATTGGTTTTTTCACAGTTTATGCTTTGTTATCAAATCAAACACATTTTACGCAGACAACAGCTCGTATAATTTGTTATGCTTGAACAATAAGTAATAACCCTTTTTAAATCACAGATATCACGAATAATATTTATAACAGTTCGTATATCAATATATATGACTTTCATTTAATATAAAATTAAATAAAATTGGAAAAACTTGCATAAAAATAGAAAGTTTACACATAGTGCAGAAAAACTTGCCTTTTATCACGATCAGCTACTTAGGTTATTTGAAAGTATATTCACCTCCTATATATATTATAACAGTCATTAGAAATAGTAGTAATTAATTTCTAATTAAAATACTAGTGTCTGGGTTGATCTTGGAGTCCGTTCGGTACTTTACATCTTCATTGAATAGTTATCGAATTAATTTTTTAATAATTTTATTGAAAAGTTTTAATATCTTATTCATATGCTTCAGATATTATTTATCATAATTTTTAAATGCTCAAAATAATTTTTAAATAATTTAATATCATTTAAAATAAATTTTAAGTTATTAATATTATTTTTAAATATTTAATTAACCATTTAAAATGATTTTTAAATCATCAATATTATGTTTAAATAATTTATTTTATTTAATAATGATTTTTAAATCATTATTATTTAAAATGATTTTTAAATCATTAATATTATTTTTAAGTAATTTATTATTAATTACTCTTATTATTATTAATATTTAAATATATTAAATATTAATAAAATTTTATGTTAAAATATTGAAAATTATTTATTATAAATAAAAATGATTTTTCAGAATTTTTTTATATTTATTTAATATTTATTTTAATTAATAAAATTAATTTTCAAATATTGCCTGTCGCTAAAGACCTCTAGCGACAGAAGTGTTGCTATAGGTGTTCTTGGCCCAGCCAAGAACACGTTGGTCAACGTGCTAGACCCTTGTTTGACTTAATTTAGCTATCAACTGAAGTGGTTTTTGGGCAATCCAATTCAATGAAGTTGTAGTACTGATATAGTAGTACACGTCTATAATCACTTCACTACTTAAAAATATCTCTACAAGTTCACACAATCGGTCAAACCAACTACCACAAGGATGTTCTTCCTTTCTGGGCTGCCCAGAAAGGTTCGGTCAACGCCGGTTAACGACCTTTAGGGTCTTATATCTTGCCGGCCGGTTAGTTTTTTGGTTGAGATAGTCGTCGGGATCTATAGACTATCTACAAGAGTACATGTCTTGAGCATTGACAAAGTCTAGATCTTAGCAGAAATCAAGATCCAAGCTTCCAAAAATCTTGTCGAACCACTGCTCAACATTTCTGGGTTACCCAGAAATGGAAATCTGGACGGTCAACGTTGTTTGACCGTTCATAGTTTTCGACCAGTGACTACTTAGGGTCTTAGAGTGCTAGGGTTGTGTAGAGCTCATGTCAAGGTATAAGTCTACTAGCATCTAACACTTAAACAGCCTGTCAGAAAAGAGATCCAAGCGGTCAAACGAGCTGTCAGGCTAAGGTTTACGTTTTCTGTGTTACCCAGAAAACGAGCGGTCAATGCCGGTCAACGTGTTTTGACCCATTATAGCTTCCAATTCAGTGTTCTGAGATCTAATCTACCACAACTAATCTATTAACAACCTTGCAAGCTATGATTATCAACTCTTAAAACATCAAACCATCAAATAATCAACGAGATATAAGGGCTGACATTCATTGCAAGACCCTGTTTTGACACTTCGGCAGTTTTGCTTAAAACTCAATTTTGATGATTTTAAATGCTATGGATTCGTGTTTTAGCAACCCAGATCACTAATTAACTTACTAATGAACATATCTAAACAATAACAACAACAATTAAAACTTCAGAATTCAAAAATTGAGTTAGGGTTAAGTTTTTACCCTTTTTGATCACTTTTTGCTTCTTTCCTTCTTGATTCTATTTCTGGTTTGCTAGGAGTTGTTTATGAGTCAATGGGCTATGTAAGTTAAGTATAAATTTCGTGGTCTTAAAAGCTTTTACCCTGACCTTAGGTGAAATATTCAAGTAGGGGCTAAAACTCCATTCCTCTCTTAGTTTAACAAGTAAGCCTACTTCATTTATGGATTTAGGGTGTGTTGTCATGCTAAGGATGTTGGATGCCATGTGACAAATCTTTTGCTTACAAGCCAAAAGATTTGTTCTATCTTGTTTTGATAAGAGAAAAAAATAAGGGTATTTTAGTCTTTTTGCATATACTAAGGGAATTTTGGTAATTTCTCATGTAAATACAAGGATAATTTAGTTATTTCATACTTTCCTTAGAAAATTTAAAATAATAATGATCAATTAGGTTTTGTTAGTCTAGAATTAGGGTTTATACATTAAATTAGGTTTTATAATTAGGGTTAGGGTTTTCTAATCCTTAATTTGGGTTTTCTTACAATCTTTTCCAGTTAAATTTTTAATATTTTATATTAAATATATGTATACAATAATATATAACATTATTAATGTATCATGTTAGAATTTCCATTTATTATAACCCTTAGGTTTAGAATTCCTTATTATAAATTAGGGTTTTACTTATAAAACCTTATATCCTATTTACACAGTTATATCTTATGTGTTGTTTTATAATTATATATATATTCCAATAATAATGTTAAGTACACCTCATACAAGATATTAATCATAGTTATATTTACTGTTTATATTAATATTCCTATTTAAAGTTTGAAATATTACAATCACCCCCTCTTATAAGAATTTTGTCCCGAAATTGAAATTACAGCTTATGAAAATAAATGCGCAAAGTCTTCTCGCATTTTATCCTCCAATTCCCATGTAGCTTCTTCAATATCATGATTCTTCCAGATTACTTTAACCGATGATATAGCCTTATTCTTTAACACTTGTTCCTTTCGATCAACTATCTGCACTGGAACCTCTATATATGATAAGTCTTTCTCTATCTGAACAGGTTCATAGTTTATCACATGCTTATAATCTGGTTTATACATACGTAGTGCAGACACATGAAACACATTATGAATGTGTTCTAACTCTGGGGGTAAAGCTACCTCATAGGCTACCTCACCTATTCTCCTTAATACTTGAAATGGGCCAATGAACCTCAGGCTCAGCTTTCCCTTTTTACCAAAATGAATTTTTCCTTTGCAAGGAGATACTTTCAGAAAGACATGACTTCCAACATTAAACTCCCTTAGCTGTCTGTGTTGATCTGCATATTTCTTCTACCGGTCTTGAGATGCTTGCAACCGTTGTCGTATAATTTGAATCTTCTCTATGGTTTGTTGAACTAACTCAGGTCCAAGCATTTGTCTTTCTCTAACTTCATCCCAGCATAAAGGTGTTCTACACTTCCTTCCATACAGAGCTTCGTACGGTGGCATTCCAATACTGGCATGATAACTGTTATTATACGCAAACTCTACCAAAGGTAACTGGTCCTCCCAATTCCCTTTAAAACCCATAATGCAGGTTCTCAACATATCTTCCAGTGTCTGAATGGTTCTCTCACTTTGGCCATCGGTTTGAGGGTGATATGCTGTACTCAATTTCAGTTGGGTTCCCAAGTGCGCCTGCAGATTTCTCCAACAGTTCAAATTAAACCGTGGATCTCTATCTGATACTATGGATACAGGAACTCCATGTCTAGAAATAATATCTTTTATGTATAACTTGGCCAACTGATCGAGATTATAAGTAACTTTGATAGGTAGAAAATGGGCTGATTTGGTGAGACGATCAACTATTACCCAGATAGCATTGTGGCCTTTCTGAGTGACAGGAAGTCCTACCACAAAGTCCATAGTGATGTGCTCCCACTTCCATTCAGGAATCGGTAGAGGTTGTAGTAATCCACTCGGTCTTTGATGCTCAGCTTTAACTCTTTGGCATGTGAGACACTTACTTACCCATTCTGCTATCTCTCTCTTCACGTTCGACCACCAAAAATGCTGACTTAAATCCTTATACATTTTAGTACTTCCCGGATGTACAACAAACTTGGAACTATGGGCTTCTGCTAAGATTTCATCTCTTAATATCTGTACCACTAGAACCCACACTCTATCTTCATACCTCAGTACTCCCTCCTTATCCAGTCAAAATTTAATGTTCTTCTCATGAGTTATCTCGGCCTTACATTTCTGACATGCTACATCTTTCTCCTGCATCTCTTTAATTTTATCCAATAAGGTTAAGGCTGTTTCTACCACGTATAACTTCTGATTAGAGTTATCTGGAGCTCATACTTTAATCTCAAGTTTTTTAAATTCTTTTATCAGAACCTCGTTGTTTGTAATGGTATTCAACCTTTCTTGATTCTTTCGGCTCAATGCATCTGCAACTACGTTAGCTTTACCAGGATGATATAGGATCTCACAATCAAAGTCCTTGATTAACTCTAACCATCTCCTCTGCCTCATATTCAACTCCTTCTGTGTAAAAATATACTTCAGACTTTTATGATCTGTGTATATTTCACACTTTCCCCCATACAAATAATGCCTCCATATCTTCAAAGCAAAAACTACAGCGGCTAACTCCAGATCGTGAGTAGGATACCTTTTCTCATAATCTTTAAATTATCGCGAAGCATAGGCGATCACCTTCCCATGTTGCATTAACACACATCCTAAACCCCTGTGTGAAGCGCCGCTATAAACTATAAGACCCCCAGTTTCATCTGGTAATGATAATACTGGTTCCCTACTCAGCAGTTTCTTCAATGCTTGAAAACTTTCTTCACACTTGTTCGTCCAATTATACTTCACAGTCTTTCGAGTTAAATTGGTTAGCGGGGTTGCTATTTTGGAAAAATCTTTTATAAAACGACGATAGTACCCTGCCAATCCAAGAAAACTACGAACTTCTGTTGGTGTTGTTGGTTGATCCCAATTTATGATTGTTTCTATCTTTGCTGGATCCACTGCTTCCCCATTCTTATTAATTACGTGCCCTAGGAATTGAACTTCCTCCAACCAAAACTCACACTTGGAAAATTTTGCGTAAAGTTGTTCCTTTCTTAATATCTCTAATACCACTCTCAAATGTTCCGCATGTTCCTCCTGTGTCTTAGAGTATATTAAGATATCATCAATAAACATCACCACAAATTTATCCAAGCATGATTTAAACACTCGATTCATTAAGTCCATAAAAGTTGCTGGTGCATTTGTTAACCCAAAAGACATCACAAGAAACTCATAATGTCCATATCGGGTCCTAAAGGCGGTCTTTGGTACATCTTCTCTTCTCACATTTAGTTGATGATAACCCGATCGTAGGTCAATTTTAAAAAATACTCCGCTCCTTTTAACTGATCAATCAAATCATCAATTCTTGGTAAATGGTACTTATTCTTGATGGTCAACTTATTTAACTCCCGATAATCTATACACAATCTTCATCTTGTATATTTCTACCTTTTTAACCTGTCTTTTCATTATAGCAATACCTTCTGCCTTTCCTACATACATCTGCATGCATCTTTTCATAGTTATTCTATCTTCCTTTGTTTACTTCATGAGCCTCTTAGGTCACTGTTATTCCATACTTCCTTTTCCCTCATTACTCTGAGTTTTACATTGCCACTCAACTCTTATCTTCTAACCAGTTCCCTAAACATGTCATGCTCCTCTGCTTAATATAATTCTATATGAAATATAAGTCTCCCTCTTCACTTAGTTCCAACTCTGGTATTCTTCATGAGCACTTTCTAAATTTACCATAGGTTTATCTTCTATAGCTTCAATACTATTCCATAAGCTACTTCAATTGGCACTCCTCGTATCCTTCCCTACGGATCATTCCCTTTTAGCCGAACTGATTCTGGTTCAGATACCGGTTCAAACGAAACGACCAGTTCCTCACTCTCTTATGTGAACATCCTTAAATTCTAAAGTTCAATCAACTATATTACTAGACTAGCACCTAATATACATTGTATACACATAGCAAACAATAGTTTTCTTTAAGTTAGTTTTTATCTTATTTTACGATGAATTTCCTAAATTCATATCCTATAAACTCTTTTTGAGTTTATGTTTTCACTAACTTTTCTGCCACTCCTATTCCTCCAAGGTTATAGCCTAAGGTAACCCTACCTAAGGTTTATAACCTACTGCTCTGATACCAAATTGTGACGCCCCCAAAATCTCTACATTCCCTATAGCAGATTTGGTGCTCACGTAAATATTCCATAAGATAATAATTCCTATCAATCCAAGATTCACAGTATTTCACAACGAAAAGTAGTTCTCGTCAGAACATTTACTATGTTGGGATACCCTCACATGGATGGATAGGTTTATAATCTCATGGATATTTCTTTTATATAAATAATTCTTATCTATCTGACAATCACAGTACAAATGATAAGATTGTTCCTGGAACTGAGGAGCGACCTCAGTGCTTACAGAACTTTCAAGATCATTCAATACCCTCATTCAGATGTATAGTTCATATAGATACTTTACTTCTTCCTATGTTCTAGAAAGGTAAAAGCTAAGCAATTGTTAAAGATGATGATACAATATTATATATTCTTAAATTATCTTACAATAATTCCTAACTTACTATTACACTAGAGTAGAGTTCCCGAGGATATAAACAAATTTACATTGACTGAGTTCTTCCATCCACATTACTGAACTCCAGAACCTTTAACATTTCAGCTAAAGCTGCAAAGGAAAAGAATAATTGCAAGGATGAGCTACAGAAAGCTCAGCAAGTTTTAAACAAGTGATATATTATACTCACACTAAATCTAAATTGAATGAACATATAGTTCAGAGTATTTTTCCCACATCGCATTCCTAAGAGTCATAAAGACTTATAGGAGTTCTGTTCGTTTACCATCACGAGCTACTATCAGTCATAAAGACTTAGCCACCCGAGTTGATTAGGTCAACCGCACCGCATTCCTAAGAGTCATAAAGACTTATAGGAGTTCTGGTCGGATATCTCATAGGTGATCAGCCTAATCATATCCTAGGAGTATGCATATCATCCTACCAATTTAACAAGGTTAATATTTTTTTAACTGCCTGTAATTGAAACCCAGGGTCAGTATTATAACTACCCATATATGTAAACCAAGGTCAGTACTATGACTGCTAATATAATCTCGGGACAAGTATCAGTATATAGATGTACCAAACAATATTGGTTTTTTCACAGTTTATGCTTTGATATCAAATCAAACACATTTTACGCAAACAACAGCTCGTATAATTTGTTATGCTTGAACAATAAGCAATAACCCTTTTTAAATCACAGATATCACGAATAATGTTTATAACAGTTCGTAAATCAATATATATGACTTTCATTTAATATAGAATTAAATAAAATTGGAAAAACTTGCAAAAAAATAGAAAGTTTGCACATAGTGCAGAAAAACTTGCCTTTTATCACGATCGGCTACTTAGGTTATTTGAAAGTATATTCACCACCTATATATATTATAACAGTCATTAGAAATAATAGTAATTAATTTCTAATTAAAATACTAGTGTTTGGGTTGATCTTGGAGTCCGTTCGGTACTTTACAGCTTTATTGAATAGTTATCGAATTAGTTTTACAATAATTTTATTGAAAAGTTTTAATATTTTATTCATATGCTTCAGATATTATTTATCATAATTTCCAAATGCTCAAAATAATTTTTAAATGATTTAATATCATTTAAAATAATTTTTAAGTTATTAATATTATTTTTAAATATTTAATTAACCATTTAAAATTATTTTTAAATCATCAATATTATGTTTAAATAATTTATTTTATTTAATAATGATTTTTAAATCATTATTATCATTTTTAAATAAATTATTATTATTTAAAATGATTTTAAATCATTAATATTATTTTTAAGTAATTTATTATTAATTACTCTTATTATTATTAATATTTAAATATATTAAATATTAATAAAATTTTATGTCAAAATATTGAAAATTATTTATTATAAATAAAAATGATTTTTTAGATTTTTTTTATATTTTTTTTAACTGTTTTAATTAATAAAATTAATTTTCATATATTGCCTGTCGCTAAAGACCTTTAGCGACAGAAGTGTTGCTATAGGTGTTCTTGGCCCAGCCAAGAACACGTTGGTCAACGTGCTAGACCCTTGTTTGACTTTAACTATCAACTGAAGTGGTTTTTGGGCAATCCAAGTCAATGAAGTTGTAGTACTGATATAGTAGTACACGTCTATGTCTATGATCACTTCACTACTTAAAAATATCTCTACAAGTTCACACTATCGGTCAAACCAACTACCCCAAGGCTATTCTTCCTTTCTGGGCTGCCGAGAAAGGTTCGGTCAACGCCGGTCAACGACCTTTAGGGTTTTATATCTTGCCGGTCGGTTAGTTTTTTGGTTGAGATAGTCGTCATGATCTATAGACTATCTACAAGAGTATATGTCTTGAGCAGTTACAAAGTCTAGATCTTAGCAGAAATCAAGATCCAAGCCTCCAAAAATCTTGTTAGACCACTGCTCAACATTTCTGGGTTACCCAGAAATGGAAATCTGGATGGTCAACGTTGTTTGACCGTTCATAATTTCCGACCTGTGACTTCTTAGGGTCTTAGAGTGCTAGGGTTGTGTAGAGCTCATGTCAAGGTATAAGTCTACTAGCATCTAACACTTAAACAACCTGTCAGAAAAGAGATCCAAGCGGTCAAACGAGCTGTCAGGCTAAGGTTTACGTTTTTTGGGTTACCTAGAAAACGCTGTCAATGCCGGTCAACGGGTTTTGACCCATTATAGCTTCCAATTAAGTGTTTTGAGATCTAATCTACCACAACTAATCTATTAACAACCTTGCAAGCTATGATTATCAACTCTTAAAACATCAAACCATCAAATAATCAACGAGATATAAGGGCTGACATTCATTGTCAGACCCTGTTTTGACACTTCGGCAGTTTTGCTTAAAACTTAATTTTGATGCTTTTAAATGTTATGGATTAGTGTTTTAGCAACCCAGATCACTAATTAACTTACTAATGAACATATCTAAACAATAACAACAACAATTAAAACTTTAGAATTCAAAAATTGAGTTAGGGTTAAGTTTTTACCCTTTTTGATCACTTTTTGCTTCTTTCCTTCTTGATTATGTTTCTGGTTTGCTAGGAGTTGTTTATGAGTCAATGGGCTATGTAAGTTAAGTATAAATTTCGTGGTCTTAAGTGCTTTTACCCTAACCTTAGGTGAAATGTTCAAGTAGGGGTTAAAACTCCATTCCTCTCTTAGTTTAACAAAGAAGCCTACTACATTTATGGATTTAGGGTGTGTTGTCATGCTAAGGATGTTGGAGACCATGTGACAAATCTTTTGCTTGCAAGCCAAAAGATTATTTCTATCTTATTTTGATAAGAGAACAAAATAAGGGTATTTTAGTCTTTTTGCATATACTAAGGGCATTTTGGTAATTTCTCATGTAAATACAAGGATAATTTAGTTATTTCATATTTTTCTTAGAAAATTTAAAATAATAATGATCAATTAGGTTTTGTTAGTCTAGAATTAGGGTTTATACATTAAATTAGGTTTTATAATTAGGGTTAGGGTTTCCTAATCCTTAATTAGGGTTTCCTTACAATCTTTTCCAGTCAAATTTTTAATTTTTAATTTTTAATATTTCATATTAAATATATGTATACAATAATATATAACATTATTTATGTATCATGTTATAATTTCTATTTATTATAACCCTTAGGGTTAGAATTCCTTATTATCAATTAGGGTTTTACTTATAAAACCTTATATCCTATTTACACAGTTATATCTTATGTGTTGTTTTATAATTATATATATATTCCAATAATAATGTTAAGTACACATCACACAAGATATTAATCATAGTTATATTTGCTGTTTATATTAATATTCCTATTTAAAGTTTGGAATATTACATCATTCATCTTATTCCATTATTTATCACAAACTCTAGGACTTACATTTATTTAATACATAAATAAACACATAGTTTATTACTATACTTTCTAGGCATGTTAAGACATCGCACAACCTCTCCACATTCCTCTTCCATCACCGAAAACACTGTTCTACGATCGACCATATACCATGGCAAATTCTTGAACTGAGCTGGGTAATAAAATACTCGATCCTGGGCCCTATCTATAGTTGAATGAAAAGTATAGTTTGTCTCCTTCATCTTGGCCTTTTTCGCTTGAACCTCGTCTTCAGCACGATCTGTACGCTGGGTAGCCTTTAAGCAAGCATCATTCGCTCTAGCATGCTTCGCAGACTCCTCCTTAATGTCATTCTTTAGTTTTTCTAGCTCAGCCAGTGCATCATTCCTCTCACTCTCCGCGTGAACTAGATCCCATTCCACGTTTCCAAGACGATCATCTAGATCTTGAATCGTCTCCTCATTCTGCTGTATGGTGGTCTGACTCACATCCACCAGTTCCTCTAGCTTTCCAACTCTACCTTGCAGCTCAATGTTACAGTCGTAGACTTCCTCGTATATCACAGCGTTGATAGAGTTAGGTGGAAGCTCCTCTTCATGATCCTCCTCCTCTTCCTCAGACTCATCCTTATCATCACGGTCAAAGACTGGCATATGCTCTGACCCACTACTGTGATCAATGGAGATGGCTCTCTCTGAACCAACTGCTCCCAGACAGTCTGGATGTCTCGGGGCTCCTCATCCCTAGGCATCTGAGGTAACTCCTCCCTAGCCTGACTGGACTCTCTAACAATTGTCATTCTGACAACAAAATTTTAAGGTTTAATTATTACGTGATACTAATCGATACCCTTTGATACTCTCGTACACATAAACACATAGCACATAAGGTAGTTTATTATCTTCGCTATCAGCTCTATCTTTTCGATCTCCTATAAGGCTACTACCTAAGGTTTCCTATTTAAGGTTCATAACCTAAAGCTCTGATACCAACTTGTGACACCCCCAAATCTGTGTACTTCATTTTCACAGGATTTGGTGTTCACTATCTAAATAAAACATTACTAATTGCCCATAAATAAGGAATGCAAAATAAATTACAACCTTAATAATAAAATCTTCCTTATAAAAGGATTACATCATGATAAAACGTTCCCCAAGGTTCTAACCTTAAAACAAACATCAAATGCGAAAAATAAAACATCGTATAATAGTTAAAGTCTTATTACAAAGTCATATCATAAATATGAACTAGTCTTCACTTGTTCATCTTGCCTTTGCCTTTACTAGTTGACGGCTCGTCAACCTTTTTAACTTTGGTTGCAATGGTTATATATCCAAGAGTGAGCAAACAAAAGCTCACTTGAAATAACAATCAATAAGGATAACATATAATTAAATAAGTTCAATTGAATTGAATAAAGTTCGCTATCATCAATAATGAAGAATTGAGATAAGATTTAGAATTCATCTGAGGGTCACAAGACCTTGAACTATATCCCAGGTTATAAGTATTTCTACTATGACGTTTAACAATCGTTACACTATATGGACTCTAACTCGTACTTAAGGGGATCAACCCTTCGTACCATGTATTATGCACAAACATCTTTACGCTTTCGCATGGTAATCCCATATTAATAGGGTTGTTCATCTCAGTTTTAATTAACAAGTCTACACCAAAGAAAGTTTGGTTTGGATAAGCTCAAAGGGTAATTTAGAGTTCAACTATCATCAACTAAAGAATAGTTGAATCAAACTTATAATAACTTAAGAGTTTGATACAAAAGAATTATGAAATAACTACGGGTCATAACAATCGACATCATATTTAACAATAATTCTTTAGAAATAAACTTAAAGCATTTAAAAAATACAATAAAACCTTGCTTGAACAATTAAGTCAAGGTTGCATTATTTTTAATAATGAACTTCAATAAGATACCCTTGTTCAATGCAGAATAAAAAGAACTTACGTATTCGTTAACGACAAATAATATAATAACTTGCTCTATTTAAAGAGTATAGTTAGGAACCTTGCGTAAACATAATCGAGTTAGGGTAAGAAAACTTGTGTAAACATAATCGAGTTAGGGTAAGAAAACTTGCCTGGTGCATAAGCTAGCAATTATTAACTAGTTTCACAATTTATCCTACGTTCACGTTATTAACAAGAGTAACACAAATTAGTTACCATATAGCTACATCACATCATTAGTTAACCCATCTAAGTTAACTCACCATTCTTTAGTTATTTAGGTTTAAATCATTAGTTATCTCAAGATCAAACCACACATTCACATTAAACTTAACTTATTAATAATCAATCAAATTATAATTTAAAATCATACATTTCATATTAAAAATATGATTTCATACTGTCCAATTAGCATATAATTTTATTAACATGCTTTTATATTTATTACATTAACATTCTCAAAGATTTGTACATTTAAATATAATTTTTTGCTAAACAGCATAGGTGGCACTGTAGCGCCACATACTACACTACCAATGGCGCGGTGGCGCTACCTTGAAGCTGTGGCGCGAGTGAAATGGCATGGAACCGGCGCTATCGCGCCATGCCATATCATCAACTCTGCAAAATCGGACCTGGCGCTACAGCGCTCCAGTTAACACACTGAACTAGTGCTGTAGCGCTATGCCACGTCAGCACGCTCTACTTCCGGCCTCGGAGCTGCAGCGCTGCAGTTAACATACATAACTGGCACCGTGCCTCGTCACCTGACCTTGCTGTGGAGCTGCAGCGCCTAGTTTACTCACAGGACTGGCGATGCAGCGCCACGTCACAGTAGGACGGAGACATCCTCGCGAAATGTGCAGGAAAAAGCCAATTTGGCTTATTTTTCGCATCAAACTTAAATTTTAACTCATTTAATTCATATAAAACTCTACAGAATCATAAATTTATGCTTCGAACATGTTTTAACACATAGAAACATCACAACACATAATTAAAAACCATTAATTTCATGATTTTGAAGAAAACACCATTGTTAAGTTTTCTTGACAAAAATTAAACACTATGACTTTATTTTTAAACCAAATCACATAATTCAAATAATGTTATTTTCATTTCTTAACATATTATTACAATCTATGATCAATTTACATAATATAGCATAACTAGACACCAATTTTAATATCAAAGAAGCCATTTTCAAATTATTTCATTGTAAATTGCTATGGACATAATTTTTTCATGTTCATCATATTTACATGAATTAAACAACTATAATACTCACACAAATCTTATATAATAGTTTATATAACATAAATTACATATATAAACTATATTCACATGATTATCATGAAGAACTTTAAACACAGAGAAGTAAAAATATGAAGAACAAGAAAGAACATAAATTCATAATTTTAATGTTAGATTATTACCTTTGACGTTAGAAGAAGAAGATGATGATGATAGATTTCTTAATTTTGATTACACAGAGCTTCTTCTTCTTCTTTTCTTCTTCTCTCTTTTCTTTTCTAGTTTACTCTGATATTCTATCTTTATAACTTAACGTAGAATAACATATAACTGATATATACATATAATTATATAATATAATAACTGACATATACATAATATCCTTATTAAATATATATCAATTATGTATTTTTAAAAATCAAAAGCCACTAGGGCTTATTTGGCAAAACTAATTTAAAATAGAATTTTAAAAGACTTGGGCCTTGTTTGGTAAAGCTGAAATAAAATAGACTTAAGGGCCTTGTTTGGTAAAACTGAATTAAAACCCTTTTAATTTATTTTAATAACTCTTTTACTATATAGTTTAAATGTCACACTTTATTTAATTAAATCCTAATATTCTAATTTAATTAAATTAAAGCTAACATCAATTTATTAAATAAAATTGACATATAAATTAAATTATTACACAATTATAATTTACTTATTAATCATAATTCCATGTAACAAATTAGTACATCTCTAATTTAATTATTAAAATCAAATTAGACATTATTATAATTATTCATTAAATAATTACTACCAAATTACCACATAACAATTCATTTAATTTAATTATCTCAATTAAATTAAACTTCACCACAAATTATCAAACATCAATTTAATTAACATATTGCACTTAATTAAATTACTCCACAACCTAATCACATCAATTATTTATTCAACTCAATGCATAAATCAATTAAAATATTTATTTAATTCAATAAATATTTAAAATTAAAATACAAAAATATAGTTTGTTACAATCTTCCCTCCTTAAAAGGATTCTGTCCCCAGAATCACAACTCAATAAACTCATTTGCCACATTCTTCCCCCCTTAAAAAGATTCTGTTCCCATAATCGTTATACAAGAAATTAAGTAAATAATTGGGGATAAGTTTTCATCATAACATCTTCAAGTTCCCACGTAGATTCTTCAGCATCGTGGTTCCTCCAGATTACCTTAACAGAAGG
Source organism: Panax stipuleanatus (assembly GCA_020205555.1). NCBI lineage: Eukaryota > Viridiplantae > Streptophyta > Magnoliopsida > Apiales > Araliaceae > Panax > Panax stipuleanatus. The sequence goes on from CM035122.1 coordinate 58,815,199, forward strand.
TATCACTTTATTTCTAAGTACTTGCTCTTTTCTGTCAACTATCTGAACAAGAACTTCCTCATATGTTAAGTCTTTATCAAACTGTAATGGCTCATACTCTATCACATGCTAGTAATCGTGTTTGTATGGCTACAACACAGAAATATGAAAAACGTTATGGATATGATCTAATTTAGGAGGTAACGCAACCTCATAAGCTACTTCACCAACCCTTCGTAGTATATCAAAAGGTCCAATGAATTTGGGACCCAGTTTTCCCTTCTTTTAAAATCGAATCTTCCCCTTCTAGGGAGATACCTTCAGAAAAATAAAGCTTCCCACTTCAAACTCTCGATTCCGATGATGATAATCAGCATATTTCTTCTGTCTATCCTGAGCAGCTACCAATCTCGTTCTGATCAGCTTGACGATCTCAGCAGTTTGTTGTACCAGTTCCGGTCCTAACACTTTTCGCTCACCGACCTCATCCCAGCATAATGGAATCCTGCATTTCCCTGCCGTACAATGCTTCGTAAGGCGGCATGCCAATACTTGCATGGTAACTGTTGTTGTAGGTAAATTCCAACAACGATAAATGACCATCCTAACTTCCCTTGAATTCCATAACATAAGCTCTCAGCATATCCTCCAAAGTCTGGATCGTTCTCTTTCTCTGCCCATCAGTTTGAGGATGGTACGCCATACTCATTTGCAATTGCGTTCCCAAACATTCCTGTAATCACTTCTAGAAATTTGACGTGAAATGCGAATCCTTTTCTGATACAATTGACACCGGAACACCGTGTCTAGAAATAATTTCCTTAACGTACAACTTTGCCAACTGATCCAAATTGAATCTAATCTTGATAGGTAAGAAGTACGCTTACTTTGTCAGTTGATCCGCTATAACCCATACCGCATCAAAGCCCTTCTGAGTCATTGAAAGACCAACCATGAAGTCCACGTGATATGCTCCCACTTCCATTCAGGAATCTACAGCGGTTGCAACAATGTACTTGGTCTCTGATGTTCTGTTTTGACTTTCTGACATGTTAGGCATTTTGCAACACATTCAGTAACGTCTTTCTTCATATTTGGCCACCAAAAATGTTACCTGAGATCCTAGTAAATGTTCGTACTCCCAGGGTTAATCGAATATCTTGAACTATGAGCTTCACTCAAAATTTCCTCTTTGACTTCCGGTACTGGCGGTACCCAAATTCTCCCTTCAAATTGTAGCAGTACATCAGTATCCATCTTAAACTTTATCTCTTCACCATCGGTTATTCTCTTCCAGATCTTCTCACACTCCTCATCATGAAGTTGTGCCTCTTTTATCTTGTCCACCAAGGTTGAACCAGTAGTTACTTGAAACAATTTCTTATCCAACTCATTTGGATACTTAACTTCCAGCTCTAACTTAGCCATCTCATTCACCAACCGTTCCTGTGCAGTTAGCAACATTAACTTCTCCCAACCCTTTCTGCTTAAGGCGTCGGTAACGAGATTCGCTTTACCCTGATGGTATAGAATCCCGCAATCATAGTCCTAGATAAGCTCCAACCATCTTCTTTGGCGTATATTCAAATCTTTCTGTGTAAAGATATACTTCAGACTCTTATGGTCTGTATATATCTCACACTTCTCTCAATATAGGTACTGTCTCCATATCTTTAGAGCAAACACAACTGCCGCCAATTCCAAATCATGGGTCGGATAACCTTTCTCATAGTCCTTTAGCTGACGTGATGCATAAGCAATGACTTTGTCATTCTGCATCAGCACACAACCAAATCCTTTATGATCACTGTATACCACAAAATTTCCTGTACGATCAGGCAAAGACAACACAGGCATAGTACTCAACCTCTTTTTGAGTTCTTGAAAACGTTCCTCACACTTTTTCGTCCAAACGAACTTAACCGTCTTCCTAGTCAAATTAGTGAACGGAGTTGCGATTTTAGAAAAGTCTTGTATGAATCTTCTTTAGTAGCTGCCAATCCCAAGAAACTCCTAACTTCTGACGGTGTCTTCGGCTATCCCAATTCATCACAGCTTCAACCTTCGACGGATCTACTGAAATTCCATCTTGGTCAATCACGTGGCCAAGAAATTGCACACGTTTTAACCATACTTCGTACTTCGAGAATTTCACATACAACTTCTTCCCTCTAAGCGATTCTAATGTCAACCTCAAATTTTTAGTATGTTCCTCCTTAGTTTTGGAATACACGAAAATGTCATCTATGAATAACACTACGAACTTGTATAGAAATGGCTTAAACACCCTATTCATTAGGTCCATAAATGCCGCAGGTGCATTCGGTAGACCAAATGACATCACCAAGAACTTGTAATGTCCATATCGAGTTATAAATGCCATCTTCGGTACATCCTCTATTCTTACCTTCAACTGATGATACCCGCTCCTCAAATATATTTTCAAGAAGTACCTAGCTCCCTTCAGCTGATCGAACAAGTCATCGATCATTGGCAAAGGATATTTATTCTTGATCGTGACTTTCTTCAACTCCCTATAATCAATGAAAAGCCACATTTATCCATCCTTCTTTTTGATGAACAATACTGACGCTCCCCATGTCAATGTTGTCGGCTGAATATACTTCTTATCTAGTAATTCCTGCAGTTGAACCATTAACTCCTTCATCTCCACTAGAGCCATTTTAAACAGGGCTTTCGATATTGGAGAAGTCCCCGGTGCTAAGTTGATCATGAACTCTATCTCTCTATCCGACAGAAGTCCTGCCAAATCGCTCGAAAACACGTCCACAAACTCCTTAACCACTGATATCTCTTCCAGCTTTGGACTCTCCGTACGAGTATCCACTATGTAGGCTAAGTACCCTATACAATCCTTATTCAATAACTTCTTAGTCTGCATAATCGTCAGACAACTCGCTTGTCTAGGCAATTTGCTGCCATAAAATACTACCTTCGACGGAGTCGTAAGGTTTACTGACTTCTTCTGGCAATCAATTACCGCTCCATAGTTGAACAACCAATCCATTCCCAATATAACATCGAATTCCCCAAGTTTAATTGGATCTAATTCTACCATCAGCTTATGACCCTTAATGTTCAATCTACAGTCCTTGTGGACAAACCTAACAGGAATAACCTCCCTATTCACAATCTCTATTTTTAAAGGGTAAATTAATTCCTCCTTAGGCAAGTCTAAATTCTTAGCAAAGTCATCGGATATAAATGAACAAGTAGCACCCAAATCAAATAATACATAAGCATTAAAACTATTGACCAGAATAATACCTGACACCACATCCTTTGCTTGCACAGCATCCTGCACGGTCATGTTGAATGTTCTGGCGGTGGGTCGGCTCGACTGTGGTGGTCCAGCGATAGTCATCGTACTGCTGCTGTTAGTTCCTATACCTCCATTCGACCCTCTAGCTGGCTTCTTAGGGCAATCCCGAGCCATGTGATCCTTGGACCTCGCATTTGGAGCAAGCTCCCTTCTTCGGGTTAGGAAAATTCGGCGCAATGTGGCCTTCCTGATCACAGTTGAAACTATACCCGCCTTTCTCTCAAGCACAATCCAGTGTGATTCTTCCCACATATAGCACATGCTTCAATTCTTCTCTTCTACTGACCTCCCTGTTGACTCCCAGCAGAAACGTTGTCATTCCAATTACTCTTCTGGTTGCTACCACTTCCGTCAGCCTTATTCTCAGTCTCGTTCTTCTTCTTCAGATCTTGGTTGTACTTGGTCAAGGAATCACTCCCACCTTTCGCGATGATTGCCTATTCCATTACTTCAGTAAATGTGTTCAGCTAGAACATGGACACCTTACCAGTACAACCAGAGCTTCAATCCCTGCTCGAACATTCTTGCCTTCCTTTCATCATTACTGACCTGGTACGTTGCAAACCTTTCCAGCTCGTTGAACTTTGCGGTGTACTCCAGCACCGACATCGCTCCCTGTTTCAGCTCTAAAAATTGAACCACTATTTGGTTCTGCGAGCTTACTGGAAAATACATTTCAAAGAACATCTCTTTGAATTGATCCCATGCTATAACACCTTCTCCTCCTCGAGTCTTATTAGCTTGCCACCAATAACTAGCTTCCAACTTCAGCATAAACATCGCAAAAGCCGTCTTCTGGTCTTCATTAATCCTGGACACATAGAAGAACTTTTTTATTTCCATCACCCACATCTGGGCCTCTATCGGGTTCACAAATCCTTTGAATTTCGGAGGTCCTACGCTTTGAATTCCTTAAATGTTGCAGCTTGAACTTGCGGCTGATTCGTAAGCGCTTCTGTTAGTAGATTCACCAATTGCTGAACTGGATTGGCATTCTCCTCATCGTTGTTGTTCGTAGAACCTTCTTGTTGTTGTTGTCTTACTGGTCTTCTTATATGAGGCATCTTTCTATTAAGACATACGCTTATTAGATCCCTACACATCTCTTAAATATTTAAGATCAAATTAAACATTTAAAATAAATAAATTCAATAAACTTTGATATTTTATTCATTCATAGTTTTAAAACATAGAATATATAGCATTTCTGCTATTTACATCAACTTTCCTGAACTGAAACAAGTTGCAGGATTACATCATTCATCTTATCCCATTATTTATCACAAACTCTGGGACTTACATTTATTTAATACATAAATAAATACATAGTTTATTACTCTATTCTCTAGGCATGTTAAGACGTCTCATAGCCTCTCCATGTTCCTCTTCCATCACTCGAAACACTGTTCTACGATCCACCATATACCACGGTAAATCCTTGAACTGAGATGGGTAATAAAATACTCAATCATGGGCCCTATCTATAGCTGAATGAAAAGCATAGTCTGTCTCCTTCATCTTGTCCTTCTTTGCTTGAACCTCATCTTCAGCACGATCTGCACGTTGAGTAGCCTTCAAGCAAGATTCATCCGCTTTGGCACGCTTCGCCGACTGCTCCTTAATGTCGTTCTTCAGTTTCTCTAGGTCAGTCAGTGCATCATCCTTCTCACTCTCTTCGTGAACTAGACCCCATTCCACGTTTCCAAGATGGTCATCCAGATAAAACATAACTAAATTACAACCTAAATAAAACAAGATTTGGTGTTCACTATCTAAATAAAACATAATTAGCTACCCATAAAAAAGGAATGCAAAATAAATTACAACCATAATAATAAAATTTTCCTTATAAAAGGATTACATTATGATAAAACGTTCCCTAGGTTTCTAACCTTAAAACAAATATTAAATGCGGAAAATAAAACATCGTATAACAGTTAAAGTCTTATTACAAAGTCATATCATAAATATGAACAAGTCTTCACTTGTTCATCTTACCCTTGCCTTTACTGGTTGACGGCCGTCAACCTTCTCAACTTTGGCTTGCAATTGTTATATATGCAAGAGTGAGCAAACAAAAGCTCACTTGAAATAACAATCAATAAGGATAACATATCATTGAATAAGTTCAATTGAATTAAATAAAGTTTGCTATCATCAATAATGAAGAATTGAAATAAGTTTTAGAATTCATCTGAGGGTTACAAGACCTTGAACTATGTCCCAGGTTATAAGTATTTCTACTTAGACCTTTAACAGTCGTTAGACTATATGGACTCTAACTCTTACTTAGGGGGATCAGCCATTCGTACCATGTACTGTGCACAAACATCTTAACGCTTTTGCATTGTAATCCCCTATTAATAGGGTTGTTCATTTTAGTTTTAATTAACAAGTCCGCACCAAAGAAAGTTTGGTTTGGATAAGCTCAAAGGGTAATTTAGAGTTTAACTATCATCAACTAAGGATAAATTGAATCAAACTTCCAATAATTTAAGAGTTTGACACAAAAGAATTATGAAATAATTATAAGTCATATCAATTGACATCATATTTAACAGTCATACTTTAGAAATAAACTTAAAGCATTTGAAAGATACAATAAAACCTTGTTTAAACAATAAAGTCAAGGTTACATTATTTTTAATAATGAACTTCAATAAGATACTTGTCCAATGCAGAATAAAAAGAACTTACGTAATCGATAACAACAAAGTATAGAATAACTTGCTCAATTTAAAGAGTATAGTTAGGAAACTTGCATAAACATAATCGAGTTATGGTAAGAAAACTTGCGTAAACATAATCGAGTTAGGGTAAGAAAAATTGCCTCTTGCGTAAGCTAGCAATTATTAACTCGTTCCACAATTTATCCTACGTAAACGTTATTAAAAATAGTAACACAAATTAGTTACCATATAGCTACATCACATCATTAGTTAACCCATCTAAGTTAACTCACCATTATTTAGTTATTTAATTTTAAATCATTAGTTATCACATGATCAAACAACACAATCACATCGAACTTAACTTATTAATAATCAATCAAATTATAATTTAAACTCATACATTTCATATTAAAAATATGATTTCATACTGTCCAATTAGCATATAATTTTATTAACATGCTATTATATTTATTACATTAACATTCTCAAAGAATTGTACATTTAAATATAATTTTCTAGTTAAACTGCATAGGTGGTGCTGCAGCGCCACATACTGCACTACCAATGGCGCGGCGGCGCTGCCTCGGCACTGCAGCGCGAGTGAAATGGCATGGAATCGGCGCTGCTGTGCCATGCCACATCATCATCTCTATAAAACCGGATCTGGCACTGCATTGCTCCAGTTAACACATTGAACTGGCGCTGTCACGCCATGCCACGTCAGCACATTTTGCTTCAGGTCTCGGCGCTGCAGCGCTGCAGTTAACATACATAACTGGCACCGCTGCACCGTGCCACATCACTTAACCCTTTTGTAGCGCTACATCGTCCAATTTATTCACAGGACTGGCGCTGCGACGCCATATCACAGTAGGACGCAAATAGCCTCGCGAACTGTGCAGGAAAAAGCCAATTTGGCTTATTTCCTCGCATTAAACTCAAATTAAAACTCTACAGAATCATAACTTTATGCTTTTAACATGTTTTAACACATAGAAACATCACAACACATAATTAAAAACCTTTAATTTTATGATTTTGAAGAAAATACCATTGTTAAGTGTTCTTGACAAAATTAAACACTATAACTTTGTTTTTAAACTAAATCACATAATTCAAATCATGTTATTTTCGTTTCTTAACATATTATTACAATCTATGATCAATTTACATAAGATAGCATAACTAGACACCAATTTTAATATCAAAGAATCCACTTTCAAAATATTTCACTGTAATTGTAATGAACATGATTTCTTCATGTTCATGATATTTACATGATTTAAACAACTATAATACTCATACAAATCATATATAATAGTTTATATAACACAAATTATATGTATAAACTATATTCACATGATTATCATGAAGAACTTTAAACACAGAGAAGTAAAAATATGAAGAACAACAAAGAACATAAATTCATAATTTTAATGTTAGATGATTACCTTTTAATGTTAGAAGAAAAGAAGATGATGATGATGTAATTCTTATTTTTGATTACACAAAGCTTCTTCTTCTTCCTTTCTTCTTCTCTTTTTTCTCTGTAGTTCACTCTGATATTCTAACTTTCTAACTTTCTAACTTAACGTAGTATAACATATAACTGACATGGTTTGGCAATATGGTTTGTTTGGCAAAACTAATTTAAAATAAAATTTTAAAAGCCACTATGGTTTGTTTGGCAAAACTAATTTAAAATAAAATTTTAAAAGACTTAGGCCTTACTTGGTAAAACTGAATTAAAATAGACTTAAGGGTCTTGTTTGGTAAAACTGAATTAAAACCCTTTTAATTTATTTTAATAACTTCTTTACTATAAAGTTTAAATGTCACACTTTATTTAATTAAATCCCAATATTTTAATTTAATTAAATTAAAGCTAACATCAATTTATTAAATAAAATTATCACATAAATTAAATTGTTACAGAATTATAATTTACTTATTAATCATAATTTCTTGTAACAAATTAGTACATCTCTAATTTAATTATTAAAATCAAATTAGACATTATTATAATTATTCATTAAATCTTTACTACCAAATTATCACATAACAATTCATTTAATTTAATTATATCAATTAAATTAAACTTCACCACAAATTATCAAACATCAATTTAATTAACATATTGCACTTAATTAAATTACTCCACAACCTAATCACATCAATTATTTATTCAACTTAATACATAAATCAATTAAAATATTTATTTAATTCAATAAATATTTAAAATTAAAATACAAAAATCTCCTTTGTTTCAATCTTCCCTCCTTAAAAGGATTCTATCCCCAGAATCACAACTCAATAAACTCATTCGTCACATATGCTGGGGCAGAAAGATCATAGAGGCAAGGAGAGAGGTATCTATTACCTCAGTAAAAGATTCAATATCCATGAGCAGAAGTATACGTTGATGGAAAAGACTTGCTGTGCTTTAGTGTGGGCTGCCATGAGGTTACAACATTACCTTCATGGGAACACAACCTATCTCATCTCCAGCATGGATCCTTTAAAGTATATATTCAGCAAGCCCATATTAAATTATCGGTTATCCAGATGGAAATTGATCCTTCAATAATTCGATCATCTATTTGACTCAAAAGTCCATCAAGGGTCAAGGGATTGCGAATGTCGACGTCGAAAAAAATCCTTGATTTCCTTTTCCTATGCGTCCCTACCCTTTATATTTTCTATTTTTGATTTGTTTGATCTGAGGGTGAGATTTTCAGGAAAAGAACGACATATAATGTCGACGATTTGAAAAGATTTGATTTTATTGGTATGAATTAGATAGAGTCGCCAGTTGGTATGAGTTAAATGGTTGTACTAACTCAACCAAATTTTGAAAGATTTTGCAATATGGCCCAATTACTAAACTTTGTTTAATTGGTCTTGGAAACCGAGATTCATAGTGTTCGGGGGCTTGATTAAGAGGGGGAAAGTGTTAGGAACCTCTTGACTTCCGTGAAAACACGGTTACCACGTCTTTTCAAGTTCCCTAATCATTATATGTGTGTGTGTGTGTGTGAATTATAGAAATTGGGCCTAAGTGCTTTCTTTGAAAGTAGTGTTGTGCTTCATTGGACCTTATACGAAGGGTTTGATTTAATGAAAAGTCCTTTTTAGACAAGATATGAAAGTGATGTTTTAAAAAGTGATTTTCAAACCCTTTCGCTCGCATATGAATTGAAGCCTTTTGATACTTATATTTTTTTATTCTATATTAGGCTTGATTTGGATTTTATGGGAGATGCAAAGCATAAATAAATATATATACAGAAGTGTCGGACCTCTTATGGGCATGAAAGCCATCGAAGTGATCCGAGCACCACAAACCACAATTTACTATGTTGAGACCTTAAATTTGGATAACTGTTTTAAGGTCCCTCTGATTTATATTTACAAAAGGCCTGCAAGCTGTATATACAGTTTAAATTTGTCCATCGTGGGAATCAGATCTAGATCCTTGTGATTAATCAAAGATCCCATTATTCCTAGGCTCACAAAATATCATTTCAAAGCTTGCACAGTAGATAGATTAAAATAAAATGCAAATTAATATCTATACGTCACAAAATAGAGGATTCATCATTAAAATCCTTGCATGCGCGTAGCCAAGCTTCCCGTTCCCTCTAGATATAGATATAGGGTCGTGTAGTTACTTAATATTTACAAAACTAGATTTAAGTAAATCTTAGCCATTCTAGCTCAATCGTCCAGTTTTACGACTTTTGAACAGGTTAAAAGTTAGACATGGCTAGATTTAGATAAATCTAGTCCACAAACTTTATATTAGTACAGATTTACATCAAATGAACAGTTAAAACTGATATTTAGTCAAATCAAATAACTAATATATATATATATATATATATATATATATGTATATGTGTGTGTGTGTTAAAGCAGGAAAAAGCCACAGATTTACAACCTTAGCTATGTTAAAGCAGGAAAAAGCCACAGATTTACAATCTTAGCGTGACTGATCAATATATATATATATATATATATATATATATATATATATATATATATATATATATATATATTAAACCTGAAAAAGATCACGAATTAGCAATCCAGACCAAACGAGTTAATATAATATATATATATATATGATTATATATATATATTAAAGCATTAAAAAGCCACAGATTTATAATACGGGCATAATGAACACTTATACATATATATATATATATATATATATACACTTATATATACATTAAAGCAATAAAAACCACAGATTTATAATCCAGGCAGAAATAGCACTTATATATATATATATATATATATACACTTATATATACATATATTAAAGCCAGAAAAGCCACAGATTAACAATCCAGCCAAAACTAAGAGTTATATATATATATATTAAAGCAGAAAAAACTTCAGATCTGAAGAAATCTCATAGTGTACAGCGAGGAAAGCTTTAAACAGCTTTTGAAGCTTGAAAACTCTGTTTCCACCATTTAAAACTTGATATGTTAGTATATATACATATTCAAGGGTTTAAAAAGAACAATATTGAAGTTTGGAACACTGATGTTAGAGTTAAGGGCTGAAACGGGTGAAATTTCTTCTCATTTTCTTTTTTTTGGTTGGTGGGGGGTCTTATTTATAGACCAGGGAGCCCCAGGTTCACCTGCGGTAGTCGTGGGTCTACCTGCTGCTGACCCGGGTGGCTTCAGTCCCATGGGACCTATTATCTCGAAGTACGTGCACTCTGACCAACACTCTGTCTGCTTAAAACCTTCATAACTTTCAATCCGGGAATCCGATGGAGGCATGCTATACGTTTTCGGAAAGCCCTTTTCGAGAGCTACATAATGACATGGGATTAGACCTTTTTCTGAATTCGAGAAGATGGGTCCATAACCAGATCTTTGAGTCTTCACAGTCTGTTCGTTCTGTTTTCACTCGAAATTAACGTTATGGTTCTGCATGACCTTCATGGCAGTGATTTAACTTGATTTTAACTTGATTTGATGTTGGTTAAATGATCGTTTTGCCCTTCCAGGGGTTGTCTCCAAAATTGACTAGGCTTTCGATTATTTCTCAACGTTTCTCCGAGGTTTGATCCCAACTGACTTTGTTCTTCCTCAGGTTCATCTCTGAGGTTGATTTGATATCCCAGGGTTATCTCTTGGGATTGATTTGATGCTTTGGGGTCATCTCCAAAGGTTGAATGGATCTCCCGTGGTTGTTTCTGGGGTTTGACTTGATTTCCCGGGTTGTCGCCGGGGGTTTTGACTTGATCTCCTGGGGTTGTCGCCAGGGTTTGACTGGATCTCCTAGGGTTATCACCGGGGTTTGATTTGATCTCCCAGGGTTATCGCCTGGGGTTTGACTTGATCTCCCCGGATTGTCGCCGTGGTTTTGATTTGATCTCCTCGGATTATTGCCGGGGTGGATTTGATCTTTCTGGGTTGTCGCCGGGTGTTTGACTCGATTTCCCGGGATTATCAGTAGGGTTTTACTTGATCTAAACTTTCAGGGTTGTCTCTAGAAGGTAAAAGATGGTTTTGCCCTCCTTCAGGGTTTGTAACAGGAATGCAAAATTTTGAGTGTCTACAGATGCCCCTCTTTATCATGTTTATGCAATGCAATGGAATGAACATGATAAGATTGCTAGACACTAGAAATATGATACATGCAAATATAATGTAATGCGTGATATGCTATGTTATGAATGCTATATGGTCTTGTGGGGTTAGTTGCCTCAGTATTCTATCACTGATGTCGTCAATGATGGCTTCCACTGAACTCTCTTGATGCCTACTTTAATGGTAGTTTGCAAGGCTTTCATCATTGAACTTTCTCGATGCCTACTCGAATAGTAGTTTGTAAAGCTTTTATCACTGAACTTTCCCGATGCCTACTCGAACATTAGTTTACAAAGCTTTCATCACCGACTTTTCTCGATGCTATATTGGGTTGAAGCCAATGGTTTTAAAATGTATGTCGGTGCTACCATAACTGATTCTACAAAATATTGTAGAGATGCTTTCAGGATCCCTACTGGGGAGATTTTTCTATGGGTGATACCATTGGAACATTTTGAATTCGACGTTGGGGGTTGTCACCAACATTCTTTATCTTCAGATACGCTTTCTGCCTTTACCTCCGCTGGGGATGTTCCCCTTCTAACGAGTGACCTCTTTGGGGATTCTTGATGCCTATCCTGATGATAGTTTACACCGATTTACATCATCGGATTTTTCCCGACGTTACGTTGGGGTTGCCACCAACAGTTTAGATTGCTGTCTCGTTGATGTCGACATTTCTGTCGGGGATAGAATTCTTACTATCGACTCGAACAGTAGTTGACAATGATTGGACCATCATCGAACCTCCTCGATGCCTACCCGAACGGTAGTTTACAACGGTCGACTGAATTGATTTGATTTGATACCTACTCGAACGGTAGTTTACAGGGATTGACCATCACTGAACATCCTCGACGCCTACTTGAATGATAGTTTACAACGGTCGGTCTGAAAGGATTGATTTGATACATCGGCTGGAGATTTATATAACAGATTCCATCATTGACCCTCCCTAGGGAATAGGTTTTTCTATGATTTTCATCATCAGATCTTTCCCAATGCTACGCTGGAGTTGTCGCCAATAGTTTACAATATCAGATAATCTCACCTTCGTTGAAGCAGTTCTCAACGGCTCTTTCCCGATGCTACGCTAGAGTTGTCGCCAACGATTTGCAATATCAGACACTCTGATCTTCGCTGAAGCAGTTCTCAACGACTTTGATCATCAGATCTTTCCCAATGCTATGCTAGAGTTTTCGCCAATGGTTTGCAATATCTGGCGTGCCTGATATCTCTGTTGGGGGTATTTTTCTGATAAGTTATACCCTCGAACAAATGTGGATACTTTAACGCATTCTAAACCGACGGTTCACGACATCGGACCTTCCCGATGCTTTGATAGAGGATGTTTTCCATAATTTCCATCATTGAACTTCTAAATAACACATTAGGGCTACTACCAATGGCTTACATGAAGATCTTCTTTCAATCAGAAGTTTGATACCCGAATTTAAGGTTTCAGGCCTTTTCTGCTCAATCGCGTAGCATCTTTTTCCCTGATTTAACTTTTCAGCTTCCGAGAAATCCACTTTAACCTTAATTGGACCGAATCAGAGGGGGAGGGGCCCACCCTAGGTGGCCACAGGTCTTCTTGCGGCAGCCGTAGGTAGAGTCGAGGCTCCCCACGAGTCTATTTTAGTCCCCCCGTGGCTTTCACAAGTTATTTTTAAGTTGAACCAATTAGAAAATCCAAAAATTCCTCTTCAGATCTAATGAGTTCGGGCAGCTTTTTGCAAAATCTATCACCGTACAACTGTTCTGCACAACTCCGGTAACATTTACATCCTTTATTTTCAAGTTTTGACTGTTAGAACGCTAGATTTCATACAGAATGCTTCTAAACACAATATAGCAAATATGCATGCTCATATGACTTGATAAAAATTATCAGACTTAGTATATGCTTATATTTTACCATGCTGAATGTATTGATGTGAAAAAACTGATTTCTAAAACAGTCATTTGATGCCCTTTTTCACTAGTTTATTAATTCTATTTGAGGACAAATGAGCCTGGATTTTCAAATAAAAACACACATGGTAATTTAGCTTCTATGGAGAGTTTGATTTTGATGTTTTTCATATATATAAAATGCTCATGATTTTGGGTTGGTGTGCTACTGAATGGCCACCTAGTCATGCATACGTGAATGTGGATAGTCCATTTTACAAAGGAGACTCTGGCCAACAAATTTCACAAGCTTGAGCATTTAATGAACATGCAATTTTAACTCTACTGGGATGTATGTTAAACTAATGCATGCTTTAGAACTTAGATTATGCATGAAACAATGATTTAATTTTAATAAGCTTTAAGTTTGAAACTTACCTCACCCTTTCTGAGGTGATTTGGAGATTTTATTCAGGTTATGGATTCAGATATACCGAGTAGCTTTCGCAGGGTCTTTGCTGGTTTGAGGAGGAGGAAAGCTTCTGATGTCCCTCAGCCTCGTCCAGCCCGGTAGCCTCGCCGGTTGACTGAGTCAGTGATTCGTCCTATCTAGGTTGAGAGGCAGGATACCGAGGACGAGGAGGAGGAATGTCCCTATAGTAGATCTCGCTCCGACTTCCACTACCTAGCGTCGGGAGCTTCCAGTTATCATCGTGACAATTCTAGATCTTTTACAGGATTTGAGACGCCATCCTTCGATCTATCTTCACGTAAATGAGGTAACTAAAATTTTTATTATGGAATTTTTTTCCTTTTCCATTTTCAGGCCTATGGCTTAATGTTGATTTACAATTTGATGCCGGTTCGCTGCTTTACTCAGCCAATAGATAACTTATTTAGTATTCATTCCTTGTGCCAAACTCTCCATCCGGAGTACCAGGCCATCATTAACTCTTGGGGTCTTGAGGCCTTCTTCTTTATTCCTCCCCGTCCTTGCCCTTGGGGTTATGTGCGGGCTTTATCTGAGCGCTGGTTCCACCAGACCCAGTCTCTCCACTTATTAGACTATGAGGATATGATGACACCGATGGACTGGCAGTTCATCACGGGGTTGGAGTTTACAGGTGAGCCGGTGCCTTTGGTGGCTGATATTTCACTTGCCATCGTTTGATCCATTTTGGGAGTTCCTGCTACGGCCCTCAAGGGTCGGACTATTCGCTCTGGGCCCTTGTGTGTGGATGCCATGAGTGGGGCTTCGATTGAGCCTCTAACTGATAATTAGAGGGTTAGAGATCGCATTCTTTGGCGATTGTTCTTGGTCATCATCAGGGGTTGTTTCATAGCAGACAACTCCTCGACGGTCTCGTGTGCTCTGGTTAGCGCCACTCGAGATGTGGATCGCATCAGAGATTTTGATTGGGGCTCCTTCACCTTCGCATATTTTCTTCGTGGGATGCGCCTACGCTCTGAGTGTGTGACGGAGGCTTGGCTGGGTTTTTACCCTTTTCTGCAAGTGAGTGATTTCTGTTTCACCTTTTAATTTCTCTTATTTGGATAACAATCTTTATCACTGAGGACATTAGATCTTTGGACTTCCAGTTTTGGGCATATGAAAGGCTCCATTGCCTACGCTCGGCTACTACTATAGGTCTGGAGATCTATCCATGAGGACGACAATGGCATTATTCCACTATTATAGAGGTCCTTGTAGTAGAGGGGTTTACTCATTCCCACTTGCAGTTGGAGGTATTGATCGTTGTTGTTATCATGTGGGTTCCTTACACCCCTGATTATCTGACAGTCAATTTTGAGGATGGATTCCCGACCTGGGTAGAGTATATATTATCTACTCGTTGAATTCCCTTTTTGACTGATAGAGGTTGGGAGCTCTACTTGGGAGAGCGTGCTATCATGAGCGTCACATGAGAGATTCGTATTCTATTCCTTCCTCCTACTAGGCGACGTTGGTCCCTATCTCAGCCGGTTGTAGACATTCCCATGATGGGCTTGGATGGCTTCACTTTGTAAGAGGGCCCTCACACTCAGGAGACATTTTATCACTGGTGGAGTCCTCACACTATTGGGGCTCAGACCCGCGCCAGTCAGTTCATGGCAGACATGGTTCCTGGGTCTATAATGATGATAGACTGGATAGCCTGCATTCGAGAGCCTACTCAATTGGAGCAGATTACCAGTTTGACCCAGCTATTGGAGCGGGCATAATTTTTCGTAAGGCACCTTGGCAGGGATCCTTCGGAGGCAAATTCTTTTGATCCTTCTAGCTCCGACGCTATCCCCTCAAGTGGTCTATATTCTGGCAGTTTTACTGGTGCAGATCCTCCTCTCTATCGGCTCGACATCCCCTTTGGCA
This sequence comes from Panax stipuleanatus, assembly GCA_020205555.1. Classification (NCBI taxonomy): domain Eukaryota; kingdom Viridiplantae; phylum Streptophyta; class Magnoliopsida; order Apiales; family Araliaceae; genus Panax; species Panax stipuleanatus. Next base: position 58,831,075 of record CM035122.1, read on the forward strand.
GAGATTCAGTGACTCAAGAGGAGTTATAACAGGTTGATCAGCTTGGTGATATAGATATCATAGATTTCTTCTGATATATTTCTCGATATATCTTTTGATAGGCCTCTGTTAGTTGTTGGGGGACTGTGCCCTATTTCTCGTTATCTCTTTTGCTAGGCCTCTGTTAGTCATTGGGCGGCTGTGCCCCATTTCCCTATACTTTTTATATTTGCATTTTAGTGGCAGACAGAGATGATACTTTTATTAGACATTGTATTTAGCAATGTATGATATTTTTGATGTATTGCATCCTATTATCATTTAACATTATCATCTATTATAATACATACATTATGTCATGGATATGAATTCATATAGGTGAGTTTAGCATTGACCCTTGGATGGTCTCATGATACTATTTTACAGATGTCTTCATCTACCGTCATCCGGATTGAGCACACGCCACCCACATTGATAGCCTCTTCTTTGAGATCATGGTATTAAAGTTTGCCTCCCACAGATAGGGCGATAGTTAATCAGATGTTGGGGCATTCCATGGCCATCTTAGCTTTCCAGGTACCACTGGGCTTCGTAGACATCATGATATCTTGTTGGATACCTGAGCGAGATGTTTTCAAGTTCGGTATCTATGAGCTGACTCCTACATTAGAAGAGTATGAGTGCATTACTGATTTTTCGTTGGATCGGCCTTGTGCTAGGATGGCCATCGGTGATATGAGACAATAGTTTATAACCCTGAATGGTTTGCGACGTAGAGTCGTCGCGGATGAGATCTCTTCAGGGCATGTGGTATCCTTGGATTTCTTGTTTGATCGATTTGGCTTACTGGACAGGTATGCTTGATATTTAGGAGACTTTACTGCAGGGGAGTGGCAGATTTCTCACTTAGACATTCTGTTAATGTGCGTCATAACTTACTTGTCTATGCTGCTGTATATGGACCATTTGGACATCGGCCTGATCACAGTGGTTCGCGCTCTCAGATAGGGTTGTACCATCTTGCCCATGATATTAGCGGAGACCTTGAGGTCGACCACATTTTGCCATACCCATACTGTGGGGTTCTTCAAGGGAGTGCCATTTTATTATACGTGTGGTTCATGACTCACTTGAAACCGATCGGCACTTTTAGACATCACGGGTATTTTTTTACTCATGAGATAGCCATGTCCTATTCTTTTCAGCCGGCTTAGCGTACAGATGTGGCACCTTGGTTGGATTTTCTAATGATTATCGACGATCCCTTTGTGATCTTGTCATATTTAGGACTCGACTCTCCTTATAGCTTCATTAGTCATACAGTTGGCATAGATTATCTACCCCTAGTTGGTCTCAGAGAGGTGACCACGTATCATCCACTAGCTGTCATGGGACAGTTCGACCAGTTTTAGGACATTCACCACTTTGATAAGGCTATGGATCAGTGACTATCAGCTTTATCTTTGTCAGCACATGATTTGACCAGGATTTATAATTGTTGGACTCGTCGCGAAAGAGCTGATTTTTTGACTAGTCATCCAGGTTATTCTTTAGAGTACTCTGCATGGCTAGAAGCAGACATTGCATCAGCCGTGGGTGTTTACTTAGAGCTGAGTATTGATTCTAATGAGGAGGAGCCTATGGAGGACCTTGATTCTCCCATCGAGGACCAGTTATTTGCTGGTTTGATAGCAGCTTTGGTTAGTGACACCTCGAGCACTTCTACTTCTGCGGATCCATCTCTTATAGATTCATTAGCTCGGATGACCTTTGAGAGGGATTTGACTAGAGCGCTGATGGTGACAGCCCTTTCTGGTAGGGATGCTGCTTTTATCGATAGGGACGATGCTTGAGCCACTCGGGACGTAGCTTTTGTTGAGAGAGATTGTTGACATTGGAAAATTTAAGAAATATCTCGGGTCAGTTCATAACCCGAGTTTCCCTCAAATTTATCTTCATAAGTTATCTCTAATCTCTACCCTTATTCTTTTTATTACAAAAAGGTTTTGAAGGGTTTTTAGGAAAGAGGCCAACATGTGTTTATGTCGACGATTTGATTTAATTTAAACAGAGTTGCCAGTTGGTAGTTTTGAAAATAGTTGTACCAACTCAACCGAATTTGATTTGAAAAGAGGTCCAATTGTTGGACACTGTCGAAACTTGATATTTGAAATCGGAGTTTTGAGTTCGGGGCTTGGTTAAGTGTGGGGAAGGTGTTAGGCACCCCACGACTCCCGTGTAAACATAGTACTGCAATCTTTTCAATATATCCTTCAAAACTGGAATGCCTGAGAGAATGCTGTTTGAAAATTGGGCCTTTTGATTGATTGAAAGCTTTGATTGGCTTCGTTGAGCCTATATACGAAGGGTTTGATTTGATTTTGAAAATAAATCTTTGATTTGATTTGCAAAAAGCATTTAATTTGATTTGCAAAAGGCTTTGAAATTGAATTGACAGTGATGTTTTGAAAGCTGGTTTATCAAACCCTTACGTTGACATAGGAATTGAAGCATATCGCTACTCTTAATTTTATCTTTATAGCCTTAAGGCTACATGCAAATGATGATTTATCGGGCTGCGAAGCATCCTCGACCACAGAAATAAAAAGTGTCGGTCTCCTCATGGGCATGAAAACCATCGGAGGGACGGTGACACGACAATCCATATTTTCACTATGTTGAGACCTTAAATCCGGATAACCGTTTTAAGGTCTGTACATGTACATTTTATAGAAAAACTGGCAGGGTACATCTGTAAATCGGAGTTTGTCCATCATGGAAATCAGATTCTGATCAGTTTTATCATGAATCCCACGATTCCTAGGCTCACATATAAGTGACTAGAAAACCTGCACAGTTCAAATTTGTATAGAAGCAGATAAATATCCCAAGATATCCAGAACCAGGGATTCATTCAGTAAATCCCGGTCCGCATGGCCGAAGCGCCTCGTTCCCAGTAGATAGCGATCTAAGGCACACGAGGTTGCTTTTGAAGTTGAAACTATAAAAATAACTAGATTTAAAGAAATCTCAGCCAATATAGCTTCCAGGTTCTAGTCGGGACCTGTTTGAACCGTTGAAAGCTAGAATTGTAGAAATTTGGATAAATCTAGTACTGCTCGAGGATAATCCGTACAAATTCATATACAAATGAATGTTAAATACAACAGTTGAATAAATTGAATAAAGCAATATATATAATTATATATATAAAAGTTGTAAAAGGGCGATGGATTTTCACTCGCAAGCCCGGACTGGAATTGAAATATATATATATATATATATAAATACTGTAAATAGACACAAAATAATCCAGGTTATGACAGAAATGAAAAAAAATATATTTAAACAGTAAAAAGGGCGATGGGTTTTCACGTCTGTACCCGTATTGGAATTGGAATTGACAGAAAGTAGTCATCCAGTGACTGGGGAGAGCACCTAGTATGGGGAAGTGTGCAAAAGCAATAAAATAGCCACGAAATAGTCCAGGCCGACTGAAAAAAAAAATATATATATATATATATATATATATATATATATATATATATATCGACAGAAATGTAGTCAACCAGGACTGATATGAGTACCAGTGATGGCGAATGTTGCTTATATATGCGTAAATATATATAAAAGTGGTAAACTACCTTGGATTTGAAATTCGGGTTTGATAGAATTGAAATGTTAGTACATTTGTAGTTAAATATATACAAAAAAGGGCCAAACCCAGACTGGGAAGATAACCCAATTCGACAAAGTTGCCAGAATGTGCGTGCTAGTGCATTGAAGCTGCTGGAAGCTGATGGATCGTCAATCTGAGTTGTAAAAATGTTGAAAACGGAGTTTATGTATAAAAATGTATTAATTTTTGACAAAAACGGCTGCAGAACTAAGTTCCGGGCATATTTAGGAGATGAAACTTTGTGTACAACTGTAACAAAGTGCAAAGTAGAAGTATTGACTAGCTGATCGTAAAAATACTTACAATGGGCTGCAATACGGGCTTTTTGCCAAATCGTAGGCTTTAAACGTCCAAATATACCTATGGGTTTTTGATATGTGGTAGTGTATGGGTATATCTACGTGTTGGAGTGAAAATATTTGGGTTTGAAAGTGGTGTAAAAGTTAAACAATCAAACTTGCAGAGCTTCGCTGCGTTCTGGCTTTTTTCAAATGAGCGGGGGGGGGGGGGGGGCACGTTTATTTATAGGCTGGGGAGCCTTCACTCTACTTGCGACAGTCACAGGTAGGGCTGTGGCTCCCCTAGGTGGGGCCCATATGCCCATCTTGGTCATCTCAAAGTACGTGCACTCTGAGCAATGCGATATTCGGTCAGAAACTTTCTAACTTTTGATCAGAGTGTCCGTTTAAGGCGTGCGATACCTTTCCGAAAAGCTCTCGCCGAGAGTGTTGCAATGACATGGGAAAAAACATTTTCTGGGTCCAAGAAGACTGGTTCATAACCAGGTCTTTGATTCTCCGCAATTTTTCTGTTGAGCTGTCTTGCGTAGTTGCCACTCGGGATAGTCGTTAGGGCTCATTCTGACTTTGGCGACATCAATTTGGCTTGAGTTTGACCAAGTCAATTGAGAGTTGATGAAATGACCATTGTACCCCTTCCGGGGCTGCCTATAGTGTCGGCATGGTCGCTGGTTGACTTTCGGGAGCTGATTCCAAGACTTGGATCTCAATCGAGTCTTTTGACCTCAAGGTTGTCTCTGAGGAGTATGTGTTCATTCCAGGTTTTTCTCTAGAGTTGTTGTGATGCTTTAGGTTGATGTCTGAAGTTGACCTGACGTCCCGGGTTGAGACCAGGGATGACCTGCACTTCCCGGGTTGAGACCGGGGTTGAGTTTGACTTCCCGGGTTGCTGCTGGGGATGAACTGACTTTCTCGGATTGAGACCGGAGATGGCTTTACATGTCCTCGATTGATGTCGAGGTTGCCTTGACTTCCCGGATTGAGACCAGGGTTGACTTTACGGCCTGATATTGAGATCGGGGTTGATTGGTACCTCCCAGGTTGCTGTCGGGGTTGAATTGACTTCCCAGGTTTAGACCGGGGTTAATTTTAACTTCTCGGGCTGAGATCGGGGTTGAGCTTGAGGATCCGATTGACTTTCAGAACTTGATTGATGGTCCGATTGATTGTCGGAGCTTGATTGATAGTCCGATTGACTGTCGGAGCTTGATTGATGGTCCGATTGACTGTTGGAACTTGATTGATGTTCCTATTGACTGTCATAGCTTGATTGATGGTCAGATTGACTGTCGGAGCTTGATTGATGGTTTTGCCCTCCTACCAGGTTAGTATTGGGGCAAGGAAAATTTCAAGTGTCTATAGATGCCCCTCTTTATCATGTCCATGTAACATAGTGGAATGGACAGGATTAAGATTAGTAGACACTAGAAATAATGAGTACCAGAGACGTTTTGAAACTGGGCATTTTGAAGTAGAATGGGGCTACTTTTGGCTGTGTGCGTTATCACTTTACTGGGGATTACGCTATCCATATAGCCATTGATGGTATTAGGAAGTTATCGCGAGCCAGTTTTGTCATTCTCGGCGGTGGATGACATCATTCACGATAGTTTGTTTGACTCTGATGAGCTTGTTAAAGATGATTTATCACAGATTTTCCCGGTCTTGATCTGTTGCGGATGACGTCCTCTATGATAGCTTCGTAGATTCTGAGGGGATGAGCTATCAAAGATTTTCCCGTCTTGATCTGCTAGGGATGTCGTCCTCTGTGATAGCTTTGTAGGTATTTAGGAAGTGGCCAAGATTGATACTACCTCAATGATATTCTCTAAGGATGTGTATAACAGATTCCATCATCTGTCCTTTCTGCAGATGGATTATTATATGACTCTCAACCATAGATCATCTCCTGACATCTCATGGGAGTAGTCTGAAGGTTGAAATTGACTTCGGTCGGCATACGAACTTCGCTGGGGTTGCACCAACAGATGAGTTGTCATCGATCAGTACTCGATGCTTCGCTGAACCGGAAATAACGGTTGAGTTGTCACCAGTCAGTACCCGATGCTTCGCTGGACTGGAACCAATTGGCTGAGTTGTCACCGGTCAGTACCCGATGCTTCGCTGGACTAGAACCAACGGCTGAGTTATCACCGGTCAGTACCCGATGCTTCGCTAGGGTTGAGCCAACGGCTGAAACTGCTTCGGTCGGAACCCGAACTTCGCTGGGGCTCGGTTAGAACCCGAACTTCGCTGGGGCTGGGCCAACGGCTGAAACTGCTTCGGTCAAAACCCGAACTACGCTGGGGCTGAGCCAATTGCTGAAACTGCTTTGGTTAGAACCCGAACTTCGCTGGGGCTGAGCCAACGGCCGAAACTACTTCGGTTAGAACTCAAACTTTGCTGGGGCTGAGCCAATGGCTGAAATTGCTTCGGTTAGAACCCGAACTTCACTGGGGCTGAGCCAACGGCTAAAACTGCTTCGCTCAGAACCCGAGCTTTGCTGGGGCTGAGCCAACGGCTGAAACTACTTCGATTAGAACCCGAACTTTGCTGGGGCTTATCCAACGGCTGAAACTTCTTCGGTCAGAACCCGAACTTCACTGGGGTTTAGCCAACGGCTAAAACTACTTTGGTTAGAACCTGAACTTCGCTGGGGCTGAGCCAACGTCTAAAACTACTTTGGTCGGAATCCAAACTTCGCTGGGGCTGAGCCAACAGCTAAAATTGCTTCGATTAAATCCCGAACTTCACTGGGGCTAAGCCAACTGCTGAAACTGCTTCGGTTAGAACCCGAACTTCGTTGGGGCTTAGCCAACGGCTGAAACTTCTTCGGTCGGAACCCAAACTTCACTGGGGCTTAGCCAACGCCTAAAACTACTTTGTTTAGAACCTGAACTTCGCTGGGGCTGAGCCAACGGCTAAAACTGCTTTGGTCGAAGCCCGAACTTCGCTGGGGCTGAGCCAACGGCTAAAACTGCTTCGGTTAAATCCCGAACTTCGTTGGGGCTAAGCCAACGGCTGAAACTGCTTCGGTTAGAACCCAAACTTCGCTGGTGCTGAACCAATGGCTAAAACTGCTTTGGTCGGTACCCAAACTTCGCTGGGGCTGAGCCAATGGCTAAAACTGCTTTGGTTAGAACACGAACTTCGTTGCGGCTGAGCTAACGGCTGAAACTACTTCGATTAGAACCCCAAACTTCGCAAGGGCTGAGCCATTTGCTGAAACTACTTCGGTTAGAACCCAAACTTTGCTGGGGCTGAGCCAACGGCTGAAACTACTTCGTTCGGAACCCGAACTTCGCTGGGGCTGAGCCAACGGCTGAAACTGCTTCGGTCAGAGCCCGAACTTTAAAAAATAGTAGTTTTTGGTAGTTTTACATAATTCTTGCACAATTTTTTCGTATTTTGATCTGTTGATCCCCTGACATGATTCTGGGATGAATATCAAGGGTCCTCGTGTAATTTCCCTTTTCGTTAGGATTATACTACTTAAACGCATAATTTTTGGACAAATCGCTCAATCGCGTAGCAATTTCTCTTCAAATTTGACTCGAATTAGAACCGGGCCCAAGGAAGGTGGAACCCATCTGGGCTGCTGTAGGTGGAGGTGCGGTAGCCGCAGGTGAAGGTGCGGCAGCCGCAGGTGGAGGTGCGGTAACCACAGGTGGAGGTGCGACAGTCGCAGGTGGAGCTGCGGCCACCTTGGCTACTTAATGTGCTATGGGATTTTCATTTGGCAAGTTTCCCGTTTGAGCAGCGAAAGGATTTTTGATCTTCTTTTTTAGATATACGGATTTCTGGCAATCGAATTCTGAATCTGTCAGTTCGTACCCGTTCAGTGCGGCGCAGGTAACGTTTTCCATCCTCTTTTCGCAGTTTTTGACCGTTAAAAGCATGCGAACCACCTGGGTGCTTTCAAATGCAATGTATGAAAAATGTATGTCTATATGACCTGTGAAAATTTTTCTATCTACATATGTATGCATATCTTACTGTAATGCATGTTTGGATGTAAGAAAATTCAGGTTCTGAGACAGGCAATTTTTCCACTTTTTGATCAGTTTAGCCATCCTTTTTGAGGCCTAGTGAGCCTGGACTTTCAACTAAAAATGCCTACAATATTTTGGAGACCATGTGAGGCTAGTTTTTGATTTGTTTCAGTAAATATAAATTGTTTCTGTCTTTTGTGTAGGTGTGCTACTGAATGGCCACCTAGGCATGCTTATGTGCATGTCGACAGTCCATTTTACAAAGGAGACTCTGGCGAAATTTTTCCAAAATCTTAGCTTTTGAAAAACATGCCTTTTTTACTCTATGGGGAGTTTTTTACTGACCCAATGCAAGTTTTAGGACTTATATATGTATGCTGAATTGATTGATTAATAAGCCACAGGTTTTAGGCTTACCACACCCTATCTGAGGTGATTTCGAGTACTAGTGTTTGTGATGGATTGCGATAGACCCGGCAGCTCCACCGGGGTTTCATCATGCGTTAGACGGAGGAGGGCTTCTACTATCCCACAGGCCCATCCAGCTAAGACGCCTAGCATATTGGTAGAGGGCAGGATATGTCCAGCACAGGATGAGCAGCCCATTGACATTAATGAAGAGGAGGCTACTTTTGTTACTCCTGTTCCAGCTCAGGTTCCACATGTAGAAGTGTTGGGCATTGCTGTGCAGACACATGAGCTGCTGGGCGACATGAGTCGCCATCCTTCGAGATATCTTCAGGACAACAAGGTGACTTGAAGTCTTTATTCTTTCTGGACTCATTTCCCATCTTCTGGCCATTCTCGGGGCACAGGTTTTTGATATAGGCTAATTTTTTGATTCAGGTCCCTGGCTTGACACAGCTTCGAGGGAACTAGTTTAGTGTGCACTCCCTCTATCAGACTCTGCACGAGGATTATAGGGAGGTCGTGGATGGCTGGGGATTTCAGGCCTTCTTCTCAATCCTGCCCCGCCATTGCCCTTGGGGGTATCTTAGGGCTTTGTCTGAGCTCTGGTTACACCAGACTCAGTCCCTTTATCTGCTTGATTACGAGGTGATGATGACTCCTATGGACTGGAAATTTATCACCGGCATTGAGTTTGAGGGCGAGACAGTGCCTGTCTTGTCTGACATTTTGCCCACCGCAGTTAGATCCCTGTTGGGAGTCCCTTAGTCGGCATTCAAGGGTCGGGCAGTCCGATCTGGTCCCTTGAGTATAGATGTCCAGGACTGGACTTTATAGTTGCCTCCGCCTGATGATCGGAGGGCTAGAGATCGCATTCTGAGGCGATTATTTTTGTCGATCATCAGAGGTTATTTTGTGGTGAACAACTCATCGACGGTGTCCTTTGCTTTGATTTGTGCCACTCAGCATGTAGAGCGCCTCAGTGACTTTGATCGGGGCTCCTATACCTTTGCCTATTTTCTCTGGGGCATGCGCCTGCTTTCGGAGGGTGTGAAGGAGGCTTGGTTAGGATTCCATCAGTTTTTGCTGGTGAGTACATCTTTCTGTATCTTTTTAATTTCTGCACTTATTTTTGGCAGTTTTGGTCACTGAGGACTTTTGATATTTGCATGGATACCTTTGGGCATTTGAGAGGCTTCTTTGCCTACGGCCCCTTTCAGCATTAGGTCTGGAGCCTTATCCACGTGGACAGAGATGGCACCATTCCATTTTAATGGAGGTCTTTGTTGCTGAGGGATTCACTCATACCCATCTGCAGTAAGAGCTTTTGATGGCAGGCTCGATCACCTGCACGCCGTATACATCCGAGCATTTGACCGTCGGATTTGATGGAGGTTTCTCCACTGGCCGGGAGTTTGGCTTATCAACCCGCAGAGTCCCTATGTTGACGGAGGAAGGCTGGGAGCTCTATCTTGGAGAGCATGCCATTTGGAGCATTACAGGGGAGATCTGCATTCCCATTGCTCCTCCGTCCTCAAAGAGAGATGCCATGCTGGCATTGCTGACCCGCTTGTCATTAGGTCCATAGACTAGCTTTATTTTTCCTGCACAGACTAGATCAGCCATTTTTGTCATGTACAGGGCACTATATATATAAAGTAGTTTATATATCAGAAAACATATTTTTGAGATACTTCCCTGCTTAAATATGTATTATCATCGCTGAGTGATTACCACTTCCGTCATGACTCGCAGTTATTGATGCATTTTAAGCTTCTCCTTGATGGACTGATAGTTGAGGTGTCAGGGGAGTTCCTCAAATGGGTCTGGTAGCCAGACAACTTGACAGCATTTAGCTTTATTTGTCTTTGGTGTCTTGGAATGAGTCTTCCATTTTTTTTGTTTTTCTTGAGGGTCAAACCGCGCCTTAGAGGGCTGCCTACATACTCCTGGGTTGAGGGAGATCAGGTCATTCGTAGTTCTGGTTGAAGAGGTTTGCAAAGAGTTTATCTAGGGTTTGAAGTTGGGTCGATGAGCTTTGTAATTTGATGCTGGCATTTGCAAATTCTTTGTATTTTTACTTGACTTGACCGCACCATAGATGGTTGCTTACGTACTCCCGGGCTAAGGGAGATCAGGTCATTCGTAGTTCCGATTTCTCTAATGAAAAGCCTAACCTGATTTGATTTATCGGACCCAGATGCGGGTATTCATGTGCTTCAGACGTAGTACTTTTTCACGGTGTCTGAATTGATGAGTTGGGGAAATTCGTTCCCGTCCATTTCTTATAGACTAATGGCTCCCTTTGTCATCACTTCCTTGACAATGAAAGGGCCTTCCCAGTTTGGGGCAAATTTTCCTTTGGCTTCATCTTGATTAGCCAGGATTTTCTTTAGCCCCAAATCATTTTCTTTGAATTGTCGAATTCAGACTTTCTTGTTGTATGACCTGGCGATCCTTTGCTGGTATAACCGTTCATGGAAAATGGTTGTGGCCCTTTTTTCGTCTATTAGGGACAGTTAATGATATCAGTATTGCAACCATTAATCTTCCTCCATCTGAGCATCTATTAATACTCGTAAAGACTCCATCTCTACTTCTTCCATGCCATAGACCAGTGAATAGGGGGTAGCCCCAGTAGAGGTGCGTATTGACGTCCTATAGGCTAACAGGGTGAGAGGTAGCAGGTCAGGAAAGTCCTTGTGATTGGCAGACATTTTCTGCATGATCTTCTTGATATTTTTGTTGGTCAATTCGATAGCACCGTTCATCTTGGGTCGATAAATAACGGAGTTGATATGCTTGATGTGGAACTTGGCACACAGTTCTACCATCATTTGATTGTTCAGGTTTTTGGCATTGTCTGATATGATCACCTCCGGTTGTCTATATCGACAAATGATATTGTTTCTGATAAAACTGATGATAACCTATTTTGTGACTTTAGGAAAAGAGGCTGCTTCAACCCATTTGGTGAAGTAGTAGATTATGGTGAAGATGAATCGATGACCGTTGCTGGCTTTGGGTTCGATTGGACCTATCACGTCCATTCCCCACATAGAAAAAGGCCATGGTGCACTCATGTTGTGCAGCTCATTTGGAGGAGCGCGGATGGTATTTCCATGTATTTGGCATTGAAAGCATCTCTTGACGTGATCATCGCAATCAGCTTTGAGCGAGATCCAGTAATGTCCTGTTCTGATTATCTTCTTGGCCGCTCATATATGGACCACAGACTCCGCCATGGACTTCATCCATTAGTCTTTGGGCTTGCTCCTTGTCAAGGCATCTTAACAGGCCTATCCCAGCATCCCTTTTATAAAGTGCATATTCGCTCAAATAGAACTTCATGGCCATTCTGAGAATCCGTTTCTGCTCTGATTGGGTTGCACCAGTGGGCGTAGATCCATCACGGAGATATTCCTTGATGTCTTGAAACCAAGGTTGCTTGACAAGAGGTATTTCGTCTGCTACTTCTCCAATGGAATTCCCGTACGTTGGGGCTTTTTGATTTATGAATTGGATGTGTGGGAAACCCGCTCATTGTGGATATGCGGATTAATGAAGCCAACATTGCCAATGCATTGGCAAAGTCATTTCAACCCCGAGGAATGTGGATGAAGGTTATTTCTTCGAACTCCTAGGATATTTTGAGGACTTGTCGATGGTAGGGCAGCAGATGCAGTTCTTTTGTGAGATACTTGCCAATGGTTTGTCTAATGACCAACTCGAAATCTCCAAAGACCAATAAGTGTTTGATACCCATGGATTGGGCTAGCTTCAACCCCCAATATACAGCCTTCGTACTCGGCCGTGTTGTTGGTGTTGGCAAATTGAAGTTTAGTAGTCATAGGATATTGATCACCTGTACCAGAGATAAGGACTGCCCCAGCTTCGGAACCTTCTATGTTTACCGCTCCGTTGAAATACATTTTCCATGGTTGGACTGTATTCTCTAACTGGAGTTGTTGAATTTTCATAGTCCCACCATCTGGGAAATATGTCTCCAAGGGCTCGAACACTCTTGAAGGTGCTTCTGCTAATTGATCTGCAATGCCTTGGCCTTTGATAGACTTCTGAGTCACGTAGACAATGTCGAACTGCTGTAGAATCAACTGCCATTTGGACAGTCGACAATTTAACATTGGTTTGTTGAAGACATATTTGAGTGGATCCATGCGGGATATGAGATACGTCGTATGCCCATGCAAGTAGTGTTGCAATCTCATGGCGGCCCATGCTAATGCACAGCATGTCTTCTCGATCAGGGTGTATTTTTGTTCCCCACTGCTTAACTTTTTGCTGATGTAGTAGATAGCTCTTTCTTTGCTACTATCATCCTTCTGCCCTAGCATACAGCCCATGGCATTGGCATTGACGGACAGGTACATGAATAAGGGGATTCCATCCCTCGGAGGTACCAAAATAGGTGCTTTGACAAGCTGCTTTGTAATGGCAAGGAAGGCTTGTTGACAATCTTCATTCCATTTGATGGAGGAATTCTTCCTTAACAGCTTGAAGATGGGCTCACAGGTTGCTGTGAGCTGGCAAATGAACCGACTTATGAAGTTGATCCTTCCTAGGAATCCTTGTATCTCCTTCTCTGTACGAGGCACGGGAATTTCAGAAATGGCTTTGATCTTGGCAGGGTCTAACTCATTGCCCCGATTGCTCACCAGGAATCCTAGCAGTTTGTGTGACACCCCCAAATCCGGGTACTTCGTTTTCACATGATTTGGTGTTCACTTTCTAATATAACATACATCTACCCAATGAATAATGCAAAATAAGCTACAACTTAAATTAAAATAAATAAATCTCCCTTACAACATGGGTTACAACTTTTTTTAAAATAATCTCGGGTTACTCTAAACCTGACATGAAATAATAAAGTGCGGAAACATAACATTCCTGTTTCATTACAATCATTTCAAAATAATTAAAACAAGTCTTCACTTACTTTGCTTTCCTTTGCCCTTACTTGTAGACGGAGCATCAGCATTATCAACCTTTACTGAAATTGTTATTTAATGCAAGAGTGAGCAACCCACAGCTCTCTTGAGTTTAACAATAATATACACATGAAAGGATATATTTAAAAGAATCTGAACAACTTAGCTTGCTTCAATAATAAAGAATTGAATAATAATTCTCTATCAACATTAAAATTCGAATATAGAATTTATCTGAGGGTCACAAGACCTTTGAACTATTCTTGTCCTAGGTTATAAATATTTCTATTTAAACCTTTAACAGTCAATAAGACTATGGACCTTAACTCGTACTTAGGGGATCAGCCCTTCGTACCATGTATTGTGTACAAACATCTTAACGCTATGCGTAGTAACCTCCCCTAGTAAATAGGGTTGTTCAACTCAGTAATTTGAATTCGAGTCCGCACCAAAGAAAGTTTAGTTTGGATAAGCTTACAAAGGTAATTTAGAATTCACGTTCATCAACTAAGGATTAGTTGAATCGATTTTCAATAATTCATAAATAAAAGAGTTATGAATTAACATATGCTTTAGAAGTAAACTTAAAGCATTTAAAATAATAAATTAGATCTTACTTGAACAATAAGTTAAGATCATTTTAATTAAATAAATAATTGTCCAATACAGAAATGGAAAGGACATTCTCAACAATGAATATATGAACTCAAAGAAATTGTATAGAATTAACAAGTTTAGGGTTAGAAAACTTGCCTCAAGCGCAAGCTACTTAACTCAATTCAAGTACTTTAATACTTCCTACACATATATATTTAATCACAATAACCTAAATTAGTTAACACCTAACTAATTCACATAAGTGGTTAACTCTCATGGTTAACTCAATAAATAATAATTAACCATCACATAGTTAATTACATCACATAGGCATGCTCACATAATTAAAATAATTATTTATTTAGCTTAATTATAATTAAACAATTATAATTTTAAACACTTAATCAAATTATAATTACCTTTTAAATTATAAATAATTTTTAATTTATAATCAATTAAACTATATCATGCATTATAATTACACAATTAATAATACCTTCAGCATCGGTAAAATCCCTATCAATAATAGGCCGGAATGGTGGGGAAGGAGGCCCCTATTGTTCTTTATAGGGAGATCTATAAGCGTGTTTTATAATCCATAATTAAACATGCATTTATTAAATTATAATTACATAGATTATAATTTAAATTAATATCTAATTGATTAAAATAAATCAACTACTACTCATCATAATTTAACAAAATTATACTTTGAATTTAAATATTTACTCTTAATTATAATTATTCAAATTATAATTGACTAACTTATTTTTCAATTAAACAATTATAATTTATAATTCTACATTAAAGTTTTCAAAACTTCCTTTTTCTCAATTTATGAAATTATCAATTTTATGATAACACATGTTAAAGCAACTGGATACATGCTCATTATCTTAGCAATAATGTAATGGAAACATAAAAATAAACCACCCAACCAAACCAACTCACTGCCCAAGCACTGTGCCCGGCGCAGCTGCGCAGGGAAGGAATCTGGGACAGGCCAGTGGCGCAGCTGCGCTGCTCTTGGCCTGGCTGTCGGCGCAGCTGCGCAGCAGCTCGGCCAGACGCAGACAGCCACGACCCTCTGTTTAACCGACCAACCTAAACAATCCAACAACGCCAAAAATACAGTACTATAGACTCTGTAAAAACATATATACGCTATTACACATATATAAAGCATACTTCCAAACACAAAATCATTTAAATAATGATAATCACAAGTTTTGAAAATCCATTTTGGCCATTTTCATGAAAACTCATATTTTCTCAAAAATAATCTACTGTAACTATTTTTCTCCATCAATTCGAACTTATATACATGCATTACATACTAAGTTGAAGATAGCATCAAGTAATTACTTAATAAGCATATTAACACATACCAATTGCATGAATTTCTCAACTAAATTTAACCAAACTCATGAAATTCCATATGAACTCATATAAATATAAATTCTTTGTTAAAATATATTTCTACAGTAATTTGATTTCTGAAAATCCTTTCATACAATTACTACCAATAACACATGAACACAATCATATATATAAAATTCATGACTACAACTTTCATGAAAACTAAATTTTTGACAGAGAATAAAATATAAAGAATATGGAATTCTAACCTTTCTAGCTATGAGTGTAAAGAAAAGATTATTATGAGATTGCGTTCTACCAATTCTTTCTCCTTCTTTTCTTCTCTGATATTCTCTACTCTTTCTCTCCTTCTCTTTTCTTTGTTTAGACTTAGGATTATAACACTAACGTATATACAATATACATATAATAGAATAGGTAACTCCCATATCATAATTATACACTAACTACTACTAATTACGTAAGTTACAAAATTCAAAAGCCAACTTGGCTTGTTTGGCTACAAGAAAATTAGAAACTAGTTTTACTAACTTAGGCATAGTTTAGGTAAATTAGGTTTAAGCTAGTGTAAGGGCCCTGTTTGGCAACATTCTTTTAAAACAAATGCAAGGGCCTTGTTTGGTAAAAATCATTTAAAAATCCTTTTTTTTATTTTAACAAATTATTTAACTCATACTTTATTGCCACATTTTAATTAATTAAATATTAAACACTAATTTAATCAATTAAAATCTAACATCAATAGATCACATAAAATTTATAACATAATTATAATTACTCGCTAATTATAATTCATGTAACACTAACACAATAAATCATCTAATTTAATTTTCTCAATTAAATTAGAACTATAATATAAAATATACATCAAGTAAATAAACATTACACATTCATTTAATTAATATATAACACTTAATTAAATCGATTCCATAAATCACATAATTTATTTATTTAACTCAATAAATAAATCACGTAAAATATTTATTTAACTCAATATATATTTAAAATTTAATATAAAATCTCAATCGTTACAATCTTCCCTCCTTAAAAGGATTCTGTCCCCAGAATCACACATAAAAAAAATTCCTGTCTATTACATTCTTCCCTCCTTAAAAGGATTCTGTCTCCAAAATCAATATATAAGGGGTTACACAAAACTAATCAAATAAATGCGGATAAGATTTTATCATAACATCTTCGAATTCCCACGTAGCTTCTTCAGCACTGTGGTTCCTCCAGATTACCTTAACAGAAGGTATCACTTTATTCCTAAGTACTTGTTCCTTTCTATCAACTATTTGAACAGACACTTCTTCATATGTTAAGTCCTTATCAAATTGTAATGGTTCATATTCGATTACATGTTTATAATCATGCTTGTAAGGTCTTAATACAGAAATATAAAAGACGTTATGTATATTCTCGAGCTCCGGAGGTAATGCAATCTCGTAAGCTACCTCGCCCACCATTCGTAGTACCTCAAAAGGTCCAATAAATCTGGGACTCAACTTTTCCTTCTTACCAAATCGAATCTTCCCCTTCCAGGGAGATACTTTCAGGAACACGAAACTTCCTGGTAAGAATTCTCGGTTCTGTCGATGTAAATCGGCATACTTCTTCTATCTGTCTTGAGCAACAACTAATCTCGTTCTGATCAGCTTCACTATTTTGGCGGTTTGTTGTACCAATTCTGGTCCCAACAATTGACGTTCCCCGACTTCATCCCAGCACAAAGGAGTTCTGCATTTTCTGCCGTATAACGCTTCGTAAGGCGGCATGCCAATACTCGCATGATGACTATTATTGTAGGCGAACTCCACCAATGGTAGATGATCCTCCCAACTTCCTTTGAAGTCCATCACACAATCTCTCAACATATCCTCAAGCGTCTGAATCGTTCTCTCGCTCTGTCCATCCGTCTGAGGATGGTATGTTGTACTCATTCGCAACTGCGTGCCCAAACATTCTTGCAATCGCTTCCAGAAATTTGACATAAAATGTGGATCTCTGTCGGACACAATTGACACCGGAACACCATGTCGAGAAATAATTTCCTTCACGTAGAGCTTCGCTAGTTTATCTAGGTTGTACTTAACCCTGATCGGCAGAAAGTGGGCTGACTTCGTCAGTCGATCCACTATAACCCATATCGCATCAAATCCCTTATGAGTCGTTGGAAGACCTACCACGAAATCCATCGTGATGTGCTCCCACTTCCACTCTTAAATTTCTAACGGTTGCAGCAATCCACTTGGTCTCTGATGTTCTGCTTTGACTTTCTGGCACGTTAAGCACTTCGCAACGCATTCAGCCACATCTCTCTTCATATTTGGCCACTAGAAATGATGCCTGAGATCCTGGTACATCTTCGTACTCCCATGGTGAATAGAATAGCTAGAACTATGAGCTTCGCTCAGAATCTCCTCTTTGACCTCTGGTACTGGCGGTACCCAGATTCTACCTTCAAATCGTAACAGACCTTCATTATCCATCTTGAACTTGAACTCTTCGCCATCAGTTAACCTCTTCCGAATCTTTTCACATTCTTCATTATGAAGTTGTGCTTCTTTCACTTTGTCTATTAAAGTAGAACCAGTGGTTACTTGAAAAAACATCTCATCCGATTCTTTCAGAAACTTCACTTCCAACTCCAATCTAGCCATCTGTTCTATTAACCTATCCTGATCAGTTAATACATTCAGCTTCTCCTGACCTTTTCTGCTCAAAGCGTCGGTAACAACGTTAGCTTTACCCTGGATGGTAAAGTATCTCGCAATCGTAGTCTTTAATTAGTTCCAACCATCTTCTTTGGCGCATATTCAAATCCTTCTAGGGTAAATATATACTTCAGACTCTTGTGATCTGTGTATATTTCACACTTTTCTCCGTATAAGTAGTGCTTCCAAATCTTTAGGGCAAACACTACTGCCGCCAATTCTAGATCATGGGTCGGATACCCCTTCTCGTAATCCTTCAGTTGACGTGACGCATAGGCAATGACTTTGCCGCTCTGCATTAATACACAGCCTAATCCTTTATGTGAGGCATCGCTATATACTACGAAATTCCCCGAACTATCCGGTAAAGACAATACAGGCGCAGTACTCAGCCTCTTCTTCAGCTTTTGAAAACTCTCCTCACACTTCTCCGTCCAAATAAACTTAACTATTTTATGAGTCAAATTAGTTAACGGAGTTGCGATTTTAGAAAAGTCTTGGATAAATCTTCAGTAATAACCTGCCAATCCTAAGAAACTCCTCACTTCAGACGGCGTCTTCGGCTGTTCCCAATTCATAACAGCTTCAACCTTCGACGGATCCACCGAAATACCATCCTTGTCGATCACGTGGCCAAGAAATTGCACACGTTCCAACCAAAATTTGCATTTTGAGAATTTAGCGTAAAGCTTTTCTCGTCTCAGGGCTTCTAAGGTTAGTCCTAAGTGTTCAACATGTTCCTCCTCGGTCTTGGAATAAACCAGGATGTCATCTATAAACACTACTACGAACTTGTCCAGAAATGGCTTGAACACCCTGTTCATTAAATCCATAAATGCAGCTGGGGCATTCGTGAGACCAAATGTCATCACCAAGAACTCGTAATGACCATATCGAGTCCTAAAAGCCGTTTTTGGTATATCTTCCTTCCTCACATTCAATTGATGATACCCACTTCTCAAATCAATTTTCGAGAAGTACTTCGCACCCTTTAGTTGATCACACAAGTCATCGATCCTAGGTAAAGGATACCTATTCTTGATCGTAACTTTATTCAAATCCCTATAATCAATGCAAAGACGCATCGACCCATCCTTCTTCTTCACGAATAAAACAGGCGCTCCCCACGGTGAAACGCTTGGTTGAATATACTTCTTGTCCAGTAATTCCTGTAGTTGAACCATCAGTTCCTTCATCTCGACTGGAGCCATTCGGTACGGAGCCTTCGAAATTGGAGCAGTTCCTGGTGCTAAATCGATCACGAACTCTATCTCCCTATCCGACGGAAGTCCTTGTAATTCGCTCAGAAAAACATCCACAAACTCCTTAACTACCGATATTTCCTCCACCTTCGGGCTCTCTTTACGCGTATCAACTATGTAGGCTAGATATCCTACACAGCCTTGCGACAGAAGTTTCTTGGCTTGCATAACCGTCAGATAACTCACTTACCTAGGAGATTTGCTACCATAGAACACCAACTTCGATGGAGTCGTAAGGTTTACCGACTTCTTCTGACAGTCAATTATCGCCCCATGGTTGAACAACCAATCCATACTTAGTATGACGTCGAATTCCCCAAGTTTTATCGGAATCAATTCTACTCTAAGTTCCTGACCCTTAATGTCCAATCTAAAGTTCTTATAAACGCTCCTAACAGGAATAACCTCGCTATTCACAATCTCTACGTTCAAAGGGTAAACTAACTCCTCTACAGGTAAGTCTAGGGTTTTAGCAAAATCATCAGATATGAATGAATAAGTAGCACCCGAATCAAATAATACATATGCATTTATACTATTGACCGTAATAATACCTGACACCACGTCTTTTGATTGCACAGCATCCTGCACCGTTATATTGATTGTCCGTGCAGTGGGTCGAACAGCTTGCAATGGTGCAGCGATAGTAACGGAACTGCCACTTCCATTCCCTCCGTTCCCTGTTGACCCTGCTGTCAGCTTCTTCGGGCAATTGTGAGCCATGTGATCTTTGGATCCACATGTAAAGCAAGCTCCCTTCTTCTGATTTGGGCAATTAGGCACAATGTGGCCTTCCTGATCACAGTTGAAGCACACCCGCTTCCCTTTCATGCACACGCCAGTGTGATTCTTACCGCATGTAGCACATGCTTCGAACTTCATCTTCTGCTGGCTTCCTTGTTGACTCCCAGCAGAGGTATTATCAGACCACTTCCTTTTCTGGTTCACAGCGCTGCTACCCCCAGCCTTAGTTTCTACCTCATTCTTCTTCTTTTTCTCTTGGTTGAACTTCGTCACCGTTTCGCTTCCTCCCTCAGCAAGTATGGCCTTCTCTAACACAGCTGCAAAGGTATTCAACTAGAACATGGAAACCTTGCTGTAGAGCCAGGCCTTTAGTCCCCGCTCAAACCTTTTCGCCTTTTTAGCGTCAGTGCTGACCTGGTGAGTAGCGAACCTGGCCAACTCGTTAAACTTAGCGGCATACGCGGACACCGTCATCCCTCCTTGCTTAAGTTCTAGGAATTGGACCTCCATCTGGTCCTGCGAACTCACTGGAAAGTACATCTCGTAGAACATTTGCTTGAAACGTTCCCACGTGATGACTTCTTCTCCCTCTCGGGTCTTGTTAGCCTGCCACCAAAAGCTAGCATCCGACTTCAACATGAAAGCCGCAAATGCTGTCTTCTGGTCTTCACCTACTCTGGCTACTTCAAATACCTTCTCCATTTCCATAACCCATGTCTAAGCTTCGATAGGGTTAGTCGATCCTTTGAACTCAGGCGGTCCTACTGCCTTGAATTCCTTGAACGTAGTTCCCTGCACTTGCGACTGATTCGCAAGAGCTCCTGTCAACAGGTTCACCAACTGCTGAACCGAGTTGGGATTCGTCCCATCGTTATTGTTGTTGTTCGTCGAACCTTCGGGGTTTTGACGCGTTACTCTTCTTCTAGGAGGCATTTTCTGTTAAGAAAATATTATTATTAGCCCCTTTATTCAATTTTTTTTAATATTCAAGTTCATACTTAAATGTTCGAATAACTTAGTTCACATAGAACACATAGCACATCAATAAACTTCGTTTATTCATTAGTCGTACTTTAAAAACATCAACCAGATAGCATTTCTGCCATTTACATCACCCTTCCTGAACTGGAAAAGTTATAGGATTAAATTATTAACTCATCCCATTCTTATCTCAAATTATGGGATTTACATTACTTATTTTAAAAAGCAATACATAAACAAAACTCTACTACTGCTACTACTGCTACTGCCACTGCCTAGGCATATTAATGCGTCTCACAGCCTCTCTGCGTTCCTCTTCCATTACCCGAAATGCTGTTCTTCGGTCCGCCACATACCACGGTAAACCTTGGAACTGAGCTGGGTAGTAGAAAATACGGTCCTGAGCTCTCTCTATCGCTATATGAAAAGCATATTCCGTTTCCCTCAGCCTGGCCCTCTTGGCTTCAGCTTTAGCTTCAGCTCGATCGGCTAGTTGATTAGCTCTCAAGCTTGACTCCTCAGCTCTGGCACGCTTCCTCGACTCCTCCTGGATGTCTTGCTTCATCTTCGCCAGTTCAAATCGAGCAGCATCTCTCTCAACCTCCATATGTATCAGGTTCCACTGTGCATCTCCTAGGTCACTTGCCATTTCCTCGATCGTCTCGTCTCGCTGCTGGATAGTCTCCTCGAGATCTCCTACGCGTCCATGAAGCTCCACATTGCTATCGTAGACATCCTCGTACATCTCAGCACTAGTAGAGTAAGGTGGGAATTCCTCTTCGGGATCCTCTTCCTCCTCTTCCTCCTTTTCAGACTCGTCCTCGTCCTCATCCTCTAGAATAGGTGTCAGCTCACGCTCCCGACCAGCTACGGTGATCAATGGAGATGGCTCTCTCCAAACCAGCTGCTCGCAGACAACATGTATGTCACGGGCCTCTTCCTCTCTAGGCACCTGAGGTACATCCTCTCTAGCCTGACTAGGTTCTCCAACGTTCGACATCCTGACAAAAGAATTTTAAAGTTCATTATGACGTGATAACGAATCGTCGCTCTTCGAATACTAAAATGTAAACACATAGGCACATGAGGTAGTTTATTATCTTTTACATAGCATCACTATCTTTTCGATCTTACCATAAGGCTACTACCGAAGGTTTTTCCCCATCTAAGGTTTCATAACCTATAGCTTTGATACCAACCTGTGACACCCCCAAATTCGGGTACTTCGTTTCCACATGATTTGGTGTTCACTTTCTAATATAACATACATCTACCCAATGAATAATGCAAAATAAGCTACAACTTAAATTAAAATAAATAAATCTCCCTTACAACAAGGGTTACAACTTTTTTTAAAATAATCCCGGGTTACTCTAAACCTGACATGAAATAATAAAGTGCGGAAACATAACATTCCTGTCTCATTACAATCATTTCAAAATAATTAAAACAAGTCTTCACTTGCTTTGCTTTCCTTTGCCCTTACTTGTAGACGAAGCATCAGCATTATCAACCTTTACTGAAATTGTTATTTAATGCAAGAGTGAGCAACCCACAACTCTCTGGAGTTTAACAATAATATACACATGAAAGGATATATTTAAAAGAATCTGAACAACTTAGCTTGCTTCAATAATAAAGAAGTGAATAATAATTCTCTATCAACATTAAAATTCGAATATAGAATTTATCTAAGGGTCACAAGAGCTTTGAACTCTTCTTGTCCTAGGTTATAAATATTTCTATTTAAACCTTTAACAGTCAATAAGACTATGGACCTTAACTCGTACTTAGGGGGATCAGCCCTTCGTACCATGTATTGTGCACAAACATCTTAACGCTATGCGTAGTAACCTCCCCTAGTAAATAGGGTTGTTCAACTCAGTAATTTGAATTCGAGTCCGCACCAAAGAAAGTTTGGTTTGGATAAGCTTACAAAGGTAATTTAGAATTCACGTTCATCAACTAAGGATTAGTTGAATCGACTTTAAATAATTCATAAATAAAAGAGTTATGAATTAACATATGCTTTAGAAGTAAACTTAAAGCATTTAAAATAATAAACTAGATCTTACTTGAACAATAAGTTAAGATCATTTTAATTAAATAAACAATTGTCCAATACAGAAATGGAAAGGACATTCTCAACAATGAATATATGAACTCAAAGAAATTGTATAGAATTAACAAGTTTAGGGTTACAAAACTTGCCTCAAGCGCAAGCTACTTAACTCAATTCACGTACTTTAATACTTCCTACACATATATATTTAATCACAATAACCTAAATTAGTTAACACCTAACTAATTCATATAAGTGGTTAACTCTCATGGTTAACTCAATAAATAATAATTAACCATCACATACTTAATTACATCACATAGGCATGCTCACATAACTAAATTAATTATGTATTTAGCTTAATTATAATTAAACAATTATAATTTTAAACAATTAATCAAATTATAATTACTTAAATTATAATTACCTTTTAAATTATAAACAATTTATAATTTATAATCAATTAAACTATAACATGCATTATAATTACACAATTAATAACAAATCATGAAGTATCAATTTATAATCCATAATTAAACATGCATTTATTAAATTATAATTACTTAAATTATAATTACCTTTTAAATTATAAATAATTTTTAACTTATAATCAATTAAACTATATCATGCATTATAATTACACAATTAATAATACCTTCAGCATCGGTAAAATTCCTATCAATAATAGGCCGGAATGGTGGGGAAGGAGGCCCCTATTGTTCTTTATAGGGAAATCTATAAGCGTGTTTTATAATCCATAATTAAACATGCATTTATTAAATTATAATTACATAGATTATAATTTAAATTAATATCTAATTGATTAAAATAAATCAACTACTACTCATCATAATTTAACAAAATTATACTTTGAATTTAAATATTTACTCTTAATTATAATTGTACAAATTATAATTGAGTAACTTATTTTTCAATTAAACAATTATAATTTATAATTTTACATTAAGGTTTTCAGAACTTCCTTTTTCTCAATTTATGCAATTATCAATTTTATGTTAACACATGTTAAAGCAACTGGATACATGCTCATTATCTTAGCAATAATGTAATGGAAACATAAAAATAAACCACCCAACCAAACCAACTCACTGCCCAAGCACTGTGCCCGGCGCAACTGCCATCCTTCCAACCGGCGCAGCTGCGCAGGGAAGGAATCTGGGACAGGCCAGTGGTGCAGCTGCGCTGCTCTTGGCCTGGCTGCCGGTGCAGCTGCGCAGCAGCTCGGCCAGACGCAGACAGCCACGGCCCTCTGTTTAACCGACCAACCCAAACAATCCAACAACGCCAAAAATACAGTACTATAGACTCTGTAAAAATATATATACACTATTAAACATATATAAAGCATACTTCCAAACACAAAATCATTTAAACAATGAAAATCACAAGTTTTGAAAATCCATTTTGGACATTTTCATGAAAACTCATTTTTTCTCAAAAATAATCTACTGTAACTATTTTTCTCCATCAATTCGAACTTATATACATGCATTACATAATAAGTTGAAGATAGCATCAAGTAATTACTTAATAAGCATATTAACACATACCAATTGCATGAATTTCTCAACTAAATTTAACCAAACTCATGAAATTCCATATGAACTCATATAAATATAAATTCTTTGTTAAAACATATTTCTACAGTAATTTGATTTCTAAAAATCCTTTCATACAATTACTACCAATAACACATGAACACAATCATATATATAAAATTCATGACCACAACTTTTATGAAAACTAAATTTTTGACAGAGAATAAAATATAAAGAATATGGAATTCTAACCTTTCTAGCTTTGAGTGTAAAGAAAAGATTTTTATGAGCTTGCGTTCTACCAATTCTTTCTCCTTCTTTTCTTCTCTGATATTCTCTGCTCTTTCTCTCCTTCTCTTTTCTTTGTTTAGACTTAGGATTATAAGACTAACGTATATACAATATACATATAATAGAATATGTAAATCCCATATCATAATTATACACTAACTACTACTAATTACGTAAGTTACAAAATTCAAAAGCCAACTTGGCTTGTTTGGCTACAAGAAAATTAGAAACTAGTTTTACTAACTTAGGCATAGTTTAGGTAAATTAGGTTTAAGCTAGTGTAAGGGCCCTGTTTGGCAACAGTCTTTTAAAACAAATGCAAGGGCCTTGTTTGGTAAAAATTATTTAAAAATCCTTTTTTTATTTTAATAAATTATTTAACGCATACTTTAATGCCACATTTTAATTAATTAAATATTAAACACTAATTTAATCAATTAAAATCTAAAAGCAATAGATCACATAAAATTTGTCACATAGTTATAATTACTCGCTAATTATAATTCATGTAACACTAACACAATAAATCATCTAATTTAATTCTCTCAATTAAATTAGAACTATAATATAAAATATACATCAATTAAATAAACATTACACATTCATTTAATTAATATATAACACTTAATTAAATCGATTCCATAAATCACATAATTTATTTATTTAACTCAATAAATAAATCACGTAAAATATTTATTTAACTCAATAAATATTTAAAATTTAATATAAAATCTCAATCGTTACAGTTTGCCTGCCTTGACGGCTAAAGCGCATTTGGCGGGATTTAGCTGGAGGTTGTACTTGCGCAACCTGTTGAACAGCTTCCTGAGATGGTCTATGTGATCATCCTCCCTCCGGGATTTGTTGATGATGTCGTCAACATAGACTTCTATTTCTTTGTGGATCATATCATGAAAGAGGGCCATCATTGCTCGTTGTTACGCTGCTCCGGCATTGATGAGGCCGAAGGATAGGCGTCGGTAGCAAAAAGTTCCCCAGGGAGTGATAAAAGCTATTTTCTCCCGGTCTTCTTCAGCAACCATGATTTGATGGTAACCAGCAAAGCAGTCTATGAATTAATACATGCCATAATGCGCAGTATTGTCAATCAGGATGTGGATTAAAGGTACCGGGAAATTGTCCTTTAGGCAGGCTTTGTTTAGATCCCGGTAATCCACGCAGACTCGTACCTTCCCTCCTGGTTTAGGTACGGGGACTATGTTTGATAGCCATTCGGGATATGTTGATGCCATAATGATCCCGACTTTGAATTGCTTAACGATTTCTTCTTTGACTTTGAGACTCCACTCAGGTTTCAATCGTCTGAGCTGTTGTTTGACTAGTTTAAACCCTTCTTTGATGGGCATCCGATGGATGACAATGTCTGTGGATAAACCGATCATGTCTTTATACGACCATGTAAATAAATCTTGGTACTGTGTCAGGAGTTTGATCAGGTCGGCTTTTTGATCTGAGGTGAGGTTTAAACCTATTTGGATTTCTTTGATGGTTT
Organism: Panax stipuleanatus; assembly: GCA_020205555.1. Classification (NCBI taxonomy): domain Eukaryota; kingdom Viridiplantae; phylum Streptophyta; class Magnoliopsida; order Apiales; family Araliaceae; genus Panax; species Panax stipuleanatus. Next base: position 58,857,490 of record CM035122.1, read on the forward strand.
CGGAGGTTCCTATGTTGATGGTGGAGGTTTGGTTTAGGTTTGGTTTAGGTTTGTCTTCGACCCATTCCTTGATCTCCTCTGGCACCTCAAAGTCATCTTCCTCCTCTTGATCAAGATCCGTCAAGTCGAAGCTCAATCTTGCATCATGGTTGGAGTTATGTTGACATGTTGGCATCTCATCATCAGAGACACACATATCCAATGCTTGGGTCCTAAAAACAAAAATTCTTTCATTAATATATACAACTGCTTAAATACACATAGCATTTGTAAAGAATGACAAAAGTAACTACTCCAGCTGTGCAATCAAAAGTAAGTAGTAAATAAAAGTATGATTAAGGGCAGATTGACTATTTGCCCCTTTACCCTTTTCGATTGAGGCAAGGGAAACTGCTCCAATTGTCCAGTTTTAGATCCTCATGGATAGGGATGATGCTGGAAGTGTGCTCGTCTGTCTCGTCTTGAATGGCAACTGAGACATCCTTTAGGATATGGCCGAGGCTTTTCTGTGGATTGTTCCTCTGTTTGCTGCAGAGAAAGCGAGCATGATCTTCATCGTCACTATGTGAGAGTTCATCATTCATCCCTTCATAATTGATAATGACTTTCATGTTAGCGAATGGATCTCGTCCTCCGTATAGGATCTTTTCTTTTCCCTTTTTACTATCTGCATTAGGCTTGAGGACTCTCATTTCATGGACAGGTATGATTGCAGGAAATAGCATGGCTGATGCCCCTGTACTGATCTTTCTCGTAGGTTTCATCCATCCAGTATTTATAAGGTCTGGGAGCAGAAATGTGGAGGCATGAGCCTTGGGATGTTTGTGTAGATTCCGGTGGTTTGACCCGAATCCTTCTCTTCCCATCTGACTTGGGATTTGGATTGGCATCTTAATATCGTGCTTGTTCTTTCCTAACCCTTCTCCAGGCCGGAAACCCACAACTACCATTTCTTAGCCCACTGCCATTACTTCAATGGAAATTTTAAGCTTCAGGGCTGGTGCCCCAATCGGTATATACTAAATATCGCTCACCTCGAGAGCTTGAAAACTAGCAGGCTCAACCCCGGCGTCCAGGCTAATCACTGGCATGTCCCCATGTATGTGAGTAGGGGCGGTTCAACATTCACTATGATGAGACTGCCGTTGATAATGTACTTGAGTTGCTGATGGAGGGTGGATGGAAGAGCCCCGTCCATATGGATCCATGGCCTGCCCAACAATAAGTTGTATTCGGTGACTATGTTGAGCACCTGGAAAGATACGTAGAAGGTGTGTGGACCAATTTCTAGAGGAAGCTCGATTTCCCCCATAGCTTGGCGGCGAGATCCATCGAAAGCCCAGATAATCATGTGACTGGCTTTGATCCTATTTGTATTGATCTTCATTCTTTCTAACGTGTCATATGGACAAATGTTGAGGGAAGATCCTCCATCAATAAGCACTCATTCAATCACGTATCCGGTGGATATAACGGCTATATGCAGGGACTTATGGTGGCCCCTTCCCTCAGCTGGGATATCATCGTCTGTGAAGGAAATCACATTGTTGTTGAAAATATGTTCTATCACGTGATGGAATTTCTCTGTGTCTACCGTGTGTGGCAGGTGAGCTTCTTCTAGTACCTTCACCAGGATGTTACGGTGATCCTCTGATGATAAGACCAAGTCCAGGATGGATATTTGCTTGGGTGCGTCTTTCAAGCTTTGCACTATCTTGATTTCATTGTGTCCCATCTTTTTGAGGAACTCTTTTATCTTTTCTTTAGCCACCCTTTCTTTTGCTTTGGTAACCGATTTAATCACCTGCTGAGGCAGGTATAATGGATTATCCTTTGATAGGATGGAAATGTTGTTTTAAGTAGAGCTTCCAATGTCCTCGTCCTTCTATGGGACCTTCTTCAGACTGAGAATTGGATACTGAGGCCTGAAGGGAAAAATTAAAGGCTGAGGTGCAGCCACCTTCATAGAATTTTGTTTGTCTTGGACCCTTTTACCTATCAGTACTAGGGGTGTGATGATTGATTCTTTATCGCCGGATATGACAGCCACTGTGTCCTGATACCATGCATCGGGGATCCAGAGGCTATCTTTATCTGTCATGTCGAGGATTTGATCTCCTCTAACTAGGTCACTTTTCTCAATTAGGTCTTGAATTAGGATACGAAGTGCCCAACATTCTTCTGTATCATGGTCGGGAGAGTTGGAATGATACTGACATATTTGGTCAGGTTTGAAATTTTTGGATTGAGGGTTTAGCGGAGGTAGCAAGTTACAATCATTCCATCGTTGGTCATCATTTGCAGGATTTCTTCCATTGACTGGTTCAAATTGTAGAAATTCCTTTGAAATAGGAACTTCTTACCTGCTTGGACACTTGCTTCTTCAATCCCCTTGTCAGTCCAGGGTGTAAGCTCACAAATCCGGCTATGATCTTGATTGGAATTGACTTCCGCTAGAGGAGAGCGACTGCCAATAGATTGATGGATTTGCTTCAACATCTTTCTGGTGAGTTGATGTTGGTAGACGACCAGTTCAGCCAACTGCTCGATTTGTTCCTTGATATATTTTATTTCTTGCTCTATCAGGAATTTCTTTTCAAAAGCTTCCCAACTTATTGGGCTGATGTTGTTGGATTGAGTGGATTCTTTAATATAGCGAAGGTATTTGGATCCTTCTCCTCGAAGTGTTGATCATGTTGACACTCTCCTCCTTGTGCTATGGGAGAGGGTTATCTTGGATATGCGGTTGATCGGGCTTTGTGACCATAATTTCTGCATTATTAATCAAATCTTGGATCTTATGCTTAAGGGACCAACAATCTTGGGTGTCATGGCCCGGTGATCCAGAATGATAAGCACATTTCTTGCTAGGGTCGAAGTTCCTTGCATTAGTGTTAGTTGGCGGAAGGAGTTGGCCAATCTTCTTCTGAGCTGTCAGAAGTTTGAAGACGTTCTCGAGTGAATCCCCTAGTGGGGTGAAAGTCCTTCTGCGTCTAGCCTCCATGTTTTTCAGGAATGAAGGATTTGAAGGCTGTGCTGTAGCCTGGAAAGGGGTATAGTTCCTCCTTTGAATGGGTGTATTGTTTGAATTACTGCTTGAATTTTGTCCTTGTAACACCAAGGAAACTTCTTCATCATTCTTTTTGTGGACCCTCCGGGGATTACTCCCATAATTTTTGGATTGGATATGCTCAGCGACAGCTTCGAGTGCTGTTAGGTCTTTTATTTTTCCAGCCTTGAGTCCCATTTCGACTATTTCGCCGTGTTTGATCATTTCAGAGAAAGGTTTTCCTATGCCTGCTAGGACCCTTTCATAATAAGGAGCTTCTTGAATATCGATGAAAGTCATGACTATTTCAAATTCAGTCATGGCTGGGGTGACTTGTGCTGCGACCCGTCTCCATCGTTGGGCATATTCTCTGAATGATTCAGTGTTATTCTTCTTAATTTTGGTAATTTGATACCGATCTAGAGCTAACTAAGATTGAAAACTGTACTGGATGAGGAAGGCATGGGCCAATTCTTCCCTACTGTGAATTTTGGAGTTGTCCAGACGGGCATACCAGGCTCTGGCTTCTCTAGTTAAACTCTTCTGAAATAGCTGCATTCGAAGTTTCTCATCATCAGCATAGGATCTGAATTCTCTGATGAAAACTTTCAGATGTGTGTATTGATCTCCCAACCCATCATATTTCTTAAACTCGGGGGTTCCGAATTTCTCAAGATAACGAGCCCTAGGGAATATGCAGAGGTCAGAATAATTCACACTGCCAAATGCCCCAGTCCCTTTGATAGACCAGAGAGTTTCTTCCATTTGTTGAATTTTCTTAAGAAGGTCACCAGCTTCCTGTTTTTTGCTTAGGATGGTGATTTCGGGAGTTTTGTTGATTGGGTTCTGGTTTTGTGGTCCAGGAATCTGAGTTTCGGCCTTATTTGTATCTTGACCGCTAGCACCACTACCAGATGCTCCTGGGTCTGGATGAGTTTGAGATTGTTTTTCTTTGAAGGCCTTCCTTTGCTCTAGAAGGAAACCGACTAGCTCGGCTATCTGATTTTTCAATCCTTTGAATTCTTCCCTAGACACAGAGGTGGATTCTGGTGAAGCACTTGCAACCATATCCGTAGATGGACCGTGTGCTTTTTTGGCCTTTGATCTGGTGATGGGACCAATTTTTCCCTACCTACACCAAAATGTAGGAGTGTCAGATCCCTATGGTAGGTAATGACTGGATACATTTATGATGTGTGTTTTAAGTTTATCCTGCAAAACCTGAGGTTTGTTGTTTTTCATGGCAGATGACAGGATATTTGACAAAAAAGTAAAATTTTTATTATTGTCATTTATATTGTGCTCCTCAGTAATTGGAGACCTGACATGGAATTGAAAAAGGAAGGCATGAAGAAACATCCCGTCGAATTTGGTTGATCAGAAGCTGACCTATCCTAGGTTACTCTCGCGGCTTTTGTTTTGGCATGAAGGTTCCCAGATCATCGCAATCTACTAGAAGGGAAGTTAATCCGATCGTTCAACTAGAGCGAATCTGGGTGGTGCATTTTCAGGAGGCAGCCCCAAAGACTTAGTCATCCCCAGAGTCCTTACTTATCATTGACCGGGTTAGCCTCCTGGTGGAGGGACTCACAGCATACATTCACATACATCGGCATCACCGCTTATGCATGCAATGACAGTTCATGCGAAGCACTAATATGGGTGTGAAACACTAAAGCATTCATTCTCATTCATTTAATGTAAAGGCATAGCATTCATACATTCAATGAAAGACGCAGCATTCACTTATTCATTGACTGTGGAGACGTAAGATTTCACGCATTCAATTATTTTGAAAGGGAAATGTTTGAAAAGATTGAAAGCGGCCTAAGCCCTCTACTAGTCCCCAGCAGAGTTGCCACCTGTCGAAGTTGGAAAATTTAAGAAATATCTCGGGTCAGTTTATAACCCGAGTTTCCCTAAAATCGATCTTCGTAAGTTATCTCTACCCTTATTATTTTTATTGCAAAAAGGTTTTGAAGGGTTTTTAGGAAAGAGGCCAACATGTGTTTATGTTGAAGATTTGATTTGATTTAAATAGAGTCGCCAGTTGGTAGTTTTGAAAATGATTGTACCAACTCAACCGAATTTAATTTGAAAAGAGGCCCGATTGCTGGACACTGTCGAAACTTAATCTTTGAAATCAGAGTTTTGAGTTCGGGGCTTGGTTAAGTGTGGGGAAGGTGTTAGGCACCCCACGACTCACGTGTAAACACGGTACCACAATCTTTTCAATATTTCACTTAAAACTAGAATGCGTGAGTGAATGCTATTTGAAAATTGGGCCTTTTGATTGATTGAAAGCTTTGACAGGCTTCGTTGAGCCTACATACGAAGGGTTTGATTTGATTTGAAAATCAATCTTTGATTTGATTTGCAAAAAGCATTTAATTTGATTTGCAAAAGGCTTTGAAATTGAATTGATAGTGATGTTTTGAAAGCTGGTTTATCAAACCCTTACGCTGATATAGGAATTGAAGCATATCGCTACTCTCAATTTTATCTTTATAGCCTTAAGGCTGCATGTAAATGGTGATTTATCGGGCTGCGAAGCATCCTCGACCACATAAATATAAAGTGTCCATCTCCTTATGGGTAAGAAAACCATTGGACGGACGCTGACACGACAATCCATATTTTCACTAGTTTAAGACCTTAAATTCGGATAACAATTTTAAGGTCTGTGCATGTACATTTTACAGAAAAACTGGCAGGGTACATCTGTAAATCAGAGTTTGTCCATTGTGGGAATCAGATTCTGATCATATTGATCATGAATCCCACGATTCTTAGGCTCACACATGAGTGACTAGAAAACCTGCACAGTTCAAATTTGTACAGAAGCAGATAAATATCCCAAGATAGCCAGAAGCAGGGATTCATTCATTAAATCCCGGTCCGCACGGCCGAAGCGTCTCTTTCCCAGTAGATAGCGATCTAAGGGACACGAGGTTGCTTTTGAAGCTGAAACTATAAAAATAACGAGATTTAAAGAAATCTCAGCCATTATAGCTTTCAGGTTCTGTCGGGACCTGTTTGAACCTTTCAAAGCTAGAATTGGCGAGATTTGGATAAATCTAGTCCGCCCGAGGATAATCAGTGCAAATTCATATACAAATGAATGTTAAATGCAACAGTTGAATAAATTGAATAAAGTAATATATATAATTATATATATAAAAGGTATAAAAGGGCGATGGGTTTTCACTCGCAAGCACTGACTAGAATTGAAATATATATATATATATATATATATATATATATAAACTATAAATAGCCACGAAATAATCTAGGCTGTGACATAAATGAAATATATATATATATATAAACAGTAAAAAGGGCGATGGATTTTCACGCCTGTGCCCGTATTGGACTTGGAATTGACAGAAAGTAGTCACCCAGTTATTGGGGAGAGCACCCAGTATGGGGAAGTGTGCAAAAGCAGTAAAATGGCCACAAAATAGTCCAGGGCGACTGAAAATATTTAAATATATATATATTGACAGAAATATAGTCAACCAGGACTGATATGAGTACCAGTGATGGTGAATGTCGCTTATATATGCTTAAATATATAAAAAATCTATAAACTACCTCGGATTTGAAATTTGGGCTTGACAGAATTGAAATCTTAGTATATGTGCAGTTAAATATATACAAAAAAGGGCCAAACCCGGACTGGGAAGATAACCAAGTCTTGCGAAGTTGCTAGAATGTGCGTCCTAGTGCATTGAAGCTGCTGGAGCTGACGGATCGTCAATCCGAGTTGTAAAAATATTGAAAACGGAGTTTATGTATAAAAATATATTAATTTTTGATGAAAACGGCCATGGAACTTTGTTCCGGGCATATTTAGGAGATGAAACTTTGTGTGCAAGTGTAATACAGTGCAAAGTAGTAGTATTGACTAGCTGATAGAAAAAATACTTTACAATGGGCTGCAATACGGGCTTTTTGCCAAATCGTAGGCTTTAAACGTCCAAATCTACCGGCGGTTTTTTGATATGTGCTAGTATATGGGTATATCTACGTGTTGGAGTGAAAATATTTGGGTTTGGAAGAGGTGTAAAAGTCAAAAAATCAAACTGGCAGAGCTTTGTTGTATTTTGGCTCTTTTCAAATGAGCGGGGGGGGGGGCACATTTATTTATAGGCCAGGGAGCTTCCACTCTACCTGCGGCAGCCGCAGTTAGAGCTGCGGCTCCCCTAGGTGGGGCTCATGTGCCTGACTTGGTTGTCTCAAAGTACGTGCACTCCGACCAATGCGATGTACGGTCAGAAACTTTCTAACTTTTGATCAAATCAGCCGTTTGAGGCATGCGATACCTTTTCGGAAAACTCTCTCTCAGAGTGTGGCAATGACATAGGAAAAAACATTTTCCAGGTCCAGGAAGACAGGTTCATAACCAGGTCTTTGATTCCCCGCAGTTTATCCGGTGAGCTGTCTTGCGTAGTTGCCACTCGGGATCGTCGTTAGGGCTCATTCTGACTTTGGCGACATTGATTTGGCTTAAGATTGACCAAGTCGGTTGAGAGTTGATGACATAAACATTGTACACCTCCCGAGGCTGCCTGTAGTGTCGGCATGGTCGCTGGATGACTTTCGGGAGCTGATTCCAAGACTTGGATCTCAATCGAGTCTTTTGACCTCAGAGTTGTCTCGGAGGCTGATGTGGTCATTCTAGGTTTTGCTCTGGAGTTGTTGTGATGCTTCAGGTTGATGTCTGAAGTTGACCTGACGTCCCGGGTTGAGACCGGGGATGGCCTGCACTTCCCGGATTGAGACCGGGGTTGAGTTTGACTTCCCGGGTTGCTTCCGGGGATGAACTGACTTTCTCGGATTGAGACCAGAGATGGATTGACATTTCCTCGATTGATGTCGAGGTTTCCTTGACTTCCTGGATTGAGACAACGGTTGACTTTACGGCCTAATATTGAGGTCGGGGTTGATTGGTACCTCTCGGGTTACTGTCGGGGTTGAATTGACTTCCCGGGTTGAGAGCGAGGTTGATTTTGACTTCCCGGGTTGAGATCGGGGTTGAGCTTGAGGATCCGATTGACTGTCGAAACTTGATTGATGGTCCGATTAACTGTCAGAGCTTGATTGATAGTCCGATTGACTGTCGGAGCTTAATTGATGGTCCAATTGACTGTCGGAACTTGATTGATGGTCTGATTGACTGTCGGAACTTGATTGATGGTTTGATTGATTGTCGGAGCTTGATTGATTGCCCGATTGACTATCAGAGCTTGATTGATGGTTTTGCCCTCCTACAGGGTTAGTATGGCAAGGAAAATTTTGAGTGTCTACAGAGATGATGCCCTAATTACTTGAGATGCTGCTTTTGTTGAGCAAGATGGGGCTCTAGCTGCCCGGGGCCATTTCTATTGTTGATAGTACTACACTTAGATCGTACACATATGGCATTGTTGCGATTATGAGTACATTGATAGATGATCATGGTAGCACTATGCAGATGACTGTGGATCGTCTAGCTTGCATGGAGACCTTAGGGCAGGAGCTTACAGATGCACCTGCATCTTCTGATAGAGATGTCATGTTGGACTTAATATCTCATTTATCAGTGGGTTTATAGACTAGCCTTCATTTTTCTGCATAGACTAGGTCAGCCATTTTTGTCATGTATATGATACATTGTATATATTAAACAGTATTATATGGAAGAGAAATATATTTTGATTAACTTCCCTTTTGGATATGTTTTGTCATTGCTGAATTATTACCACTTTTTTCATGACTTGCTGTCTTGATGTATCATGAGCTTTTCCTTGATGGACTGACATTTAGATGTCCAAGAGTATCTCAGAAGGGTCTGTTGATCAGGGATGTTTGATAGTATTTGGGTTTTATCTAAGTTTTGGTATCTTGGGACTAGTATTTAATGGGATATTTGAGTGTATAGGTAAAATGTTTTGGTTTTTTTTTCAAAGGTTAGACCAAAACATAGATGGCTGCCTACGTACTCCTGTGCGAGGAGATAAGGTCTTCGTAGTTCGAGCTTGGCCTGAATGGTTGAAAAGTGTTCATTTGGGTTTGAGCTTGGTTTGAGGAGTTTTAAGATTTTTTGTTTAGTTTGATCGCACCATAAATGACTGCCTATGTACTCCCGGTTTGAAGGAGATCAGGTCATTTGTAGTTCAAGCTTGTTGTAAAGACATGATTAGATTGATTATTGCTGTCTTTTTTCTTTTTTACAGGACCCGAATGATGGTTTGCAGGTGTCTCAAACATAGTACCTCTTCACAGTGTCTGAATTGATAAGTTGGGGGAATTCTTTCCCATCTATTTCTTGCAATCTAATGGCTCCTCCTGTCAACACTTCTTTGACAATGAATGGGCCTTCCAAATTCAGGGAAAACTTTCCTTTGGCTTCATCTTGAGTGGTAAAGACTTTCTTCAACACCAAGTTAGTTTGTTTGAATTGCTGAAGTCGGACTTTCTTGTTGTATGACCGAGCAATCCTTTGCTGATATAATTGCCCATGAAAGATGGTTGTAGCCCTTTTTATCATCTATCAGAGATAACTGGTGGTACCACTCTTGCAACCACTGGTCTTCTTCCATCTGAGCAATTATTAACACCCCCAATGACTCCATTTCTACTTCTATGGGGAGTACTGCTTCCATGCCATAGACTAGTGAGTTGGGGTAGCTCCAGTAGAAAGTGTGCATTGACTTTTTGTAGGCTAGAAGAGTCAGAGGCAATAAGTCAGGCCATCCTTATGATCGGCAGACATTTTTTGCATGATTTTCTTGATATTCTTGTTGGATGCTTCGACAGCACCATTTATCTTGGGACGATAGATGACGGAATTAAAATGCTTAATCTGAAACTTGCTGCATAATTCTTTCATCATCTGGTTGTTTAGATTCTTGGCATTATCTGATACGATCACTTCCAGTTGTCCATATCGACAGATAATATTATTTCGAATGAAACCAATGATTACCTCCTCGGTGACTTTGGGAAAGGAGGCAGTCTCTATCCATTTGGTGAAGTAGTCGACCATGGTAAATATGAATCGCTGACCATTGCTGGCTTTGGGTTCTGTTGTCCCAATCACGTCCATTCCCCACATGGAAAAGGGCTAAGAAGAACTCATGCAGTGCAATTCGTTTAGAGGTACATGGATAACGTTTCCATGGACTTGGCATTGGTAACATCTTTTGACATGATCATCCTAGTCAGCTTTGAGAGAGATCCAGTAATGCCCTTGTCGATGTCGGGAAAAATCTTTGGCGATCCTAATTCCCTATGTGTTTCTACCCTTGTTTGTTTTCCATTTGATCTGAAGGGTGAATTTTTAGGAAAAGTCCGACATATAATGCCGACAATTTGAAAAGTTTGATTTTACAGAGTCGCCAGTTGGTATGTTTGAAATGGTTGTACCAACTCAGCCGAGTTTTGTTTGAAAAGTTTTGCAAGTAGGCCCAATTATTGGACTCTGTATAACTTGGCCTTGGAAATCAAGATTTATAGAGTTCGGGAGCTTGATTAAGCTGGGGGGAGGTGTTAGGCACCCCTCAACTTCCGTGAAACACGGTTACTGTGTCTTTTCAATTTCCCTAATTTAATTACAGTGTGTGTGTATGTGTGTGCTTGCAGTAATTGGGCCTAAGTGCTATATTTGGAAGTACTGTCATGCTTCGTTGCACCTATATACGAAGGGTTTGATTTAATGAAAAGTCCATTTTTAGACAAGATATAAAAGTGATGTTTTGGAAGATGGTTTTTAAACCCTTTCGCTAACATAGGAATTAAAGCCTTTTGATACTTCTATTTTTATTCTGCCTTTGGCTGATTTTGATTTTATTGTCGGGATGCTAAGCATCCTCAACCAAATAATATATATACAAGTGTCGGGCTTCTTAGGGGCATAAAAGCCATCGAAGTGACCCGAGCACTACAAACCACAATTTACTATGTTGAGACCTTAAATCCGGATAACAGTTTTAAGGTCCTTTTGATTTATATTTACAAAAATGACAGGAAAGCTATATTTATAGTGCAAATTTGTCCATCGTGGGAATCAGATCTAGATCCATGTGGTTAATCGTAGATCCCGTGATTCATAGACTCATAGCATATTATCAAAAATCCTGCACAATAGAGATATTGACATAAAATGCAAATTAAAATCTAGACGTCTCAAGACAAAGGATTCATCAGTTAAATCTTTGCATGCGTGTAGCCAAAGCTTTCCGTTCCCTCTAGATACTGATCTAGGGTCGCAAAGTCGTTTTAATATTTACAAAACTAGAAAGAAAACTAGATTTAAATAAATCTTAGTCATTCTAGCTCAACGGTTCCAGTTTGACAGCTTTTGAATCTGTTGAAAGTTAGAGATGGCTAGATTTAGATGAATCTAGGCCACAGACTTTACATTAGAACAGGTTTACATCAAATGAAAGGTTAAAACAGATATTTAATCACATTGCATTAATAATATATAATTATATATATAATTATATATATATTAAAGCTGGAAAGAGCCACGGATTTCCAATCCAGGCATGAATGATTATTGTAAATATATATATATATATATCCTTATATATATATATATTGAAGCTGAAAAAGCCATAGATTAGCAATCCAGACCAAACAAGTTATTATATACATATAATTATATATATATTAAAGCGAAAAAAAGCAACGGATTAGCAATCCAGGCTAAGGAGTTAGTATAAATATATATACATAGTTATATAAAGTTATATATATATATATATATATATACGCTCATATATATATATATATATATATATATATATATATATATATATAAAAGCAGTAAAAAGCATTAAATCACAAGAAATCTTATGGTGAGTAGCGCTAAAGGATTTAAACCACTTGAAGGGCTTGAAAACTTTGTTTCCACCGGTTAAAATTTGATATGTTAGTATATATACGTATAAATGCATTGGAAGAATAAAAGTAAAGTTTGGAGCACTGTAGGTAGGGTTAAAAGCTGAAATGGGCGAAATTTTCTCTCTTTTCTTCTTTTTTTTCTTTTCTTTTTGGCTGGTGCGGGTCTTTATTTATAGACCAAAATAGCCACGGGTCTACCCGTGACAGCTACGTGTTGACCTGTTGCTCCTCGGGTGGGCCCCGATTCCGTAGGTCCCGTTGTCTCGAAGTACGTGCACTCTAACCAACGCGCTGTAGGCTTCGAACCTTCATAACTTTTAATTCGAGAGTCCGATGCAGGCGTGCTATACCTTTCCAAAAATCCCTTTCGGAGAGCTACACAATAACATATGATTTGACCTATTCTGAATCCGGGACGATGGGTCTATGACCAGATCTTTGAGTCTTCGCAGTCCGTCCGTTGAGCTGTCTTGTGCTATTTTCACTCGGGATTAATGTTATGGATCTTTATGACCTTCATAGCATTGATTTGGCTTGGTTTTGACTTGATTTGATATCAAGTCGGTAAAAATTACCATCTTTCCCTTCTAGGGGTTGTCTTCAGGTTTGACAGGATTTTCGACTCGTTCTCGAGGTTGTCTCCAAGGTTTGATTACAACCGATTATGTTCTTCCTCGGGGTTATCTCTAAGGTTGACTAGATATCCCAGGGCTGTCTCTGGGGATGATTTCATCTCCTGGTGTTGTCGCCAGGGTTGACTATATCTCCTGGTGTTGCTGTCGAGGTTGGACTTGATCTTCCGGTAGTTGTCGCCAGGGGTTGGATTGTATCTCCCGGGGTTGTTGTCGGGGTTGACTTGATCTCCTGGTGTTGTCCCTGAGGTTTAACTGTATCTCCTGGGGTTGTCCTCGGGGTTGACTTGATCTCCCGATGTTGTCGTCGGGGTTTGACTGTATCTCCCGGGGTTGTCGCTGGGGTTGACTTGATCTCTCGGTGTTGTCATCGGGGTTTAACTGTATCTCCCGGGGTTGTCGTCGGGGTTGTCGCCAGGGTTGACTTGATCTCCCGGTGTTGTCGCCGGGGTTTGACTGTATCTCTTGGGGTTGTCACCGGGGTTGACTTGATCTTCCAATGTTATCGTTGGGGTTTGACTATATTTTCCAGGGTTGTCGCCGTGGTTTGGCTTTGGTCTCCCGGTGTTGTTGCTTGGGTTGATTTGATCTCCTGTTGTTGTCGTCGGGGTTGACTTGATCTCTCAAGGTTGTCGACAGGGCTTGATTTTGATCTCTTGGGGTTGTCATCGGGGTTGGATTTGATCTCCCGGGGTTGTCGTCGGGGTTGACTTGATCTCCTGGTGTTGTCCCCGAGGTTTAACTGTATCTCGTGGGGTTGTCCTTGGGGTTGACTTGATCTCCCAGTGTTGTCGTCGGGGTTTGACTGTATCTCCCGGGGTTGTCGCTGGGGTTAACTTGATCTCTCGGTGTTGTCATCGGGGTTTGACTGTATCTCCCGGGGTTGTCGCCAGGGTTGACTTGATCTCCTGGTGTTGTCACCGGGGTTTGACTGTATCTCCTAGGGTTGTCGCCGGGGTTGGCTTGATCTTCCAGTGTTATCGTCGGGGTTTGACTATATTTTCCGGGGTTGTCGCCATGGTTTGGCTTTGGTCTCCCGGTGTTGTTGCTTGGGTTGATTTGATCTCCTGTTGTTGTCGTCGGGGTTGACTTGATCTCTCAAGGTTGTCGACAGGGCTTGATTTTGATCTCTTGGGGTTGTCATCGGGGTTGGATTTGATCTCCCGGGGTTGTCGTCTAGGCTTGATTTGATCTCCCGGTGTTGTCATCGGGGTTGGATTTAATCTTCCAGGGTTGTCGTCGGCGCTTGATTTTGGTGATTTGGACTTCCATGGTTGTCTCTGGAAGGTAAAAGACAGTTTTTCCCTCCTGCAAGGTTAGTAACAGGAATGCAAAATTTCTAGTGTCTACAGATGCCCTATTTATCATGTTTATGCAATGCAATGGAATGAACAGAATAAAGACTGCTAGACACTAGAAATATGTTACATGCAAAAGTAATGCAATGCATGATATAATATGTTATGAATGCTATATGCTCTTGTGGGGTTAGTTTCCACGATATTCCATCATTGATTGGTCCCGCCACTTCTGCTGGGGATGGAGTTATCCATGATGGTTTTCACTGAACTATTTTGATGCCTACTCGAATGGTAGTTTGCATAGCTTTCATCATTGGATCTTTCCTGATGCTACATTAGGTTGAAGCCAACCGTTTAAGATATCCATCAGTGCTAAGGAGACTGTGTCGACGTCGAGAAAAAATTCGGTCTGACTTTGGACCCGATCTTTCTCTCTTCCTAACTCTTTTGTTTTCTACCCTTATTACCTTGTCTGTTTTATGAAGGGTGAAATTTTTAGGAAAAGGCCAACATATATCATGTCGACGATTTGAACGGTTTATAGGGTCACCAGTTGGTAGATTTGAATGGGTTGTACCAACTCAACCGAGTTTTATTTGTAAGTAGGCCCAATTGTTGGACACTGTCGAAACTTGATCATTGAAACCAAAATTCTTAAGTTCGGGGGCTTGGTTAAGTGGGGGGAAGGTGTTAGGCACCCCCCCCCCCCCCAACTCTCGTGAAAATACGGTACCGCATCTTTTTAATATTTCCTTTTTTATTTGCAATGTGTGTGTATGCTAGAAGTAATTAGGCCTATATTTCCTTAATTTGAAAGTATGGATGTGCTTCGTTGAACCTATATACGAAAGGTTTGATTTGATTTGCAAAAGTCCTTTTTTAGGCAAGATGCAAAAATGATGTTTTGAAAGGTTGGTTTTCAAACCCTTACGCTATCATTGGAATTGAAGCATGTTGATACTTCCATTTTATTCTTTTCAGCCTTTGGCTCGATTGGATGGTGATTGTCGGGCTGTGAAGCATCCTCGACCACAAAATATATACAAGTGTAGGTCTTCTCATGGGAATGACAGCCATCAGAGTGACTCTGGCACGACAAACCATATTTCATTATGTTTGAGACCTTAAACCCGGATAACCGGTTTAAGGTCTTTCGGATGTACATTTTTTTATAGAAAAACTTGCAGGGTACATTTGTGATGTGGGGTTTATCCATCGTGGGAATCAGATTCTGATCAGTTTAATCATGAATCCCACGATTCTAGGCTCACAGAAGGAGGCCAAGAGAACCTGCACAACACAGATATTTACAGAAAATGTATATTTACATCTAGACGTCGCACAAACCAAGGATTCATCAGTTAAATCCTGGCACGCGCTTATCCAAAGCTTCTCGTTCCCATTAGATAGCGATCTAAGGGTCGCGAGGTTGCCTTAATATTTAACAAAACTAGAAAGAGAGCTAAATTTAAGTAAATCTTTGCCATTCTAGGTTTACGATTTCGGTTGGACCTATTTTGAACCGTTTGAAAGGTAGAAAGGGCTAGATTTAAAGAAATTTAAAACACCAAATTCATATTAAAACAAATTCATATCAAATGAATAATTGAAGCACATATTTAATCACAATGAATAAAGTATATATATATGTATATATATATATAAGCTGTAAAGGGCGACAAATTTCCATTCTCAGGCCTGGATAGAAATGTATATATATATATATATATATAAAGTTGTAAAGGGCGACGAATTTGCAATCCCAGACCCGGACATGAATGTAAATATATATATATTTATAAAAGCTGTAAAAGGGCCACGGAATAATCCAAGCTTAACAGAAAGTAAATATATATATATATATATATATATATATTTATATTTATAAAAGCTGTAAAATAGCCACGGAATAATACAGGCTTGACATAATGTAAATATATATATATATATAGCAAAGCTGTAAAGAGTCAAGGAATGATCCAGGCTTAACAGAATATAAATATATATATATATATATATGTATAAAAGCGATAAAGCATCACGAATTTCTACAGGCTCAACTAGAATGTAAATATATATACATATATATATATATATAAGTGGTAAAAAGACCCTGAATTTCCAATCCAGGTCAAACTAAAATATAAATGTTAATATTACAGTTAGTATATATATATATATTAAAGTAATAAAGGCCACGAATTAGCAATCCAGGCCAAACGAAGTCAGAAATTTGTTTATATATATAGTTATATATATAAAACTAGTAACTACCACAGATTTGCAATCCGGGTTTGACAGAATTGAAAATTAGTATATATATAGTCAAATATATACATAATAAAGCCAAAAGGCCACGAGTCAGTGACCCAGGCCGAGAAAGTTAATACATATATATAAGCAATTAAAAGCCACGGATCGACGATCTAGGCTGTGCAAATGCAAAAAAAATGCATAAATGTACTAAAATGTACTAAAAATTAAGCAAAAACGGCCACGGAACTGAGTTTTGGGAAAAATCAAAAAATGAAACTTTACGTGCACATGTATAAATATGTAATAAAGTAGGAAAAAAGTTCTGATCGTAAAAATACTTACAATGGACTAGTACATGGGCTCTTTGCCACTTGGTAGGCTTCAAATGGGCGATTCCACTATTTAATTTTTGTTATGTTGTAGTATATGAGTATACCTACATGTTAGAGTAATAAAATCTATGTTTGGAGTACTAGTAGTCGGTCTGGGAAACGAAATGGGCGGAGTTTCAGAGCGTTTTCTATTTTTTTTCTTCTTTTTTTTGCAAGGGGGGAGGCTTGTATTTAAAGACCCGATGGTAGCGGGTCTACCTACAGCAGCCACGAGTCTACCTGCGGCTCTCCAGGGTGGGCCCCACCTATTCCTAATAAGATTAGGAGGCTAATTAGTTAAAAGAGTTTAATTATTCCCAATACGATTGGGAAGCCTAATTAATTAAAAGAGTTTAATTAATTAATATGAAATTATAATCCTAAATAGTTAGGACGGTTGCCTACATCTATAAATAAGAAAGTCTTATTATTGAACAAGGTTACTGTCGACGTCGGGAAAAAATTCGATCGCGTGGGACATGAATCTTTCTCTCTTCCTAAGTCTTGTTGCTTTCTACCCTTATTTCCTTATCTATTTTATGAAGGGTGAAGTTTTTTAGGAAAAGGCCAACATATATCATGTCGACGATTTGAAAGGTTTACAAAGTCGCTAGTTGGTAGATTTGAAATGGTTGTACCAACTCAACCGAGTTTTGTTTGAAAGTAGGCCCAATTGCTGGACACTGTCGAAACTTGATCTTTGAAACCAAAGTTCTAAGTTCGGGGGCTTGGTTAAGTTGGGGGAAGTTGTTAGGCACCCCCCAACTCCCGTGAAAACACGGTACTGCATCTTTTCAATTATTTACCTTTTTATTTGCCATGTGTGTGTGAATGATGGAAGAAATTGGGCCTACGTTTGATTGATTTGAAAGTATGGAAATGATTCGTTGAACCTATATATGAAGGGGGTTTGATTTGATTTGCAAAAGTCCTTTATTAGACAAGATATTAAAATGACGTTTTGAAAGCAGGTTTTCAAACCCTCACGCTCACGTAGGAATTAAAGCATGTTGATACTTCCATTTTCTATCTTTTCATCCATTTAGCTCAATTTGAATGGTGATTGTCGGGCTGCGAAGCATCCTCAACCACAAAATATATACAAGTGTCGGTCTTCTATTGGGCATGACAGCCATCGGAGTGACTCTAGCACGATAAACCATTATTTCATTATGTTTGAGACCTTAAACACGGATAACCATTTTAAGGTCTTTCGGATGTACATTTTTACAGAAAAATTGGCAAAGTACAATTGTAATGTGGAGTTTGTCTATCGTGGGAATCAGATTCTGATCAGTTTTATCATGAATCCCACGATTCATAGGCTCACATAAGGAGGCCAAGAAAACCTGCAAAACACATATATTTATAGAAAATGGATATTTACATCCAAATATCGCAAACACCAAGGATTCATCAATCAAATCTTGGCCTACGCATAGCCAAAGCTTCTCGTTCCCAATAGATAGCGATCTAAGGATTGCGAGGTTGCTTTAATAATAAATAAAATTAGAAGGAAAGCTAGATTTAAATAATTCTCAGCCATTCTAGCTTCCAGGTTCCGGTTGGACCTATTTTGAACCGTTTGAAAGATAAAAAGGGCTAGATTTAAAGAAATCTAACTAGCCCAAATGAATATCAATGCCAATTCATATCAAATGAATATTTAAAGAGAAAAATATAATCACAATGAATAGAGAATATATATAATTATATATATATACGAAAGGTGTAAAGTGCGATGGGTTTTCAATCTCAGGTCCATATTAGAATATAAATATATATATAAGCTGTGAAGGGCGACAGATCGACCATTCTATGCCCGAAAAAAAATGGAAATATATATACATATGTATATATATATATATATATATATATATAAACTATAAAAAAAGCCACAGAGTGTTCCAGCCTGGACAGAATTAAATATATATATATATATATATATATATATATATGTATAAAAGCAGTAAAGGGCGACGAATCTGCCATCTTATGCCCGGACAGAAATGTAAATATATATATATATATATATATATATATATATATTTATAAAAGATGTAAAAGAGCCACGAAATAATCCAGGCTTGACATACTTGAAATATATATATATAAAAGCTGTAAAAAGCCACAGAATGATCCAGGCTTGACTGAATGTAAATATAAATATAAAAGCTATAAAGGAACAATGGAATATTCCAGGCTTGACAGAATAGAAATATATATATGTATATATATATATATATAAAAGCGTTAAAAAGACCACAAATTTCCAATCCAAGCCAAACTGAAATATAAAGGTTAATATATACAGTTAGTATATATATATTAAAGCAATAAAAAGGCCACGAAGTCAAAATCTAAGCCAAATGAAGTCAGAAAAATTTATATATATATAGTTATATATATAAAAGCAGTAACTACCACGGATTTGCCATCCGGGCTTAACAGAATTGAAAAGTTAGTATATATATAGTTAAATATATGCATAATAAAGCCAAAAAGGACACGAGTCCATGACCTAGTCCGAAAAAGTCCAAATATATGTATATATATATATATATATATACATATATGTATATATAAGTGATTAAAAGACGCGGATCGACGATCCTGGCTGTGAAAATGCAAAAAAACGTGTAAATCTACACTTGTCGAATTTCTTTAGGGTATCCCACAAATCTACACTTGTCGGATTTAGTCTGTAGCTTATCATTTTCAAACTTTTTGACATAAGCTGGACATCCCCAAGTCTGAACATGCTTAAGATTTGGTTTCCTTCCTTTCCACATCTCATATGGAGTCTTTGGGGAGGATTTGGTAGGTACCTTGTTAAGCAGGTATGCAGCTGTTTCTAGGGCATAACCCCAGAATAAAATTGGAAGATCGGTAAAACTCATCATGGATCGAATCATGTCCAACAATGTTCGATTTCTCCTTTCAGATATTCCATTTAACTGTGGTGTACCTGGTGGAGTCCATTGTGAGATTATACCATTTTCTTTGAGATAATTGAGAAATTCATAGCTTAAGTATTCTCACCTCGATCTGATCAAAGAATTTTAATACTCTTGCCCGTTTGTTTCTCTACTTCACTTCTGAACTCTTTGAACTTTTCAAATGATTCTGATTTGTATTTCATTAAATACACATATCCAAATCTTGAGTGATCATCAGTGAAAGTAATAAAATAAGAATATCCACCCCGTGCATTTATTGCCATAGGTCCACAAACGTCTGTGTGAACCAACGCTAACAACTCTGTAACTCTTTCTCCTTTTCCACTAAAGGGAGATTTAGTCATTTTATCCATGAGACAAGATTCACAAGTTGGATATGATTCAAAATCAGATAGCTCTAAGAGCCCAACCTTATGCAACTTGGATAATCTTGTTTCATTGATATAATCGAGTCTACAAGGCCGTATATAGGTATAATTAACATCATCTCTTTTCCTTTTCTTAGTTTATTCTATTTGAAGTATATTTTCATGCAAGTCAAGTATATAAAGTCAATTTCGCAGATTACCAACACCATATAAAATATTGTCTTTATAAATAGAACAACTGTTGTTCTTTATTATAATGTTAAATCGTTCCATATCTAATACAAAAATAGAAGTAATGTTTCTAATGATATTCGGAGCAAAATAACAATTATTTGAATAAATAGACTTGCCCGAAGGCATTGCTAAACAATAAGTCCCTACAGCTAATGCAATAATCTTTGCTCCATTTCCCACTCGTAGGATGACCTCATCATTACTCATCTTTCTACTTCTGACCAGTCCCTGCACAGTATTACATATGTGAGAACCACAGCCAGTATCTAATACCCAAGTAGAATTATGACTTTTAGAAAAATTAATTTCAATCATGAACAAACCTTGATTGGAAGTCGAAGCTTCTCTAAACTTCTTCTCTGCTAGAAACTTCTTGCAGTTCCTCTTCCAGTGTCCCGACTCGTTGCAATGGAAGCACATTCCTTTGCCAACTGGATTTGGTTTCTTTTATTCCTTTAAGTTTACCTTTCCTTTAGCCTTCTTAGATTTTTTTTTCCAGAAGACACCTTGGGCCTCTTCCTTTTATTGGAAGAATCCACCATCAAGATATGGTTCTTCTTGGTTGGGAAGTGACCTTCTACAGTTTTTAACATGTTAAGTACTTCAGACAAGCTGACATCTGACTTATTCATCTGGAAATTTACAGCGAACTGTGAGAAGGTCTCAGGGAGTGACTGCAAGACTAAGTCTTGACTCAACTCCCTATCCATAATGAACCTAAGTTGTCCAAGGCATTCAATCAGATTGATCACCCTACATGAGTCTCGACAGCAGTGCCCTCGGTCATCCGAGATCGGAAGAGCTTGTGACAACCCGAATTTTTTAAGAATTAATAAATGAAAATTTAATAAATAAAATTTTTATTATGAGACGTTTTGAGTTTGAGAATGTGTATATGTGTCATATATTGTGAAATATGTGATTGTTGTGAAAAGGGTTTTAGATATTAATTTTAATATTTATTGATTAAAATAAATATTTTAATTTATTTATTTATTGAGTGAAATAAATAAATTATGTGATTGTGGTGAAGTAATTTAATTAAGTGTTACATATTAATTAAATGAATATTTCATATTTAATATGTAATGATTTTATGTTATAGTTCTAATTTAATTGGGATAATTAAATTAGATGAAGTTATGTGGTAATTGTTACATGAAATTATAATTAGTGAGTAGTTATAATTATGTGGCAATTTTTATGTGATTAATTGATGTTAACTTTAAATTAATTAAATTAGAATATTAATATTTAATTAATTAAAGTATAATATTAAAAATATGTTTTAAAGGATTTATTAAAAGAGTTTTTAAAACAGTTTTCCCAAACAAGGCCCTTGTACCCGTTTTAAATCCGTTTTGCCAAATGGGGCCTTAACTACTAAAAACCTGTTTTTAAAAATAATGTTGTTATGCCAAACAAGCCTTAGGGCTTTTAAACTTCAAATTTTGTAAGTTATATATTAATTGGTAATTAATATATGATATAAGTATAGGTGTTAATAGCTGACATCTATGTATATTGTATATGTATAATATATCTATATGTTAGTTTATGTTTTGTAAAACTACGTTAGTTTAGAAATGACAAAACAAAGAGTTAGACAAAGAGATAAACAAAGAAGAAAATATAGAGAAGTTAGAGAGAAAAGAAGAAAGAATAAGGAGAAAGTAAGAGGATGAGTTGAAGAGTCAACAAAGAAATCATCATCGCTTTCTTCCTCACAACTCATAAGGGATTCATGAAGTACAAATAATTATAAGTTGTTTTTCGGTAATTGGTAATCTACGAGCCATGTAAGCCTTTCAGTTCATATTTGTTATGTGAACTTGATGATGAATTATTTTAAATTGTATTGCAAAGAGCATGATATGTTATATTTAATATAAACATGAAATGTTAAAGTCAATTTATGACTACATTGATTTATTAAAGAATGTTGATTGGGCAAGGAACACAATCTTTATATTTGTTATGTGAATTAAAGCATGTATGCTATATTACTCTAATGATTGTGAGATGTATGTTGAGCATGTTATTATGTGCTACGTGTTGCATGAAAGCTGTTACATCTTGCAGAGCTGTCGAGCTCACTCTTGCAAATAACTATTTTTACAGGTCAAGGATGCAAGGTAATGATACGTGCTAGTTGAATGTTAGAGATCAATAGTAATTCAAGAAGATTACTTATTTTAGATGAGAATGCATTTAATGTTTTAATTGTAACATAATTGTTGGATTTTAAGTTGAGTTATCTGATGTATAGTGGATATTACTTTGTGATGTAAGATTTTAGATAGCAACTTCGATGTAGTGATTCATGTAATAAGTTTGAATCAAAGATATGTTATGTAAAGGTTGAGATTCAGGGCAATAAAGAAAGAGTTATATAAAAGTTTTAAATATTCCGTATTTTTAATGATTGTATCATCGATTAATGATGTAAAGTTAGAATAAAGTTGTATTGTTAACGATCGAGAATGACAATTTTATTGTATGAATTTTGGGGTCGTTACAGTTGGTATCAGAGCTGATAGGTTATACACCTTAGGTAAGAGTATCTTAGGCTATGACTTTAGGTTATAAGAATAAGAAGTTAAGTTTAAGTTACGTATAATGAAAAGGTGATTCTTGTCACATACGTAGAAGTATAGGATGAGTTAAGTCCTAGAAATGTTATAAGAAGAAGATTAGAATGACGAGGCGTAAACTTGAATAAAATATTGAGCTATATAAATGGAATTAGAAATTCTTAAAAGAATAGTTGTTAAATAAACAAGAAGATTCAAAGAAGAATCTTGAAGAGATATAAAGATAAGAATAAGGAGTCGCTTAACTCCAATAATCAAGATGACGAATAATGATGAATAGACAAGGTCTATTAGATTAAAAGCATAAAGGAAATCATGATATGACATGATGAATGGTAAAGATAAGAAGTTTTTAAAACAAAACGATAATGAGATAAGAAAAGAATCATAAGAGAGATGATTATAGAATAAGATCACGGCGTGATCTTTTAAAATTATTATGACAGAAGGTCAGTAATGATTGAATAGTTATAGTTTGATGCTATAACGAGAATATGCTATGATATAGTACAAGATTAACTCATGAGGAGTTATAAATGATGAGATACAGAAAGTCTGTATCGAGTATAGGACGAGAAGTTATGTGTAAGATAGAGTTAAGTGGGATTTCAACTGAGGACTTATGTGGTGGCTGAGTTGTACAAACCTTTGTATGGGCAGGGTTTTGTGCTTACACTCGGTTTATCGAATGGATAATCATTGGAATGTTAGTGTAGCGTTATCGATATATATATGGCGAGAAGGTGATTCTTTTCTCATATTTATATTTGGTAGTTGGAAACAATAGAGATTAGAGTAAATGATGTTAACATTAGGTGCGAGTTCTTAAAACTCATTCTTATGGTAAGTTCATGACTCATAATCGTATATATATTTTGAACCCCTAAGTATATGGACAGTCTCTGACCAGATCTTTGACTACATATTGCTAGGACAAGCTTTTAAACTCATATTCTCGTGGCAAGTTCCTGAACTTCCAAAGTGTGGTAATTTTGATGAACTATACTGGGTATAGAAAGGTTATGGTATAGAAAGCATTGATGTTGTTTAAGATTGATAGAATGATTAAGTAATGAAATGATGGAGTAAAGATCTATATTGATGGAGAAAATTTTGGTATTCTAAATCTACTAGCTTTGCTAGATTTTCAAAATTTATTGACTTCGTGCTGATGTTGCACTTCTGTTTTCTTGAAAAACATTGGGTCAAATGAATGAATCAATGAATTTTTAAAATAGTGCTATTATTCACATGTCTATGCTAATTGCTTCAGCTAGACAAAAATGATTTGAAATTTTCAAAAAATATTTTATATATGCTATGCATCATTTGATATGATAATCAAGGAAGTCATCAATGTAGTTGAACATAGTGTTGGATGTGATCGTAGGATTGTCAGCCCACTATGGTATGTTGTAGCATGACGACGTCATATAATGAAGAAATCCTCAATGTACCATTACTACGGTACAGCATCAGGATATTATAAAAAGATTTATTTATTTTTAGTTTCCTTAAACTATAAAAATAATAATAATAAATACATTCTATTGAGTTGTTTAATATATATATATATATATATATATATATATTGATTGATGTCCGAATGGTTGCTAGAAGTCTATACTACTTGACTCAGCTAAACAAGTATTGAAAGATGTTTATGAAATTCGAGCGTTCTTGGTCAAACTATGCTAACCCAAATTGTTTTGGTGTGGATTCAGATGTTAAGAAGCTGAAGTGAACAACCCTATAAAAGGAGACATATTATTGGAGACAATAGTTCCAAGTGTAACGCATATAGTCGTTACGATGTACTACGTTTGTGCACGACATAGTGGTGCGATAGTCTGATCACCTGGAGCACCGATGCGGTTTATAGTGTGAAGTACCGGGGGTGAAGCACTGTTAAACCTATAGATAAGTTCAAGGTCTTGTGACCTCTTAGCATGATTTGGAATCTTTTAAATTCTTGAGTTATTTATATCGCTTCCCAATTATTGAACAATTGTGGAAGATTCTTATTATTCCGAAGATGAATGTGGCAAGAAAGATATTCCTTAGAAAGAAGTAGTTGTAGAACGCCACAATCCAGTGAATAACGATTAGCGAAAAAATCTATTTTGATATATTGATATATAAAGATTGATAATAAAAAAAATTCGAGGACGAAATTCTTAGAAGAAAGGGTGAATGTGATAACCCGAATACTTACGAGATAGTGAATTATGAAGTATATGAATTCGACAAGAGTAATTCGTAATGATCCTAAGAAAGGAAATGAACGGGTTAGATAATATCTGATATTTGAATTATTTATTGTGTTTAATTGAAGGTTATGTAATAAAACCTAAAATTTGTTGAAAAAATGAATGGAGTAGTATAGATATATAAAACTTTTTGTTGGGATAATGTGTTAAAATTATTCAACGATAATTATGAAGAGATTTTGTGAAAATTGAGTAAAGGAGGTTTCATTGATTCCGAGGACGGAATCCTTATAAGGAGGGAAGGATGTGACAACCCGAATTTTTTAAGAATTAATAAATGAAATTTAATAAATAAAATTCTTATTATGAGACGTTTTGAGTTTGAAAATGTGTATATGTGTCACACGTTGTGAAATATGTGATTGGTGTGAAAAGGGTTTTAGATATTAATTTTAATATTTATTGATTAAAATAAATATTTTAATTAATTTATTTATTGAGTGAAATAAATAAATTATGTGATTGTGGTGAAGTAATTTAATTAAATGTTACATATTAATTAAATGAATATTTCATATTTAATATGTAATGATTTTATGTTATAGTTCTAATTTAATTGGGATAATTAAATTAGATGAAGTTATGTGATAATTGTTACATGAAATTATAATTAGCGAGTAATTATAATTATGTGGCAATTTTTATGTGATTAATTGATGTTAACTTTTAATTAATTAACTTAGAATATTAATATTTAATTAATTAAAGTATAACATTAAAAATATGTGTTAAAAGATTTATTAAAAGAATTAAAATAGTTTTTCCAAACAAGGCCCTTGTACCCGTTTTAAATCCGTTTTGCCAAACGGGGCCTTAACTACTAAAAACCCATTTTTAAAAATAATGTTGTTTTGCCAAACAAGCCTTAGGGCTTCTAAACTTCAAATTTTGTAACTTATATATTAATTGGTAATTAATATATGATATAAGTATAGGTGTTAATGGCTGACATTTATGTATAGTGTATATGTATAATATATCTATATGTCAGTTTATGTTTTGTAAAACTACGTTAGTTTAGAAATGACAAAACAAAGAGATAAACAAAGAAGAAAATATAGAGAAGTTAGAGAGAAAAGAAGAAAGAATAAGGAGAAAGAAAGAGGATGAGTTGAAGAGTCAACAAAGAAATCATCATCTCCTTCTTCCTCACAACTCATAAGGGATTCATGAAAATTATAAGCTATTTTTCGGTAATTGGTAATCTACGAGCCAAACAAGTCTTTCAGTTCCTATTTGTTATGTGAACTTGATGATGAATTATTTTAAATTGTATTGCAAAGAGCATGATATGTTATATATGATATAAATATGAAATGTTAAAGTCAATTTATGACTACATTGATTTATTAAAGAATGTTGATTGGGTAAGGAACTCAATCTTTATATTTGTTATGTGAATTAAAGCATATATGCTATGTTACTCTAATGATTATGAGATGTATGTTGAGCATGTTATTATGTGCTACGTGTTGCGTGAAAGCTGTTAGATCTTGCTGAGCTGTCGAGCTCACTCTTGCAAATAACCATTTTTGCAGGTCAAGGATGCAAGGTAATGATACGTGCTAGTTGAATATTAGAGATCAATAGTAATTCAAAAATATTACATATTTTAGATGAGAATGCATTTAATGTTTTGATTGTAACGTAATTGTTGGATTGTAAGTTGAGCTATCCGATATATAGTGGATATTACTTTGTGATGTAAGATTTTAGATAGCAACTTCGATGTAGTGATTCATGTAATAAGTTTGAATGAAAGATATGTTATGTAAAGGTTGAGATTCAAGGCAATAAAGAAAGAATTATATAAAAGTTTTAAATATTCCGCATTTTTAGTGATTGTATCATCGATTAATGATGTAAGGTTAGAATAAAGTTGTATTGTTAATGATCGAGAATGAGAATTTTATTGTAAAAATTTTGGGGTTGTTATAGAGCTCCTTAGATATCTCATATCTAGCAGTCCTACTTTGTTCACCATACAACTCCTTGAGGTGAAGTAAAATTATAGGAGCATCCATGTTTTCGTGCTGATGCTGAAGCTCGTTATTCATGGATGCGTGCATGATGCATTGACCCACAGATGCATCATCTTACCACTTTATAATGGTGGTAATCTCTTCCTCAAAGGCTGATTTTGGAACAGTTCCCAGGATAGGAATCTCTTCCTCAGGTGAATTTAGGACATAAGAAATCTTTTCAGCAGTGAGAACTATTCTCAGATTTCTTAACCAGTCCGTGTAATTCGGTCCGGTAAGTTTATTAGCATCAAGTATGCTACGCAATAAAATAAGTGATTTTGAAAATTTTAAAATTCTACATGTGAAAAGACAACATTTTAGTAAACATTCATTTAATTAATTTTACATACCAAAATAAATTTAGGTATTTATTTTAAATTGGTATCTCCCACTATTTTCATCAAACTATATTACTCTCACTTATATAGTTTGACAACATCTAATTAAAGATTTTCTAGTGAGAATAAGGATCCCATTTCAAATGTATATAGCCTTGTGGAGAGCACAACAAACGATAGATAAATAAATTGTTAGACAACTCTTTGTCAATTACATCAACATGTAACTCATTTTTATTTTGCCTCTTAAATCATAATGGTCAAGTGTGTGCACATCCGAACTAAAATGATTTAAGTCAAGTCCAGCCTAGCACTTCCATAAATTCAAAAAAGAAAAATATTTGTCCTTGTGGATAGCACAACAAAATAATATTGTTCAATTTTCTTGATAATCAGTAAATGTAATTAAATTAATATCTTAAATACGCAATACTTTCCTTATGGATAGTACAACAAATGCTAGAAGGCGACGTTCGATATTCCAAATATCATTGAACGCTTCAGACTTAATATAATTTCTTTGAGGGGGTTGTTATTATTTGTCTCATCTTTTTTAGCGCTCATGCACATATATATATATAAAATACGCATCATTTTATTAAACATGCGAAGCATTTTTGAATAAAATATAATCTATATAAGACTTAGCATCCACATATAGAATCCTATATTCTACCCGGATTGATTATGAACTTTTATTCTAGTTTGTTTCACTAGAGCTACCAAGTGAACCAAGAGGTCAAACTTAGAAGTGCAAGAATTTAAATTTAAACGTAACTATTACATTTAAACCCGTGCTTCATACAAACGGGTCTTCACGCTCTCCTTGCTCCTTAGTCTCCAATTTCTTCAAGATAATTCTAACTACCTCTATTACATAAACTATTTAAATTAAATAGAAACCTTGATCAGAATAAAATCCAATCACATTGGTCAACAGTCTATAATCAACCTCATTTATTATCATACACATCAACATATGCATCAATAAATAACCATTCATCTCATGAATAATAAAACCATTCCATATATAGATCGATGTCATTTAATGGACAAAAGTTTTGCTAAATTTTATTTTTGAAACAAAATAAACTCTTTTATTTTAATAAAAAACAAATCCAAATTTAACTCCTTTAATTTTAGCAACCTGAAATCATATTTTAGATAAAATAAACATCTTTATTTTAAACTTTTATAAATTAAATAAATCATTTACTTAATTAAGAGAAAAATAAAATTTTTTAAAATCTGCCTACGGCGCGTCCCGCGCCTAGAATGAACTAGGATGAGGCGTGGCCGTGCTGTGCACTGGTCTGGGATACAGACGGTGCACCCGCGCCCGGGATGAACTGGGACGCGACGCGGTCGCGCTGTTCGTCGCAGAATGCAAAATTTTTAACTTTTGTCCAAAAAATTCGATCCAATCTTACATTAATTCATACATGGAATCATAACAATTATAATTAGCACAAAGTTAGGCTCTAATACTACTGTTGAGTTTGTACGTAACGTAAACATGCAATCAAATTACACAATTAAAAGACGTGTAGACACTCAAAATTTTGTTTCCCTGTTACTAACACAGTAGGAGGGCAAGATTGTCTTTTCAAATCAAACTCGGTCTCAATATCGGGCCATCAACTCAACCCCCGTCTCAATACTGGGCCATCAAATTAATCCCGATCCCAATACCAGGTCGTCAAATTAACCCCGATCTAAATATCGAGCCATCAAATCAACCTCGGTCTCAATACCGGGCCATCAAAACAACCCCGGTCTCAATATCGGGCCATCAAATTAACCCTAATCTCAATACTGGGTCGTAAAATCAACCCCGGTCTCAATACCGGGCCATCAACTCAGCCCCGGTCTCAACCTGGGAAGTACAGGTCAACCCCGGTCTCAACTCAGAAAGTACAGGTCAGCCTCGGTCTCAACCCGGGAAGTACAGGTCAGCCCCGATCTCAACCCGAGAGGTACAGGTCAGCCCCGATCTCAACTCGGGAAGTACAAGTTAGCCTCGATCTCAACCTGGGAAGTACAACTCAGCCTCGGTATCAACTCGGGAAGTATAGGTCAGCCCCGATCACAACCCGGGAGGTACAGGTTAGCCCCGGTATCAACCCGGGAGGAACAGGTTAGCCCCGGTCTCAACACGGGAAGTACATGTGACGCACCCAAATTCAGGTTCTCTAACCTCGAATTCAGTGCTCACGGTATATCATCATCATAAACATTCTATAAACAATTGCGGAATAATAAACATATATTGTTCATTACATTAAAGTCTTACAAACGTATCCCAAGGTCTATTATCTTAACTTAAACATACCTTATATAAGTTACATATAGTAACCTAAAAGGTTTACAAATACATCAAACGTAATATCTCATGATACATAAGCATTTATGTTAACTATTCCTGAACCTTTCCTTTGCCCTTGTCTTTCTTACTCGAACTCTCGGGTTTAGCTGAAATAATTGTCATGATATAGCAAGAGTAAGCAACTAATTTTCTTACCAAGTTTAAATATGAAAGAGATATATCATGATTAGAAAAGAATTTAGCTTTCAATGTTCAACAAGATAAATCGATTGTGAAAGAACATGAATTACATCTTTATAACTGTATATTCGAATAATTGAATAACAGATGCTGGGCGGTTTTAAATAACCGTGAACATATACTAAGGTTGTCAATATTTAAACTGGTCCATTTAGTAAAGTTTGGTAATCAAGGAGATCAACCTTTCATACCCGGTGAAATATGCATAATCACTCAACATACTAGCAACAATTATTTTCCAATAATGCTTTAGTAACACTGTTCTTTTTCTCAGTCAAGAGTCCTTACCATTTCAATTGGTTAGGCACCGCTTTAAAAATATATTCGATTTAACAAATTTAAACATGCTTGATCTAGCTGATACAACTAGCATAGATCCATATCATAAACAGTCCATGAATAAAAGAACTTTAACTAATTCACAGTTCAATAATAATAGAACAGGAATTCGATTGCACAAAGTGCGAATATCAACAATTAATATCAATGTGAATAATCGTCAATAACTATTCACTAACATGATTTAAAAATATAACTTAAGTTTGAGTTAGAGAACGTGCCTCAATCGTAGTCTACTGCTATGTAATTTACTTTAACTTCTTTAGAGAAAAGACCTATAATTGATCTTTCGATTAGTCATAGCATAACTCATTTATAATCTTATCATCTTATATTAAAGTGTCTAACATTTAATCATATAGTTAAGTATTAGACATTATATTAAAGTCTTAGTGTTACTGTTATACTTTGATAATCTTTTAATCATTTCATAACTTATAATTATAAATTATTCTTTTATATGTTATCTTAGTAAACTAGATAACATGCCAGTAAACTGAAATACCATTTCAGTAAATCAAAATATATTTCAGCATCCTGAAATCTTAATTTCAGCAGACCAAAATCAAACTCAGTAAACCGAAATCATTTCAGCAACCCTGAATCCATTTCAGTACCCTGACTTCTCATTTCAATCTACTACCATCATAATATAGTCCATTGCATACCAATTTCAACGACTTACAATTAAAATAAAGTAATTTCTCAATTTTAATCTCCCGTTTAATATTATTAATTAAATAATAATATTTTAAACTAATGTTATTAACTTTTAATAATATTTAGGTCTAATATTACTAATAATATTTCAATCCAATATTATTAGTCATGTTAAAATATTTTAAATCATTTAATCAATTAATAAACAATTTATTTAATAACTTTTTCTTTCATTAATTAATTCATTTAAATCTTTGAAAATACCAGACACATAACCACCCTTCACCACTGACCGAAATCCTCACCATAAATCTGTATCAACCAAGCTTAAGGATCTCAAGTCATGAAACCATATTTTTCATATTTTTGACATCATATATTTAATTAAATTTATTTAACCATATGACATCATTTATATGAAAAATAGCAAAACAACTCCAAAACCATTTCTTTTCTGGACAGTAGCTATATATAATACCCTCATAAAAATATATTTTTTTGGAAATTTTTAAAATTCATTTACTATATTTAAATAGTCCATAATGGCCAAATATTGTAAGGTTTATCATAAATCGAAATTAACTCTAACAATTTTGAAATTTTTAGGGTAGGCTGCTGTTATGTACATGTACTTCCAACAATTTAATAATTTTTGGATCAATACAAAGAGAGTTATTCGGTTAGAGTTTTAAAAGTAGCCCTTTGCCGTAAAATGCATAACTCTCAAATCGTATGACCAAAAAATTTTAAATTTTTATAGAACCTACCTAAACTTTGAAATTACCTCCCCAAAATTTTCTCGAAATTTTAAAGTAAAATAAGTAGACGAAACTACCCTCATGGCAGACTGATCAGTGAGCCTTTTTAAACAATTTGTCCATTACGTGGACTGTTTTGACCAAAACGCATACCACGACTGCTAGACAAGTGATTTTCAAGTTCAACCACTTGGGTTAACTAGTCAACACATATATCTAGCACCCCTCTTCGACGGATCATGAAAAGAAGGTGTAGATTTAATATACCATTTGATCAAAGGGAGAGAAAGCTAGGGTTTTCTAGATTTCTAGAAACCTAGTTTTATTTCTCTCCTTTTGATCCACTTTCTAACACTTAAATTAGTTAAACCCAAACATGAATCCATATAAAACACATAGTTTAAAGGGTTCCATACTTCCAACTCATAAACCCTTTTCACCATCAAATCCATAAAAGAAAATAAAAGTAAAGCTTAGAGAATAGGTTATACCTTATTTTTCTAGCTTCCTTTCTTCTCCACCCGTAATATGTGATGAATCTTGGGTGCATCTAAGCTTAAGCTCTCCTCTCCTCTTCTTCTTCCTCAACCGAATTCTTCCGTTCTCTCTAGTTACTTTTGTTTTCTCTCTCTTTCTCTTAGAAAATGAAAGAAAGCAAAATGAAAAATTAGATTTTAATTTACTTCAATATAAGAAGTATAGATATATAATATATGTCTATATATTATATCCTATCTTGCTTTCCATCTCTCTCTCTCTCATTATACAATATGTTGCTTGCAATGAATGTTGGGTTTGTATGTAACGCAATCATGCAATCAAATCACATAAATAGGGCGGAAGCGTAAAAACTAGGTTTTCAAAATTTATACCAACCCATAACCATTATCATGCACTTATCGAATTTAGTCTGTATCGGATTTATGCAACAAACACCTTTTGATCAGTTGGATGATAGAAATAATACCCTACGATTTCTTTAGGGTATCCCACAAATCTACACTTATCGGATTTAGTCTGTAGCTTATCATTTTCAAACTTTTTGACATAAGCTGGACA
Organism: Panax stipuleanatus; assembly: GCA_020205555.1. Classification (NCBI taxonomy): domain Eukaryota; kingdom Viridiplantae; phylum Streptophyta; class Magnoliopsida; order Apiales; family Araliaceae; genus Panax; species Panax stipuleanatus. The sequence goes on from CM035122.1 coordinate 58,890,161, forward strand.
ACCCCAAGTCTTAACATGCTTAAGATTTGGTTTCCTCCCTTTCCACATCTCATATGGAGTCTTTGGGGCGGATTTGGTAGGTACCTTGTTAAGTAGGTATGCAGCCGTTTCTAGGGCATATCCCCAGAAGGAAATTGGAAGGTCGGTAAAACTCATCATGGATCGAACCATGTCCAACAGTGTTCGATTTCTCCTTTCAGATACTCCATTTAACTGTGGTGTACCTGGAGGAGTCCATTGTGAGATTATACCATTTTCTCTAAGACAATTGAGAAACTCACTGCTTAAGTATTCTCCACCTCGATCTGATCGAAGTATCTTAATACTCTTGCCCGTTTGTATCTCTACTTCACTTCTGAACTCTTTGAACTTTTCAAATGATTCTGATTTGTATTTCATTAAATACACATATCCAAATCTTGAGTGATCATCAGTGAAAGTAATAAAATAAGAATACCCACCCCGTGCACTTGTTGTCATAGGTCCACAAACGTCTATGTGAATCAATGCCAACAACTCTGTAACTCTCTCCCCTTTTCCACTAAAAGGAGATTTAGTCATTTTACCCATGAGACAAGATTCACAAGTTGGATATGATTCATAATCAGATAGCTCGAGGAGCCCATATTTATGCAACTTGGATAATCTTGTTTCATTGATATGACCGAGTCTACAGTGCCACATATAGGTATAATTAATATCATCTCTTTTCCTTTTCTTAATTTGTTCAATTTGAAATATATTTTCTTGTAAGTCAAGTGTATAAAGTCCATTTCGCAAATTTCCAATACCATATAAAACATCGTCTTTATAAATAGAACAACCATTGTTCTTTATAATAACGTCAAAACCTTCCATATCCAATACAGAAATTGAAATAATGTTTTTAATAATATTCGGAACATAATAACAATTATTAAGATAAATGGATTTGCCCGAAGGCATTGCTAAACAATAAGTTCCTACAGCTAATGCAGCAACTTTTGCTCCATTTCCCACTCGTAGGATCACCTCATCTTTGTTCAGCTTTCTACTTCTGACCAGTCCCTTCACATTATTACATATGTGAGAACCACAGCCGGTATCCAATACCCAAGTAGAATTTTGACTTTCTGAAAAATTAATTTCAATCATGAACAAACCTTGATTGGAAGTCGAAGCTTCTCCAAGCTTCTTCTTTGCCAGAAACTTCTTGCAGTTCCTCTTCCAATGACCCGGCTCGTTGCAATGGAAGCACATTCCTTTGCTAGCTGGATCAGATTTCTTTTGTTCCTTTATGTTCACTTTGCCCTTGGTCATCCGAGATCGGAAGAGCTCCTTAGATATCTCATATCTAGCAGTCCTACTCTGTTCACCATACAACTCCTTGAGGTGAAGCAGCATAGCAGGAGCAACCATTTTTTCGTGCTGACGCTGAAGCTCGTTATTCATGGATGCGAGCATGATGCATTGAGCCACAGATGCATCATTTTGCAACTTATTGAAAGTGGCAATCTCTTCCTCAGAGGCTGTTTCTGAAACAGATTCAGGGATAGTGGAATTTAGGACATAAGAAATCTTTTCAGCAGTGAGAACTATTCTCAGATTTCTTAGCCAGTCCGTATAATTCGGCCCGTTAAGCTTATTAGCATCAAGTATGCTTCGCAGTGAGATTAGTGATTTTGACATTTTTAAAATTCTGCATGTGAAAAGACAACATTTTAGCAAACATTCATTTTATTAACTTTGCATACCAAAATAAATTTAGGTCTTTATTTTAAATTGGTATCTCCCACTATTTTCATCAAACTATATTACCCTCACTCATATAGTTCGGTAACATCTAATTAAAGATTTGCTAGTGAGATTAAGGATCCCATTTCAAATGTATATAACCTTGTGGATAGCACAACAAGCGATATACAAATAAATAGGTAGACAACTCTTGTCAATTACATCACCATGTAACTCCTTTTATTTTGCCTCTTAAATCATAATGGTCATGTGTGTGCACATCCGAACTAAAATGATTTAAGTTAAGTCCAGCCTAGCACTTCCATAAATTCAAAAAAGAAAAATTTTCGTCCTTGTGGATAGCACAACAAGACTAGATCGTTCAATTTTCTTGATAAGCATCAAATGTGATTAATTAACATCTTAAATATTCAATACTCGCCTTGTGGATAGCACAACAAACTCATATTAAATATTTAATACTCTATTAACTAATCATGCTAGAAGGCGACGTTCGATATTCCAAATATCATTTGAATGCTTCAGACTTAATATTATTTCTTTGAGGGGTTTGTTATTATTTGTCTCATCTTTTTAAGCGCGCATGCACATATATATATAAAATACGCGTCATTTTATTAAACATGCGAAGCATGTTTGTATAAAATATAATATATATAATATTTAGCATGCAATATAGAATACTATATTCTACCTGGATTGATTATGGACTTTTATTCTAGTTTGGTTCACTAGAGCCACCAAGTGAACCAAAAGGTCAAACCTAGGAGTGCAAGAATTTAAATTTTAAATGTAACTATTACATTTAAACCCGGGCTCCATACAAACGGGTCTTCACGCGCTCCTCGCTCCTTGGTCTCCAATTTCTTCAAAATAATTCTAACTATCTCTATTACATTAACTATTTTAAAATTAAATAGAAACCTTGATCAGCAGTCAAGGGGAAGTACATAGAAAGGAGATAGAATTTACATCGAGAATAAAACTAGAGAAGACGAGGTACGCAGACCCCATTTTATAAAACCCATACATTCAAGCATTCATCCAAAATAAAATCCAATCACATTGGTCATTGTCCATAATCAATCCCATTTATTATCATACACATCAACATATGCATCAATAAATATCCATTCATCTCATGAATAACAATGCTATTCCATATATGGATCGATGTTATTTAATGGACAAAAGTTTTGCTAAATTTTATTTTTGAAACAAAATAAACTCTTTTATTTTAATCAAAAATAAATCCAAATTAAACTCCTTTAATTTTAGCATTCTGAAATCATATTTCAGATAAAATAAACTTCTTTATTTTAAAACTTTATCAATTAAATAAACAGTTTACTTAATTAATTAAAATCAATTTTCATGGTATGTCCAGGTACCGGCGCAGCTGCGCCAGTAATGAACTGGGTAGCTGCGCAGCTGCGCAGGTAGACAGAAGCAGCAGTTTTTGCAGACCGGCGCAGCTGCGCCAGTAATGAACTGGGCAGCTGCGCAGCTGCGCCGTTCGCCGCAGAAACTTGCAGAAAATGATTTTTGTCCAGAAAAACGATCCAATTCTCACATCAATTCATACATGGAATTATAAAATTGATAATTAGCACAAAGTTAGGCTCTGATACCACTGTTGGGTTTGTATGTAACGCAATCATGCAATCAAATCACATAAATAGGGCGGAAGCGTAAAAACTAGGTTTTCAAAATTTATACAAACCCATAACCATGATCATGCTTTGTGCTTGTTATCAATAACAGAAAAGAGAGAACATGGAATTATACCTTTGAAGATCTAAGCTTCCTCAGGTACAAGTTCTACTCATTTAATTCCTTTGATTCCTCTGATAGTGACTCCTTCCCTTGAATAATGTCAACCACCCAAATGTTTGGTCTCTAACGGTGATCCACCAAGGAAGATGAAGAACTCAAGAAGATGGGTTATTGGCTTAACCCTTGTTTCTATCTCTATAGAATATGTGTACTCCCAACTCTTGGAAAATTTCACATCATTTATTTCTAATATAAGACTCTCTTATATAGATATTAGGTTAACCCTCCTAATCCAATTAGAATAGAGTTTTATTTAATTAATTTATATCCTAATCTTTATTAGGATTGAGAGAGTACTAATATTATATTAATTCCTAAACTCCTTTAGAATTAATAATAATAATAATAATAATAATATTAATAAGACTCCTCTTATTAATTTATATTTAATATTTCTAAAATATTAAATAATAAACATTAAGCTATTTAATTTATTCTATCATCATAGATTAAATTAATTATACTTAATGCATTATTACTATCATGCCATTTTCTTCTTAAATAATTCTTCTTCCTTTTATGGTGTGACCCTTTAGGTTCTCCATATTAAACCGGTTGTGAATAAATCAATTAGAACAATTCTAATCTTATTTAAATAAACAAATTAAACTAATAATCTATTTAAATAAATAACATTTATTCTACAATAGGGATAAGCCTCCCTAGCGATCAACGACTTTCCAGATAATATAGATTTCAACATTAATCATAAAAGAACCTGTGAGTTAATAGTTACCGTACAATTCAATCCTTCCACCATACAATGTCCCAATTAAATATAAGACATGGATTTACTGTCAAGTCTTAATTTATTTAATCATATGTATTTCGATTAGAAAATGCACAACTCCAAATAATGCAAATTAGAAACCTCTTTCTAATTTCATTCTACCTTGGCCAAGGATTCCTGGGTTGTCATTTAACGAATCACATAGGACATATCTCCTCTTTTACTAGAGGTGGTAGATTCTTTATTGATCATTCATTATCTCCATATGTAACTCAATACACCCAAGCATACCCTATATATGCCTTAAAAGGCCTTAAGGAATTAGTCAAAGTATAATTTGTTACATACAAGATACTATGATGAACTCAAGTCCAAGGATCACATGTACTACTATCACATTAGGAATTCCTATTGACAGGCGAGTAAAACTCCATTAGGTATTCCATAGCGAGTCACGTTCAGTGAACTTATTCTCCAATAAGCACCTACATACTTGCTTTAGTGTCTCCACACAAATGACCATGAGATCAGTCATCCTCATCCAATGAGCAAGCAACATATGTGCCAATCTATCCGGATTTACTAATCCCCTTTTTAGTAATCCCACGATTGGGAACTATTTTAGTTTTAAAGCTTTCTAAGAATTTAGATCTCATTAGCATGATCAACATCATGATTCTAAAAGCATTGCTTAAAACTATGAGTTATTTACATATTATAAAAACAGCACCATGTAGATAATTAAATGCCTTTAATAAATAAATATTTTATTAATAAATAAATAAGATTGTTTACAAAGTATGTGCTTTATCATCATACATGATTGGCTTGTATGCACACTACTATCAATGAACACTAAGTGTGTTAGCACATTATTAAAGTAACACCTAATAAAGGTGATTACCTAATAAAGTTAATATTATCATTATATATTCCCCCCCCCCCTTTTCTCTTCTTACCTAATCCAGCCACTAGGGCCCTTATTCTCTCTTCTTTTGTTTTTTATATAAAGCTTAATTAATGACTAAAATGTCTTTCACAAATGGGCTAAGCCTTGGGCTTTTAATTAAATGCTTATTGGGCTTGCATTTGTAAATAGTTTTGTTTACTTGCACAAATGAACTTGGGCTTCCTCTACAATTTAAATTGGGCCATTATTATTATATATATTATACCTAATATATTGAGCTAATTTAATAATTCGATTGCCCTTAAATTAATTTATCTACAAGTCTCACGCTTAAATAAATAATTAGGCTTGTTTAATTTATTTACTCTTCTTAATTTATTATCTTTTGAGCTAATGCTCATTATTATCAGTATTTCCATATTATTATTCATTAATAATATTAATTCACTTACATAACCCAATTAAACTTGCCTTATACAAGTTTATTGAGTATGTAATTAGGGATTAACACTTTAAACCAATTTTCTGGATTCTTGAAATACTTAGGTTAGTTCACTAACTTATTTAACTTATTAGTGAGACTTCCTTTAATAATATAGCATATTATTCACATAATCACTTAATTATCCATAATATATCACAAATTATTTAATATATTTATTTACAATGCAATACATAAATTCTTGGTTATTACATTCTCCCCTCCTCATAAGAATTCTGTCCCTGGAATTCCATTAAGGTTACTCAAAAAGATTCGGATAGTTCTTCCTCATCTTTTCCTCAAGCTCCCACGTAGCTTCCTCAGCATTGTGGTTTCTACATAGGACTTTGACAGAATGTATAACCTTATTTTTCAATTTCTGCTCTTTCTTATCCAAAATTTCTATAGGAACCTCCTCGTATGATAAGTCATTCTCGACTTGAATCGTCTCGTAAGATATCACATGCTTGTAATCCGGCTTGTACAGACGCAACACTGACACATGAAACACATTGTGAATATGTTCCAGTTCAGGAGGTAGAGCTACCTCGTACACCACTTTTCTTATTTTCTTCAGTATTTCGAATGGTCCAATAAATCTTGGACTCAGTTTACCTTTCTTCCCAAATCTTATCTTCCCCTTTCAGGGAGATACTTTCATAAATGCATAACTTCCCACTTCAAAGTCTCTTTTCTTGCGATGAATATCTGCGTACTTCTTTTGTCGATCCTGAGCTGCTACCAGTCGAGCTCTTATTATTTTGATGATCTCCACGGTCTGCTGCACCAATTCTGGCCCGAACAGTCTTCGTTCATCTACTTCATCCCAACATAAGGGCGTTTTGCATTTTCTTCCATGCAAGGCTTCATACGGCAGCATTCCAATGCTTGCATGATAACTATTGTTATACGCAAGCTCCACCAATGGAAGATGATCTTCCTAGCTTCCTTTGAAATCCATCACACAGGCTCTGAGCATGTCTTCTAGTGTTTGAATCGTTCTCTCGCTTTGCCCGTTTGTCTGTGGATGATATGCGGTACTTAAGCTTAGTTGTGTCCCCATTCTTTCTTGTAGACTCCTCCAAAAGTTTGACGTGAAGCAAGGATCTCTATCAGACACAAATGATACTAACACTCCATGTCTCGAAATTATTTCCTTGATATATAATTTGGCTAACTGGTTCAAAGTATACCTGATCTTGATAGGCAAAAAGTGTGCTGACTTTGTAAGACGATCGACAATCACCCATATGGCGGCATAACCTTTCGGTGTCGCTGGAAGTCCTGCTACAAAATCCATCGTGACGTACTTCCATTTCCATTCCGGAATTTCCAACGGCTGTAATAGTCCACTTGGTCGTTGATGCTCTGCCTTGACTCTTTGACAAGTTAAACATCTACTGACACATTTAGCAAACTCCCTCTTCATATTTGGCCACCAATAATGTTAACGCAAATCTTGATACATCTTCGTGCTTCCTGGGTGTATTGAATATCTTGTATTGTGCGCTTCTTGCAAAATCTCCTCTTTTTACTCTGATACTGCAGGTACCCAAATTCTTCCTTCAAATCTCAGCAATCCAGTGCCGTCAATCTTATACTTCAACTTTTCGCCTTCAGCCAAACCACTTCTTTATGTTACTCCATTCTTCATCATTCTCTTGTGATTCTTTCATCTTGTCTAATAAAGTCGGACTTGCTTCCATTTCTATCATTTTATCCGAATCCTTCGAATTTTTCACCTCTAACTCCATTTTCTCAATTTCTCTTACTAATTCTTCTTGGTCTGTCAATACAAACAACTTTTCTCTGCTTTTCCTGCTTAAAGCATCTGCCACTACATTGGCCTTCCCTAGATGATATAGAATATCACAATCAATATCCTTGATCAAGTATAACCATCTTCTCTGCCTCATGTTGAACTCCTTTTGTGTAAAGATATACTTCAAACTTTTGTGGTCTGTGTAAATCTCACACTTTGTCCGTAGAGATAATGTCTCCAAATTGTAAGGGCAAACACTACCACAGCCAATTCCAAGTCATGGGTAGGGTATCTTTTCTCATAGTTCTTTAATTGTCGTGACATATACGCAATGACTTTACCATTCTGCATTAACACGCAACCTAGTCCCTTGTGTGACGCATCACTATACACTGTAAAACCCCCCGTACTATCTGGTAATGACAACACAGGTGCTTCACTTAATATTTTCTTCAATTCCTGAAAACTCTGTTCACACTTCTCTGTCCACACAAACTTAACATTCTTCCTCGTCAGATTAGTCAATGGTGTTGCTATCTTCAAGAAATCCTGAATAACCCTTCGGTAATATCTTGCCAATCCCAAGAAACTTCTGATCTCTATCACTGTCTTTGGTTGTCCCCAATTTTTCACCGCTTCTACTTTTGCTGGATCAACAGAAATTTCCTCGTTGTCGATGACATGTCCCAAAAATTGAACCCTCTTCAACCAGAACTCATACTTTGAAAATTTTGCATACAACTTCTCCTCTCTTAAGGTTTCCAATACAATTCGTAGTTGTTCAGCTTGCTCCTCTTCAGTCTTTGAATACACCAAAATGTCATTAATGAACACAACCACAAACTTATCCAAGTACGATTTAAATACTCTGTTCATCAAGTCCATAAAAGTAGCTGGTGCATTCGTCAGTCCAAACGACATCACTAGGAACTCATAATGGCCGTAACGAGTTCTAAATGCTGTCTTTGGTACATCCTCCGTCCTTACTTTCAACTGATGGTAACCAGTCCTTAAGTCAATCTTAGAAAAACATCTCGCTCCTTTAAGTTGATCAAACAGATCGTCTATTCTCGATAACGGATATTCGTTCTTGATTGTCACTTTATTCAACTCTCTATAATCCATACATAACCTCATCGAACCATCTTTCTTCTTTACAAACAACACCGGTGCTCCCCACGGAGATACACTAGGATGGATGTACTTCTTGTCCAACAGTTCTTATAGCTGGATCACCAACTCTTTCATTTCTACCGGAGCCATTCGATATGGTGCTTTCGATATCGATGCTGTCCCCGGTACTAAATCAATCACAAACTCTATCTCTCTGTCTGGAAAAAGTCCATAAAGTTCTTCTAGAAAGACATCCCCAAACTCATTAACTATAGGTATCTGCCCCATGTTTGAATTCACAACCCTTGTATCCACTACATGAGCCAAATAACCTTCACATCCTTTTCGTAACATCCTCCTGGCCTGCATCATCGTCAGACAACTCGTTTGTCTTGGCGACTTGCTACCATAAAATACCACCTTAGACTTATTTAGTGTCTTAAGGTGTGTAATCTTCTTCTGGCAATCTATAACTGCCTCATGGTTAAACAACCAATCCATCCCTAAGATAACATCAAATTCTGCTAAGCGTATCGGAATCAAATTCACGCTTAACTTATGTCCCCTTATTTCCACGCCACAGTTGTTATGGATAAACTCTATAGGGATCACTTCTTTGTTTGCAACTTCTATATTCATTGGGTTCTTTAACTTTTCACATGGTAAGTTTAATCTTCTAGCAAATTCATCAGACACAAATGAACAGGTAGCTCCCGAATCAAATAATACATATACATTTATATTATTGATCAGAATTAAACCTGACATCACCTCCTTTGATGCAACTGCGTCTTGCACAGTCATGTTGAAAGTTCGGGTTGTCGACTTTCTTTGCTGCATTGGCCCTCCAATTGTTAACTTTGTGGTGCTGCTCTTGTTTCCACTTCCTCCGTCAGTATTCTTCTTGAATGGACAATCTTTTAATTGATGCCCCATTCCCCCACAAGAAAAGCAACCTCCCTTCTTTGGTTTAGAACAATTTGGTGAGATATGTCGTTCCTGGCCGCAGTTATAAGAAACATTCTTTTCCTTCATACACTCCCCAGAGTGATTCTTTCCACACTTTACACATGTTGGCTTCTTCTGTGGTGTACTCCCTTGTTGAGTTCCCGATTCGTTGCCACTGTTCCACTTGCGTTTCTTAGTGTTACTGCCCCCACTGCTGGCACCCTGATGTCCTCCTTCAATCTTCTTCTTATTCTTCTCTCGGTTGAATCTAGATATTGTCTCACTACTCCGTTCTGCAACGATAGCCTTTTCTAACAGTGCTGAAAATGTAGCAATTTGTAGCACCGTAACTTTGCTGTGTATCCATGGCTTCAGCCCATTCTCAAACCTACGCGCCTTTCGTAGTTCTGTATCCACCTGATGAGGTGCGAATCTGGCTAGCCCATTGAATTTTACTGCATATTCGGCAACTGTCATATTTTTTTGCTTCAATTCAAGAAACTGCACTTCCATTCTGGCTTGCATGGCCTCCGAGAAATAACTTTCTAAAAACAACTCCTTACACCTGGTCAATGTTACTACCTCCGTTCCGGATCTAGCTTGGTTCAGTCTCCCACCAGTAATTAGCCTCACCTTTCATTAAGTAGATAGCAAAAGCCGTCTTTTGCTCTTCAGCTATCCTAGCAATGATAAAGGCCTTTTCCATCTCCTTCACCCATGTCTGAGCTTCTATGGGGTCCGTGGTTCCGCTAAATTTTGGTGGTCCTACAGCCTGAAAATCATTAAAGTTTGCTATACTATTATCAGCTTGATTCCTCGCTGCAGGTGTACGAGTCCGTATAGCTCGAGCTATCATATTTGCGAAGTTCTGCATTGGGTCATCTTGATCCCTTTCATTATTCACAGAACGTTCCTCCCTCTAGTTACGATTTTGACGTCTTGGCGGCATTATCTGGTTTAAACAAAATTTTACATTATCACTTCGAGTTCATTATATGTTATAAGTATTTAAAATACAACATGTAATTTAAACTTTAATAATCACATTATCATCATATTCAACTTGCTGAAATATCCTTTTCAACTTGCTGAAATATCCTTTTCAGCTTGCTGAAATACCCTTTTCAGCTTAATAAAACTTTCAATTATCACAGAGATAACTTACTATCTTCATTCTCAAAACTTATCTACTTAATCATACATTTAGTCATAATACCACATTTATATTCATATACCAAATTTTTAGTGTCATACACATGCCTGGCATATTTCTATAAATGCTGACTATCCCATTCTAAACATCCAGAGATGGGATATATCAAAAGGTATACTCCCTTATACACATAAATGGGGATACATCAAACAAACATACTACCTCACACAGTCTGAGGTTTACATCAAGCATAAAACCCTAATAAACAAAAAGGGTTCTACTGCATCTATATACAATAAAAAACTACTAAACTATCACTGTGCATCTGGAGGGGGTGTGCTTGCATGTTCTTGCTTTAGTGGAATGAATCCATCCATAAGTGGACGTCTAACAGATCGACTCAACTCGCCTATCTTTGAGGATCTCCTCATTCCTGCCCGCTGACCCATGTAAGCAATATCTAGTGCTCGTCCTAAAGTATCCACTCGGATCTCACTAGCATCCCGCTTCTCCTCAAGCTGGTCCATCCTATTGGATGCTCTAATCCATGCTTGCTCAATCCTAATCTTATCGGCAATTTCTAGATCGAACTCAAATCGCATGGCCTCATGCTCAACTCTTAACACCCCTAGCTTTATCTCTTCTTGTTCTAGTCGCTCCCTCAGCTCAGCATTCATGGAAACCATCTGTGTAGCCGAGGTTGTCTGCCCCTGGAACTGTACCTTTATCTCAGCAAGCTCGGTCTGAGCTTGATATGCCAATTTCTTGTACTGAGTCTCAGTAAATTGATAAGTAGCATTCTCCTACTCTAACTGTGTCACTCTATTCTCCGGCGCCATGTTCTCTTTAAACAGGTCCTCCATCATATTCTCGTCATTCCCATCACTATCCTCTTGATCCTCTATCGGATCTATCGGCTCCTGTTCGACTGTATGGCTGTCTTGTCCTTCCTTAGGCATCATATAACCAAACAAACACAACATCAGTATCACAATAAAATATATTCATTGATAAAATGAAAGTAATATTTTATTATGTACAATCTATACTAGATGAATCTCCACAATCCACCTCTTAGCATACTCTATATGAGTTTTCTTCTAAGGTTATAACCTAGGTTTCGCATCCTAATGTTTATAACCTAAAGCTTTGATACCAACCTATGACGCCCCCAAATCCAGGTTCTCTAACCTCGGATTCAGTGCCCACGATACATCATCATCATAAGCTTACTATAAACTATTAGAGAATAATAAACATATATTGTTCATTACATTAAAGTCTTCCAAACATATCCCAAGGTCTATTACTTTAACTTTAACATACCTTATATAAGTTACATATAGTAACATAAAAGGTTTACAAATACATCAAACATAATATCTCATGATACATAAGCATTTATGTTAACTATTCCTGAACCTTTCCTTTGCCCTTGTCTTTCTTACTCGAACTCTAGGGTTTAGCTGAAATAATTGTCATGATATAGCAAGAGTAAGCAACTAATTTTCTTACCAAGTTTAAATATGAAAGAGATATATCATGATTAGAAAAGAATTTAGCTTTCAATGTTCAACAAGATAAATCGATTGTGAAAGAACATGAATTACATCTTTATAACTTTTATTCGAATAATTGAATAACAGATGCTGAGCGGTTTTAAATAACCGTGAACATATACTAAGGTTGTCAATATTTAAACTGGTCCATTTAGTCAAGTTTGGTAATCAAGGAGATCAACCTTTCATACCCGGTGAAATATGCATAATCACTCAACATACTAGCAACAATTATTTTCCAATAATGCTTTAGTAACACTGTTCTTTTTCTCAGTCAAGAGTCCTTACCATTTCAATTGGTTAGGCACCGCTTTAAAAATATATTCGATTTAACAAATTTAAACATGCTTGATCTAGCTGATACAACTAGCATAGATCCATATCATAAACAGTCCATGAATAAAAGAACTTTAACTAATTCACAATTCAATAATAATAGAACAGGAATTCGATTGCACAAAGTGCGAATATCAACAATTAATATCAATGTGAATAATCGTCAATAACTATTCACTAACATGATTTAAAAATATAACTTAAGTTTGAGTTAGAGAATGTGCCTCAATCGTAGTCTATTGCTATGCAATTTACTTTAACTTCTTTAGAGAAAAGACCTATAATTGATCTTTCGATTAGTCATAGCATAACTCATTTATAATCTTATCATCTTATATTAAAGTGTCTAACATTTAATCATATAGTTAAGTATTAGACATTATATTAAAGTCTTAGTGTTACTGTTATACTTTGATAATCTTTTAATCATGTCATAACTTATAATTATAACTTTTTCCTTTATATGTTATCTTAGTAAACTAGATAACGTGCCAGTAAACTGAAATACCATTTCAGTAAACCAAAATATATTTCAGCATCCTGAAATCATAATTTCAGCAGACCAAAATCAAACTAAGTAAATCAAAATTATTTCAGCAACCCTGAATCCATTTCAGTACCTTGACTTCTCATTTCAATCTACTACCATCGTAATATAGTCCATTGCATACCAATTTCAATGACTTACAATTAAAATAAAGTAATTTCTCAATTTTAATCTCCCGTTTAATATTATTAATTAAATAATAATATTTCAAACTAATTTTATTAACTTTTAATAACATTTAGGTCTAATATTACAAATAATATTTCAATCCAATATTATTAGTCATGTAAAAATATTTTAAATCATTTAATCAATTAATAAAAAATTTATTTAATTACTTTTTCTTTCATTAATTAATTCATTTAAATCTTCTAAAACACCATACACATAACCACCCTTCACCACTGACCGAAATCCTCATCACAAATCTGCATCAACCATGCTTAAGGATCTCAAGTCATGAAACCATATTTTTCACATTTCTGACATCATATATTTAATTAAATTCATTTAACCATATAACATCATTTATATGAAAAATAGCAAAACAACTCCAAAACCATTTCTTTTCTAAACAGTAGCTACATATAATCCCCCTCATGAAAATAGATTTTTCTGGAATTTTTTAAAATTCATTTACTATATTTAAATAATCCATATTGGCCAAATATTTTAAGATTTTTCATAAATCGAAATTAACTCCAACAATTCTGAAATTTTCAAGGTAGGCTCCTGTTATGTACATGTACTTCCAATAAACATTTCATAATTTTTGGATCAATACAAAGAGAGTTATTCGGTTAGAGTTTTAAACGTAGCCTTTCGCCGCAAAATGCATAACTCTCAAATCGTATTGCCAAAAATTCTCAACTTTTTGCAGGACCTACCTAACCTTTGATATTACCTCCCCAAATTTTTCTCGAATTTTTAAAGTAAAATAAGTGAACGAAACTGCTCTCATGGCAGACTGATCAGTGAGCCTTTTTAAATAATTTGTCCACTACGTGGACTGTTTTGACCAAAACGTATACCACGACTTCTAGACACGTGATTTTCAAGTTCTACCAGTTTGAGTTAACTAGTCAACACATATATCTAGCACCCCTCTTTGACGGATCATGAAAATAAGGTGTAGATTTAATATACCATTTGATCAAAGGGAGAAAAAGCTAGGATTTTTTAGATTTCTAGAAACCTAGTTTCATTTCTCTCCTTTTGATCCACTTTCTAACACTTAAATTAGTTAAACCCATACATGAATCAATATAAAACACATAGTTTAAAGGGTTCCATACTTCCAACTCATAAACCCTTTTCACCATCAAATCCATAAAAGAAAATAAAAGTAAAGCTTAGAGAATAGGTTATACCTTGTTTTTCTAGCTTCCTTTCTTCTCCACCTGTAATATGTGATGAACCTTGGATGCATCTAAGCTTAAGCTCTCCTCTCCTCTTCTTCTTCCTCTACCGAATTCTTCCCTTACCGAATTCTTCCCTTCTCTCTAGTTACTTTAATTTTCTCTCTCTTTCTCTTAGAAAATGAAAGAAAGTAAAATAAAAAATTAGATTTCAATTTACTTAAATATAAGAAGTATAGATATATAATATATGTCTATACATTATATCCTATCTTGCTTTCCATCTCTCTCTCTCATTATACAATATGTTGCTTGCAAGGAACACTAAGTGTGTTGGCACATTATTAAAGTAACACCTAATAAAGGTGATTACCTAATAAAGTTAATATTATCATTATATACTCCCCCCCTATCTTTTCTTACCTAATCCGGCCACTAAGGCCGTTATTCTCTCTTCTTTTGTTTTTTATATAAAGCTTAATTAATGACTAAAATGTCCTTCACAAATGGGCTAAGCCTTGGGCTTTTAATTAAATGCTTATTTGGCTTGCATTTTTATATAGTTTTGTTTACTTACACAAATGAACTTGGGCTTCCTCTACAATTTAAATTGGGGCATTATTATACATATCTTATACCTAATATGTTGAGCTAATTTAATAATTCAATTGTCCTTAAATCAATTTATCTACAAGTCCCACGCCTTAAATAAATAATTGGGCTTGTTTAATTTATTTACTCTTCTTAATTTATTATCTCTAGAGCTAATGCTCCTTATTATCGGTATTTTCATATTATTATTCATCAATAATATTAATTCACTTACATAACCCAATTAGACTTGCCTTATACAAGTTTATTGAGTATGTAATTAGGGTTTAACACTTTAAACTAATTTTTTGGATTCTTAAAATATTTAGGTTAGTTCACTAACTTATTTAACTTATTAGCGAGACTTCCTTCAATAATATACCATATTATTCACATAATCACTTAATTATCCATAAATATATCACAAATTATTTAATATATTTATTTACAATGCAATACATAAATTCTTGGTTGTTATAGTACAGGTTAGCCTCGGTCTCAACCCAGGAAGTATAGGTCAGCCCCGGTCTCAACCCAGGAAGTACAGGTCAGCCCTGGTCTCAACCCAAGAAGTACAGGTCAACCCGGTCTCAACCCCGGAAGTACAGGTCAGCCCCGGTCTCAACCCGGGATGTACAGGTCAGCCCCGGTCTCAACCCGGGAGGTCAGGTTAACTTCAGAGACAATCCTGAATCATCACAACATCTCCAGAGGGAAACCTAGAAGGATTAAGTCAGCCTCGGTGACAACACTGAGGACAAATAGACTCGAATGGGATCCAAACCTTGGAAACACCCCAGGAAGTCAGCCGAAGGCCATGCCAACAATGAAGGCAAACCCGAGAGGCGTAAAATGGTTATTTTACCAAATCTAAGCTGATTCAGTCAAACTCAAGCCGAATTGATGCCACCAAGGTCATAACGAACCATAACAATGATCCCGAGTTCAAACAGCGCAAGACAGCTCAACGGACAAACTACGAGAATTTGAAGACCTGGTTATGAACCCATCTCCTTGGACCCAGAAAATATTTTATCCCATGTCATTGTGACACTCTCGGCGAGGGCTTTCCGGAAAGGTATAGCACGCCTCAAACGGACGCTACGATCAAAAGTTAGAAAGTTTCGAACCTGACATCGCATTGCTCGTAGTGCACGTACTTTAATGCAACGGGACCTGCCACGTGCGCCCTGCCACATGGAGCCGCACCTCTACCTGCCATATCAGTAGGTAGAGTGGAGGCTCTTGGGTCTATAAATAAGTGGTGACCCCCAGCTCATTTAAGAATTCAGAAACGCTTTGAACCCCCGCCCGTTTGGTTTTCCAGCTATTTTCTTGTCTTCCAAACCCAAAAATTTTCACTATAACACGTAGATATACCCACATAGTACCATATATCAAAAATCAACCGGTAGATTTAGACGTTTAAAACCTACGATTTGGCAACAAGCCCGTGTAGCAGTCCAATGTGAGTATATTTACGATCAGAAAGTTATTACTACTTATTTGCACTTTTATACACTTGCATATCAGGTTTTGTTTCCTAAATATGCACAGAACTCAGTTCCGTTCCGTGGCCGTTTTTGTTAATTGTTGGTACATTTTATTACCTAAAAGCATTTTATAGCATTTCTACAACTCGGATTGACGATCCGTCGCTTCTAACAACTTGTACATAATTGCATCTTCGTGTTGAGCAACTTCGCCGGACTAGGTTATCTTCCCAGTCCGGGTTTGACTTTTTTTTTGTATATATTTAACTGTACATATACTAATTTTTCAATTCTGTCAAGCCCGAATGTCCAATCCGTGGTAGTTTACAACTTTTATATATATATATATATATATATATATATATTTATATGCAAATATATGCAACCTTCACCATACTGGGTTATCTTCCCAGTCCTAGTTTGACTACTTTTCTGTCTATATTTAACTATATATATATATATTTACATTCCAGTTCGTCCTGGATCATTCTGTGGCATTTTTACTGTTTTTGCACCATTCACCATAGTGGGTTATCTTCCCAGTCCTGGTTTGACTACTTTTCTGTCTATATTTAACTATATATATATATATATATATTTACATTCCCGTTCGACTTGGATCATTCTGTGGCCTTTTTATTGCTTTTATATATATATATATATATTCATTCTAGTCTTGGCATCGGAGTGAAAACCCATCGCCCTTTACTGTTTTTTTATATATTTCAATTCTGTCCAGCCTGGATCATTCTGTGGCTTTAACAGCTTTTTATAATTATATATATATTTACTTTCCAGCCCGGGCATAGGCGTAAAAACCCATCGCCCTTTTTACGCTTACATATTTATATATATATTTCAACTCTGTCAAAGCCTGGATCATTCCGTGGCTATTTACATCTTTTATATATATATATATATATAGATATATATCGATTCCAGTACGGGCTTGCCGAGTGAAAACCCATCGCTCTTTACAGCTTTCTTATATATATAATTATATATATTGCTTTACTCATTTTTATTAAATTATTGCTTTAAATATTCAATTGATATGAATCGGCACTGACATTTCTACGAGCGAACTAGATTTCTTTAAATCTTGCTAATTCTAGCTTTCAAACGGTTCAAAATAGGTCCAAACAGAACCGGGAAGCTATAATGGCTGAGATTTATTTAAATCTAGCATTTTTCTAGTTTCAGTTATATTAGGTACCTCGCGGCCCTTAGATTGCTATCTTGTGGGAACGAGATACTTCGGCCATGTGGGAACCAGGATTTACTGATGAATCCCTGGTTCTGGTGATATTTGGATATATTTTTATACAAATTTGAGTTGTGCATGTTTATTGTCTTCCCTATGTGAGCCTAGGAATCGTGGGATTCATGATCAAACAGATCAAAATTTGATTCCCACGATGGACAAACTCCACTTTACAAATGTACCTTACCAGTTTTTTTTGTAAAAATGTACATACAAAAGACCTTAAAACGGTTATCCAGATTTAAGGTTTCAACATAGTGAAAATATGGTTTATTGTGTCAGAGTCACTCCGATGGCTGTCATTCCCATGAGAAGACTAATACTTGTATATATTTTATGGTCGAGGATGCTTTGCAGCCCGATAATTGTCATTCAAATTGAGCCTTAAGGTTGAAAAGATAAAACTGAAATATCGATATGATTCAATTCTTATGTTAGCGTAAAGGGTTTGAAAACCTTCTTTCAAAACATCATTTCAATAACCTTATCAAAAAAATAAGCTTTTGCAAATCAAATCAAACACTTTTGCAAATCAAATCAAAGACTTTTTGCAAATCAAATCAAACACTTCGTATATAGGTTCAACAATGCATAAACATACTTCCAATCCAAGTATAAGCTCAATTTCTTCCAGCATTCACACACATTGCAGAGTTAAAAGGGAAATATTAAAAAGATGCGGTACCATGTTTACACGAGAGTTGTGGGGTGCCTAACACCTTCCCCACACTTAACCAAGCCCCCAAACTCAAAACTTTGTTTTTAAAGATCAAGTTTCGACAGTGTCCATCATATGGGCCTCTTTCAAACAAAACTCGGTTGAGTTGGTACAACCATTTTCAAATTTACCAACTGGCGAATCTGTAAAATATTTAATCGTAGACATGATACATTTTGGCTTTTTCTAAAAAATCCTTCAAAACCTTTTTCACAAATAAATAAAGTAAGGGTAAAGATAACTTAGGAGAGAAAGACCTAGGTTGTGACTGGATTTTCTCCAGACGTCGACAGGTGGCGACTCCGCTAGGGAAAGTAGAGGGGTTAGGCCGCGTTCAAATCTTTTTAAAATTTCCATTTAATATCTGTGTATGTGTGAATGCTGCGTCTTTTGAATGCGTGAATGCTGAATCTTTACATTGAATGAATGTGAATGAATGCTTTCCTTCTTTTTTAGTGCTTCACACCCATATTAGTGCTTCGCACCAATGTCATCATATTCATAACGGTGAGACGCGATGTATGTGAATGTATGTTGTGTGATTCCTCCAGTAGGAGGCAAACCAGTCGGTGATAAGTAATGTCTTCGAGGGCGAATATGTCTTCGGGGCTCACGAAAATGCACCACTCGGATTCGCTCCAGTTGAAAGATCGGATTAATTTCCCCTCTAGTAGATTGTGATGATCTGGGGACCTTCATGCCGAAAAAGCCGTGACAGTAACATAAGATAGGTCAACCTCTAATTAACCAATTCCGATGCGAAGCTTCTTCATGCCTTCCTCTTTCAATTCAATGCCAAGTTTTCAATTCCAATGTAAAGGAGCACAATGTAAATACCATAATAAAAATTTTACATTCCTTGTTATATACATCTTGTCATCCTGTCATCAAAACAACTGACCTCTGTTTTGCACGATAAGATTAAAAACCCACAAAAACACATCATGACATGCATCCTATCCCTACGTACTTCAGGAAATTGACATGCCTACATTTTGTTGTAGGTGAAAAATTGGTCCTGTTACTAGATCTAAGTCTAAGAAAGAACTAAGTCCATCCATGGACATGACTTCAAGTGCTCAGCCAGAATCCACCCTTGTCTCTAGGGAAGAGTTTGAAGGACTGAAGAATCAGATAACTAAATTGGCCAGTTTCCTGAGAGAACAAAGTAAGGCTCTTAAAGGGAAGCAAGCACAAGCTCACACAGAACCAGGAACACCTGGTGGTAGTGCTGGCAGTCAAGAGACCAAAAAGACAGATACTCAGATTCCTGGACCACAAAGCCAGGACACAACCAACAAAACCCCTGAAATCACCAC
The DNA here is from genome assembly GCA_020205555.1 of Panax stipuleanatus. NCBI lineage: Eukaryota > Viridiplantae > Streptophyta > Magnoliopsida > Apiales > Araliaceae > Panax > Panax stipuleanatus. The sequence continues at coordinate 58,910,013 of CM035122.1, forward strand.
CCTCAACAAAGAACAGGAAGCTGATGACATTCTGAAGAAAGTACATTAGATGGAAGAAACCATCCGGTCTATCAAAAGGACTAGGGGATTTGGTAGTGTCAATTATTCAGACCTCTATATTTTCCCTGGGGCTCGTTATCCCGAAAAATTTAGAACTCTTAATTTTGAGAAATATGATGGATTGGGAGACCCCTACACTCACTTGAAAGTATTCATTGGAGAGCTCGGATCCTATGCAAAGGACGAGAAACTCCGAATGCAGTTATTTAAGAAAAGTCTGACAAGAGAGGCTAGAGCATGGTATGTCCGTCTAGATAACTCCAAAATTTATAGTTGGAAAGAGTTGGCCCATGCTTTCCTCAGTCAATACAGTTTCCAGTCTCAGCTAGCTCTAGACAGATACCAGATAACCAGAATCAAGAAACAAAATTCTGCGTTATTCAGAGAATATACTAAACGATGGAGAAGGGTTTCTGCACAAGTCACCCCAACTATGATTTAGTCTGAGATAGTCATGACCTTTATCGATATTCAAGACGCTCCATATTATGAGAAGGTCCTAGCATGCATAGGAAAACAATCCTTTGAGAAGATCAAGTACGGAGAGATGGCCGAAATGGGGCTGAAGTCTTGGAAGATAAAGGACTTAGACTGCCTTAGACGTCGTTGCCGAACATATCCAGTCCAAAAATTATGGGAGTAACCCCCTAAGAACACATAAGACATAAGAAGAAAGATGAAGAAGTGTCCTTACTATTTCAAGGACAGAATCTGAGGGGCGAGTCAAACAATATGCCCATTCAAAGGAGGAACTCTACCCTTTTTCAAGCTTCAGCTCAACCTTCAAACCCTCCATTTCAGAAGACTATGTAGGCCAAACATTGGAGAACATTCACCCTATCATGGGATTCACTCGAGAATGTGCTAAAATTATGAACCGCACAGAAGAAGATTGTGTAATTCCTTCCACCAACCAACACCGGTGGACGAAATTTCGACCCAAGCAAGAAGTGTGCCTACCATTATGGATCTCCGAGCCACGACACACAAGATTGTTGGTCTCTCAAGCACAAAATTTATGATTTGATTGACAACGGAGAGATTGTGGTGACAAAGCCCGATCAACCGCACGTGCAGGATAATCCCATCCCTTAGCATAAAGAGGAAAATGTCAACATAATCAACACAGGAAATGGAGAAGGATCCAAATACCTCTGGTATATAGGAGAGTCGACTCCATCTAGTAACAATAGCCCAGACTATTGGGAAGTCTCGAAAAGGCGATTCTTGATTGAGCAGGAGATTAAGTCTATCAAGGAACAAATTAAACAGTTAGCAGAACTAGTTGTATACCAACATCAGATCACCAGACAGATGATGAACCAGACCAACTAGTCTGATGCAAATCCTCCCACACCAGAGATCAGTCCCATCCCCATGAGGGATCACTGTCGGTCTCATGAGCATGAATCCTGGACCGACAAGATGGCCAAAGAGGAGAATTTCCTAGCTGGTAGGAAATTTGCCTTTAAAAGTAATTTCACCAACCTGAACCAGCCGATGAAGGAAATCCTCCAGATGTTAATCAACAAGGGATTGGTTGTAGATTTATTATGTCCATTAAACCTGCGATCCAAGAAAATCAAGCCTGACCAAACTTATCAATACCTCTCCAATGCACCTAGCCATGATAATGAGGATTGCTGGGCACTTCGTAACTTGATTTAGAATATGATTGAAAGCGGTGAATTGATAAAAGGGAATCAGGATTATGGCCTCCCAGATGAAGACACTCTCTTTATTCCCACTACGTGGAATCAAGATGCAGTGACTGTTGTGTCATGTGACAATGAACCAACCCTCACACCCTTAGTACTGCCAGGGAAAAGGGTCCAAGAAACACAAAATCTTGTGAAGGTGGCCGCACCCGATCCTTTAATCTTGCCCTTCAGACCTCAGTATCCAGTTATTAGTCTGAAGAGGGTCCAAAAGAACTACGAGAATGACGAAGGTTCCACCTCAAACAACATTGCCATTGTACCAAAGGATAATCCATTGTACCTGCCTCAGCGGGTGATCAAACCAGTCATCAAAGCAAAAGAAAAGGTGGCTGAATAGAAAATCGAAGAGTTCCTCAACAAAATGGGATTTAATGAAATCAAGGTGGTGCAAAGTTTAAAAGACGCACCCAAGCAAATGTCCATCCTAGACTTGGTCTTATCATCGGTGGATCATCGCAACATTCTGGTGAAAGTACTTGAAGAAGCCCACCTGCCACATACCGTGGATGCCGAGAAATTTCCTCACTTGGTAGAACACATTTTCAACAACAAGGTGATATCTTTCACTGACGATGATATACCTGCAGAGGTGACGGGTCATCGCATGTCATTATATATAGCAGCGATGTCTTCCGGGTATTGATCGGAGGTATACTCATAGATGGAGGATCATCCCTCAACATCTGTCCCTACGACACCTTGGAAAGAATGGAGATTAACCCGAACCGGATCAAAACCAGTCATGTGGTCATCTGAGTTTTCGATGGATCTCGCCGATAAGCTATGCGGGAAATAGAGCTTCCTCTGGAAATTGGTTCGTATACTTTTTATGTGTCCCTTCAAGTGCTCAACATCGCCACTAGATACAACTTTTTGCTGGGCAGGCCATGGATCCACATGGCAGGGGGCAGTGTCATCCACCCTCCATCAATAACTCAAATACATTATCAATGGCAACCTAATCACGTTGAATGCCGAACCAAAATACCTTGTCTGCATACAGGGAGACATGCCAGTGATCATCCTGGATGCAGGGATTGAACCTGCTAGTTTTTAAGCCTTAGAGGTGAGTGATACTTAATATCTATCAGTTGGGGCACCAGCCTTGAAGCCTAAAGTCTCTCCTGAAGTGATGACAGTGGCCTAGGAGATGGTATCTTTGGGTTTTCAACCTGGGAAAGTATTAGGAAAGAATTAGCAAGGTATTATAAGTCCAGTCCAAATCCCAAACCAGACAGGGAGAGCCGGATTGGGTTATTCATCTAGGTCAAGCCGTCGGAACCCACATAAGCATCTTAAGGCTCATGCTTCCACCATACTGCTGTCGAATCTCACTGATGCTGGCTTTGTAAAGCCAATGAGGAAGATTCCTACTGTGATATCAGTCATGCTATTTCCTCTAATCATACCAGCTGGGGAAAGGAAATCCTCAAAGCCTGAAGGTGATAGCAAAAAGGGAAAAAAATCATGTACAAAGGACGAGACCCATTTGCTAACATGCGGGTTATCATAAACTATTAGGTATGAATGATGAGATCTTGGACAGTGACGATGAGGATCGATTAAAATTCCTCACATCGAGAAAGGAAAGGGGGGCAGTTCAAAGAAAAACCTCGGTCCTATTATAAAGGATGTCTCAGTTATTATCCGAGACGAGGCAGATGAGCACAATTCCTTGATCCTCCCTGTTCATGAGGATCTAATCCTGGATAACTGGAGCAGCGTCCCTTGTGTAGACACTCAAATCTTTTTTAGCCCAATACTAACCCTGTAGTAGGGAAGAACCGTCAATCAAGCCAACCTTGGTCCCGACACCACACATTTAATCTAAATCCGACCACCAATGTCGGTGCTGCAGCCTAAATTCGATCCCCAATGATGGTTAATTCCAATCAAATTTGATCACCAATATCGGTACTCTAACCAACTCCGATCGTCAATCTGACAGTCAATCCAACTTTGATCGTCAATCGGACCGTCAGATCATCCCCGATCTCAATATCGGGACATCAGCTCAAACCCAGTCATCAATATCGGGACAACCACAACACCGATCAACCATATTGGGATTTCAAAGTAGCCTCCTCAGCAACTCGGGATGTATAAATCAGCCTCGACAACAACCTGAGAGGTACAAATCAGCCCCAACAGTAACTCGAGAAGTACAGCTCAGCCCCGATATCAGTCCGAGAAGTCAGGTCTACTTCAGACATAAATTTGAAGCACCACAACACTTCTAGAAGAAAACATGGAATGACCACGTCAGCCACAGAGGCAACACTGTGGACAAACAGACTCGAATGGGATCCAAGTCTTGAAAACAGCTCCCAGAAGTCAACCAGAGGCTATGCCAACACCAAGGGCAACCCCTGGAAGGGTAAAATGGTCATTTTACCTACTCTTATCCAATTTAGTCAAACTTAACCAGAATTGATGCTGCCAAGGTCAGAAAGAATCATAACAGTGATTCCGGGTGAAAACAGCACCAGACGGCTCATCGGGCAAACTGTAGAGAAACGAAGACCCTAGTTATGAACCCATCTTTGGATACTTAAATAGGGTTGAAACTAATGTCATTGCGACACTCTCAACGATGGCTTTTTGGAAAGCTATAGCACGCCCCAAACGAACGCTCCGATCAAAAGTTATGAAGTTCCGAACCCGACATCGCATCGCCCAGCATGAACGCACCTCGAGACGACCAAACCCAGCACGTGGGCCCCACCTAGGGGCGCCGTAGCTCTACCTACTGCTGCTGCAGGTGGAGTGGAGGCTCCTTGGCTTATAAATAAACGTGCCCCCTGTTCATTTTCAACAATTCAGAAACGCAGCGAAGCCCTGCCAGTTTGATTTTCTGACTTTTACACCTTTTCCAAACCCAAATATTTTCACTCCAACACGTAGATATACCCATATACTATCACATACCAAAAAACCACCGGTAGATTTGGACGTTTAAAGCCTACAATTTGGCAAAAAGCCCGCAGTGCAGCCCATTGTAAGTATTTTTACGATCAACAAGTCAATACTACTACTTTGCACTGTTTTACACCTACACATCAAGTTTTATCTTCTAAATATGCCTGGAACTTAGTTTCGTTGCCATTTTCAACAAAAATTAATACATTTTTGTACATAAACTCTGTTTTCAACATTTCTACAATTCAGATTGACGATCCGTCAGCTCCAGTATCTTCAATGCACTAGCACTCACAGTTTTGGCAACTTCACCGGAGTGGGTTGTCTTCGCAGTCCGGGTTTGGCCTTTTTTTGTACATATTTAACTGTTTATGTACTAACATTTTAATTCTGTCAAGCCCGGATGTCAAATCCGAGGTAGTTTACCGCTTTTATATATATTTACATATATATAAGCGACTCTCACCATAACTGGTCTTCGTACCAGTATTTATTTACTACATTTTTATCAATATATATATATATATATATATATATATATATTAATTCAGTCCAGGCGCAGACGTGAAAACCCATCGCCCTTTTTACTATTTTTGCACACTTCGCCATACTGGGTGCTCTCCCCAGTCACTAGTTGACTGTTTTTCTGCAATTTACATTTCAGTTCGGCCAGGATCATTCTGTGGCCTTTTTACTACTTTTATATATATTTATGCATATATAAGCAGCCTTCATCATCACTGGTCATCTTTCCAGTCTTGATTGACTACGTTTCTGTCAATATATATATCCACATATATATTTCAATTCCAGTCCGGGCTTGCGAGTGAAAACCCATCGTCCTTTACAGCTTTTATATAAATATTTAAATATATATATTTCTTTGCTCAATTTGTTCAACTGTTGCATTTAATATTCATTTGTATATGAATCTGCATTGACATTTCTGCAGGCGAACTAGATTTATCCAAATCTCGCCACTTCTAGCTTTCAACGGTTCAAATAGGTCCCGACAGAACCTGGAAGCTATAATGGCTGAGATTTCTTTAAATCTAGTTATTTTTATAGTTTCAGCTTCAAAAGTAACCTCGCGCCCCTTAGATCGCTATCTAGTGGGAACGAGATGCTTCGGCCGTGTGGACCGGGATTTACTGAATGAATCCCTGGTTCTGGCTATATTGGGATATTTATTTATTTCTGTACAAATTTGAACTGTGCAGGTTTTCTAGCCACTCATATGTGAGCCTAGGAATCGTGGGATTCATGATCAAACTGATCAGAATTTGATTCCCACAATGGACAAACTTCAATTTACAGATGTACCCTGCCAGTTTTTTTTTTGTAAAATGTACATGCACAGACCTTAAAACGGTTATCCGGATTTAAGGTCTCAACATAGTGAAAATAGGGATTGTCGTGTTAGTGTCCCTCCGATGGTTTTCATACACACGAGGAGACCAACACTTTATATTTCTGTGTTCGAGGATGCTTCGCAGCCCGACAAATCACCATTTGCATGCAGCCTTAAGCCTATAAAGATAAAATTGAGAGTAGCGATATGCTTCAATTCCTATGTCAGCATAAGGGTTTGATAAAATCAGCTTTCAAAACATCATTGTCAGTTCAATTCAAAAGTTTTTGCAAAATCAAATTAAATGCTTTTGCAAATCAAATCAAAGACTGATTTTCAAATCAAATCAAACCCTTCGTATATAGGCTCAACGAAGCCTGTCAAAGCTTTCAATCAATCAAAAGGCCCAATTTTCAAATAGCATTCACTCACGCATTCCAGTTTTAAGGGAAATATTGAAAAGATTGCGGTACCGTGTTTACACGGGATTCGTGGGGTGCCTTACACCTTCCCCACTCTTAACCAAGCCCCCGAACTCAAAACTCCGATTTCAAAATCAAATTTTGATAGTGTCCAGCAATTGGGCCTCTTTTCAAATCAAATTCGGTTGAGTTGGTACAACCATTTTCAAAACTACCAACTGTCGGCTCTGTAAATCAAATCAAATCATCGACATATACACATGTTGGCCTCTTTCCTAAAAAACCCTTCAAAACCTTTTTTGCAATAAAAAGAATAAGGGTAGAGATAACTTAAGAAGATCGATATGAGGAAAACCAGGTTATAAACCGACCCGCGGTATTTCTTAAATTTGCCAACGTCGACAGGTGGCGACTCTGCTAGGGACAGTAGAGGGCTTAGGCCGTTTTCAAACTTTTCAAACATTTCCCTTTCAAAACTATTGAATGCGTGAAATCCTGCATCTCCACAGTCAATGGATGAGTGAATGCTGCGTGTTTCATTGAATGTATGAATGCTATGCCTTTACATTGAATGAATGAAAATAAATGCTTTAGTGCTTCGCACAAACTGTCATTGCATGCATAAACAGTGAGGCTGATGTATGTGAATGTATGTCGTGTGTCCCTCCACCAGAAGGCTAACCCAGTCGGTGATAAGTATGGACTCTGGGGACGACTAAGTCTCCGGGGCTGCCTCCTGAAAATGCACCACCCAGATTTGCTCCAGTTGAACGGTCGGATTAACTTCCCTTCTAGTAGATTGCGATGATCTCGGAACCTTCATGCCGAAACAAAAGCGGCAAGAGTAACCTAAGATAGGTCAGCTTCTGATCAACCGAACCCGATGGGATGCTTCTTTATGACTTCCTCTTTCAATTCCATGTCAAGTCTCCAATTACTGAGGAGCACAATGTAAATGACAATAATAAAAGATTTACTTTCCTGTCAAATATCCTGTCATCCTGCCATCAGAATAACTAACCTCGGTTTTGCAGGATAAAGTTAAAAAACACACATCATAAATGCATCCAGTCATTATCTACCACAGGAAACTGACACGCCTACGTTTTGGTTGTAGGTGAAAAAGTGGTCTCACTATTAGATCAAAATCTGAAAAGGCACAAAGCCTATCCACCGACATGGCTGAAAGTAGCCAATGCGAGTCGGGTTCCGTATCTCGAAAAGAGTTTGAGGGACTTAAGAATCAAATTGCAGAGTTGGCTATCCTTTTAAGAGAACAAAGCAAAAACACTCAGGGCCAGCCAGCATTCAATAAAACAGAACCCTCCTTACAGGGTGGTAATCAAAGTACTGACAAAAAGGGGGAAATGCATATCCCTGAACCGCGATACAGTAAAAGAACCAACAAACTAAAATAACAAATCTTAGAGAAGATCGGGAAACTGGCGATATCCGAAGGAAAGTTAGACAAATGGAAGAAACCATCCGTTCAATCAAAGGGACTGTAAACCTTGGAAGTGTCACCTATTCAGATCTTTGCATATTCCCGGGGGCTAGATATCCTGACAAATTCCAAGTCCCAGAGTTTGAAAAGTACAATGGGGCAGGCGATCCTTATACGCACTTGAAAGTATACATTGGCGAGCTTGGATTTTATGCTGAAGATGAAAACCTCTGAATGCAGCTTTTCCAAAAGAGTCTCACTCGAGAGGCTAGGACATGGTATGCCCGACCTGACAATGCCAGAATCCACAGTTGGGAAGAGCTAGCTCATGCCTTCCTAACTCAATATAGCTTCCAGTCTCAGATGGTTTCGGATAGGTATCAAGTGTCCAAAGTCAAAAAGCAGAGCAACGAGTCTTTCCGTGAGTATGCCCAAAGATGGAGACGTCTGGCAGCACAAGTCAGCCCGCCTATGACCGAAGCTGAAATGGTGATGACTTTCATAGACATCCAAGAAGCACGTTACTATGAGAGGATCCTGGCCAGAATAGGAAAGCCATTCTCAGAAATGATCAAACATGGCGAAATGACAAAGATGAGCCTGAAAGCAGGCAAGATCAAAGATCTCACAGCCTTAAAAATAGTCGCCGAGGATATACAGTCTGGTAACTATGCGAGTGATCCGGTGAGGGTACCCAAGAAAGGCGACGAAGATGTATCCCTCGTTACACAGGGGCAGTCTAGGAGACCCAACAGTAGTCCCCCCATTTGGAAGAGGGAAAGCAATCTGCCGTCGCAACAGATTGCATTCAACAAGTACTAGGAGAGAATGAGAAAATTCGAAAGGACTGAAAATTAGGTGTTCACTTCACTAGGTGATTCCCTTGAAAACATATTGGTGATGTTAATAGATCACAAGAAGATTACCGAGCTGGCTCCACCTCTGGATCCAAAAAGCAAAAGATACGATCCTAGCTAGAAATGTTCATACTATTTAGAATCTCCGGGACACAATACAGAAGACTGTTGGTCCTTAAAGTATAAAATTCAAAACCTGATAGAAAACGGCGATCTTGTGGTTCAACAACCTAACCTTCCAAATGACAACCCCAACCTTCTGATGCAGCATAATATGGAGGAAGTAAACATGATCGGGTCAGGAAGCGATGGAATGCATCCAAATCATAAATACATCCGAAGGATGGAGGAATACCCCCAAAGGAACAGAACAAATGTCCTAGAGTCGGAATGTTCAGTTGAGGGTATGGCAGTGATGCAAAAATTAGATGCGATCCAACATCAAGTAACTCTGCTGGCTAATCTGGTAGTACGCCAACATCAGGGTCCAAGGCAGGTTTTCATTCAAAGCCAAGAGAAAGAGGAAGTTATTCAGAATGAAAGCATATCTCCCCCAATATCCGCCGACTAAATGAAGAGGATCAAAGCATGTTCAATGAACAAGAAAGGTCGAATGATAAGATTACCTAAAGATCTCACCAAATGGAAGATCAGTCCGGAGGAATGCAAACTCCCAAACAGGAAATATCAAGAAAAATTCCAAACACGAGCAAACCCTCAAAATCCTACGACACCGAGAGTCGGGGAGAGTAGGCGAAGAAGGGTATTCACACCTTTGGAGGACTCATCGAAAAATGTCTTAGCCCAGTTGATTGAGCAGAAAAAGATCACTAAGCTCGCTCCATCGATGGATCCCGAAGGAAGGCAATATGATCTCAACAAGAGGTGTGCTTACCATTCTAACTCACCTGGACATGCAACTGAGGAATGCTGGTCTCTGAAGCACAAAATCCAGGACCTCATTGAAAATATAGAACTGAATAAAGAATTCCCCATGACCAGAAATGGCGAGAGGGAGATATAGAACTCAAGACGTCCACTTGAAATGGGCAATTCAAAGGATGGGACGGCTATGAGCAACAATCCTGACAAAACACAAGGTGGACCGATCCTAATAATGGGAATGACCAAGGAGACAAAAGAATCTCCAAATGAAGATCATCCACCATCATCAAATGTCTTGTTACCCAAAGCCAACAACTACATGCCTGACCTTATCCTTCTGGAAGATGAGGAGGAGATATTGATCTTTCCCCCGTAGGGAAAAAGCACAAAAGGAAAGTTCCTTGCGAGAGGTACCACATCAGTGCGAGGGGGATTTCATACTCAAATCCTCTCAAGGCTATGAGAAAGGTGAAGGAGCAGACGAAGAAAAAGGTGGCAAAATTCTTAAGGAAGAAGCCAACCCATCAAGGAATATAGAGTTCATCCCTTTCTGCAACGAGTCCAGTTTGAGCCTCCTTAAGGGATATACTGATTTAGGAAGCGATCAATTTATGGCCGGGATTAAAGATATTCAGAGCCAAGATGGAACCTCTCTCACAAACCTCGAAGATGACATAACCACGGACGACTGGACTATCAGGCCTCAACTAGCCAGGAGGACGTAGAGCCAGAGGAAAGTTGCTAGTTCTAGAGGATGTTGGGACGTTATCCTTTTCTTAGCATTATGCCTTTTATTTTCCATGCATGCAAAATCAAAAAATCAAAAAAAAAATCAAAAAATCAAAGAATTAAAAAGGAAAAAATCAAAAATCGAGCCTTTCATACAAGGACGTGAACTACGAAAAACCTGATCTCCCTCAACCCGGGAGTATATAGGCAACCATCTAGGTGCTGTCAAACCAAACAAAAAATTCAAAAACCCTCGAATCCAAAAACAAAAATTCAAAAACATATCAAACCAAACTCAAACCCCAAAAGAAGACACTTCTCAAGCTATTCATGTAAGCAGGAACTACAAATTACCTAATCTCCCTCAACCCAGGAGTACGTAGTCAGCCATCTACGATGCGGTCTGACCTTCAAGAAAAACAAAAAAAATGAGAGACCAGTTCCAAGACACCAAAGACAAATAAAAGCCAAATTCTATCAAACCACCTGGTCAACAGGCCTTGCTGAGGAAAATCAAAGCTAGTCTCTTAACCCGTGGATAAGCGGGATAACAGTGCCAATATGGCATCTCTCTGAAGATAGAGGAGCAGCTGCAAGCTCCTAACCCTCGGTCTCCATACGAGCCAGAACATCCACTGCCATCTGTAAACTATGGCCTCGTCCCTCTCAGCAAAGGAAGCCTCCCGAGTGGCTCGAGTCTCGCCTCTATCAACAGAAGTTAGATCTCTACTAGAATGGGCTGTCAACATCAATGCCATGGCCTGATCTCTCTTGAAGGGCATTCGAGCTATCAAATCTGCCATAGCTAGATCTGTTCTGGCAGGGACACCTGGTAGGTCACCAACCAAAGCCGTGGTCAAAGCCATCACCACCAACCATCACATGCCCTTGAGTCCAATTCATTAGAATCCGAAGGCATCTCGACACCAATCATCAAAGTTGAAACAACAACACAGTGATATATCAAGCATAAACATCCGTAAGGACCTTCGAAGAGCTGAAGCCTCAATCTGAAACTTTCATCAAATCAAAGGAAAGGTCATCAAAGCTAATTACTCTTATAAATCAAAAGCAATGACTGGGGCATCCAAGCATTAAAGCCAAAATCCACTACCTGTTCACCATGGGGGTCATGCGATTAAAGACTCTTGCGATCTTGGCATCTTATCAGCCCATCGGTCAAACATACAACCAAGCAATCCTCCCAGATGACAAGCAAGATGGGGCAAGTTCAAAGTCAATGACAACCCAACGTGGGGACCGTTACAATAAGACTGGACCAATTTTGGAAATTACGCAATTCAGTACTGGGGCATTTATCAACCATCTAATCAACATGCACTAGTTGGCACCATCAGCACGGTCCATCATTATCCAAGCTTCCATCATTGGCAATCCGGTATGATCCATCGATCTTTTCCAAATCATAATGCACGAATGAGGTATGACTCGTTCACCTCTTTAAGTGCTTTCAATTTCCATGCATTAGCGGTAATATACATAAGTCTTGCATTAGAGTCTCAGAAAAAAAGAAGAAAGGAAGATTTTGCTTGACTTGTTATGAATTGGGTTAATTCCGATAAGCGTCTGTGGAGCGAGAATCACGGGAATGATAAGAGAATTAAGACTATTCAACCTTTTTGAGTAGACATGACATCCTAGTTTAAAGTGCTTTTTAGAGCAAACTTGACCTCATATGCATGTCTGCACTTTGCGATTGACCTGATTTTTAGTTGTGGGGTATGAAACTATGACGACAAGGATGAAAATTAGTAGCCAGCCTAATGTCTCCAATCGTGCTCTAGGTTACTCGAGTAATTAAGCCCGAGAGGTGTCTCCACACCTGGTGCCCTAAAGCCATCTGGTTTGGGAGCCACTGTCCCAACGCTCGTTACATGGGGATCTCAGTTCCTAAGAAAATGAGCATTGTAAGAAATCAAAGCACAAGCAGATTCGAATCGTGGCCTAGGTTACTCGAGTAATTAAGCCCGAGGGGTGTCTCTACACTTAGTGCCCTAAAGTCGTTTGGTTTGGGAGTCACCGGCCCAACATTCACTACATGGGTGACTTAGAGCCTAAGAAAACGAATCTTGCACTAGCTCAGGCGAATCAAAAGAATAGACTGCCTAACTTATCTCGAAGTGTGGCCTTTGTTACTCGAGCCAGTAAACCCGAAAGGGTGTCTTAACACCTAGTGCACTAAAATCTTCTGGTTTAGGAGTCATTGGTCCAAAACTCGTTCCATGGGTAACTCTGAAAAGCCTAAGAAAACGAGACAAAGTTAAGCGAGAAAAGTAGAAAATTTTTTAAGAAAAAATGAGATCATCTAGAGTCGTAGAAGGGAAACCCCTACTAAGGGTTGCGTCACACATAGTGCACATGTCATATGATCTTAATCTTGTGAAGAGCGGTGTCTAAAGCGAAGATGAGATGCCTCTGATGAAGGGAGATAAGTCTTGTGAATCTAATCCTACCCATGAAAAATGACCATGGACGCTTAAAAGTTTTCTTTCGATTTCATAACTTATCAAGCAAAAATTTGGATTTCCTTAGGAAAAATTCTGTTTCATACTCCCTTTCAAGACCTTTAGTGATAAGATAAGAGCTCATTCAATACAAGCATTCAATTTCAACTTCAAATGCCTCATTCACAAGATCATACTAATCCCGACGGCCCGAGCCATCAAGCTGTCGGCACATATGGTCAACAAAGCTAGTTTTTTTCTATGAACCCTAGTAACAACCTGGAAAAGGGCTGGGGCATTTTTCCCTTCCAAGAAATGGAAAGGATCTACGGCTGGACCAAATTCCTCATCAAAAGAAAAGCGAGAGTTCCTGAAAGAAATCAAGGCGACATCAGCTATCCGTCTACAAAAAAGGGAAAAATCCTCAATAGAGTCCTTAACTCGGGAAGAACAGATGCCCTGTAATACCCGAGATTTTTCTAATCTAATTAAATAAATATATTAATGGGAATGAATATTTATTTAAATATAAATAAATTATGACTTAACTCAATTATATTAAATTGAATGATTATAATAATGGAGAATATATAAAATTGCGATAAACTCGTTGAAAGCCTTGTGTGGCACAATGATGAAATATATTAATTGACAAAGGATTTATTAAGTGAACAATTAATTAATTACAAATTGTTGTTAATTGTTATCGTAGAATATTAATTAATTGTTATAGAATATTAATGATAATTAATTGATGATGTGGGGTGATTGTTATTGAAAATAATATAATAATAATAAGCAACGTGTTCATAAATATAATAAGATAAATATTAATGAGATAATTAATCCTATGATTATTAATTAAGTGTTATTAATAATTACGAGAAAGGGATTAAGTAATATTATTGTTAATTTATAAGATAATGAATTTATTAATTCATATGTGCACGCATGCAATATTAAAAGTGTAACGTCTAATAACCAACTATATTATATAGTGTAATACAACATCTATGTGACTGTATTATATATAGAAACCATATAATAAGATTCATATTTATTGAAGCCATATGAATGCATCATGAAATGCTTATGTGACAATGTATATGAATATACATTAAAATAATGTACATAGGTTGTATGTGTACAATTTTTTCTTACTATATTAACATATTACTTATTCATTGGGAATACATTGTGGCATTTCATTATAGCCTAACCATACATTATACAACCTAAGTGGATATATACATGTTGAGCTTTAATGTTGTATATATGCATGAATGCTGAGTTTATTTTTGGTTGTCCCTTATTATTAGTCTCATTTCCCTTTTCACGTGCATAGCATCATGAAGCTAAAGCCTATTTCCTCAAACTCACAAACTCAGCTTGCTAGCTATCATCATGAAGGAGAATGGCTGATTGCTACAGCTTCACTATTTCACCAACTAATCTATGTACTACTCCTTAACCCCCATGCAATTCATAAATCCCGTTGGTTTAATTTGATGGATAATTGTATTATCTGGGTATGAATTCCTCTATAAATTGAACTCTCTCCCTCACAAACTCACTTGTTGAGATTTTGGTTAAGATAAATTGAGAGCATTTATATATCAGTGTTAGTAGTCTGAAGAGTAGAGAATTCCTTAGCAGCAAGTTCTTAATTCGTATTACAGAGGTATAATCCCTCTTCTTGTTCTTCATTTTTATTTTTTGTAAAAATCTCATTTCTTAATTATACCAAATTAGATTGTGTTTGGGTTATAGAACCCTTATATTGTTGTTATATGAATATACATACATGATGGAACCACTATATAGCTTCTTTGTCTTTCATTTCCATTTTCCTCTACAATTTTTGTAAAAACATCAAATTCTTGAATTTAGTTGGAGTTCATGAATTTGAGAATTGATAAATGGCGTTTGACTATTATATAAGCATATATATGTGTTAGTAAGTTAAAGAGGTTAGTCTAATAGCATATGGGCATGTTGAAATCGATGAAATGGGAAGTTTTGGGTCGATTTTGGCTATAGCATGAATTGCAGGAACTGAGTCTGCATCGCGGCGCCACAGCGCCGATGCGCAGCGTTATCTGCGCGATGCAGCGCCACAGTGCCACAGTCCCAGCGTCCCCATGCCGCAGCACCGATTCTAGGTATTGTGTCCGCGCCACAGCGCCTTCAGCGCCGCAGCTCCTCCAGCGCCGCAGTGCCAGCTTGCTGCTATTGTTGCCGCGCCGCAGTGCCGCTGTGTAGACAGGCCCAGAAATGACTATCTGTTTGTCCAGCCCGAGAGCAGTGAAAATTATAATTCATACTAAGTAAATGTAACATAATTTATGGAGTCCCTCTTGTGCAATACATGTTTTCATAGTTTACTTAACATAAAAAGAGAACTCATGATTTTGAAAACAACCCTTAACGAAGCATGTGTTATTTAAGTCCGAACCTGCTAGCATATGCTCATAACTTAACTAGGTGTGAGATATGATTTGAAATTGCCTATATGAACTAGATTGCTTTGGCTTGGTTTAAAATGACTGTTAAAGACTAACTCGGATATGTTTGCAAACTAAGTTTCATGCACGTTGCACGGTTGTATTATGAACTTATAGGGTTGCATGCTAGTATTCTTTATGTTGCTACGCATGATCTATATGAACACTAACATAGTTGGACACGACGTAAACTATTCAAGTATGATTTTCTAAGACAATTACAAGTAAGGGCTATAGTTGATTATTAAACTATGTGGTTTGTTAATATATTGTTATACGATTTGATTATGTAGCTAAGATAGAACTTGATGTATGTGCTCAATTTACATGTCAAGTATGTGAATCTGATGTGTATAACTAATGTGTGTGTATATATATACGTTAATAGGATAACATAAATTCTTTGAAGCAATATTAGGCTTTAGGTGGATAAACTACGTTTAAGGCAAGTATCCTAACCGACGCATTTACTTTATGCAAGGAAATCTATGATTGTGCAAGTTTCCTGACTTACACTCATTTATAGTGCAAGTATCCTAACCGACGCATTTACTTTATGCAAGAAAATCTATGATTGTGCAAGTTTTCTGACTTACACTCATTTATAGTGCAAGTATCCTAACCGACGCATTTACTTTATGCAAGGAAATCTATGATTGTGCAAGTTTCCTGACTTACACTCATTTATAGTGCAAGTATCCTAACCCTTGTATTACTTTATTCAATGAATATTATAAGCGAGAATCTAAACTTTATCTCTTTGGATGCAAGTTGTCTTACTCGTTCATTTGAGCTAGTATGTTTAAACTCTTGTGAAAGCTATTATTCATGTTGAACTTTGTATTGTTCTTGAATATTGTTAAAGTGTCTATGCCACTTGATTCGGCTAGACTATATGCATGTTTATAAAACTGTCCAAACCTTTTTATCGGTGCGAAAATCTTGAAAACTGAGTTGAACAACCCTTATGGTAAGGGGAGTGTTTATTGTTGGAAGCCCCAACACACGCGTGAATATTACTGTGGTTATGCATAACATAGAGTATTGTAGACTAATCATCTATTATACTTGTTTCTTTTGGGTTATCAGTTTAATATTGGTAATTCTAGTAGATGTTCAATAGTCCTTAGTGACTGCTCAGTGTAAATTGTTTTATCTAGTTGGATACGTTGATAGCCTTTGAATTCATATATATCTGTTGATCTATATTGAATAGTGTAATTCGAGAATTGTTGATATTTGTTGTTCTTGATATTATTCTAAAACTTTGAACTATCTTAGAGTTTCTACTTCGATATTTCAAACTCGTGATATAATACTCATCACCCTTGTTGTATATTACTTGCTGGGAAATTTGTGCTCATTCTTGCTTATTTTAAAACCTTTCAGTTAAGGCAGAATAGGGAAGTGTCTCTGGGAAAGACAAAGGCAAGGGCAAGGCTACCGACTAGCTTGTTCCTTTATATTTCAAATTATTATGTTGTATTAAGACTGTCTTCAGAATATGTTTAAGCTTAAGTAGGATTATGTAATAAGTCTTTATTCGATATCATTATGTAATCTATTAAGTACTGTAGGTTGCGAGACTTGGGAGAATAATTATAATAAATTATTGTATATTATTCTAAATTAGATCTTCCGCTGTGAATGTGTGATTTTAGTTATTATTGTATTACCATAAGCACGTGACGATCCGAATTCGAGTGACCAAGTGGCGGTCCCGAATTTGGGGGCGTCACAAGGTTGGTATCAGAGCTTGTAGTTATAAACCTTAGGAACGATTGTCCTTAGACTATAATTTAGGAGAACTTAGAAGTTAGAAAGGATATAAAACTCATGTAGAGTTTTCCTTGAGAGACTTAGTTTTCTATGAAATGTAACTTCATTTTATACAATGAACTTATGTTTTATTTAACATTCTAATGGAGTTGCTGTTTCTTATCTGTGTTTATGATTGTAGATAGCAGATATGGGAGTACCCGCTAGAGTGGCTGAGGATGAGCCCAGGGATATTCATGTAGTGTACGAGGCACCCTTAGAGGCTGTGCCAGTACAGGCTATGGCACCATCCGAGTCAGATGACGAGGATGAGATTGAGATTGAGATAGAGTCCGATCTAGAGGAGGAACCGATGGAGGACGAGCCGGTTGAGGACGAACCTTCAGAGGAGGAGCCCATGGAGGACTCCTATGTGCCTAACCTAGAGAAGCATATACTAGGCGAGTATGAGGAGCGGATCCTAGAGTTCGACTGCAGAGTCCAGGAGTTAGAGGAAGAGGCAAAAGAGAGGTTGTCAGAGTTCCAAAAATTACGGGACGAAGACCACCAAAGGAAGCTGGCGATGCAAGAGTAAGAAGTAGAAATTACTTATCGGAAAGAGGCAGGAATTCAGATGGGAACCCTTTTTCACAAGGCAGTGGCTAGGAACGTGGATATAGCAGGGAAGCTAGAAGAGGTTGAACAGAGGGAACTAAGCGAGAAGACTGAGAAGGAAGCACTCCGCACTCAGTTAGAATTAGAAGTGATGGATAGGATACACTTCGAGGAGAAGTAGGAGGCTGCCCATGAAAGAGCTTATGACCTGGAGGATGAGGTCCGATGTAAGAAGAAGAAAATGAACAAGATGGGGTATGTGTTCCGTTCAGCATTCGAGAGGGTGCTTGATGGTGTGTACCACTACCCGGCAGAACAGGGACAGACTCTACACACTATGAGTCTAGAGTTGGTAGCTTATATAGCACAGTAAGAGTACAAGAGCGCTGTGGAGCGCGGGATGATGTGACGAGATTTCCTTAGACGGATTACTAGTAGTCTAGTAGTATTCTCTTTATGTATTGTATATACTATGTTGTAATCCCAATCTTTTGTGTAAGATGTGGAATAGTGATGTAAACCCCAAGTTAGCTTTTGTTAGAGGGGTAGTGTGGTAGTAGGTTGGTATATTCCTCGTCTTTTATGATATTAGGGGATATATGTGTTAACATTTATAGCAATATGGTAGGATAATCATGTAATGAAATGAAATGGCATATGAATATAAATGAAGTTTATTAAAAAAACGTGTTATAAATTTATTCTTTTTGTTTTTAAAAGAAATACTTGAGTAATATAACTGAATAATAATAAAATGAAAATTTGTGATGCAGATCATGGCACCAAGACGTAGACTGACTGCACCCGAAGAATCAGTTAATAACGAGAGGGAGCAAGTAGATCCCATCCAGAGGCTAGTTGATCTGTTAGGAGAGGCTCTTAGGGGGAGGAACAATGAACCTGTTTGCCCGAACCCTCAAACTATGACAGTAACAACCTTTAAAGACTTTAAGAGTGTAGGACCCCCGGAGTTCGAGGGAACTACCGACCCAATCGTCGCACAAACGTGGATCAAGGAGATCGAAAAAGCTTTAACTATAGTTCGCGTAGGCGAAGATCAGAAGACAGTGTTTGCCACATATATGATGAGGGGAGAAGCGAATTATTGGTGGGAAGTAAATCAGCAGAGAGCCGGAGAGGGGACAATAGCATGGGAAAGATTTAAGACATTGTTCTTCGAGAACTACTTCCCAAAGAGCATGAAAAACAGAATGGAGGTAAAATTCCTAGAGTTAAAACAAGGTGAAATGACGGTGGCGCAATACGCGGCTAAGTTCAACGAACTAGCGCGATTTATGGAGCACCAAGTTGGTGATGAGGAAAGGAAGGCTATATGATTCGAACAAGGACTGAAGCCTTGGCTATTCAATAAGGTGTCAGTTCTTCAGATCGATTCTTTTGCAACACTGCTGGAGAAGGTTATTATCGCTGAGGGAGGAAGTGAAGCTTTGAGCTTGTATAACAAAGAGAGAAAAGGAAAGAACACTAGTAGTGAAAATCGTGGAGGAAGCAGTGGCGGAGGGAGTAATTCCGGGAAGAGAAAGTGGGATAACAACAACAACAACAACAGAAACAATAATCAAGGTGGGAGTCACCAAGGAAATTTTAAAAAATGGAGTGGAGCTTGTAATAAGTGCGGGAAAAGTCACCAAAGGGAGTGCTGGAAAGGAAAAAGCACGTGTTATAATTGCGGCCAAGAGGGGCACATATCGCCAAACTGCCCAAAACTGAAGAAGATCAGGGGATGTTTTGCATGTGGATCAACGGAGCACCAGATAATGGACTGCCAAAAGAAAGGAAGTTGTGGAACTAGTGAAGGTCAGGGTGGATGTAGCAAGTTGATGATTGGAGGACCCGCACAACCCAACCGATCGACCGCCCGAACATTTAACAGGATCGTCCAAGATGCCGTAGCTACAAAGGACGTAGTGTCAGGTATAATCCCAATCAATAATATAAATGCTTACGTATTATTTGATTCGGATGCCACCTGTTCTTTTGTATATGAAGAATTTGCTAGTAAACTTAATTCACCCCCGAGAAAGATTAGAAAATCCCTTGAACATAGAAGTTGCAAATAAGGAAGTGATCCCTGTAGAATACGTTTATCAAAATTATAGCACAAACATTAGAGAACATGAACTAAAAGTAGACTTGATTCCTATTAGATTGGGAGAGTTTGACGTAATACTGGGAATGGATTTGTTGTATAACCATGATGCAATAATTGACTGTCAGAATAAATGTGTGAACCTTCAGACTCCGAGTAAGTCTAAGGTAGTGTTTTATGGTAGCTCATCGAGCAATCGTGTTGCGTTATGATGATGCAGGCCAAGAAATTGTTAAGAAAAGGATGTGTAGGTTATTTAGCTTACATCGTTGATACTCAGAAAACGGGAGTAAAAATTAAGGATATATCCATAGTGAATGAATTTCAAGACGTGTTTCTGGATGATTTACCTGGTCTTCCGCCAGACAGAGAAATTGAATTCGTAATAGATTTAGCACCGGGAACGGCACCGATTTTGAAAGCTCCATATCGTATGGCTCCAGTAGAAATGAAGGAATTGATGATACAACGACAAGAGTTATTGGATAAGGGTTACATTCGACCGAGTGTGTCTCTCTGGGGAGCACCAGTGTTATTCGTTAAGAAAAAGGACGGATCGATGAGGCTCTGTATCGATTATCCAGAATTGAACAGAGTAACGATCAAGAACCGATATCCGCTACCGAGGATAGACGACTTATTTGATCAACTGAAGGGAGCAAAATGTTTCTCAAAGATCGACCTACGGACAGGATATCACCAACTGAAGGTACGGGATGAGGACATACCAAAGATTGCGTTTCGAACCCGTTATGGACATTACGAGCTTTTGGTAATGTCATTTGGTTTGACTAATGCTCCGACAGCATTTATGGACTTGATGAACCGAGTTTTCAAGCCATACTTGGATAAATTTGTAGTGGTTTTTATCGATGACATTTTGATCTGCTCAAAGACAGAGGAAGAACACGTCGAACATCTGAAGATAGTTTTGGAAGCTCTAAGGAAGGAAAAGATGTATGCGAAATTTTCTAAGTGTGAATTTTGGATAGAGAAGGTTCAATTGTTAGGCCACGTGGTGGATAAGGATGGAATCTCAGTAGACCCCGCAAAGGTCAAAGCAGTAAGTATTGGGAACAGCCGAGAACACCGACGGAGGTGAGAAGCTTTTTAGCGTTAGCTGGGCACTATCGAAGATTCATCCAAGATTTTTCCAAGATAGCAACCCCGTTGACTAATCTGACGAGGAAGACGGTGAAGTTTGTATGTACCGACAAATGTGAAGAAAGTTTTCAAGAACTGAAGAAGAGATTGAGCGAAGCACCTGTGTTATCATTACCAGATGATGCGGGAAATTTTATGGTGTATAGTGATGCATCGCAAAAGGGACTTGGCTGTGTGCTTATGCAGCACGGCAAAGTCATTGCGTATGCATCACGATAATTGAAGGATTACGAAAAACGATACCCTACTCACGACTTAGAGTTAGCGGCAATAGTTTTTGCGTTAAAGATTTGGAGGCATTATTTGTACGGGGAGAAATGTGAGATATACACGGACCATAAGAGTCTGAAATATATATTCACATAGAAGGAGTTGAACATGCGACAGAGAAGGTGGTTAGAATTAATCAAGGACTATGACTTCGATATTCTTTATCACCCGGGGAAGGCAAACGTGGTTGTCGACGCTCTATGCAGGAAAGGAAGGAAAAATTATTTCATTTGACAACTCAAGAAGAGTTGATAAGAGAGATGGAGAAATTGGAGATAAAAGTGAAAGGACCAGGAAAGTCTGAAGAGAAGTTATTTGTAATTGATGCTCATCCGACATTGTTGGATAGGGTAAAGGAAGCAGAGGAGAAAGATGAAGAATGTGAGAAAATCAGAAAAAGGATCACAGAAAATGAGGAAGAGAAATTTCAAATAGATAAAGATGGTATTTTGAGATTTGAAGAAAGAGTATGGGTACCAGCGGTAACCGAGCTAAGGGAAGGGATTTTGCACGAGGCACACAATACGATGTATTCCGTTCACCCGGGACGCACGAAGATGTATCGAGATTTGAGGCAACATTTTTGGTGGCCCAATTTGAAACGGGAGGTTGCAAAGTGCGTCAGTAGATGTTTGACTTGCCAACACGTTAAAGTAGAGCGTCAACGGTCGAGTGGTTTACTACAACCAGTTAGAAATACCAGAGTGGAAATGGGAGCATATTACGATGGACTTCGTGGTAGGACTTCCAGTTACATAAAAAGGTTATGATGCCATTTGGGTTATTATGGATCGACTTATGAAGACCGCACATTTTCTACCAATCAAGATCCGCTACAGTTTGAATCAGTTAGCAAGCCTATACGTAAAGGAGATTGTTTCACGATATGGAGTGCCGGTGTCAATTGTCTCTGATCGAGATCCGCGCTTCACGTCAAATTTTTGGAAGAGTTTGCAAGAGAGAATGGGAACACAGTTGAGGTTGAGTACCACTTATCATCCTCAGACAGACGAACAAAGTGAGCGAACTATACAAACGCTAGAGGACATGCTTAGAACTTGCGTGATGGATTTCAAGGGAATTTGGGACGACCACCTACCCTTAGTTGAATTTGCATATAATAATAGTTACCATGCGAGTATCGACAGGACACCGTATGAAGCTCTTTACGGAAGAAAGTGCATAACGCCACTATGTTGGGATGAAGCCGGAGAGCGACAAATACTCGGACTAGAGTTAGTTCAACAAACCGTCGACGTGGTGACGGTGATAAGAGCCAGACTAGTAGCAGCTCAAGATTGTCAGAAAACGTACGCAGATTTGCATCGACAGGACCGAGACTTCAAAGTTGGCAGTTTCGTGTTCTTGAAGGTATCTCTATGGAAGGTGAAGATCCGTTTCGGCAAGAAAGGGAAATTGAGTCCAAGATTCATAGGACCGTTCGAGATACTAAAGCGAGTGGGCGAAGTGGCATACAAAGTTGCGTTACCACCCGAGTTGGAGTACATCCACAACGTGTTCCACATTTTTGTGTTGCGACCATACAAGGCCGACTATAAGCACGTGATTTCTTACGAGCCCATTCAAGTGGAGATGAACTTGGTATATGAAGAGATTCCTGTCCAGATATTAGATAGGAAAGAGCAGACATTGAGAAATAAAATTATATCTTCTGTAAAAGTACTTTGGAGTAATCACGATGTCGAGGAGGCAACGTGGGAGTTAGAAGATATGATGATGAGGGACTATCCCCATCTATTTATGTAAACTTGTAACAATTCAGGGACAGAATTTTTATAAGGGGGAGGATGTAATACTCGAGATTTTCCTAATATTATTAAATGACTATATTAATGGAAATGAATATTTATTTAAATATAAATGAATTGTGACTTAACTCAATTATATTAAATTGAATTATTATAATAATTGAGAATATATAGAGTTGCGATAAACTCGTTGAAATCCTTGTGTGGCACAGTGATGAGATATATTAATTGACAAAGGATTTATTAAGTAAACAATTAAGTAATTACAAATTATTGTTAATTGTTATCGTAGAATATTAATTAATTGTTATAGAATATTAATGATAATTAATTGATGATGTGGGGATGATTATTATTGCAAAAAATATAATAATAATAAGCAACGTGTTCATAAATGTAATAAGATCAATATTCATTTGATAATTAATCCTATGATTATTAATTAAGTGTTATTAATAATTACGAGGAAGGGATTAAGTAATATTATTGTTAATTTATAAGATAATGAATTTATTAATTCATATGTGCAAGCATGCTATATTAAAAGTGTAACGTATAATAACCAACTATATTATATAGTGTAATACAACATCTATGTGACTATATTATATATAGAAACCATATAATAAGATTCATATTTATTGAAGCCATATGAATGCATCATGAAATGCTTTTGTGACAATGTGTATATGAATATACATTAAAATAATGTACATTGGTTGTATGTGTACAATTTTTCCTTACTATATTAACATATTACTTATTCATTGGGAATACATTGTGGCATTTTGTTATAGCCTAACCATATATTATACAACCTAAGTGGATATATACATGTTGAGCCTTAGTGTGGTATATATGCATAAATGCTGAGTTTATTTTTTGTTGTCCCTTATTATTAGTCTCATTTCCCTTTTCACGTGCATAGCATCATAAAGCTAAAGCCTATTTCCTCAAACTCACAAACTCAGCTTGCTAGCTATCATCAGGAAGGAGAATGGCTTATTGCTACAGCTTCACTATTTCACCAACTAATCTATCTACTACTCCTTAACCCCCATGCAATTCACAAATCCCGTTGGTTCAATTTGATGGACAATTGTATTGTCTGGGTATGAATTCCTCTATAAATTGAACTCTCTCCCTCACAAACTCACTTGCTGAGATTTTGGTTAAGATAAATTGAGAGCATTTATATATCAGTGTTAGTAGTCTGAAGAGTAGAGAATTCCTTAGCAGCAAGTTCTTAATTCGTATTACAGAGGTATAATCCCTCTTCTTGTTCTTTATTTTTATTTTCTATAAAAATCTAATTTCTTAATTATACCAAATTAGATTGTGTTTGGGTTGTAGAACCCTTATATTGTTGTTATATGAACATACATACATGATGGAACCACTATATAGCTTCCTTGTCTTTCATTTCCATTTTCCTCTATAATTTCTGTAAAAACATCAAATTCTTGAATTTAGTTGTAGTTCATGAATTTGGGAATTGATAAATGGCGATTGACTATTATATAAGCATATATATGTGTTAGTAAGTAAAAGAGGTTAGTCTAATAGCATATGGGTATGTTGAAATCGATGAAATGGGAAGTTTTGGGTCTGTTTTGGCTGCAGTGTGAATTGCAGGAACTGAGTCTGCATCGCGGCGCCGCAGCGCCAATGCGCAGCATTATCTGCGCTGCAGCGCCACAGTACCTCAGTCCCAGCGTTCCCACGCTGCAGCACCGATTCCATGTATTGTGTCGGCGCCACAGCGCCGCAGCGCCAGCTTGCTGCTATTGTTGCCGCGCCGCAGCGCCGCTGTGCGTACTGGCCCAGATATGACTATCAATATGTCCAGTCCGAGAGCAGTGAAATTATAATTCATACTAAGTAAATGTAACATAATTTATGGAGTCCCTCTTGTGAAATACATGTTTCCATAGTTTACTTAACATAAAAAGAGAACTCATGATTTTGAAAACAACCTTTGACGAAGCATGTGTTATTTAATTCCAAACTTGCTAGCATATGCTCGTAACTTAACTAGGTGTGAGGTATGATTTGAAATTACCTATATGAACTAGATTGCTTTGACTTGGTTTAAAATGACTGTTAAAGACTAACTCGGATATGTTTGCAAACTAAGTTTCATACACGTTGCGTGGTTGTATTCTGAACTTATATATGACACCCCCCCAGAATAGGTCCAGTCAACCGAACCCATTCTGAGTCTCCAAATACATGGTACAGAATTCAAATACAAACTTTATATCACACGGTCATGCAAAATACGACCACACAACTTTAAGTGTCAATACAAATATGTAAAAAATATTAATATTCAAACTAAGTCCTCATTACAATTATTATCACACTATTTATCAGAAATAGTGAGGACCACTACTGCTCTAACTCGGACCATCACTCTGTCCCCCAACTAGTTCCCGCAATATTCTCATTTCCTGAAGAGGACAATAGATGAAAAGGGTGAGCTCAACTTGTGACGCCCCCAAAATCTCGACATTCCATGTAGCAGATTTGGTGCTCACGTAAATATTTCATAAGATAATAATTCCTATCAATCCAAGATTCACAGTATTTCACAACGAACAGTAGTTCTCGTCAGAACATTTACTATGTTGGGATACCCTCACAAGGATGGATAGGTTTATAATCTCATGGATATTTCTTTCATATCAATAATTCCTATCTATCTGACATTCACAATACAAATGATAAGATTGTTCCTGGAACTGAGGAGCGACCTCAGTGCTCACAGAACTCCCAAGATCATTCAATACCCTCATTCAGATGTATAGTTCATATAGATACTATACTTCTTCCTATGTTATAGAAAGGTAAAAGCTAAGCAATTGTTAAAGATTATAATAAAATATTATATATTCTTAAATTGTCTTACAATAATTCCTAACTTACTATTACACCAGAGTAGAGTTCCCGAGGATATAAACAAATTTACATTGACTGAGTTCTTCCATCCACATTACTGAACTCCAAAACCTTTAACATTTCAGCTAAAGCTGCAAAGGAAAAGAATAATTGCAAGGATGAGCTACAGAAAGTTCAGCAAGTTTTAAACAAATTGTATATTATACTCACATTGGATCTAAATTGAATGAACATATAGTTTAGAGATTTTCAACATATATATATACTGAGGTTTGATCTGCCCAAACCCTGCACATTACGAGTTACTATCAGTCTTATAGACTTAGCCACCCGAGTTGATTGTTCAACCACACCTATTACGAGTTACTATCAGTCACATAGACTTAGCCACCCGGGTTAATCTGTTCAAACACACCTCTAACGAGGTACTGTCAGTCATATAGACTTAACACCCCGAGTTGATTTGTTCAACCACAACTTCTAACAGTCATAAAGACTTATAGGAGTTTTGTTTGGATATCTAATAGGTGATCAGCCTAATCATATCCTAGGAGTATGCATATCATCCTACTAATTTAACAAGGTCAGTATTTTTTTAACTGCCTGTAATTGAAACCCAGGGTCAGTATATTATAACTACCCATAAATGTAAGCCAAGGTCAGTACTATGACTGCCAATATAATCTCAGGGACAAGTATCAGTATATATATGTACCAAATAATATTGGTTTTTCCACAGTTTATGCTTTGAAATCAAATCAAACACATTTTACGCAAACAACAGCTCATGTAATTTGTTATGCTTGAACAATAAGCAATAACCCTTTTCAAATTACAGATATCACGAATAATGTTTATAACAGTTCGTATATCAATATATATGACTTTCATTTAATATAGAATTAAATAAAATTAGAAAAACTTGCCTGAACCGTCGATTACTGTTATGCAATCTATTTTAGCTTCATCTGAAAGACCTAATATTGATAATATCGATCTCTCAATTAGAATAATATCATTACATACACTACTGTTAATTATAGTCATAATATAACTTAAACACATTACCACATAAGCCTATCAGTCAATAAAACACATAAGACCTAGTATCAAGTCAAACTTTTACAGTCTGAGTCGAGTTTGGTACTACTTCGACCTCCCGATTGCCTAATCGGACAACTATCGAGCCTAATTCGAATAAGACTCTTCCTAAATGCTTTATTATTATCATAGATAATTTATTAATCAGTCAAAATATTTTTCACAAGCTCATAATAATTTTCCAATAATTATTATCATTTAAAATGATTTTTGATTAATTAATATCATATTTATATAATTTAAATACCAATTAATTCCATTATCATTAATATTTATTTACTATCAAATTTTAATGAAATACATGTCATAATATTATAAGTTATTTATAATATCACAAAGTATTTTTAATACCTTAATATTACATTTAATTAATTTTAAAATATTTAAAACCATTATTAAATAACTGTCATTAATATTAAAATATTAATGTATTCCATAACAAAATATTAAAAGTTATATTTTATAACTTAAAATATTTTTTATAACCATTAAATCATTTTATATGATTTTTAAAACATTAAATCTATTTTTCCATATTCTTTTTAATATAATTATTAAATAAATTAATTACCATTAATATTAATTATTAATGAAATTTATCCCAAAATATTAAAAGTCATCCAAAATAACTTAAAATATTTCCTAACACTTAAATATATTTTTAAAGTATTAAAATCATTTTTAAGTAATTTATTTAAAATAATTATTAAATAAATTTAATATCATTAATATTTAAATAATTTGAGCATTATAAATGTTTGTAAAAATGAATATTCGTGTACTATATTTGAAATAAATCGAGCATTATAACTGCTTTATAGAATGAATATTCTACTATTCTATTTGAGATAATTTCAGCATTATAACTGCTTATAACATGAGTATTCTTACTAAATACTTGAAAAAAATCGGACATAACAACTGCTTATAAAAGTATATTTTCTACTTTATAAGAAAATAAATCGGATATTATAACTGCTTATAAAAGTATATTTTCTACTTTATAAGAGAAATAAATCGGACATTATAACTGCTTGTAAATAGGACTTTTGTACTATTTACTTAAAATAATTTAGGCATTATAACTGCTTGTAAAAGTATATTTTTTTACTAAATTTATAAAGAATAATGAACAAAATAACCACAAGAGTAAATACCTCTTGGAGTTGCAAGCTTTAACTAATCCTTTGAAATCTTGAAACACAAAAACTTTCCTCTCTCTAGCCAAAATTCTCCTCTTTCTCTCTCTAACTCCATTTTGGTTTTTGAAAAAAATGAAGAGAATGACTCCTATTTATAGAAAAATATAGTTTTAATAATTGCACGTTAGGGGCTCGGCTTTTTACAGTTTGCCCCGGGATTATTACAGTTTGGTACCCTGGTTAATTATACTTCAGTATCTTATTAATTGCACTTTAGTCCCTGGGTGACATCATGATGACATCACCTTTTGTGTTTCTTTAATGTTGATGTCATGCTTGCATCATATTTGCATCATCTGTGTTTCTTTAAGAATGATGTCATACTTGCATCATGCTTGCATCATCTCTTCTCTGATTGGTTGATTTAAGTTCACATGGATTGGATGGTATTTTGGTCATTTCACATATAATTTTAAAGGTAATTCGGTCATTTCGCCTCAAAAAGAGTATTCTAATAATTTCCTATACCATTTTAAGGGTAGTTCAGTCATTTTGCCTCCAAAAAAGGTGGTCTAATAATTTCTCATACCATTTTAAGGGTAGTTCAGTCGTTTCGCCTCCAAAAAGGTATTCTAATAATTTTTCACACAATTTTAAGGGTAGTTCGGTCATTTTCTATGTTTTCCTTAAAAATTTAACCCTTAGGGTTTGATAAATAACATTATGGTTTGCTAATTACCATTAAAGTTTACAAATTAGGGTTTAGGATTCCCGAATAAGAAATTAGGGTTTTCTAACTGCAGATTAAGGTTTCTAACCTACCATTAAGGTTTACTAAGGTTATACCTTATCTAATCAACATTTGATCATTAATCTCTTACTATACACACACACAAAATCATAGATACAATTATAATAACTGTATTAACTATCAAATCTCTATCCGTAATTAGGGTTATGGTTTTCAATATCTGTTAACTATATCTCCACTCATATTTCTCAGTCAATACCTAGTTTGACCATCTTACTAAACTCGTATTACAGATACTCAGCACAATATTGATAATCAATACCAATATAAAAATTTATTCATAAAATTTGAATTATTTAAAATTCTGAGTCTTCACATTCTCCCCTCCTTATAAGGATTCCGTCATCGGAATCACCACTTTCTTACTTTGTATCATCAATTCATTCTTATCAACACAATATTAATTTGTGTCTCATATATTAACCTATGACTTGGATTCGTAAAAAGAACAACTCATATCGATATCTATCCAATATCACTCACGTAATTAAATTACTGAACGAAATAGTTATCTGCCACCATCTCCTGTGCAGCTACTGCATCTTGCACCGTCATATCGAACGTATGCGCCGTTGGTCTTCCCGACTTAGCAGGTCCTCTAATCGTCAGGGTTTCGCTACTGGGTCCCTTGTTGATACTTCCCTTATCCACATTCTTCTTCGGAAAATTCCTAACCAAATGATCTGTTGATCCACATGAAAAATAACCTTGTATCTTATTCGGGCTTGTTACTAGATTGGGTATTCTCACTCCACTTCCTCTTTGTTAACTAACATGGTTCAACAATTTACGTACCTACTTTCCTTTTCTTATCAAAATATATTTACACTTCCCAGGTAACACTGCTAAAAATCCCCTTAACCTCTCATTGTTTTCTATTGAGTCTTAACTGTTTGAAATTTTTTTCACATAAAATCCTAATACCAATGTGTTATATATTTTATACTGTCCAAAGCATCATTCTTATGTTAGCATGATAACTATGGTACACAACTTCTAAAAAGGCTTCCATTTTCTTTTAAGTCTGAATCACAAGTCCTTAATCTATTCTTTAAGGTCCGAATGGTTATCTTACTTTGTTCATCTGCTTATGGGTGGTATACTATACTTGCCCTTCACTAAGCCCCTAAATGTTTTTAATAACTCATTTCTTAGAGTTTGAAATAAATCGTATATCCTTGAATCTAACCTTATAGAAATAAAACTACCCACCTCATGATAATGGTGATAGTTATCTACTTCAATAAGCTCCTAGTTTCTGTTATATAGTTTCAAAAGTTCCTTAAGGACTGGTTTCACAATTTTTGCAACAATAACTAGGCCCCTTATTGCACTAAAAGTCATCGCAACCCTTGGGTCTAACACCATTTCCACAAATTTGAAATTTTTCCTATTAATGTTAATTATGTGCCATATAATACTTTCATTGTATTTTAGTGTCCTACCTCTATCTATTCTGAATGCAATATTCATTTTATAAATTATCTTGTCTTTTACCTCGAAATATCTTTAACCACCTCCTGTATTTCTTTGACTCTATTAAATAAAGTTGGACTATTATCCCTAGGTAGAGTTAGTTAAAACTCTTATCTAAATCCCAATTTATTAAAATCTTTTATCAGTACCTCGTTGTTTTATTATTACTTCTAACTTTTCTTGATTCTTTTAACTTTTAAAATGTCTATAATGCTATTGATTATTAATGGAATAGTAGTATAATTTTCAGTAAAAATATTTTCTATCCCTTTACCTCGACAAAAGACTTTTTTAGTTTTTATAGGAAATTTCTCCGTTTAGATAACTGTTATACCCTATAGTTGTTTTTAGTGAACAATCCCCGTTGCACACTACTTTTGTATTTTACAATTTTGTTTTCTTCTAATTGCAGTCAATCTTTAACTTATGATTAAGCAATTTATCCCTAAATTCCATTAAACTCTCTTTACTAAAACTTTATATCATCTAAAAAAAATTATATGATTTTAACAAAACTTTTTCTTTATGAAAAGTTTTTATATTAATGTTTTCACCTAACATTTTCTATGTTTTTAGAAAAACAACTAGATGTGAATGAATACTTCATACTAGAGTCAAATATTTTATGAATATTTTAAATATCGATTTGGGATAATACCTGTTACTACATCTTGTGCAACAGCATCCCTCACCATAATGTTAAAGGTTCTAACTCCTCCGGACGACTCTGTCCAACCACTCCAGCTACTGCTGGTTTGAAGTTTTCGTTTCCCCCTTGGTTTGGATTTCTGGGTTTTGGACAGAACTTAGCAATGTGTCCCTCCACCCCACAGTTAAAACATATAATTCTTTTCTTATTACTATTCCTCTTTTGTAGACACCGATTTGAGTAATGTCCATCTCTCCCACAAGTAAAACACTTAGTCGCCCTAAAATAACACAACCCTCCGTGCTTTTTTCACAAATACGACAACCTTCATTCTTCTGACCAATTTTGTAAGGAAAAGTGGCATTCCACTTCCTTTTGTTATTTCTCTTTGCATGGCATCCCTTAATCCCTTCATTTTCTGTTTTATCAGCCCCTTTAACCTCAGGTGGTCCGGGTAACTTAAAGTCTAAGGTAATCCTTAGAGTATTGGGCTCGATTGGTGGTGGGTTCTCTGGCCTCCTCTATAAATCTCCTCGCAACACGTTTACCAACTGTTGAGTTGGGTTTACCTCTATTTGTTCCGCATTAGTTTCTGCTTGTGTTCTCCCGTATGATGCCATTTACCTAACAATAACAAATAACTTGGTTTAAATGAATAGAGTTTGTACATCACATACCTGACTAGTGTTTTATATATATTATAACTAACGCATTGGGAAAACTTATAAATTCATAAGGTACAGTTCACCTCTTAGCTGCTGCTATTTATCTTATATATCCCTTTGTTATCGTTAGAAAATTAGGATCTACTATTATATTTTCCTTAACTTATATCAAAGTTTGGAATTTACACATTACGCACTGAGATATATTCATGTATATACATATAAATTCATTCATAAAGTATTATCCTATCTTCCTTGCCCTTACTAAATTACTAATACTCAATCTTCGTCTTGTATCTTTCTACTTCTTTACCTTGTCTTTTGATTATAGCAATACCTTCTGCCTTTCCTACATACATCTGCATGCATCTTTCCATAGTTATTCTATCTTCCTTTCCCATTATTTCTCTGAGTTTTACATTGCCACTCAACTCTCATCTTCTCAACCAGTTCCCTAAACATGTCATGCTCTTCTTCTTAATATAATTCTATATGAAATATAAGTCTCCTTCTTCACGTAGTTCCAACTCTGGTATTCTTCATGGGCACTTTCTAAATTTACCATAGGTTTATCTTCTATAGCTTCAATACTATTCCATAAGCTACTTCAATTGGCACTCCTCGTATTCTTCCCTACGGATCATTCCCTTTTAGCCCAATTGATTCTGGTTCAGATACCGATTTAAACGGAACGACCAGTTCCTCATTCTCTTATGTAAAAATCCTTAAATTCTAAAGTTTCGATCAACTATATTACTAGACTAGCACCTAATATACATTGTATACATATAGCAAACAATAGTTTTCTTTAAGTTAGTTTTTATCTTATTTTACGATGAATTTCCTGAATTCCTATCCTATAAACACTTTTTGAGTTTATGTTTTCACTAACTTTTCTGCCACTCCTATTCCTCCAAGGTTATAGCCAAACATAACCCTACCTAAGGTTTATAACTTACAGCTTTGATACCAAATTGTGACGCCCCCAAAATCTCTACATTCCCTGTAGCAGATTTGGTGCTCACGTAAATATTTCATAAGATAATAATTCCTATCAATCCAAGATTCACAGTATTTCACAACGAACAATAGTTCTCATCAGAACATTTACTATGTTGGGATACCCTCACATGGATGGATAAGTTTATAATCTCATGGATATTTCTTTCATATCAATAATTCCTATCTATCTGACATTCACAATACAAATTATAAGATTGTTCCTGGAACTGAGGAGCGACCTCGGTGCTTACAAAACTCCCAAGATCATTCAATACCCTCATTCAGATGTATAGTTCATATAGATACTATACTTTTTCCTATGTTCTATAAAGGTAAAATCTAAGCAATTGTTAAAGATGATAATACAATATTATATATTCTTAAATTGTCTTACAATAATTCCTAACTTACTATTACACCAAAGTAGAGTTCCCGAGGATATAAACAAATTTACATTGACTGAGTTCTTCCATCCACATTACTGAACTCCAAAACCTTTAACATTTCAGCTAAAGCTGCAAAGGAAAAGAATAATTGCAAGGATGAGCTACAGAAAGTTCAGCAAGTTTTAAACAAATTGTATATTATACTCATATTGGATCTAAATTGAATGAACATATAGTTTAGAGATTTTCAACATATATATATACTGAGGTTTGATCTGCCCAAACCCTGCACATTACGAGTTACTATCAGTCATATAGACTTAGCCACCCGAGTTGATTGTTCAACCACACCTATTTCGAGTTACTATCAGTCACATAGACTTAGCCACCCGGGTTAATCTGTTCAACCACACCTCTGACGAGGTACTGTCAGTCATATAGACTTAGCACCCCGAGTTGATTTGTTCAACCACAACTTCTAACAGTCATAAAGACTTATAGGAGTTTTGTTTGATATCTCATAGGTGATCAGCCTAATCATATCCTAGGAGTATGCATATCATCCTACTAATTTAACAAGGTCAGTATTTTTTTAACTGCCTGTAATTGAAACCCAGGGTCAGTATATTATAACTACCCATAAATGTAAGCCAAGGTCAGTACTATGACTGCCAATATAATCTCGGGACAAGTATCAGTATATATATGTACCAAACAATATTGGTTTTTCCACAGTTTATGCTTTGATATCAAATCAAACACATTTTACGCAAACAACAGCTCATGTAATTTGTTATGCTTGAACAATAAGCAATAACCCTTTTCAAATTACAGATATCACGAATAATGTTTATAACAGTTCGTATATCAATATATATGACTTTCATTTAATATAGAATTAAATAAAATTGGAAAAACTTGCCTGAACCGTCGATTACTGTTATGCAATCTATTTTAGCTTCATCTGAAAGACCTAATATTGATAATATCGATCTCTCAATTAGAATAATATCATTACATACACTACTGTTAATTATAGTCATAATATAACTTAAACACATTACCACATAAGCCTATCAGTCAATAAAACACATAAGACCTAGTATCAAGTCAAACTTTTACAGTCTGAGTTGAGTTCGGTACTACTTCGACCTCTCGATTGCCTAATTGGACAACTATCGAGCCTAATTCAATAAGACTCTACCTAAATGCTTTATTATTATCATAAATAATTTATTAATCAGTCAAAATATTTTTCACAAGCTCATAATAATTTTCCAATAATTATTATCATTTAAAATGATTTTTGATTAATTAATATCATATTTATATGATTTAAATACTACTTAATTCCATTATCATTAATATTTATTTACTATCAAATTTTAATGAAATACATGTCATAATATTATAAGTTATTTATAATATCACAAAGTATTTTTAATACCTTAATATCACATTTAATTGATTTTAAAATATTTAAAACCATTATTAAATAACTGTCATTAATATTAAAATATTAATGTATTCCATAAGAAAATATTAAAAGTTATATTTTATAACTTAAAATATTTTTTATAACCATTAAATCATTTTATATGATTTTTAAAACATTTAATCTATTTTTCCATAATTTATTTAATATAATTATTAAATAAATTAATTACCATTAATATTAATTATTAATAAAATTTATCCCAAAATATTAAAAGTCATCCAAAATAAATTAAAATATTTCCTAACAATTTAATATATTTTTAAATGATTTTTAAAGTATTAAAATCATTTTTAAGTAATTTATTTAATATAATTATTAAATAAATTTAATATCATTAATATTTAAATAATTTGAGTATTATAAATGCTTGTAAAAATGAATATTCGTGTACTATATTTGAAATAAATCGAGCATTATAACTTCTTTATAGAATGAATATTCTACTATTCTATTTGAGATAATTTCAGCATTATAACTGCTTATAACATGAGTATTCTTACTAAATACTTAAAGAAAATTGCACATAGCAACTGCTTATAAAAGTATATTTTCTACTTTATAAGAGAAATAAATCGGACATTATAACTGCTTATAAAAGTATATTTTCTACTTTATAAGAGAAATAAATCGGACATTATAACTGCTTGTAAATATGACTTTTGTACTATTTACTTAAAATAATTTAGGCATTATAACTACTTGTAAAAGTATATTTTTTTACTAAATATATAAAAAATAATGAACATAATAACCACAAGAGTAAATACCTCTTGGAGTTGCAAGCTTTAACTAATCCTTTGAAATCTTAAAACTCAAAAACTTTCCTCTCTCTAGCCAAAATTCTCCTCTTTCTCTCTCTAACTCCATTTTGGTTTTTGAAAAAAATGAAGAGAATGACTCCTATTTATAAAAAAATATAGTTTTAATAATTGCACGTTAGGGGCTCGGCTTTTTACAGTTTGCCCCGGGATTATTACAGTTTGGTACCCTGGTTAATTACACTTTAGTATCTTATTAATTACACTTTAGTCCCTGGGTGACATCATGATGACATCACCTTTTGTGTTTCTTTAATGTTGATGTCATGCTTGCATCATATTTGCATCATCTGTGTTTCTTTAAGAATGATGTCATACTTGCATCATGCTTGCATCATCTCTTCTCTGATTGGTTGATTTAAGTTCACATGGATTGGATGGTATTTTGGTCATTTCACATATAATTTTAAAGGTAATTCGGTCATTTCGCCTCAAAAAGAGTATTCTAATAATTTCCTATACCATTTTAAGGGTAGTTCAGTCATTTTGCCTCCAAAAAAGGTGGTCTAATAATTTCTCATACCATTTTAAGGGTAGTTCAGTCGTTTCGCCTCCAAAAAGGTATTCTAATAATTTTTCACACAATTTTAAGGGTAGTTCGGTCATTTTCTATGTTTTCCTTAAAAATTTAACCCTTAGGGTTTGATAAATAACATTATGGTTTGCTAATTGCCATTAAAGTTTATAAATTAGGGTTTAGGATTTCCGAACAAGAAATTAGGGTTTTCTAACTGCAGATTAAGGTTTCTAACCTACCATTAAGGTTTACTAAGGTTATACCTTATCTAATCAACATTTGATCATTAATCTCTTACTATACACACACACAAAATCATAGATACAATTATAATAACTGTATTAACTATCAAATCTCTATCCGTAATTAGGGTTATGGTTTTCAATATCTGTTAACTATATCTCCACTCATATTTCTCAGTCAATACCTAGTTTGACCATCTTACTAAACTCGTATCACAGATACTCAGCACAATATTGATAATCAATACCAATATAACAATTTATTCATAAAATTTGAATTGTTTAAAATTCTGAGTCTTCACACTACTAGCCCAGTAAAGAATATTATGACTAAGATAATGGAAAATAAATTATCGTTAGCCTTCAATAAATCAGATAAAATATAATGGACAACAAATTTTAGACCAATATTCACAACGGAAATAACAATTCATTAGAAGAGTTAAGTAGAGAATGAAGTCTACTATCTTCTATAATTTAAAAGTTCATCATCAATATTTTATCCCTGTAACATCAATCAATATATATCTCAAATCAAATATTCATCTTTGCACTACGGGCCAAAGATATTCATTTGTATCACCAGTGGTCATGTTCATCTCAACACCTGTCCATCTTTGCACTACGGCCAAAGATATTCATCAGATAATCATTCATCTTTGCTCTACAGGGCAAAGATATTCAGTTACATCACCTTTTAGGACTGAGAATAATAACGAATCTAGTGAGATAATGGACAAAGATTAAGAATTCGCATATTAGTTTATCCAAGTTAAAAAAATACTCCATAATAATACTTTGTGGAGCAAAATTCAAGAATAGAGCTCAAAACTTGGATACAATCAAAGATAAGAACCTTAACAAGCAATTTGGACAAATAGAAGAAAATTTAATTTTTTTCGTGAATAGTGCCGTATACGTAAATAGTGCCGTATACGTGAATAGTAACTCCGACGAAAAAAGTAAGAATTTCATAATAAAATCCATGACAATATTTTGGTATAATGATATTGAAAAGAATAACATCATTTATGAAAGAAAATAACATCATTTACCTCAAAAGAATAGTACTTCTGACTGGAATATCGGATATAATACCGAAGGAAACTTGCATTGAATAGTAACACTTAAAGTATCTAAATACTCACAAAAATACGCTCGATATTATAGAGAGAGAAAACTTCTGATTTTGGTGTGATTTTCAATTCTAACCTAAGCACCCTATTTATAGGAAAAACTTAAGATGCCAAAGTAGACTTTTTTTAATAAAATAATATATTTAAAAAAAAAAAATCTCCAGCCGCCTCAAAAGCTAAAAGCCATCAGCATTTTCCACACCAACTAAAAGTGGGGCCCACCATTTTATAAAAAAAATATTTATTTTCCGAAATTTAGATAATTCATAATAAATAGCCCTTTTATCAGAAAAATACAAATTCTATATCTTTCTATAGGAAATTTAATTCTCTACAACTTTGTAGAAGGAAGTTTTTTCAAATTCCAAACATAAATTATCCGAAATCCATAAACGATTGATTTTCACACCAAAATACTGATAAAAACACATCAGCGCTAATTCCTTCTTTTATATCCACAAAATAAATATTTCCTTATCATATAAATCAGTAATTAATTATTCACAAATAATATTACAGAACTACAATATTGACAATCAGGTCGTTCCCAGGAAAGAGGGGGCCTTCCGATAAGGACTTCTCCTTACTGGCGCGCAATTAAATAACCCCTCCTAGACAGAACTTCCTTAGACATTGTCAATAATGCTATCTAATAATATTATTCAAATAATATGAATTATCGAGTTGATAATGTGAAATACTGTGCCATGACAATTATTGAATCAATAATACAAAATATCAACGGTAGCAATTATTGAATCAATCATAGCAACGTAGCAATTATTGATATAAAATATCAACGTAGCAATTATTGAATCAATAATATAAAATATTGAACAGTAATTACTGTAACAATAATTGAGTAGTGACTTCTTACGTAAGAATCAATAATTCAAAATACTGTGCAATACCGTGTGCTACTGTGTAACACCGCGTATTACTGTATTTTAACCACCGGGTATTTCAACAGTACTAACGGTAACAACTACGCCGTTATTTTATAAAAAGATTATTTCTGTCGCTTTCTATATCCGACAGTTATTCCGTTGTGGGGCCCACAAATAGCTGCTCCGTCGTACGAATATTCCCCGACAACAAGAATATTCCACGACCAAATTAATACTCTCTGACAATAATGAATATTTTATAACCACTTGCTTTTTTAAAATATTTGCACATTTCACCCATAACTTACCACATTTATCAAAACAACACCTTACTGTTTTGAAATAATATATATAAAAAATTAAATCTTTATTCATAAAAGTTGGGGTCTTACAACCTCCCCTCCTTATGAAATTTTGTCCTCGAAATTGACGTACGTACCTGGTATGTCGAAAAGATGAGGATACCTCGCTTTCATTTCCGATTCCAACTCCCAAGTCATTTCCTCAATAGCATGGTTTCTCCACAAAACTTTAACTTGAGGTATTATTTTCGAGCATAGGACTTGCTCCTTCCTATCCAAGATCTTGACAGGTACCTCCTCGTACGTTAAATCTTCGGCTATCTCGTCTGGTTCTAACTCAATAATGCGATTTGGATCTTTCACATATTTACGCAACACGGATATGTGAAAAACATTATGAACACGAGACATACTTAGAGGTAAAGCGAGTCTATAAGCCACATTTCCTTCTCGGTCAAGAATCTCAAATGGACTAATGAATCGTGGATTGAGTTTTTCTCTCGTGCCAAGCCTCGTAACTCCCTTCCACGGAGTAACACGTAATAACACATGGTCCCCAACATTAAATTCCACGTCCTTTCGATGAAGATCCGCATAACTCTTTTGTCGATCTTATGCGGTTTGTATACGTTGTCGGATCATTTGGATCTTTTCTGTAGTCATACGTACCAACTTTGGTCCCAACAATGTTGCTTCACCTACCTCATTCCAACATACTGGAGAACGACACTTTCTCCCATACAACGCTTCGAATGGAGCCATGCCTATACTTGCATGATAACTGTTGTTGTAGGAGAATTCTACCAATGGTAAGTACTTATCCCAACTCCCTTTGAAGTCTAGAACACAGAGTCTCAATAGATCTTCAAGAGTTTGAATAGTCCTTTTCGATTATCCGTCTGTTTGAGGATGATAAGCCGAACTGAATCGTAAATCCTTGCCCATAGCTTTCTACAAACTGATCCAAAATCGTGAAGTAAATCTATGGTCACGATCCGAAACTATGGATTCTGGCATGCCATGCAATCTCACAATCTCATTCACGTACATATGAGCAAGACGTTACAAGGAATAAGTCTCTCGTATCGGCAAGAAATGAGCAGACTTGGTTAATCTATCAACAATAACCCAAATCGCATCTATGCCTTGAGAAACCTTGGGAAGACCCGTAACGAAATCCATCGTAATGTGTTCCCACTTCCATCTCGGAATCTCCAGTGGTTGCAATGGACCCTTCGGCACTTGATGCTCCGCCTTTACACTTTGACAAGTTTAATATTGGTAATTCTAGTAGATGTTCAATAGTCCTTAGTGATTGCTCAGTATAAATTATTTTATCTAGTTGGGTACGTTGATAGCCTTTGAATTCATATATATCTGTTGATCTATATTGAATTATCATTTCATATTCCAAAGATGTGATTCGAGAATTGTTGATATTTGTTGTTCCTGATATTATTCTGAAACTCTGAACTATCTTAGAGTTTATACTTTGATATTTCAAACTCGTGATATAATACTCATCACCCTTGTTGTATATTACTTGCTGGGCAATTTGTGCTCATTCTTGCTTATTTTAAAACCTTTCAGTTAAGGCAAAACATGGAAGTGTCTCTGGGAAAGACAAGGGCAAGGGAAAGGCTACCGACTAGCTTGTTCCTTTATGTTTCAAATTGTTATATTGTATTAAGACTGTCTTCAGACTATGTTAAAGCTTAAGTAGGATTATGTAAGCAGTTTTTATTCGATATCATTATGCAATCTATTAAGTACTGTAGGTTGCGAGACTTGGGGGAATAATTATAATAAATCATTGTATATTATTCTAAATTAGATCTTCCGCTGTGAATGTATGATTTTAGTTATTATTGTATTACTATAAGCACGTGACGAACCGAATTCGAGTGACCAAGTGGCGGTCTCGTATTTGGGGGCGTCACATGCCAGATGGCAAAAAGATCTAGCGAAGGAAATCTGCATCATGAAACATGTCAACCTGCGCCAAGTCCTCACATATCGAGGCCTCTACACTGATGTCCAAATATAGGCAATGAAAGAACGAGCTACATCCTCCAGGATGTTAGCATCACCGGGGTCATCAGCCAAGCCAGAACTAATCCAGCAAGGTCACAGTAAAGAGATGGCCCCTTTTCATACTCAATGATCAGCCGTTGGCACAACCCAAACGAAGCATCGGGAGATGATCTAGGAGCGAAAATCATATAATACTCCATCTTCATAATGGACCGATGATGTAATATGTTATACACATCCTCAAAGGGATCACCGAGGTCAATCAAATAAAATTAACCCCGATCTCCAATCGGGCCGTCAGTCAAACATACAACCAAGCAATCCTCTCAGATGACAAGCAATACTGGGGCAAGTTCAAAGTTAATGGCAACCCAACGTGGGGACTGTGACAACAAGACTGGACCAATTTTGGAAATTATACAATTCAATACTGCGACATTTATCAACCATCCAATCAACATGCACCAGTCGACACCATCAGCACGGTCCATCATTATCCAAGCTTCCATCATTAGCGATCCGGTATGATCCATCGATCTTTTCTAAATCATAATGCACGAATGAGGTATGACTCGTTCATCTCTTTAAGTGCTTTAAAATTTCCATGCATTAGCGGTAATATACATAAGTCTTGCATTAGAGTCTCAAAAAAAGAAGAAGAAAGGAAGATTTTGCTTGACTTGTTATGAATTGGGTTAATTAAGATAAGCGTCCGTGGAGCGAGAATCACGGGAACAATTAGAGAATTAAGACTATTCAACCTTTTGATTAGACATGACATCCTAGTTCAAAGTGCTTTTTAGAGCAAACTTGACCTCATATTCATGTCTGCACTTTGCGATTGACTTGATTTTTAGTTGTGGGGTATGAAACTATGATGACAAGGATGAAAATTAGTAGCCAGCCTAATGTCTGGAATCGTGGTCTGGGTTACTCGAGTAATTAAGCCCGAGGGGTGTCTCTACACCTGGTGCCCTAAAGCCGTCTAGTTTGGGAGCCACCGGCCCAACGCTCGTTACATGGGTAACTTAGTTCCTAAGAAAATGAGCATTGCAAGAAATCAAAGCATAAGCAGATTTGAATCGTGGCCTAGGTTACTCGAGTAATTAAGCCTAAGGGGTGTCTCTACACTTGGTGCACTAAAGCCGTCTGGTTTGGGAGTCACCGGCCCAACATTCACTACATGGGTGACTTAGAGCCTAAGAAAATGAATCTTGCACCAGCTCAGGCGAATCAAAAGAATAGACTGCCTAACTTATCTCGAAGTGTGGCCTTTGTTACTCGAGCCAGTAAACCCGAAGAGGTGTCTTAACACCTAGTGCCTTAAAACCGTCTGGTTTAGGAGTCATTGGTCCAAAACTCGTTACATGGGT
Organism: Panax stipuleanatus; assembly: GCA_020205555.1. NCBI lineage: Eukaryota > Viridiplantae > Streptophyta > Magnoliopsida > Apiales > Araliaceae > Panax > Panax stipuleanatus. The sequence continues at coordinate 58,951,996 of CM035122.1, forward strand.
AACTCTGAAAAGCCTAAGAAAATGAGACAAAGTTAAGTGAGAAAAGCAGAAATTTTTTTAAGAAAAAATAAGATCATCTAGAGTCATTGAAGAAAAACCCCTACTAAGGGTTGCGTCACACATAGTGCACATGTCATATGATCTTAATCTTGTGAAGAACAGTGTCTAAAGCGAAGATGAGATGTCTCTGATGAAGGGAGATAAGTCTTGTGAGTCTAATCCTACCCATAAAAAATGACCATGGACGCTTAATTATTTTCTTGCGATTTCATAACTTGTCAAGAGAAAATTTGGATTTCCTTAGGAAAAATTCATTTTCATACTCCCTTTCAAGACTTTTAGTGAAAAGATAAGAGCTCATTCAATACAAACATTCAATTTCAACTTTAAATGCCTCATTCACAAGATCATACTAATCCCGACGACCCGAGCCATCAAGCTGTCGGCACATATTGTTGTTTGTCTAAATGTGTAGGATATTGCTCACTGTGGACATGGTCAACAAAGTGAGTTTTTTTTCTATGAACCCCGCAACAACCTGCAAAAGGACTGGGGCATTTTTCCATTCCAAGAAATGGAAAGGATCTACGGCGGGACCAAGTTCCTCATCTAAAGAAAAGGGTGAGTTCCTAAAAGAAATCAAGGCGACATTAGTTGTCCCTCTACAAAAAATGGAAAAATCCTCAATAGAGTCCTTAACTCGGGAAGAACAGATGCCCGATGGCAAAAAGATCTAGCAAAGGAAATTTGTATCATCAAACATGTCAACCTAAGCCAAGCCCTCACAAGTCGAGGCCTCTACACTGAAGTCCAAATCTAGGCAATGAAAAAACGGGCTACATCCTCTAGGACGTCATCATCAGCAACAGGAACAATGCAAACTCCCGACCAGTGGGGAAGCTTCCCTTAAATCCAACAGTTAAAAACTCAGAGGTATATGGGTTCCACGAAATCGCTCCAGCTGTCAAAAGCTCCAACTGCAGGCAGGAATGAGTAAAACCCTCAGCAATAAGGACCTCCGTCAGAGTGTAGTGATGCCAACGCCGTCCCCGGGGATAGGTCTCCAGACCTAAAGCATTAGTGGGCCATAGGCAAGTAAGCCTCTTATACGCCCTAGAACTGGCCATGTAAATATCGAAAGCCCTTAGTGACCAAGACTGATAAATGTAAATGCAGAAATTAAAAATGTACAAGAAAGATGTACTCACCAGCAGAAATGGGTAAAAACCCTAACCAAGCCTCTGTCAAACCCTCCAAAAGTATGAGCATGCCCCGGAGAAAATAGGCAAAGTTGTAGGAACCCCAATTACAGTCACTGAGGCGCTCTACATGTCGGGTAGCACTGACTAGGGTGAAGGACACAATCAATGAGTTGTCCGCCATAAAATAACCCCTGATGATCACAAGAAATAATCGCCTCCAGATGCAATCCCTAACCCTGTAATCATTAGGCAGAGGCTCAAGTAAAGCCCCACTTTGGGCATCTGTGCTCAAGGGACCAGATCTGATTGTCCGACCCTTGAGCGCCGACAAAAGAACTCCCAGCAGGGATCTAACGGCAGTGGGCGTAATGTCTACCACGACAGGCACGAGCTAACCCTTGAACTCTATACTGGTGATGAACCTCCAATCCATAGGTGTCATCATCACCTCGTAGTCCAACAAGTGAAGAGACTGAGTTTGGTGGAACAAGCGCTCAGACAAAGCCCTCATATAACCACAGGGGCAACGGCGGGGAAGAATAGAGAAGAAGGACTGAAACCCCCAGCCATCAACGATATCCTTGTACTCTTGGTGTAAAGTGTGGTAGAGGGAGCGCACATTGAACCAGTTCCCTCTGGGCTGCGTAAAGCCGAGAACCTGCATCAAAAGCCAAACTATGTCAAAAACCTGTGCGAGAATGGCAAAAGAAAGAAAGAGAATCAAGAGAGAAGAAAACTTTAAGTCACCTCATTGGGCTGAAGAAATCGCCATGGATGACGACTTAAGTCTCCCAACAACTCCTGGGTTGGCACAACAATGCTTAGAAGCTCCACACGTAGGGCCTGACTTGGGACGGGAGAAGCAAAAGGAGCCTCCTCAACATCTATATAAATCGGCGGCTCGTCCTGGGCTGGACGAATCACCGACTCTACTAATCTGAAAGGCGGTCGAGCTGGACGTGGCTGAGGAACATCAGAAGCTCACCTCCGTCTAACTTCTGAAACTACCCTGCTAGCACTGTCGGGTCTGTCTAGGTCCATCACACGAACAAAGTCTCCAAATCAACTCAAAAAGGGTGTGGTAAGCCTAAAACCTATGGCTTATTAATTTAAATCAGTACTTTATGCATTCCTAAGTCCTAAAGAATGCATGGGTCATTTAAAAATCTCCAGAAGAGTCAAAACTACATGTTTTTCAAAAAGCTAAGTCCTAAAACATGCATGGGTCAGTTAAAAATCCCCAGTAGAGTAAAAATTGCATGTTTATTAAATGCTCGGGCTTTTAAAATTTTTTTGCCAGAGTCTCCTTCGTAAAACGGACCGTCCGCATGCACACATGCATGACTAGGTGGCCATTCAGTAGCACACCTTCCCAAAAATAGGAACAATTCATATTTATGAAATAAAATCAATAGTAAACTTCACATGGTAGCCAAATTTGTTAGAGTTTATGCCCTAGAGGCGTATTCTTTGATTTAATTGCTTGACATTTTTGATATTATATTTGATTGAATAAATGAATTATTTTATTATGGTTTTATTTACTGCGTTATATATAAATGTTAGCATAATAAAAGTCCTTAGAATAGTGATACAAATTATATAGCTTCAAGTATGTGACTTGAACATGAGATCATATAATTACAATTAGTATCATTGCTCTTAAATGTCCCTAGTCAAGTATCATTGTTAATGGGACAACAATGATGCATTGAGACTTGTATGTGGATTGACTGATGGCCAAATCTCATTGGTCATAAATATATGAGATATTGAGTCAATGCATAGGTACATGTTAGAGAACAATGTAATGGACAGACCCACCTTGAGAATGCTACGTGGAACATTATGCAAAGTGTCATAAACAATTCTCATAGTGACAATGATATAATGATCCTCCGACCTGAAATCACTATATTACTACACATGAATTTATGTACTTTGATATCATCAAAGGTCACCTTTAATAGGGTGGACAATAAAGGTGATTATTGGGTATATCATGAATAGTGCGAGAAATATGAGTGATCTAGATGGAATTTAACCCTCCTATAGATTAGGGGTGATATCTATAGGCCTCTTGATTGAGTAGGACTATGAAATGCATGTCCATGCTCAAATAGTGATTTGTTTCATATAGTCTACTCATTGACCAAGAAAACTCAGATTAAATTATGAAGAGCATGACACATTCCATGCCTCGAGTTTAATCAAGGATGTCAAGGTTAAAGGGATTAAATTACATTAAAACATTGGTGATGAAAAGGTTGCATCGAATCACCGATCTTATTATTACTTGGGTAGCATTGATGCATTACTAGATGTCGCTCACTATTTATAATTTTATAATATAATTTTAAAATTATTACAAACGTAATAATAACCTATAGGGTCACACACTTATAACGTAATTAAAAAGGGAATTAATTTAAATTGTAAGAATTTAAATATGTAAATATGATTGATATTATTTAAATTACAAATTTAAATTAATAGGATAATTTGTATATACGTACATTAATTAAGTAAGACTTAATTAAGATATAATATATATAATTTCGAATTTTACTTTTCTAATTGAATTAGGTTTTGGTTAATTCCTTTTCACTGCTATGTATATATATATATGATATATCAGCCGTTTTAAAGAGAGATAATATCATAAACCTAAACCCCAGCCGCTCTTAGAGAGAAAAGCTTCAGAAAATCCAGATCCTTGTGGCTAGTACCGCGGCTCTCTTTGCTACAGATCGTGTGACGATTCGCGGGGCGTTCGTGTGGATACCGTAGAGGCGCAGTTATGTTGGATTGCGTTGAAGATTCGAAGCTGTTCCAGAATTTTTCCATCGTCAACATTCAAGCTCGGATAATCGGTAAAAATCTAAACCTCTAAATTAATATGTTTTCGCATGGATCCTATTTTAGGGTTTCGGATATTATTTTGAAAATATTAAATTTTACTGCTTTTATGTACCAAAATTCTTATAAAATTACCATGGACATTTTTAGTTGAAAATCCAGGCTCACTAGGCCCCAAAAAGGATAAGTAAACTGATCAAAAAGAGCAAAATATGACTGTCTCAGAATCTAATTTTTTTACGTCAAAACGTGCATTACAGTAAAATATGCATACATATGAAGTCAAAAAATTTTAGCAAGTCATATAGGCATACATTTTTTATACATTGCGTCTGAAAGCACCATACGTGGTTTACATGCTTTTAACGGTCAAAACTTCCAAAAAGGGATGTAAGACATTACCTAAGGTGTGCAGAATGCGTGGGAGCTAATGAAATCTGAAAAAAGCTGCCCAAACTCCATAGATCTGAGAAAAAAAATTGGATTTTGTTTGAAACTCGAAATGAAACTGATTTCAAATGACTCCCGCTGCGCAATATAAAGCCACAGGAAGAAGCGAGCCCACCTGCGGCTGTCGCACCTCTACCTGTGGCTCCCCAAGGTGGGCCCCGCTCCCTCTGGCTTTGTCCAGTTTGAGTTGAAACGGAGTTTATATGAGCTGAAAAGTCAAATATGAGAAAAAATCGCTACGCGATTGAGCGGTTTGTCCTAAAATCCTGCGTTTAAGCGGCGGAATCCTGATAGAAATGGGAACTTCCTGAAAGCCATTGGTATTCATCCCAAAGCAATGTTCAGGGACCAATGATGAAGAATGCCAAAAAACTGAGCAAAACTATCAGAAACTGCCACTTTCGAAGCATCGGGTACTGACCGATGACAGTTCAGCCGTTGGCACAACCCCAGCGAAGCGTCGGGTATTGACCGATGATAATTCAGCTATTCGCAAAATCCCAACAAAGCATGTACAAACTGATGGCAGTTTAGCCGTTTGCACAACCCTAGCGAAGCGTCAGGTACAGACTGATAATAGTTCAGCCATTGGCATAACCCCAGCGAAGCGTCGGGTATAGACAGGTGATGATTCAGCCAGTTGGCACAACCCCAATAAAGCATCGGGTACTGACTTATGATAGTTCAGCTGTTGGCACAACCCCAGCGAAGCGTCGGGTACAGACTGATGGCAGTTCAGTCGTTGGCACAACCCTAATGAAGCGTCGGGTACTGACCGATGACAGTTCAGCCGTTGGCACAACCTCGGCAAAGCGTCGGGTACAGACTGATGACAGCTCAGCCATTGGCACAACCCCAGCGAAGCATCGGTTACAGACTGATGATAATTTAGTAGTTGGCACAACCCCAACTAAGCGTCGGGTACAGACGGATGATAGTTCAGCCGTTGGCACAACCCCAGCGAAGCGTCGTGTACAGAGCGGTGATAGTTCAGCCATTAGCACAACCCCAGTGAAGCGTCGGGTACTGACCGATGACAGTTCAGTCGTTGGCTCAACCCCAGCGACATCTCAGTCGTTGGCACAACCCCGCGAAGCGTCAGAAGTTATCCGGTGACGAAAGCAATATAATAATCTATCCCTGATGATGGAATCTGTTATACACATCCTCAAAGGGAGTACCAAGAAAGGTTGGTTATTCAACCCCCTGTTGCCAACTATCGGTGTAAATTATCATCAAGATAGGCATCGGAAGCGTACACTGAGGTAACTCGATAACCAAGATGTATCCCTAGCGGAGAAACCGGTAAAAAGGTACAACGGCATCAACCGGAAGGAAAATATGCCCCATAAAGAATATCGACAGATGTTAGAAACCATTGGTCTCAATCCAAGGTAGCATCAATAATGGCATCCCCGTCAGAGTCAATAAATCTATCACGGAGGACGTCATCCCCAACAAAAAGTGATGAGAACAATTTGGGATAGCTTAACTCTGATGTCCTACTAGCGACTGCATGAGAATGTCCTACTAGCGAAATAAGGGTTATCGCGGGTAACGTTATCCCCAGCAGAAACTAACGTAATCAATCAACGATAACCTTACCCCCTCAAAGGTATCTAACATTCATCGTGTATCCTTCCATGCATTTCTTTGCCTTTATAGTTGCATTTCTAGTGTCTAGCAATCTTCATCATGTTCATTTCACTACATTGCATGAACATGATAAAGAGGGGCATCTGTAAACACTCAAAAATTCATTTCCATGTTACTAACATTGTAGGAGGGAAAGACTGTCTTTTCAAATACAACCTGGTCTTAATACTAGGCCATCAACTCAACCCCGGTCTTAATACCGGGCCATCAAATCAATCCCAGTCTCAATATCGGGTCGTTAAATCAACCCCGGTCTCAATATCGGGCCATCAAATCAACCCCGATCTAAATACTGGGCCATCAAATCAACATCGGTCTCAATACCGGGCTATAAATCAACCCCGGTCTCAATACCGGGTCATAAAATTAGCCCTGGTCTCAACCCGAGAAGTACAGGTCAGCCCCGGTCTCAACCCGAGATGTACAGGTCAGCCCCTGTCTCAACCCGAGAAGTACAGGTAAACCCTGTTCTCAACTCGGGAGGTATAGGTCAGCCCCGGTCTCAACTTAAGAAGTGCAGGTCAGCATCGGCCTTAATCCGAGAAGTACAGGTCAGCCCTGGTCACAACCCGGGAAGTACAAGTCAGCCTCGGTCTCAACCCGGGAAGTACAGGTCAACCCCAGTTTCAACCTGGGAAATACAAGTTAGCCCCGGTATCAACCCGGGAAGTACAGGTCAGCTCCGTTCTCAACTCGAGAAGTATAGGTCAACCCCCGTCTCAACCCGGGAAGTACAGGTCAGCCCCGACCTCAACCCGGGAAGTACAGGTCAGCATCGGTCTCAACCCAGGAGGTACAAATCATCCCCGATATCAACCTAGGAGGTACAGGTCAACCCCGGTCTCAACCCGGGAAGTAAAGTTAAGCCCCAGTCTCAACCCAAAAAGTACAGGTCAGCCCCGGTCTCAACCCGAGAAGTACAGGTCATCCCCGGTCTCAACCCGGGAGGTACAGGTCAGCCCCAGTCTCAAATCGGGAGGTACAGGTTAGCCCTGGTCCCAACCCGAGAGGTCAGGTTAACTTTAGAAACAATCCTGAAGCTTCACCACATCTCTATAGAGGAAAACCTAGAAGGGCCAAGTTAACCTCGGAGACAACACTGAGGATAAATAGACTCGAATGGGATCCAAACCTTGGAAACTACCCCAAGAAGTGAGCCGAAGGCTATGCCAACACTGAAGGCAACCCCGGGAGGGGTAAAATAGTTATTTTGCCAACTTTAAGCAGGTTTAGTAAAACTCAAGATGAAATAATTCCACCAAGGTCAGAACGAACCATAATAATGATCCTGATTGCAAACAGCGCAAAATAGCTCAACGAACAAACTGCGGGGATTTGATGACCTGGTTAAGAAACTTTCTTCCTTGACCCGAAAAATGTTTTATCCCATGTCATTGTGACACTCTCGACGAGGGCTTTCTGGAAAGGTACATCTCGCCTCAAACGGACGCTCCGATCAAAAGTTAGAAAGTTTCAAACTTGACATCGCATTATTCAGAGTGCACGTACTTCGATGCAACAGGACCCGCCACATGGGCTGCGCCATATAGCGCTGCACCTCTACCTATGACAGTATCAGGTAGAGTGGAGGCTCCTAGGTCTATAAGTAAGTGGTGACCCCCAATGGGAGCTGTCGTTTACACTCCTAAATTAACCTCACTTTCACTTCACGAATTTAAACAATTAGCATAGTAGTAAGCAAGGATCAATCCCACAGAGAGTGATTTATTTTATATTTATCCTATGATTTCTAATTAAAAGGGGGTTTTAAATTGATTAAACTAAATTATCAAGAATAAATTAATAAGAATTAACAATAAATAAAAAGCTTCAGTTCTTCAGTTCAGTATCACCTTTTCACAATTATGGATTAATCAAGTGTAACATTATTTACCCTTCAATAAAACTAATAACCCTAGGTAACAACAAGCTCAGCTACCCGAAACTCCCCTTAGATTGTCACTCAATGAAACAAGCTCTTCACAAGATTCTAACCATTATATAACCTAGAAAAAGCTCTCTAGATTTAATATAACAGCAGCATTAAAAACTAGGAAATTAGACTATTCCAAGCAACAAACACATAAGCTCAGATTGTTTAACTTGTCTTCTAATAATCATAGCAATACTCAAAAGCTTGTCCACAATCAGGTATTACTAATTGCTACTTGTGATTAGGAACAATATCAATTACACGTAATACTATTCCTTGATCTAGCATATGACACCAATTCACTAATTTAATCCTGCAGAATCAGGTTAATAAATTGAATAGCATACAAGAAATTAAAGTAGATTATCAGAATAAATCTCATGTAAGAAGGAATAAATAAAATAAACTTGATCAAACAATTAATTATAAATAAGGTTCAACATCCGTATAGAACTGAATTGAAAGAATTAGTTCATGACTCCAAGCAAACCTAGATCTAATATAAAAGAGGAAAAAATGATGAAAAATACAAGAGAATGGATCCCCCAATATGTTCCTATCAATCCCTATTTATAACATTATAATAGCAACCCTAATATTAATATGTGATTGCACCTAAATCCGTTTCGCAAAAGGACAAGTTCTGCCGCATTCCGCCTACCCGCGGGGGCGGGAGTCTCCAATTGTAAATCCTCGCTGGGGCAGGTTATGTACTGTCCAGCCTTTAATTATCGTATTTGACCAAGTGTATTTGCATGTTGACTTCGGCTATAGCTTTCTCTTTTGCAATAATTTAATCCATGGCCATGTGACAATTGCAAGCTGGTGACACATGTGATTCGCCAGCTGCTTATTAATTTGTGAAACCTTCTTTTTCACGCTGCTAGTTCGTGGCCCACTAGGACATTACATTCCTTATCCAATTCAGAATTACCCAATCCATGTGCTTGCTTATTTTATGACTCCTATAGTCCTACTTCTATGTAAATTAGCAATAACTGTGGGCCCCATTCAAACCATATGCTGCTTGTTTGGACGTGAGCTGCTAGACTCCTTGCTGCTCTTGGACTTCGAAATAACAAGTTCCTTCGACTTGCAAGATCCTTTAATTTAGAATGCAAATCCGTGAGCTGCTTGGAATTGTATATCATCACCAATTTGAAACGTATAAAAGACGTGGCCCACATGCCAATCCTTGTCCCATTAAACTAATAAAGCTCTTTAATCCTTTGCCAAATTGGAACTACCACATCCGTGATGATGATGATGATTTAAACTAAGAACTTAAGCTTCTCTATTTAAAATAGGAATACATGTACTTGATAGAATTAAGCTAGACCAAACTGTGGCCCATGATGATGATTTCATTTCGTGGGCTTCTCTTTGTGGTTGATTTCGTGAGCAGCTAGCAATGTGGCCCATTAGATTCTCCTTTGCAAGCCGCTTATCAAATTGTGAACTAGCATACTGTGAGCTGCTAATCGCTTGTAATTTTCATGAATGATGAATCACCCAATTACCGAATTGAGTTTAAAAGCCCCACAAACTTATTCATTTTTTCATCCTTGGCTCAATTGTACCTAAAATATAAATATAAGATAAATGAATGTACTTAAGTACAAAAGATATATAAAAGATTAAGTATTAAAGGAATAAAATATAACATATTTTATTCTCATCAAATTCCCCCACACTTATCTTTTGCTCGTCCTCGGGCAAAATAAAGATAAATTATAACACAAAAAACTCAACTAAACAAATATGCCAAACTTGAGCCATGAATTAATACGAATTTCAACCTTGACCTCAAAGATTCAAAACAATAACTCTTAGAAAACTTCAAAACAATGTATCATCTGAAACCTAACTTTACTTATCAACCTTACTTTATTCTCAATCCCTTGTGTGTGTGTGTATCCACCCGTATAAAACTAATCAGACCACAGAAAAATTTATAAAATTGACGCCTTAATGGAGAAAGCGAAACTCCACCACTTGTTTTCCCACCAATCTCAGTTAACACCAGCCGATAATCATTAAAAGATCAATAGGCTTTTCTTTCTGTTTTATTTTTTTTCCTTTCTTTTTTTCTTTGGTAAGTGCATTTTATGCTCCATCTTACCAGCGAGTGCGTTTTACGCTCCATCTCGTATGTCACGTGTTTATGAGTGAGTGCGTTTTACGCTCCATCTCATCCCACCACATGAATCATTTCTTTTCTCTTTTTAAATTTTTTCTTTCTTTTAATCGTGCAAACTTTTGCCTAAATCATTTCCCTTTTCTTAAACAATACCTCATATCAACTTCAAGTGGTGATCAAACAAATGATAGAGTTCAAAGTTTCTTCCCTAGACATTCAATCTGATAAATTTATTCCAGGTCAAAACTAGGTCGAACAAATGGATATGTGCTTAATAGTGAAGGGTCTCAAATAAAGTAGTGATCAACAAAGAAAACCAAATTCAGATTACCCAATGTCTATCAGTCCTTCTAGAAGTTATCACAAAGAATAAAATTTTTATCATAGATCAAAAATCAAAATCAAAATTAACTCTTATTGTTCAAGTGAGATATCCTAAAACTAATCCATTTTCGTAGGAAATACGATTGCACTTAGCATGTGCAACAAGCCTTTAAACCCCAAGGTTACCCCAAGTGGACGAGTTTTGTCTCGTGAGGGTTTGCAGTGAATATACCCACAAAATTCAAAAGAAATAAAAATAATAAAAATAAAAATTGAAAAATATCTAAATGCTTCCCCCCACACTTAAAACTTACATTGTCCCCAATGTAAACTAAAATGCAAAGAAAAGTAGAGAAATACTCCATTATGGGTTGCCTCCCATGCAGCGCCTTTGTTTACTGTCATTGGCTTGACATCTTTCCTCTTGTTCTATGCAATTGGACTTGTGAACTTTAAGTGGACTGGTAATAGTTTCATCCGTAAATGAAGAACATTGTATACTTCATGATCCTGCTCCTTTCCAGCCATCAAATCCTCCTTGTATAATTGTATTCGATCAAAAGATTCCTGCACTGAATAATTCACAACATCAATAGCAAAAACAGATTTAACATTACTAAGATACCTTTTAGCTTCATCTGCGTTGAACTGAAACTTTGCATTGTCCAATTCCATGGTAAAGGTACGATGGTGTGTAGCACTCCTTGTTTCTGTTAGTTGTATTGATGGAGATGAATTCACGTCTTTCTTGTCTAGATCTATATAATTTATCAAATTATTCTCCTCTTCCTCTTGTTCCTTCTCTTCATCAAATTCCATATTACAATCCGTTCCTAGAGTAAGCCCTGAATCCTCCTGCTCCTCTTCGTCATATCTCTCAACAAATTGAGGAGGTAACTCCCCTAAACCTTGAGATTCTAACCTTCCTATTGTGGTTGCAAGCTGACCAACTTGATCCCTCAGACCTTGAACAGAAGTTATTGTCTCCTGCTGGAATTGCTGTGTCTGACTCATGAACTGTAGTGTTTGGCTCATGAATGCCTTGAACATATCCTCCATAGATGTCCCAGAATTGACAGGTACTTCGTAGCTCAAGTCGTGATGATCTCTCCATCCGGAATTTTGAGTTTCTGCCCAAGGATCACATTGATGTGGATTTTGTCCGAAGAATGTCCCCACAGTATTAACTTGATGAACAATTACATCCTCTTGCACTATGGGACAATCATTTGTTGTATGCCCTGATTTTGAGCAAATTCCACATACTTTTGCAACTTGCATATTTCTTGTTGTTAGTTGTTGCACCACGACAGTTAAGTTAGAAATCTGTTGTACCAATTCACTCGTGCTTACGTCACTTACCCTTTGTGGAGCATGATCATTTCTTGTTCCGTATTGTTGTGAGTTAGCAGCTATGTTTGCAATCAGATTTCTTGCATCCTCCGGTGTCTTGTCTACTAATGCTCCTCCACTAGCCGCATCGATCATACTTCTTTCCATTGGTATCAATCCCTCGTAGAAGTACTGAATCAAGTGTTGCTCATCAATTCCGTGAGGTGGACAGCTGGAACACAACTTCTTGAACCTTTCCCAATACTCGTAGAGAGTTTCTCCATTGAACTGCCTGATTCCACATATCTCTTTCCTTGTATCAGCAACTCTTGATGCAGGAAAATACCTCTCTACGAATAACCCTTGCATGTCAGTCCATGATCGTATCGATCCTGAAGAAAGATAGTATAACCAGTCTTTAGCCAAATCTGCTAAGGAGAATGGAAAAAGTCTAAGCTTGATCTGCTCCTCTGTCACTCCATGTGATTGCATCGTGGAACACACCATGTGGAACTCCTTTAGATGCGTATATGGATTTTCACCTGTAAGACCACGAAAAATAGGCAAAAAATGAACTAGTCCGTAGTTAAGTTCAAAAGTAACATCTAAGGTAGGATATTCAATACACAAGGATGGTTGATCAAGGTCTGGAGTAGCCAGTTCTTTTAAAGTCCGGTTGTTGTTCGGCACCACGATCTTTTTCTTTTTAAGTGTTGGAACAAGAGTTTCTTTTGTATCTGCAGTTTTCTCTACCTCTTGATCAAAATTTAAGTTAACAGAGTGAGAGGATTGAGTCATAAAAGAAAAAGAAAAGGAAAAATAAAATAATAAAAATAAAAATAAATGAAAACAAAGAATAAACTAAAACAAATAACACTCCCCGGCAACGGAGCCAAAATTTGGGAGCTGTCGTTTACACTCCTAAAATAACCTCACTTTCACTTCACTAATTTAAACAATTAGCACAGTAGTAAGCAAGGATCAATCCCACAGAGAGTGATTTATTTTATATTTATCCTATGATTTCTAATTAAAAGGGGGTTTTGAATTGATTAAACTAAATTATCAAGAATAAAGTAATAAGAATTAACAATGAATAAAAAGCTTCAGTTCTTCAGTTAAGTATCACCTTTTCACAATTATGGACTAATCAAGTGTAGCATTATTTACCCTTCAATGAAACTAATAGCCCTAGGTAACAACAAGCCCTGCTACCCGAAACTCCCCTTAGATTGTCACTCAATGAAACAAGCTCTTCACAAGATTCTAACCATTATATAACCTAGAACAAGCTCTCTAGATTTAATATAACAGCAGCATTAAGAACTAGGAAATTAGACTATTCCAAGCAACAAACACATAAGCTCGGATTGTTTAATTTGTCTTCTAATAATCATAGCAATACTCAAAAGCTTGTCCACAATCAGGTATTACTAATTGCTACTTGTGATTAGGAACAATATCAATTACACGTAATACTATTCCTTGATCTAGCATATGACACCAATTCACTAATTTAATCCTGCAGAATCAGGTTAATAAATTGAATAGCATACAAGAAATTAAAGTAGATTATCAGAATAAATCTCATGTAAGAAGGAATAAATAAAATAAACTTGATCAAACAATTAATTATAAATAAGGTTCAACATCCCTTTAGAACTTAATTAAAAGAATTAGTTCATAACTCCAAGCAAACCTAGATCTAATATGAAAGAGGAAAAGATGATGAAAAATACAAGAGAACGGATTCCCCAATATGTTCCTATCAATCCCTATTTATAACATTATAATAGCAACCCTAATATTAATATATGATTGCACCTAAATTCGTTTCGTAAAAGGACAAGTTCTGCCGCATTCCGCCTACCCGCTGGGGCGGGAGTCTCCAACTGTAAATCCCCGCTGGGGCGGGTTATGTTACTGTCTAGCCTTTAATTATCATATTTGACCAAGTGTATTTGCATGTTGACTTCGGCTGTAGCTTTCTCTTTTGCAATAATTTAATCCATGGCCATGTGACAATTGCAAGTTGGTGACACATGTGATTTGCCAGCTGCTTATTAATTTGTGAAACCTTCTTTTGCACGCTGCTAGTTCATGGCCCACTAGGACATTACATTCCTTATCCAATTTAGAATTACCCAATCCACTGTGCTTGCTTATTTTATGACTCCTATAGTCCTACTTCTATGCAAATTAGCAATAACCATGGGCCCCATTTAAACCATATGCATGCTTCTTTGGACGTGAGCTGCTAGACTCCTTGCTGCTCTTGGACTTCGAAAGCTGCTCTTGGACTTCGAAATAACAAGTTCCTTCGACTTGCAAGCTCCTTTAATTTAGAATGCAAATCCGTGAGCTACTTGGAATTGTATATCATCACCAATTTGAAATGTATAAAAGGCTTGGCCCACATGCCAATCCTTTTCCCATTAAACTAATCAAGCTCCTTAATCCTTTGCCAAATTGGAACTACCACATCCGTGATGATGATGATGATTTAAACTAAGAACTTAAGCTTCTCTATTTAAAATAGGAATACATGTACTTGATAGAATTAAGCTGGACCAAACCGTGGCCCATGATGATGATTTCATTTCATGGGCTTCTCTTTGTGGCTAATTTCTTGAGCAGCTAGCAACGTGGCCCATTTGATTCTCCTTTGCAAGCCGCTTATCAAATTGTGAACTAGCATACTGTGAGCTGCTAATCGCTTGTAATTTTCATGAATGATGAATCACCCAATTATCGAATTGAGTTTAAAAGCCCCACAAACTTATTCCTTTATGCATCCTTGGCTCAATTGTACCTAAAATATGAATATAAGATAAATGAATGTACTTAAGTACAAAAGAGATATAAAAGATTAAGTATTAAATGAATAAAATATAACATATTTCATTCTCATCACCCTACTTATTTAAGAATTAAGAAACGCTCTAAACTGTGCCCGTTTGGTTTTCCACCTATTTTCTTGTCTTCTAAACCCAAACATTTTCACTCTAACACGTAGATATACCCACATACTACCACATATCAAAAATTAACAGGAAGATTTGGACGTTTAAACCATACAATTTGGCAAAAAGCCCGTGTAGCAGTCCATTGTGAGTATTTTTATGATCAGAAAGTTACTACTACTTTTTTGCACTTTTATACACTTGCATATCAAGTTTCGTTTTCTAAATATGCCCGGAACTCAGTTTCGTGGCCCTTTTTGTTAACTTTTGGTACATTTTAGTACCTAAACGCAATTTTTGGCATTTTTACAACTCGAATTGACAATCCGTCGCTTCTAACAACTTTTACATACTTGCATCTTCGTGTTGAACAACTTCGCCGGACTGGGTTATCTTCCCAGTTCGAGTTTGGCTTTTTTTTATATATTTAACTGTATATATACTAATTTTTCAATTCTGTCAAGGCCGGATGTCCAATCCGCGGTAGTTTACTGCTTATATATATATATATATATATTTATGCATATATATGAAACCTTCACCATACTGGGTTATCTTCCCAGTCTTGGTTTGACTACTTTTCTGTCTATATTTAACTATATATATATATATATTTATATTTCAGTTCGGCCTAGATCATTCTGTGGTTTTTTTTACTGTTTTTGCACCATTCACCGTACTGGGTTATCTTCCCAGTCCTGGTTTGACTATTTTTTGTCTATATTTAAATATATATTTACATTCTAGTTCGGCCTGGATTATTCTGTGGCCTTTTTACTGCTTTTATAAATATATATATATATATATATATATATTTTCATTCCAGTCCGGGCCACCGCCCTTTACTTTTTTTATATATATTTAAATTCTGTCCAGCCTGGATCATTCCGTGGCTTTTACAACTTTTTATAAATATATATATATTTACTTTCGAGTCCGGGCACAAGTGTGAAAACCCATCGCCCTTTTTACGCTTCCATATATATATATATATATATCTATATATATATATATATATATATATTTTCAACACTGTCAAAGCCTGGATCATTCTGTGGCTATTTACAGCTGATATATATATATATATATATATATATATATATATATATATATATATATCAATTCAAGTATGGGCTTGTGAGTGAAAACTCATTGCCCTTTACAGCTTTCTTATATATATAATTATATATATATTGCTTTACTTATTTTTATTAAATTGTTTCTTTAAATATTCATTTAATATAAATCGACACTGACATTTTTACGGGCGAACTAGATTTCTTTAAATCTCGCCAATTCTAGCTTTCAAACAGTTCAAAAAAGGTCCAGACAGAACCGAGAAGCTAGAATGGCTGAGATTTATTTAAATCTAGCATTTTTCTAGTTTCAATTATAAAAGCTACCTCACGGCCCTTAGATCGCTATCTAGTGGGAACGAGATGCTTCGGCCATGCGCAAACTATGATTTACTGATGAATCCTTGGTTCTGGCGATATTCGGATATATATCTTTTTGTGTACAAATTTGAGCTATGCAGGTTTATTGGCCTCCTTATGTGAGCCTAGGAATCATGGGATTAATGATCAAACTGATCAGAATCTGATTCCCACGATGGATAAACTCCACTTTACAAAGGTACCTTGCCAGTTTTTAAGTAAAAATTTACATACAAAAGACCTTAAAACGGTTATCCGGATTTAAGGTCTCAACATAGTGAAAATATGGTTTATCGTGTCAGAGTCACTCCGATGGCTGTCATGCCCATGAGAAGACCGACACTTGTATATATTTTGTGGTCGAGGATGCTTCACAGCCCGACAATCACCATTCAAACTGAGCCTTCATGATGAAAAGATAAAACTGAAGTATCGATATGCATTAATTCTTATGTCAGCATAAAGGGTTTGAAAACCTTCTTTCAAAACATCATTTCAATAACCTTATCGAAAAAAAAGCTTTTACAAATCAAATCAAACACTTTTGCAAATCAAATCAAAGACTTTTTGCAAATCAAATCAAACCCTTCGTATATAGGTTCAACGATGCATAAACATACTTCCAATAAAAGCATAGGCCCAATTTCTTCCAGCATTCACACACATTGCAGAGTTAAGAGGGAAATATTGAAAAGATGTGGTACCGTGTTTCCACGGGAGTTGTGGGGTTCCTAACACCTTCCCCACACTTAACCAAGCCCCCAAACTCAAAACATTATTTTCAAAGATCACGTGTCGACAGTGTCTGTGACGCCCCCAAATTTGTAACCGTCACGGGATTGCTTGAATTTGGTTCGTCACGTTCTCATGGTAATAATATACTAACTAAAATCACACATTCACATCAGAAGATCTAATATAGAATATTATACAATGATTTATTATAATTATTCTCCCAAGTCTCGCAACCTACAGTACTTAATAGATTACAAAATAATATCGAATAAAGACTTATTATATAATCCTACTTAAGCTTAAACATAGTTTAAAGAAAATCTTAATACAACATTAGAAATTTAAACGCAAAGGACCAAGCTAGTCAGTAGCCTTGTCCTTGCCCTTATCCTTCCCAGAGACACCACCCTGTTCCGCCTTAACTAAAAGGTTTTAAATAAGCAAGAATGAGCACAAATTGCCTAGCAAGTAATATACAACAAGGATAAAGAGTTTTATCTCACGAGTTTGAAATATCAAAGTGCAATCTCTAAGATAGTTTAGGGTTTCAGAATAATAATATGAATAACGAGTTTCAATAATTCTTGAATCAATCTTTGGAATATGAACCAATAATTCAATATAGATCAACAGATATATATATATATATATATATATGAATTCAAAGGCTATCAACGTATCCAACTAGATAAACAATTTATACTGAGCAGTTACTAAGGACTATTGAACATATACTATAATCATCAATACTAAATTGATAACCCAAAAGAAATAAGTATGATAGATGATCAGTCTATAATACTCTATGTTATGCATAACCATAGTAATATTCACGCGTGTGTTGGGGCTTCCAACAATATACACTCCCCTTACCTTCAACTTAGTTTTCAAAATTTATGCACCAATAAAAAGGTTTGGATAGTTTTATAAACATGCATATTGTCTAGCCGAATCGAATGGCATAGACACTTTCACAATATTCAAGAACAATACCAAGTTCAACATGAATAATAGCTTTCACAAGAGTACTAGCTCAATGAACGAGTAAGTAAGATAACTTGCATTGTAAAAGAGTGTAAGTTAGGGAACTTGCTTACGATATCCATTGAATAAAGTAATGCAAGGGTTTAGGATACTTGCCTTTAGCGTAGTTTATCCACGTTAAGAAATTCAACAATTTTCGAATCCTATCGTAATATACTTATGTATATACGATATCCATTAGTCATATAGTTCAACATTATATCTCATCTTGTATATATGATCAAACACATAAGCTAAGTTTTAACCTAGCTACACAGTTATATAGTATCATATTAATATAACTTTTATTCTCAACGTTCCTCCTTTTGAGTTAAAACACATTCTTATATCATTGATATCACATAAGATCACAACAAATAACAAACATAATCTTTCTAGCATAATCTTTCTAGCACTTTATAGCATTATTCTAAGCTAACCGTCAAATCGAATTCAAGTAACAGCATATGATATCACATAGCATGTATACCTATTAAACAGTCCTTCCATGTTCGTTCGACTTTTTCGAGCTCAATCATACATGCTATAGTTCTAAATAATGATTGTTAACGACTTAGGGTCAAGAACGCCATGAGTTCTCGTAAGTTATCATTCTTGTCATTTAAACATGTAAAGTGATCACATTTTAGACATGCTTGCAAGTTTCCACTTCATATACACATGTCTAGTATTGTTACTTAACTTAATTCATGCTTTACTTGTGCTCAAATTGTTTTCATGGCATCTAGCAAGACATGTGTATGTTTATGACATTTTAATGAGGTTATGAGCACTATCAAACATGTCCAAAAATTTCAAAATCTAGGCTTCGATACAACATGTCAAGATTTACGTTTCAAACTTACACTTTCACCTAGTAAAGTTCACAAATGAAGTCCACATGCTCATGTCATACTATGAAACATATATAAGTAAGTTAACATGTCTTTCATGCATTTCAAGGCCATATAAACATGCTCAAAAAATTAGAACCTAGAACCGTAATATAACATGTTAGAGTCCATGTTTCAAGCTTGTGTTTTCGTTAGAAAGGTTCAATTGAGGTTTACATGCTCAAGTTACATTGTGAAGCTTAGATACACAAGTTGACATTCATATTATGTGTTTTCTAGGTCATACAAACATGTCTCAAAAGTCAGAATGTTTAAAATGGATAAAACAAGTCAATGACTATTTTGGAACTCTAAGTTCGTTGTGAAGTCCATATCTTCACCATTCAAGCATTTGATCCTAATATAGCATGCCCACATTAATTTAACATGTTTATATATGTGTATTAATCATGCTTGCAGGCTTATCTAAGTTATATAATTAAACCAACACTTAACAGATTTTGAAACTAAAAATAAAAACTAAAATTGCAGATTGGAGCGGCCGCGCGGCTCCTGTTCCAGTCCAGACACCAGCCAGACTCGGCAACTTCAAAACCCATATGCAGAAATTCCTTACGAATATGCTATTAGACTAACTTCTTTAACTCACTAACACATATATATGTTTATATAACAGGTAATCGCCATTATCAATTCCCAAATTCATGAACTCCAACTAAATTCAAGAATTTGATATTTTTTTATTAAAATTATAGAGGAAAATGAAAATGAAAGACAAGAAAGCTACATAGTGATTCCATCATGTATGTATGTTCATATAACAACAATATAAGGGTTCTACAACCCAAACAAAATCTAATTTGGCATAATCAAGAAACTAGATTTTGACAGAAAACAAGAATGAGAACGAGAATGAAGAACAAGAATGTACCTCTATAATGAAATTGCAATTTTCACTCCCTCTTTTGATAAGTATACAAGTACTCACCCTCTATATGCTCTCAATTCACACTTAAACAAGATTCTCAGCAATGAAAATTGTGAAGAGAAGGGGGCCATATATATAACAAAACCATTACCCAGACTATGCAATTACCCAACAAATTGAACCAACAGGATTTCTGAATTGCATGGGGGTTAAGAAGTAGTAGGTAGATTTGTTGTTAGAACTCATCATCAAAACCACTCCCTATTGCATGATTGCTAGGAAGCTATGGAGTTTTACTGAGTTTAAGGAATATAGGCTTTAGCTTCGTGATGTATTCACGTGAATGAGACTATTATTAAGGGACAAGCAAGCAACTTAGCATTCTAATAGGGTACCCAACACTTAGTTTATACACATATGTATTGTATATTTAGGATATCATATATATTTTCTTACTATATAATTAGATTACAATTAAGGTCATAATGTAAGTTACATAATTAATATTTCAGGGTAGTAGATATGATATGGCAATGGAACATACATATAATACATGTACATTTTATCATACTGATATACTATATTCGGATGTTATCACATTACATTGTCTTTTTTATTAAAATAATAGTTTACAATATGATCATGGTATATTATTTAATGTATACCCACACATATATTGTCTCCTACACATATCATCATAACATATAGTTTCAATATGTTCTATCACATTGCTTGCACATAGGAATAAATAAATTACTTATCCTATCAATTAATTAGTATTAATATTAATTAATCCATTTCTCATTAATCAATGCAATTATTAATTTTCACAATAATTGATTGACACTTACATGATATAAATCTTATTATATTTATAAACACCTTCTTTATTATTATTATAATCACATCTTATTAATTAATCACCATTGATATTCTATAATAATAATTAAATAACAATTAACAATTAGTATAGATTAATTATTCGTTTAATGATTTCTTCGTTAATTATAACCATTTATCTTTCTCATCACTGTGCTACACAAGGCTTTCTACGAGTTTATCACAAACTCCATAAATTTCTCAATTATTATAATTATTCAATTTTAATATAATTGAGTAAATCCTTTTTATAACACAAAATCATTTATATTCAACTAAATATTCATTTCCATTAATATATTCATTTATTAATATTCAAAATTTTTTGGGTATTATATCCTCCCCCCTTATAAAAATTCCGTCCAGGAATTGCTACAGGGTTACACAAATAGATGGCGATAGTCCCTCATCATCCTATCTTCTAACTCCCACGTTGCCTCCTCGACATCGTGGTTACGCCAAAGTACTTTTACAGAAGATATAATTTTATTTCTCAAAGCTTACTCTTTCCTATCTAGTATTTGGATAGGAATTTCTTCATACGCCAAGTTCTTCTCCACTTGAATGGGCTCGTAAGAAATCACGTGCTTGTAGTCAGCCTTGTATGGTCGCAACACGGATATGTGGAACACGTTGTGGATGTGCTCCAATTCGGGTGGTAATGCAACTTTGTATGCCACTTCGCCCACTCGCTTCAGTATCCCGAACGGTCATATGAATCTTGGACTCAATTTTTCTTTCTTGCCGAAATGGATCTTTCCCTTCCATGGAGATACCTTCAGGAAAACAAAACTGCCAACTTTAAAGTCTCGGTCCTGCCGATGCAAATCTGCGTACTTTTTTTGGCGGTCTTGAGCTGCTTCTAGTCTGGCTCTTATCACTGTCACCGCGTCTGCAGTCTGTTGTACTAGCTCTGGTCTGAGTATTCGTCGTTCTCTGACTTCGTCCGAACATAATGGCGTTCTGCACTTTCTCCCGTAAAGAGCTTCTTACGGTGGCATGCCGATACTCACATGATAACTATTATTATAAGCAAATTCTACTAAGGGCAGGTGGTCATCCCAGTTTCCTTTGAAGTCCATCACGCAAGTTTTAAGCATGTCTTCTAGCATTTGTATAGTTCGCTCACTTTGTCCATTTGTCTGAGGATGATAAGTGGTACTCAACCTCAACTGCGTTCCCATTCTCTCTTGCAAACTCTTCCAAAAATTGGATGTGAAGCGCGGATCTCGATTGGAAACGATTGACACTGGCACTCCATGTCATGAAACAATCTCCTTTACGTATAGGCTCGCTAACTGATTCAAACTGTAACGGATCTTGATTGGTAGAAAATGTGCGTTCTTATTGACAGGCGAGTAAAACTCCATTAGGTATTCCATAGCGAGTCACGTTCAGTGAACTTATTCTCCAATAAGCACCTACATACTTGCTTTAGTGTCTCCACACAAATGACCATGAGATCACTCATCCTCATCCAATGAGCAAGCAACATATGTACCAATCTATCTGGATTTACTAATCGCCATTTTAGTAATCCCACAATTGGTAACTATTTTAGTTTTTAGGCTTTCTAAAAATTTAGATCTCATTAGCATGATCTCATCATGACTCTAAAGTCATTGCCTAAAACTATGGGTTATTTACATATTATTAAACAGCACCATGTAGATAATTAAATGCCTTAAATAAATATTTTATTAATAAATAAATAAGATTATTTACAAAGTATGTGCTTTATCATCATACATGATTTGCTTGTATGCACACTACTATCAATCTCCCACTTGCACTAAAGCAAATCGCTATGGTATCTCATACCCATCTTCTCTAAGTGACGATCAAACTGCTGTTGTGTTAGAGCTTTAGTAAATGGATCTGCAATGTTATCTTGAGAGTCCACACGCTGCAAGGTGACGTCTCCTCTTTCAATGATCTCCCTGATCAAGTGAAATCGCCGCAACACGTGTTTAGATTTGTGATGAGACCTGGGTTCCTTAGCCTGTGCAACCGCTTCGGTGTTGTCACAGTATACGGGAACTGCTTCTCCAATGCTAGGAACCACACCAAGTTCAGTTATGAACTTCTTCATCCAAACAGCTTCCTTTACAGCTTCACTTGCATCTATATACTCTGCCTCTGTCACTGAATCAGCATCTGTTTGCTACTTGGAACTCTTCCAACTCACTGCGCCTTCGTTCAAGGTAAACACATTCCCTGAAACAGATTTACTGTCATCTTGGTTTGTTTGAAAACTTGAGTCCGTGAATCCCTCGAGTTTTAATTCAGACCTATCGTAGACAAGAAAAATATCTTTAGTCCTTCTCAAGTACTTTATGATATTCTTCACTGCCTTTTAGTGCTCTTCTCCTAGATTCGACTGGTATCTGCTCGTTACACTAAGTGCGTGAGAAATATCCGGTCTAGTACATATCATACCGTACATGATAGATCCTATTGCAGAAGCATAAGGGATCTTACTCATACGGTCTCTCTCCTCAGGTGTCTTTGGGGCTTGTTTTTTGGAGAGATGTATTCCATGGCTCATCGGCATGAGACCTCTTTTGGAATCTTCCATGCTAAACCTCTTTAGCATCGTATCAATGTACGTTCCTTGGTATAAGCCGAGCATCCTTTTAGATCTATCTCTATAGATCTTTATCCCCAAAATATAGGATGCTTCACCCAAGTCCTTCATGGAGAAGTTTTTAGATAACCAGATTTTAATTGATTGTAACATAGGAATGTCATTCCTTATCAGTAATATATCATCAACGTATAATACAAGGAATGATACTACGCTCCCACTAACCTTTTTGTATACATATGGTTCATCCTCGTTTTTGATAAAATCAAACTCTTTGATTGTCTCATCAAAACGAATGTTCCATCTACGAGAAGCTTGCTTCAACCCATAAATGGATCGTTGTAGCTTACAGACTTGATTTGTTCCAAATTTTGAAATAAATCCCTCTGATTGTGTCATATACACATCCTCCTCAAGTTTCCCATTGAGGAAGGCCATTTTCACGTCCATCTGCCAGATCTCATAGTCGTTATAAGCTACAATCGCAATCAAAAATCTGAATGGACTTGAGCATGGCTACTGGTGAGAAGGTTTCATCATAGTCAACTCCTTGTCTTTGTTTGAAACCATTTGCAACCAGTCGGGCCTTATAGGTCTCTACCTTCACGTCTGCTCCAGTCTTTCTCTTAAAAACCCATTTACACCCAATAGGCTCAATGCCTTCAGGTGGTGAAACCAAAGTACATACTTTGTTCTCATACATGGAGTTCATTTCAGATTTCATGGCTTCAAGCCATTTCCCTGAGTCTTTATTACTCATAGCCTGTTCGTAATTCAATGGATCATCATCATTCATGATGTGTACCTCATCGTCATCCTCTATAACGAATCCATACCTCTCAGGTATCTTCGGTACTCTTCCAGATTTACGAACAGGGTGTGGTACAGTAGGTTCTTCTACTGGGTTAGGTACCTGACTTTGATCCGTGGTAATTTGTGGTTCTTGAACTTATTCAAGATATATCTTACTCCCCTTCATGGATAAACTCTTTCTCCAAGAAGGCAGCATATTTCGCAACAAACACCTTTTGATCAGTTGGGTGATAGAAATAATACCCTATGGTTTCTGTAGGGTATCCCACAAATCTACACTTATCGGATTTTGTCTGTAACTTATCATTTTCAAACTTTTTGATATAAGCTAGACAACCCCAAGTCTTAACATGCTTAAGATTTGGTTTCCTTCCTTTCCACATCTCATATAGAGTCTTTGCGGCGGATTTTGCAGGTACCTTGTTAAGTAGGTATACAGCCGTTTCTAGGGCATAACCCCAGAAGGAAATTAGAAGGTCGGTAAAACTCATCACGGATCAAACCATGTCCAACAATGTTCGATTTCTCCTTTCAGATACTCCATTTAACTG
The DNA here is from genome assembly GCA_020205555.1 of Panax stipuleanatus. Lineage (NCBI taxonomy): Eukaryota > Viridiplantae > Streptophyta > Magnoliopsida > Apiales > Araliaceae > Panax > Panax stipuleanatus. The sequence continues at coordinate 58,976,661 of CM035122.1, forward strand.
TGGTGTACCTGGAGGAGTCCATTGTGAGATTATACCATTTTCTTTGAGACAATTGAGAAACTCACCGCTTAAGTATTCTCCACCTCGATCTGATCGAAGTATCTTAATACTCTTTCCCGTTTGTTTCTCTACTTCACTTCTGAACTCTTTGAACTTTTTGAATAATTCTGATTTGTATTTCATTAAATACACATATCCAAATCTTGAGTGATCACCAGTGAAAGTAATAAAATAAGAATACCCTCCTCGTGCACTTGTTGTCATAGGTCCACAAACGTCTGTGTGAATCAATGCCAACAACTCTGTAACTATTTCTCCTTTTCCACTAAAAGGAGATTTAGTCATTTTACCCACGAGACAAGATTCACAAGTTGGATATGATTCATAATCGGATAGCTCTAGGAGCCCATACTTATGCAACTTGGATAATCTTGTTTCATTGATATGACCGAGTCTACAATGCCACATGTAGGTATAATTAATATCATCTCATTTTCTTTTCTTAGTTTGTTCAATTTGAAATATATTTTCTTGCAAGTCAAGTATATAAAGCCCATTTCGCAAATTTCCAATACCATATAAAACATCATCTTTATAAATAGAACAACCATTGCTCTTTATAATAACGTCAAAACCTTCCATATCCAATACAGAAATTGAAATAATGTTTTTAATAATATTCGGAACATAATAACAGTTATTAAGATAAATAGACTTGCCCGAAGGCATTGCTAAACAATAAGTTCCTACAGCTAATGCAACAACCTTTGCTCCATTCCCTACTCATAGGATCACCTCTTCATTGTTCAGCTTTCTACTTCTGACAAGTCCCTGCATAGTGTTACATATGTGAGACCCACAACCGGTATCCAATACCCAAGTAGAATTATGACTTTCAGAAAAATTAATTTCAATCATAAACAAACCTTGATTGGAAGTCGAAGATTCTCCAAGCTTCTTCTCTGCTAGAAACTTCTTGCAGTTTCTCTTCCAATGTCCCGGCTCGTTGCAATGAAAGCACATTCCTTTAGCTGGTTCAGGTTCCTTTTGTTCCTTTTCTTTCCCCTTTACCTTAGCCTTCTTGGATTTCTTCTTTTCAGAAGACACCTTGGGCCTCTTCCTTTTATTGGATGAATCCACCATCAAGACATGGTTCTTCTTGGATGAGAAGTGACCTTCTGTAGTTTTCAGCATGTTAAGCAACTCAGGCAAGCTGACATCTAGCTTATTCACGTGAAAATTAACCACAAACTGCGAGAAGGTCTCAGGGAGTGACTGCAAGACCAAGTCTTGACTCAATTCCCCATCCATGACGAACCCAAGCTGTCCAAGGCGTTCAATCAAATTGATTACCTTCAGAACATGAGTCTCGACGGCAGTGCCCTTGGTCATCCGAGATCGGAAGAGCTCCTTAGATATCTCATTTCTAGTAGTCCTACTCTGTTCACCATACAAGTCCTTGAGGTGAAGCAGCATAACAGGAGCATCCATTTTTACGTGCTGACGCTAAAGCTCGTTATTCATGGATGCGAGCATAATGCATTGAGCCACAGATGCATCATCTTGCCATTTATTTGAAAGTGGCAATCTCTTCCTCAGAGGCTGTTTCCGAAACAGATTTAGGGATAGTTGAATTTAGGACATAAGAAATCTTTTCAGCAGTGAGAACAATTATGAGATTTCTTAGCCAGTCCTCATAATTCGGCAAGGTAATCTTATTTGCATCAAGTATGCTTTGTAGTGAGATTAGTGATTTTGACATTTTTAAAATTCTGCATGTGAAAAGTCAACATTTTTAGCAAACATTCATTTTATTAACTTTGCGTACCAAAATAAATTTAGGTCTTTATTTTAAATTGGTATCTCCCACTATTTTCATTAAACTATATTACCCTCACTTATATAGTTTGGAAACATCTAATTAAAGATTTGTTAGTGAGATTAAGGATCCCATTTCAAATGTATATAACCTTGTGGATAGCACAACAAGCGATATACAAATAAATAAGTAGACAACTGTTGTCAATTACATCACCATGTAACTCCTTTTATTTTGCCTCTTAAATCATAATGGCCATGTGTGTGCACATCCGAACTAAAATAATTTAAGTTAAGTCAAGCCTAGAACTTTCATAAATTCAAAAAAGAAAAATGTTCGTCCTTGAGGATAGCACAACAAGACTAGATCGTTCAATTTTTTTTGATAAGCATCAAATGTGATTAATTAACATCTTAAATACTCAATACTTGCCTTGTGGATAGCACAACAAACTCATATTAAATATTTAATACTCTATTAATTAATCATGCTAGAAGGCGACGTTCGATATTCCAAATATCATTTGAACGCTTCGGACTTAATATTATTTCTTTGAGGGGTTTGTTATTATTTGTCTCATCTTGTTTAGCGCGCATGCACATATATATATAAAATACGCGTCATTTTATTAAACATGCGAAGCATGTTTGCATAAAATATAATATATATAATATTTAGCATGCAATATAGAATACTATATTCTACCCGGATTGATTATAGACTTTTATTCTAGTTTGATTCACTAGAGCCACCAAGTGAACCAAAAAGGTCAAACATAGGAGTGCAAGAATTTAAATTTAAATGTAACAATTACATTTAAACCCGGGCTCCATACAAATGGGTCTGCAAGCGCTCCTTGCTCCTTGATCTCCAGTTCTTCAAAAATTCTAACTAATCCTACTACATAAACTATTTCATTTAAATAGAAACCTTGATCAACAGTCAAGGGGAAGTACATAGGAGAGAGATAGAATTTACAATAAAAAAAACAGAAAAGACGATATACGTAGACCCCATTTTATAAAACCCATACATTCAAGCATTCATCCAAAATAAAATCTAATCACATTGGTCATAGTCCATAATCAATCCCTTTTATTAACATAAATATCATCATATGTATCAATAAAACTTATTCATCTCATGAAAGTAAATTCATTATATATATGTATCAATATCAGTTAATGCGCAAAAGTTTGCTAAACTATGTTTTTGGAAAAATAAACTCCTTTATTTCATTCAAAAATAATTCCAAATTAAACTTTTTAATTTTAGCAATTCTGAAATCATATTTCATATAAAATAAACATCTTTATTGTAAACCTTTATTAATTAAATAAACCATTTATTTAATTAATCAAAATAAAAGAAAAATTTTCCAGTTCTTGTCCAGCGGTGCAGCTGCGCCAGGAATGTAAAGGGAACAGGCGCAGCTGCGGGGCATGAAAACCAGGAACAAACACCGGCGCAGCTGCGCAGCAAGAATGCCTTGCACCTGCGCAGCTTCGCAGAATCTGAAAAAATTTTGTTGCCCAAGAACTCGATCCAATCACATATCATACATGTATGGAATAACATAAACTGTTAATTAGCACAAGATTGGCTCTGATACCACTGTTGGGTTTGCTAGAAACATAAGCTTGCAATCAACTTACATAAACGCAGCGGAAGGGATGAAAAATTAGATTTTAAAATTTTCTAACAAACCCTTAACCATGGTCTTTCTTATGTATCAATTATCAGTCAAAACATAGAAGGAGATGATGGAATTAAACTTTTGAAGATCCAAGCTTCCACAGGTACAAGTTCTACTCCTTTTATTCCTTTGATTCCTCTGTAGTGGCTCCTTCCCATGATTAATGTCAGCCACCCAAATGTTTGGCCTCTAACGGTGATCCACCAAGGAAGATGAAGAACTCAGGAAGATGGGTTATTGGCTTAACCCTTGTTTTTATCTCTATAGAATATGTGTACTCCCAACCTTTGGAAAAATTCACATACCTTATTTCTGATATAAGACTCTCTTATATAGATATTAGGTTAACCCTTCTAATCCAATTAGAATAGGTTTTTTTTAATTAATTAATTAAACACTTTTAATTAATTTATATCCTAATCTTATTAGGATTGAGAGAGAGTACTGATATTATATTAATTCCTAAACTCCTTTTGAATTAAAATAATAATAATAATAATAATATTAATAAGACTCCTCTTATTAATTTATATTTAATATTTCTAAAATATTAAATAATAAACATTAAGCTATTTAATTTATTCTATCACCATAGATTAAATTAATTACACTTAATCCATTATTACTATCATGCCATTTTTCTTCTTAAATAATTCTTCTTCCTTTTATTGTGTGACGCTTTAGGTTCTCTATATTAACCGGTTGTGAATAAATCAATTAGAACAATTCTAATCTTATTTAAATAAATAAATTAAACTAATAATCTATTTAAATAAATAACATTTACTCTACAATAGGGATAAGTCTCCCTAGCGATCAACGACTTTCAAGATAATATAGATTTTAACGTTAATCATAAACGAACCTGTGAGTTAATAGTTACCGTACAATTCAATCCTTCCACCATACAATGTTCCAATTAAATATAAGACATAGATTTATTGTCAAGTCTTAATTTATTTAATCGTATGTATTTCGATTAGAAAATGCACAACTCCAAATAATGCAAATTAGAAACCTCTTTCTAATTTCATTCTACCTTGGCCAAGGATTCCTGGGTTGTCATTTAACGAATCACATAGGACATATCTCCTCTTTTACTAGAGGTGGTAGATTCTTTATTGATCATACATTATCTCCATATGCAACTCATTATACCAAAGCATACCCTATATATGCCTTAAAAGGCCTTAAGGAATAAGTCAAAGTACAATTTGTTACATACAAGATACTATGATGATCTCAAGTCCAAAGATCACTTGTACTACTATCACATTAGGAATTCCTATTGATAGACGAGTAAAACTCCATTAGGTATTCCATAGCGAGTCACGTTCAATGAACTTATTCTCCAATAAGTACCTACATACTTGCTTTAGTGTCTCTACACAAATGACCATGAGATCAGTCATCCTCATCCAATGAGCGAGCAACATATGTACCAATCTATCTGGATTTACTAATCCCCATTTTTGTAATCCCACATTTGGGAACTATTTTAGTTTTTAAGCTTTCTAAGAATTTAGATCTCATTAGCATGATCTCATCATGATTCTAAAATCATTGCTTAAAACTATGGGTTATTTACATATTATTAAAAACAACACCATGTAGATAATTAAATGCCTTAAATGAATATTTTATTAATAAATAAATAAATAAGATTGTTTACAAAGTATGTGTTTTATCATCATACATGATTGGCTTGTATGCACACTACTATCACTTCTGGTCTTCACCTACGCGAGCTATAGTGAAGGCCTTCTCGATTTCCTTGATCCAGGTTTGCGCAACTATCGGGTCAGTAGTACCTTCGAATTCTAGAGGTCCTACACTTCTAAAATCTTTGAAGGTTGTTACTGGGACAGCTTGAGGGTCGGGGCGAACGGGTTCATTGTTCCTTCCCCTTAAGGCTTCTCCTAACAAGTCTACAAGTTTCTGGATCGGGTCAACTTGTTCCCTCTAGTTATTAACAGATTCTTCGGGTGCAGTCAATCTACGTCTTGGTGCCATGATCTGCATCACAAATTTTCATTTTATTATTACTTAGTTATATCATTTAAGTATTTCTTTTAATACTAAAGGCATAAAATTTTATAACACATTTCTGAAATAAGCTTCATTTATAATCATATGCCAAGTCATTTCATTACATGATTTCTCCTAGCATATTTCTATAAATGTTATCACATATATCCCCTAATATCACAAAAGACGGGGAACACTAACATACTACCATACTACCCCTCTAACAAAAGCTTACTCGGGGTTTACATCACTATCCCATACTTTACACAAAAAGTTGGGATTACAACATAGTATATACATCACATAAAATAAATACTACTACTAAACAGTCTAAGGGTCTCATCCCACACTCCACAGCGCTCTTATACTCGATCTGTGCTATATACGCCATCAACTCTCATCTCAAAGTATGTAGGGTTTGTCCGTGCTCCGCCGAGTAGTGTTACACACCATCAATCGCCCTCTCAAATGCCGAACGGAACACGTACCCCATCTTGTTCATCTTCCTCTTCTTGCACCTGACCTCATCCTCAAAGTCGTCAGCTCTCTCATTAGTCGCTTCCCACTTCTCCTCGAAGTGTATCCTATCCATAACCTCTAACTCTAGCTGAGTAAGAAGTGCTTCTTTCTCAGTTTTTCTCGCTCACTTCTCTCTGTTCAACCTCATTTAGCTTTCCTGCTAGATCTACGTTCCTAGCCACTGACTTGTGAAACAGAGTCCCCATTTGGATCCCTTCCTCCCTGCGGTAGGCAATCTCCACCTCTAACTCTTGCATGGCTAACTTCCTCTGATGGTCCTAGTCCCTCAGTTTTTGGAACTCAGACTCTCTCTCTTGGGCTTCAGCCTCCAACTCCTGGACTTTGCAGTCCAACTCTAAAATGCGCTCCTCATACAAGCCTAGCATCTGCTCCTCTACAGTAGCCTCATCAGAGTCCTCCACTGGCTCATCCTCCATCTGCTCATCCTCCATAGGCTCCTCCTCTGGATCAAACTCTATCTCAATCTCGTCCTCATCGTCAGACTCGAACGGTGCAACAGCCTGCACTGGCACAGCCTCTTGAGGTGCCTCGCATACTACATATATATCCTTGGGCTCCTCCTCAGTCACTCTACTAGGTACTCCCATATCTGCCATCCTACAATCACAAACACAAGATAAAACAAACAACAACTCCATTAGAATGTTAAATAAAACATAAGTTCATTGTATAGAATGAAGTTACATTTCATAACACACTAAGTCTCGCTCTAAGGAAAACTCTATGTGAGTTCTATCCCTTTATAACTTCTAAGTTCTCCTAAGTTATAATTTAAGGACACTCGCTCCTAAGGTTTATAACTACAGCTCTGATACCAACCTGTGACGCCCCCAAATTCGTAACCGTCACGGGGTCACTCGAATTCGGTTTGTCACGTTCTCATGGTAATACAATACTAACTAAAATTACACATTCATAGCGGAAGATCTAATATAGAATATTATACAATGATTTATTATAATTATTCTCCCAAGTTTTGCAACCTACAGTACTTATTAGATTACATAATAATATCGAATAAAGACTTATTACATAATCCTACTTAAGCTTAAACATATTCTGAAGAAAATCTTAATAAAATATTAGAAATTTAAACGTAAAGGACCAAGCTAGTCAGTAGCCTTGCCCTTGCCCTTATCCTTCCCAGAGACACCACCATGTTCTGCATTAACTGAAAGGTTTTAAATAAGCAAAAATGAGCACAAATTTCCCAGCAAGTGATATACAACAAGGATAAAGAGTTTTATCTCACAAGTTTGAAATATCAAAATGAAATCTCTAAGATAGTTCAGGGTTTCAGAATAATATTATGAATAACGAGTTTCAATAATTCTTGAATCAATCTTCGGAATATGAACCAATAATTCAATATAGATCAACAGATATATATGAATTCAAAGGCTATCAACGTATCCAACTGGATAAACAATTTATACTGAGCAGTCACTAAGGACTATTGAACATCTACTAGAAGCATCAAAACTAAACTGATAACCCAAAAGAAACAAGTACGATAGATGATCAGTCTACAATACTCTATGTTCTGCATAACCACAGTAATATTCACGCTTGTGTTGGGGCTTCCAACAATAGACACTCCCCTTACCATAAGTGTTGTTCAACTCAGTTTTCAAGATTTTTGCACCAATAAAAAGGTTTGGATAGTTTTATAAACATGCATATTGTCTAGCCGAATAGAATGACATAGACATTTTCACAATATTCAAGAACAATACCAAGTTCAACATGAATAATAGCTTTCACAAGAGTACTAGCTCAACGAACAAGTAAGTAAGATAACTTAATTGTAAAAGAGTGTAAGTTAGGGAACTTGCTTACGATATCCATTGAATAAAGTAATTCAAGGGTTTAGGATATTTTCCTTTAGCGTAGTTTATCCACGTTAAGAAATTCAACACTTTTTGAATCCTATCGTAATATAGTTATGTATATACGATATCCATTAGTCATATAGTTCAACATTATATCTCATCTTGTATATACGATCAAATACATAAGCTAAGTTTTAACCTAGCTACATAGTTATATAGTATCATATTAATATAAATTTTATTCTCAATGTTCCTCCTTTTGAGTTAAAACACATTCTTATATCATTGATATCACATAAGATCACAACAAATAGCAAACATAATCTTTCTAGCACTTTATAACATTATTGTAAGCTAACCGTCAAATCAGATTCAAGTAATAGCATATGATATCACATAGCATGTATACATATTAAAGAGTCCTTCCATGTTCGTTCGACTTTTCCGAGCTCAATCATACATGTTATAGTTCTAAATTATGATTGTTAACGACTTAGGGTCAAGAACGCCATAAGCTCCCCTAAGTTATCACGCTTGTCATGTAAACATGTAAAGTGATCACATTTTAGACATGCTTGCAAGTTTCTACTTCATATACATATGTAGAGTATTGTTACTTAACTTAATTCATGCTTTACTTGTGCTCAATCATGGCATCTAGCATGACATGTGTATGTTTATAACATTTTAATGAGGTTATGAGCACTATCAAACATGTCCAAAATTTTTAGAATCTAGGCTTCGATATAACATGTCAAGATTTACGTTTCAAACTTACACTTTCACCTAGTAAAGTTCACAAATGAAGTCCACAAGCTCATGTCATACTATGAAACATATATAAGTAAGTTAACATGCCTTTCATTCATTTCAAGGCCATATAAACATGCTCAAAAAATTAGAACCTAGAACCTTAATATAACATGTTAGAGTCCATGTTTCAAGCTTGTGTTTTCGTTAGAAAGGTTCAATTGAGGTTCACATGCTCAAGTTACATTATGAAGCTCAGATAGACAAGTCGACATTCATATTATGTGTTTTCTAGGTCATACAAACATGTCTCAAAAGTCAGAATGTTTAAAACGGATAAAACAAGTCAATGTCCTTTTTGGAACTCTAAGTTCATTCTGAAGTCTATATCTTCACCATTCAAGCATTTGATCCTAATATAGCATGCCCACATTAGTTTAACATGTTCATATATGTGTATTAATCATGCTTACAGGCTTATCTAAGTTATATAATTAAACCAACACTTACCAGATTTTGAAACAAAAAACAAAAATTGAAACTGCAAATTGACGCGGCCGCGCGCTGGTTGTACTAGGGAGACGCGGGGCCGCGCGACTCCCATTCCAGTCCAGACAGCAGCTAGACTCGACAACTTCAAAACCCATACGCAGAAATTCCTTACGAATATGCTATTAGACTAACTTCTTTAACTTACTAACACACATATATGCTTAGATAACAGTCAATTGCCATTATCAATTCCCAAATTCATGAACTCCAACTAAATTCAAGAATTTGATATTTTTTTATAGAAATTGTAGAGGACAATGGAAATGAAAGAAAAGAAAGCTATATAGTGATTCCATTATATATGTATGTTCATATAACAACAATATAAGTGTTCTACAACCCAAACACAATCTAATTTGGCATAATCAAGAAACTAGATTTTTACAGAGAACAAGAATGAGAACGAGAATGGAGAACAAGAATGTACCTCTATAATGAAATTGCAATTTTCACTCCCTCTTCTGATAAGTATACAAGTACTCACCCTCTATATGCTCTCAATTCACACTTAAACAAGATTCTCAGCAATGAAAATTGTGAAGAGAAGGGGGCCATATATATAGCAAAACCATTACCCAGACTATGCAATTGCCCAAACCACTCCCTATTGCATGATTGCTAGGAAGCTATGGAGTTTTACTGAGTTTAAGGAATATAGGCTTTAGCTTCATGATGTATTCACGTGAATGAGACTATTATTAAGGGACAAGCAAGCAACTGAACATTCTAATAGGGTACCCAACACTTGGTTTATACACATATGTATTGTATATTTAGGATATCATATATATTTTCTTACTATATAATTAGATTACAATTAAGGTCACAATGTAAGTTACATAATTAATATTTCAAGGTAGTAGATTTGATATGGCAATGGAACATATATATAATCCATGTATATTTTATCATACTGATATACTATATTCGGACTTTATCACATTGCATTGTCTTCTTTATTAAAATAATAGGTTACAATATGATCATGGTATATTATTTAATGTATACCCACACATATATTGTCACCTACACATATCATCATAACATATAGTTTCAATATGCTCAATCACATTGCTTGCACATAGGAATAAATAAATTACTTATCCTATCAATTAATTAGTATTAATATTAATTAATCCATTTCTCATTAATCAATGCAATTATTAATTTCCACAATAATTGATTGACACTTACATGATATAAATCTTATTATATTTATAAACACCTTCTTTATTATTATTATAATCACATCTTATTAATTAATCACCATTGATATTATATAATTATAATTAAATAACAATTAACAATTAATATAGATTAATTGTTTGTTTAATAATTCCTTCGTTAATTATAACCATTTATCTTTCTTATCATTGTGCCACACAAGGCTTTCTACCAGTTTGTCATAAACTCCATAAATTTCTCAATTATTATAATTATTCAATTTTAATATAATTGAGTTAATCCTTTTTATAACACAAAATCATTTATATTCAACTAAATATTCATTTTTATTAATATATTCATTATTAATATTCGAAAATTTTTGGGTATTATAGTGTCCCGCAATTGGGACTCTTTCAAACAAAACTCGGTTGAGTTGGTGCACCCATTTTTAAAATTACCAACTGGTGACTCTGTAAAACATTCAATCGTCGACATAATACATGTTGTCCTTTTCCTAAAAAACTCTTCAAAACCTTTTTCACAAATAAAAAGAGTAAGGGTCGAGATAACTTAGGAAGAGAGAAAGAATCGGGTTGTGACCCGACCCGCGGATTTTTTCCCGATGTCGACAGGGCGGAAGCGTGATAAATAGGTTTTTAAAATTTTTATACAAACCCATACCATGATCATACTTTGTGCTCAATTATCAATAACAGAAAAGTATGGATGAATCAGAATCATATCCCTTGTAGAATCTAGCTTCCATAGGTACGAGTTCTACTCCTTTGATCAACATTAGCCACCCAAGTGTTTGGCCTCTAGAGGTGATCCACCAGGGTAGAGGAATTGCTCAGGAAGATGGGTGGTTGGCTAAACCCTTTTTCTAATCTCTGTAGAAAATATGTGGTACTCTCCAACTCTTGGAATCACGTACGTTATATCTGATATAAAACTCTCTTATATAGATATTTGGTTAACCCTACAAATCTAATTAGAATTGGGTATCATTTAATTAATTAATTAAACTCTTTTAATTAACTGAGCTTCCCAATATATTGGGATTAATTAATTAAACTCTTTTAACTAATTTGTCTCCTAATCTCATTAGGAATGAGTGAGAGTACTTATATTAAATTAATTCCTAAACACCTTTAGAATTAAAATAATAATAATAATAATATTAATAAGACTCCTCTTATTATTTTATATTTCTAAAATATTAAATCATAAATATTAAGCTATTTAATTTATTATATCACTATAGATTAAATTAATTACACTTAATGCATTATTATGATTATGCCATTATTTTCTTAAATAATTCTTCTTCCTTTTATGGTGTAACCCTTTAGGTTCTCATATTAAACCGGTTGTGAATAAATCACTTAGAACAATTCTAATTTTATTTAAATAAATAAATTAAACTAATAATCTATTTAAATAAATAATATTTATTCTACAATAGGGATAAGCCTCCCTAGCGATCAATGACTTTCCAAAAAATATAGATTTCAACATTAATCAGAAAAGAACCTGTGAGTTAATAGTTACCGTACAATTCAATCCTTCCACCATACAATGTCCCAATTAAATATAAAACATTGATTTACTGACAAGTCTTATTTTATTTAATTATATGTATTTCGATTAGAAAATGCACAACTCCATATAATGCAAATTAGAAACTCCTTTCTAATTTCATTCAACCTTGGCCATGGATTCCTGGGTTGTCATTTAACGAATCACATAGGACATATCTCCTCTTTTACTAGAATTGGTAGATTCTTTATTGATCATTCATTATCTCTATATGTAACTCATTATACCCAAGCATATCCTTTTATATACCCTAAGGACCTTAAGGAATAAGTCAAAGTATAATTCATTACACACAAGATACTATGATGATCTCAAATCGAAGGATCACTTGTACTACTATCACATTAGGAATTCCTATTGACAAGCGAGTAAAACTCCATTAGGTATTCCATAGCGAGTCACGTTCAGTGAACTTATTCTCTAATAAGCTCCAACATACTTACTTTAGTGTCTCCACACAAATGATCATGAGATCAATCATCCTCATCCAATGAGCAAGCAACATATATACCAATCTATCCAAATTTACTAATCCTCATTTTAGTAATCCCACGATTGGGAACTATTTTAATTTTTAAGCTTTCTAAGAATTTAGATCTCATTAGCATGATCAACATCATGATTCCAAAAGCATTGCTTAAAACTATGGGTTTTTTACATATTATAAAAATAGCATCATATAGATAATTAAATGTCTTTAATAAATGAATACTTTTATTAATAAAAAAATAAGATCGTCTACAAAGTATATGCTTTATCATCATACATGATTGGCTTGTATGCATACTACTTTCAATACCTATGTGTTAGAGTGATAAAAACGAGGTTTGGAGTACAAGAAGTCGGGCTAGGAAACGAAATGGGTGGAGTTTCAGAGCGTTTTCTATTTTTTTTCTTCTTTTTTGGCTTGGGGGTGCACTTGTATTTAAAGACCCAATGGAAGCGGTCCTACCCACGGCAGCCATGGGTCTACTTGTGGCTCCACGTAGCAGGGACCACATGGCGGGTCCCGTCATCTCGAAGTACCTGCACTCCGAGGAACGCGATGTCAGGTTTTAAACATTCTAACTTTTGATCGGATCATCCATTTGAGGTGTGCTATACCTTTCCGAAAAGCCCTCGCCAAGAGTGTCAAAATGACATGGAACTAAACTTTTTCCGAGTCCAAGAAGATGGGTTCATAACCGGGTCATCAATTCTTCACAATTTGTCCGTTGTGCTGTGTTGTACTGTGTTCACTTGGGATCATTGTTATGGTTCTTTCTGACCTTGATTGCATCAATTCGGCTTATTTTTGACCGGATTGGCTTCAAGTTAGTAAAATTACCATTTTGCCCCTCCAGAGGTTGTCTCACGTATAAGCACGGTCTCCGACTATTTTCCTAGTGTTGTTTCCGAGGCTTTGATCTCAGTCGATTCTGTTTGTCCTCAGGGTTGCCTCCAAGGTCGACTTGGTTTCCCAGGGTTATCTCTGGGGATGATTTGATGCTTCGAGGTTGTCTCCGAAGTTGATTTGGCTTCCTGGGTTGTGATCGGGACTTGACCTGACCTCCCGGATTGTGACCGGGCCTGAATTGGATCTCATGGTGTTGTCGTCGGGGTTACCGTACCTCTCGGGTTGTGACCGGGGTTTGACTTGACATCCCGGTATTGTGACCATGGTTGAGTTTACATCTCGATATTGAGACCATGGCTGAGTTGGCATCCCGATATTGAGACCAAGGCTGAGTTGACATCCCGGTATTGAGATCGGGGCTGAGTTGACATCCGAGTATTAAGACCAGGGCTGAGTTGACATCTCGGTATTCAGACCGGGGCTGAGTTGACATCCCGGTATTGAGACTGGGGCTGAGTTGGCATCCCGGTATTGAGATCGGGGCTGAGTTGACATGCCGATATTGAGATCGGGGCTGAGTTGGCATCTCGATATAGAGACCGAGGCTAAGTTAACATCCTGTTACTGAGATCGGGGTTGAGTTGACATCCTAATATTGAGACCGGGGCATAGTTGGCATCCCGGTATTGAGATCGGGGCTTAGTTAACATCTCGGTATTGAGACCGGGCTGAGTTGGCATCCCGGTATTGAGATCTGGGCTGAGTTGACATCCCGGCATTAAGACCGGGGCTGAGTTGGCATCCCAATATTGAGATCGGGGCTGAGTTGACATCCGAGTATTAAGACCAGGGCTGAGTTGACATCTCGGTATTCAGACCGGGGCTGAGTTGACATCCCGGTATTGAGACTGGGGCTGAGTTGGCATCCCGGTATTGAGATCGGGGCTGAGTTGACATTCCAGTATTGAGACCGGGGCTTAGTTGACATCCCGGTATTGAGACCGAGTTTAAAAAGACGGTTTTACCCCCTGCAGGATTAGTTACAGAACACAAAATTTTGAGTGTCTAAAATAGGAATGAAAAATTTTGAGTGTCTATAGATGCCCCTCTTTATCATATTTATACAATGTAGTGAAATGAACATGATAAAGATTGCTAAGCACTGGAAATATGATATAAGAAAATTTCAAGCAATACATAATATGATATGTTATGAATGTTAAATACCTTCGAGGGGATGGGGCGATCACTAACTGTTTACATCATTTTCTGTTGGGGATAACGTAATCCGTGATAGCCCTTGATGTCACATTAGTCAGAGGCCAATAGTTTACCATGTCCCTATGGTGCTAAGCTATTACTGGTAGGGTATCGCTGGTAGGCTATCACAGATTTTTCTCATCATTTTCTGTTGGAAATGACGTCATTCATGATAGCCTTTGGTGAATTCCCTTGACGTCTATTCGAATGGCATATTGCAAAGCCTCGATCACCACTGAATCTTCCTCGATGCTCCCTCTAGGTATTTGTATACTATATTCCATCATCTGTTCTCTTTGGGATAAAATGATATACTATTTTCGCCACCTGCTCATTCCCGATGCTTTGCTGAACTTGTCGCCAACAACTTATAGTGTCAGGTAATCTGACCTTCGCTGAAGTGGCTTTCAACGGCTGAGATCACCTGCTCGTTCCCGATGCTTCGCTGGGGTTGTCACCAATGGCTAATAGTGTCAGGCAATCTGACCTTCGCTGAAGTGGCCTTCAATGGTCGAGATCATTGGATTGTGCCCGATGCTTTGCTGGGGTTATCTCCTGTGACGCCCCCAAATTCGAACCCCGATGCGTCAAATCCGGTGTGTCACTATCTAACAATAATAACTAAAATCATACAATCACAGCGGACAATCTAGAATAATATACAATGATTTATTATATTATTATATTATTCCACCAAGTCTCGCAACCTACAGTACTTAATAGATTACATAATAATATCAAATAAAGACTTATTACATAACCCTACTTAAGTTTAAACATAGTTCTGAATCAGTCTTGATACATCATCATAGTTGTCATAAAATAACACCGGAATGTCTAAAACATAAAGGGACTACCTAGTCGGTAGCCTTGCCCTTCCCTTTATCAACGCCCGAATGTCTGCCTTACTCTGCCTTAACTGAAATATTTTAGGGAAAGCAAGAATGAGCAAAAATTTCCCAACAAGTAATATACGATAAGGGTGAAGAGCTTTATAACACGAGTTTGAAAATATCAAGGTATAATCTCGATGATAATCAAGATTTTGAAGAATAACATCATGAACAACGAGTATCAACAATTCTCAAATCAAATCCTTGGAATATAAAACGATGGTTCATTATAGACCAACAGATATATATGAATTCAAAGGCAATTAACGTATCCAACTGGATAAAATAATTTATACTGAGCAGTCACTAAGAACTATTGAACATCTACTAGAATTATCAATATTAAGCTGATAACCCAAAAATAAGTATGATAGATGATCAGTTTACAATACTCTATGCTATGCATAACACCACAATAATTTTCACGCGTGTGTTGGGCTTCCAACATTATATACACTCCCCTTACCATAAGGGTTGTTCAATTTAGTTTTCAAAGATTCCGCACTAGTCAATTGGTTTGGATAGTTTTCTAAATATGCACATAGTCTAGCCGAATCAAATGACATGGACACTTTCACGATATTTAAGAACAATACCAAGTTCAACATGAATAATAGCTTTTATAAAACTCAAATGAAACAAGAGTTTATTCAATAAGCATACTAACTCAATTTAAACGACTAAGTAAGAAAACTTGCTTTCACAAAGATCCATTGCATAAAGAAAATACAAAGGTTAGGATACTTGCAATTAATAATACAAGAACGGGTTCAAGGAAACTTGCATAATAAAAGAGTGCAAGTCAGGGAACTTGCCTTATGCGTAGATTACCAATATAAGCTTATCAACACTTCGAACTCCTATCGTAATATATTTATGTATAGGATATTCAGTAGCTAAGTATATTCAATATACAAGCTCGATATGTAATTCAAGTATACATATATGGTTCTCACTTAGTCTTATAACTCTATAAGTACGTCATTACGTACTTTACATATGCTTATCACGTAATCAGTATATAAGACATTACGAAATCAAGTACATAGTTATATCACGTATAGTATCATAACACTTAATCAACATTATGTTCACTAACTTTAGAATCCCTTTTATAAGTTAAATGTTAACATGTTACTTCATCATCTCATATAAATATATATCAGTATTAATTATAACCTCCTTAACAGATTAGAGCATCATAATAAGTGAATTACTAAAATCATAATAAACAAACTGCATCAGAACTGAAAGTGACCTGGCGCAGCTGTACCCTGGTTAAGCCTAAGGACGGCGCAGCTGCGCTTTCCCCTGGCTAGACTAGGGTTGGGCTGCTGCCTTACTATTTTTGTTCAACATATTAGCATACATCTACACATGGCATATACTCATGTTAACGGGTCATTCGTGCTTACCAAGTCAATTGAAGTCCAACCTTCCATGTTATAGTTCTAGATTAACATCCCTTAATAACTTAAGGCCATTCAATGTCATGAAATCACATAAGCTATCATGCTTGTCATTTAAACACATAAGGTGGTCACATAACATATTTTAGCCATGCTCACAAGTATCTATATCATATACGTGTTACTAGTATCGTTATTTGTTTGAAAACTTAATCAAACCCATGCTCGATTAACTTGCATTACATCTAACAAGTGTGTGTATATATATGATGTCTTTAGGATTTTTAAAAGCATATTAAAGCATACCAAAAATATCAGAACCTAAATCTCAATATAACACATCCAAGTCCACTTTCAAAACTTATGTTTCCGTCAATAAACGTTCACTAATGAGGTCCAACATGTGCATGCTATATCACGAAACATATATACACATGTTAAAATGTTCTTCATGCATTTCTAGGCCATACAACCATGCTCAAAGTCAGAATACAACATGAATAAAACATATCAAGGTTCCTTTTTAAAACTCTAAGTTTATTTCAAAACTACAAGTTTCTTAGTAATGATACACTATCATAGTTAAACATGCTCATGCTTTATCAATGTACTCATATATACATGTTAATCATGTTCTCATGCTTGTATAAGCTATATCAACTAATTAACACTTAATAGTTTGTAGAAGAAATAGAAAACTATCATAGGGGCCGGGCGCAGCTACGCTGCGCCCTAGTACAAAACTGGTGCAGCTGCGACGAGTCTCGGCCAACAGCAGTGCAGTTTCTGCTTCGGCAGTTAACCAAACCCAACTATAAAAATTACTATGAATTTAATTGTAAACCAACTAAATTGTAGTTATAACATGCTTATTAGTTCATATAACACTTAACAAGCATTCTGCAATCCAATTACCATCTACATAATCAAGAACTTAAGAAATTTCAAAAATGAGGAATAAGGAGAGTATACCTCTACAAATGGAATTTAGCTTGCTGCAATATAACTCCTTCCTCCACTGATATATATGGTCACTCTCTATTCTCTCTTACTTAGAAATTCTCAGCAAAAGAATTGAGAAGGAAAAGAGGCTATATTTATAAAGAATCAAATTTCCAGACAATGCAATTCTCTATCAAAACAAACTAATGGGATGAAAGATTGTTTGATGGTTAATGAAGAGTTGTTGATTGGTTATTGAATCCCATCATGATACCCACTCCCCATTGAATGATTAGCTACAATGCTGATTTTGAGAAGAAAGAGTAGAGTAGCTAGCCTTTTGCTTGCACACGTGAAGAAGAAATGAGTCTTTCATTTTGGGACAAGCCATATAACTCAGCAATATGAATACAACACTAAGGTTATATATATATATATATATATTCCTACCATGCATACTTAGGTATATAACATATATACATATTACATTTCATATACTTTTAGGTTATAAAAAGAGTCAGAATGTAATTCTAATAAGTAAACAATATTACAATGTAGTAAGTAGGGTTCATATATATATATATATATCAACATATAATCCATGTACATTTCATAAATATCAAATATAATTCAAGTGGGTATTATCACATTATATCATCCCAACTCTATTATTTCAATTATATTAATATATTGAAGTAACCATAAATTATCAATTGTCCACAATATATTCACGAGGTACTAATTTAATATTCACACACTTACATTGTCACATATCATCATTATGTATTCATATAACTTATTTAATCTTAATATATAGTTCTCGTATATTGTATAGTCACACATAAGTGTCACATTGCACTTTACACTTTATATAATATAAGTGTAATTACTGTATATTATACATTTAATTATCGCATACCTTGCACATGACAGTTAATCGAGTAAATATAATCTTATTATATTTATTAATAATTTACTCGTTAATGTTTTATTATTCACAATCATAATTACTCAACTTTAATTAATTACACATTAATATTCTATTACTCACGATAATAGTTAATTAATAATATAATATTAATTAATAAATTACTTGTCCATTCATCCTTTAAAACAAATCATCGCTGTTTCCATTCTCATGCCACACAAGGCATTCTACGAGTTTATCGTAAACTCCAAATTCTCTTAATTAATATAAATTCAATTTGAGCTTATTTGAATTAACTCATCTCATAACACATAATCATTTATATTCAAATAAATATCCGACTTTGATTAATTTATTCATTAATAATATTCAGAAATT
Source organism: Panax stipuleanatus (assembly GCA_020205555.1). Lineage (NCBI taxonomy): Eukaryota > Viridiplantae > Streptophyta > Magnoliopsida > Apiales > Araliaceae > Panax > Panax stipuleanatus. Next base: position 58,995,790 of record CM035122.1, read on the forward strand.
CTTGGATATTACATCGCCAGCGGCTGAAATGTCAGGCAATCTAACCTTCGCTGAATTAGCTTTCAACGGCTGATATCACCGGACCGTTCCCGATGCTTCGCTGGTGTTGTCGCCAGCGGTTGAGCTGTCAGAACCTTTAACCTTCACTGAAGTAGCTTTCAACGGCTGATACCACCGAATCATTTTCGATGCTTCGATGGGGTTGTCGCCAGCGACTAAAATTTCAGGCAATCTGACCTTTGCTAAAGTAGCCTTCAATGGCTGATATCACCGGACCGTTCCCGATGCTTCATTGGGGTTGTCGCCAACTGCTGAAATGTCTGGCAATCTGACCTTCGTTGAAGTAGCCTTTAATGGCTGCTATCACCAGACCGTTCCCGATGCTTCATCGGGGTTGTTGTCAATGGCTGAAATGTCAGGCAATCTGACCTTCGTTGAAGTAGCATTCAATGGCTGAGATCACCGGCTTGTTCCAGATGCTTCGCTGGGGTTGTCTCCAGTGGCTGAAATGTCAGGCAATCTAACCTTCGCTAAAGTAGCCTTCAACGGCTGATATAACCGGACGGTTCCCGATGCTTTACTAAGGTTGTCGCCAACGGATGAAATGTCAGGCAATCTGACCTTCGCTAAAGTAGCCTTCAATGGCTGATATCACCGGACCATTCTCGATGCTTCATTGGGGTTGTCACCAACGGCTGAACTGTCATAACCTTTTACCTTCGCTGAAGTAGCCTTCAACGGCTGATACCACTGGATCGTTCCCAATGCTTCGCTGGGGTTGTCGCCAATGGCTGAAATGTTAGGCAATCTTACCAATCTCGACATGGGGTACTCTTTCTAACAAATCTTACCCTCAGATCAATCTGGATGCCTTAATACAATCATAACCTACTGTTCATACCATTGGACCTTCCCGATGCTCTAACAGCGTCAGCTTTCAGTAATTTTTCATAGTTTTTCAGTAGTTCTCATTATTGATCCCCATATATCGCTTCAGGATGATAACTAATGGCTTCCATGAAGTTCTTCTTTCCATCAGGAATCCGCCGCTCATTCGCAGGATTTCTGGACAATCCACTCAATCGCGTAGTAGTTTTTTTCCCGGTTTTAACTTTTCAGCTCCTGTAAACTCTATTTCCACTCAAACTGGACCGAGCAGCAAGGGTTGGTCCCCATCTTAGGGTGCCGTAGGTAGATGTGCGGCATCCGCAGGTGGGGCTGCTCCCTCTGGCGAGTTTAAGTTGAGCTACCGTGCCTTTTCAAATTCATTTTATGTTTTGAATCCTAAATGAAATTTGATATTCTTTCTCAGATCTACGGAGCTTGGGAAACTTTTTTAAAGATATCATCAGCGCACAAGCGGTCTGGACATCTCAGGTAACGTTTACATCCTCTCTTTTCTAGTTTTGATCGTTAAAATGTTGTAAACCACGTAGTGTCTTTTTTAATGCACTGTATCAAATATGTATGCTTATATGAGTTGATAAAAAATTTTAGACTTCATAAGTATGCATATTTTACTGTGATGCATGTTTTGATGTAAGAAAATTTGAATTCTAAGACAGTCAATTGACGCCCTTTTTGATCAGTTTACTCATCCTTTTTGAGGCCTAGTGAGCCTGGATTTTAAACTAAAAATATCTGTGATAATTTGGCTACAATGTGGAGTTTACTTTTGATTTTTTTTCAATAAATATGAACTATTTCTATTTTTGGGTAGGTGTGCAACTAAATGGCCATCTAGTATGCCTGTGCGCATGTAGATAGTTCATTTTACAAAGGAGACTTGTGACGAACAAAATTTTTGTAATTTAAATTGAATATTTATTGAATTAAATAAATATTTTTTTATGATTTAATTATTGATTTAAATAATTAATTGATGAAATTTTGGTAGATTAATTTAATTATATGTGTCACGTTAGTTAAATTAATGTGGTGAATTTTTATATTCAAAGTATGTATTTAATCGAGCTTATTTGATTAATATATTAATTAATAAGCATAATGTTATTCTAATTAATTTAAATAATTAATTAGAGATTTAATGATTTGACATAATTAATGAATGAGAATCTTAATTATGTGACTATGTGATTTAATGTGAATTTATGCTATTTAATTTAATTAATTTAAATAACATTAATTGATTAATTAAAAATGTGACATTATTAAACTATATTATAGTAAGTTAATTAAATTAAAGGGAAAGGAGAGTGAATGGGAGAAACCAAACATGGCCTTATGGGGAGTTGATCAGTTAACCCACTATGGGACTAACCGACGACCACTCACCCACTATACACATTATACGTATTACGCTATACATATATCTTATACATCAGTCTTATATTTCATATTACAAACATCAGAGAACTTAGAGAGATTAGGAGAGAAAATTGAGAGAAGAATCGTTTAGAGAAGAGATTGAAGAATTAGAGCCCATATCATCATCTTCATAGAGTTTACAAGGGGTAATTCCTTTGTCCCAATTTATTTCGCGTACTATGTTTCCTTCATGAACATATATTCTGAGTTATCTGTGTATGGAAAAAATTAGCAATTTTTGATTATATGCTTATATGTGTGTTATTATATCATTATAACATGTTTTGTATTTGGTATGAATGAATTAAAATAATCGAATTCACGTAATTAGGCCTTAATTGGGTTTTCAAAATTTTACAGAGTTTTTCCATTTACGTGCTTTAAAAATTCTCTGTGAATGAAAAAATTGATATTTGTTCATTATATGGCTATATGTGTATTCATATGTGTTTATAACATATTATATGCCATATATGCATAACTTGCAGTGATCGAATTTTGTTTAAATTGGGTTTTCGAAAATTACAGAGTCGTATATATGGCCATACGGCCCTTACGGCCCTTACGTACAAATTTTATACCATGAATCGATGGTTTAACTTTGAATTAACATTTGCATATGATTGTACACGTTTATACGAACAAAACAGAAGTTAAACGAACGGATTCGGTGTTATAACGAATCCGTAACGTTGAATTTCTTGATTTTCCTTCAAAACATGATAAAGTATGAAAACAGTGAAATTAGATGCCTTGGATTATGTGATTACATGATTTTAATTGCCAAGATCATGCTAGAAATGTTGTATAGCGTTTCTGTGAAGTTTTTACATTATGGGTAGCCTTAAAATTTATTACGTTAGTTTATTTGAATTTATTTGGGTTGCTCTGGGTGTTCATCGCAAACCAGGGAGTGCACCAGTTGGGGGACCCGCCCCAGCGGGTGTTCATGGGCATTAGGACCCGCCCCAGCGGGTATAAGGGCTGTCCGGGAGCCTTTTTTTGGTTTCCGAGACTGTTTTGATCTCCTGTAGTAAAATAAGCATAATGTTTCCATACGAACTCCGATTAAGTCAATTCAAGATGATTCAGAAAGATAACGAGTAGACCTACAACTTTCATTCTTTAAGTTTTTCAATTTGAAATCGTTAAAATGGGTAAAAATGGCCATCTTTGTGACTGATGCGTATTCGGAGGCAATCGGAGGGCTTCGGACATGCACGCACACAAGTGTAGTGTTCTCGATAAGAAAAGATGTTGTTTTAAGTTACATACATGAATATTATATGATTTGAAGTTCATGATTAATAAATTAAGTTATTGACATGTATAAGATAATGTGAAGGTCCAAGTTAACAAACTAAGTGCGAACTTCAATATCGTAATTGTAAAACTTGATTATGATTGTTTAAAGGGCTATACATGTGTGATATGCATGTTGTGAGTTTACATTCATGTTATGTGGTTAGCCATTGAGTAATATTATAAACCAAGTTGTAAGTCGAACTTAAGTGAATAGTTCAACAGTTAAACATGGTAGTTATGAAAACTAATCGATGTCGTATATATAATGTAATGTGTAGGACGTTGAGGAAGTGAATTGTAATTATAATTGTAGCTTGTGCAAGAGGCAAGGTTTCTATCCTTAAACTTGTCTAATATTTTGTAAGTTTCCTAAACTCAAACCTTACTTTTACATCGAGCAAGTTCTTATCCTTGTTTATTCAAGTTAAGATTTTCATATGAGATATTGTTATTCCTTTAAGTATTACTTCAGTTATACAATACTTATTCGATTGTATACTCTTGAGATTTATTGTTCAAATTGAATATCGATGTTATTGTTGAATCTTATAGGACTAGTGAACCCTTATTGATTCGACTAGTCCATAGTTGATGAACTTTTCAAATTCTAGAATACTTATTGAGCTTATCCAAACCAAACTTCCTTTGGTGCGGACTCTGATGTCAAAACTGAGATGAACAACCTTGTAAAGGGGATTATTTACGCTTTAGCGTTAAGATATTGTGCACAGTATGGTACTAAGGGCTGATCCCCCTAAGTACGAGAAGTAGAGTCCATAGTCTTATGACTGTTAAAGGTTTAAAATATAAACACTTTACAACCTAGGACATAGTTCAAGGTCTTATGACCCTCAGATGTTATTTTGATTCCTGTTATTTCTCCTCGAGTCAAAAGTTGAGTTTCTTTATTCAGATGTCTTTGATTCACTCGCATGTTATTATATTATTGTCATATTATTATACTTGTGGGCAATCGTGCTCACTCTTGCGTAATAATAACATTACAGTTAAGAACGAAAGGTCCAACTAGCCTTCTACTAGCAAAGGCAAGGGCAAGGTCAACAAGTGATGAAGACTTGTTGTTTATTTTATGTGTTTATGTTTCAAACTTATATTAGAGTTGTGTAAGACTTATTTATTTGTTTATGTTTCGCACATATGTTTAAGGTTAGTATGACCTAGGATTTATTTTATTTATTACTCAGATGTTCTAACCCCATAAGGGGAGGATTTAATTCTATTTATTGTATGGCTTGCATTTACTATGGGTAGATAGATAGATGATATTCGTACAGTGAACACCAAGTTCCGTGGAATTGAAGTACCCGGATTTGGGGGTGTCACGAGACTTTAGGGAAATTTTTTCAAAAGCCTGAGCATTTAATAAATATGCAATTTTGTCTCTATTGGGGATTTTGGTTGACCCATGCATGTTTTAGGACTTAAAAATGCAGGGATTACTGATTTAATTTAAAAACCACAGGTTTTAGGCTTACCTCACCCTTTTTGAGATGATTTGGGGACTTTGTCCAGGTTATGGAGCCAGATAGACCCGGTAGTGTTAGCAGGGTCGTTCCATAAGTTAGACAAAGGAGAGTCTCCGATGTTCCTCAGCCACGGCCAGCCCAGCCGCCTCGCAGATTGGCTGAGTCAGTGATTCGTCCTATCTTGGTTGATCCACCGGTTGACGTGGACGATGAGGATGTACCTTTTGTTGATTATATTCCACCTCAGGCTCTACGTGCAGAGCTTCCAGGCATTGTGGTGCCACTTCATAAGCTGTTGGGAGATTTGAGGTTCCATCCATCGAGATACCTTCACGCCAACGAGGTGACTAAAGTTTTTTCTTCTTCTGGATTTTCTTTCTTTCTTCTGCCATTTGCAGGGCACAGGTTTGATCTGGACTGTATTTTTGATGCAGGTTCCTGGATTTACACAGCTTATTGGGAACTAGTTCAATGTCCATTCCATGTACCATACTCTGCATCCGGAGTACAAGGCCATTGTTGACACCTGGGGGTTTCACGCGTTCTTTTATATCCTTCCCCGTCGTTGCCCTTGGGGTTATATGAGGGCTTTGTTTGAGCGCTAGTTCCAGCAGACCCAGTCTCTCCATTTTTTGGATTGTGAGGTGATGATAACGCATATGGACTAGAGGTTCATCACCGGGATATAGTTCGCAGGTGAGCCAGTGCCGGTTGTGGCTGACATTTCAGCTACTGCCGTTCGGTCCCTCTTGGGAGTTTTTATGACGGCTATCAAGGGTCGGACGGTCCGTTCTGGTCCATTGAGCTTAGATGCCCAGAATGGGGCTTTGACTGAGCCTCTGTCTGATGATCAGAGGGTTAGAGATCGCATCCTGAGGCGACTTTTTTTGGTAATCATCAAGGGTTGTTTCCTTACGGGCAACTCCTCAAACGTATCCTTTGCCCTGGTTAGCGCTACTCGATATGTGAAGTGCCTTAGTGATTTTGATTGGGGTACCTACACCTTTGCCTATTTCTTCCGAGGGTTGCATATGCGCTCGAAGGGTGTGACGGAGGCTTGGCTAGGCTTTTATCCATTCCTGCTAGTGAGTACATCTCTCTTATACCTTTTTGATTGCCTTATTTATATTTGTCAGTCTTGATCACTGAGGACTTTTGATATTTGCATGGCATATTTTAAATATATGAGAGGCTTCCTTGCCTACGTCTTGCCACTACTCTGGGCTTGGGGACTTATCCTCGGGGACGGCGCTGGCATCACTCCACATTGACGGAGGTCCCTATAGCCGAGAGATTCACCCATTCCTGCCTACAGATAGAGCTATTGACGGCCAGATCATTCTCGTGGGTCTCGTATACCATAGACTTTTTGACAGTCAAGTTTGAGGACGGCTTTCCCACTGGTCGGGAGTTTATATTATCCACCCGCCGGGTTCTATTTTTGACAGAGGTAGGTTGGGAGCTCTATTTAGGAGAACGTGCTATTAGGGGAACCACAGGAGAGATCCGCATTCCCTTTGTTCCTCCTTCTTGGCATCATTGGTCACTAGCTCAGCCGCTTACAGACATTCCACTTGTGGGCGTAGATGGCTTTACCCTGTTAGAGGGCCCATACAGCCAGGTGGCATTTCACAGCTGGTGGAATACTCGTACCATTGGGGCTCAGACTCGTGCTACCCAATTTATGGCAGACATGGTGTCAGGGTCTGTGATGATTACAGACTGGATAGCTTGCCTCCGAGATCTGACTCATCTAGATCAGATCACAGGATTGACCCAGCAGTTGGAGAAGGCACATTTTTTTATCAGGCACCTTGGTCGAGAACCATACGTTGCAGATTCTTTTACTCCTTCCAACTCTGGAGCGGGCCCCTCCATAAGTCCATTTTTTAGTAGCTTCGCAGGTGCTGATCCTCCCTTGTATCGACTGAACATTCCCACTGGCCGAGACTTTGTGACGCAGGAGGAGCTGGAGCTGGTTAATAGCCTGGATGCAGACATTCTTGATCTCTTTGGATAGCTTTTCTCGCTATATCTTTTGGTAGGCCTCTGTTTAGCTATTGGGTGCTTGTGCCCCATTTCTCGCTATATCTTTTGATAGGCCTCTGTTAGTAGTTGGGCGGATGTGCCCCATATTCCTATACTTTTTATTTTTGCACTTTATGAGCAAACAAAGATGATGCTTGGAGTAGATAGTTTATTCTAGATATGCATGTTATTTCTTATCTATTGCATCATGTTTATCATTGTCATAAGGCATATATTATGTCATGGATATGCATTTAGATAGGTGAGTTCAGATTTGACCCCTAGATGGTCTTATAATACGGTGATACAGATGTCATCATCTAAGGTCAGCCGTATTGAGCAGTTGCCACCATCCTTGGTAGCATCCTCATTGAGGTCTTGGTACGATTGTCTGCCCCATACAGCCAGACGGACAGTAGACTAGATGCTGGGGCATTCCTCTGCCCTTCTAGATTTCCAGGTTTCGTACGGATTCGTGGATGGCATTCTATCCTGCTAGATACCTAAGCGAGATATTTTCCGCTTTGGACTGCACGAGTTAACTCTGACCTTGGAGGAGTATAAGCGTCTTACAGGTTTAGTACTGGACCTGCCTTGAGCTCGCACAGCTGTCAGTGACATGACGAGACCTTTTATGACTATGTCGGGTCTGAGATGTCAAGTTGTCACTGATGAGCTTATCTCAGTACATGTGATATCCATCGACTTTCTGATCGATTGCTTCGGCCAGCCAAACAACTACGATCGACACTCTAAGGATTTTATCATTTCGGCAGATGAGTGGATGTTGGCCCGGGTAGACATTTTTTTGATGTGTGTCACGACCTACGTATACATGCCATTATATTTGGATCATTTAGATATTGGTTTAATGGTCGTGGCCCGTGCCCGCAGACAGGGTATTACTATTTTGTCGATGATACTGGTCAAGACCTTGAGATCGCACTACAAGAAAATGCTCTATCAACGACCAACTGTTTCATCAACCGCCCTATTAGGTCACTATTATTGACATCAGCGATCGCCTATAGCGACCGTTTATGATACTAGTCGCTAGATTATAACAGCGACCACTTGCGGTCGCAAGTCGATTGCAGGCAGACTTTTGCAGCCTAAAAATTGGTGTGAAATGCTCGCGGGCAATTTATTTGCTACCACAAAGTACCAGCAACCGCTTACGGTCCCTACTATGTCCACATCATTAAAAATCAGCGATCGCCCGCTGTCGGTGATAGCGGTTGCTGATTTATTTTAATGTACTCAGCAACAGGCGACTGGACAGACCACAAAAAGGAAAGAAAAGGAGGGAGACCAGAAAAGGGAGAATAGGAAGAAGGGGGAGAAGAGAAGAGGAAGAAGAGAAGCTGCTGCTACCGCACCACCGGTCGCCACCGTCCACCGCTACCGCCTCCACCGTCATCGACACTCCCATCAATTTAGGTATATATTTCTTTTTGTTAGACTACTCTAAGACTCCATATATTTTCTTTTGTTATGCCCTATCATTTTCTTTTGTTAGACTATACATGTAATTTGTGTTATTGATGGTGTTATGTTACCTTTGTAATTTGTGTATACATGTAATTGATAGTGTATACATGTTTCAAGCTTTGTGTAATTTGGTAGAATTGGTATTTTGTGTACACATGTTTATATTTCATGTAATTTATGTAATAACACATGGTGTTATGTTATTTCTGCTACAATATATTTTTGATTTATTATATGCAAGTTTAATAGTAATTGATAGTTGTTTTAGTGTAAGATGATGTTGAATTAGCCAAACAACTAGGATTATGCAATGTTATTATTATTTGAAAAGTCTTACGACAGACTCGGCCTCAGAAAGGGGGGTCTAGTAACACACGACTTGACCCAATCTTATTTGAACATTTGGGACTCAAAAACATTCTCACTTACACCCAAAATAAAGCATAATAATTATTATTATTTGAAAGTGAGAAATATGTTGATGTTTAATTAATTAATCAACAACTTCAATTATTCAAGTCACTCCTACTTTTAAGTGTGATTTTAAAACTAAAGTACTATAGCTTATAGGTAGGTACGATTCCTAAAATACAATAATACTCTTAATAATTCAATTATTTCAATCATGCAATACAATACAAATAACTTTCAATTCTCAATACCTTCCCCAAATGTTTTATGAAAAATATTTTATTTTATAGGAGGACTTATTAGATAAATTATTCATATATATAAATAATACAAATCAGAAATCACATAACACCATATAAAATAATATAAAAATGATAATTATCCTCTCTTGAATCTCAAATGCAGAGTGTCGAGTGTCGAGTGTCGATCACCGATCATACTACAAACATAGAAGGTGTCTAAATTATCTCACAAGCAGTAACCTGTACTTTTCAGGAACACACAATGTATACAATGACATTAACCAATTTGAGTTAAAGGTACTTGGTCTAGGGACAACAATATATGAGATGACTCTCTTTAGACAAACAATACATATTGTTAGATGTGAGGCCCAAACAATATATGAGATGACTCTCAAGTCATATGCTTATAAGTATGCTTAGAGAGCCTGACCATGCTATACATTATGTTGGTTTGAACATGTATGGTTGTATGGTTTGAACTTGTATGGTTGGGGCTTGTATTGTTATTTGAACACCCTCAAACAACAACAGCTTACATGTATGTTGATGAATTAATGATATACGTGTATATGCTCAAGTCATATATATGTTTACAAAAGTATGCTTAAATGTTAATCATATACTTACAAGTATGCATCATAAATGACATTGGGCTGAATTATAAATATCTAACAAGGGGATACAATAATTCTTGTTCGCAATAGGTACCGTGGTATCATGGACCTCTATTCAGACCGTAGTTGGATAAGAAAACGAAAGTCAAGTTCCCAGATAGGTGCTACAACTGAATTTAGAACTGGTTGTCAAGTGTTTCTGGATTATGCATATAGTCACCCGGAATGTGTGAATGGTCAGAACAAGATAAGATGAGCTTGTTTGAAGTGTAAAAATCAAAATTATATGGACAGAGACATAGTAAACTATCATTTACTTGTTTCTGGGTTCATGAGAAATTATGAAGAATGCTGGTGGGCACATGGGTAGAGAAGAGATAGTGTCTATGCACAAGTACACACTCCGGGCAGCAGTACCCATCGTATGAATGCCATGGTTCATGATATTGCAGGGCCGGATTTTGATTGGGAACAAAGTAGAGAGCAACCTATGAATTCTAATGCCAAAGCATTCTTTAAGTTGTTAGACGAGGGTAGCGAGCCGTTGTGGCATGGTTGCACCAAGCACACTACATTGTCTGCAATGGCGACATTACTTAACATCAAGGCTGATCACAACATGAGCCATGAGTGTTTTAAGTCGCTATTGAAGGCCATTAAGAGTATGTTGCTTGACAATGAAAAATTACCCGATAATTACTACTACTGTAAGAAAATGGTGAAGAAGCTGGGTCTTGGATACCAAAAGATCGATGCATGTTCGAACGATTGCATGTTGTTTTATAAGGAAAATGAACAAAAGAAAAGGTGCACGTTTTGCAGTCATGATCGGTTCAGGCCTAATAAAGAGGGTGTGACTACAAAAAAGACAAGTATACCTTTTAAGATTTTAAGGTATTTTCAAATTACGCATCGGTTAAAAAGGTTGTACATGTCTTCAAGAACAGCTGAACATATAACTTGGCATACGAAATCTCCAGCTAAAGATGGAGAACTTAACCATCCCGCAGTTAGGCAGGCTTGGAAGGATTTTAACTTAGCACATCCTGGGTTTGTATTGGAATGTAGAAATGTGAGGCTTGGCTTGTCCACTGATGGATTCAACCTGTTTGGCCACTCAGCTGTTCCGTACTCCTGCTGGCCTGTGATTGTTACTTTATACAACTTGCCTCCTTGGATGTGCATGAAACAACCATACTTTTTTCTTGCACTCGTGATTCCTGGTCCCAAGAGTCCTGGAAAGAACCTTGATGTTTACTTGAGACCTCTTATAGAAGAGTTGAAGGTATTGTGGGAGGATGGTGTACATACTTGGGATGTTTCCACAAAAACAAATTTCAACCTTAAGGCAGCAGTTATGTGGACAGTAAGTGATTTCCCTGCCTATGGTATGTTAGCTGGATGGAGTACACACGGGAAGTTAGCTTGTCCGTATTGTATAGAGCATACAAAGTCTTTCAATCTATCAAAAGGTCGAAAGCCTTGCTGGTTTGACTGTCATCATCATTTCTTGCTGGTAGACCACCCGTTTCGAAGAAATAGAGAACACTTCAGGAAAGGGAAAGTAGAGAATGATATGCCTGCACCACGATTGTCGAGGACGGAGATGCGTGACCGTGGGATGAGATTGTCGGTCATTCTATTCGGTAAGATTGTTGCCTCAAACATAATCAATGGGTTTGGCTAGTCTCATAATTGGGTTCGGAGAAGCATCTTTTGGGAACTGCCTTAGCGGTCTACAAATTTGATTCGTCATAATCTAGATGTGATGCATATTGAGAAGAATGTGTTTGACAATGTGTTTAACACCGTGATGAATGTTCCGGGAAAGACGAAAGATAATGATAAGGCACGGTTGGACATGAAAGATATTTGTAAGCGTCCTGGATTAGAACTTTTTGAATCTCCTCACGGTCGGACGGTCAAACCATATGCAAGATATACATTGTCCAAAAAGCAAGTTGAAGATGTGTGCACATGGATTAAGACTCTAAAACTACCAGATGGATATGCCTCAAACATTGCAAGGTGTGTCACATGTGGGAAATTGCAAGGGATGAAGAGTCATGACTGTCATGTGTTCATAGAGGGACTCATACCTATAACATTTCGGGATTTGCTTGATAAACCAATATTGGATGCTTTGACTGAACTTAGTCGTTTCTTTAGAGACATATGTTCAAAAACATTAAATGAGAAGGACATGTCTGTACTTGAGAAGAACATCGTTGAGATCACATGTAAGCTTGAAAAGATATTCCCACCTGGTTTTTTTTACTCCACGGAGCATTTACAAATCCATCTACCCTATGAAGCTCGTGTTGGTGGTCCATTTCAATATAGATGGATGTACCCTTTCGAGAGGATGATGGGAAACCTTAAGAGGAAGGTGAAGAATAGAGCTTATGTCGAGCGATATGTAAGGCATATAGTTTCGATGAGATATCTACGTTTATCTCAGACTATTTTCTCGACGAAGTCTTGACAAAGGCCAATTGAGTCCCGAGACATGATGATGGGGGAAATGTTAAACTAAATGGTCGGCTTTCTATATTTGGTCTACCGGGACGTGCTTATGGAAAAGGGTGGCGCATATTTCTCTTTGAGCAAGAATTAAATGCTGCACATACTTACATTCTTCTCAATTGCGAGGAGATTGACAAATTTATGAGGTATACATTCCAATATGTTAACGTTTATAAAATTAATCTCATACATTCCAATATGCTAATGTTAATAAAATTGTATAGATCATACGATGACGAGTTAAAAGCAAATCAGCCAGGCATCACTGATAAAGATATTCATGTCAGTCGAGATAAAAAATTTATACTTTGGCTAAAGGACAAAGTAAGTGAAGTTAATTAAGCACGACATATATAATAGTAATTTATGAATTCATTTAATTTAAATTCATTTTTGTAGGCTCTTAATGTGGGAACCATTCCTCCAAATATACAAGTCCTAGCTATGGGCCCAGACATGGACCAAGTCAGCCGCAATGGTTACAAAATAAATGGCTGTGAATTTCATACAAAGACATATGCTCGCGGTAAACGAACAACGAACACTGGAGTTTATGTCCAAGGAGATTGTTACAGTGAGCTTGGTCGTGCCTTTTAATGAGAGTTGGAGGAAATCATAGAGTTATCGTACCAGGGCACTTACGGGGGTCAGATTAATTTGTTCAAGTGTCGTTGGTTTGATTCAGAAAAAAGGATACGTGTTGACAGACATGGAATCGTCGATATTGACCTCCATAGGTCTGCGTACGCCCACGAACCATTTGTGTTGCCAACTCAAATAGTACAAATATACTACACTACTAGTATAGACCGCCTACATATTGGCAAGTTGTAATTCATACTCCCACGCAAAATTGTATCCAATTAGTAGACGGAGAGTTCTACTAAGAGGAGATGCTTTATAGACCTCCGATAATAAATGTGGAGGACAACAATGAAGTAATCCTGTCAGAGGTTGGAGATGAACCTAATGAACTGGATCCCGAGTCATTACATGTGCCAGATGACAGTGATACTGAGGAGGAAGAGTTATTGATAGACACTGACACTGAAACTAAATATAAAGAAAATGATGTTTATGAATCTCCAATGCGTATACAAAGAGATTCTGCCTCAGACAACGATTAGGGTGAGAAATGTATTTTTAGTTTTACTTGTATTACATACAATTACATATATATATATATACATTTAATACACACACAATTATATAATTATTTGTCATTATTGTCTAAGTTACGCAAACGTATAATAGTATTTGTTGTAGTTAACCAGTTCATACAATTATTTGTCATTATTGTCCTTTTATGCAAGGTATTACATACAATTACATATATACATTTACCACAGTTGTACCTTTGATTCATAGTTAACTAGTTCATTCAATTATCTATCATTATTGTCCTATTATGCAAGGTTTTACATACAATTACATAAATACACTCACCTCCATTGTTCCTTTCATTCATAGGTGTCGCAGTTAACTAATTTATACAATTATCTGTCATTATTGTCCTTTTATTTAAGGTATATGCTAATATATCATATAAATCCTACTAACATCCGTTAATTTTGTATGTATAGATGACTTCTGAAGCCCCGCTGAAAAAGCGTGGCTTGGGTCGGGGGCCTAATTAGGTCCCGAAGGCCCCGAGTAATCTGGATGACCGGATTCTTACACAGATCAGACCTCCTTCGGACATCACGTACATTATCTATCTATTTTATATATAATCATTTTATAATAAGATCATTAATGTTGTAGTTATATACTAATGTTTTCTTGGTTTGTATATTAATCGTTGTATATTGTAGGGATTTTCAAGATACCAAGATTGTGAAGTGCATTTCATAGTTATGCTTACAAAATTGGCTTACGCCAGTGATTACGTGGGCGGCAACACCTCTCGCCTATAAGGATGCTGTTTGGGCTGAATTCCAAGTATATTTTATTTAATTTTGACAGATACTATAATTAATATGTATATATTTTTTTAGATTATATATCATCATCCATAATATTATTATTGTTGTTTATTTGCAGAAGAGGTATAGATGGTACGACGCACATGCACCAATAATACAGACATTATTTTAGCAAAATTGCGTCGTCCGAACAAAAGATAATCTGAACAAGGAACGAATAAAAGCCTTGAATAATGCATCGGTCAACCATCCAGGGGATGGTGAGTAGCACATGCACGTGTATAGCCCCTGGTGGTGTGCGCCTGACATATGGGCAGGGATGTGTGAGGTGTGGCAAGATGAGGCCTGGGTGAAGAGACGCAAGACTGCAGCCTCTAACAGAGCCTCAGGTGTACCTGAAGGCGCCAAGGCAAAAGGCACGTATAGGGGCGACAGTATATCACAGCTGTAACATATTGCTACACGGGTACGTATTTTGCAAATGTCAATCATTATGTATACATTAGATCACATGTTTACATATTAATATACGAGTATGTTTTATATAGGAGACTCAGTCTCAGGGTGAGCCCATGCATTGGCTGGATCTGTACGTGGCCAACCGCGATGGTTTGCCTGAGGCTGTGCAGATAGCGGTAATTTGTTTTTTATAACTTTATATTTTCGTCATTAATTAATTGTTAAGAATTTTATATTTATTTTTACAATTTAATTATTTGTATGCTGGCAGGACACTTATAAGAGCCTAATAAACGAGCGTTATCCTGAAGGCACCCCTGCGGCCGTCGATTGATCAAGAATTATGGGAGAGGGCATCAGTTATGAAGAAAACTACGTCAAAGGCCAAGGACAATGACGACGACCGAGTATCAGCGGCACGGGCAGCTCTGCTACTCAGTCTACTCAGTCCTCGTGCCATCCGACGCTGTACACTCCTGCTGACTATGTGAGAGCAATATGTCAAGATCAAAATCTTCTCCTTACACTAGGCAAACATCTGCACTCCCTGAGTCCTGAGGATCTAGCAGAGGCAGTGGCTAGAGCAGCAAGGCATCAGGATATATGAGGTATTCTTGTCATTGTTTAGGTTTCATGTTATTGTAATACATTAGAAAGGCTAGGGTCATTTTTTGTTTTTTATATATGTTTAACGTGTTTTCTTCTTTAATTTGTTACAGCCTCGTTCTGTCGATCGATATTTGATGCGGCCCAAAACATTTGTATTCTCATAATTTCTCAGCCGTTGTTCTACATTGTATATATTGACTATTTTTTACTAAATGATTGAATGTACAAGCGTTTCACATATTTGAATTTGAATGTAATTGTCATTCAGTGGCTTACTGAATGAATGAATGAATAAATGGATTTGGATTGTATATAATTGCTGTGAGTTGGGACATGTACAAAATAGGTCAACTTTTTGGGGATATAAGCATGTACAAAATTAACCTTTTTTTAACAGTAGTATCAGCGACCGCGTACGGTCGCTATTACATATTTGCGACCGAAATATCATTTTTCCAGAGCAGCGACCGCCTGCGATCGCTAATACCAGTCGCTGATAAGGGCAATTACACACGGTCGCTAATAATGGTCGCTGACACATGGATCCACGTCATGACAGAGGCGGGGGCGGCCTGACACAATCTGGCGACCGGGTCGATCTCTAATAGCTGTCGTTGATAATGCGGTCGCTGAAAGTGGTCTCCAATTGACTTGTAGCAACTAGATTTATTGCAACCAGTATCAGCGACCGCAGTCGGTCGCTGAGAGTCATCTGCGACCACCTGCGGTCACTGATATGCGGTCGCAGATAGCCTATTTTGTTGTAGTGTCGGCTACCTTTTGCAGTACCCATCTGGAGGGGGTTTTTAGTGGTAGCTCTGTCCTGCTGTATGTATGGCTTATGGCGCATTTGTGTCTGATTGGAACCTTTAGACACCATGGGTACTGCTTTACCCACGAGATAGCCATATCCTACTTCTTCCAGCCAGCAAAGTGTTCGAATGCAGCGACATGGTCTACCTTTCTATTAGATATTGAGCATCCCTTTTCGATCCTGCCATGCTCAGGGCTTGTCTCCCTTTATAGCTTCATCACCCATGCAGTTGGCATGGACTATCTGCCCCTAGCGGGATTGAGAAGGGTGACCACTTACCATTCACTGGCAGCCATGGGTCAGCTCAAACAGTTCTAGAGCGTTCACCAGTTTGAGGGGGCCGTCGTTCAGCGGATATCAACTTTATCTCTATTGTCGGCTGACTTGATAAGGATTTATGAGTGTTGGACTCATAGGGAGAGGGTTGATTTCTCTACTAGCCATCTGGATTGATCTCCAGAGTATTCGTCATGGTTAAAGGCCGATATAGCAGCAGCTGCGGTTATCCAGTTAGCTCTGATCATAGATTCAGATCAGGAGGAGCCTATGGAGGATCATGATTCTCCCATTGAGGATGAGTTGTTCACCGGCTTGACCACGACTTTAGTTAGTGACCCCCCGAGCATTCCCACCAGTACAGATCCAGCCATTGCTTATTCACTAGCTCGGATGACTTTTAAGAGTGATCAGGCTAGGGCATTGATGTTGACAGCTCTTTCTAGCAGAAATACAGCTTTCGCCACCAGAGAAGAGGCTCGGGCTACTCTGGATGCAGCATTGATTGAGAGAGACGAGGCTCGATCTACCCGAGATGCAGCTCTTGAGGAGAGAGATGAGGTCCGATCTGTCATAGATACAGCCTTTGAGGAGATTGAGGAGGTCTTAGTAGCCCGGGATGCTGCTTGTGCTAAGAGGGATGAGGCCATAGCTACCCGGGATGTCTATATTGCGGACAACACAGCCTTAGATCATATATACAGATAGCCTGGTTGGGGAGATGAGCGCTTTTATAGATGGCCATAACAGCACTATACAGATGGTTGTGGACGTTCTTGCTCTTATGGAGGCTGAGAGTATTGAGATTGTAGCTGCTCCTCTATCTTCAGAGAGAGATGCTATGTTGGCATTGTTATCCCGCTTGGCCTTAGGTCCATAGACTAGCTTTATTTTTCCTACACATACTAGATCAACCATTTTTGGCAGGTATAGTGTAGACAATCAAATTTTTGTTTCCCTGTTACTAACACTAGAGGAGGGCAAAATTGTCATCAAACCAACCACTGTCTCAATACCGGGTCATCAACTCAACCCCGGTCTCAATACCGGCCCATCAAATCAACCTTGGTCTTAATATCGGGCCATCAAATCAACCCTGGTCTCAATACCAGGCCATCAAATCAACCCCGGTCTCAATACCAGGCCATCAACTCAACCCCGGTCTCAATACCGGGCCATCAAATCAACCCAGGTCTCAATACCGGGCCATCAACTCAACCCCGGTCATAATACCGGGTCAACAAACCAACCCCGGTCTCAATACCGGGTCATCAACTCAACCCCGGTCTCAATACCGGGGCATCAAATCAACCCCGGTCTCATTACCTTGCCATCAAATTAACCCCGGTGTCATTATCGGGCCATCGACGCAACACCGATCTCAATATCGGATCATCAAATCAACCCCGGTCTCAATACCGGGCCATCAAATCAGCCCCGGTCTCAACCCGAGAAGTACAGGTCAGCCCCGGTCTCAACCTGGGAGGTACAGGTCAGCCCCGGTCTTAAGCCAGGTGGTACAGATCAGTCCCGGTCTCAACCCGAGAGGTATAGGTCATCCCCGGTCTCAACCTTAGAAGTACAGGTCAGCTCCGATCTCAACTCGGGAGGTACGGGTCAGCCCCGGTAACAACCCGGGAGGTACAGGTCAGCCCCGGTCTCAACCCTGGAAGTAAAGGTCAACCCCAGTCTCAACCCGGGAGGTACAGATCAGCCCCAGTCTCAACCTAGGAGGTACAGGTCAGCCCCGGTCTCAACCCAGGAAATACAGTTCTGCCCCGGTCTTAACCCGGGAGGTATAGGTCATCCCCGGTCTTAACCCGAGAAGTACAGGTCAGCCTCGGTCTCAACTCGAGAGGTACAGGTCAGCCCCGGTCTCTACCCAGGAAGTACAGGGCAGCCCTGGTCTCAACTCAGGAAGTACAGTTTAGCCCCGGTCTCAACCCAAGAGGTATAGGTCAGCCCCGGTCTCAACTCGGGAGGTATAGATCAGCCCCGGTCTCAACCCAAGAAGTACAGGTCATCCCCGGTGTCAACCCGGGAGGTCAGGTCAACTTTGAAAATAATCTTGAAGCATCACAACATCTCTAGAGGAAAACCTGGAGGTACCATGTCAGCCTCAAAGATAACACTGAGGACAAACAAACTCGAATGTGATCCAAATCTTGCAAACAACCTCAAGAAGTCAACCGAAGGCCATGCCGACACCGAAGGCAACCCCGGGAGGAGCAAAATAGTCATTTTACCAACTCTAAGCCGATTCGGTCAAACTCAAGCTGAATTTATACCACCAAGGTCAGAACGAACCATAACAATGATTTCGGGTGCAAATAGCGCAAGACAGCTCAACGGACAGACTGCTGGGAATCGAAGACTTGGTTATGAACACGTCTTCTTGGACCCCAAAAATATTTTATCCCATGTAATTGTGACACTATCGGCGAGGGCTTTTCGAAAAGTTATCGCACGTCTCAAACGGATTCTCCGATCAAAAGTTAGAAAGTTTTGACTTCAACCTCGAGTTGCTCGGAGTGCACATACTTCGAGACCATGAAAACCACCGTGGGCCCACACCACATGGATCCGTACCTCTACCTGTGGTAGCATATGGTAGAGTAGAGACTCCCTGGACTATATATATGAGGTGATCCCTAGCTCATTTAAAAAAAATGCTCTGAACCCCTTCCCGTTTAGTTTTCCAGTCCTTTTTCGTTTCTTCCAAACCTAAATGTTTTCACTCTAACACGTAGATATACCCACATACTACCACATATCAGAAAATAACTGGTAGATTTAGACGTTTAAAGCCTACGATTTGGCAAAAAGCTCGTGTAGCAGTCCATTATGAGTATTTTTACGATCAGAAAGTTATTATTACTTCTTTGCACTTTTATACACTTGCATATTAAGTTTCGTTTTCTAAATATGCCCAGAACTTAGCTCCATGGCCGTTTTTGTTAACTTTTGGTACATTTTAGTACCAAAACGCATTTTCTGGAATTTCTACAACTCGGATTGACGATCCGTCAATTCCAGCAGCTTTTATATACTTGCATCTTCGTGTTAAGCAACTTCGTCGTACTGGGTTATCTTCCCAGTCCGGTTTTGGCTTATTTTTTGTATATATTTAACTGTCTATATACTAACTTTTCAATTCTGTCAAGCCCAAATGTCAAATCCGCAGTAGTTTACTACTTTTATATATAAATATGCTTATATAAGCAACATTCACCACACTGGATTATCGTCCCAATCTTGGTTGACTACTTTTCTATATATATATATATATATATATATATATATATTTACATTACAGTTCGGCTTGGACCATTCTCTGGCCTTTTTACTATTTTTGGCAACATTCACCATACTGGGTTATCTTCCCAGTCATGGTTTGACTACTTTTCTATCTAATATATATATATATATAGATATATTTACTTTTTCAGTCAGGGCCTCGTAGTGAAAACCCACCTCCCTTTTTACGCTTTTATATATATATATATATTTCAATTTTGTCAAAGCCTATATCATTTCGCGGCTATTTACAGCTTTTATATATATATATATATATATATATATATATTTCAATTCCAGTCCGGGCACAGGCGTGAAAACCCATTGCACTTTACAGCTTTCGTATATATAATTATATATATATTGCTTTGCTCATTTTTATTAAATTGTTGCTTTAAATGTTCATTTGATATGAATCGGCACTGACATTTCTACAGGCGAACTAGATTTCTTTAAATCTCGCCAACTCTATCTTTCAAATGGTTCAAAATAAGTCCAGACGGAACCGTGAAACTAGAGTGGCTGAGATTTATTTAAATCTAGCATTTTTCTAGTCTCAATTATAGAAGCTACCTCGTAACCCTTAGACCGCTATCTAGTGGGAACGAGATGCTTCGGCCAGGTGCGAAGCAGAATTTATTGATGAATCCTTGGTTATGGCGATATTCGGATATATATCTTTTTTTTGTACAAATTTTAGTTGTGCAGGTTTATTGGCCTCCCTATGTAAGCCTAGAAATCGTGGGATTCATGATTAAACTGATCAGAATCTGATTCCCACGATGGACAAACTCCACTTTACAAATGTACCCTGCCAGTTTTTCTATAAAAATCTACATACAAAAGACCATAACACAGTTATACGGATTTAAGTTCTCAACATAGTGAAAATATGGTTTGTCGTGTCAGAGTCCCTCCGATGGCTATCATGCCCATGAGGAGACCGACACTTATATAAATGTCGTGGTCGAGTATGCTTTGCAGCCCGACAATCACCATTTAAATTGAGCCTTAGGGCTGAAAAGATAAAACTAAAGTATCGATATGCTTTAATTCCTATGTTAGCGTAAGGGTTTGAAAACCTTTTTTCAAAACATCATTCAATAATCTTTTCGAAAAAAGAAGCTTTTGCAAATCAAATCAAACACTTTTGCAAATCAAATCAAAGACTTTTGCAAATTAAATCAAAGACTTTTTACAAATAAAATCAAACCCTTCGTATATAGGTTCAACGATGCATAGACATGCTTTGAAACAAACATAGGCCCAATTTTCTTCCAGCATTCACACATACATTGCAGATTTAAAAGGAAAATATTGAAAAGATGTGGTACCGTGTTTTCACGAGAGTTGTGGGGTACCTAACACCTTCCCCACACTTAACCAAGCCCCCGAACTCAAAACTTTATTTTCAAAGATCAAGTTTCGACAGTGTCCATCAATTGGGCCTCTTTCAAACAAAACTCGGCTGAGTTGGTACAACCATTTCAAATCAACCAACTGGCGACTCTGTAAAACGTTCTAATCGTCGACATGATATATGTTGGCCATTTGCTAAAAAAAACCCTTCAAAACCTTTTTCACAATAAAAAGAGTAACGATAGACATAACTTAGGAAGAGAGAGAGAGATTCGGGTTGTGACCCGACCCGTGGATTTTTTCACGACGTCGACAGGTGGAGACTCTGCTGGGGACAGTAGAGGGCTTAGGCTGCTTTCAAATCTTTTCAAACATTTCCCATTCATATATGCGTATGTGTGAATACTGCGAATGAATGCGTAAATGCTGCGTCTTTACATTGAATGAATGTGAATGAATGCTTTCCTGCTTTTTTAATGCTTCACACCCCTATTAGTGCTTCACACCCATGTCATCATATGCATAACGGTGAGACGCGATGTATATGAATGTATGTTGTGTGATTCCTCCTTCGGGAGGCAAAACCAGTCGGTGATAAGTAATGTCTCTGGGGATGGCTAAGTCTCTGGGCTTATGAAAATGCACCACCCAGATTCCCTCCAATAGAAAGATCGGATTAATTTCCCCTCTATTAGATTGCGATGATCTGGGGACCTTCATGCCGAAAAGCCGCGAGAGTAGCCTAAGATAGGTCAGCCTCTGATTATTCAAATCCAATGGGAAGCTTCTTCATGCTGTTCTCTTTCAATTCAATGTCAAGTTTTTAATTTCAATGTAAAGGAGCACAATGTAAATAAAAAAAATTACATTTCCTGTTATATATATCTTGTCATCTTGTCATCAAAACAACTAACCTCTATTCTACATGATAAGTTTAAAAAAACCACAAAAACACATCATGGCATGCATCCTATCCTTACATATCTTAGTAAATTGAACAGCCTACATTTTGTTGTAGGTGAAAAATTGGTCCTGTCGCTAGATCTAATTCAAAGAAAGCACCAAGTCCATCCACGGACTTGACTTCCAGTGCTCAGCCAGAATCCACCTCCGTCTCTAGGGAAGAGTTCGAAGGACTGAAGAATCAGATAGCCGAATTGGCCAATTTTTGATGAGAACAAAGTAAAGCTCTTAAAGGGAAGCAAGCCCAAGCTCACACAGAACCGAGAACATTTGGTGGTAGTGGTGGCAGTCAAGAGATCGAAAAAGTCGAGACTCAAATTCCTGAAACACGAAACATGGACACAACCAACAAAACCCTTGAAATCACCACCCTAAACAAAGAACAGGAAGCTGGTGACATTCTAAAGAAAGTACAGCAGATGGAAGAAACCATCCGGTCCATCAAAGGGACTGGGACATTTAGTAGTGTCAATTATTCAGACCTCTGTATATTCCCTGGGGCTCGTTATCCCGAAAAATTTAGAAGTTCTGAATTTAAAAAATACGATGGATTGGGAGACCACTATACCCACTTGAAGGTATTCATTGGAGAACTTGGATCCTATGAAGAGGACGAGAAACTCCGAATGCAGTTATTTCAGAAGAGTCTGACCGGAGAGGCTAGAGCCTGGTACGCCCTTCTAGACAACTCCAAAATTCATAATTGGGAAGAGTTGGCCCATGCCTTCCTCAGTCAATATAGCTTCCAATCTCAGCTGGCTCCAAATAGATACCAGATAACAAAAATCAAGAAATAAAGTTCTGAGTCATTTAGACAATATGCCCAATGATGGAGAAGGGCTGAAGCACAAGTCACCCCAGCTATGACTGAGTCTGAGATAGTCATGACCTTTATCGACATTCAAGAAGCTCCATATTATGAGAGGGACCTAGCATGCATAGGAAAACCATTATCTGAAATGATCAAGCACGATGAGATGGCCGAAATGGGGTTGAAATCTAGGAAGAAAAAGGACCTGGCTTCCTTAGAAGCTATTGCTGAGCATATCCAGCCCAAAAATTATGGTTGTAATCCCCGGAGGGTACATAAGAAGAAAGATGAAGAAGTGTCCCTAGTATTACAAGGACAAAATTATAGGGGCAAGTCAAATAATATGCTCATTCAAAGGAGGAGTTATACCCCTTTTTAAGCTCTTGCACAGCCTTCCAACCCTCCATTGCAAAAAAATCTAGAGGCCAGGCGTCAGAGAACATTCACCCCGTTAGGGGATTCACTCGAGAACGTGCTGAAATTATTAACCGCACAGAAAAGATTTGTGCAACTCCTTCCACTAACCAATACTGGTGGATGGATTTTTGATCCAAGCAAGAAGTGTGCCTACCTTCTGGATCTCCGGGCCATGACACCCAAGACTGTTGGTCTCTCAAGCACAAAATCCAAAACTTAATTGACAATGGAGAGATTGTGGTGACAAAACTAGAGCAACCACACGTGCAAGATAATCCCCTCCCTCAGCACAAAGAGGAAAATGTTAACATGATCAACACCATAAATGCAGAAGGATCCAAATACCTACGTTATATGGGGGAATTGACTATATCTAGCAACAATAGCCCAGACAGTTGGGAAGTCTCAGAAAGGTGATTCCTGATAGAGCAGGAGATTAAGTTTACCAAGAAACAAATTGAACAGTTAGCAGAACTGATCGTATACCAACATCAAATTACCACGCAGCTGATAAACCAGACCATCTAGTCTGATGCAAGTCCTCCCACACCGGAGATCAGTCCCATTCCCATGAGGGATCATTACCGGTCTCATGAGTATGAATCCTGGACCGACAAGTTGACCAAAGAGGAAAATTTCCAATATGGTACAAAATTTTCCTTTCAAAGAAATTTCACCAACCTGAACCAGCCAATGGAGGAAAACCTCCAGATGTTAATCAACGAGGGAATGGTTGCAAATTTATTACCTCCCTTAAACCCTCGATCCAAGAAATTCAAGCCTGACCAAACTTATCAGTAGCACTCCATTGCACCTGGCCATGATACTGAGGATTGCTGGGCACTTCGTAACCTGATTCAGGATATAATTAAAAGCAGTGAATTGATAAGAGGGAATTAAGAGTATGGCCTCCCAGATGAAGACACTCTCTTTATTTCCACTATGTGGAATAAGGATACAATGGCTGTTGTGTCTTGTGACAGCGAGCCAACCCTCACACCCTTAGTACTGCAAGGGAAAAGGGTCCAAGAAACACAAAATTCTTTGAAAGTGGCCACACCCGAGCCTTTAATCTTTCCTTTCAAACCTCAGTATATAGTTATCAGTCTGAAGAGGGTCCCATTGAACTAGAGGAATGATGAAGGTTCCATCTCGAACAACATTTCCATAGTACCAAAGGAAAATCCCTTGTACCTGCCTCAGTGGGTGATCAAACAAGTCATCAAAGCCAAAGAAAAGGTGGACGAAGAGAGAATCAAAAAGTTCCTCAGTAAAATGGGACACTATAAAATCAAAGTGGTGCAAAGCCTGAAAGATTCACCCAAGTAAATATCCATCCTAGATTTGGTCTTATCCTCAATGGATCATAGCAACATTCTGGTGAAAGTACTGGAAGAAACCCACCTGCCACATACCGTGGATGTCGAGAAATTCGGTCAAGTTGTAGAACACATTTTCAACAGCAATGTGATATCTTTCACTGATGATGATATACCTGCAGAAGGGATGGGTCATCGCAAGTCCCTACACGTAGCAGTGATATCTTTTGGGTATTTAATCAGAGTTGTGCTCATAGATAGAGGATCATCCCTCAACATCTATCCCTACGACACCTTGGAGAGAATGAAGATTAACCTAAACCGGATGACAACCAGTCATGTTGTCATCTGGGCTTTCGATGGATCTTGTCGACAAGCTATGGGTGAAATAGAACTTCCACTAGAGATTGGTCTGCATACTTTTTATGTGTCCTTTCAGTTGCTCAACATCACCACTAGATACAACTTGTTGCTAAGCAGACTATGGATCGACATGGTAGGGGCAGTGCCATCCACCCTCCATCAACAACTCAAATATATTATCAACGACAACCTAATCACGGTGAATGCTAAATCGAAATACCCTGTCTGCATACAGGTAGACATACCGGTGATCAGCTTGGACGCAGGGATTGAACCAACAAGTTTTCAAGCCCGGGAGGTGAGTGATACTCAGTATCTACCTATCTGAGCTCCACCCCTAAAGCCAAAGGTCTCCCTTTAAGTAATGACAGTAGGCCAAGAGATGTTATCTTTGGGTTTCCAACCTGAACAAGGGTTAGGAAAGAACCAACAAGGTATCACAAGTCCAGTCCAAATTCAAAGCTAGACAGGGAGAGCTGGATTGGGTTATTCATCCGGATCAAGCCGTCAGAATCCATATAAGCACCCTAAGGCTTATGCTTCCAACATACTGTACAGAATCTCACTAATGCGGGCTTCGTAAAACCAATGAGGAAGATTCCTACTATTGTATCAGCCATGCTGTTTCCTCTAATCATACCAGTCGGGGAAAAAAAATCCCCAAAGCCTGGTTTCCTAGCCCTGCTCTATGATTTGTACCCCCATATCCCCATCCAAAGCATTGGGCCTAATGCCTTATTCAGGTACTAGTGCATTTCCCTCCAAGTAGTCAAATCTATCGGCGGCGAAAGCACTTTAGAATTTCTTTCGTTCATAAGGTCTAGCGGGGGTGGACGAGCCCTCACCCTTCTGTCTCTTTGGTGCTCATAGTGCCATGATGTCTCGAATGCTCAAATTATCTTTTTCTTGAAGAATTTTTGGTTGTGGCCTTCTATCGAACAGTTGGCGTGCAATACCAACGGAGCTTTCGGTTGATGATGTTGGCTTCCTGTTCTTTCCCCAAGATGTCTCACACAACCAATTCATGTATAATATATATCAAGTACAATAATTGTGAACTACCAATTCAAAACCCCAACAATCAATATCTCAAATTTACTTTTCCCCCAATTTCTTATCCTATTTGTTCATCAGGTATAAAATCACTCAAAGAATTGTATCTATATACGCTTACCACTAGATTTTTTATGTTGCTTCATGAATTGATTGAAGTTTAGAGTTTTCATCCAATTGCCTTCAATTAATTGCAAGCCCCTTGACTTTGTATCTGTTCAAATGACGAGTGGAAGTTGAAATATTTGGTCCACTTTGCTTGATTTGTGGTTAATTGAACTACCAAGTGGAGGTACGTATGGATTTGAAGGTGTTTTGGTCAACAAGGGACTTTGGAGAAGTTTCTCATGAGGTTAAGGCTCAAGCCTTATTTTGGAATGGCCTAAATTGAGTTCTGACTTGTGTTTTAAAAAAAACTACCGAACCCCCGCCGGGGCGTATGTTTCTTAAGCTTGGAAGCCCGTGGGGGCAGGGGTATGCAGCAAGCAAGCCCGCAGGGGCGTGACTTTTGCCTTTGACTGGCCCGCCGAAGCGGGTATGGGGGTTTTCAGACTTTGAAAATTTTAACTTTTTGCTGCTGGATATGAGCTTGAATAGACTCCCCTTAGTTCTTTTATGGTTGCCCCATGAAGATTTTACTTGAATAATTTCTGTTCTATGCCCATACCTGCATCGAATAACCTTGAAATTATTAGAACACGCATTATAACAAAAAAATTACTACTTAATATGCATGATTACAACTAATTTATATCTATTTACGAAAAATTAAAATAAAGGATGGGCTGCCTCCCATCGAGCGCTTGATTTTTAGTCGTTCAGCCTGACTACTCCCTGTTTCACACCGGCTCTATAAGGTTGATCGAGGTCGCCTGGCAAGCCACGTCACATCCCTAATAATTCTTAAGGCGTTGGCCGTTCACTTTAAATGTTTTCGTAGGATCCCGGCCGCAGAGTTCAACGGCGCCGTGTGAGAATGCAGTTTTGACCGTGAATGGGCCCAACCACCTACATTTCAGTCTACTGGGAAAGAGTTTCAACCGAGAGTTGAATAATAGCACTGACTAGCCTGGTTCAAACTTTCTGTCCATTATCTTCCGATCATGCCATTTTTTAACTTTTTCTTTATACAACTTTGAATTCTCGTATGCTTGCAGGCAAAATTCATCTAGCTCATTGATTTGCAAAAGTCTTTTCTCTCCTGCTACTGATAGATCACAAGTAAGTTTCTTCATCATCCAATATGCTTTATGCTCAAGTTCCACTCGAAGGTGAGACACCTTTCCGTAGACCAACTGGTATGGTGACATGCCGATCGGGGTCTTATAAGTGGTCCGATATGCCCACAGAGTGTCATCTAATTTCAACGACCATGCTTTCTGATTCGGGTTTACCACTTTCTCCAGAATTCTCTTCACCTCTTGTTAGATACTTGGCCTTGGCCACTCATTTAGGGTTGATAGGCTGTGGCAATTTTATGGTTGACCGTATACTTAGTCAAGAGAGCGGTGAAGTACTTGTTGCAGAAATAGCTCCACTCATCACTGATAATTGCACTTGGGGTGCCAAATCATGTGAAGATATTCTTTTGCATGAATTTCAGTACAACCTTCGCATCATTCGTTGGTAGCGCGACTGCCTCAACCCACTTCGGCACATAATTGACTGCCAACAGGATATACAAATTACTAAACGACGATGGAAATGGTCCCATGAAGTCGATTGCCCATACATCAAAAACCTCGACTTCCAAAATCATGTTTAGTGGCATCTCATTCCGCCTCAAAATATTTCCCACTCGTTGACATCTATCAATGTTTTTCACGCACTGATGTGCATCTTTGAACAAGGTGGGCAAGTAAAAACCTGCTTTGAGTACTTTCGCGGTCGTTCATTCACTCCCATAGTGTCCCCCATATAACGAGGCATGACATCCCTATAAGATGCTTTGTACTTCAGTTTCCAACACACATCGCCGAATTATTCTGTCAGCACACTGTTGGAATAGATACAGTTCATCCCACATATACCACTTCACATCGTGTAAGAATTTTTTCTTTTGTTGGCGTGTCAAATCTGGTGGGAGAATGTTGCTTACCAAGTAATTCACAAAATCAGCATACCACAGAAACTCGCCATGGATCAAAAATAATTGTTCATCAGGAATGGACTCATTGATCACTACCTTGCCTGTCTTGTCATGAATCGAATTCTCTAATCAAGAACGGTGGTCAGCCATCTGATTTTCCCAACCTTATTCTCAAAATCAAATTCATTGAGGAGAAAAATCTAGCAAAACAGTCTCAACTTTGCGTCTTTCTTTCCAACGAGATATCGGATGGCCGAGTGATCTGCGTAAACTACCACCTTAGTTCCCACCAAGTACGAGCGAAACTTATCAAACGCGTACACAATCGCAAGTAATTCCTTTTCAGTGGTTGTGTAGTTCAACTGTGCATCGGTCAATGTTTTGCTCGGATAATAGATTGCATGAAGGATTTTCTCTCGGCGTTGTCCAAGTACAGCTCCTATGGTATAGTCACTAGTATCACACATTAGTTCGAACGACATTGTCTAATTCAGTGCTATGATCACTGGGGCTGTGGTTAGCTTCTTCTTCAACTGTTCAAACGCCTCTAGACAGCGTTCATCAAATTTGAACGGTACATTCTTTTCCAAGAGACTGCATAGTGGTTTTGTGATTTTGGAGAAGTCCTTGATGAATCGACGGTAGAATACAGCATGCCCGAGAAAACTCCGAATACCCTTTACTGAAGTTGGAGGTGGTAGATTCTCTATTGCCTCCAATTTAACTAGATACACTTCCAACCCTTTTCCCAAAACTTTATGCCCAAGTATTATCCCCTCTTGGACCATAAAATGGAATTTTTCCCAGTTGAGCACCAGATTCGTTTTAACACATCTTTTCAGTACCAGGACTAGATTTCAAGGCACCTATCAAACGATTCCCCAAATACTAAAAAGTCATCCATAAACACTTCCACACTACGCTCCACCATATCTGAGAAAATCACCATCATCCATTGCTGAAAGGTCGTCAGTGCGTTACACAGTCCGAATGACATCCTTCTAAAGGCAAAGGTGCTATATGGGCATGTGAACATTGTCTTCTGCTGATCCTCTGGTGCAATAATGATTTGGTTGTATCCTGAATACCCATCTAGCAAACAGTAGTACTCATGTCCCGCTACTCTGCCCAACATCTGATCAATAAACAGCAAGGGGAAATGATCCTTCCTGGTTGCCTTATTCAGCTTTCTGCAGTCCTTGCAACCGTCCAGCCAGTCACTGTCATTATCAATATCAGTTCATTATTTTCATTTTTCACCACTGTTACACCACCTTTCTTTGGGACACACTGAACCGGACTCACCCATGCACTATCTGAGATTGGGTAGATAATTCCAGCATCAAGCCATTTCAAGATTTCCTTCTTTACTACCTCTTTCATAATGAGGTTGAGCCTCTGTTGTTGTTCCACTGTTGTCTTGCCATCCTCCTTCATCAGAATATTGTGCATACAAAATGAAGGGCTAATTCCTTTGATGTCGACCATAGTCCATCCAATAGCAGATTTGTACTCCTGCAAAACTCGTAACAACTTACTTTCCTGTAATTCGTTAAGCGCAAATGCAATAATAACAGGTAAAGTAGATGCATTACCCAAATAAGCATACCTGAGATGGTTAGGTAAGAGTTTGAGTTCTAGTGCAGGTGGTTCGTCTAGAGATGGTTTCATCCTTGCCAATGAAGTTCCTACTGCATCCAACGGCTCAAATGGTTATTTGAACCTGCTCACTCTAGGGTGTGCCTCTAACAATTGTAGATATTCCAACAACTCTGGATCATCTCCATCACAGTCTCCCAACAAAGTTGATTCTAAATGGTCGGTACTCAATATACGATGTTGTTCATCACCCACTACTTTGTCGATTACATCCATCCGAAAACACTCCTCATTCTCTTTGGGGAAGTTCATAGCTTTAAACACGTTGAAGGTTACCTCTTGGTCTTGAACCCTCATGGTTAACTCTCTTTCTTAACATCAATGAGAGTCCTACGGGTTGCCAAAAATGGTCGCCCAAGGATTATCAGAATATCCTTATCCTTTTCATAGTCCAAGATGATGCAGTTAGCTGGGAATATGAATTTATCAACTTTTACCAGAATATCCTCAATAATTCCCCGTGGATAGGTTACCGATCTGTCCGCTAGCTTTAGGGAGATGTTTGTTGGTCTAGGTGCCGATAAACCTAACTGAGTATAAACTGAAAATGGTATGAGGTTTATGCTTGCACCTAAATCACATAGACATTTGTTGAAGACCAAACTCCATATTTTGTATGGGATCGTGAAACTACCTAGATCTTTCAATTTTAGTGGAAGCTTCTTTTCCAATATAGCGCTACATTCATCCGTTAGTGCCACAATTTTGAACTCCTCTAACTTCTTCTTCTTCGATAAGATATCCTTCATGAACTTGGCATAACTAGGCATCTGCTCTAATGACTCCGCGAAAGGAATGTTGATGTGTAGATTTTTTAACACCTCCAAATATTTAGTAACTGCTTCTCTAATTTCTATTTTTGGATCTGTTGTTGAAATGGTGCTGGTAGGTAAACTATCGGTGTAACAACCTATTCCTGTACCGCAGATTTTTCACGTTCTTTGCTCCCTTTCACTGATTCTTCCACACTTGTCTCAACTTGCTTTTCCATCGTCGGCTTCTCTGAATCCTGTTGGGCTAACTATTTTCCACTCTGAAGTGTAACAGCTTGACATTGCTCATGACCTCCCCTTGGATTCTTTTCAGTGTTACTCGACAAGGTTCCTTGGGGGTCTACTATTCAATGCACCTGCAATCTATCCCATCTGAGTTTCTAAATTCTTGATCGCAGCCGCCTGAGTTTTAATCGTCGCTTTATTCCCTGTTATGTACTTTGCCAGTAGCTCCTCAAAATCTATTTTTTCTTGTGAGGCGGAGCTAATTGTTGATGTTGATTTGGAAAACCAGGGGTTATAATGGTCAGGGAGACTGTTGCTAATTCTGATTTTTTTTCTTATTGGTGCTCCATGAAATATTGAGATGGTTCCTTGCCCCCTGATTATATGCATTCTGATATATGTTAGGTGGCCTGTTATAGCTATCCACAAACTGTACTGAAGCTAGGTTGATCGCATAATATTCTGTAGGATGTTCACCTACACGAAGCTCACATACAACTGCTACCTGCTGCACATTTCCACTCGACATGGCATCCATCTTCTTTGATAACGCTGCTATCTGTGCCGATAAAGCTGTCATAGAGTCCACTTCCAGAATACCTGCTGCCTTGGGTTGAGTCATTCTCTCAATCGGCCACTGATAGTTGTTTGAAGCCATTGTTTATATCCAGTCTCATGCCTCCTCAAATTTCTTTGCCATAAAAGCTCCACCTGAGGCTGCATCAATGTCAGTCCGTATATGATTGCCAAACCCGTTGTAAAATGTATTCATCTGCATCCAATACGGGAATCCATGGTGTGGGCATTTTCTCAACAGCTCTTTGTACCTTTCGCATGCTTCATATAATGGTTCTCCCTGCTGCTGTACATATGGAGGTATATTCGTCCTCAATTTATGTGTCTTTGAAGGTGGGAAGAATTTGGCCAGAAATTTATGTGCCAAATCGTTCCATGTGGTGATTGACCCCGGTGGTAGAGAATGGAGCCAATCCTTTGCCTTGTCTCTGAGCGTGAACGAAAATAACCTTAATCTGATAACATTATCTGAAACTCCGTTGCACTTGAAAGTATCGCAGATCTCTATGAAATTGATAATGTCCTCATTCGGGTCATCATTCGGGAAACCCCTAAATTGGAAATTATTCTACACCATCTATATTGTTCTAGACTTGATCTGAAAGTTATTAGCATTAATCGTCGGCCTAGTGATACTTAATTGAATTTCTAAAATCAGCGGGGTAGCATAATCCCGCAATGCTTTCTCTTCCTCTTCAGCCATGTTGTCATTGGGTGTTTCAAGTTCTTCTCGAGTTTTCTGAATCAACTTACTTAACCGCTGAAATCGTTTGTCGATGTCGTCCTCGAGAGGCAACAATTGTGGCTTCTTTGATTGAGTTTGCATGCACTACTCGAGATTACCTAAAATAACCAATGAAATAAAAATAAGAATAAAAATAAAAATAAAAATATATATGTTTAACTAAAAATGATTTAAGTAAACTGATATTGTAAGTAATAAACGCATTTATTGTCCCTGACAACGGCGCTAAAAACTTGTTGGCTAAAATTTATACGCGCTACACGCAAGTGTACGTGATCAATAAGTAATATAATGATAAGATCAAGTATCGTACCCACAGAGACAATAATCATAATTTATTCAAATAATTACCAATTTTTTATTATTTCAATTTTATTAAACCACTAATTAAATGATGGTTTTTATAAGAAACTACTACTCATAAAATAATTAATACTAATCCAGGGATTTAACAAGTTTTCGAAGAATTAAGCCTACAACTTCACTTCTTAATTAACTTTGGACAGTATACTTTCCTTCAGTTTATATCAATTATTCCAGATTATTAACCAAGAACACGGGAGTAGATATAACCATCTCTCAATGCATTATATCCATACTCACTCAAATCCATAATTGATAGAATTAAGCAAGACACCTTAATTAACTAACTCACTATATCTCTATGTGAATTATAATTGAAAAAGGATAAAATCAAGTTCTCTTCAGATTACGCATGGTGCATAGATATCTATATCCTACACTAACAGAAGAAATCATAAACATACATCACTATGGCTAGTTCCAATCCCATACGTTATCTCTCGAGTTCATATGGGATAACAGGTAATTGGTGATCAAGCAAATACATAAGTTACACACAAACCATACCAAATAACTTGGCAATAATCTTCAAAAACTTTCTTGAAAGAAAATCAATCTTTAATTACTTAATAAGATCCGTTATAAATTTAAATAGAATTAGTTCATGATCGATGAATTAAAAACCATAATCCACAAAGTGTATAACATTCTGAATACAAGATAAAGATGAAGAGAAATAATAGAATCTGAAATTGTATTGTTACTCGTCTCTACGCTCGCCTTGCATTCTTCGTGCTTCACTTTACTTCAATTATCCATATGTCTACTCCCCCTAAAACTAGGGCTTGTTTTATGTTTAAGTATGTCTGATATCAGCCTATCTCTCCCTCCTAATCATGAGCCAAACACGCCTCCTTGTTTCTGCAGAATCCATCGCAAATAAGGAAACCTCCATCTTTTCAATCGCTCACCCCTGCCCCAGCGGGGATTTTTTCTTTGCACACGCCTGCTCCAGCAGATGTCACTTTTGTTTGAGCTAGCTGCTGCACCCCCACCCCAGCGGGGTATTTTGCTCTATGATTGCCCACCCCAGCGGGTGTACCTTCTATGTCAATCTAAAATTTGCTCTTTAAGTCTTGTTTCCCATCCATCCTGCTTCCTGCAATCAACAAGACCCAAAACACAGTAAAATAATACTAAAACTACTCAAGATAGCAACAAATCAAGCTATAACGGACATCGATTCGTAGGTATAAAACCAACTCATCACTCACTTAACACATGAAAAGGTGTTTTCAGCAGGCAGAAAGCACTCTCCTTAAGCTTCTACCATACACTTCTTCGATTTGAACTAAGAATGAATATTATAATCATTGGGACTTCCGAAAGGTCAACGTTCATAAGCCATTCTTTATTTGTTATACTTCCTCCTTCATCAGATGGGCAAAACTTGATGCTTCTGAAGCTAATTGTAGAGACACCACGATCGTTCTCTTTGTCCTACGATCATTGTGTGTTGTCGTGCTCATGCATGATTCAGTCTTGATCGTAGAGAATACTACAATTTCTCTTAAGCCTTGTTAGACTACGATCTCTACTTTCTTATCTAGTAGGCTTCACGTTTCCGAGAGCTGACTGCGAATCTTGACTTGGCTCGGCAGAGGCTCGGACTGTCTCCACCATTCTAATTATGGCTTTCAAGACAGACTACGATTCTGAGCATCTTCCTCGATACTCCATGATTCTGCCTTGGCTTTTACAATCTCTCGGCAGGCTCGACAGTCTACAATTCTATTGAGGCCTATCTATTACATTTCAAGAGATCAACCTAACAGATTTGATCTTTCTTGAACACATTCTTTTACAGAATGATAAATATTTAGCACAGATCAACCAAACAATTTTGATCTACCATCTAAGTCCTTGTACATATATTCTATTGAAGGACTTTACACATAAGCATATATATTTACTTTCAACATCAAATTTGAATATGCAATTCACAACAATCTCCCCTTATTTGATGTTGACATAACCAAGGAGATTTGCATCAAATCATTAATTTCTAAATGCAGGAGGCCAGAAAGTAAATATTAATTAGAGTTTCAGTGAGTAGCTGAAATCATTAGAGAATAAGCATGAATTTCTTGATGTTGTGAAATAGATATTACAATTTAGCATAGTTACATCAATAAGAAACAAATTTAAACTTATCTCTATTTTCTTTGCCTCTTGTTCCTCGGATTGGCATGCTCTTCAACTCTCATTCTTCTGCTAACTTCATCTTGCTATTCAATATCTTCTAGCTTACTTTAACTTAGCCTTTCTCCATGATTATGTCTGTTCATAAAGGCAGGATCTCTAATAGGCAGGCTCAAGCCAGTATTGGATACTCCTTGTGGGCTAAAGAATAGGCCTTGACTCCTTATAGGCTGCGCCATGATGATTAGTTGGAGCTGCTGCTGTTTATTTCGTTGAGTCTAATAGCGAGGCTGGCGAGGCTGATTTCTCATATTGCTCCCTGATGCAATTTATTTCCCTTTACCATTACCTTTCTCCCCTTCCTCTTTATTCTCCCCCTTTATGTCAGCATCTAGGGTTTGAATGTCTTCGGACAGACGATTGGCTCCTTGTACCAGCTCATACATTTGAGAACGATTTTGAGCAACGTCACTGCGATTCTCTTCAACCATGGTTTCAGTATTTCTTCTTTGTTGATGCAACATGGTCATGGCATCTGCAATATATTTTATTTGAGTAATAGAATACTTTTGGAATTCGTGCAGGGAGAGACGTAGCTGGTGAATCTGATCAGCAAGAAGAGCATTTTGAGATTCTTGAGTTTTCTAGAGAAGTTGAACTTCTTCCTTATGCTTGTTAGAAGCTTAAAAGTGGATTGCATCCCTTTTGCTAAGACTGTCGTTCATCTCGTTTATAATCTCCTTCAGTCTTTTTGAGAGCTCAGTCGGTAGATTTCCAGGCAGAGTATTTACAGACTCGATCATATGATTGAAGCGTTTATGAAGTGCTTGGGAGTGAGCTTCAAGGTTCTCCTCTGTCTCTAGGACCATTTGACTTGTTACAACAGCAAGCTCCTATTTGGTGGGGAGTAGAGAAAGATGATCAAAAATCTTCTTAAAATCATGAGGGGAGGCCGTAGTATGCTCCCTTGGCCTTGACATGCTTGTGAGAAAAAATGTCATATCAAAAAATTCATTGTTCGAGGACGAGGGAATATCTGAATCTGTGAGAGGTGTTTAGGTTTGGTGTATCGGAGAGGGGGATAGTTCAGTATATGGGATAATTTTCTTGATGGATTGGTTTGGTGGCTCAATGGTCGTGGTGTCGTGTAGTTGTTCGACGATTATGAATCGTTGTTCTACGATCATGGGTTGTTGTTCGACGAGCGTAAATCGTTGCTCGACGACTATGGAGTCACAATCAGTTGGCTCGACTATAAGGGAAAGTTGGTTATTTGGTTCATCAGTTATAGAGTTTTGAGACTCTGTAACTGGAAACTGGTTCAGTGGGTTAAGAACAACTTCCAACCATTGTAGCAGTTCATTAAACTGGTGGAAGTTTGATAAAGGGAAGTGGTTAACTATGAAAGAGGATGGAATAGAGTGTACCTCATTCTCAGTCTCTGAAGACGAATGATTAGTGATCAGCTTCTGAGCAAAGTTAAGGTTTCTTAGGAATCCATGGGCTAGCACCAAAATTGCTGGATAAGCTTTGTATACCCAGAATATGTGATCCCAAGAGTTGAGAATCAAGACTTTGCGATAGGACATCATGGGCAAGTAGGAGAACAATTGATTGTAGTTGGCTCTCCTTTCTCCTCCCCAGCCCATTGCAATAATCTCAACTTCTTCATCCTCTTCTTCCTCTTATTCTTCCCCATCTTCATCACCTTCATTTGAAATTTCCACCACATCCATCATCTCTACATCTCCCCTTTGTTCTTCAGCACTCTCCATCTCCACAGCTTCAACACTTTCCATCTCTGTAGCTTCAGAGACTACGATTTCTTGAGTGGCAGAGGGGACTTCATGAGCAGGTTCTGATTGCTCCCCCTCAGCTCTAGCATTCTCTGGCTCAGGTGCTTCGAGAGACTCCCCATCAACATTAACTGTACTCTACTCAATTGCTTCAGGTAGTTCCTCCTCAGCATGAACGATATCTTGATAAGATATAGTAGGGGTTACTGCATTGTTGAGGTTGGCTATCACATTACTAATGATCATGGTCTCATCCAAGGACTCATTGTGAGTATCAGATGTTTGAGGCTAAGATCTTGGTTCAGCCTGCTCAGCAGCAATTCTTCTTTCTTCCTCCTTCAAGGCTTCTTCATTGACAAGAACATATTTCTTGACAAGCTTTCTCTTTGTTCTCATGGGCACAGTCACAGCCTCACCACTTTCTTCAGCTTTATCTCTGATAGTTTGTTCAAGCTGAGAGACTGTTACAATATCCTTCTCTAGAACGATGGCAAGTTTAGACTCCACGATCGGTAAGGACTCCATGATCATGGTGAGTGAAGACTTCTTTGTTCAATGGCTGCATTTCTTTTTTCGAGGCTCTGAACTTCCTTCAGCCTTATCCTTACTATGCTTCTTCTTCTTCTTCTCTTATAAAACTTCTTCTGGTGATTTGGTCACTTCCAGAGTGAGTTCCCTTTGAGTGACAAAACCTAGAATCCCAGTACCAGAACCACCTTGGGGTACATCAGTGGTTGAGCCTTGAGGCTCTTCTTCCAACTGAACATATTCTTTCAATTTCCTCTTGCCCTTACTCTTGCTGACTAGAGCAGAAGGTTCTTCTTGGTTGACTTCTTCTTCTTCTTCAGCTTTCCTTTACCACATTTAACTTCACCAATCCTTCCACTAGACTCAGTCATCATCTTCACGTTCTTTGCAAGGTTCCTCTTCCAATTTTTAAAGAGCTTATGGGTCATCTTTCTGTTGGAGTTGATGGGTGCACCTTCCTTATCTCTAATTTTGTCTCCCAAAGCAGATTGGGGAATAATTCTTATGAATATCCCATAGAGCATTTTGCCAGAGCTCTTTGCCTTCTTTGAGTTGAGCATCCACTTCTCAAACCATCATATGAGCAAAGCCCCATAGTTGAGTTGAGCTCTGAAGCAAATTGCTGCCATAAGCTTCAGTTAGTTCTCATTCACAGAGTCGTGGCTAGAGCTCTTGAAGCATATGCACTTCCCAACAATATTAGCCAAAAAATTATACTTCTGAGGAAACTCTTTCTTCTTCTAGCCCTTAATGCCTTGAAACTTCTTGTAGTGCATGTTCTGCAGACCTTCATAAAAATTGATGACGCTCAGAGAGACAGAAGGCCCTTTAATTCAAACCCTAGGGCTAGGTTTATATCTTCACCTCTGAGCCAAATCTGCACACCCTTGACCTTTGTAGTGACGATGTTATTCTTGAAGAACCCATTGTAGTAGAACTCTTTCACCAGCTTTAGGTAAATCCTTGTGCTTGTGCTCAAAGCTTCTTCGAGACCTGCTTTCTTCAGAAGGGACAAAATTTTGTGAAATTGTGGGTCAACTGTCTTGAATTCGTCGAAGCATAGTTGGTAACCAAATACAACATTGGAAGCAGCCATTGATTTTGTTGGTTATCCTGTGAAAAGCAAAATTAGCTGAGCAATCTGAACCAGTAGGGTTTCTTTTGAGAGAGAGAGAGAGAGAAATGAGCTTTTAAAATTCAAAGGTGAACTGTCAAAACATATGTCAAAGCATTGTAACTTCCTTCCTCACGATCTACAGAGTGGGACACGTGTCAAGTTCTGTAGAGCTCCACGATTTTAAGTAGTATAAAAAGTACTTATTTGCCCTTAGCTCCCCCTGAGCTAGTGTATCCTTCAGGATAACTATGATTGTCGAGGCTACTCCGCGATTGTTGAATTTATTTCTGAACCTGCTCCACGACTGTTGTCTCTACTGGTCTTTGTGATGCATTCTGAATTAGCATCCTTTATGGGTTAAGGCTGCCCAGGAAGGGCTAACCTCTTAGTCAAAAACTAAGGGTCAGGTTTGTCCCTGAGGCGCTTATCAGAAGGGCTTCTTAGTCTTGGTAGTAATGCTGTTATCATAGTGGGCTTCTCTGCCACATCGAGACTACTCCACTATCGTGGTTTCTCTTAGTCATCTCCACGATTTTGACATAGCCTTTTTATCTTCATGGTTAGCACCAACTAGAGCATAGAATTTATGATTGTAGATTTAGCATACCTAACTCACTTATTAATTTATTAAATCTGGATTCATCTAAGGGTTTTATAAAGACATCAACAAGTTAATTTTTAGTAGGGATATACTATAAAGATATAGTTCTATTTTGAACATGATCCCTAATAAAATGATATCTTATTTCTATATGCTTAGTCCTAGAATGGATGACAAGATTATGTGTTATTGTTATGGCACTTTTGTTATCATAGTGAACATGTATAGACTTAAAATCAAACCCATAGTCTGCTAGCTAGTTCTTCATCAATAGGATTTGAGTACAGCAGCTGCCTGCAACAATGTATTAATTTCTGCTGTTGAAGTTGATACTGAATTTTGCTTCTTGCTAAACCATGAAACATACTGTTTCCTAGCAGTTGACAACTGCCACTAGTACTTTTTCTATCAATTTTGCAGCCTGCAAAATCAACATCTGAATATCCTGTCAGTTCAAACGAGGACTCCTTGGGATACCAAATTCCCAAGTGAGGTGTGCCTTTGAGATACTTGAAAATCCTTTTTACAGCAATTAAGTGTGATTCCTTAGGATTGGCTTGAAATCTAGCACTTATGCATGTTGCCAACATTATATCTGGTCTACTGGAAGTTAAGTACAGAAGAGTGCCTATCATACCTCTGTATTGAGTAATATCAATACATTTACCTTTCACATCTTTGTCAAGCTTAGTTGCTGGAGCAATTGGTGTTTTCATGGGAGAGGCTGATTCCATGCCATACTTCTTAAGTAAGTCTTTGATGTACTTGGCTTGGTTAATGAAGATACCTTCATCAGTTTGCTTCACTTGCAGTCCAAGAAAGAAATTCAGCTCACCCATCATACTCATTTCGAACTTGCTCTGCATAAGCTTGACAAATCTCTTGCTCAGATTTTCATTAATAGAACCAAAGATAATATCATCTATATATATTTGAACTAGTAAAACTTTATATTTATGCTTCCTAAGAAATAATATGGTGTCTACTATACCTCTAGTGAATCCTTTTTCAATAAGAAAGTTTGTTAGTGTTTCATACCATGCTCTAGGTGCTTGTTTAAGTCCATATAAGGCTTTCTCTAATCCATAGACATAATTAGAGAGAGTTAAATTAATGAAACCTGGAGGTTGCTCCACATATACTTCTTCTTGAAGGTCACCATTCAAAAATGCACTATTGACATCAATCTGGAAGACTTTGAACTTCATGTGGGAAGCAAAGGCAAGGAATATCCTGATAGCTTCTAATCTGGCAATAGGAGCGAAGGTCTCGTCGTAGTCGATGCCTTCTTCTTGGGAATTACCTTTGGCCACTAGTCTTGCCTTGTTTCTTGCGATCACCCCATCTTTATCCATTTTGTTTCTGAAGACCTATTTGGTGCTAATAACTGGGTGATTCCTTGGTCTAGGAACTATTCTCTAGACTTTGTTTTTTTCAAACTGATTCAGCTCCTCTTGCATGGCTTCTATCCAACTCGAATCTTCCATGGCATCTTCTATCTTCGTGGGTTCCATTTGGGACAGAAAGCTCATATAGAAACACTCATTCTGGGTGGCAGATCTCGTCTTGATTCTTGCATTTGGATCTCCAATAATCAGGTCTTGAGTGTGATCTCTTGGCCATCTGTTCCTTGTTGGAACATCTGTTCTGGTGCCTTCTTATTTGAATTCTTTAAGATCAACTTCTGTCTCTTGTTGCAGAGGTTCATTGTTTGGTGTAGCTCTCTCCACGATCTCTTCTTCAGGATAGACGATTTCATCTTCTGGGACTGTGATTGTGGTGTTGGGATTGACTACCTCATCTGTAGTGTCTGGATTGTCAATCGCAGTGCCTTCTGGTACAGACTTTTCTGAGCGTGTTTCATCAAAGATGATGTGAATCGAGACTTCAACACTTAGCGTCTTCTTGTTGAACACTCTATAGGCCTTGCTGTTTGTGGCATATCCAAGAAAGATTCCTTCGTCTGACTTGGGTTGGAACTTAGTCAGATATTATTTTCCATTGTTAAGAATGTAGCATGCACAGTCGAATACATGGAAGTAACTGACGTTGGGTTTTCTTCCTCTCCACAGCTCGTAGGGAGTCTCCTTCAGTGTAGAGTGAACAAGAGACCTAGTTTTGAGTGTAGCACGCAGTGTTGATAGCTTCTGCCTAGAAGTATTCATTCAGATGAGCTTCTGCTATTAGAGTCCTTGCTGCTTCTATCAATGTTCTGTTCTTTCTTTCAGTTGCTCTATTTTGCTGTGGAGTTCGTGGAGCTGAGAAGTTGCGACTGATGCCGTTGTCTGGACAGAACTGATCAATCTCAGAGAAGTCAAACTCTCTTCCATGATCACTCCTTATGGCCTTGATCTTCTATCCTTTTTTGTTCATCACCAGCTTGAACATCTTGATAAGTTGGGAGCTTGTTTCATCTTTAGAATTTATAAAGAACACCCATGTGAATCTTATGTAGTCATCCACTACGACCAGTGAGTATCTCTTCCCTCCAAGGCTTATAGTTAAAATTGGCCCGAAAAGATCTATGCGAAGTAACTGTAGGATCTTATCAATTAAGTTGACTGCTTTGTCTTTGAATGAGCTCCTTGTTTGCTTTCCAAACTGACAGGCGTTGCATGGCTTTTCTTTGACAAAGCTGAGATTGGGTAAGCCTGCTACTATATCTTTGGGGGGGCCAGTTTTGACATACTTTTGAAGTTGAGATGAGACAACCTTTTATGCCATATCCAGCTCATTTCTTTAGAAGCTTTAGCAAGAAAGCAGATTATCTCATCAGAACTCAGTTGAGCAAGATTAACAGTGTAGATGTTCCCTTCTCTTGTTTTGTTCATCTTTATAGAAGAGGTCTTCAGATCTCTAACTTGACACTGATTGTTGAGGAAGGTGACTTGATGGCCGTTGTCGCAAAGTTGGCTGATGCTCAGAAGATTGTGCTTTAGTCCTTCCACATATGCTACTTTGCTGAATGACACTGCACCATTCCCAGCTGAGCCATATCCTCTTGTCCTGCCAGAGCTGTTGTCTCTAAAGATGACTGTTGGACCCTCGTTCTCAGTGAAGTTAGACTGGAGGGCTTTGTTCCCGATCATGTGCCTTGAGCATCTACTGTCCGGATACTATATTGTGATCGTGGAGCTCGGTTCCTACAGTAAGGTTAAGCTTTCATTTTGGTACCCAGACATGCATGGGTCCTACCTTGTTAGTACCCTTGGGGACCCAAATCTGCTTGACTTTGGGTCTATTATGAAGAGGGTTATAATAGCATACTGCAGCCTTATGACCATATCTATCACATATAAAGCATCTATCATGATGCATGCTTATGTGTGTGTGGATTCTTTCTCCATTGGGACTTGTGTGGATACTTGGTGGCCTTTTCCTTATACTGATTCTTCTTTTTCCATGCAGCCTTGTGATTCAGAGCTTGTGATGAGTGAATCTCAACTTTACGATTCCTTCCTGGTTGGTTCGTGGAGTCGATTTTACTGGACTTCACAACCCTTCGAGGTTGGAGAGTAGTAGCTGAGCTACTCTTAACCTTTATCAATCCCAGGCCAGCATGGGATCCGTGATGTCTTAGGACATGACTTGGATCAAAAAACCAAGAATACATTGGTTATTCCTTCTTTGTGGATTTCACAAATGTAATACCTCTATTAAAATTCAAAGCACTACTAATGTTAGTTTCCTTGAGTTTTTCCACACATAGTTCTGAGGTAGATTCCCCAAAACTTAAACATGTCCCGTCAAATATCCTTCTCTGACTGGAGATCAGGGAGTCCATAGATGAAGAGGACCTATTCCACATTGAGATTATCTTTTCTAGCTCCTCAATCTTAGAGGTTAGATTTAACTCTCTTTGTGTGATGATTTCATTGGTCTGTCTTAAGAGTTTATTCCTCAGCCTCAAGTTTAGAGAGAGTGGTTGTACTTAGTAGAGCTGTCTCTAGTTCTACTTGAACTTTCTCTTTCTCTTTTTGAAGAAGAGAATAATCTTTAGACAGGACTCAGAACCACTTCATGTATTGTTTCAGATCAGATGTTATGCCTATGTAGTGGAGTTCTTAGATCATCAATGTCTACATCACGAGAGTTAAAGACAAGTACCTCATTGATACTTACTTCGTGATGGCCAATGCTCTTCTTGCCTTTTGCATCTTTGGCCATTAGACACAGATTGGCTACTTGAGGCTCTTCATAATCTCCTGACTCAGGGTTTGTATCGTTGTCTGAGTCACTCCATGATCCTCCGGCTACAAGACCTTTGTCTTTCTTCTGAAGCTTTTTGTAGCCTTTGAACTCCTTCTTTGTATTTGTTTTCCTCTTCAGCTCCTCTCTAAGAGGTTTGTTGCAGTTTACAATAAAATGGCCAGGCTTCTTGCAGTTGTAGCATAAATCGTTGATCTACTCCTGGCTGCTGTTGTTGTTGAATATATTAGGTCTATTTCTTCTGCCTTTGCTCATAAACCTTTTGAGTCTTCTAACCAGCATTCAATGTGCTCATCATCATCTTCCTCAGATTCAGATTCATTTTCAGTATGAGCTTTGGAGGTGGCTTCTATTGCCTTCAGAGCAACTCCTTTGTCCTTCTTTCTTCCTTCAAATAGTGTCTTTGCTCATTGCGTCATCTCTAGTTTATAGGTAAGAAGGTTTCCATAGAGTTGTTGAACTGTCATGTCATGGAGGTTCTTTCATTCTCTGATGGCAGTGGTTTTGGCATCCCACTTACTTGGTAAAGACCTCATGAACTTGATGATTAGATATTTGTTTGGATAGATCTTTCCAAAAGCTCGAACAGAGTTGAGCAGCACATTGAATCTCTTGTAGGTAGAAGTGACATTTTCTCCTGGAACATGGGTGAACATCTCATACTGTTAAGTCAGATAAGATTGCTTGTTTTCTCTGACTTCTTCTGTTCCTTCGTGCATAATGAGCAATGCTTCCAAGATTTCTTTGGCAGTTTTGCTGTTGACGACATTTTCGAACGGATCATCCTCTAAAGACTAGAATAAAATGCTTCTTGGCCTTTTTATCTAGCTGGACAGCTTTCTTGTCATTGTTAGTCCATTCTGATTTGATCTTGATCCGAACTTTGTTTGGATCTTTTGGAGTTGGTGCAAGCTTTATTTGAACATAGGGCCCATTTATAACGATTTCAAATAGCTCGTCATCTATTGAATCCATGTAGGCTTGCGTACGAACTTTCCAGTTGGCAAATTTGTCTTTGTTGCACATTGCTGGCTTACTGCCTCCACCGGTCTTGGACTCGCTTATCTGGTGTTCC
Source organism: Panax stipuleanatus (assembly GCA_020205555.1). NCBI lineage: Eukaryota > Viridiplantae > Streptophyta > Magnoliopsida > Apiales > Araliaceae > Panax > Panax stipuleanatus. The sequence goes on from CM035122.1 coordinate 59,039,788, forward strand.
ATCATATCTACTCAAGCTTTGTAGGCTAGTTAAAAGAACCTTCTTTGATACCAATTGTTAGTTCCTAGAGGCACAATAGTTATCTAGAAGAGGGGTTGAATAGATATTTTAAAACTTTTTTCTTTTCAAAATACTTATCAGATTTGTTAATAAAATAACCACGTCGGAATATATGATTTATTTGTTCCTTAAGATAAACCAAGTTTATAGGTGATAAGCAGTTATAGCAGTTTATGACAGTTATAGTAGATATATCAAACACAGTGATTTTAAGTGGTTTAGAGCACTTAAGGCTCCTAGTCCACTCCTCTACTCCACGAGTAGAAAATCCACTAAGGATATCTTTGCAATCTTTGAATCACTTAAATTATTTCAAGACCAGCAGTCTTGGAACTTCTTTGTTTACTTAGAACTCTTCAAGTCCAGCAGACTTGGAATACACTTGACGAGAGTTGAGTTCTTGTGTGTGCTACCAGTTGCAGTTAAGCATACGTTCGAAAGAACTGAGTAGCTGAGCAAGCTTTCTATCTGGATCGTAGAGTTAGGACGTTGAGTGTTCTTGAGCTTTATCATTTTTGCTTTCTTAGACTGAATCTACAATCTATTTTGCTTATGAAGTACCCTTTGAAATCTTTCCGTTGAAGGCATCCGTTGTAGCATTTAATGCTCCAGACATTTTTGAGCACTGATGTTGACATCCTGGGGATATGGAGTTCTGCTGTCTGGCCCACCTGACATAGCAGACCGCTTTCTCACCTAACACCTGAAAAGGTGTTTTCCGCAGATAAAAAGCACTCTCCTTAGCTTCTACTATACGCTTCTTCGATTTGAACTAAGGATGAATATTAGAATCATTAGGACTCCCAAAATGTCAACGTTCATAAGACATTCTTCATTTGTTATACTTTTTCCTTTATCATATGGGCAAAACTTGATGCTTCTGATGCTAATTGTAGAGACACCACGATCGTTGTCTTTGTACTACGTCCGTTGTGTGTTGTCATGCTCATGCATGATTCAGTCTTGATCGTAGAGAACACTACGATTTCTTTTAAGCCTTGTTAGACTACGATCTCTACTTTCTTGTCTAGCAAACTCCACGTTTTCGAGAGCTGACTGCGAATCTTGACTTGGATCGACAAGCGCTCTGACTGTCTCCACGATTCTGAGTGTGGCTTCCAAGACATACTACAATTCTGAGCAACTTCCTCGATACTCCACGATTCTGCCTTGGCTTCTGTAATCTCTCAGCTGGCTCGACATACTACGATTCTGTTGAGGCCTATCTATTACATTTCAAGAGATCAACCTAATAGATTTGATCTTTCTTCTATACATTCATTTACAAAATGATAAACATTTAGCACATATCAACCTAAATTTTTTGATCTACCATCTAAGTCCTTGTACATATGTTCTATTTAAGGACTTTACACATAAGCATATATATTTACTTTAAACATCAAATTTGAGTATGCAATTCACAACACACTGATCTTCTTCCAGCTGAGCGTCTATTAACACTCACAAAGACTCCATCTCTACTTCCATAAGAAGTAATGCTTCCATACCATAGACCAATGAATAAGGGGTAGGCCTAGTAGAGGTACACATTGACGTCCTGTATGCTAACAGAGTCAGAGGCAACTGGTCAGTCCATCCTTTGTGATTTGTAGACATTTTCTGCATGATCTTTTTGATGTTCTTATTGGCCGCTTCAACAACACCATTCATCTTGGGCCGATAGATGACGAAATTGAGATGCTTTATATGAAACTTGCTGCATAAATCTCTCATCATCTGATTGTTTAAGTTCTTGGCATTTTCTGATACGATCACCTCCGGCTATCCATATCGACACACGTCATTGTTTCGGATGAAACCAATGATTACCTCCTTGGTGACTTTGGGAAAAGAGGCAGTGTAATACCCGTGAATTTTATAAATAATGTTAATATTGATATTAATAAATGTGTGAGTATTTATTAAAATATAAATGTTTATGTAGCATGAAATGGGATAACTAAATTAAAATAAATTGAAGTTATGATACTTGAGAAATGTGGAGAATTAAGATGAGCATATGAAATGCCTTGTGTGGCACGATGATGGACTTAGTGATGGTTTAATTAAATTAAAGAAAGAATGAATTAATAAGTAAAGGATTAAATAATATTATATCCTTAATTAATTGTTGTTATGAGTAATAACATATTAATGAGTAAATAATTAATTGATATAATAAATTAATGTCTATTCAATTATTTTTATGTACAATAATATGTAATCAGTGATCATATGTTATATAGTGCCTACATTTATTTAATACAAAATGAGGTGTGACATTACAAGGTAATTATATGATGTATGAAACTATATGGTAAAATTAGAAGAATCACATAATTCTATTAAAGTTACATAAATAAGCTTATGTGACAACATAATGTGTGGTGGGTAAATTAAATGTGTACTTTAATGTCATGGGAGAAATTAAATTAGAATAAACAAATATTATTATTAAATAATTATTTCAATTATGTGTAATTGAAATAATAAAGTTTTATAAAATAGGGGTTGATAGTACTCAACTATATTATATTACAGTATTATTTGGACTAACCAAATGTACATGGATTATATAATGATGTGTAGATATATACCCCCAACTTACTACAATGTAATAACATTAACTCATTAATGCTACATTGTAAACTTATAAGAGAATTAAAACCTAAGTATACATGTGTTATTTCACAAATGCTAGGTATTAGGAGGGAGTGTCCCATATTGAGTGACTCTTTATCTCATTCACGTGTATAGGCCTTTGGCCTAAGCCTATTCCCCTTCAATGTCATTTCTCAACTAAATCAAATGATGAATGGGGAGTGGCTTTAATAGTGTAACTATTCCACCAAATCCTCATAGACCATCAGCTATTTCTTCTCCCTCCTAAACAAAATTAGTGGACAAAGCTTTGGTATGGATTTTTAATTTTCTATAAATTGAGTTCTTATCTTCATCACTCCACTTTACTAAGTTTTCTGATAGTTGATATAGAGTGTGAGCATATTGTATTGAGTGAACAATCTAAAATTGAGAGCAAGCTTAGCCAAATTCAAGCTTCAAGAGGTAATACTACTATTCTAAATTTTTTATTTCAAACTTGACGAATTTCTAAAATTACCATGAATTCGTTGTTAATTGAATTGTAAGTTCACATATATGAGTTATCTAAGTTTATATGCATATATAAAAGCAATATATGTTGGTTACAAGCATGTTTCACGAAGGATTTTTGAATTGGTTTTGAAGCTCTGCCATTGCAGAAGCAAGTCTGAGTTTATACCAGAGTGGCGCGCCCGCTCCACTTCCTAGCACAAACCCAGCGCAGGCGCGCCGTCTAGCAGACCTGTAGCCCATGTTTGTGTTTTCTGTTAAGATGAGCATGCTAGTTAACTTGAATTCAGATATGCTAACGTAAATAACTTATGACAATATGTGAATGTGTATAACATGTGAACCAAGGCTTTGCATGATGTGAGTTAAGTGAACTTGACTTATAAAAGAAACATCACGTTAAGAAGTGAAACTTGACGGACTTAGTATACATTGAGTTCTGACCTTGAGCATGTTTATGTGGTTTAGTTATGTGTGTACATGAATATGATATATAGAATGTAAAGTTGCTTTACATGCTTGGTTGGTTTAACATGTGATTTTCAAGGAAATTTTAGGAGTTGGAAAACTAACTTTGTTGATAACTACCCTATGTTGCATTCTAAAACTTATGACTACCATGATACGATATGTGATGCATCTAGACATGATTGATACGTTCATCATCAAACTAAGCATGATTTAGACTTTTCAAGCTTGATGTAAAATGAGATTTCAAGTGTTAAACTATTCAACCTAAGTGTAAATAAGTGGTATACGTGTGAGCATGCGTACTAAAGATTTTTTTAGTATCATTAGGTGATATACTTGGTAACATAGTTAGTCTTTTGTGCAATAAACTCTTTTAGCCTTGTTAAATAGATATTTCTAGAATAAAACTATAACTTGATTGCAAGGAGATAGAAGAGACCAAACCTAGCCTTGAACCTCATAACATGTATGTACAGCATGTAGCATAATCAATGTATGCTACTAAGTAAGCTAAAGCCATGCAACAGATTTTTCAGTACTGGTTTGGACTGGGAGCAGCGCAGCCGCGCCACTCCCTAGTCTAAAACCAGCGCAGCCACGCCACCCTGCAGTGCAGCCTGATCATGATTTATTGCATTCTAAAATTTGATGCACGCTTATATTAATATCCTAAACTGCAATACATGATTATTACGATTCCAAGTCTTAATGTATATGTTTACTATAGGAAACTATGAATGTATAAGTATTTCTAAAACTCTCAAAACGCTAAGTCAATGACAATTACAAAGCTATGTTATTTGATTACATAGTAACATATAAACTAATTTTGTGTTATGTGTGTGTAAAGTACGTAATTGGCATACGTGTAGGATTATACGACTAATATTGTGACACCCCTAAATCCGGGTACTTCGTTTCCACATGATTTGATGTTCACTTTCTAATATAACATACATCTACCCAATGAATAATGTAAAATAAACTACAACTTAAATTAGAATAGATAAATCTCCCTTAAAACAAGGGTTACAACCTTTTCAAGATAATCCCGGTTTACTCTAACCCTGACATGAATATAATAAAGTGCGGAAACAAAAACATAACATTCAAGTCTTATTACAATCATTCTCAATATAATAAAAAAAACAAGTCTTCACTTTCTTTGCTTTCCCTTGCCCTTACTCGTAGACAGAGCATTAGCGTTATCAACCTTAACTGAAATTGTTATTTAATGCAAGAGTGAGCAAACCACAGCTCACTGGAGTTTAACAATAACATAGACATGAAATGATATATTTAAAAGAATCTGAACAACTTAGCTTGCTTCAATAATAAAGAATTGAATAATAATTCTCTATCAACATTAAAATTCGAATATAGAATTTATCTGGGGTCATAAGACCTTTGAACTCTTATCCTAGTTTATAAATATTTCTATTTAAACCTTTAACGGTCAATAAGACTATGGACCTTAACTCGTACTTAGGGGAATCAGCCCTTCGTACCATGTATTGTGCACAAACATCTTAACGTTATGCGTAGTAACCTCCCCTAGTAAATAGGGTTGTTCAACTCTGTAATTTGAATTCAAGTCCGCACCAAAGAAAGTTTGGTTTGGATAAGCTTACAAGGGTAATTTAGAATTCACGTTCATCAACTAAGGATTAGTTGAATCGACTTCCAATAATTCATAAATAAAGAATTATGAATTAACATATGCTTTAGAATCAACTTAAAGCATTTAAAATAATAACTGGATCTTACTTGAACAATAAGTTAAGATCATTTTAATTAAATAAACAATTGTTTAATACAGAAATAGAAGAGGACATTCTTAACAAGAATATATGAACTCAAGAAATTATACAAGATTAGGGTTTAAAAAACTTGCATAAAATTAACGAGTTTCAGGTTTAGAAGACTTGCCTCAAGCGCAAGCTACTTAATTCAATTCACGTACTTTAATACTTCCTATACACATTCAATTATAATAATCTAAATTAGTTAACACATAACTAATTCACATAAGTGGTTAACCCTCATGGTTAACTCACTCTAATTAAATAAACAATAATAATTAACTATCATATAGTTAATCACATCACACATATACTCACATAATTAACTTAATTATGTATTTAACCAAATTATAATTAAACAATTATAATTCAAACACTTAATCAAATTATAATTACCATTTAAATTATAAATAATTATAATTTAAAATCAATTAAACTACATTCATACATTTATAATTACACAATTTATAATTAATCATGTAATTATCAATTTAATTAATAATTACTTAAACTATACCATGCATTATAATTACACAATTTATAATTAATTATGTAATTATCAATTTAAAATCCACAATTAAACATGCATTTATTAAATTATAATTACATAAATTATAATTTAAATTAACATCTAATAAATCAACCTTTATTCATTATAATTTAAAATAAACATTTACTTTTGATTATAATTATTTAAATTATAATCATATATCACATTTAAATAATAATTCAAATCATACTTTAAGGTTTTCAAACCTCTTTTCTATTCTAAATATAAATTTGTCAAATTTATGTTAACAACATGTTGTAGCAACTAGATACATGCCCACTGTCATAGCATAATTAAACAAGGTTCAAAATCAACACTGCACAATTAGCTAACCTTCACTGCCTAAGCACTGTGCCCGGCGCAGCTGCGCAGGGAAGGATTCTGGGAAAGGCAGCCGGCGCAGCTGCGCTGCTTCTGGCTGTGTTACCGGCGCAGCTGCGCAGGAACACGGACAGAGGCAGACAGCAACGGCACCCTGCTTCACTGATTAACCAATACAAGCCAACAATCGACAATTCACAGTAACTTAAACATTGTAAATCATACCTATGCAATAATACATATATATAACATGCTTCTAAAACACAAAACCATCTAAACAATGATAATCACAAATTTTAAAATCCAATTTGGCCATTTTCATGAAAACTCATATTTTTCATAAAATAATTCACTGTAACTATATTTCTCCATCAATTCGAACTTATATACATGCATTACATACAAAGTTGAAGATAGCATCCAGAAATTACTTAATAAGCATATTAACACATACCAATTGCATGAATTTCTCAATTAACATTAACCACACTCATGAAATTCCATATGAACTCATATAAACATGAATTTTCTGTTAAAAATATATTTCTACTGTAATTTAATTTTTGAAAATCCTCTTATGTCATACAATTACCACAATCAACACATGGATACAATACATATATATAAAATTCATGATTACATAATTTCATGAAATTCACAAAAAACTAAATTTACAGAAACTCAAAACAATGAAGAACAACTGATCACAATTCTTTAAAACTATAAGATATTAATTACCTTTTTGATGATTGGAGAAGAATACAATGACTAATTCTAGCCTTCACAAGTTTCTTCTTCCTTCTCTTCTCTAACTTCTCTGCTCTTCTTTTCTCTTTTTGTTCTAGCTTTACAAACTAACTTCTAATCTAACGTAGTATAGATATATTATAACTGATATAATATACGTATACTAATGATATATATGTAACTGCTAATTACTTAATATATATAATAAATACATTTATTATATAAGTTACAAAATTCAAAAACCACAATGCCTTGTTTGGCAAAACAAGGTTATTTTCAAAAATTGATTATTAATGCTAAGGCCATGTTTGGTAAACAGTTTATTTAAAAACAGCTTTTTGATAGTTAGGGCCCTTAAACCTATTTCTACCAAACAGGGCCCTAACTATCAAAAAGCTGTTTTTAAATAAACTGTTTACCAAACATGGCCTTAGCATTAATAATCAATTTTTGAAAATAACCTTGTTTTGCCAAACAAGGCATTGTGGTTTTTGAATTTTGTAACTTATATAATAAATGTATTTATTATATATATTAAGTAATTAGCAGTTACATATATATCATTAGTATACGTATATTATATCAGTTATAATATATATATACTACGTTAGATTAGAAGTTAGTTTGTAAAGCTAAGAACAAAAAGAGAAAAGAAGAGCAGAGAAGTTAGAGAAGAGAAGGAAGAAGAAATTTGTGAAGGCTAGAATTAGTCATTGTATTCTTCTCCAATCATCAAAAAGGTAATTAATATCTTATAGTTTTAAAGAATTGTGATCAGTTGTTCTTCATTGTTTTCAGTTTCTGTAAATTTAGTTTTTTGTGAATTTCATGAAATTATGTAATCATGAATTTTATATATATGTATTGTATCCATGTGTTGATTGTGGTAATTGTATGACATAAGAGGATTTTCAAAAATTAAATTACTGTAGAAATATATTTTTAACAGAAAATTCATGTTTATATGAGTTCATATGGAATTTCATGAGTGTGGTTAATGTTAATTGAGAAATTCATGCAATTGGTATGTGTTAATATGCTTATTAAGTAATTTCTGGATGCTATCTTCAACTTTGTATGTAATGCATGTATATAAGTTCGAAATGATGGAGAAAAATAGTTATAGTGAATTATTTTATGAAAAATATGAGTTTTCATGAAAATGGCCAAATTGGATTTTAAAATTTGTGATTATCATTGTTTAGATGGTTTTGTGTTTTAGAAGCATGTTATATATATGTATTATTGCATAGGTATGATTTACAATGTTTAAGTTACTGTGAATTGCCGATTGTTGGCTTGTATGGGTTAATCAGTGAAGCAGGGTGCCGTTGTTGTCTGCCTCTGTCCGTGTTCCTGCGCAGCTGCGCCGGTAACACAGCCAGAAGCAGCGCAGCTGCGCCGGCTGCCTTTCCCAAAATCCTTCCCTGCGCAGCTGCGCCGGTTATAGGGCAGCTGGCTGCGCAGCTGCGCCGGGCACAGTGCTTAGGCAGTGAAGGTTAGCTAATTGTGCAGTGTTGATTTTGAACCTTGTTTAATTATGCTATGACAGTGAGCATGTATCTAGTTGCTGCAACATGTTGTTAACATAAATTTGACAAATTTATATTTAGAATAGAAAAGAGGTTTGAAAACCTTAAAGTATGATTTGAATTATTATTTAAATGTGATATATGATTATAATTTAAATAATTATAATCAAAAGTAAATGTTTCTTTTAAATTATAATGAATAAAGGTTGATTTATTATATGTTAATTTAAATTATAATTTATGTAATTATAATTTAATAAATGCATGTTTAATTGTGGACTTTAAATTGATAATTACATAATTAATTATAAATTGTGTAATTATAATGCATGGTATAGTTTAAGTAATTATTAATTAAATTGATAATTACATGATTAATTATAAATTGTGTAATTATAAATGTATGAATGTAGTTGAATTGATTTTAAATTATAATTATTTATAATTTAAATGGTAATTATAATTTGATTAAGTGTTTGAATTATAATTGTTTAATTATAATTTAGTTAAATACATAATTAAGTTAATTATGTGAGTATATGTGTGATGTGATTAACTATGTGATAGTTAATTATTATTGTTTATTTAATTAGAGTGAGTTAACCATGAGGGTTAACCAGTTATGTGAATTAGTTATGTGTTAACTGATTTAGATTATTATAATTGAATATGTATAGGAAGTATTAAAGTACGTGAATTGAATTAAGTAGCTTGCGCTTGAGGCAAGTCTTCTAAACCTTAAACTCGTTAATTTTATGCAAGTTTTCTAAACCCTAATCTTGTATAATTTCTTGAGTTCATATATTCTTGTTAAGAATGTCCTTTTCTATTTCTGTATTAAACAATTGTTTATTTAATTAAAATGATCTTAACTTATTGTTCAAGTAAGATCCAGTTATTATTTTAAATGCTTTAAGTTGATTCTAAAGCATATGTTAATTCATAATTCTTTATTTATGAATTATTGGAAGTCGATTCAACTAATCCTTAGTTGATGAACGTGAATTCTAAATTACCCTTGTAAGCTTATCTAAACCAAACTTTCTTTGGTGCGGACTTGAATTCAAATTACTGAGTTGAACAACCCTATTTACTAGGGGAGGTTACTACGCATAGCATTAAGATGTTTGTGCACAATACATGGTACGAAGGGCTGATTCCCCTAAGTACGAGTTAAGGTCCATAGTCTTATTGACTGTTAAAGGTTTAAATAGAAATATTTATAACCTAGGATAAGAGTTCAAAGGTCTTATGACCCTCAGATAAATTCTATATTCGAATTTTAATGTTGATAGAGAATTATTATTCAATTCTTTATTATTGAAGCAAGCTAAGTTGTTCAGATTCTTTTAAATATATCATTTCATGTCTATGTTATTGTTAAACTCTAGTGAGCTGTGGTTTGCTCACTCTTGCATTAAATAACAATTTCAGTTAAGGTTGATAACGCTGATGCTCCGTCTACGAGTAAGGGCAAGGGAAAGCAAAGTAAGTGAAGACTTGTTTTTTTTATTATATTGAGAATGATTGTAATAAGACTTGAATGTTATGTTTTTGTTTCCGCACTTTATTATATTCATGTCAGGGTTAGAGTAAACCGGGATTATCTTGAAAAGGTTGTAACCCTTGTTTTAAGGGAGATTTATCTATTCTAATTTAAGTTGTAGTTTATTTTACATTATTCATTGGGTAGATGTATATTATATTAGAAAGTGAACACCAAATCATGTGAAAATGAAGTACCCGGATTTGGGGGTGTCACAGGTTGGTATTAAAGCTATAGGTTATGAAACCTTAGGTGGGGAAAAACCTTAGGTTAGTAGCCTTATAGATAAGATCGAAAAGATAGGGGTGATAGGTAAAGATAATAAACTACCTTATGTGCTACGTGTTTACATTATAGTATTCGAAGAGTGACGATTCGTTATCACGTAATAATGAACTTTAAAATTCTTTTGTCAGGATGTTGAACGTGGGAGAACCTTGACAGGCTAGAGAGGATGTACCTCAGGTGCCTAGAGAGGAATAGCCCCGTGACATACATATTGTCTGGGAGCAGCTGATTAGGAGAGAGTCATCTCCAGTGATCACTGTAGCTGGTCGGGAGCGTGAGCTGACACCTATTCTAGAGGATGAGGACGAGGACGAGTCTGAAAAGGAGGAAGAGGATCCCGAAGAGGAATTCCCACCTCACTCTACTAGTGCTGAGAGGTACGAGGCAGTCTACGATAGCAACGTGGAGCTTCATGGACGAGTAGGAGATCTCGAGGAGACTATCCAGCAACGAGATGTGACGATCGAGGAAATGGCAAGTGACCTGGGAGATGCACAGTGGAACCTGATACATATGGAGGTTGAAAGAGATGCTGCTCGTTTTGAATTGGCAAAGCTGAAGCAAGACATCCAGGAGGAGTCGAGGAAGCGTGCCAGAGCTGAGGAGTCAAGCTTGAGGGCTAATCAACGAGCTGATCGAGCTGAAGATGAAGCTGAAGCCAAGAGGGCCAAGATGAGGGAAACAGAATATGCATTTCATACAGCAATAGAGAGAGCTCAGGATCGTATTTTCTACTACCCAGCTCAGTTCCAAGGTTTACCGTGGTATGTGGTGGACCGAAGAATGGCATTTCGGGTAATGGAAGAGGAATGTAGAGAGGATGTGCGACGTATTAATATGCCTAGGCAGTAGTAGTAATAGTAGTAGTAGCAGTAGCAGTAGTAGTAGAGCTTTTATTTATGTATTGCTTTTTGTATTAAATAAAGTAAATTCCATAATTTGATATAAGAATGGGATGAGTTAATAATATAATCCTGCAACTTTTCCAGTTCAGGAAGGGTGATGTAAATGGCAGAAATACTATCTGATTGATGTTTTTAAACTACGACTAATGAATAAAAAAAATTTATTGACGTGCTCTGTGTTCTATGTGCACTGAATTATTTAAACGTTTAAGTATGAACTGAAGTACTTAATAATTGAATAAAGGGTCTAATAATAATATTTTCTTAACAGAAAATGCCTCCTAGAAGATGAGTAACCCGTCAAAATCCCAAGGGTTCGACGAACAACAATAATAACGAGGGAACGAATCCCAATTCGGTTCAGCAGTTGGTGAACTTGTTGACAGGAGCTCTTGCGAATCAGCCGCAGGTGCAGGATACTACTTTCAAGGAATTCAAGGCAGTAGGACCGCCTGAGTTCAAAGGATCGACTAACCCTATTGAAGCTCAGACATGGGTTATGGAAATGGAGAAGGTATTTGACGTGGCTAGGGTAGGAGAAGACCAAAAGACAATGTTCGCGGCTTTTATGTTGAAGTCGGATGCTAGCTTTTGGTGGCAGGCTAACAAGACTCGAGAGGGAGAGGGAGTCATCACGTGGGAACGTTTCAAGGAAATGTTCTACGAGATGTATTTTCCAATGAGTTCGCTGGACCAGATGGAGGTCCAGCTCCTAGAACTTAAGCAAGGAGGGATGACGGTGTCTGAGTATGCCGCTAAGTTTAACGAGTTGGCCAGGTTCGCTACATACCAGGTTAGCACTGACGCTAGGAAGGTGAGAAGGTTTGAGCGGGGACTAAAGCCCTGGCTCTACAGCAAGGTTTCCATGTTCCAGCTGAATACCTTTGCAGCGGTGCTGGAGAAGGCCATACTTGCTGAGGGAGGAAGCGAAGCGGTGACGAAGTTCAACCAAGATAAGAAGAAGAAGAATGAGGTAGAAACCAAGTCTGGGGGTAGCAGCACTGTGAACCAGAAGAGGAAGTGGTTTGATAATACCTCTGCTGGGAGTCAGCAAGGAAGCCAGCAGAAGAGGAAGTTCGAAGCATGTGCTACATGCGGTAAGAATCACACTGGCGTGTGCATGAAGGGGAAACGGGTGTGCTTCAACTGTGGTCAGGAAGGCCACATCGCGCCTAATTGCCCAAAACCGAAGAAGGGAGCTTGCTTTACATGTGGATCCAAAGATCACATGGCTCGCAACTGCCCGAAGAAGCTAACGGCAGGGTCAACAGGGAGCGGAGGGAATGGAAGCGGCAGTACCGTTACTATCGCTGCACCATTGCAAGCTATTCGACCCACTGCACGGACATTCAATATGACGGTGCAAGATGCTGTGCAATCAAAAGATGTGGTGTCAGGTATTATTCCGGTCAATAGTATAAATGCATATGTATTATTTGATTCGGGTGCTACTTGCTCATTCATATCTGATGATTTTGCTAGAACCCTAGACTTACCTGTAGAGGAGTTAATTTACCCTTTGAACATAGAGATTGCGAATAGGGAGGTTATTCCTGTTAGGAGCGTTTATAAGAACTGTAGATTGGACATTAAGGGTCAGGAGCTTAGAGTAGATTTGATTCCGATAAAACTTGGGGAATTCGACGTCATACTAGGTATGGATTGGTTGTTCAACTATGGGGCGGTAATCGATTGTCAGAAGAAGTCAGTAAACCTTACGACTCCGTCGAAGTTGGTGTTCTATGGTAGCAAATCGCTTAGGCAAGCGAGTTGTCTGACGGATATGCAAGCCAAGAAACTTCTGACGTAAGGCTGTGTAGGATATCTAGCCTACATAGTAGATTCGCGTAAGGAAAGCCCGAAGGTGGAGGAGATATCGGTAGTTAAGGAGTTTGAGGACGTTTTTCCAAGCAATTTGCCAAGACTTCCGCCAGATAGGTAGACAGAGTTCGTGATCGATCTAGCGCCGGGAACATCTCTGATTTCGAAGGCTCCGTACCGAATGGCTCCAGTCGAGATGAAGGAACTGATGGTTCAACTGCAAGAACTGCTAGACAAGAAGTATATTCAACTGAGTGTTTCGCTGTGGGGAGCGCCTGTCTTATTCGTGAAGAAAAAGGATGGGTCGATACGTCTTTGCATTGATTATAGAGATTTGAATAAAGTTACGATCAAGAATAGGTATCCTTTACCTAGGATCGATGACTTGTTTGATCAACTGAAGGGTGCGAAATACTTCTCAAAAATCGATTTGAGAAGCGGGTATCATCAATTGAAGGTGAGGAAGGAAGATATACCGAAAACGGCTTTTAGAACTCGGTATGGTCATTACGAGTTCTTGGTGATGTCATTTGGTCTCACGAATGCCCCAGCTGCATTTATGGACTTAATGAACAGGGTGTTCAAGCCATTTCTGGATAAGTTCGTGGTAGTGTTCATAGATGACATCCTGGTTTATTCCAAGACTAAGGAGGAGCATGCTGAACACTTACGACTAACCTTAGAAGCCCTAAGACGAGAAAAGCTTTACGCTAAATTCTCAAAATACGAATTCTGGTTGGAACGTGTGCAATTTCTTGGGCACGTGATCGACAAGGATGGTATTTCGGTAGATCCGTCGAAAGTTGAGGCCGTAATTAGTTGGGAACAGCCGAAGACGCCATCTGAAGTGAGAAGTTTCTTAGGATTGGCTGGTTATTACCGAAGATTTATTCAAGATTTTTCTAGAATCGCAACTCTGTTGACGAATTTGACTCGTAAAATAGTTAAGTTTGTTTGGACGGAGAAGTGTGAGGAGAGTTTTCAAGAGCTGAAGAAGAGGTTGAGTACTGCGCCTGTATTGTCTTTACCGGATAGTTCGGGGAATTTCGTAGTATATAGCGATGCCTCACATAAAGGATTAGGCTGTGTATTGATGCAGAGCGGCAAAGTCATTGCATATGCGTCACGTCAGCTGAAGGATTACGAGAAGGGGTATCCGACCCATGATCTAGAATTGGCGGCAGTAGTGTTTGCCCTAAAGATTTGGAGGCACTACTTATATGGAGAGAAGTGTGAAATATACACAGATCACAAGAGTCTGAAGTATATATTTACCCAGAAGGATTTGAACATGCGCCAAAGAAGATGGTTGTAACTGATTAAAGACTATGATTGCGAGATACATTACCATCCGGGTAAAGCTAACGTTGTTGCCGACGCTTTGAGCAGAAAAGGTCGGGAGAAGCTGAACGTGTTAACTGATCAGGATCGGTTAATAGAACAAATGGTTAGATTGGAGTTGGAAGTGAAGTTTTCGAAAGAATCGGATGAGATGTTATTTCAAGAAACCACTGGTTCTACTTTAATAGACAAAGTGAAAGAAGCACAACTTCATGATGAAGAATGTGAAAAGATTCGGACGAGGTTAACTGATGGCGAAGAGTTCAAGTTCAAGGTCGATAATGAAGGACTGTTATGATTTGAAGGTAGAATCTGGGTACCGCCAGTACCAGAGGTCAAAGAGGAGATTTTGAGCGAAGCTCATAGTTCTAGATATTCTATTCACCCTGGGAGTACGAAGATGTACCAGGATCTCAGGCATCATTTATGGTGGCCGAATATGAAGAGGGACGTAGCTGAATGCGTTGCAAAATGCTTAACGTGTCAAAAAATTAAAGCAGAACACCAGAGACCAAGTGGTTTGCTGCAACCGTTAGAAATTCCAAAGTGGAAGTGGGAGCACATCACGATGGATTTTGTGGTAGGACTTCCAATGACTCAGAAGGGATATGATGCGATATGGGTTATAGTGGATCGACTGACAAAGTCAGCCCACTTTCTGCCGATCAGGGTCAAGTACAACCTGGATAAACTAGCAAAGCTCTACTTGAAGGAAATTATTTCTCGACATGGTGTTCCGGTGTCGATTGTGTCCGACAGAGATCCACGTTTCACGTCTAATTTCTGGAAGCGATTGCAAGAATGTATGGGAACGCAATTGCGAATGAGTACAGCGTATCATCCTCAGAGCGAAAGAACAATTCAAACACTTGAGGATATGCTGAGATCTTGTGTGATGAACTTCAAAGGAAGCTAGGATGATCATCTACCATTGGTGGAGTTCGCCTACAACAATAGTCATCATGCGAGTATTGGCATGCCGCCTTACGAAGCGTTATACGGTAGAAAATGCAGAACTCCTTTGTGCTGGGATGAAGTCGGTGAATGTCAATTGTTGGGACCAGAATTGGTACAACAAACCGCCGAAATTGTAAAGCTGATCAGAACGAGATTAGTTGCTGCTCAAGACAGACAGAAGAAGTATGCCGATTTACATCGACAGAACCGAGAATTCTTACCAGGAAGTTTCGTGTTCCTGAAAGTATCTCCCTGGAAGGGGAAAATTCAATTCGGTAAGAAGGGGAAGCTGAGTCCCCGATTCATTGGACCTTTTGAGGTACTACGAAAGGTGGGTGAGGTTGCTAACGAGATTGCATTACCTTCAGAGCTCGAGAATATACATAATGTCTTCCATATTTCTGTGTTAAGACCTTACAAGCATGATTATAAACATATAATAGAATATGAACCTTTACAGTTTGATAAAGACTTAACATATGAAGAAGAGCCTGTTCAAATAATTGATAGAAAGGAACAAGTACTTAGGAATAAAGTGATACCTTCTGTTAAGGTAATCTGGAGAAACCACAGTGCTGAAGAAGCTACGTGGGAACTCGAAGATGTTATGATGAAATCTTATCCGCATTTATTTGCTTAGTTGTGTGTAACCCCTTATATACTGATTCTGGGGACAGAATCCTTTTAAGGAGGGAAGAATGTAATAGACGAGATTTTTTTTATGTTTGATTCTGGGGACATAATCCTTTTAAGGAGGGAAGATTATAACGATTGAGATTTTATATTTAATTTTAAATATTTATTGAATTAAATAAATATTTATGTGAATTATTTATTGAGTAAATAAATAGATTAAGTAAATTATGGTAATGATTTAATTGAGTGTTACATATTAATTTAATGAATGTTATTTAATTGATAGGTATATATATTAATGTTATATTATAGTTCTAATTTAATTGAGATAATTGAATTAGATAAATTATGTGATGAAGTGTTACATGAATTATAATTAGCGAGTAATTATAATTATGTGGCAAATTTTAAGTGATTAATGGATGTTAGATTTTAATTGATTAAATTAGATGATTAATATTTAATTGATTAAAATATGACATTAAAATATGTGTCAAAATGATTTATTAAAGTAAAAGAAAAAGAATTTTTAAATGATTTTTACCAAACAAGGCCCTTGTATTTGTTTTAAACCTATTTCTACCAACAGGGCCCTAACTATCAAAAAGCTGTTTTTAAATAAACTGTTTACCAAACATGGCCTTAGCATTAATAATCAACTTTTGAAAATAACCTTGTTTTGCTAAACAAGGCATTGTGGTTTTTGAATTTTGTAACTTATATAATAAATGTATTTATTATATATATTAAATAATTAGCAGTTACATATATATCATTAGTATACGTATATTATATCAGTTATAATATATCTATACTACGTTAGATTAGAAGTTAGTTTGTAAAGCTAAGAACAAAAAGAAAAAAGAAGAGCAGAGAAGTTAGAGAAGAGAAGGAAGAAGAAACTTGTGAAGGCTAGAATTAGTCATTGTATTCTTCTCCAATCATCAAAAAGGTAATTAATATTTTATAGTTTTAAAGAATTGTGATCAGTTGTTCTTCATTGTTTTGAGTTTCTATAAATTTAGTTTTCTGTGAATTTCATGAAATTATGTAATTATGAATTTTATATATACGTATTGTATCCATGTGTTGATTGTGGTAATTGTATGACATTAGAGGATTTTCAAAAATTAAATTATTGTAGAAATATATTTTTAACAGAAAATTCATGTTTATATGAGTTTATATGGAATTTTATGAGTGTGGTTAATGTTAATTGAGAAATTCATGCAATTGGTATGTGTTAATATGCTTATTAAGTAATTTCTGGATGCTATCTTCAACTTTGTATGTAATGCATGTATATAAGTTCGAATTGATGGAGAAAAATAGTTACAGTGAATTATTTTATGAAAAATATGAGTTTTCATGAAAATGGCCAAATTGGATTTTAAAATTTGTGATTATCATTGTTTAGATGGTTTTGTGTTTTAGAAGCATGTTATATATATGTATTATTGCATAGGTATGATTTACAATGTTTAAGTTACTGTGAATTGCCGATTGTTGGCTTGTATGGGTTAATTAGTGAAGCAGGGTGCCGTTGCTGTCTGCCTCTGTCCGTGTTCCTGCGCAGCTGCGCCGGTAACACAGCCAGAAGCAGCGCAGCTGCGCCGGCTGCCTTTCCCAGAATCCTTCCCTGCGCAGCTGCGCCGGTTATAGGGCAGCTGGCTGCGCAGCTGCGCCGGGCACAGTGCTTAGGCAGTGAAGGTTAGCTAATTGTGCAGTGTTGATTTTGAACCTAGTTTAATTATACTATGACAGTGAGCATGTATCTAGTTGCTACAACATGTTGTTAACATAAATTTGACAAATTTATATTTAGAAAAGAAAAGAGGTTTGAAAACCTTAAAGTATGATTTGAATAATTATTTAAATGTGATATATGATTATAATTTAAATAACTATAATCAAAAGTAAATGTTTATTTTAAATTATAATGAATAAAGGTTGATTTATTATATGTTAATTTAAATTATAATTTATGTAATTATAATTTAATAAATGCATGTTTAATTGTGGATTTTAAATTGATAATTACATAATTAATTATAAATTGTGTAATTATAATGCATGGTATAGTTTAAGTAATTATTAATTAAATTGATAATTACATGATTAATTATAAATTGTGTAATTATATATGTATGAATGTAGTTTAATTGATTTTAAATTATAATTATTTATAATTTAAATGGTAATTATAATTTGATTAAGTGTTTGAATTATAATTGTTTAATTATAATTTAGTTAAATACATAATTAAGTTAATTATGTGAGTATATGTGTGATGTGATTAACTATGTGATAGTTAATTATTATTGTTTATTTAATTAGAGTGAGTTAACCATGAGGGTTAACCAGTTATGTGAATTAGTTATGTGTTAACTGATTTAGATTATTATAATTGAATATGTATAGGAAGTATTAAAGTACGTGAATTGAATTAAGTAGCTTGCGCTTGAGGCAAGTCTTCTAAACCTTAAACTCGTTAATTTTATGCAAGTTTTCTAAACCCTAATCTTGTATAATTTCTTGAGTTCATATATTCTTGTTAAGAATGTCCTTTTTTATTTCTGTATTAAACAATTGTTTATTTAATTAAAATGATCTTAACTTATTGTTCAAGTAAGATCCAGTTATTATTTTAAATGCTTTAAGTTGATTCTAAAGCATATGTTAATTCATAATTCTTTATTTATGAATTATTGGAAGTCGATTCAACTAATCCTTAGTTGATGAACGTGAATTCTAAATTACCCTTGTAAGCTTATCCAAACCAAACTTTCTTTGGTGCGGACTTGAATTCAAATTACTGAGTTGAACAACCCTATTTACTAGGGGAGGTTACTACGCATAGCATTAAGATGTTTGTGCACAATACATGGTACGAAGGGCTGATTCCCCTAAGTACGAGTTAAGGTCCATAGTCTTATTGACTGTTAAAGGTTTAAATAGAAATATTTATAACCTAGGATAAGAGTTCAAAGGTCTTATGACCCTCAGATAAATTCTATATTCGAATTTTAATGTTGATAGAGAATTATTATTCAATTCTTTATTATTGAAGCAAGCTAAGTTGTTCAGATTCTTTTAAATATATCATTTCATGTCTATGTTATTGTTAAACTCCAGTGAGCTGTGGTTTGCTCACTCTTGCATTAAATAACAATTTCAGTTAAGGTTGATAACGATGATGCTCTGTCTACGAGTAAGGGCAAGGGAAAGCAAAGCAAGTGAAGACTTGTTTTTTTTATTTTTATATTGAGAATGATTGTAATAAGACTTGAATGTTATGTTTTTGTTTCTGCACTTTATTATATTCATGTCAGGGTTAGAGTAAACCGGGATTATCTTGAAAAGGTTGTAACCCTTGTTTTAAGGGAGATTTATCTATTCTAATTTAAGTTGTAGTTTATTTTACATTATTCATTGGGTAGATGTATGTTATATTAGAAAGTGAACACCAAATCATGTGGAAACGAAGTTCCCGGATTTGGGAGTGTCACAAATATAGGACCTAATATATGTGTTTAACTTATATATCAAGTATATGTATTCGACTTATGCAACTAATGAATACCCCTATATACGTAACTATGTTACAATAGGATTTCAAAGTGTTAATAGGCTATAAATTGGTAAACTACGCATAAGGCAAGTTCTATAACTCTCTTAACTTTATATATGGTGAAAATTCGAATTGTTGCTATATCGACCTTATCTACGACAATTAAATTTTTGTTACTATTCGGAAATTAACTTTATGTCTTGACGTTGTTGCAAGCATTGAACTTATTGTTCCTAAAAGACGTCTAAGCCATTTGATTCGGCTAGACTATTATCATGTGTTAGAAAAGCTATCCAAACCAATTGTCTTGGTGCGGACTCTTATAAATCTACTGAGATAAACAACCCTCATGGAAGGGGAAATTATATACAACTGTTGGGGAACCGACGTGTGCACATAAGTATGAATAAATGTTATGTATAACGTAGGGTACTTTAGGCTGATCACCTGTTGTACTTATTTTATTGGATTTTCAGCATAATACTGTTAATTCTAGTAGGATTTCATAGTCCTTAGCGACTACTCAGTGTTCATTATTCTTGAAACTTGAAATGGTTAAACCTTGAATCCTGTTGATATCTTTATGTCCATAGCGACATTTATTGAGAACTATTGATACTTCTTATTATCCTTGAACTATCATTTACTGTTATACCCTTGAAATTCAAAATTTATATTATTCACCCTTATTGCTATATTACTTGATGAGCAAACTTGTTGCTCATTCTTGCTTTTTCCTAAAACATTTCAGGTAAAGGAAAACAGTGTGGACCCTCTGGCACAGACAAGGGCAAGGGCAAGGCTATGACATAGCTTTGTTCTCTTTAGATTATTATGATGTTGTAATAATACTAATTTCATATTATGTATGTTTAAGATATGTTTAAGTTGCGAGACCGTGGGACATGAATAATTTTATTAAATCAATGTAAATTATTCTATTATTCCGTTGCATGAGATTTTAGTATGTTATTAGTATTAGATCGTTATGCACCCAATTCAAGTTACGAGTGGTCTAAATTTGGGGGCGTCACAGGCAGCTTCAACCCATTTAGTGAAATAATCGATTATGGTGAAGATGAATCGATGTCTGTTACTGGCTTTGGGTTATACTGGACCGATCACATCCATTCCATATATGGAAAAAGGCCGTGGCAAACACATATTGTGCAGCTCATTTGGAGGAGCGTGAATAGCATTTCCATGGACTTGGCATTGGTAGCATCTCCTGACGTGATCATCGCAGTCAGCTTTGAGAGAGATCCAGTAATGCACAGTTCTTAATATCTTCTTGGCCAGCAGATGATCGCTCATGTGTGGACCACAGACTCCACCGTGGACTTCATCCATCAGCCTTTGGGCTTGCTCTTTATCAAGGCATCATAACAAGCCTATTCCAGCATCCCTTTTGTAAAGTGCGTCTCCGCTCAGATAAAACTTTATAGCCATCTTGTGAATCCACTTGCTTCTAGCTTGACTTACCCTAACGGGTGTAGATCCATCTCGGAGATATTCCTTGATGTCTTGATACCAAGGCTGTTTGATATGAGGTATTTCATCTGATACTTCTCCAATGTAATTCCCATATGTCGGGGCTTTCTGGCTTGTGAATTTGATGTCCGGAATTCCCCTCCTACTCAATACATTCATCAGGGAAGCCAAAGTTGCCAATGCGTCTGCAAAGTTGTTCCTACCTTGAAGGATGTGGATGAAGGTTATCTCTTCAAAATCCATGGATATGTTGACGACATGCCGATGATAGGGAAGTAAATGCAGTTCTTTGGAATGATACGCCCCGGTGGTTTGTCTGATGACCAACTCAGAATCTACAAAGAGTAATAAACATTGGATACCCGTGGATTGGGCTAGTTTCAACCCCATTATGAAGCTTTCATACTTAGTCGTGTTGTTGGTGTTGACAAACTGTAACTTAGTAGCAATAGGATATTATTATCCTGTACCAGAGATAAGGACTGCCCCAGCTCCGGCACCATCCATGTTTATCGCTCCATCAAAATACATTTTCCAAGGTTGTACTGTATTCTCTTATCAGCTTTATTGAATTGTCATGATCCCATCATCCTGGAAATATGTTTCTAAGGGTTCAAACGCTCCTGATGGTGCTTCGGCTAGTTTATCTGCAATACCCTGACCTTTGATGGACTTCTGAGTCACGTAGACAATGTCTAACTGTTGGAGGATTAACTGCCATTTGGACAATCGACAATTCAACATTGGCTTGTTGAATACGTACTTCAGTGGATCCATATGGGATAAGAGGTAGGTTGTGTGCCTATGCAGATAATGTTGCAACCTCATGGCGGCCCATGCTAATGCACAACATGTTTTCTCAATTAGACTGTACTTCTGTTCTCCACTGCTGAATCTTTTGCTGATGTAGTAGATAGCTCACTCCTTGCTACTATCATCTTTCTGTCCCAACATATAACCCATTGCATTGGCATTGACGGACAAGTACATAAATAAGGGAACTTCATCCCTCGGAGGTACCAATACAGGCTCTTCAATCAACTGCTTCTTAATGGCAAGGAAAGCTTTTTGGCAATCTTCATTCCATTTCATGGAGGAATTCTTCCTTAGTAGCTTGAAGATGGGTTCACAAGTCGTCGTGAGCTGAGAAATGAACCAGCTTATGAAATTAATCCTCCCCAGGAATCCGCGTATCCCCTTCTCTGTTCGACATACTGGCATCTCTATGATTGCTTTTATCTTGGCAGTATCCAACTCAATGCCTCTATTACTCACCAGAAATCCCAATAACTTGCCCGATTTAACACCAAAAGCACGTTTGGCCAGGTTCAGCTTGAGGTTGTACTTACACAACCTGTTGAATAACTTTTTGAGATGGCTAATATGATCGTCCTCCTTCTGGGATTTGACGATGATGTCATCCATATAAACCTCTATCTCCTTATGCATCATATCATGGAATAGGGCCATCATAGCTTGCTGATATGTGGCACCGACATTGATATGGCCAAAGGATAAACGTCTATAGTAAATAGTTCCCCAAGGCGTGATGAAGGTTTTCTTCTCCTTATCCTCTTCAGTGACCATGATTTGATGGAAACTAGCAAAGCAATCCACGAAGGAATACATACCATACTGGGCCGTATTCTCTATCAGGATGTGGATGAAAGGTACCGTGAAATTATCCTTGAGGAAAGCTTTGTTCAAATCCCTATAATCCATGCATACTTGTACCTTCCCTCCGGGCTTAGGCACGGGAACTATATTCGACAGCCACTCCGGGTATGTTGATACCATGATGATGTCGGCTTTGATTGCTTGACAACCTCTTCTTTGACTTTCAGACTCCATTCAAGTTTCAATCGTCTGCGCTTCTACTTGACTGGCCTGAATCCATCTTTGATGGGGAGTCGATGCATGACAAGCTCAGTAGACAAGCCAATCATATTTCCATGTGACCATACAAACAAATCCTGGAACTGTGTTAAGATTTCAATCAGGTCGATTCTTTGGTCTGGGGTGAGGTCTAGGCCTATCTAGAATTCTTTAAGGTTAATTGAGGTTCCGATATTGACGATGGTGGTTTGATCAAGGTTTGATTTGGGTTTTTCTGCGAACCATTCCTTTATCTCCTCGGGCACCTCATAGTCATCTATCTCTTCTTGATCAATCTCCATCAAGTTGAAGTTCAGTTCTATATCAAAGTCATAGTCACTGTGACAGGTTGGCATCTTATCAGTAGGGACAAAAAAATCCAATCCTGGATTCCTAAAAACAAAATGCTTTCGCTTTAATATATGAAACTACTTAAACATATAAAGCATTTACCAAAGCATGACAAAAGTTACTGCTATAGCTGTGCAACCAAAATAAGCAGTAAATGAAACCATGTTACAAGGAAGATGGACTCTCTACCCTTTTACTCTTTTTGAATAAGGAAAAGGATGCTGCTCCAGTTGTCTAGAGTTAAATCCTCATGAAAAGGTAGGATACAAGATTTGTGGTCGTCTGTCTCTTCCTTAATGACGACTAAGACATCTTTCAGATCAGAGCCATGGTTTTTCTTTGAACTGCCCCCCCTTTTCTTTCTTGATGGGAGGAATTTGGATCTGAACCTCTTCATCACTATCTGGGATATCACCATTCATACCCTCGTAGTGTATGAGAACATGCATGTTAGAAAATGGGTCTCGTCCTTCGTACATGAACTTTTCTTTTCCCTTTTTGCTCTCCCCATCAGGCTTTGAGGCTTTTCTCTCACTTATTGGTATGATTAGAGGAAACAACATGACTGACATAACAGCGGGAATCTTCCTCATTGTCTTCACAAATCCAACATCAGTGAGGTTCGGCAACAATATAGTGGAAGCATGAGCCTTTGGATGCTTGTGTGGGTTCCGGTGGTTTGACCCAGATGAAGAGCCCAATCCCGCTTTCCCTGATTGGCTCAGAATTTGCACCAGACTCTTGATACCTTGCTGATTTTTTCCTAAACCTTCTCCAGGGTGGAAACCCAAAGATACCATCTCCTGTCCCACCATAATTACTTTAGGGGAAACTTTAGGTTTGAAGGCTGGTGCCCCAACAGGCAGATACTGAGTATTGCTCACCTCCAATGCTTGAAAACTTGCAAGTTCAACCCCTTCATCCAAACTAATCACCGACATGTCTCCCTGTATGTAGGCAGGGTATTCTGGTTTGGCATTCACTGTGATTAGGTTGCCATTGATAATATACTTGAGCTGCTGATGGAGGGTGGATGGAACGGCTCCCGCCATATGGATCCACGGCCTTTCGAACAATAAGTTATATCTAGTGGTAATGTAGAGTACCTGAAAAGATACATAGAACGTATGCGGACCAATTTCCAGTGGAAGCTCAATCTCTCCCACAGCCTCTCGGTGTGACTCATCGAAAGCCCGGATAACTATATGACTGGTTCTAATCAGATTTGGGTTGATTTTCATTCTCTCCTAGGTATCGTAGGGATAGATGTTCAGAGAAGATCCTCCATCTATAAGCACACCTCCGATCACATACCCTGATGACATCACATCTATATGCAGGTACTTGCGATGACCCGTCCCCTTTCCAGGTATATCATCGTCAGTAAAAGATATCACATTATTGTTGAAGATGTGTTCTATCGCATGACAAAATTTATAAACATCCAATGTCCTTGGTAGATGGGCCTCCTCCAGTACTTTTACAAGAATGTTGCTATGATCCACCAATGATAAGACCAGATCTAGGATGGACATCTTCTTGGGTGCATCTTTCAGGCTTTGCACTATATTGATCTCGTTATGCCCCATTTTGCTGAGGAATTCTTTGATTTTCTCTTCAGCCACTCTCTCTTTAGCCTTGGTGACTGGATTGATCACCCGCTGGGGCAGGTATAATGGATTCTCCTTGGATACAATGGCAATGTTGTTTGCGGTGGAACCTTGATCATTCCCATAGTTTAATGGCACCCTCTTCAGACTGATGACAGGATACTGCGATCTGAAAGAGAGTATTAAGGTTCGGGCGCAGATACCTTCATAGAATTCAGTGCTTCTTGAACCCCTTTTCCAGGCAGTACTAATGGTGTCCCTGTTGCACCGTTTCAGTATCAACAAAACAGGGACAAAACACGTGCAAGCATACACGGTCGACAAGTAATAAATTTGATAAGTAAAGTTCGTTCCCATGGAGAAAAGGAGTTAGGCTTAAACTATCGTGCAACAATTCTATAATTATCTTCGGCTGCTCAAATGAGTATCAAAGCGTGCTTTAATAACTAGACTGATTTTAACATAAAATTAACTAATTAAAAGATGGGGGGTTCAAATTGGAGAAATATGGGATCCTAACTTCACCTATTGCATCGTCTAGATAACCAACACCTCATGACAAGTATAAATAATCACATAGGAATGCTAGCCGGGAGCACGAATGCTAGACAAGGCTATTTGTCAATAAACCAATCCCATATCATATAATATCCACAAAATAGATAGAAATCATATGAACACCAATAAAACCTAAATCACTATATGTCTATGTGATTTACAAGCTATATCAGTTTAAGTGCAAGCCCCCAATAGACTACATATGGTAATACAGTATATTTCTATCCGGATTATGAATCACAAAACTCATCGAATGCAAGTTTCACGAAGATAAGCTAACATGGAAAAATCTAAGTTTACACTTCCTCTTTCAATTCCGTATAAACTATTACAGTAGATGTTGATCAAGCATCTAAACATAAGATGCATTAGAATCCCATAATGGTAGTTAGTTCATCTCTGAACCACAAACCATTATGGGATTTAAGCCAAGCATTTGAAGCAACAATGAAAGTAAGAGAAAAGAGAGATAGAGAATGCAAATCTTGTGCTTCCCATTTCAATAGAAGCTAAAAAGCTCAAGTTTAGACCACAAACAAGCTCCAAAGTGAAACTCTAACAATGGAAGCTACTTAGAATAAGAAGGAAAGAAGAGTTAAGCTCCAAGACCCTTCAAGTTCTCTAGCCCTAGAAAATGTAAGAAAACTTGAATGCTGTAATAATATTAAGTCTGAGAAGTGTTTTTGTTCATTACACAACACAAAGCCTTATATGCATTACACTTAGCAAAATAAAAATGAAAAGTCAGCATCTTTGACCGGCGCGGCCGCGCGGTCTTCCATTGTACATTCGGCGCTGGCGCCCTGATACCCAAAGCAGGCCTCTGGCCCTGCCACTCGGTGCTGGCACGCGGGCTTTAACCCTGCTGGCGGCTCGGTCGCGCAAGCCACAAAACAGTGGCTGACCAAAAAGTATAGCTCTAATAGCTATCAGAGGAAGTCATAGACATCAGTGTCGAATCGATAAACCTGCTCCATCTCCTCTGTCGACACAAAGCTGCTAGGATCAGGCATATCTGGGTGATATAAGGGAGGATCTGCCCCTGTATAGCTACTGCTAAATGGACCTGAAGAGGGACCTACTCCTGAGCTGGATGGGTCAAAAGAAGATGCCTCTGATGGATCTCGGTCAAGGTGCCTGATAAAGAAACGAGCCTGCTCCAACTCCCTGGTCAGATCTGCTATCTGGTCTGCATGAGTCGGCTCCCTGAGGCAATCTATCCAATTCATCATCATCACAAATCCTGGCACTATGTCTGCTATAAATTGGGTAGCCCAAGTCTGAGCTCCAATAGTACGAGAGCTCCACCGCCTACTGAAGGCCTCCTGGCTGTACGGACCCTCTTATAGAGTGAAGCCATCAATGACCTCCAAAGGGATGTCTGTCGAAGGCACAATTAATGGCCAATGATGCCAAGCTGGAGGAATAATGGGAATGCGGATCTCTCCCGTGATACTCCTAATAGCACGCTCTCCAAGATAGAGCTCACAGCCTCCCTCCTTCAACAATGGTACCCTACAGGTCGATAAGTCAAACTCTCGGCCAGTAGGGACTTCTCCCTCGAATCTGATGATCAAGTGCTCAGATGTGTACGGCGCCCAGGTGATCAAACCCTCCGTCAAAAGCTCCAACTATAGACGGGCATGAGTGAATCCCTCAGCAACAGGGACCTCCGTTAAAGTGGAGTGATGCCACTTCTGTCATCGAGGATAGGTCTCTAGACCAAATGCAGTAGCGGGCCGTAGGCAAAGAAGCCTCTTAAATGCCCAAATCTGATCATATAAATACAAAAAGTCCTCAGTGATCAAGACTGACAAAAAATGCTAAAATCAAAAAGGTACAGAAAGATGTACTCACCAGTAAGAATGGGTAAAATCCTAACTAAGCCTCCATCGTACCCTCTGAAAGTATGCGCATGCCCCGAAGAAAATAGGCAAAGGTATATGAACCCCAATCATAGTCACCGAGGTGCTCTACCTGTCGAGTGGCGCTGATCAAAGCGAAGGACACAGTAGACGAGTTGTCCGACACAAAACAACCCCTGATGATCGACAAAAACAATCGCCTCAGAATGCGATATCTAGCCCTCTGGTCATCAGGCGAAGTCAACTGTAAAGTCTCATCCTGGGTATCTATACTCAAAGGACCAGATCGAACTGCCCGACCCTTGAATGCCATCGTCAAGACTCCCAGCAAGGACCGAACGATAGCGGGTAAAATGTCAGTCATGACAGGCACTGACTCGCCCTGGAACTCAATGCCGACAATAAATCTCCAGTCCATAGAAGTTATCATCACCTCGCAATCCAGCAAATGAAGGGATTGAGTCTGGTGGAACCAGCGCTCAGACAAAGCCCTCATATACCCCCAGGGGCAACGGTGGGGAAGGATAAAAAAAAGGCCTGAAATCCCCAGCCATCTATAATCTCCCTTTAATCCTCATACAAAGTGTGATACAGGGAGTGCACGCTAAACCAGTTCCATCAAGGCTACGTAAAGCCGGAAACCTGCATCAAAAACCAACCCAAGTCAAAAACCTATGCCCCAAGAATGGAAAGAAGGAAGAAAAGTGTCTAGAGAGAAGAAAGACTTTAAGTCACCTCGTTGGCATGAAGATATCTCGAAGAATGGCGACTCAAGTCACCTAGTAGCTCCTGAGAAGGCACAGCAATGCCTGTGACCCTTGCACGTGGATCCTGAGTGGGAACAGGAGCAATAAAAAGAGCCTCCTCATTATCAATATCCAGTGGCTGCTCATCCTATGCGAGACGAATCCTGCCCTCTACAAGTCTACGAAGCGTTCGAGCCTGACGTAGTTGTGGCACATCAGAAGCCCTCCAACGTCTAATACCCAAGGAGACCTTACTTGAACTGCCGGGTCTATCATGATCCATCTACATCAACAAGTCTCCAAGATAACTCAGAAAGGGTCATATAGGCATGTATTTTTTATACATTGCGTTTGAAAGCACCCTATGCGGGTCGCATGCTTTTAACGGTCAAAAACTATGAAAGAATCATGTAAAACGTTATCTGCGCTGTGTTGAATGCATAGGAACTGACGGATTCAAAAGAAAACTGTCCAAGCTTTGTAGATCTTAAAAAGATGATGGGAATCCTTTTGAAACTCAAAACGGGAAACTTACAAAATGAAAATCCCTCAGCACATTAAATAAGCCAGGTAGTCGCACCTCCACCTGCGACAGCCTATATGGGTCCCACTTCCCCCGGGGCCTAGGTCGGTTCGAGTCAAAACGGAGTTTAAACGGGCTGCCAAGTCAAATTTGAAGACAAATCGCTACACGATTGAGCGATTTGGCCAGAAATCCTGCGTTTAAGCAGCGTAATCCTGACAGAAAGGGAAATTCCATGAAGACCCTTGGTATTCATCCCGGAGCCATGTCCGGGGATTAACATATCAAACTGACCGAAAAACTGCGTAAGAATTGCGCAAAATTACCAAAACCTGCCGTTTTTTGAAGTTCGGGTACTTACCGAAACAATTTTCAGCCGTTGGCACAGCCTTAGCGAAGTTCGGGTACTGACTGAAACAATTTTCAGCCGTTGGCTCAGCCCCAGTGAAGTTTGCTCAGCCCTAGTGAAGTTCGGGTACTGACAGAAATAGTTTTCAACCGTTGGCTCAGCCCCAACGAAGTTTGGGTACTGAACAAAACTTTTTTCAGCCGTTGGCTCAGCCCCAGCAAAGTTTGGGTACTGACCAAAATAATTTCCAGCCGTTGTCTTAGCCCCAGCGAAGTTCGGGTACTGAGCGAAATAGTTTTCAGCCGTTAGCTTAGCCCCAGCGAAGTTCGGGTTCTGACCGAAACAGTTTTCAGTCGTTGGCTCAGCCCCGTCGAAGTTTGGGTACTGACCGAAATAGTTTTCAGCAGTTAGCACAACCCCAGCGAAGTTCGGGTAAACAGTTTTCAGCCGTTGGCTCAGCCCCAGCAAAGTTCGGGTACTGACCAAAACTGTTTCAGCCGTTGGTTCAGCCCCAGCGAAGCATCGGGTATTGACCAATGACAGTTCAGCCGTTGGTACAACCCCAGCGAAGTTCGGGTACAAATTAAAGTCCAGTCCAACCATTGGCTCAACCCCAATGACGCTTCAATTGTCGGCTCAACCCCAGCCAAGCAACAGAAGGAATCCAGTGACGGAAGCAATTATAATAATCCATCACAAATAATGGAATCTGTTATAGACATCCATAAAGGGATTATTGAGGTAGTATCAATCATATCAACCTCAATCAGAATCTACAAAGCTATCTCGGAGAACGTCATCCCCAGTAGATCCAGACGAGGACAATCTGTGATAGCTCATCTTTGACAACCTCATCCTCATCAGAGTCAAATAAGTTATCGTGGATGATGTCATCCCCAGCAGGAAATGACAAAATTAGTTCGCAGTAACTTCCCAAAAATATCAATGGCTATACATGACAACGTTATCCCCAGCAGAGTGATAACATAGGCAGCTAACTGAAGCCCCATTCCACTCAAAGACGCCTAACCTTCGAAGCAGCTCTGGCACTTTTTATTTCCAATGTCTACTAATATTTATCCTGTCCATTCCATTACATTGCATGGACATGATAAAGAAGGGCATCTGTAGACACTAGAAATTTTACTTGCCCCAATACTAACACTGTAGGAGGGCAAAATCGTCAATCAACTCAAATCCGACCACCAATGTCGATCCTTTAACTCAAATCCAGCCACCAATACCGGTCCTTCAACTCAAATTCGACCACCAATGCTTGTCCATCAACTCAAATCCGGCCACCAATGCCGATCCTTCAACTCAAATTCGGCCACCAATGCCGGTTCGTCAACTCAAATCTGGCCACCAATGCCGGTCCTTCAACTCAAATCCTACCACCAATGCCTGTCCCTCAATTCAAATCCGGCCGCCAATGCCGGTCCTTCAACTCAAAACCGGCCTCCAATACCTGTCTTTAAACCTAAATCCGATCCCCAATATTGGTAAACCTAAATTCGATCCCCAATATCGATAAATCTAAATTCGATCACCAATATTAATACTCCAGCCAAATTCGATCCCCAATATCGGTAATTCAGCCAAATCCGACCACCAATGTCGGTACTCAATCCAGCTCCGATAGTCAATCGGACCATTTATCCAGCCCCGATAGTTAATTAAACCGTCTATCCAGCTCCGATAGTTAATCGGACAGTTCATGCAGCTCCTATCATTAATGGGACCGTTAATCCAGCTCCGATCGTCAATCGGACCGTCAGATCAACCCCGATCTCAATATCGGGCTATCAACTCAACCTCGATCATCGATCGGGTCATCAAGTCCAACCCCGATCTCAATATCGGGACTTCAAATCAACCTCGGCAGCATTCTGAAAGGTACAAGGCAGCCCCGCTATCAACCCAGGAGGTACCTGTCAATCCCGATCTCATTATCGGGCCGTCACGACAGCCCCAGTCTCAACCCAGGAGGTATAGGTCAACCTAAAAATCAACCCAAGACATGTCAATTCATCCCCGGTCTCAGCCTGGGAAGTACAGTTCAGCCCTAGAGACAAACCTAGGAATCCAGGTCCATCAAAGGCCGTGCTGACACCACAGGCAACCCAGATGGGGTAAAACGGTCATTTTATTCAACTCTCAATCGATTCGGTCAAACTCAAGCCGAATTGATGCCATCGAAGTCAGAATGAACCACAACAACGATCCCGAGTGCCAACAGCGCACGACAGCTCAACGGATAAACTACGGTGAATCGAAGACCTGGTTATGAACCCATCTTCTCGGACCCGAAAAATGTTTTATCCCATGTCATTGCGACACTCTCGACGACGGCTTTTTGAAAAGGTATCGCACGCCTCAATCGGATGCTCCGATCAAAAGTTTGAAAGTTCTGACTTCAACTGCGCGTTGATCGAAGTGCACGTAGGGAGCTGCAACTCTACCTGTGGCAGCCGCAGGTAGAGCTAAGGCTTCCTGGCCTATAAATAAACGTGCACCCCACTTCATTTTTAGAATTCTGAAACGCAGCGAAGCTCTGCCCGTCTGATTTTTCGACTTTTACACCTCTTCCAAACCCAAATATTTTTACTCCAACACGTAGACAAACCCATATACTACCACATATCAAAAAACCACCCGTAGATTTGGACGTTTAAAGCTTACGATTTGGCAAAAAGCCCGTATTGCAGTCTATTGTAAGTATTTTTACGATCAGAAAGTCTATACTACTACTTTGCACTGTTTTCCACTTGCACACGAAGGTACATCTTCTAAATATGCCTGTAACTTAGTTTTGTGGCCATTTTCATCAAAATTTGGCATATTTCTGTACATAAACGTAGTTTTTTGCATTTTTACAACTCGGATTGACGATCCGTCAGTTCGAGCAGCTTCAATGCACTAGCACACACATTTTTGGCA
This sequence comes from Panax stipuleanatus, assembly GCA_020205555.1. NCBI lineage: Eukaryota > Viridiplantae > Streptophyta > Magnoliopsida > Apiales > Araliaceae > Panax > Panax stipuleanatus. The sequence continues at coordinate 59,071,761 of CM035122.1, forward strand.
ACTCCGCCGGATTGGGTTGTCTTCCCAGTCCGGGTTTGGCCCTTTTTTGTATATATTTAACTGTAAATGGACTAACATTTCAATTCTGTCAAGCCCAGGTGTCAAATTCATTGCAGTTTATCACTTTTATATATATCTATGCATATATATATATATATATATATATATATATTCAGTCTGGCCTGTATTACTTCATGGTCATTTTACTGCTTTTGCACACTTCGCCATACTGGGTGCTCTCCCCAATCACTGGTTGACAACTTTTCTGTCAATTTCAATTCCAGTACGGGCACCGGTGTGAAAATCTGTCGCCCTTATTACTATTTTTCTATATATATATATATATTTCATTTCTGTCACAGCCTGGATTATTTCGTGGCTATTTACAGTTTTTTATATAAATATATATTTCAATTCTAGTCCAGGCTTGCGAGTGAAAACCCATCGCCCTTTTACAGCTTCTGTATATATATAATTATATATATTGCTTTACTCAATTTATTCAACTGCTGCACTGATGTGACACTCCCATATTTGGGTACTTCGTTTCCACATGATTTCGTGTTCACTTTCTAAATAGAACATACATCTACCCATAATAAGGAATGTAAAATAAATTACAACCTTGAATAAATAATAAAATCTTCCTTAAAAAGGAATTACAACCTTATTAAAAATCATCCCAGGGTTTATCTAACTTTAACATAAATAATAATGCGAAAATAAAAATATAACGTAAAGTCTTATTACAATCAAAATCAAAAGATAACAAGTCTTTACTTGTTCATCTTGTCTTTCCCTTTTACTCGTTGACGGTACGTCAACATTCTCGGCTTTAACTGCAAGGTATTATTAAATATGCAAGAGTGAGCAAACAAATGCTCACTAGAATACAACAATAATAAGGATATAATTGAATAGTTTCAATTGATCTTAATAACTTTACTTTCATCAAACATAAAGAATTGAATAATAATTCTTTCATTAATAACTAAAATTTTGAATATTGAAATCATCTGAGGGTCATAAGACCTTGAACTTTTGTCCTAGGTTATAAATATTTCTATTTAAAACCTTTAACAGTCATTTAGACTATGGACCTTAACTCGTACTTAGGGGGATCAGCCCTTCGTACAATGTATTGTGCACAACCATCTTAACGCTTTCGCATAGTAACCTCCCCTAATAAATAGGGTTGTTCATCTCAGTATATTTGAGTACAAGTCCGCACCAAAGAAAGTTTGGTTTGGATAAGCTTAAATGGTAATTTAGGATTCAACGTTCATCAACTAAGAAATAGTTGAGTCGACTTACAATAATCAAGAATAATTCAATAATAACAATTATGAAATACTTATGCTTTCGAATTTAACTTAAAGCATACGAAAGATAAGATAGACCTTCCTTGAACAATAAGTTAAAGTCACTTTAAGTAAATCATGAATTTTAAATACATACTTGTCCATTGCAGAAATAAAAGGACAATCTCGAACACAATAAATATTTGAATTTAAAACAATTTTATAACAATAACAAGTTTGAGTTTAGAAAACTTGCACAATATAAGAATTAAAGAACTTGTATATAATTGACGAGTTTAAGGATGGAAAACTTGCCTCAAGCGCAAGCTACTATTAAAATCACGTTCTTTAACACTTCCTACACACATATATTTAATCACAATAATCTAAATTAGTTAACACATAACTAATTCACATAATTGGTTAACCCATATAGGTTAATTCTTTCTAGTTTAATTAATAAGTTAATAATTAACGGTCACATAATTAATTATACCACATAGGCATGCTCGCATAATTAAATCAATAATAATTATGTGTCTCATGTTAATTAAATTATAATTAAATAAATTATAATTTAAACATTTAATCTAATTATAATTACTCAAATTATAATCACATATTATATTAATTAAATTATAAATAATTTATAATTTATAATTAATTAAACTACATCATGCATTTACTAAATTATAATTACACAAATTATAATTAATCATGCAAATATTGAATTATAATACACAAAGTATAACTTATAATTAATCATGCATTTATGAAATTATAATTACATAAATAATAATTTAAATTAACATTTACTTCATTAAAATAAATCAAATAATATTCATTATAATTTAACAAAATTATAATTTAAAATAAACCTTTACTCTAATTATAATTATTCAAAATTATAACCACACTATATATTTTATTAATATAATATATTAATATTCATTTTCATGTAATCAAATTATCACCTTCAATTAGCATTTTATGATACATAAAAATACATAAAAGAAATAACCCATCTTGACTTTCTGCACCACACCCCCCCCCCCCCCGGTCGGGGCGAGGGTTTTACTCTTGATAGGCCCGCCGGGGGCGTGCCCCTTGCAGGGTCGGCAGATATGCTCGCGATCTGTGCAGAGAAAAAGTCAATTTAGCTTATTTTTTTCACACCAAATTCCACTTCCAGTCAATAGAAGTCATATCAATTTTATAAAAAATATAAACTTAAAGCTTCTAACATGATTTTAACATATATAAACAGTACAACACATAATCAAAACAACCAATTTCATTATTCTTGAAGAAAAGTCTTTGTTAAGTGTTCTTCATGAAATTGAACACTGTACTTTTGTTTTTAAACCAATTCACACAATTTCCAAGTATAACCATTTAGTTTCTAATCATGCTAACATAATCTACGATTACATTACACAACAATTAATAATTAAACTCAAATTTTGATTTTAAAATAGCCATTTATCAAAACTAATGCACCGTAAATTTTGATGAACGCGATTTCTTTATGTTTATTATATAAGCATGAATTAAACTATTAATTAGGCATGAAATTCATATATGAGCATGCTAGAACACAATTGATACATATTATTTCATATTTACACAATTTTCACCATAACTCAATTAACAGAGAACTTTATACTTTATAAAGAACATATAAACAAAATTTCTAACAACTAAAGATGAGAGTTATACCCTTATGCTTAGTGGATTGAAAGGAGAGGATGATGATGATGACCTCAAAGCTTTTCTTCCTCTTCTTCTTCCTTTCTCTTCTTTTCTCTCTAGACTACTCTGTATTCTCTCTAACTTTTCTCTATCTTGTTCTAACACTGACCAATTCTAACTTAACGCCTATCTATATTACTTAACTGATAATATAATATAGATATAATAGATATTGCATATATATATATATATATGTATGTAACTTACAAATTATAATTGCATATAATAACTCCTACAATAATTACATAGGTTACACTTATTTGAATTTGAAAAGCAATAACACTTGTTTGGCAAAAAACTGTTTATTTTTTAAAAAACTAACTTTTTGAGCTTAAGGCCTTGTTTGGTAAAATATGATTAAAACAAAAGAGGGTCTTGTTTGGTAAAATCTTTTAAAATCTTTTTCTTTATTTTAATAAATCCTTTTAACATATACTTTAAATGTTACACTTTAATTATTTAAATCTTTAACATTCTTATTTAACTAATTAAAATCTAACATCAATTAATCGCATAAAAAAAATTATCACATAACAATTATAATTACTCGCTAATTATAATTCATGTAACAATCATCACATAACTCATCTAATTTAATTATCTCAATTAAATTTGAACTATACTATAAAATCAATACATATTAATTAAATTAAATATTAAATATTCACTTAATTAATATACAACTCTTAATTAAATCACTCCACAAATTCACATAATTTATTTATTCAACTCAATAAATATTAAAATTTAATATATAAAATCTCAATCTTTACAATCTTCCCTCCTTAAAAAGATTCTGTCCCCAGAATCACACATAAAAAAAATCTCGTCTATTACATTCTTCCCCCCCCCCCCCTCTTAAAAGGATTTTGTCCCCAGAATCGGTACATAAGGGTTTCACAAAACTAAGCAAATAATTGCGGATAAGATTTTATCATAACATCTTCGAGTTTCCACGTAGCTTCTTCAGTACTGTGGTTCCTCCAGATTACCTTAACAGAAGGTATCACATTATTTCTAAGTACTTGTTCTTTTCTATCAACTATTTGAACAGGCATTTCTTCATATGTTAAGTCTTTATCGAATCGTAAAGGCTCATATTTTATTACATGTTTGTAGTCGTGCTTGTAAGGTCTCAACACAGAAATGTGAAAGACGTTATGTATATTCTCTAGCTCTGGAGGTAACGCCACCTCGTAAGCTACCTCGCCCACCTTTCGTAGTACCTCGAAAGGTCCAATAAATCGGGGACTTAGCTTCCCCTTCTTGCCGAATCTAATCTTCCCCTTCTGGGGAGATACTTTTAGGAAAACAAAATTTTCTGGTAAAAATTCTCGGTTCTGTTAATGTTGATCGGCATATTTTTTCTGTCTGTCTTGAGCAGCAAACAATCTTGTTCTGATCAGCTTCACGATTTTGGCGGTTTGTTGTACCAGTTTCGGCCCCAGAAGTTGACGTTTAGCGACTTCATCCCAGCATCAGGGAGTTCTGCATTTTATGTCGTATAACGCTTCGTAAGGCGGCATACCAATACTTGCGTGGTAACTATTGTTGTTGGCGAACTCCACCAATGGTAGAAGATCCTCCCAGATTCCCTTGAAGTCCATTACGTAAGCTCTCAGCATGTCCTCAAGCGTCTGAATCGTTCTCTCGCTCTGGCCATCAGTCTAAGGATGGTATGCCGTACTAATTCGCAATTGTGTTCCTAGACACTCTTGCAAACGTTTCCAGAAGTTCGACATAAAACGCGGATCTCTGTCTGACACAATCGACACCGGAACACCCTGTCAAGAGATAATTTCCTTAACATACAATTTCGCTAACTGATCCAAGTTATACTTAATCCTGATCGGTAGAAAGTGGGCTGACTTCGTCAGTCGATCCACTATAACCCATATCGCATCAAATCCCTTCTTGAGTCGCTGGAAGACCAACCACAAAATCCATCGTGATGTGCTCCCACTACCACTCTGGAATTTCTAACGGTTACAGCAGTCCACTTGGTCTCTAGTGTTATGCTTTAACTTTCTGGCACGTTAGACATTTTGCAACGCATTCAGCAACGTCCCTCTTCATGTTCGGCCACCAGAAATGGTGCCTGAGATCCTAGTACATCTTCATACTCCCAGGGTGAATCGAATATCTCAAACTGTGAGATTCGCTCAAAATCTCCTCTTTGACTTCTGGTACTGGCGGTACCCAGATTCTCCCTTCAAATCGTAACAGTCCTTCGTTATCAATCTTGAACTTGAACTCTTCGCCGTCGGCTATTCTCTTCCGAATCTTCTCGCATTCTTCGTCGTGAAGTTGTGCTTCTTTCACTTTGTCTACCAGAGTAGAACCAGTAATTACTTTAAATAACTTCTCATCCGATTCCTTCAGAATCTTCACTTCCAGTTCTAATCTAGCCATCTGTTCTATCAACTGATCTTGATCAGTCAACATGTTCAGCTTCTCCCGACCTTTTCTGTTCAAAGCGTCGGCGACGACGTTAGCTTTACCCAGATGGTAAAGTATCTCGCAGTCGTAGTTCTTGATCAATTCCAACCATCTCCTTTGGGGCATGTTCAAATCCTTCTGGGTGAAAATATACTTCAGACTCTTATAATCTGTATATATCTCACACTTTTCTCCATATAAGTAGTGTCTCCAAATCTTGAGAGCAAACACTACTGCCGCCAATTTTAAGTCATGGGTCGGATACCCCTTCTCATAAACCTTCAGCTGATGTGACGCATAGGCAATGACTTTACCGTTCTGCATCAGCACACAGCCTAATCCCTTATGTGACGCATCACTGTATACTACAAAATTTCCCTTACTATCCGGCAAGGACAACACAGGCGCAATACTCAACCTCTTCTTCAGTTCCTGAAAACTTTCCTCACAATTTTTCGTCCAAACAAACTTAACTATTTTACGAGTCAAACTCGTCAACGGAGTTACGATCTTGGAAAAGTCTTGGATAAATCTCCGGTAATAACCTGCCAATCCCAAGAAACTCCTAACTTCAGACGGCGTCTTTGACTGCTCCTAATTCATAACGGCAACCTTCGACAGATCTACCGAAATACCATCCTTATCGATCATGTGGCCAAGAAATTGCAAACGTTCCAACTAGAATTCGCATTTCGAGAAGTTTGCATATAGTTTTCCCTGTCTCAAAGATTCCAACGTCAGCCTTTAATGTTTGGTGTGTTCCTCCTCGGTATTAGAATAAACCAGGATGTCATCTATGAACACCACTACGAACTTATCTAGGAACAACTTGAACACCCTATTCATTAAGTTCATAAATGCAGCTGGGGCATTCCATAGACCAAACGACTCCCTAAGAACTCGTAATATCCATACCGAGTTCTGAAAGTCGTTTTCAATATATCTTCCATTCTCACCTTTAAGTGATGATACCCGCTTTTCAAATCGATTTTCAAGAAGTGTTTAGCAGCCTTTAGTTGATCGAATAAGTCATCGTCCTAGGTAAAGGATACCTATTCTTGATCGTAACTTTGTTCAATTCCCTATATTCAATGCAAAGCCGCATCGATCCATCCTTCTTCTTCACTGAATAAATCTGGCACTCCCCACGGCGAAATGCTCGGCTGAATATACTTATTGTCCAGCAATTCTTCTAGTTGAACCATCAGTTCCTTCATCTCGATCGGAGCCATTCGATACGGAACTTTTAAATTAGAGCAGTTCTCGGTGCTAAGTCGATCACGAACTCTATCTCCCCTATCTGGCGGAAGTTTTGGTAAGTCACTCCAAAATTCATCCACAAACTCCCTAACCACTTATATCTCTTCTATCTTCTGGCTCTCCTTACGTGTATCTACTATGTAGGCTAGATATCCTACACAGTCTTGCGTAAAAAGTTTCTTGGCTTTCATAACCGTCAGACAACTCACTTGTCTAGGCGATTTACTACCATAGAACACTACTTTTAAAGGAGTCGTAAGGTTTACCGACTTATTTTGACAGTCGATTACCGCCCCCTGGTTGAACAACTAGTCCATCCCCAATATGACGTCGAATTCCCCAAGTTTTATCGGAATCAAATCTACCCTCAGCTCTTGACCCTTAATGTCCAATCAACAGTTCTTGTATACAAACCTAACAGGAATGACTTCCCTATTCGCAATTTCTATGTTCAAGGGGTAAGCTAACTCCTCTATAGATAAGTCTAGGGTTTTAGCAAAATCATCAGATATGAATGAACAAGTAGCACCCGAATCAAATAATACATATGTATTTATACTATTGATCGAAATAATACCTGCCACCACATCTTTTGATTGCACAGCGTCCTGCACCGTCATATTGAATGTGCGGGAAGTGGGTCGAACGGCTTGCAGTGGCGACGGTCCATCGATAGTGAGAGTACTGCCGCTGCAATTTCCTCCATTCTCTGTTGACCCTGCCGCTAGCTTCTTAGGGCAGCTACGAGCCATGTGATCCTTAGATCCACATGTATATCAAGCTCCCTTCTTCGGGTTTAGGAAACTCAGCGCGATGTGGCCTTCCTGACCACAGTTGTAGCACACCCATTTCCCTTTTATGCACACTCCAGTATGAGTCTTCCCGCATGTAGCACATACTTCGAGCTTCATCTTTTGCAGGCGTCCCTGCTGACTCCCAGTAGAGATGTTGTCGTTCCACTTTATTTTCTAATGGATAGCCTTACTACCACTAGCCTTGTTTTCCATCTCAATCTTCTTCTTCTTGCCTTGGTTGAATTTAGTCACGGCGTCGCTCCCTCCTTCAGCTAGAATGACCTTTTCCAGCACAGCTGCAAACGTGTTTAGCTGGAACATAGAGACCTTACTGTAGAGCCAGGGTTTCAGTCCCCACTCAAACCTCCTCGCCTTCCTAGCGTCCGTGCTGACCTGGTATGTCGCGAACCTGGCCAACTCGTTAAACTTTGCGGCATATTCAAACAACGTCATCTCTCCGTGTTTCAGCTTTAGAAACTGGACCTCCATCTAGTCCTGTGAGCTAACTGGGAAGTACATTTTAAATAACATCTCTTTAAAACTTTCCCACGGTGTCACTCCTTCTCCCTCTCTGGTCCTATTAGCTTGCCACCAAAAACTAGCATCCGACTTGAATATGAAAGTCACGAATGCTATTTTCTGGTCTTCACCGACTCTAGCTACGTCGAAGACCTTCTCCATCTCCATCACCCACGTCTGAGCATCTATAGGGTTTGTCGATCCCTTGAATTAAGGCCCTTAAATTCCTTAAATGTAGTACCCTGCACTTGCGGCTGATTTGCAAGTGCCCCCGTCAGTAGGTTCACTAACTGCTGAACCAAGTTGGGGTTTGTTCCATCGTTATTGTTGTTAATCGTCGAACCCTCGGGGTAGGTCTTCTTCTAGGAGGCATTTTCTGTTAAGAAATATTATTATTAGCTCCTCTACGAAATTCTTAAGTATTCAAGTTTAGACTTAAATAATTAAATGACTCAGTTTATATTGAACATATAGCACATCCATAAGCTTCTTTTATTCATTACTCGTAGTTTTAAAAACATAGAATAGATAGCAACTCTGCTATTTACATCATCTTTCCTGAACTGGAATAAGTTACAGGACTACATTCATCACTTTATCCCATATTATCTCAAATTATAGGATTTACATTTATTTATTACAAAAAGAAACAAATAATTTAAAAGCTCTAATGTCTAGGCATATTAAGATGTTGCACAGCCTCTCTGCGTTCTTCCTCCACCACCCGAAATGTTTTCCTTCGGTCCACCACATACCATGGTAAACCTTGGAACTGAGCTGGGTAATAGAAGATACGGTCCTAGGCCCTATCTATGGCCGTATGGAATGCGTATTCTATTTCCCTTAGCTTGGCCCTCTTGGTTTCAGCCTCGTCTTCAGCTCGATCGGCTCGTTGAATAGCCCTCAGGCTTGTCTCCTCAGCTATGTCATGCTTCGTCGACTCCTCTTGGATATCTTGCTTCAGCTTCGCTATCTCGGCTCGTGCCTTGTCCCTATCATTCTCTACGTGAATTAGCTTCCACTGTGCTTCTCCTAGCTCACTATCCATCTCTTCGATTGTCTCGTCCCGCTGCTGGATGGTTTCTTCGAGCTCTCCGACTTGACCATGTAGGTCCACGTTACTGTCGTAGACTGCCTCGTACATCTCAGCACTAGTAGAGTGAGGTGGGAATTCCTCTTCGGGATCCTCTTCTTCCTCTGACTCATCCTCGTCCTCCTCCTCTAGAATAGGTGTCAGCCCATGCTCCCGACCAGCTACGGTGATCACTGGAGATGGCTCTCTCCTAACCAACTGCTCCCAGACAACATGAAAGTCTCGGGGCTCCTCCTCCTTAGGCACCTGAGGTATATCCTCCCTAGCCTGACGGGATTCTCCAACGTTCGTCATCCTGACAAAAGAATTTTAAAGTTTATTATTATGTGATATCGAGTCGTCACACTTCGAATACTTAAACGTAAACACATAGCACATAAGGTAGTTTATTATCCTTACCTATCACCACTATCTTTTTGATCTTTCTATAAGGCTACTACCTAAGGTTTCTCCCCCCACCTAAGGTTCATAACCAACTGCTTTGATACGAACCTGTGACACCCCCAAATCCGGGTACTTCATTTTCAAATGATTTGGTGTTCACTTTCTAAATAGAACATACATCTACCCATAATAAGGAATGTAAAATAAATTACAACCTTGAATAAATAATAAAATCTTCCTTAAAAAGGAATTACAACCTTATTCAAAATCATCCCAGGGTTTATCTAACCTTAACATAAGTAATAATGCAGAAATAAAAACATAACATAAAGTTTTAGTACAATCAAAATCAAAAGATAACAAGTCTTCACTTGTTCATCTTGCCTTTCTTTTTACTCGTTTATGGTACGTCAACGTTCTCGACTTTAACTGCAAGGTATTATTAAATATGCAAGAGTGAGCAAACAAATGCTCACTAGAATACAACAATAATAAGGATATAATTGGAGAGTTTCAATAGATCTGAATAACTTTACTTTTATCACCCATAAAGAATTGAATAATAATTCTTTCATTAATAACTAAAATTTCGAATATTGAAATCATCTGAGGGTCATAAGACCTTGAACTTTTGTCCTAGGTTATAGACATTTCTATTTAAAACCTTTAACAGTCATTTAGACTATGGACCTTAACTCGTACTTAGGGGGATCAGCCTTCGTACCATGTATTATGCACAACCATCTTAACGCTTTCGCATAGTAACCTCTCCTAATAAATAGGGTTGTTCATCTCAGTATTTGAGTACAAGTCCGCATCAAAGAAAGCTTGGTTTGGATAAGCTTAAAGGGTAATTTAGGATTCAACGTTCATCAACTAAGGAATAGTTGAGTCGACTTATAATAATCAAGAATAATTCAATAATAACAATTATGAAATACTTATGCTTTAGAATTGAACTTAAAGCATACGAAATATAAGATAGACCTTTCTTGAACAATAAGTCAAAGTCACTTTAAGTAAATCATGAATTTTAAATACTTACTTGTCCATTGCAGAAATAAAAGGACAATCTCGAACACAATAAATATTTGAATTTAAAACACTTTTATAACAATAACAAGTTTGAGTTTAGAAAACTTGTACAATATAAGAATTAAAGAACAGGTATATAATTGACAAGTTTAAGGATAGAAAACTTACCTTAAGCGTAAGCTACTATTAAAATCACGTTCTTTAACACTTCCTACACACATATATTTAATCACAATAATCTAAATTACTTAACACATAACTAATTCACATAATTGGTTAACCTATATAAGTTAACTCTTTCTAGTTTAATTAATAAGTTAATAATTAACGGTCACATAATTAATTACACCACATAGGCATGCTCACATAATTAAATCAATAATAATTATGTGTTTCATATTAATTAAATTATAATTAAATGAATTATAATTTAAATATTTAATTTAATTATAATTACTCAAATTATAATCACATATTATATTAATTAAATTATAAACAATTTATAATTTATAATTAATTAAACTACATCATGCATTTACTAAATTATAATTACACAAATTATAATTAATCATGCAAATATTGAATTATAATACACAAATTATAACTTGTAATTAATCATGCATTTATTAAATTATAATTACATAAATTATAATTTAAATTAACATTTACTTGATTAAAATAAATCAAATAATATTCCTTATAATTTAACAAAATTATAATTTAAATTAAACTTTTACTCTAATTATAATTATTCAAAATTATAACCACACTATATATTTTATTAATATAATATATTAATATTAATTTTTATATCATCAAATTATCACCTTCAATTAGCCTTTTATGATACAACAAAATACATAAAAGAAATAACTCATCTTGACTTTCTGCACCCCCCCCCCCACCCCCGCCGGGGCAGGGGTTTTACTATTGATAGGCCCGCTGGGGCGGGCCCTTTGCAAGGTCGGCAGACATGCTCGCGAACTGTGCAGAGAAAAAGCCAATTTGGCTTATTTCTCCACATCAGATTCTAATTCCAGTCAATACAAGTCATATCAATTTTATAGAAAACATAAACTTAAATCTTCTAACATGATTTTAACATATATAAACATTACAACACATAATCAAAACAACCAATTTCATGATTCTTGAAGAAAAGCCATTGTTAAGTGTTCTTCATAAAATTGAACACTGTACTTTTGTTTTTAAACCAATTCACACAATTTCCAAGCATAACCAATTAGTTTATAATCATGCTAACATAATCTACGATTACATTACGCAACAATTAACAATTAAACTCAAATTTTGATTTTAAAATAGCCATTTATCAAAATCAATGCACTATAAATTTTGATGAACCTAATTTCTTTATGTTTATCATATAAGCAAGAATTAAACTATTAATTAGGCATGAAATTCATATATGAGCATGCTAGAACACAATTGATACATATTATTTCATGTTTACACAATTTTCACCATAACTCAATTAACAAAGAACTTTATACTTTATAAAGAACATATAAACAAAATTTCTAACAACTAAAGATGAGAGTTATACCCTTATGCTTAGTGGATTGAAAGGAGAGGATGATGATGATGACCTCAAAGCTTTTCTTCATCTTCTTCTTCCTTTCTCTTCTTTTCTGTCTAGACTACTCTGTATTCTCTCTAACTTTACTCTGTTTTGTTCTAACACTGACCAATTCTAACTTAACGTATATCTATAGTACTTAACTGATAATATAATATAGATATAATAGATATAGCATATATATATATATATATATATATGTAACTTACAAATTATAATTGCATATAATAACTCCTACAATAATTACATAGGTTACACTTATTTGAATTTGAAAAGCCATAAGGCTTGTTTGGCAAAAACTATTTATTTTTAAAAACTAACTTTTTGAGCTTATGGCCCTGTTTGGTTAAATATGATTAAAACAAAAGTAAGGGCCTTGTTTGGTAAAATCTTTTAAAATCCTTTTCTTTATTTTAATAAATCCTTTTAACACATACTTTAAATGTTACACTTTAATTAATTAAATCTTTAACATTCTTATTTAATTAATTAAAATCTAACATCAATTAATCACATAAAAAAAGTGTCACATAACAATTATAATTACTCGCTAATTATAATTCATGTAACACTCATCACATAACTCATCTAATTTAATTATCTCAATTAAATTAAAACTATACTATAAAATCAATACATATTAATTAAATTAAATATTAAATATTCACTTAATTAATATACAACTCTTAATTAAATCACTCCAAAAATTCACATAATTTATTTATTCAACTTAATAAATATTAAAATTTAATATATAAAATCTTAATCGTTACAACTGACATATCTGCGGGCGGACTAGATTTATCCATATCTCGCCAATTATAGCTTTCAACGTTTCAAACAGTTCTCGATAGAACGTGGAAGCTATAATGGCTGAGATTTCTTTTAATCTAGTTATTTTTATAGTTTCAGCTTTGAAAGTAAACTCGTGTCCCTTAGATAGCTATCTAGTGGAAACGAGACGCTTTGGCCATTCGCAGCCAGGATTTATTGATGAATCTTTGGTTCCATTGCAACGTGATGATGTATATATATAAATCCATTTCTTTGCAAATTAGAACTGGGCGGGTTTATTGGCTACTCATATGTGAGCCTAGGAATCGTGGGATTCACGATCAAATCGATCGGGATCTGATTCCCACGATGGTCAAACTACAGTTTACAAATGTACCCTGCCAGTTTTTCTATAAAATGTACATACACAGAACTTAAAACGGTTATCCGAATTTAAGGTCTCATCATAGTGAAATGTCAATTGTCGTGTTAACGTCCTTCCAATGGTTTTCATACCCATGAGGAGACCGACACTTGTCTATTTCTGTGGTCGAGGATGCTTCGTAGCCCGGCAAATCACCATTCACATGCAGCCTTAAGGCTATAAAGATAAAAATTGAAAGTAGCGATATGATTCAATTCCTATGTCAGCGTAAGGGTTTGATAAATCAGCTTTCAAAACATCATTTTCAATTCAATCAAAAGAAAAAGCTTTTGAAAATCAAATTAAATGCTTTTGCAAATTAATCAAAGACGGATTTTCAAATCAAATCAAACCCTTCGTATATATGTTCAACAAAGCCTGTCAAAACTTTTAATTAATCAAATCAATAGGCCCAACTTTCAAACAGCATTCACTCACGCATTCTAGTTTTAAGAGAAATATTAAAAAGATGAGGTACCGTGTTTACACGGGAGTTGTGGGGGTGCCTAACATCTTCCCCACACTTAACCAAGCCCCCGAGCTCAAACTCCGATTTCAAAGATCAAGTTTCGACAGTGTCTAGCAGTTGGGCCTCTTTTCAAATCAAACTCGGTTGAGTTGGTACAACCATTTTCAAATCTACCTACTGGTGACTTTGTTGAACGTTCAAATCATCAACATGATACATGTTGGCCCTTTCCTAAAAAACCCTTCAAAACCTTTTTCCTAAATAAAAATAATAAGGGTACAGAGAACTTAGGAAGATCGATTTGAGGAAACCCGGCTTACAAACCGACCCGCGGAGTTCTTAAATTTTCCAACGTCGACAGACACTGAGTCCATGACCCAGTCCGAAAAAGTCCAAATATAGATATATATGTATATATATATATATAAGCGATTAAAAGTCGCAGATCGACGATTCGGGCTGTGCAAATGCAAGAAAATGCATAAATGTAATAAAAAGTACACCAAAACGGCCACGAAACTGAGTTTCTAGCAAAATAAAAAAAACAAAACTTAATGTGCATGTATATAAATGCGCAATGAAGTAGTAGGAGCTTCCTTATCATAAAAATACTTACAATAAACTGCTACACGGGCTTTTTTCCACTTGGTAGGCTTCAAATTGACGTTTCCACCATTAAAGTTTTTATATGTAGTAGTATATGAGTATACCTACGTGTTAGAGTGATAAAAACGAGATTTGGAGTACAAGAAGTCGGGCTAGGAAACGAAATGGACGGAGTTTCAGTGCGTTTTTTATTTTTTTCTTCTTTTTTTGTCTTGGGGGTGCACTTGTATTTAAAGACCTGATGGAAGACGTCCTACCCGTGGGTCTACCTGTGGCTCCACATGGCGGGTCTGCCGTCTCGAAGTACGTGCACTCCGAGCAACGCAATATCAGGTTTGAAACTTTTTAACTTTTGATCGGAGCGTCTGTTTGAGGTGTCCTATACCTTTCTGGAAAGCCCTCGCCGAGAGCGTCACAATGATATGGGGCTAAACCTTTTTCGAGTCCAAGAAGACGGGTTCATAACCCGGTTATCGATTCTTCGCAGTTTGTCTGTTGAGCTGTATTATGCTATTTTCACTCGGGATCATTGTTATGGTTCTTTCTAACCTTGATTGCATCAATTCGGCTTGATTTTGATCGAATTGTCTTCAAGTTAGTAAAATGACCATTTTTCCCCTCCAGGGGTTGTCTCCTGTACTGGCATGGTCTCCGACAGTTTTCCCGGGGTTGTCCTCGAGGCTTTGATCCCAATTAATTTTGTTTATCCTCAGGGTTGCCTCGGAGGTTGACTTGGTTTCCCAAGGTTATCTCTGGGGATCATGGGATGCTTTGGGGTTGTTCCCGAAGTTGATTTGGCCTCCTAGGTTGTGACCAGGGCTTGATCTGACATCTCGGATTGTGACCGGGCCTGAACTGGATTTCCTGGTGTTGCTACTGGGGTTACTGTACCTCCTAAGTTGTGACCGGGGGTTAACTTGACATCCCAGTATTGTGACTGGGGTTGAGTTGACATCCCGATATTGAGACCGGGGATGAGTTGGCATCCCGGTATTGAGACCGAGGGTGAGTTGACATCCCGGTATTAAGACCGGGGCTAAGTTGACATCCCGGTATTGAGATCGGGGTTGAGTTGGCATCCCGGTATTGAGACCAAGGATGAGTTGACATCCCAGTATTGAGACTGAGGCTGAGTTGACATCCCGGTATTGAGATCGGGCTGAGTTGATATCCCGATATTGAGACCGGGGCTGAGTTGACATCCCGGTATTGAGACCGGGGCTGAGTTGGCATTTCCGGTATTGAGGCTGGGGCTGTGTGGACATCACGATATTGATACCGGGACTGAGTTGAACATCCTGGTATTGAGACCAGAGCTGAGTTGACATTCCGGTATTAAGACCGAGGCTGAGTTGGCATCCCAGTATTGAGACCGGGGCTGAGGTGGCATCCCGGTATTGAGACCGGGGCTGAGTTGACAGCCCGGTATTGAGACCGGAGTTAAAAAGTTAGTTTTGCCCCTCTGCAGGGTTAGTAATAGGAACACAAAATTTTGAGTGTCTACAACAGGAATGAAAAATTTTGAGTGTCTACAGTTACACATTTTATTCCAAGAGTTGGAAATGTATACCTTTTCTATAGAGATAGAAAGTAGGATTTTTCCAAACACCTTTCTTCTTGAATTATTGTTATTCATTGGTGGATCACCTCTAGATGCCAAACACATGGGTGGCTAATGTTTATCAAAGAAAGGAATCAACCCGTTGGATTCAAGTAGAACGCGAAAAAAATTTGGAGTTGAACTCGTACCTGAGAAAAATAGAATCTTCAAGGGTATGAATCTTATTCTTAATCTTTTTATTTAATTAATAACTATGCATAAAAGATGATCCGGGTATATGGTTTGTAAAATTTTAAAACTCGTATTTACCATGTTTCCGCTTATTTTATGCAATTTGATTGCGTTCATGAATCTTACAAACCTAACAGTGGTATCAAAGTTAAGCCTTTATACGAGTTATTAATTATTTAGATTTGATATGTATGTTGATATATGTTTAGAACAATTTTTTGGCATAATTATTAGCAAAGAATCATGTTTTTGGAGAACAATTGCATAATTCGCGAAGCTGGAAAATTTCCCCTGCCTAGCAGTGCCGCAACGCAGAATTTGAATTTTTTTTTTTTCAAATTATGATAAAAGGTTTATTTTGATTTAAAATTTAATTAAAATAAAAATGTTTTTCAGTAATTCTAAATTTAAATAGAGTAGTTTATTTTTATTGGAATTGGATTAAAATAAATATATTTATTTTAATTAGAATTTAATTTAATGCTAATTAATTGGAGTTGGAATTGAAATCCATGATAACTGATTGGAGTTGAAATTGAATTCCATGTTTCCTAAAAATAAAGGAGTTTATTTGTGATTAGGAAAAGGTGTGATGCCCTCAAATTCGGACCGTCACTGATCTCGAATTCGGTTCGTCACGTACTAATTCTAATAATAATTAAAATCTCAAACAATGTAATAACAGAATAATTTACATTGATATAACATAAATATTCTCATCCCAAGTCTCGAAACTATTACTAATACACTTCATAACTTAAACCAAACATATCTTAATATATAACATTAAATAAGTCTTAATATAACATAAAGGAAACATCCTAAGAGCACAGCTACTTCATAGCTTTACCTTCGCTCTTGTCCTGTCCTAGGGTTCCACCTTACGCTGCCCTAACTGAAATGTTTTATGGAAAGCAAGAATGAGCAAAAATTGCCCAGCAAGTAATATACGATAAGGGTGAAGATTTTTATAAATTGAGTTTCAAATATCAAGGTATAATCTTGATGATAATCAAGAGTTTGAAGAATAACATCATGAACAACGAGTACACTCGGACCAAGACAGACACGGGAATCGAACCTGTGCTTAGAGTTAGAAACGGAGCCATCGAGGACTGCCCCTGATTTGAGGTAGACGCTCCGGAACTCGCGTCGATAACCCTAATTTTGGTTTTTGATAGAGATATCAACAATTCTCAAATTAAAACCTTGGAATATGAAACGATAGTTATTATAGATCAACAGATATATATATGAATTCAAAGGCTATGAACGTATCCAACTGGAAAAAGTAATTTATACTGAGCAGTCACTAAAGACTATTGAACATCTACTAGAATTATCAATATTAAACTGATAACCTAAAAATAAGTACGATAGATGATCAGTCTACAATATTCTATGTTATGCATAACACCATAATAATTTTCAAGCATATGTTGGGGCTTCCAACAATATATACACTCCCCTTACACTAAGGGTTGTTCAACTTAGTTTTCAAAGATTCCGCACCAGTCAATTGGTTTGGATAATTTTCTAAATAAGCACATTGTCTAGCCGAATCAAATGGCATAGACACTTCCACAATATTCAAGAACCATACTAAGTTCAACATGAATAATAGCTCAAATAAAACAAGAGTTTATTCAATAAGCATACTAACCCAATTTAAACGAGTAAGTAAGACAGCTTGCTTTCACAAGGGTCCATTGCAAAGGTTAGGATACTTGTAATTAAAAACACAAGAACAAGTTCAAGGAAACTTGCACAATAAAAGAGTGTAAGTCGGAGAAACATGCTTAAAACATCCGTTGAATAAAGTAGTGCAAGGGTTTAAGATACTTGCCTTATGTGTAGTCTATCCACGTAAACCTAATCAACACTTTCGAATCCTATTATAATATATTTACATTTATAGGACACTCATTAGCTAAGCACATTCAGTACACAAGCTTGATATGTAATTCCAGTATACACATAGGGTTCTAACTTAATCTTGTAACTTTATACGTACATCATTACGTACTTGTACACACGTAGACTGAAATTAGTTTATGCAATCACGTAACATAGTTATACTACGCATGACATTGCATTTAATCACAATGCTTAATCAATTATTATTATCCATGGACTTCCTTTTTACAAGTTAAACATCATTATGTTATATTGTCATCCCATATAAATATATATTGGTAAAGATTAGACCATGATCAGTATCTTAAGCATTACAAGTCAGTTAATACAATCAGAAAAAAAGCAGGCTGCATAAATTCTTAAAACAGACTAGCGCAGCTGCGCCCTGGTTAAGCCTAGGGATGGCGCATCTGCGCTGTCCCCTGGCCAGACCAGGGTTGAGCTTTTGCCTCACTACTTCTGTCCAATATGTAACCATACATTAACACATAGTTTATTTATATGTTAAAGGGTCTTAGATGCCTACAAAACCTTTCTAAGTCCAATCTTTCATGCAATGGTTCCAGATTAATATCTTTAATGACTTAAGGCTATATAAAGTCATGAAATCATAAAGGCTATCATATTTGATATGCATACATGCGAGGTGGTCATATAATCTATCAATAAGCATGCTCACGTATTTCTACATCCTATACACATAAATAGCATCGTTATTTATTTGAAAACTTAATCAACCTCATACTCGATTAACTCGCATTGTTTCTAACAAGTATGTGCACATACATGATATATTAGTGATGTTAAAAGCACTATTAAGCATGTTAAAAATATCAGAATGCTATTACACTATGATCATGCAACTTAGTTTGCAAAAAGTCCGAACTTTACTTTTGAAATCGTTACGACTTAACCCATATAGGCTAGCGTAAACTCAACAGCTTGTATTAACATTTCATATGTAGTTAAGTCATGTTTACATGCTCACAAAGTTAGAATATCTCTTATGTGGTATTCATGGATATTAGTTTCAAATATATCAAGTTTCCTTTAGTTAAAAGCCAAATAATTTGGACATGAACAAGGAAACCATGTATCACTAATCATGCTAGCTTATGTTCATAATTTAGTCATATAAGTATATTATCATGCTAATATGGTCAAAATATGAATATCATACTTATATGTCAAAGTCCATTTTCAAAACGTATACTTTCTTTAGTAAATGTTAACTAATGAGGTCAAACACGTTCATGCTATATCATGACACATAAATTCACATGTTAACATGATCTTCATGTATATCTAGACCACACAAACGTGCTTACCAAGTTAGAACATAAACATCAACATAATATGTGAAAGTCTATTTTAGAAACTTTAAGTTTATTTAGCAATGTATATTAACGACGGCAAAGCAACTCATGCCACATCAAGAGTCACATATGCACAAGTTAAACATTTTCTCCCTGCATTGCTAAGCCATACAAAAATGCTTAAAATTCCGAATGTGAACCTCACATGCATATGTGAAGTTTGTTTTAAAAACTCTAACTTTCATTTCGAAAACTATAACTTTCTATAGTAATTATATACTATCATAGTCAAACATGCTCATACTATGTCAATGTACTCATATATACATGTTAACCATGTTCTTATGCTTGTCTAAGTAGTATTAATACGTTGGTACTTAACAGATTTGTTAACAAAAGCAGGATCTAAAATCAGGTACCGGCGTAGCTGTGCTGCACCCAAGAACAAATTAGGCGCAGCTGCGCCACTTCCCGGCCATAACTAGAAAGGCCTCTGTTCGGCATATTTCAAATCCAAACACAAAATTCTCCTACGAAATTCATTCCAACACAGTCACATTGCAATATTAGATGCATATAAACTTACGTAATAATTAACAATCATTCTCCAATCCAATTATCATATAATTTTACATAATCAATAATCTATCAAGTTTCAAAAATGAAGAACAATGAAATGAGAGTTACCTCTACTAAGCTTGGATTGGGTTCACTGCTATATCAGACTTTATCAATTCACAGGCCCTCACCTCAATGATATACTCCCTCTCAACTCGTACTTAACAGAAACTCAGCAAATGAAAAATAGAAGGAGGGAGCTTCATTTATAGAGAATGAATTATACAGATAATAGCTTTGTTCATAAATTTCAACCAACGGGAAAAGAAAAAAACTCAGAGGTTAAGGGAGAGTTGTTGGGTAGTTGGTGAATTCCACTATTGGAGCCACTCCCCTTGTGATCATGATGGCTAAAATGCTGAGTTTGAGAGAAGAGGCAATAGGCTAGCCATTGAGTTTTCACGTGAGGAAGAAATGAGTCTCTTATTTTGGGACAAGCCAATAGAGCTCAGCAACTTGGCAAACATACAATACTGCATACTTAGTTTTATAATACCTATTCATATAACATACTTAAGTTATAAATCCAATTAGAATTACAATATAGTTTTAATGAGGAAATAATATTACATGTAGTAAGTTTAATATACACATGATATAATCTATGTATATTTTATAATTCCGAATATAATCTAGTTGGGTATTACCTTTCCACATTACCATACACTATATTATTTCAATTATTTATATTTATTGGAATAATTATTATTTTAATTCCACATTAATATTTAATATTAAAATAGATAACCATTTATTTGTTTCCTCACATATTATTAAGTATACACTTAGTTTAATAATCCATAAGTACACCTTTAATGTCTTTACACATACATATAGTCACATATACATTATTATGTAACTTCCACAATTCCTTAAACCTTAATACATAATTCTCATATATTATATAGTCTTATTAAAGTGTCACTCTACACTTTATATAATGTTGTTTGACTTAGTATTGCACAATGTACACATAGCATGTATTCATGTAACTTACACCATTTAACCAATCTTAATATATGATTCTTGTATATTATATGAAATCACATGTTAGTGTCACATTACACTTTCTATAATATAATTGTAACTACTATACATTATGAGTCTAATTATCACACACTTTGCACACAACAATTAGTCGAGTAAATATAATCCTATTATATTTATAAATCATTTACTCGTTAATATTCTATTACTCGCAATAACAATTAATAATGTTATTATACGATTAACTATCACATGTATTGCACACAACAAATAATTATATAAATATAACGCTTATTATATTCATCATTTATTTACTCATAAATATTTTGTTACTCTCAATAACATATTATTAACAATTACTCATTAATAGGCTATCACTAATCACAACAATTAATTAACAAAGTAATATTAATTAATCCTTCACTTATTGATTTCCCTCTTTAATTAATTAAATCAATATCATTTCCATTCTCATGCCACACAAGGCATTATACGAGTTTGTCGCAATTTCCCATATTTTCTCAATTATTATAAATTCAATTTAATATAATCGAATTACTTTTCTCATAACTCATAAACATTTAAATTTAAATAAATATTCATTTTTTATTAGTATTAAAATTTATATTTATTCCTGAAATTTACGGTTCTTACATCCTCCCCCCTTATAAAAATTTCGTCCTCAGAATTGGTACAAGGTTACACAAATAGATGGGGATAGTCCCTCATCATCCTATCTTCTAATTTGCCCACGTGCCCCCCTCGACATCGTGGTTTCGCCAATGCACTATTATAGAAGATAAAATTTTATTTCTTAATATTTGTTCTTTCCTATCTAGTATTAGGATAAGAATTTCTTCATATGCTAGATTCTTCTCTACTCGAATGGGTTCATAGGGTATTACACACTTATAATTAGGCTTATATGATCATAAAACACACTGTGGATGTGTTCCAGTTCAAGAGGTAAGGCTATCTCGTATGTCACTTTGCCTACTCTCTTCAATACTTAAAAAGGTTTCACAAACCCCAGACTCAATTCCTCTTTCTTATCTAATCTTCACATGGAAACATTTAAGGAATACAAAACTACCATTTTCAAAATCTTGATTATGACGATGCCCATCTGCGTATTTCTTATGTTGATTTTGAGTTGCTACTAATCTGGCTCTTCTTGTCTTCACAACGTCTACCATTCGTCATACTGAATTCGGTCTCAAATGTCGTCGTTCTCTGACCTCATCTTAACGTAGCGGTGTGTTGCACTTTCTTCCATAGAGAGTTTCATATGATGGCATAACAATATTCGTATGATAATTATTACTATAAGTGAAAACTACCAAGGGCTTCCCAGTTACCTTTAAAATCCATCACGCAAGCTCTAAGCATGTCTTCTAACGTTTGTATTATTTGTTTGCTCTACCGTCAATTTGAGGATAATGAGCAGTACTCAGCCTCTACTCTGTTCCCATTCTTTCCTGCAAGCTCTTCCAAAACTTTGATGTGGAGTGCGGGTTTCGATCGAAAATAATTGACACTGATATTTCGTGTAGCAAAACGATTTCTTTAACGTATAATTTTGCTAACTAATTTAAATTGAATTGAATATTTATTGGTAGGGAATGAGTCATCTTTTTCAATCGGTCGACGTATTCTACAACTTCTTGTCTCATATTGACCACCAAAAGTGTCTTCGAAGATCCCGGTACATTTTCGTGCTTCCTGGGTGAGCAAAATTATGCCAAATTACACGCCTTATGAAAATTCTTATCTCGCAATTTAGGTTACAGTTGACTTTCACACTCTATCCAACAGCGTTGGACAAACCTCTATTACAAAACTTCCCTTTGGAGTTTCTGGGTCCCTTCACTTCTATTTTCAATCTCTCCATCTTCTTGATTAATTCCTATTTGACTATCAACTTGAATACCTTCTCCATTCCCTTTTTCTACTTAGCATGTCAGCTACTATGTTCGCCTTTTCCAGGTGATAGAGAATTTCGCAATGGTAGTCTTTGATTAGTTCCAACCACCTCCTTTATCAAATGTTTAACTCCTTATGTGTGAAGATATATTTCAGAATCTCGTGGCCCGTATATATCTCACATCTCTCCCCAAATAATGTCTCCAAATCATTAATGCAAAAACTACTACCGCTAACTCTAAGTTGTGAGTAGGGTATCGTCTCTCGTAGTCCTTTAATTGTCGTGATGCATACGAAATGACCTCTCCATGTTGCATGAGCACACAGCCAAGTCCCTTGTGCGATGCATCACTATACACCAAAAAACCTCCCGTATTATTTGGTAAGGATAATACAGGTGCCTCGCTCAATCTCTATTCTTCAACTCCTTGAAACTCTCTTTATACTTCTCCGCCCAATTAAACTTCACCGTCTTCCTCGTTAGATTGGTCTATGGGGTCGCTATCTCAGAGAAATTTGGGGATAAATCTTTAATAGTACCCAACTAACCCTAAGAAACTTCATACTTCCGTCAGCGTCTTGCACTGTTCCTAATTACCTACCGCCTACACCTTTGCCGGATCTGACGTGCTCTAAAACTAACCTTCGTCATCCAAAATTTGCACTTCAAAATTTCACGTACATCTTCTCCTTTCTCAATGCTTCTAATACCCTTTTCAGATGTTTAGCGTACTCTTTCTAAGTCTTGTTGTCTATTCTTGGTAACAGATACCTATTCTTAATAATCACTTTGTTCTCTCCTGATAGTCGATACAAAGCCTTCTCGATCCATCCTTCTCCTTGACAAACAACACTGGTACTTCCCAAAGGAAACACACTGGGCTGAATATATCCTTTATCTAACATTTCTTGCAATTGCATTATTAAATCCTTCATTTCCTACCGGCGCCATACTTAATATGGGGCATTCGAAATCGATGCAGTTCCTGGTACTAAATCTATTACAAATTTGTTTTCTCTGTCTGGCAGAAGGCCGGGCAGATCGTCTGGGAATATGCCTTGGATTTCTATTTCTACTGATACATTCTTTAGTTCTATTCTCGCTCTCTTAGTATCTACAATATAGGTGAAACAATCTACATAAACCTTTCTTAACAATATCTTGGCCTGCATCATCGTAAGGCAACACGATTGCCTAAGCGACGAGCTACCATAAAACACTTCCTTAGACAGGTTTGGAGTCTGAAGGTTCACATTTTTCTCCTAACAATCAATTATCGTACGTGGTTATGTAATCAATCCATTCCTAGTATCCCATCAAACTCTCCAAATTTTATTGGAATTAAGTCTATGCTTATCTTATGGCCCCAAATTTATACGCAATAAATACGGTAAACGAATTCTACGGGAATTACTTCCTCATTCGCAACTTCCATGTTCAAAGGATCTACTAAGCGTTCTTGGGGTAACTTAGTCGTTTCACAGTTCTTCAGATGCAAAAGAAAAGATAGCACTCGAATCAGATAATATATACGCATTTATATTATTGATTAAGACAGCACCTGACATCACAACTTGGAATGCCACTGCATCATGTATCAACGTTCGTACGTGGCATTGGTTCACTCGATTGAGCTGGTTCAATTATCGTTATCTCCCCGCTATGGCTTCCCTTGTTGACGTCTTCTTCCTTCCTTCCTTTCTTTGGGCAGTTCTTAACTTGATGATCCATTGACCTACAAGCGAAGCATCCTTCGATCTTCTTCGGGTTTGGGCAATTCGGGAAAATATGCCCTTCCTGGCCGCAGCTATAGCAAACTCGTCGTCCCTTCCAGCACTGTCCTTAATGACTCTTTCCACATTTTGGGCAAACCTTATTTTTTTCTTGAGTCCTTCCTGGTGACTTTTCATCGGATTGTTGTTGATGTTGTTGTTGTCCCGTCTTCTTTTGTTTCCATTTCCCTCCTCGTTTTTTTCCTTCTGCAATTTGCTTATATGACGTTTTTTAGATCTATACACAAAACACTCTTTGGTTTTCTCCTTCCTAGGATAGTTAAGAGAAATATTGCCTTCTCACCGCACTTATAACACACATGTTTTCCTTTCAAGCAAGCTCCCATGTGGTTCTTTCTACACTCCTTACAGGCTTCTACCTTCTTCTTCCGTGGTTATCCTTCTTCTCTCACATACTTATTCTCATTCCACTTCCTCTTGAAATTCTTACTACTACCACTGCTACTCTCTTCCATCCTACCTTCGTTCGCTTTCTTTGAATTATTAATCTCTCCTCCTTTAGTCAAGTTAATATATTTTCCTACCTCTGAAGTTTTCGTTTGTCCCTTCTTATAATCGTTGATTCCTTCTTCAAAAGCATTTACTATAAGATCTACCAATTTTTGTAAGGGTTCTTGATTCAATTCCATATCTCCATTCTCCGTTGCTTGACGAGTTTCTCCTCCTTGGGGTATTGACATTTCTGTATAGAAATAAAACGGTATTATCACCTCTTTATTAAACATCTAATACTTTTTAATACTTCTTAAGATGTATAAGTTTTATTGCTATTCTCTCTTGTCAGTATTTAACAAAATCTAGTCACTATGCACATGTTTAATAAAAATATGCCATATGAAAACATATCACATCATATATCACTCTGCTAGTTTCAATACATACCCCTCTCGGGTACCACTAAAGTTGGGGTTAGAAAGATACTTCCCACATTATCCCTAAAATTGGGATCTACAGCACTGTTTCGCATCTATAAATATTTATCGTATCATTTGCGACACTTATTACCTAACTACCTTCACTTTCACTATGTCTGCATCTATTAGTTACTAATCTAAAGGTCTAGAACTTCGCCTTCCCCTGTTGTATCTTATTCTTCATCTTAAAGTAACTTCACACATGCCTCAATCTTGAAAGAAAACTTTCGCCGTGGATTTCTGATTATATTTTGACTCCACTCCTACTAGGTTAAGGCTACTACCGTAATAGGTTGAATTATAAAAGGTGTTGCGGACACCACATATACCTTACGTGGTTCCTCCTCCATGACCCTACTAGGTTTACCTATCTCTGACATCCATAATCATAAAACCAATAAACTTTATTATCATTTCTGAATAAAACATAATTTCATTGTATGGAATGAAAATATATTTCATAACACTACTAGCTTCCTAAGAAACTCTACATGAGTTCTATTTCCTTCTATTCTCTAAATTCTTCTAAGGTTATAGCCTAAGGACTCGCTCCTAAGGTTTATAACCTACAGCTTTGATACCAGCCTGTGACGTCCCTAAATTCGGATCGTTACTGATCTCGAATTCGGTTCGTCACGTACTAAGTCTAATAACAATTAAAATCTCAAACAATGGAATAACAGAATAATTTACATTGATATAACATAAATATTCTCGTCCCAAGTCTCGAAACTGTTACTAATACACTTCATAACTTAAACCAAATATATTTTAATACATAACATTAAATAAGTCTTAATACAACATAAAGGAAACATCCTAAGAGAACAGCTACTTCATAGCTTTGCCTTCGCTCTTATCCTGTCATAGGGTTCCACCTTGCCCTGCCCTAACTGGAATGTTTTAGGGAAAGCAAGAATGAGCACAAATTGCCCTAGTAAGTAATATACGATAAGGGTGCAGATTTTTATAAATCAAGTTTGAAATATCAAGGTATAATCTTGATGATAATCAAGAGTTTGAAGAATAACATCATGAACAACGAGTATCGACAATTCTTAAATTAAAACCTTGGAATATAAAACGATAGTTCATTATAGATCAACAGATATATATGAATTCAACAGTTCAACTCAGTTTTCAAAGATTCCGCACCAGTCAATTGGTTTGGATAGTTTTCTAAATATGCACATAGTCTAGCTGAATCAAATGGCATAGACACTTTCACAATATTCAAGAACAATGCTAAGTTCAACATGAATAATAGCTCAAATAAAACAAGAGTTTATTCAATAAGCAAAGTAACCCAATTTAAACGAGTAAGTAAGATAGCTTGTTTTCATAATGGTCCATTACAAAGGTTAGGATACTTGTAATTAACAACACAAGAACAAGTTCAAGGAAACTTGCACAATAAAAGAGTGTAAGTCGGAGAAACATGCTTACAATATCCGTTGAATAAAGTAATGCAAGGGTTTAAGATACTTGCCTTATGTGCAGTCTATCCACGTAAAGCTAATCAACACTTTCGAATCCTATTATAATATATTTACATGTATAGGACACTCATTAGCTATGCACATTCAGTACACAAACTTGATATGTAATTCTAGTACACACATAGGGTTCTAACTTAGTCTTGTAACTTTATACGTACGTCATTACATACTTGTACACACGTAGCACGAAATTAGTTTATGTAATCACGTAACATAGTTATACTACGCATGGCATTGCATTTAATCATAACTCTCAATCAATTATTATTATCCATGGACTTCCTTTTTACAAGTTAAACATCACTATGTTATATTGTCATCCCATATAAATATATATTGGAAGAGATCAGACCATGATCAGTAGCTTAAGTAACATTACAAGTCATTTAATACAATTAGAAAACAAGCAGGCTACATAAATTCTGAAACAGACTGGCGCAGCTGCGCCCTAGTTAAGCCTAGGGACGGCGCAGCTGCGCTATCCCCTGGCCAGACCATGGTTGAGCTTTTGCCTTACTGCTTCTGTCCAATATGTAACCATACATTAACACATAGTTTATTCATATGTTAAAGGGTCTTAGATGCCTACATAACCTTTCTAAGTCTAATCTTTCATGCAATGGTTCAAGATTAATATCTTTGATGACTTAAGGTTATATAAAGTCATGAAATCATAAAAGCTATCATGTTTGACATGCATACATGCGAGGTGGTCATATAATCTATTAATAAGCATGCTCACATATTTCTACATCCTATACGCATAAATAGCATCGTTATTTGTTTGAAAACTTAATCAACCTCATACTCGATAAACTTGCATTATTTCTAACAAGTATGTGCACATACATGATATATTAGTGTTGTTAAAAGCACTATTAAGCATGTTAAAAATATCAGAATGCTATTACACTATTATCACGCAACTTAGTTTGCAAAAAGTCCGAACTTTACTTTTGAAATCGTTACGACGTAACCCATGTAGGCTAGCGTAAACTCAACACCTTGTATTCACATTTCATATGTAGTTAAGTCATGTTTACATGCTCACAAAGTTAGAATATCTCTCATGTGGTATTCATGGATTTTAGTTTCAAATATATCAAGTTTCCTTTAGTTATAAGCCAAACAATTTGGACATGAACAAAGAAACCATGTATCACTAATCATGCTAGCTTATGTTCATAATTTAGTCATATAAGTATATTATGATGCTAATATGGTCAAAATATGAATATCATACTTATATGTCAAAGTCCATTTTCAAAACGTATACTTTCTTTAGTAAATGTTTGTTGGGTTTGTACGTAATGTAATCATGCAATCAAATCACATAAATAGGGCGGAAGTGCGAAAAATAGGTTTTCAAAAATTTATACAAACCCATAACCATGATCATGCTTTGTGCTAGTTATCAATAACAGAAAAGAGAGAACATGGAATTATACCATTAAAGATCCAAGCTTCCTCAGGTACAAGTTCTACTCCTTTGATTCCTCTGTAGTGGCTCCTTCCCTTGATCAATGTCAGCCACCCAAATGTTTGGCCTCTAACGGTGATCCACCAAGGAAGATGAAGAACTCAGGAAGATGGGTTATTGGCTTAACCCTTGTTTCTATCCCTATAGAATATGTGTACTCCCAACCCTTGAAAAAATTCACGTACCTTATTTCTGATATAAGACTCCCTTATATATATATTAGGTTAACCCTCCTAATCCAATTAGAATAGGATTTTATTTAATTAATTAATTAAACACTTATGAATTAACATCTTAACGCCGGGATCAGCCCTTTGTACCATGTATTGTGCACAAACATCTTAACGCTATGCGTAGTAACCTCCCCTACTAAAAGGGTTGTTCAACTCAGTAATTTGAATTCAAGTCCGCACCAAAGAAAGTTTGGTTTGGATAAGCTTACAAGGGTAATTTAGAATTAACGTTCATCAACTAAGGATTAGTTGAATCGATTTTCAATAATTCATAAATAAAAAAATTATGAATTAACATATGCTTTAGAAGTAAACTTAAAGCATTTAAAATAATAAACTGGATCTTACTTGAACAAATAGTCAAGATATTTTCAGTTAAGTAAATAATTGTCCAGTACAGAAATAAAAAGGACATTGTCGACAATGAATATATGAACTCAAAGAAACTTGCGTAGAAATAGCGAGTTTAGGGTTTAGAAGACTTGCTTTACGCGCAAGCTACTTAACTCAACCACGTACTTAAACACTTTCTACACATATATATATTTAATCACAATAACCTAAATTAGTTAACACATAACTAACTCACATAATTGATCAACCCTCATGGTTAACTCATTCTAATTAAATAACAATTAAGCATCACATATGCATGCTCACATAACTAAATCAATTATGTGTTTAACTAAATTATAATTAAATAATTATAATTTAAACACTTAATCTAATTATAATTATTTAAATTATAATTATCTCTTAAATTATAAATAATTATAATTTATAATCAATTAAACTATATCATGCATTATAATTACACAAATTATAGTTATTCATGAAATCACCCAATTATAATCTATAATTAAACATGCATTTATTAAATTATAATTACATAAATTATAATTTAAATTATATTCAATTGATTAAAATAAATCAACTACTATTCATTATAACTTAACAAAATTATAATTTAAATTAAACATTTACTTTTAATTATAATTATTCAAATTATAATCACATATCACATTTAAATAATAATTCAAATCATACTTTAAGGTTTTTCAAACCTCTTTTCTTTTCTAAATATAAATTTGTCAAGTTTATGTTAACAACATGTTGTAGAAATTAGATACATGTTCACTATCATAGACTAATGAAACCAAGCTTAAACTATACACTGCACAACTAGCTAACCTTCACTACCTTTGATCAGGCAACGGCGCAGCTGTGCAGCCGTAGGCCTTGGCATCGGCGCAGCTGCGCAGGTGACCAGCCTGAGAAAATCCAGTGGCGCAGCTGCGCAGGTACGCAGACAAAAGCAGGCAGTGCAGCCTCCCTGTTTCATCGATTAAACCCAACATGCCATCAAACGGCAATAACAAGCTACTAGAACAATGTATAGCACATACTTGATACAATACACTCATAAAACATACCTCCGAACACAAAAACCATTTAAACAACAATAATCAAAAGTTTTTAGAAATCAAATTTGATATTTTCATAAAACTTATATATTTTATAAAACCATTCATTGTAAATCACTTTCTCAAGCAATTCAACTCTATATACATGCATTATATACGTAATTGAAGATAACATCAAACAAATTCCTAATAAGAATATTAACACATACTAATTTCATCAAATTTTTACTCTACAATCACCTAAAACATGAAACTCCATATGAACTCATATTCTTCATTTAAGACTTATTTTTACAGTACTTTGATTTCTGAAAATCCTCTTATGTCATACAATTACTACAATCAACACGTGGATACAATACATATATTAAATTCATGATTTTATAATTTCATGAAATTCACAAAAAACTAAAATTTACAAAAACTCAAAACAAGGAAGAACAACTAATTACAATTCTTTAAAACTATAAGATAGTAATTATCTTTTTGATGATTGGAGAAGAATACAAAGATTAATTCTAGCCTTCACAAGTTTCTTCTTCCTTCTCTTCTCTAACTTCTCTGCTCTTCTTTTCTCTCTTTATTCATAGCTTTACAGACTAACTTCTAATCTAATGTAGTATAGGAACAATATATAACTGATATATCGCTAATACGTATAATTATTTATAATAACTAACAATTAATGTATATCAGTTACAAAAATCAAAAGCCACAAGGCTTTGTTTGGCAAAACAAGGTTATTTTCAAAAATAGATTATTAATGCTAAGGTATTGTTTGGTAAACAGTTTATTTAAAATAGCTTTTTGATAGTTAGGGCCCCGTTTGGTAGAAATAGGTTTAAAACAATTACAAGGGCATTGTTTGGTTAAAATCATTTAAAATTATTTTTTCTTTTATTTTAACAAATCATTTTAACACATACTTTAATGTCATATTTTAATCAATTAAATATTAATCAACTAATTTAATCAATTAAAATCTAACATCAATTAATCACATAAAATTTTGCCACATAATTATAATTACTCGCTAATTATAATCCATATAACACTTAACACATAATTCATCTAATTTAATTCTCTCAATTAAATCAGAACTACATTATAAAATTAATATACATCAACTAGATAAATATTAAACATTCATTTAATTAACATATAACACTTAATTAAATCACTCCATAAATCACTTAATTTATTTATTTAACTCAATAAATAATTCACATAAAATATTTACTTAACTCAATAAATATTTAAAATTAAATATAAAATCACAATCGTCACAATTCAAGGTCGTATGACCCTTAGATAAACTCTATATTCGAACATTAGCAATGATGAAAGAATTATTATTCAATTCTTTATTCTTGATGAAAGTAAAGTTATTCAAACCCTTTTAGAAGTTGTTCGGTTAAGTCATATCACTATTATATTTCAAGTGAACTTTTGTTTGCTCACTCTTGCATATTTTATAACCCCTTGCAGTTAAGGCCGAGAATGCTGACGTACCGTCAACAAGTAAAGGAAAAAGAAAGATGAGCAAGTGAAGACTTGTTGTCTTCAATTTTATTTGTAAGAAGACTTAGTAGATGATGTTTTACTTTCGCACTTATTTGTTATGTTAAGGTTTAGATAACCCTGGGATTTTAATTTTGGACTAAGTTATAATCCTTTTTCAAGGAAGATTTTATTTAAGTATTTATAAAGGTTGTAATTTATTTTGCAATTCTTATTATTGGGTAGATGTATGATTTATTTGGAAAGTGAACACCAAATCTTGTGGAAATGAAGTACCCGGATTTGGGGGTGTCACAGGTTGGAATCAGAGCTATAGGTTATGAACCTTAGGTTGGGGGGAAAACCTTAGGTAGTAGCCTTATAAGAAGATTAAAAAGATAGTGGTGATTGGTAAAGATAATAAACTACCTGATGTGCTATGTGTTTACGTTTAAGTATTCGAAGAGTGACGACTCGATATCACATAATAATAAACTTTAAAATTCTTTTGTCAGGGTGACGAACGTTGGAGAGTCCAGTCAGGCTAGAGAGGATATACCTCAGGTGCCTAGAGAGGAGGAGCCCCGAGACATCCATGTTGTCTGCGAGTAGTTGGTTAGGAGAGAGCCATCTCCGGTGATCACTTTAGCTGGTCGGGAGCATGAGCTGACACCTATTCCAGAGGAAGAGGACGAGGAAGTGTCTGAAAAGGAGGAAGAGGATCCCGAAGAGGAATTCCTACCTCACTCTGTTAGTCCTGAGATGTACGAGGAGGTTCACAACAGTAACGTGGAGCTACATGGTCGAGTCGGAGAGCTCAAAGAAACCATCCAACAGCGGGACGAGACTATCGAAGAGATGGATAGTGACCTAGGAGAAGCGCAGTGGAAGCTAATTCACGTAGAGAATGATAGGGACGAGGCACGAGCCGAGATAGCAAAGCTGAAGCAAGACATCCAAGAGGAGTCTACGAAGCATGCCAGAGCTGAGGAGATAAGCTTGAGGGCTATTCAACGAGCCAATCGAGCTGAAGACGAGGCTGAAGCCAAGAGGGCTAAGCCTAGGGAAACATAATATACATTCCATACGGCCATAGATAGGGCCCAGGACCGTATCTTCTATTATCCATCTCAGTTCCAAGGTTTACCATGGTATGTGTTGGACCGAAGGACAGCGTTTCGGGTGATGGAGGAAGAATGCAGAGAGGTTGTTCTATGTCTTAATATGCCTAGACATTAGAGCTTTTAAATTATTTTTTTCTTTTTGTAATAAATAAATGTAAATCCCATAATTTGAGATAATAATGGGATAAAGTGGTGATGTAGTCCTGTAACTTGTTTGAGTTCAGGAAAGATGATGTAAATAGTAGAGATAATATCTATTCTATATTTTTAAAACTACGAGTAATGAATAAAAGAAGTTTATGAATGTGTTAGGTGTTCAATATGAACTGAGTAATTTAATTGTTTAAGTCTGAACTTGAATACTTAAGAATTGAATAAAGGAGCTAATAGTAATATTTCTTAACAAAAAATGCCTCCTAGAAGAAGACCTACACGTCAAAACCCAGAGGGTTCGACGAACAACAATAACGATGGAACAAACCCCAACTCAGTTCAGCAGTTAGTGAACCTACTGACGGGGGCACTTGCAAATCAGCAGCAAGTGCATGGTACTACATTTAAGGAATTTAAGGCAGTAGGACGACCTGAATTCAATAGATTGACAAACCCTGTAGATGCTCAGACGTGGGTGATGGAGATGGAGAAGGTCATCGACGTAGCTAGGTTTAGCAAAGACCAGAAGACGGCATTCACGACTTTTATGCTAAAGTTGGATGCTAGTTTCTGGTGGAAAGCCAACAAGACCAAAGAAGGAGAAGGAGTGATACCGTGGTTCATGGGAGCATTTTAAAGAGATGTTCTTTGAAATATACTTCCCAATTAGCTCATAGGACTAGATGGAGGTCCAGTTTCTAGAGCTAAAATAGGGAGGGATGACAGTGTCTGAATACGCTGCGAAATTCAATGAGTTGGCCAGGTTCGCCATATACCAGGTCAGCACGAACGCTAAGAAGGCGAGGAGGTTTGAGCGGGGACTGAAACCCTCACTGTACAGCAAGGTCTCCATGTTCCAGTTGAACACATTTGCAGCTGTGATGGAAAAGGCCATTCTAGCTAAAGGAGACAGCGCCGCCGTGACTAAATTCAACCAGGATAAGAAGAAGAAGATTGAGACAAAAAACAAGGCTGGTGGTAGCGGGGCTATCCATCAGAAAAGGAAGTGGAACGACATTAACTCTGCTGGGAGTCAGTAGGGAGGCCAGAAGAAGAGGAAGCTCGAAGCATATGCTACATGCGGGAAGACTCACACTGGAGTGTGCATGAAAGGGAAACGGGTGTGCTAAAACTGTGGTCAGGAAGGCCACATCGCGCCGAATTGCCCAAACCCGAAGAAGGGAGCTTGTTACACTTTTGGATCCAAGGATCACATGGCTCCTAATTGCCCAAAGAAGCCAGAGGCAAGGTCAACAGGGAATGGAGGAAATGGTAGCGGCAGCACTCTAACTATCGCTGGACCATCGCCACTTCAAGCCGTTCGACCCACTGCCCGCATATTCAACATAACAGCGCAGGACGCTGTGCAATCAAAAGATGTGGTGGCAGGTATTATTTCAATCAATAGTATAAATGCATATGTATTATTTGATTCGGGTTCTACTTGTTCATTCTTATTTGATGATTTTGCTAAAATCCTAAACTTACCTATAGAGGAGTTAGCTTACCCCTTGAACATAGAAATTGAGAATAGGGAAGTCATTCCTATTAGGTTTGTATACAAGAACAGTAGATTGGACATTAAGGATCAGGAGCTGAAGGTAGATTTGATTCTGATAAAACTTGGGGAATTCGACGTCATATTGGGGATGGACTGGTTGTTCAACCATGGGGCGGTAATCAACTGTCAGAAGAAGTCGGTAAACCTTACGACTCTGTCAAAAGTGGTGTTCTATGGTAGTAAATCGCCTGGACAAGTGATTTGTCTGACGGTTATGCAAGCCAAGAAACTTTTGACTCAAGGCTGTGTAGGATATCTAACCTACATAGTAGATACGCATACGGAGAGCCTGAAGATAGAAGAGATACTAGTGGTTAGGGAGTCATGGATGTGTTTTCGGACGATTTACCAGGACTTCCACCAGATAGGGAGATAGAGTTGGTGATAGATTTAGCGCCAGAGACTGCTCTAATTTTGAAGGCTCCGTACTAAATGGCTCCAGTCGAGATGAAGGAACTGATGGTTCAACTTCAAGAATTACTGGACAAGAAGTATATTCAGCCGAGCGTTTCTCCGTGGGGAGCGCCAGTTTTATTCGTGAAAAAGAAGGACGGATCGATGCGTCTTTGCATTGATTATAAAGAATTAAACAAAGTTACAATCAAGAATAGGTATCCCTTACCTAGGATCGATGACTTGTTTGATCAACTGAAAGGTGCTAAATACTTCTCAAAAATTGATTTGAGAAGCGGGTATCATCAATTGAAGGTGAGAAAGGAAGATATACCGAAAACGGCCTTTAGGACTCGGTATGGTTATTACGAGTTCTTGGTGATGTCATTTGGTCTAACGAATGCCCCAGCTGCATTTATGGACCTAATGAACAAGGCGTTTAAGCCATTCTTAGATAAGTTCGTAGTGATGTTCATATATGACATCCTGGTTTATTCCAAAATCGAGGAGGAACACGCTGAACATTTAAGGCTGACCTTAGAATCGCTGAAACGAGAGAAGCTTTATGCGAAGTTCTTGAAGTGCGAATTTTGGTTCGAACGTGTGCAATTTCTTGGCCACGTGATAGACAGGGATAGTATTTCGGTAGATCCGTCGAAGGTTGAAGCGGTAATAAATTGGGATCAGCCGAAAACGCCGTCTGAAGTGAGGAGTTTCTTGGGATTGGAAGGTTATTACCGGAGATTTATTCAAGACTTTTCCAAGATCGCAACTCCGTTAACGAATTTGACTCGTAAGACAGTTAAGTTTGTTTGGACGGAAAAGTGTGATTAAAGTTTTCAAGGGTTGAAGAAGAGGTTGAGTAATGCGCCTATGTTATCATTGCCGGATAGTACGGGAAAGTTCGTGGTATATAGTGATGCCTCACATAAGGGATTAGGCTGCGTGCTAATGCAGAGTGACAAGGTCATTGCCTATGCATCACGTCAGCTGAAGGATTACGAGAAGGGGTATTCAACTCATAACCTAAAATTGGTGGCAGTAGTGTTTACCCTAAAGATATGGAGACACTACTTATATGAAGAAAAGTGTGAAATATACACAGATCATAAGAGTCTGAAGTATATCTTTACCTAGAAAGATTTGAACATGCGCCAAAGAAAATGGTTGGAACTAATCAATGACTACGACTGCGAGATACTTTACCATCTGGGTAAAGCTAATGTCGTCGCCGACGTTTTGAGCAGAAAAGGTCGGGAGAAGCTGAGCATGTTAACTGATCAGGATCAGTTGATAGAATAGATGGCTAGATTGGAACTGGAAGTGAAGTTTCTGAAGGAATCAGGTGAAAAGTTATTTCAAGTAACTTTTGGTTCTACTCTGGTAGACAAAGTGAAAGAAGCACAACTTCATGACAAAGAATGCCAGAAGATTCGAAAGAGGATAACCGATGGCAAAAAGTTCAAGTTCAAGATCGATAACGAAGGACTGTTATGATTTGAAGGGAGAATTTGGGTACCGCCAGTACCAAAAGTTAAGGAGGAGATTTTGAGCGAAGCTCACAGTTCAAAATATTCGATTCACCCTGGGAGTACGAAGATGTACCAAGATCTTAGGAATCATTTCTGGTGGTCGAATATGAAGAGGGACGTTGCTGAATGCGTTACAAAATGTCTAACTTGTCAGAAAGTCAAGGCAGAACACCAGAGACCTAGCGGATTGGTACAACCTTTAGAAATTCCAGAATGGAAGTGGGAGCACATCACGATGGATTTTGTGGTTGGTCTTCCAGCGACTCAGAAGGGATTTGACGTAATATGGGTGATAGTGGATCGACTGACGAAGTTAGCCCACTTTCTACCAATCAGGATTAAGTACAACTTAGAACAACTGGCAAAGCTGTACGTTAAAGAAATTATTTCTCAACACGGTGTTCTAGTGTTGATTGTGTCAGATAGAGATCCGTATTTTACATCGAATTTCTGGAAACATTTGCAATAGTGTCTGAGAACGCAATTGCGAATGAGTACAGCTTGCCATCCTTAGACCAATGGCCAGAGCGAGAGAACGATTCAAATGCTAGAGGATATGCTGAGAGCTTGCATGATGGACTTCAAGGGAAGCTGGGATGATCATCTACCATTGGTGGAGTTCGCCTACAACAATAGTTACCACACGAGTATCGGCATGCCGCCTTACGAAGCGTTATATTGCAGGAAATGCAGAACTCCCTTGTGCTGGGATGAAGTCAGTGAACGTCAGATGTTGGGACCGGAATTGGTGCAACAAACTGCTGAAATTGTGAAGCTGATCAGAACAAGATTGGTTGCTGCTCAAGACAGACAAAAGAAATATGCCGATCAACATCGACAGAATCGAGAATTCTTACCAGGAAGCTTCGTTTTTCTGAAGGTATCTCCCTGGAAAGGGGAAGATTAGATTTGGCAAAAAGGGGAAGCTGAGTCCTAGATTTATTGGACCATTAGAGGTACTGCAAAAAGTGGGTGAAGTAGCTTACGAGGTGGCGTTACCTCCGGAGCTAGAGAATATACGCAACATCTTTCAAATTTTTGTGTTACGACCTTACAAACACAACTATAAACATGTAATAGAATACGAGCCTTTACAATTTAATAAAGACTTAACTTATGAAGAGGTTCCTGTTCAAATAGTTGATAGGAAGGAACAAGCACTTAGGAATAAAGTGATACCGTCTGTTAAGGTAATTTGGAGGAACCACAGTGCTGAAGAGGCCACGTGGGAACTCGAAGTTGTAATGAGGAAATTATATCCTCAATTATTTGCTTAATTGTTGTGTAACCCCTTACATATTGCTTCTGGGGACAAAATCATTTTAAGGGGGAAAGAATGTAACAGATGAGATTTTTTTTATGTTGTGATTCTGGGGACAGAATCCTTTTATGGAGGAAAGATTGTAACGAATGAGAATTTTATATATTAATTGTAAATATTTATTGGATTAAATAAATATTTTATTAAATTTATTTATTGAGCTAAATAAATAAATTATGTAATTTATCAATTGTGTGATTGTTGTGGATTAATTTAACTAAGTGCAATAGAATTAATTAAAGTGACATGTAAGTAATGGTGTAGCATAATTCTAATTTAATTGAGAATAATTAAATTAGATTTAATATTATGTGCTCAGTGTTTATAGTGATTTACTAATTTGTGCATGAATTATGATTATTAAGAGAATTGCAAGTGTGTCAATTGAGTATTATGTACAGTTTTAATTAATTAATGAATGTTAGTTTATATTTAATTAAATTAGAAGGTTGCAATTCAATTAAATAAGTGTAGCATTTAATCTATAGATTAAAGATTTATTAAAAGAATTGAAAAGGAGTTTTAATTGATTCTACCAAACAAAGCCCTTACTTTTGTTTTAAACTAGTTTTACCAAACATGGCCTTAGTTAATAAAAGAATTTGCTTTTAAAATAATTTTGTTTTGCCAAACATGGCTTTAGACTTTTCAAATTCTTGTAACCTATATATTAAATGGTAGTTAGTGTATATCATTAATATATAGGAGTTATATGTTTTATATAGTTATATGTATAATATATACATCAGATATATATGTTATACAAAAGATACGTTAGTTTTAGAAAACAAGGAAGAAAGAAAACAGAGAGAGTTAAAGAGAATACTAAGAGAAGAAGAATAGGAAGAAGAAAAAAGAAGAAGAGAAGCTTTGAGAAAGCAAGAGAAGAACAATACACCATCATCATCTCTAACTCTTCTCCTAATCAAAGCTAGAAAAAGGGTATAATCCTAGAACTCCATAAGTTTTAATTATGCTCTTCAATATTTTCATAGTTTAGAACTCTCTGGAAAAATTGATGTGAGCATGAATTTATGTGTGATATGCGTTATACCATGATATTATATGAGTTATATAGTTGTTTCAACAATTCAACCCATGTAATTTTGATAAGCAAGAAGAAATTATATTCATAATGACTTATTGTAAATTAATTTTGAAAGAATAGCCATTGAAACTATCAAATTGGTGTTTGATTATTGATCATTGGTTAAATTGATCATGGGTTATGTTAATATGTTAAAAATTAGAGTTATTACAATTGGAATTACATGGATTTATTGAAAAAACGAATTTGTAATAGCAATTTTTGTCAAGAACGCTTGATATTGTAGTTTTCTTCAAAAATCATTAAAACTTGGTTTTGATTATGTGTTGTAAGGATTTTATATGTTATAATAATGTTAAAGAGTCCAAAATTTTGTTGTTATCAAGTTTTGTGTTCATTATGTTGAGAAAAATCGGATTCAGTGTGAAGAAATAAGCCAAATTAGCTTATTTCTCTGCCGTTCGCGAGCTAGGGGGTTCCCACCAGTAGTGGGCCCCGCCCCAGCGGGGCATTTAGACTTGGGGGCTGTCCGGGAAATATTATTTTGCTTTGTTGAGTTTTCGTGCCGCGTTTGTTTAGATAACTTATTTTTATGACTTGTTAAGTGTAATAGGTAATGAGATAACATACTTTTGATGTGTTTAAGATAGATTGAAGCCTTATGTTGTTATATTAAATGTGTACTTGGATATTATTACCGTAAGGTGCAATATGATAGTAAATGTACTATGCGTGTATGCGGTTATTGATTGTGAGTTAGCCTCACGTATATGTATTAGTATCGACGTACGTCATAACCATGTTGCTAGGTTGGAATTGAGTAAGAGGTTCGACGGTTTAAACGTTGTAGTTGGGTACTAATAGACGTTTTAAACGTAATGTAATGTGTAGGGTAATTGTGGAAGTGATTGTAATTATTAAAGTGTAGCTTGCGCTTGAGGCAAGTTCTCTAATCCTTATTCTTTTACGTTAAGCAAGTTTCTATTTCTAAACTTGTTATTTATTTTGTGCAAGCTTTCTAAACCATTCTTGTACGCTATGCAAGCTTTATCATTGTATCTTTTCATTGTGCAAGTTCTCTAACCCTTGCTCAATATATCATGAAAGTTCATTTTCGTTTCTTAACTTGTTATGTATTGTACAAGTTATACTGTATTCAAATATTCGTAAAAAATAAGTATTGAAGTATTATTTACTTAATGTGATCTTGACTTAATTGTTCAAGCAAGATCTACATGATCTATCGAATGCTTTAAGTTATTTCTAAAGCATGCCTAGTTATCATGAAATCTATTGTTGTATCTTACATTTGATTCATAATTCTTATATTATCGAACTGTTAAAGCATTGTGAGTTGATTCAACTACTCCTTAGTTGATGATAGTTGAAACTGCAAAGTTCTTTTATCTATCCAAACCAAACTTTCTTTGGTGCGAACTTGTATTCAAATACTAAAAATGAACAACCCTATTTATTAGGGGACATTTATGCAAAAGCGTTAAGATGGTTGTGCACAATACATGGTACGAAGGGCTGATCCCCCTAAGTACGAGTTAAAGGTCCATAGTCTCAATGACTTTTAAAGGTTTTAACTAGAAATATTTATAACCTAGGACATAGTTCAAGGTCTTATGACCCTCAGATAAACTCTATATTCGAACTTTAGAAATAATGAAAGAATTATTATTCAATTCTTTATTCTTGATGAATGTAAAGTTATTCAAACCCTTTTTGAAGTTGTTCGGTTAGGTCATATCACTGTTGTATTTCCAGTGAGCTTTTGTTTGCTCACTCTTGCATATTTTATAACCCCTTGCAGTTAAGGCTGAGAATATTGATGTACCGTCAACAAGTAAAGAAAAAGGAAAGATGTGTTATCTTCAATTTTGTTTGTAATAAGACTTTGTTGTTGATGTTTTATTTTCGCACTTATTTGTTATGTTAAGGTTTTAGATA
Organism: Panax stipuleanatus; assembly: GCA_020205555.1. NCBI lineage: Eukaryota > Viridiplantae > Streptophyta > Magnoliopsida > Apiales > Araliaceae > Panax > Panax stipuleanatus. The sequence continues at coordinate 59,112,696 of CM035122.1, forward strand.
AACCTGGGATTTTAATTTTTGACTAAGTTGTAATCCTTTTTTAAGCAAGATTTTATTTAAGTATTTATAAAGGTTGTAATTTATTTTGTAATTCTTTATTATTGGGTAGATGTATGATTTATTTGGAAAGTGAACACCAAATCTTGTGAAAACGAAGTACCCGAATTTGGGGATGTCACAGTGTGAACCTATTTTGGGGGCGTCACAGTTGGTATCAGAGCTTAGGGATATGATCAATGGCGAAGATTTGAAATTAGAACTAAGTGGGAAAAGACGAGTAATATACTTCGCTAGTGTTTGACTTACCTAAGCTGAATTTTTTACTTAATAAATTGACAAATTGAGATATGCTAATTAACTCTTTTTTTGAAGCTGTATTCTAGAATGATATCTGAAATCTAAAAGATGAGCAATGGAGAAATTGTGACACCCCCAAATTCGGGTACTTCATTTCCACGTGATTTGGTGTTCACTTTCTAATTAAAACATACATCTACCCAAATAAAATTTCAAACTAATTACAACCTTAATAAAATCTTCCTCTAGAAAGAATGGCAATTTGTTCAATAAAAATCCCAGGGTTATCTAAACCTTAACATCATTCAAATAACGTAAATGCGGAAATATAAACATAACCAACTAAGTCTTATTACAAAAGCAACTTGACGTCACAAGCCTTCAACATATTCATCTTTCCTTTTCCTTTACTTGTTGATTGTATGTCAACATTCTTGGTCTCAACTGCAAATGGTGGTAAAGCAGGCAAGAGTGAGCAAACAAAAGCTCACTTGGATATACAACAGTGATATGACATAAGTGAATCGCTTCAAAAGAGTTTGAATAACTTTACTTTCATCATTATAAAGAATTGAAATATAATTCTTTCATCAATATATAGGATTCGAATATGAAATCATCTGAGGGTCATAAGACCTTGAACCATTGTCCTAGGTTATAAATATTTCTATTTAAACCTTTAACAGTCAATAAGACTATGGACCCTTAACTCGTACTCAGGGGGATCAACCCTTTGTACCATGAATTGTGCACAACCATTTAACGCTTTCGCATAAATTTCCCCTAATTAATAGGGTTGTTCCTTCTCAGAAATTGAATACAAGTCCGCACCAAAGAAAGTTTGGTTTGGATAGATAAGGGAACTTTAGAGTTCAACTATCATCAACTAGGAGTAGTTGAATCGACTTACAGTCCTTTACAGTTCAATCATGAACAAATTGCAAAATATGATAATAAACTTCATAATAGATAGGCATGCTTTTAGAAACAACTTAAAGCATTCGATAGACTAAGTAGATCTTACTTGAACAACTAAGTCAAGATCATATTACTAAAATAACGCTTTAATACTTACGCTTTATGAGTATGGTATAACTTGTACCACACATAACAATTTAAAGAACGTAGATGAACTTTCGTGATTTCTTGGGCAAGGGTTAAGAAACTTGCACAATGAAAATATACAATGAATAGGCTTGTATAGCATTCAATAGTATATTAAAGAACTTGCACAATATAAATAACAAGTTTAGAAACTTGTTTAACATAAGAGAATAAGGGTAAGAGAACTTGCCTTAAGCGCAAGCTACACTTTAACAACTATACGCACTTCACAAACACCCTACACATTTATATTACATTCAAACCATCTATTAGTATCCAATTACAACATTTAAACCATTGAACTTCATATCCAAGTCCAACTCATAGTATAATTTACCACATTGGTTACTAATTAGTCAAGTACGTGAGTCTATACTCACGGCATGCATTAATAAGCCTATACTTCAATGAATCGTGTTGTGTGCCTCGTGAAAGCAACACACAAACACACACATGTAACATATTCATAATATACTTCAATCTAACTTAAACACATCAAAAACATGTTATCTTATTATACAGTTCACTTTCCAAGTCTTAGAAACAAGTTAGCTTAACAAACGGGGCATAAAAACTCAAAAAGAAAATTCCAGATTTTCTTGGCAGCAGTCCCACCTGCTGGGGTGGGTCCTCCCAGTGCAAAACACCCGCTGGGGTGGGTGTTACCCTTGTCACAGCGCCCGGCTCTCGAACTGGTGGAGAATTAAGCCAATTTGGCTTATTCCTTCACACCGAATTCGATTTTTCCAAACATGATAAACATAAAACTTGATACTAACAATATTTTAAACTTATTATCATGCTCATAACATATATAATCCATAAAACACATAATCCAAGACAAGATTTCATGATTTTCAAAGAAAAATACAATTTTAAGCGTTCTTGACGAAAATTACTACTACGAATTCGTTTTTCATCCAATTCAAGTGATTCCAATTGTGTTAACTCATATACTTAACACATTAACATAATACATGATCAATTTTAACAATAAGTTAAAATCAAACATCAATTTGATAGTTTCAAAAGCCGTTTTCAGAAATAGTTTCACCAAAAATCATTATGAACATGCTTCTTATTATTTATCAAAAATTCATGGATTGAATTGCTAGAATCACCATATAACTCATATATAATCATGTTATATCACATATTACACATAATTCATGCCCACCTCAAGAATTTACGGAAATTTTCAACATAACTTCATAATCTAACACTATGAACATGAATTTCATAGTGTTCATCATATACTTGAGAATTGAAATTCTTAAACAACTATGAAACTCTCATGTAAACATATATATATATATATATATACATACATATCCCATTCACATATCAAAATAAATAGCTTTCACAAAGAGACTTTCACATAGAGTTCTAAAACCATGAAAACATAAAAGAATATGCTTTGAAAACTTGTTTTACAACAATTGTATTTTGAAAACCCTTTCATGGCATACAATTTCATATGAAAACATATAACATCATATAACACATATAATTTCATGATTGAAAAAAAACCTAATTTGGCAAAGAAGAAAACACAACACATAAGAATTAGTTCTAGGGTTAAGATTATAACCTTACTAGTTTTAGGTTAAGAGAGAGATGAACTTGGGCTTGCTTTGCCTTCTTCTTCTTCTTCTTCTTCTTCTCTGAGAATTCTCTCTAACCCTCTTCTTCTTTTCTTTCTTTATTTTGTAAAACTAACGTAACTTTATTTTTTTAACTGACATATATAATATTATACATATAATCATATACATATATGTAACTTATAAATAATAAGTATAATATTTATAACCATAATAAGTATTATTAATTACATAGGTTATAAAATTTGAAAAGAGTAAGGCCACGTTTGGCAAAACTACATTATTTTTTTAAAAACTAACTTATTGAGCTTAAGGGATTGTTTGGAAGAAATAAGATTAAACAAGTACAAGGGCGTTGTTTGGTAAAACACTTTAAAATCCTTTTCTAGTATTTTAATAATTCTTTAAATCCATAGATTAAATATTACACTTATTTAATTAAATTACAACACTCTAATTCAATTAAATAAACTAACATTCACATAATACCAAATTGTCACACAATTGAATTTCCTTTATTAAACATAATTCGTCTAACAAATTATTATCACTTAGCACATAACATTAATTCTAATTAAATTATTCCCAATTAAATTAAAATGATGCTACACCATTGCTAACATATCAATTTAATTAATCATATAGCACTTAATTAAATTGTCCACAACACTCGCACACTTTATTTATTTATCTTCACAATTAAACTCAATAAAATATTTATTTAATTCAATAAATATTTACAATTAACATATAAAATTCTCAATCGTTACAGTCTTCCCTCCTTAAAAGGATTCTGTCCCCAAAATCACACATAACACAAAAAAAATTTAAAAAAAAAATCTCGTCTATTACATTCTTCCCTCCTTAAAATGATTCTGTCCCCAGAATCAATATATAAGGAGTTACACCCAACTAAGCAAATAAATGCGGATAAGACTTCATCATAACATCTTCGAGTTCCCACGTAGCTTCTTCAACACTGTGGTTCCTCCAAATTACCTTAACAGAAGGTATCACTAAGTACTTGTTCTTTTCTATCAATAATTTGAACAGGCACTTCTTCATACGTTAAGTCTTTATCAAATTGTAAAGGCTCGTATTCTATTACATGTTTATAGTCATGTTTGTAAGGCCGTAACACGAAAATATGAAATACGTTATGTATATTCTCGAGTTTCAGAGGTAATGCCACTTCGTAAGCTACCTCGCCAACTTTTCGTAATACCTCAAAAGGTCCAATAAATCGGGGACTCAGCTTCCCCTTCTTGCCAAATCTAATCTTCCCCTTCCAGGGAGATACCTTCAGGAAAACGAAGCTTCCTGGTAAGAATTCTCGGTTCTGTCGATGTTGATCGGCATATTTCTTCATCGTGAAGTTGAGCTTCTTTTACCTTGTCCATAATAGTAGAACCAGTGGTTACTTGAAACAACTTCTCATCCAATTCCTTTGGAAACTTTACTTCCAGCTCTAATCTAGCCATCTGCTCTATTAACCGATTCTGATCAGTTAACATATTCAGCTTCTCCCGACCTTTCCTGCTCAAAGCGTCGGCGACAACATTAGCTTTACCCAGATGGTAAAGTATTTCACAGTCGTAGTCCTTGATCAGTTCCAACCATCTCCTTTGGCGCATGTTCAAATCCTTCTGGGTGAAGATATACTTCAGACTCTTGCGATCTGTATATATTTCACACTTCTCTCCATATAAGTAGTGTCTCCAAATATTTAGAGCAAACACTACTGCCGCCAATTCCAAGTCATGGGTCGGATACCCCTTCTCGTAGTCCCTCAACTGACGTGACACATAGGCAATGACTTTGCCGCTCTGCATCAACACACAGCCTAATCCTTTATGTGAGGCATCACTATATACCACGAAATTCCCCGAACTATCCAGCAAAGATAATACAGGTGCAGTACTCAACCTTTTCTTTAACTCTTGAAAACTCTCCTCACACTTCTCCGTCCAAACAAACTTAACTGTTTTACGAGTCAAATTCGTCAACGGAGTTGCGATTTTAGAAAAGTCTTGGATAAATCTTCGGTAATAACCAGCCAATCCCAAGAAACTCCTCACTTCAGACGACGTCTTCGGCTGATCCCAATTCATTACCGCTTCAACCTTCGACGGATCTACTGAAATACCCTCCTTGTCGATCACGTGGCCAAGAAATTGCACACGTTCCAACCAAAATTTGCATTTTGAGAATTTAGCGTAAAGCTTTTCTCGTCTCAGTGCTTCTAAGGTTAGTCTTAAGTGTTCAGCATGCTCCTCCTCGATCTTAGAATAAACCAGGATGTCATCTATAAATACTACCACGAACTTATCTAGAAATGGTTTGAACACCCTGTTCATTAGGTCCATAAATGCAGCTGGGGCATTCGTGAGACCAAATGACATCACCAAAAACTCGTAATGACCATACCGAGTCCTAAAAGCAGTTTTCGGTATATCTTCCTTCCTCACCTTCAACTGATGATACCCGCTTCTCAAATCAATTTTTGAGAAATACCTCGCACCCTTCAGTTGATCAAATAAGTCATCGATCCTAGGTAAAGGATACCTATTCTTGATCGTAACTTTATTCAACTCCCTATAATCAATGCAGAGACGCATCGATCCGTCCTTTTTCTTTACGAATAAAACAGGCACTCCCCACGGCGAAACGCTCGGTTGGATATACTTCTTGTCTAACAGTTCATGCAGTTGAACCATCAGTTCCTTCATCTCGACTGGAGCCATTCGATATGGAGCCTTTGAAATTGGAGCAGTTCCCGGCGCTAAATTGATCACGAACTCTGTCTCCCTATCTGGCGGAAGCCCTGGCAAATCGCTCGAAAAAACGTCCACAAACTCCTTTACTACTGATATCTCTTCTACCTTCGGGCTCTCCTTACGCGTATCTACTATGTAGGCTAAATATCCTACACAGCCTTGCATCAAAAGTTTATTAGCTTGCATCACCGTCAGACAATTTGCTTGTCTAGGTGATTTACTGCCATTGAACACTACTTTCGACAGAGTCGTAAGGTTTACTGACTTTTTCTGACAGTCGATTACCGCCCCATGGTTGAACAACCAGTCCATACCCAATATGACATCGAATTCCCCAAGTTTAATCGGAATTAAATCTACTCTAAGCTTCTGACCTTTAATGTCCAGTCTGCAATTCCTATAAACGCTCCTAATAGGAATAACCTCCCTATTCGCAATTTCTATGTTCAAAGGGTAAACTAACTCCTCTACAGGTAAGTCTAGGGTTTTAGCAAAATCATCAGATATGAATGAACAAGTAGCACCCGAATCAAATAATACATATGCATTTATACTATTGATCGGAATAATACCTGCCACCACGTCTTTTGATTGCACCGCGTCTTGCACCGTCATGTTGAATGTGCGGGCAGTGGGTCGAACGGCCTGTAGTGGCGAAGGTCCGGCAAGAGTCATAGTTCTGCCGTTGTCCTTTCCTCCATTCCCTATTGACCCTGCCGCTGGCTTCTTAGGGCAATTACTAGCAATGTGATCCTTGGATCCACATGTATAACAAGCTCCTTTCTTGAGGTTTGGGCAATATGGCGCGATGTGGCCTTCCTGACCACATTTGTAGCATACGCGTTTCCCTTTTATGCACACTCCAGTGTGAATCTTCCCGCATGTAGCACACTCTTCAAGCTTCCTCTTCTGATGGCCTCCCTGCTGACTCCCAGCAGAGTTATTGTCATTCCACTTCCTTTTCTGATGAATAGCCCCGCTTCCACTAGCCTTAGTTTCCGTTTCATTCTTCTTCTTCTTATCTTGGTTGAATTTATTCACCGCTTCGCTTCCCCCTTCAGCTAGAATAGCCTTTTCCAGCACGGCTGCAAACGTGTTTAGCTGGAACATAGAGACCTTGCTGTAGAGCCAGGGTTTCAGTCCCCGCTCAAACCTCCTCACCTTCCTAGCATCTGTGCTGACATGGTAAGTAGCGAACCTGGCCAATTCATTAAACTTTACCGCGTATTCCGATACTGACATCGTTCCCTGCTTCAGCTCTAAGAATTGGACCTCCATTTGATCTTGTGAACTCACTGGGAAGTACATCTCGTAGAACATCTCTTTGAAACGTTCCCACGTTATGACTCCTTCTCCCTCTCTAGTATTATTCGTCTGCCACCAGAAGCTAGCATCTGCCTTCAACTTAAAAGTCGCAAATGCCGTTTTCTGGTCTTCACTGACCCTAGCCACGTCAAATACCTTTTCTATTTCCATAATCCACGTCTAAGCATCTATAGGGTTTGTCGATCCCTTAAATTTCGGCGGTCCTACTGCCTTAAACTCTTTAAACGTCGTGGCTTGCACTTGCGGCTGATTTGCCACTGCTCCTGCTAGCAGGTTTACTATTTGCTGAACTGCATTAGGGTTTGTTGCTTCGTTATTGTTGTTGTTTGTTGAACCCTCGGGGTTTTGACGTGTTACTCTTCTTCTAGGAGGCATTTTCTGATAAGAAAATATTATTATTAGATCCTTTATTCAAATCTTAAGTATTCAAGTTCACACTTAAAGGTTTGAATATCTCAGTTCACATAGAACACAAAGCACGTCAATAGACTTCTTTTATTCCTTAGTCGTAGTAAAAAAAAACATCAACCAGATAGCATTTCTGCCATTTACATCATCCTTCCTGAACTGAAAAAGTTGCAGGATTACATTATTAACTTATCCCATTCTTATCTCAATTATGGGATTTAGTTGATCTATTTCAAAAGCAACACATAAACAAAAGCTCTACTACTACTGCTACTACTACTATTATTGCTATTACCGTTACTGCCTAGGCATATTAATACGTCGCACAGCCTCTCTGCGTTCCTCTTCCATTACCCGTAATGCCGTTCTTCGGTCCACCACATACCATGGTAAACCTTGAAACTGAACTGGGTAGTAGAAAATACGGTCCTGAGCTCTTTCGTTCGCGGTATGAAAAAGCATATTCCGTTTCCCTCAGCTTGGCCCTCTTGGCTTCAGCTTCATCTTCAGCTCGATCAGCTCGTTGATTAGCCCTCAAGCTTGACTCTTCAGCCCTGGCACGCTTCCTCGACTCCTCCTGGATGTCTTGCTTTAGCTTCGCCAGTTCAAATCGAGCAGTATCTCTTTCAACTTCCATATGTATCAAGTTCCACTGTGCATCTCCCAGGTCACTTGCAATTTCCGCGATCTTATTGTCTCGTTGCTGGATAGTTTCCTGGAGATCTCCTACTCGTCCATGAAGCTCCACGTTGCTATCGTAGACTGCCTCGTACATCTCAACACTAGTAGAGTGAGGTGGGAATTCCTCTTCGGGATCCTCTTCCTCCTCTTCCTCCTCTTCAGACTCGTCCTCGTCCTCGTCCTCGTCCTCTGGAATAGGTGTCAGCTCACGCTCCCGACCAGCTATGGTGATCACTGGAGATGGCTCTCTCCTAACCAGCTGCTCCCAGAAAACATGTATGTCACGGGGTTCCTCCCCTCCAGGCACCTGAGATACAACCTCTCTAGCCTGACTAGATTCTCCAATGTTCGTCATCCTGACAAAAGAATTTTAAAGTTTGTTATTACGTGATATCGAGTCGTCACTCTTCGAATACCTAAACGTAACACATAGCACATAAGGTAGTTTATTATCTTTACCTATCACCTCTATCTTTTCGATCTTACCATAAGGTTACTACCTAAGGTTTTCCCTCACCTAAGGTTTCATAACCTACATCTTTGATACCAACTTGTGACACCCCCAAATCCGGGTACTTCGTTTCCACATGATTTGGTGTTCACTTTCTAATTAAAACATACATCTACCCAAATAAAATTTCAAACTAATTACAAACTTCATAAAACCTTAATAAAATCTTCCTCTAGAAAGAATGGCAATTTGTTCAACAAAAATCCCAGGGTTATATAAACCTTAACATCATTCAAATAACGTAAATGCGGAAATATAAACATAACCAACTAAGTCTTATTACAAAAGCAACTTGACGTCACAAGCCTTCAACATATTCATCTTTCCTTTTCCTTTACTTGTTGATGGTATGTCAACATTCTTGGTCTCAACTGCAAATGGTGGTAAAGCAGGCAAGAGTGAGCAAACAAAATCTCACTTGGATATACAACAGTGATATGACATAAGTGAATCGTTTCAAAAGAGTTTGAATAACTTTACTTTCATCAATATAAAGAATTGAAATATAATTCTTTCATCAATATATAGGATTCGAATATGAAATCATCTGAGGGTCATAAGACCTTGAACCATTGTCCTAGGTTATAAATATTTCTATTTAAACCTTTAACAGTCAATAAGACTATGGACCCTTAACTCGTACTCAGGGGGATCAACCCTTTGTACCATGAATTGTGCACAACCATTTAACGCTTTCGCATAAATTTCCCCTAATTAATAGGGTTGTTCCTTCTCAGAAATTGAATACAAGTCCGCACCAAAGAAAGTTTGGTTTGGATAGATAAGGGAACTTTAGAGTTCAACTATCATCAACTAGGAGTAGTTGAATTGACTTACAGTCCTTTACAGTTCAATCATGAACAAATTGCAAAATATGACAATAAACTTCATAATAGATAGGCATGCTTTTAGAAACAACTTAAAGCATTCGATAGACTAAGTAGATCTTACTTGAACAACTAAGTCAAGATCATATTACTAAAATAACGCTTTAATACTTACTCTTTATAAGTATGGTATAACTTGTACCACACATAACAATTTAAAGAACGTAAATGAACTTTCGTGATTTCTTGAGCAAGGGTTAAGAAATTTCACAATGAAAATATACAATGAATAGGCTTGTATAGCATTCAAGAGTAGATTAAAGAACTTGCACAATATAAATAACAAGTTTAGAAACTTGTTTAACATAAGAGAATAAGGGTAAGAGAACTTGCCTTAAGCGCAAGCTACACTTTAACAACTATACGCACTTCACAAACACCCTACACATTTATATTACATTCAAACCATCTATTAGTATCCAATTACAACATTTAAACCATTGAACTTCATATCCAAGTCCAACTCATAGTATAATTTACCACATTGGTTACTAATTAGTCAAGTACGTGAGTCTATACTCACGGCATGCATTAATAAGCCTATACTTCAATGAATCGTGTTGTGTGCCTCGTGAAAGCAACACACAAACACACACATGTAACATATTCATAATATACTTCAATCTAACTTAAACACATCAAAAACATGTTATCTTATTATACATTTCACTTTCCAAGTCTTAGAAACAAGTTAGCTTAACAAACGGGGCATAAAAACTCAAAAAGAAAATTCCAGATTTTCTTGGCAGCAGCCCCACCAGCTGGGGCGGGTCCTCCCAGTGCAAACACCCGCTGGGGCGGGTGTTCCCCCTGCCACAGCGCCCGGCTCGCGAACTGGTGGAGAATTAAGCCAATTTGGCTTATTCCTTCACACCGAATTCAATTTTTCCCAACATGATAAACATAAAACTTGATACTAACAATATTTTAAACTTATTATCATGCTCATAACATATATAATCCATAAAACACATAATCCAAAATAAGATTTCATGATTTTCAAAGAAAAATATAATTTTAAGCGTTCTTGACGAAAATTGCTACTACGAATTTGTTTTTCATCCAATTCAAGTGATTCCAATTGTGTTAACTCATATACTTAACACATTAACATAATACATGATCAATTTTAACAATAATTTAAAATCAAACATCAATTTGATAGTTTCAAAAGCCGTTTTCAGAAATAGTTTCACCAAAAATCACTATGAACATGCTTCTTATTGTTTATCAAAAATTCATGGATTGAATTGCTAGAATCACCATATAACTCATATATAATCATGTTATATCACATATTACATATAATTCATGCTCACCTCAAGAATTTAAGGAAATTTTCAACATAACTTCATAATCTAACACTATGAACATGAATTTCATAGTGTTCATCATATACTTGTGAATTGAAATTCTTAAACAACTATGAAACTCTAATGTAAACATATATATATATATATATATACATATCCCATTCACATATCAAAATAAATAGCTTTCACAAAGAGACTTTCACATAGAGTTCTAAAACCATGAAAACATAAAAGAATATGCTTTGAAAACTTGTTTTACAATAATTGTATTTTGAAAACCCTTTCATGGCATACAATTTCATATGAAAACATACAACATCATATAACACATATAATTTCATGATTGAAAAAAAACCTAATTTGGCAAAGAAGAAAACACAACACTTAAGAATTAGTTCTAGGGTTAAGATTATAACCTTACTAGTTTTAGGTTAAGAGAGAGATGAACTTGGGCTTGCCTTGCCTTCTTCTTCTTCTTCTTCTTCTTCTCTGAGAATTCTCTCTAACCCTCTTCTTCTTTTCTTTCTTTATTTTGTAAAACTAACGTAACTTTGTTTTTTTAACTGACATATATAATATTATACATATAATCATATACATATATATAACTTATAAATAATAAGTATAATATTTATAACCATAATAAGTATTATTAATTACATAGGTTACAGAATTTGAAAAGAGTAAGGCCACGTTTGGCAAAACTATATTATTTTTTAAAAAACTAACTTATTGAGCTTAAGGCATTGTTTGGAAGAAATAAGATTAAACAAGTACAAGGGCGTTGTTTGGTAAAACACTTTAAAATCCTTTTCTAGTATTTTAATAATTCTTTAAATCCATATATTAAATATTACACTTATTTAATTAAATTACAACACTCTAATTCAATTAAATAAACTAACATTCACATAATACCAAATTGTCACACAATTGAATTTCCTTTATTAAACATAATTCGTCAAACAAATTATTATCACTTAGCACATAACATTAATTCTAATTAAATTATTCCCAATTAAATTAAAATGATGCTACACCATTGCTAGCATATCAATTTAATTAATCATATAGCACTTAATTAAATTGTCCACAACACTCGCACACTTTATTTATTTATCTTCACAATTAAACTCAATAAAATATTTATTTAATTCAATAAATATTTATAATTAACATATAAAATTCTCAATCGTTACAGAAATCATGATACAGTCGAAATGACCGGGAAGATAGAATCTGAAATGAAAGCAAGGCATCCTCACCTCTTCGAAATACTAGGTACGTAAATTTCGAGGACGAAATTTCACAAGCAAGGGAGATTGTAAGACCCCGAATTTTATGAAATAAAAGTATTCAATTTTCTTATAATTATTATTATATTCAGTAAATGGTTAAAGTGATAAAAAGGTTATAGTTAAGGGTGATATGTGCAAATTTTACAAAAGAAGCAAGTTGACATAAAATATTCGTTGTGTCGGAGAATATTTATTTGGTCAGGGAATATTCTTTTTGCGGGGGATTTTCGTACAACGACGCAATCTTTGGATGACCCCATAACGGAATAATTGTCGGATATAGAAAGCGACAGAAGTAACCTTTTTATAAAAATAACGACAAAACTTTTACTGTTAAACTGTTGAAATACCCGATGGTTAAAATACAATAATACGCATTGTTGCACAGTAGCACACGGTATTGCACAGTAATTTTTAATTATGTATTATTATGTAAGAAGTCACTCATTCAATAATTGTTATAGTAATTACTGTTCAGTATTTTATATTATTGATTTAATAATTGCTACATTGATAATTGCATATTATTTTATATTATTTATTCAGTAATTGTCACAGTAACCACTGCATTATACTTGACATTATTAAATCAATAACTCATATTATTTAAACGATATTATTAGATAGCATTACTGACATTGTCTAGAAAGTTCTGTCGAGGAAAGGGGTTAGGTTATATAATTGCGCGCCAATAAGGATAAATTCTTATCAGAAAGCCCCCTCTTTCCTTGGAACGACCTGGTTGTCAATATTGTGATTCTATAATATTAATTGTGAATAATAATTGATTGTTGATAAATAAGATAAGTAAATATCTGTTCAATTTTGATATAAACGAAGGAATTTTTAGCATGAGACGTTTGTTGAAAGTTAACGTATGATTTGTTAAGAATTTCAAGAGGTGACTGATTTAAAATTTTTCTAACAAAATTTTCTACAACATGCTTTAATGATTTAAAATGTATAACTTAATGATTTTATATCTGATTTGGGTGATTCTTAAGACTAAATTGGAGTATTTGAAGTCTAGTTGCTGTTAAAATTAATTATTTTGACAAATAAGTTTTAGTTAATGGTGGTAATACTATAATAGTGGACTGACGTTTTAAAAATAAAATTGTCATATATGGGTTTCTTAAGTTTTGTTATTCATTTATAAGTTTTTGAATATGAATTATGATTCAATGTGATAAATAAAGACACCTTGAATGAATTATGAATTATTAGTTGATTTATATTTTATTCGAGGTAAATATGTGTGGTGACCCCAACTTTTAATTGAATTTAAATTTTTTATAGTAAGGTTTTGATTTAATAAAGGTTTATATATTAAGATTGTTGTATTTTATCATCGCTTGAGGTGGTGACTTAGTGGTGGAAAACCAGACATAAGTCCCCATTAACGTGGGTTCTAATCATGGTAAACTCCTCTATGCTCAAGTGGTCTCACGCCTTGGATTTATTCGGGGGTTAGTTGAGCCTGGATTTATTCGGAGGTAAGCTAAGTTTTGTCGATGAATACACCACTGAGGCCTCTAAAAATTTTAGAGATCATTCATTTATTTTCTCCCTATCATGCATGTAATTATTTATTACATATGTTAATAAATAACAGTTATGATATTATAAGACCAGTTGAAAGTATTGTGAGTCTATAATAATGATTGTGAATAACTATTGAAAGATTAAAAATGTGTAAATAATTGATGAATAAAAGGTGTTGATTAAAGATAAGTTTGATATGCAGATGTTTGTTCAATTATTTTCTTTTTACAAAGTAAGTGTGGCAGGACTTGCCGACATTTTACGTTTCCTAAAGTAGTATGGACCACAACTCTATTATTAAATAAATTTTGTTAAAACGTGTACAAATTAGTTTAATTTTCTATGTGGGATCGCAAATTCCACTACCAATATTTTATATAGCTTATTGGGTTATTTTGTCAAAACGTGTGTGCTAGCTGTCTCATCAATTTTTAGTATAAATAAATTGCTTTGAAGGGAAACAAAACATCATGACTACACCAAAAGTATAAAATTCTTTTATTACAATATTGTAAGTATAATATTGTGAGTATTTTTTTAAAGTGTAAGGTTACTCCAAGTGTTGATAAATAGTGCAACCATTATTCAGGTTGATCACTTTCATAGAAAGCAGCATCTAGTCGCATGCTAACATAAGGGGTATTACTTTTTCATAATATAGTAAAGGGGTATCACTTTTTCATAATATAGTAAAGGGATATCATTTTTTTTCATACTCCATATTATTGTACGAGATTATTATTCGTTCTTCAGCTTGTCATTAAATGGTGAAAAGTCCTGAAACGATTAGAATATTCTTAATGGTTTGTGATTCATCTAATATCTTGACCTGAATCTTTCTATTCAGTTTTAAGTTATTATATTTGATCCGGTAACTTTACATTTAATTGAACTTTATATTTTCTCAAGAATTAAAATAGATTTTCTGGATATCGTGTTGGTAATTTGGACTCTGGATAATTAAGTTGAAAATCACTAAGATCTATTTTTATCTTATTATTCTGATTATATATCATTGCTATAATCATTGTGGTGAAATTTTTTTTGGCCCGTAGTGCAAAGATGAAATGTTGATTGGTATGATCGTGACCATTGGTTTTATAGTTGTATGTCTTTAGCCCGTAGTGCAAAGATGGACTGTGGATTAGCAAAACCATTTGTTTTACAATTGTACGACTTTGGCCCCTGTAGTGCAAAGATGGACTATTGATTGATATGACCATTGGTTTTATAGTTGTATGTCTTTGGACCATAGTGCAAAGATGAATTGTTGGTTTGCATGACCATTGGTGTTACAGTATAATATCTTTGGCCCGAAGTGCAAAGATGAATTTGTTAGGATGATTATGAACATGAACTGTGAATTGCTATAACCATGATCTTTGGTGTTTTTGGTAAAGACAAGTGATGAAACTTCTCTTTGTATTGGGTACAACGAATAACTGTTTATTGGTGTTACATGAATAAATATTGATGATGGACTTTTAACTTGGAGAAGATAGTGGACATTATGTTCTACTTGACTCTTCTAATGGATTGTTAATTCCATTGCAATTATGGTTGAAATTTTTTATCATCTACCATATGTTCTAAATATCTAATTTATTACTGATGAATGCTATTGATAATTTAATTATCTTACTCATGATAATATTTACTGGGCTATTTGTGCTCACCCATTTTGATTCACAATTTCTTTCAGGAGATAAAAGTTTAGTTGGAACTAGCAGAGAGAACATAGTTATAAAGTGGTGTTTCGAATTAGTCACGGTACTTATCATGTTATAGAGCAGTGTGGCATAATAACTGTACTGAGAACTCAAAATGTGTGTCGTATTTTATATGTCATTTAACAGTATATTTTGGTGAATCAAATAGGGTGATGTGAACTCGAATTTAGAAGCGTCAAAAATCCACCCCATTAGAATGATGAGCGCAGAAATCTTCTCGGGTTCTTTTGAGGACTTGAAATATTTGTTGCTTTATTTGATACGGCATTATAATAATTTGGGTGCGAATATTGTCGTACTATATACGACATGGTAATAGTTGTAAATAAGAATATTTGTATTTGGATTTTGTTGTGTGTATTTATGGCGACTCAGAATGGGTTGTGTGGACATATTTTGGGGGCGTCATATTTGGTTTCAGAGCTTAGGGGTATGATCTCTGGTGGAGATCTAGGATTAGAACTAGGAGGGGAGAGACGAGTAAAATTCTTCACTAGTGTGTGTCCTATCTAAGTTGATTTTGTTATTTTGTTTGAATGATATTAACCTCTATTTTGTAGCCGTATTTTAGAATGGGCATCTAAGAACCACGAGATGGGTAATGGATGAACCACGAGATGGGTAGAGGAAATGACTTGGGAGCTACGATTTGAAATCCTTATCTCTTCGGAATTCTAGGTACGTACGTAAATTTCGGGGACGAAATTTCATAAGGAGTGGAGATTGTAAGACCTCGACTTTTATGAAATAAAAATCTAATTTTCTTTATGAATATTATTCTAAATTTTAATATCCCAGAATTTTTAATTAATGAAATGTGAATTATAAATAAGAAGTGAGTAATGAGAATTGAAGTTTTAATGTAAAATTTAATTTTTAAAAGTTAGAATGATCAATTAAACGGATAAATGAACAAATAAAGAGGAGAGGGAATTAAATTTTTTGAAGGAGCAGCCCATGTGCAACTAAGTGGCTGATGAATTGAAGAGAGAGAAGGGAAAATGATGGGGGAGGAAGAAAAAGAAAGGAGGAGAAAAAGAGGAAAAGAAGAAAAAGGAAATGGAAGAAAGAGATGAAAATTAGCCATTCTCCCTCCGTCACAAACTCCTTCCCTTCCTTATCTTTTCAGAGAAATAGAAAGAGAGAGAAGAAGAGCTAGACAAGAAGAAAGAATAAGGAAGAAAGAAGAGAAATGAAAACTATGAAAGGTAAAATCAAAACCTTTGTTAATCTTTGGTTATTAATTTTTATGAAATTTATGGAAAGAAGATATGTTATGCTTATTAATTTGTGATGGATTAAACTTGTATAAACATGAATCAAATGAAAGAAATCAAGAAATTAAATAAAAAATGAAATCTGAAAATTTTATAAAAATTAGTTTACTACTTGATTTTGTAAAATCCATAACTCTTTGTATATAATGAGTTAGAAGATGAACCTTATATCAAAAGAAAGCCATGTAAGTAAGCTGAACACAGAAATTGGAATTACCCAAACATTCCTTATGGATTGTTCGTGGTGACTGTTTGAATGAAACTAGTCCGTAGGATTTATAGTCAGCTTGAATATGAAAAATCAGTTTTCTTAAGTTCTATTGCGTGAGTTATAATTCTTAATCAGACTGTTGGACCGTTGTAATTTTTGGATATTATATATATATATATATATATATATAAGTTGAGTATATGTCCACAAATTGTTAACCGTTAAAGTTTAACGTATGATTTTTTATTAATTTCAAGAGGCGACTGATTTAGAATTTTTGTAACAGAATTTTCAGCAACATGCTTTAATGATTTAAATTGTATAACTTAATGATTTTAAATCTGATTTAGGTGATTCTTGAAGCTAAATTGGAGTATTTGAACTCTAGTTGCTGTTAAAATTAATTATTTTGACAAATAAGTTTTAGTTAATGGTGGTAATACCATAATAGTAGACTGACGTTTTAAAAATAAAATTGTCATATATGGGTTTCTTAAGTTTTGTTATTCACTTATAAGTTTTGGAATATGAATTATGATTCAATGCGATAAATAAAGACACCTTGAATGAATTATGAATTATTAGTTGATTTATATTTTATTTGAGGTGAATATGTGTGGTGACCCCGACTTTTAATATAATTTAAATTGTTTATAGTAAGGTTTTGATTTAATAAAGGTTTATATATTAAGATTGTTGTATTTTATCATCGCTTGAGGTGGTGGCTTAGTGGTGGGAAATATTGGGTAAAATCTATACGCGCAACATGCAAGTGTACGTGATCAACAAGTATTATAATGATAAGAAAAGTATCGTTCCCACAAAGACAAGAATTACAATTTATCCTAGCAATTACAAATTTTATACTATCTCAATTTTATTAAACCAATGATTAAATGATAATATTTATGAAAAACTACTGCTCAGACTATAATTAACACTATTCCAGGAATTTAACTAGTTTTCGGAGAATTAAGCCTACAACATCACTTATTGTTTCACTTCAAATAACATACTTCCTTTCAACTTAAATCAATTATTCCAGGTTGTAGACAATCACAAATTTCTTCAGTCCTGTTGTAGACAATCAAATTTTTTGCATTCCTGTTACTAACCTTGCAGGAGGGCAAAACCGTCTATTTCAACTCCACTCCGGCCTCAACCCGGGAGGTACAGGTTAGCCCCGGTCTCAGCCCGAGAGGTACAGGGCAGCCTTGGTCTCAACCCGGGAGGTACAGGTCAGCCCCGGTCTCAACCCGAGAGGTACAGGTCAGCCTCGGTCTCAACGAGGGAGGTACAGGTCAGCCCCGGTCTCAACGAGGGAGGTACAGATCTGCCACGGTCTCAACCCGGGAGGTACAGGTCAGCCCCGGTCTCAATGCGGGAGGTACAGGTCAGTCCCGATCTTAACTCGGGAGGTACAGGTCAACCCCGATCTCAACCCGAGAGGTACAGGTCAACCCCGATCTCAATCCAGGAGGTATAGGTCAGCCCCGATCTCATCTCCGGAGGTACAGTTCATCCCCAGTCTCAACCCGAGAAGTCAGGTCGAGCTCCGATCACAACTCGGGATGCCAACTCAACTTCGGAGACAACCCCGAAGCCTCACATCATATATAGAGACAAACCTGGAAGAATCAAGTCAGCCTCAGAGACAATCCTGAGGACAAACAGAATTGGTTGGGATCCAAACCTCGAAGACAATCCCGGGAAGTCAGCCGAAGGTCGTGCTAGCACTGAAGGCAACCCCGGGAGAGGTAAAATGATCATTTTACCAACTTAATGCAGATTCGGTCAAACTTGAGCCGAATTGAAGCCACCAAGATCAGAAAGAACCATAACAATAATCCCGAGTGGAAACAGCGGAAGACAGCTCAACAAACAACTTGTGAGGAATCAAAGAGCTGGTTATGAATCCATCTTTTTGGACTCGGAAAAGGTTTACTCCCATGTCATTGCGACACTCTCGGCGAGGGCTCTCTGGAAAGGTACAGTACGCCTCAAACGAATGCTCCAATTAAAAGATAAAAATTTTTAAATCGGACATAGCAATGCTAGGAGTGCACGTACTTCGATGTAACGGGACCTGCCACGTGGGGCTGCACCTCTACCTGCGGCTGCCGCAGGTAGAACCGCTTCCGCCGGGTCTATATATATGAGTGCATCCCCAGCTCATTTTATATAGAAAAACGCTCTGAACCTCTGCCCGTTTGGTTTTTTAACCCCACTCTTGTACTCCAAACCCAAATTTTATTACTCTAACACGTAGATATAGTCATATACTACCACATATCAAAAATTAATCTGTGGAAACGGACGTTTAAAGCCTATAATTTGACAAAAAGCCCGTGTAGTAGTCCATTATGAGTATTTTTACGATCAGAAAGTTTATATTATTTCATTGCACTTTTATACAGTTGCACGTTAAGTTTCACTTTTTGATTATGCCCGAAACTCAGTTCTGTCGCCGTTTTGCTTACGTTTTTGTACATTTTAATACATAAACGCATTTTCTGGCATTTCTACGACTCGGATTGACGATCCGTCACTTTTAACTACTTATATATATATATATATATATATATATATATATATCTACCCTTCAACTGACTGGGTTATCTTCCCAGTCCCGGTTTGACTACTTTCTATCTATATTTAACTATGTATATACTAACTTTTTAATTCTGTCCAGCCCGGATGTCAAATTCGAGGTAGTTTATTGCTTTTATATATATAACTATATATATAATTTTTTCTGACTTATTTGGGCCTGGATTTATACTTCGTGGCCTTTTTATTGCTTTAATATATATATATATATATATATATATATATTATATTAACATTTATATTCTAGTTTGGCCTGGATCATTCTATGGCCTTTTTACTGCTTTTGTACCTATATATATACTTACATTTCTTTTCGGGCAAAGGATAAAATGTTTGTCGCCCTTTACAACTTTTATGTATATATATATTTACATTCTGTCCAGCCTGGATTATTCCGTGGCTATTTACAGATTTTATAAATATATATATACATTTCCATTCCAGTTCGGGCCTCAAAGTGAAAACCCACCATCCTTTACAGCTTATATATATATATTTCCCTTCTATCAAGCATGGATTACTCCATGGCTTTTACAAGCTTTTATATATATATATATATATATATATCCATTCCAGTTCGGGCCTCGGAGTGAAAACCCACGGCCCTTTACAGGTTATATATATATATATATATATATATTCTAGTCCGGGGATCGGAGTGAAAACCCATCGCCCTTTGCAGCTTTTGTATATATATAACTATATATATATATATGCTTGATAAGTTGTTTTCATGACCACTTATTCAGATAGTAACTAACTTATTTTGTTGCTTAAACTCAAGTATTCTTGTGCTTTTAATATGTTTTCACTTTCTTTGGTAGTTTTGTGTTTGAGGCACTCTCTTGGTGTGCATTGAGCTTAAAAGGATGAAAGAACGCTAAAATGGGACAACGCACAGAAATAGGCTTAAAACATAATGATGGTTTGGGTGAAGGGGAAATGGACTGAGATGCTATGAGGCTGTAAGAAGGCAAGCATGAGCATGGACCGAGGCCAAGTGCAGCAGTACAGAAGCAAAACAACATCAAAAACAAAACATGCACAGCAGCGCGGCCGCGCCAGTCCTAAGTTTTGCCAGACTTTGACTTTTGCTTCAGCAAACGGGAGAAGGCTTATAATTAGGGCTTTTGCCCATTTTTGATCGGCAACTCCAATAAGGAGCTCATATTAGCCCTAAGCCCTAGCTTTGTTCTTCTCTTTCCTTTCTTTTCCTTGTCTAAATTAGGTTAGGAGTAGATTAAAGTTAGGTTAATTAGTTAGTTTTCTAGGGTTTAATTAGTTGTTGAAGATTGAAGCAAGTGATTTCATTAAAGATTCAACATTGGAGCTTGAGAATTCAGATTTTCATTTCCTATCTTTTTACTTCTCTTGCTCTCGCATTGTAATCTTATGATATGTATTGAACTTCTGAATGACATATCTAATTCTAGTATGAGCTAGTTTATATTTTGAAATTCCAATGGAACCTTTTGAGTAGTTGATATTGATATCTTTCCATGTTGGTTCTTATTGATTGCTATGTGCTTGTCTTCTACGATTCGGGCTTCCATTGTTTAATTGATTCGCAACCAATTACTGTGATAACCTATGTGGACTTGAAAGACAAAATGTAAGTTTAGATCTAATCGTAGTAGCGGGTGATTGTATGTTCACATGACGTTGGACGTATAATTTGTGCATAGGATAGGCATATACCGAAGCGCCGCTCGTAGTCAGATGAGAACTTGGACTTAAACCCTATTTATTTGTAAATCACATAGATTAGATAATGTGGGTGTTCATGTGAGTTCTATCATCTGTGGATTACATGTGATATGGATTAGGTGCATTGAAAGATGGCCTTATCTCACTTTCGTGTTCTCGGCTAACAAACTATTGCGATTAATTTGACCTAATTGGAAGTATATTGACTTAGATGAATCATTAGGGGAAATTGGGATCATGTCTTCATTATCTAGTTTTACACTAGGATTAATTAGTTTAAGTTTAATTACTTGCCTAGTTAATTTAGTTTTTAATTAGAACACTTTACCGCTCGTTTAAATAAGACTGAAATGATTATGGATTAGTGGTTGGCGATCTTTTATTTCTTAATTCTCCGTGGGAACGATATCTGTACTTACTGATTATTACTTGTTGACCGCGCATACTTGCATGTAATTGTATACCCAATCGGGGACAATAAGTTTTTGGCGCCGTTGCCGGAGAATTAATTGGATAACTGTTTGCCAACATTAGTTTCAATAAAATTAGTCTTAATTTAAACATTTTATTTTTGTTTTAATTCTCTTCCTATATTCTCTTTTCAGGTACAATGGATCTAAATTTTTATCCATGGTGTTACACAAGGAAATAGCAACCAAGGGAAATAAGGAATGATGGCCTCACCCCAATTGCTACATTATCAGCACAGCTAGAGGTTCTCTTGAGGAAGTTGGAGAGTGTCACAGCCAACCAGAGTCGAGAGCTAATACGTACTTATAATTATGGTGCTGGAAGCTATACGAGCCATCAGGATCCCATCAGTTATGGACAAGAGCAGTATGGAGGTGATTACTCCAACCATGAGGCTTATCCCAATTATCAGCAAGATTGGTGGTATCACCCAAACTCTTCAGCGAGCTATCAAGACCAATACTGCGAACAAAGTCCAATATATGCACCAGACCCCGCATATCAATCTCCGTGTTTATAAGAAAACAGTCAATAAGGGAATTCATGTATAGGAGCTTAGCAAACCAAGAGGAGAGGATTAGGAGCCAAGAAATATCGAACCAAAATTTTCAAATTCGGATGGCCCTAATCAACAATACTCCTACAAGTGAGACTCAGTACATGGATTCCGAGGCTGAAATAGAAAAGGCAAGATTGGAAAGTTTGTGGGGAAATTACATAGCATCAACAAAGGAGAGCATGATCGAGCAAGCAAAGTCAATTGAGAATCTTCAGAATTGGGCAGAGCAAATTAGCATAGCTTTAAGGAAGGAGGAAGTGTTTGAGCAAGAGACGCAAAATCTTCAGAATCAAGTACCTCCAAAGACTGAAGCCGTAAGTAATGACCCTCAGAAAGATTGGTGCTATGATATGGATGCTAAAACTGATGAGGAATTGGAAGTGCACTTACAACTGGATGAGCTGAAGGCAATGGATATAGAGGAGATAATTGGGGACGTGGAAAAGTATGAACCAACCGTGACAATACCCCAAGAGCATTCTCCGCCAAAGTTGGAAAAGCCAGTGAAGTTTGCATACCCTTGCCCCCTTGGTAGTCACATCACAGATACGGATCTCGAGGATATAAGAGAGTCCGCACTTCTGAAACAATGGTGGTACAAAGAAGAGAGAATTGAAAGAGGAGCCCATTGTGTACGGTGTACCTCAATGCCCCAATAGCTTCACGTACACAACGGAAGCAGTGCGTAGCTCCCCGACCTTCAGAATGGGGAATTCATATACACATCATGTTCTAGGTAGTTTAAATTCGAAGCCTCTCATGATGGGAAGCCTCCAAGCTCACATGGCAGTTCTAATGGATGGAGGGTTTCTCAAATATCGTCGGGGGATCGGATAGTAGTGTCAGACAAAGTCCAGCTGTAGGACTATAAAGCAAGCACTCGATGGAAGGCACCCCATCATTTCTATCTCTCCCTACTTGTTTAATTCTACTTGTTTATCTTTATTTCCCTCCCTCATGTTTAATTCTAAGTAGTGTAATTCTTAGTTGTAAATTTTTTAATATTTTTGGATTTAAAAGTTTATTGCCTACATTTTTGGGTTTAGGCATTAGTGTGTAAATTTTTTTGGGACTATAATGTATTGGACAAACTTTGATGCACTAGTGTGTTGCACATACGCACATATATGAATTTTTGGGACTTAACAGTTTATAATTCTCCCTTTATGATCATTCTCCTTTTTGTTGTAAATAGTTCATATTAAATTTTGGGTGGTTTAAAGTCTTGTATGCTTTTCTTAGGGTCAATCCACTTGCCATGAAGCAACGCTCAAAGGCCATCCTCAATACATGTCCAAAGGTTGCAAAAATTGAAAGATGGCATAGGGCGCGGCCGCGCTAGGATATACTTGAGCTGGCGCGCGGTCGAGCGTCGGGCAGACAGGGCCTAAACTTAAACAAATTTTGGCAAATTTTTGGCTCACTTCTCCATTTCATTTCAGAAGAGCTCAGCCCCAATCTCTCTCCCTCGAATTCTTTCCTCCCTTCCATCACACTCGAATTCATCAAGCTCTCCTCTTTATTATCCTTTGCATCCCTCCTCCAATTATTAACCCTAAGTTTCAGTCACTATCCACCCACCTAAGCACTCCTCAAATAAGAGCAGCAATTCCCTCATCCATCCACCATCACTCATCATCTCTAAGCGAAGTTCATACACGACTCCATCACAAACCCTAATTGCTTGTGCGAGAGGAGATTACAGCAAATTGGGGAGGATTTTAATAGCACGAGTTAGTAGGTGCAATTGAGGAGGCTTGGTCAGAAATTGAACTGCCTATTCTCAGTTCATATGGCATCAAAGCGGAGTAGGAGAGAATCTTCGTCAATGGGCAGCGATTCCGAGCAAGGGGGAGGTGGGATCGCTTATGATGACCATAAATTTATTAATCTTAAAGCTCAACAGTACTTCCACGATACTTTGGTAGGTCTAACATTTGTCTTGGAGCAAGGATTAGCACCAGATAGGAAGTTAGACGGGCATATGGCAGCTATGATCAAAGGGAGGGGCTGGAATCTATTCTGTGAGGATCCTATGGCAAGAATTTTATGCCAATGCTAAATTCACAAAGTCCAACAAAATCTTCGTGCGGGGATGTGAAGTGTCTTTTGCAAAGGAGAGCATCAATGAGGTATTTAGTTTACCAAATATTGCATTGGATGCACCTGATTCTCTTTATGCAACTGAGTGGGGATCGGAACTTGACCCTATCTATGACTATCTGTGCAGGCCAGGCACTACATGGAAATTAAAGCAAGGCACTGATCAGAAGCTGCATTTCCCCCAGGCCGCCTTGAGCAGATTTGGAAAGGCGTGGTACAGCTTTATTTGGGTGAATCTGATGCCAACACAGCATCAAAATGAGGTCACTAAAGACAGGGCTATTTTGCTATATGGGATCATCAAGGGCAAGAAAATTGACTTAGGATATGTGATCAACAGTTCAATCCGCAGATTTTTGAGAGGCGGTAGTTCAACTAGTATCCCACATGCATCAGTGATCACCAGGCTCTGTATCATGAATGGAGTTATATGGTCTGATGCCGAGCCGATGCAGATGCCCATGAGAGCAATTGACTATGCGGTAATTAAAAAATTCACGGTGTGGAAAGGAGGCAAATCCCATCCTCAAGGAGCAAGGTTTATACGGCCAGACCAGAGAGAGGCTGGGGAGACTACTGAGAGAGTGCCACCAGCGCAGTCTGAGTCCTCCCACACATTTCACGGGCATATTGATCGGATGGAGAGGTGACTGCAGCGCAGGATGGATGCTATAAGCACGAACTTCCAGGCCTTCACTACAGATTTTTACGGGGCATTGTCCTAAGCTTTCGGCCAGATAGGAGTGTAGGTGAAGTTCCCGACATATGGATCCGCCGCTACTTATCCACCTCCAGACACACCACTAGAGCAAGCTGATTAGGAGGACGATGAGGATGAGGGCGACGACGAAGCCGAATAGGGGAGTTCCTTTTTACCCTTTTACCCTTCAATGAGGACATTGAATACTTTAAGTTTGGGGGTATTAGGGGTTTATTTTGCATGTAGTTTAATTCATTTCATTTTGCATTCTGTGTTAATTCATTTAGTGCATGTAGATCGTATTTTGTTAAAATTTGTCTAAATTTTTAAAATTTTTGTTGTGTTTTAGTCAACTGTTTTAGGACATATTGCATGAATCCAGGTTGAAGTTGGTTAGTTATGTATTTGGCCTGTGAGGAAACTGAAATCACTTAATCTTTGAATTGATTTGAGACTTAAGCTTGATTAGAAGGTCATATATGTAAATTCTTTTCATTCAGATACTGTGTAACCAGTTAGCACGATAGAGTAACCATCATGATATGTTTAGTTTAAATGTCACATACTTGTCTTCTGGTGGGAAATCTTTGTTTTAATAAAAGAGTTTCAGTAATCTAATAATAATAACTAGACTAAAAAAAGCTTAAGTTTGGGGGAAGCAGGGGGTATGCATGCTAAGTGGGGAGATGGAGCGTAAGATGCACTCCCCTTTGAAAAAGAAAAGAAAAAAATTAGAAAAACAAAAGAAAAGATTTAGAAAAAGAGAAAAATAGAATAAACACTTAGGCTACGTCGAGTTCTGTGGCCTTTGATATTCGAGCAAGTAAGCCCTCGGGTGTCTCTACACCCAGCGCCCTAAGGCCGTCTGGTCTGGGAGTCATTGGTCGAAAGCTCGCTACATAGATATCATTGAAAAGCCTAAGAGAACTAGGCATTGCACAATCGAATGTGTACATGGGAAAGTGCAAAAACGCCCTTCTGAGTTAATAAGAAGAATAATAAATCCCCTGTGAACCCTTAGCTTATGTAATGCATGGTATTAGTTAGAAATTATCTGATTCACTGTTCTTCTTGAGTTGAAATTTAAATTTTTTTCACCCTAAAAAGCATAGTATGCGATTTATTTGTTCCAAAGCATGTATAATGGTTGCTAGGCACACAACGCACAATACATCAGTGCCGACAGTTTTGGATTTGTGGGATATGCCTTATGATCGTGTCTTGGGTATCTTATCTGTTTGATTATCTTGTGATTTTTTCTGAGGCATTACTTTGAAAGAAAAATTCTGACTGAGACTTGGATTCGCATTCATAATAGGATAGGTTGCATTCATTGTAGATACGGCATTGCATCTTTTGTTTAGTTTTATTTTGGTTGCTTGAGGGCAAGCAACGTTTAAGTTTGGGGGTATTTGATAAGTTGTTTTTATGACCACTTATTCGGATAGTAACCAACTTATTTTGTTGCTTAAACTCAAGTATTCTTGTGCTTTTAATATTTTTTGCTTTCTTTTGTAGTTTTCTATTTGAGGAACTCTCTTGGTGTGCATTGAGCTTAAAAGGATGAAAGAACGCTAAAATGGGACAAAGAACAGAAATATGTTTAAAATATGATGATGGTTTGGGTGAAGGGGCAATGGAACGTGATGCTACGAGGCTTCAAGAAGGCAAGCATGAGCATGGACCGAGGCCAAATGCAGCAGTACAGAAGCAAAACAACAGCAAAAAAGAAAACCTACACAGCCACGCCCTCTTCAAGGCTTAACCACGCCTGGCCGCGCTAGTCCTAAGTTTTGCCAGACTTTGACTTTTGCTTCAGCAAATGGGAGAAGGCTTATAATTAGGGCTTTTGCCCATTTTTTGATCGGCATCTCCATTAGGAGGCTCATATTGGCCCTAAACCCTAGCTTTGTTCTTCCCTTTCCTTTCTTTTCCTTGTCTAGATTAGGTTAGGAGTAGATTAAAGTTAGGTTAATTAGTTAGTTTTCTAGGGTTTAATTAGTTGTTGAAGATTGAAACAAGTGATTTCATTGAAGATTCAACATTGGAGCTTGAGGATTCTGATTTACATTGTAATCTTATGATGTGTATTGAACTTGTGAATGATATATCTAATTCTAGTATGAGCTAGTTTATATTTTGAGATTCCAATGGAACCATTTGAGTAGTTGATATTGATATCTTTCCATGTTGGTTCTTATTGATTGCTATTTGCTTGTCTTCTACGATTCGGGCTTCCATTGTTTAGTTGATTCGTGACCAATTACTGTGATAACCTATGTGGACTTGAAAGATGAAATGTAGGTTTAGATCTAATCGTAGTAGCGGACGATTGTATGTTGACATGACGTTGGACATATAATTTGTGCATACGATAGACATATATCAAAGCACCGCTCGTAGTCACATGAGAACTTGGACCTAAACCCTATTTATTTGTAAATCACATAGACATAGAGTGGTTTAGATAATGTGGGTGTTCATGTGCGTTCAATCATCTATGGATTGCATGTGATATGGATTAGGTGCATTGAAAGATGGCCTTATCTCACTTTCGTGTTCTCGGCTAACAAACTATTGCGATTAATTTGACATAATTGGAAGTATATTGACTTAGATGAATCATTAGGGGAAATTGGGATCTCATGTCTTCATTGTCTAATTTTACTCTAGGATTAATTAGTTTAAGTTTAATTACTTGCCTAGTTAATTTAGTTTTTAATAAAACACTTTACCGCTTGTTTAAATAAGACTTAAATGATTATGGATTAGTGGTTTGGTGACCTTTTATTTGTTAATTCTCCGTGGGAACGATATCTGTACTTAATGATTATTACTTGTTGACCGCGTATACTTGCGCATAATTGTCATACCCAATCGGGGATAAAAAGTTTTTGGCTCCATTGCCAGGGAATTAATTGGATAACTGTTTGCCAACATTAGTTTCAATCAAATTAGTCTTAATTTAAAAATTTTATTTTATTTTTAATTCTCTTCCTATATTCTCTTATCAGGTACAATGGATCTAAATTTTTATCTATGGTGTTACACAAGGAAAGATCAACCAAGGGAAATAGGGAATGATAGCCTCGCCCCGATTGCTACATTGTCAGCATAGCTAGAGGTTCTCTTGAGGAAGTTGGACAGTGTCACAGCCCAACAGAGTCGAGAGCCAGTAAGTACTTATGATTATGGTGCCGGAAGCTACACGAGATATCAGGATCCCATTAGTTATGGACAAGAGCAGTATGGAGGTGATTACTCCAACCATGAGGCTTATCCCAATTAGCATCAAGATTGGGGGTATCACCCAAACTCTTCAGCGAGCTATCTACACCAATACTGCGAACAAAGTCCAATATATGCACCAGACCCCACATATCAATCTCCGTGTTTACAAGAAAAATAGTTAATAAGGGAATTCATGTATAGGAGCTTAGCAAACCAAGAGGAGATGCTCAGGAGCCAAGAAATATCGAACCAAAATTTTCAAAACTGGATGGCCCTAATCAATAATACTCCTACCAGTGAGACTCAGTACATGGATCCCGAGGCTGAAATAGAAAAGGCAAGATTAGAAAGTTTGTGGGGAAATTACATATCATCAACAAAGGAGAGCCTGATCGAGCAAGCAAAGTCTATTGAGAATCTTCATAATTGGGCAGAGAAAATTAGCAATGCTTTAAAGAAGGAGGAAGTGTTTGAGCAAGAGATGCAAAATCTTCAAAATCAAGTACCTCCAATGACTGAAGCCGTAAGTAATGACCCTCAGAAAGATTAGTGCTATGATATAGATGCTGAAACTGATGAAGAATCGGAAGTGCACTTGCAACTAGACGAGCTGAAGGCAATGGATATAGAGGAGACAATTGGGGACGTGGAAAACTATAAACCAACCGTGACAATACCCCAAGAGCCTTCTCCGCCAATGTTGGAAAAGCCAGTGAAGTTTACACACCCTTGCCCTCTTGGTAGTTGTTGGGTTTGTACGAAATCGTGACGCAATCAAATTGCAAAAATTAGCGGAAGCATGGTATATCAGAGTTTAAAAAATTTCTACAAAACCATTACCCGGATCATCCTTTATGCAAATTATTAATTTAAAACGATAAATAAGAAGTTATGGAATCATACCCTTGTAGAACGAAGCTTCCACAGGTACTAGTTCAACTCCTTGTTCTTCGTGATCTCCTTGAATTTCCGGGTTAGATTCCTTCCTTTGATCAACGTTAGCCACCCAAGTGTTTGGCCTCTAGAGGTGATCCACCAAGGAAGATGAATTATCAAGAAGGAGGGTGTTTGGCTTAACCTTAGTTTTCTATCCTCTATAGAAAAGGAGTACTCTCCAACAATTGGAATTGCATCAATCTAATATCTATTATAAGACTTCTCTTATATAGACATTGGTCAACCCTTCTAATCCTATTAGACATGGGATTTCTTTTAATTAATTAAACTCCTTTAATTAATTTAGGCTTCCCACCACATGGGAATAATTAATTAAATTCATTTAATTAATTTGTCTCCTAATCTTATTAGGAATAAATGAGAGTACTAAATATTAAATTAATTACTAAACTCCTTTAGAAATTAAAATAATAATAATTGTAATAATATTAATAAGACTCCTCTTATTAATTTATATTTAATATTTCCAAAATATTAAATAATAAACATTAAGCTATTTAATTTATTCTATCACCATAGATTAAATTAATTATACTTAATGCATTATTACGATTATGCCATTACCTTCTTAAATATTTATTCTTCCTTTTATGGTGTGACCCTTTAGGTTCTCCATATTAAACCGGTTGTGAATAAATCAATTAAAATAATTTTAATCTTATTTAAATAAATAAATTAAACTAATAATCTATTTAAATAAATAATATTTATTCTACAATAGGGATAAGCCTCCCTAGTGATCAACGACTTTCCAGATAATATAGATTTCAACATTAATCATAAAAGAACCTGTGAGTTAATAGTTACCATACAATTCAATCCTTCCACCATACAATGTCCCAATTAAATATAAGACATGGATTTACTGTCAAGTCTTATTTTATTTAATTATATGTATTTCGATTAGAAAATGCACAACTCCAAATAATGCAAATTAAAAACTCCTTTCTAATTTCATTTCACCTTGGCCAAGGATTCCTGGGTTGTCATTTAACGAATCACATGGGACATATCTCCTCTTTTACTAGAGGTGGTAGATTCTTTATTGATCATTCATTATCTCCATATGTAACTCATTATACCCAAGCATACCCTATATATGCCTTAAAAGGTCTTAAGGAATAAGTCAAAGTATAATTTGTTACATACAAGATACTATGATGATCTCAAGTCCAAGGATCACTTGTACTACTATCACATTAGGAATTCCTACTGACATGCGAGTAAAACTCCATTAGGTATTCCATAGCGAATCACGTTCAGTGAACTTATTCTCCAATAAGCACCTACATACTTGCTTTAGTGTCTCCACACAAATGATCATGAGATCAATCATCCTCATCCAATGAGCAAGCAACATATGTACCAATCTATCCGGATTTACTAATCCCCTTTTTAGTAATCCCACGATTGGGAACTATTTTAGTTTTAGAGCTTTCTAAGAATTTAGATCTCATTAGCATGATCATCATCATGATTCTAAAAGCATTGCTTAAAACTATGGGTTATTTACATATTATAAAAACAGCACCATGTAGATAATTAAATGCCTTTAATAAATGAATATTTTATTAATAAATAAATAAGATTGTTTACAAAGTACGTGCTTTATCATCATACATGATTGGCTTGTATGCACACTACTATCAATCTCCCACTTGCACTAAAGCCAATCGCCATGGTATCTCATACCCATCTTCTCTAAGTGACGATCAAACTGCTGTTGTGTTAAAGCTTTAGTAAATGGATCTGCAATGTTATCTTGAGAGTCTACACGCTCCAAGGTGACGTCTCCTCTTTCAATGATCTCCCTGATCAAGTGAAATCGCCGCAACACGTGTTTAGATTTCTGATGAGACCTGGGTTCCTTAGCCTGTGCAACTGCTCCTGTGTTGTCACAGTAAACGGGAACTGCTTCTCCAATGCTAGGAACCACACCAAGTTCAGTTATGAACTTCTTCATCCAAACAGCTTCCTTTGCAGCTTCACTTGCAGCTATATACTCTGCCTCTGTCACTGAATCAGCAACTGTTTGCTGCTTGGAACTCTTCCAACTCACTGCGCCTCCGTTCAAGGTAAAACATACCCCGAAACAGATTTACTGTCATCTTGGTCCGTTTGAAAACTTGAGTCTGTGAAGCCCTCGAGTTTTAATTCAGACCCACCGTAGACAAGAAAAATATCTTTAGTCCTTCTCAAGTACTTTAGGATATTTTTCACTGCCTTCCAGTGCTCTTCTCCAGGATTCGACTGGTATCTGCTCGTTACACTAAGTGCATGAGCAACATCCGGTATAGTACATATCATACCGTACATGATAGATCCTATTGCAGAAGCATAAGGGATCTTACTCATACGGTCTCTCTCCTCAGGTGTCTTTGGGGCCTGTTTCTTGGAGAGATGTATTCCATGGCTCATCGGCATGAGACCTCTTTTGGAATCTTCCATGCTAAACCTCTTTAGCATCGTATCAATGTACGTTCCTTGGGATAAACCAAGCATCCTTTTAGATCTATCTCTATAGATCTTTATCCCCAAAATATAGGATGCTTCTCCCAAGTCCTTCATGGAGAAGTGTTTAGATAACCAGATTTTAATTGATTGTAGCATAGGAATGTCATTCCCTATCAGTAATATATCATCAACATATAATACAAGGAATGAAATTACGCTCCCACTAACCTTCTTGTACACACATGGTTCATCGTCATTTTTGATAAAATCAAACTCTTTGATTGTCTCATCAAAATGAATGTTCCATCTACGAGAAGCTTGCTTCAATCCATAAATGGATCGTTGCAGCTTACAGACTTGATTTATTCCAACCTTTGAAACAAATCCCTCTGGCTGTGTCATATACACATCCTCCTCAAGTTTTCCATTGAGGAAGGCCGTTTTCACGTCCATCTGCCAGATCTCATAGTCGTTATAAGCTGCAATTGCAAGCAAAATCCGAATGGACTTGAGCATAGCTACTGGTGAAAAGGTTTCATCATAATCAACTCCTTGTCTTTGTTTGAAACCTTTTGCAACCAGTCGGGCCTTATAGGTCTCCACCTTACCGTCCGCTCCAGTCTTTCTTTTAAAGACCCATTTACACCCAATAGGCTTAATGCCTTCAGGTGGTGAAACCAAAGTCCATACTTTGTTTTCATACATGGAGTCCATTTCGGATTTCATGGCTTCAAGCCATTTCCCTGAGTCTTTATTACTCATGGCCTGTTCGTAATTCAATGGATCATCATCATTCATGATGTGTACCTCATCGTCATCCTCTATAACGAATCCATACCTCTCAGGTATCTTCGGTACTTTCCAAGATTTACGAACAGGGTGTGGTATAGTAGGTTCTTCTACTTGGTCAGGTACCTGACTTTGATCCGTGGTAATTTGTGGTTCTTGAACTTCTTCAAGATATATCTTACTCCCACTGACCCCTTCATGGATAAACTCCTTTTCCAAGAAGGCAGCATGTTTCGCAACAAACACCTTTTGATCAGTTAGATGATAGAAATAATACCCTACAGTTTCTTTAGGGTATCCCACAAATCTACACTTTTCGGATTTAGTCTGTAGCTTATCATGTTCAAACTTTTTGACATAAGCTGGACAACCCCAAGTCTTAACATGCTTAAGATTTGGTTTCCTCCCCTTCCACATCTCATATGGAGTCTTTGGGACGGATTTGGTAGGTACCTTGTTAAGTAGGTATGCAGCCGTTTCTAGGGCATATCCCCAGAAGGAAATTGGAAGGTCGGTAAAACTCATCATGGATCGAACCATGTCTAACAGTGTTCGATTTCTCCTTTCAGATACTCCATTTAACTGTGGTGTACCTGGAGGAGTCCATTGTGAGATTATACCATTTTCTTTGAGACAATTGAGAAACTCACCGCTTAAGTATTCTCCGCCTCGATCTGATTGAAGTATCTTTATACTCTTGCCCGTTTGTTTCTCTACTTCACTTCTGAACTCTTTGAACTTTTCAAATGATTCTGACTTGTATTTCATTAAATACACATATCCAAATCTTGAGTGATCATCAGTGAAAGTAATAAAATAAGAATACCCACCCCGTGCACTTGTTGTCATAGGCCCACAAACGTCTGTGTGAATCAATGCCAACAACTCTGTAACTCTTTCTCCTCTTCCACTAAAAGGAGATTTAGTCATTTTACCCATGAGACAAGATTCACAAGTTGGATATGATTCATAATCGGATAGCTCGAGGAGCCCATCTTTATGCAACTTGGATAATCTTGTTTCATTGATATGACCGAGTCTACAGTGCCACATGTAGGTATAATTAATATCATCTCTTTTTCTTTTCTTAGTTTGTTCAATTTGAAATATATTTTCTTGTAAGTCAAGTGTATAAAGTCCATTTCGCAAATTTCCAATACCATATAAAACATCGTCTTTATAAATAGAACAACTATTGTTCTTTATAACAACGTTAAATCCTTCCATATCCAATACAGAAATTGAAATAATGTTTTTAATAATATTCGAAACATAATAACAATTATTAAGATAAATGGACTTGCCCGAAGGCATTGCTAAATAATAAGTTCCTACAGCTAATGCAGCAACCTTTGCTCCATTCCCCACTCGTAGGATCACCTCATCATTGTTCAGCTTTCTACTTCTGACCAGTCCCTGCACAGTATTACATATGTGAGAACCACAGCCGGTATCCAATACCCAAGTAGAATTATGACTTTCAGAAAAACTTAATTTCAATCATAAACAAACCTTGATTGGAAGTCGAAGCTTCTCCAAGCTTCTTCTCTGCTAGATACTTCTTGCAGTTCCTTTTCCAATGTCCCGGCTTGTTGCAATGAAAGCACATTCCTTTAGCTGGTTCAGGTTTCTTTTGTTCCTTTTCTTTCCCCTTTCCCTTAGCCTTCTTGGATTTCTTCTTTTCAGAAGATACCTTAGGTCTCTTCCTTTTATTGGAAGAATCCACCATCAAGATATGGTTCTTCTTGGATGGGAAGTGACCTTCTGCAGTTTTCAGCATGTTAAGCAGCTCAGGCAAGCTGACATCTAGCTTATTCATGTGAAAATTAACCACAAACTGCGAGAAGGTCTCAGGGAGTGACTGCAAGACCAAGTCTTGACTCAACTCCCCATCCATGACGAACCCAAGCTGTCCAAGGCGTTCAATCAAATTGATCACTTTCAGGACATGAGTCTCGACGGCAGTACCCTCGGTCATCCGAGATCGGAAGAGCTCCTTAGATATCTCATATCTAGCAGTCCTACTCTGTTCACCATACAACTCCTTGAGGTGAAGCAGCATAGCAGGAGCATCCATTTTTTCGTGCTGACGCTGAAGCTCGTTATTCATGGATGCGAGCATGATGCATTGAGCCACAGATGCATCATCTTGCCACTTATTGAAAGTGGCAATCTCTTCCTCAGAGGCTGTTTCTGAAACAGATTCAGGGACAGTTGAATATAGGACATAAGAAATCTTTTCAGCAGTGAGAACAATTCTCAGATTTCTTAGCCAGTCCTCATAATTCGGCCCGGTAAGCTTGTTTGCATCAAGTATGCTTCGTAGTGAGATTAGTGATTTTGACATTTTTAAAATTATGCATGTGAAAAATAACATTTTAGCAAACATTCATTTTATTAATTTTGCATACAAAAATAAATTTAGGTCTTTATTTTAAATTGGTATCTCCCACTATTTTCATCAAACTATATTACCCTCACATATATAGTTCGGCAACATCTAATTAAAGATTTGCTAGTGAGAATAAGGATCCCATTTCAAATGTATATAACCTTGTGGATAGCACAACAAGCGATATACAAATAAATAGGTAGACAACTCTTGTCAATTACAACACTATATAACTCCTTTTATTTTGCCTCTTAAATCATAATGGTCAAGTGTGTGCACATCCGAACTAAAATGATTTAAGTTAAGTCCAACCTAGCACTTCCATAAATTCAAAAAAGAAAAATGTTCGTCCTTGTGGATAGCACAACAAGACTAGATCGTTCAATTTTCTTGATAAGCATCAAATGTGATTAATTAACATCTTAAATACGCAATACTCGTCTTGTGGATAGCACAACAAGCTCATATTAAATATTTAATACTCTATTAATTTATCATGCTAGAAGGCGACGTTCGATATTCCAAATATCATTGAACGCTTCAGACTTAATATTATTTCTTTGAGGGGTTTGTTATTATTTGTCTCATGTTGTTTAGCGCGCATGCACATATATATATAAAATACGCGTCATTTATTAAACATGCGAAGCATGTTTGCATAAAATATAATATATATAATATTTAGCATGCAATATAGAATATTATATTCTACCCGGATTGATTATGGACTTTTATTCTAGTTTGGTTCACTAGAGCCA
Organism: Panax stipuleanatus; assembly: GCA_020205555.1. Lineage (NCBI taxonomy): Eukaryota > Viridiplantae > Streptophyta > Magnoliopsida > Apiales > Araliaceae > Panax > Panax stipuleanatus. The sequence goes on from CM035122.1 coordinate 59,148,396, forward strand.
CCAAGTGAACCAAAAGGTCAAACCTAGGAGTGCAAGATTAAAATAAACTCTTTATTTTAATTATAAAATTATTTAGAATATAATATATAAATATATCATATTTATTTTTTAAAAAGAAGTCACCTTCTTTTATTAAAAGAGTCCTGCAGGTTTATTAAAAAAGTCCTTTCATGATGGGTCACCTTTTTTTTGGAGTAAGAAAGAGACAACACTTTTTCTTTGCAGAATTCAAGATTAGCACCCCAAAAAAATTGTGATTCGTCCCAAAAAAAGTCTTTTTTTTTTAAAAAAAATATATATATATATATATATAATTTTATACAATAAAATTATGCCCAATAAATTATTTTAAATACATACCCATATGTATATGAAATCAAAAATAAATTAATAATTGCATAAAGATTTGGCTCTGATGCCACTGTTGGGTTTGTACGAAATCGTGACGCAATCAAATTGCAAAAATTAGCGGAAGCATGGTATATCAGAGTTTAAAAAAAATTTCTACAAAACCATTACCCGGATCATCCTTTATGCAAATTATTAATTTAAAACGATAAATAAGAAGTTATGGAATCATACCCTTGTAGAACGAAGCTTCCACAGGCACTAGTTCAACTCCTTGTTCTTCGTGATCTCCTTGAATTTTCGGGTTAGATTCCTTTCTTTGATCAACGTTAGCCACCCAAGTGTTTGGCCTCTAGAGGTGATCCACCAAGGAAGATGAATTATCAAGAAGGAGGGTGTTTGGCTTAACCTTAGTTTTCTATCCTCTATAGAAAAGGAGTACTCTCCAACAATTGGAATTACATCAATCTAATATCTATTATAAGACTTCTCTTATATAGACATTGGTCAACCCTTCTAATCCTATTAGACATGGGATTTCTTTTAATTAATTAAACTCCTTTAATTAATTTAGGCTTCCCACCACATGGGAATAATTAATTAAATTCATTTAATTAATTTGTCTCCTAATCTTATTAGGAATAAATGAGAGTACTAAATATTAAATTAATTACTAAACTCCTTTAGAAATTAAAATAATAATAATTGTAATAATATTAATAAGACTCCTCTTATTAATTTATATTTAATATTTCCAAAATATTAAATAATAAACATTAAGCTATTTAATTTATTCTATCACCATAGATTAAATTAATTATACTTAATGCATTATTACGATTATGCCATTACCTTCTAAATAATTATTCTTCCTTTTATGGTGTGACCCTTTAGGTTCTCCATATTAAACCGGTTGTGAATAAATCAATTAAAACAATTTTAATCTTATTTAAATAAATAAATTAAACTAATAATTTATTTAAATAAATAATATTTATTCTACAATAGGGATAAGCCTCCCTAGCGATCAACGACTTTCCAGATAATATAGATTTCAACATTAATCAAAAAGAACATGTGAGTAAATAGTTACCGTACAATTCAATCCTTCCACCATACAATGTCCCAATTAAATATAAGACATGGATTTACTGTCAAGTCTTATTTTATTTAATTATATGTATTTCGATTAGAAAATGCACAACTCCAAATAATGCAAATTAGAAACTCCTTTCTAATTTCATTTCACCTTGGCCAAGGATTCCTGGGTTGTCATTTAACGAATCACATAGGACATATCTCCTCTTTTACTAGAGGTGGTAGATTCTTTATTGATCATTCATTATCTCCATATGTAACTCATTATACCCAAGCATACCCTATATATGCCTTAAAAGGTCTTAAGGAATAAGTCAAAGTATAATTTGTTACATACAAGATACTATGATGATCTCAAGTCCAAGGATTACTTGTACTACTATCACATTAGGAATTCCTATTGACAGGCGAGTAAATCTCCATTAGGTATTCCATAGCGAATCACGTTCAGTGAACTTATTCTCCAATAAGCACCTACATACTTGCTTTAGTGTCTCCACACAAATGATCATGAGATCAATCATCCTCATCCAATGAGCAAGCAACATATGTACCAATCTATCCGGATTTACTAATCCCCTTTTTAGTAATCCCACGATTGGGAACTATTTTAGTTTTAAAACTTTCTAAGAATTAGATCTCATTAGCATGATCATCATCATGATTCTAAAAGCATTGCTTAAAACTATGGGTTATTTACATATTATAAAAACAGCAACATGTAGATAATTAAATGCCTTTAATAAATGAATATTTTATTAATAAATAAATAAGATTGTTTACAAAGTACGTGCTTTATCATCATACATGATTGGCTTGTATGCACACTACTATCATAAGGATCCCATTTCAAATGTATATAACCTTGTGGATAGCACAACAAGCGATATACAAATAAATAGGTAGACAACTCTTGTCAATTACAACACTATATAACTCCTTTTATTTTGCCTCTTAAATCATAATGGTCAAGTGTGTGCACATCCGAACTAAAATGATTTAAGTTAAGTCCAGCCTAGCACTTCCATAAATTCAAAAAAGAAAAATGTTCGTCCTTGTGGATAGCACAACAAGACTAGATCGTTCAATTTTCTTGATAAGCATCAAATGTGATTAATTAACATCTTAAATACGCAATACTCGCCTTGTGGATAGCACAACAAGCTCATATTAAATATTTAATACTCTATTAATTTATCATGCTAGAAGGCGACGTTCGATATTCCAAATATCATTTGAACGCTTCGGACTTAATATTATTTCTTTGAGGGGTTTGTTATTATTTGTCTCATCTTGTTTAGCGCGCATGCACATATATATATAAAATACGCGTCATTTTATTAAACATGCGAAGCATGTTTGCATAAAATATAATATATATAATATTTAGCATGCAATATAGAATACTATATTCTACCCGGATTGATTATGGACTTTTATTCTAGTTTGGTTCACTAGAGCCACCAAGTGAACCAAAAGGTCAAACCTAGGAGTGCAAGAATTTAAATTTAAATATAACTATTACATTTAAATCCGGGCTCCATACAAACGGGTCTTCACGCGCTCCTTGCTCCTTGGTCTCCAATTTCTTCAAGATAATTCTAACTATTCTTATTACATTAAACTATTTAATTTAAATAGAAACCTTGATCAACAGTCAAGGGGAAGTACATAGGAGGGAGATAGAATTTTACATCAAGAAAAAAAAATTAGAGAAGACGAGGTACGCAGACCCCATTTAATAAAACCCATTCATTCAAGCATTCAACTAAAATAAAATCCAATCACATTGGTCAAATAGTCCATAATCAATCCCCATTTATTTTCATACATATCACCATATATATCAATAAATAAATATTCATCTCATGAATTAAAACATTCCATATATATATGAGTATCATTTAATGGGCAATTTTAAATTGCATGAAATCCAATTTCAAGATTAAAATAAACTCTTTATTTTAATTATAAAATTATTTAGAATATAATATATAAATATATCTATTTATTTTTTAAAAAGAAGTCACCTTCTTTTATTAAAAGAGTCCTGCAGGTTTATTAAAAAAGTCCTTTCCTGATGGGTCACCTTCTTTTGGAGTAAGAAAGAGAAAACACATTTTCTTTGCAGAATTCAAGATTAGCACCAAAAAAAAATTGTGATTCGTCCCAAAAAAAGTCTTTTTTTTTTCTTAAAAAATATAATTTTATACAATAAAATTATGCCCAATAAATTATTTTAATTACATACCCATATGTATATGAAATCAAAAAAAATTAATAATTGCATAAAGATTTGGCTTTGATACCACTGTTGGGTTTGTACGAAATCGTGACGCAATCAAATTGCAAAAATTAGCGGAAGCATGGTATATCAGAGTTTAAAAAAATTTCTACAAAATCATTACCCGGATCATCCTTTATGCAAATTATTAATTTAAAACGATAAATAAGAAGTTATGGAATCATACCCTTGTAGAACGAAGCTTCCACAGGTACTAGTTCAACTCCTTGTTCTTCGTGATCTCCTTGAATTTCCGGGTTAGATTCCTTCCTTTGATCAACGTTAGCCACCCAAGTGTTTGGCCTCTAGAGGTGATCCACCAAGGAAGATGAATTATCAAGAAGGAGGGTGTTTGGCTTAACCTTAGTTTTCTATCCTCTATAGAAAAGGAGTACTCTCCAACAATTGGAATTGCATCAATCTAATATCTATTATAAGACTTCTCTTATATAGACATTGGTCAACCCTTCTAATCCTATTAGACATGAGATTTCTTTTAATTAATTAAACTCCTGTAATTAATTTAGGCTTCCCACCACATGGGAATAATTAATTAAATTCATTTAATTAATTTGTCTCCTAATCTTATTAGGAATAAATGAGAGTACTAAATATTAAATTAATTACTAAACTCCTTTAGAAATTAAAATAATAATAATTGTAATAATATTAATAAGACTCCTCTTATTAATTTATATTTAATATTTCCAAAATATTAAATAATAAACAGTAAGCTATTTAATTTATTCTATCACCATAGATTAAATTAATTATACTTAATGCATTATTACGATTATGCCATTACCTTCTTAAATATTTATTCTTCCTTTTATGGTGTGACCCTTTAGGTTCTCCATATTAAACCGGTTGTGAATAAATCAATTAAAATAATTTTAATCTTATTTAAATAAATAAATTAAACTAATAATCTATTTAAATAAATAATATTTATTCTACAATAGGGATAAGCCTCCCTAGCGATCAACGACTTTCCAGATAATATAGATTTCAACATTAATCATAAAAGAACCTGTGAGTTAATAGTTACCATACAATTCAATCCTTCCACCATACAATGTCCCAATTAAATATAAGACATGGATTTACTGTCAAGTCTTATTTTATTTAATTATATGTATTTCGATTAGAAAATGCACAACTCCAAATAATGCAAATTAAAAACTCCTTTCTAATTTCATTTCACCTTGGCCAAGGATTCCTGGGTTGTCATTTAACGAATCACATGGGACATATCTCCTCTTTTACTAGAGGTGGTAGATTCTTTATTGATCATTCATTATCTCCATATGTAACTCATTATACCCAAGCATACCCTATATATGCCTTAAAAGGTCTTAAGGAATAAGTCAAAGTATAATTTGTTACATACAAGATACTATGATGATCTCAAGTCCAAGGATCACTTGTACTACTATCACATTAGGAATTTCTACTGACATGCGAGTAAAACTCCATAAGGTATTCCATAGAAAATCACGTTCAGTGAACTTATTCTCCAATAAGCACCTACATACTTGCTTTAGTGTCTCCACACAAATGATCATGAGATCAATCATCCTCATCCAATGAGCAAGCAACATATGTACCAATCTATCCGGATTTACTAATCCCCTTTTTAGTAATCCCACGATTGGGAACTATTTTAGTTTTAGAGCTTTCTAAGAATTTAGATCTCATTAGCATGATCATCATCATGATTCTAAAAGCATTGCTTAAAACTATGGGTTATTTACATATTATAAAAACAGCAACATGTAGATAATTAAATGCCTTTAATAAATGAATATTTTATTAATAAATAAATAAGATTGTTTACAAAGTACGTGCTTTATCATCATACATGATTGGCTTGTATGCACACTACTATCAGTAGTCACATCACAGATAAAGATCTCGAGGATATAAGAGAGCCGCACTTCTGAAACAATGGTGGTATGAAGAAGAGAGAATTGAAGAGGAGCCCGTTGTGTTAGGTGTACCTCAATGCCCCAATAGCTTCACGTACACAACGGAAGCAGTACCTAGCTCCCCGACCTTCAGGACGGGGAATTCATAGACACATCATGTGCTAGGTTGTTTAAATCCGAAGCCACTTATGATGGTATGCCTCCAAGCTCACACGGCAGTTCTAATGGATGGAGGGTTTCTCAAATATTGTCGGGGGATCGGATAGTAGTGTCAGACAAAGTCCAGCTGTAGGAGTATAAAGCAAGCGCTCGATGGGAGGCACCCCATCATTTCTATCTATCCCTACTTGTTTAATTCTACTTGTTTATCTTTATTTCCCTCCCTCATGTTTAATTCTAAGTAGTGTAATTCTTAGTTGTAAATTTTTTAACATTTTTGGTTTTAAAAGTTTATTGCCTATATTTTTGGGTTTAGGCATTAGTGCGTATAATGTTTTGGGACTATAATGTATTAGACATACTTTGATGCACTAGCGTGTTGCACATACGCACATATAGGAATTTTTGGGACTTAACAGTTTATAATTCTCCCTTTATGATCATTCTCCTTTTTGTTGTAAATAGTTTATATTAAATTTTGAGTGGTTTAAGAGGGCTTGATAAGTCTTGTTTGCTTTTCTTAGGGTCAATCCACTTGCCATGAAGCAACGCTCAAAGGCCATCCTCAATACATGTCCAAAGGCTACAGAAATTGAAAGCTGGCATAGGGCGCGGCTGGGCCAGGATATACTTGAGCTGGTGCGAGGCCGTGCGTCCGGCAGACAGGGCCAAACTTAAACAAATTTCGGCAGATTTTGGGCTCATTTCTCCATTTCATTTCAGACGAGCTCAGCCCCAATCTCTTTAACTCAAACCCTCAAATTCTTTCCTCCCTTCAATCACACTCGAATTCATCAAGCTCTCCTCTTCATTATCCTTTGCATCCCTCCAATAATTAACCCTAAGTTTCAGTCACTATCCACCCACCTAAGCACTCCTCAACCAAGAGCATCAATTCCCTTATCCATCCACTATCACTCATCATCTCCAAGAGAAGTTCATACACGACTCCATCACAAACCCTAATTACTTGTGCGAGAGGAGATTGCAGCAAATTGGGGTGGATTTTGATAGCACGAGTTAGTGGGTGCAATTGAGGAGGCTTGGTCAGAAATTGAAGCGCCTATTCTCAGTTCAGATGGCATCAAAGCAGAGTAGGATAGAATCTTCGTCAATGGGCAGCGATTCCGAGTAAGGGGGAGGTGGCATCGCCTATGATGACCACAAATTTATTAATCTGAAAGTTCAACAGTATTTCCACGATGCTTTGGTAGGCCAAATATTTGTCTTGGAGCGAGGATTAGCACCAGATAAGAAGTTGGATGGGCATATGGAAGCTATGATCAGAGGGAGGGACTGGAATCTTTTCTGTGAGGATCCTATTGCAGCCCCCATATCTGTGGTACAAGAATTTTACGCCAATGCTTAATTCACAAAGTCCAACAAAATCTTCGTGCTGGGATGTGAAGTGTCTTTTGCAAAGGAGAGCATCAATGAGCTGTTTAGTTTGCCAAATATTGCATTGGATGCACCCGATTCTCTTTATTCTAGGGAGTGGGGATCAGAGTTTGATGCTATCTATGACTATCTGTGCAGGCCAGGCACTACATGGAAATTAAAGCAAGGCACTGATCAGAAGCTGTATTTCCCCCAGGCCGCCTTGAGTAGATTTGGAAAGGCGTGGCACAGCTTTATTTGGGTGAATCTGATGCCAACACAGCATCAAAATGAGGTCACTAAAGACAGGGCTATATTGCTATATGGGATCATCAAGGGAAAGAAAATCGACTTAGGATATGTGATCAACAGTTCAATCCGTAGATTTTTGAGAGGCGGTAGTTCAACTAGAATCCCACATGCATCAGTGACCACCAGGCTCTGTATCATGAATGGAGTTATATGGTCTGATGCCGAGCCGATGCAGATGTCCATGAGAGCAATTGACTATGCGGCAATTAAAAAATTCACGGTGTGGAAAGGAGGCAAATCCCATCCTCAAGGAGCAAGGTTTATATTGCCAGACCAGAGAGAGGCTGGGGAGACTTCTGAGAGAGTGCCACTAGTGCAGTCTGAGTCCTCCCACATAGTTCACGGGTATATTGATAGGATGGAAAGGCGACTGCAGCGCAGGATGGATGCCATGAGCACGAACTTCTAGGCCTTCACTACAGATTTCTGCGGGGCATTGTCCCAAGCTTTCGGCCAGATACGAGTGCAGGTGCAGTTCCCGACATATGGATCCGCCGCTGCTTATCCACCTCCAGACACACCACCATAACAAGCTGATGAGAAGGACAATGAGGACGAGGGCGACGACGAAGCTAAATAGGGGAGTTCCTTTTTACCCTTTTAACCCTTCAATGAGGACATTGAATACTTTAAGTTTGGGGGTATTAGGGGTTTATTTTGCATGTAGTTTAATTCATTTCATTTTGCATTCTTTGTTAGTTCATTTAGTGCATGTATATCATATTTTGTTAAAATTTGTCTAAATTTTTAAATTTTTGTTGTGTTTTAGTTAACTGTTTTAGGACATATTGCATGAATCCAGGTTGAAGTTGGTTAGTTATGTATTTGGCTTGTGAGGAAACTGAAATCACTTGATCTTTGAACTGATTTGAGACTTAAGCTTGATTAGAAGGTCATATATGTAAATCCTTTTCTGTCAAATACTGTGTAACCAGTTAGCACGACAGAGTAACCATCACGATATGTTTAGTTTAAATGTCACATACTTGTCTTCTGGTAGGAAATCTTTGTTTTAATAAAAGAGTTTCAGTAATCTAATAATAATAACTAGACTATAAAAAGCTTAAGTTTGGGGGAAGCCGAGGGTATGCATGCTATCTGGGGAGATGGAGCGTAAGACGCACTCCCCTTTAAAAATGAAAAGAAAAAGAATAGAAAAATAAAAGAAAAGATTTAGAAAAAGAGAAAAATAGAATAAACACTTCGGCTACGTCGAGTTCTGTGGCCTTTGATATTTGAGCAAGTAAGCCCTCGGGGTGTCTCTACACTCAGCGCCCTAAGGCCGTCTGGTCTGGGAGTCGTTGGTCGAAAGCTCGCTACAAGGATATCATTGAAAAGCCTAAGAGAACTAGACATTGCACAATCGAATGTGTACACGGGAAAGTGCAAAAACGCCCTTGTGAGTTAATTAAAAGAATAATAAATCCCTTGTGAACCCTTAGCTTAAGTAATGCATGGTTTTAATTAGAAATTATTTGATTCACTATTCTTCTTGAGTTGAAATTTAATTTTTTTTCCCCAAAGAAGCATTGTATGTGATTTATTTATTCCAAAGCATGTATAATGGTTGCTAGTTACACAACGCACAATACATCAGTGCCGACAATTTTGGATTTGCGGGATATGCCTTATGATAGTGTCTTGGGTATCTTAACTGTTTGATTATCGTGTGATTTTTCAGAGGCATTTCTTTGAAAGATAAATTCTGACTGAGACTTGGATTCGCATTCATAATAGGATAGGTTGCATTCATTGTAGATACGGCATTGCATCTTTTGTTTAGTTTTGTTTTGGTTGTTTTAGGGCAAACAACGTTTAAGTTTGGGGGTATTTGATAAGTTGTTTTTATGACCACTTATTCGGATAGTAACTAACTTATTTTGTTGCTTAAACTCAAGTATTCTTGTGCTTTTAATATGTTTTCGCTTTCTTTTGTAGTTTTCTGTTTCAGGAACTCTCTTGGTGTGCATTGAGCTTAAAAGGATAAAAGAACGCTAAAATGGGACAAAGCACAGAAATAGGCTTAAAATATGATGATGGTTTGGGTGAAGGGGAAATGGAACGTGTTGCTACGAAGCTGCAAGAAGGCATGAAGGCAAGCATGAGAATGGACCGAGGCCAAGTGCAGTAGTACAGAAGCGAAACAACATCAAAAACAAAACCTGCACAGCCGCGCGGCCGCGCCTTCTTCAAGGCTTAACCACGCGCTGCCGCGCCAGACCTAAGTTTTGCCAGACTTTGACTTTTGCTTCTGCAAATGGGAGAAGGCTTATAATTAGGGCTTTTGCCCATTTTTGATCGGCATCTCCATTAGGGAGCTTATATTGGCCCTAAGCCATAGCTTTGTTCTTCACTTTCCTTTCTTTTCCTTGTCTAGATTAGGTTAGGAGTAGATTAAAGTTAGGTTAATTAGTTAGTTTTCTAGGGTTTAGTTAGTTGTTGAAGATTGAAGCAAGTGATTTCATTGAAGATTCAATATTGGAGCTTAAGGATTCAGATTTGCATTTCCTATCTTTTTACTTCTCTTGCTCTCTCATTGTAATCTTATGATCTGTATTAAACTTGTGAATGATATATCTAATTCTAGTATGAGCTAGTTTATATTTTGAAATTCCAATGGAACCTTTTGAGTAGTGGATATTGATATCATTCCATGTTGGTTCTTATTGATTGCTATTTGCTTGTCTTTTACGATTCGAGCTTCCATTGTTTAATTGATTCACGACCAATTACTGTGATAACCTATGTGGACTTGAAAGACGAAATGTAGGTTTAGATCTAATCGTAGTAACTGCCAATTGTATGTTCACATGACGTTGGACGTATAATTTGTGCATAGGATAGACATATACCGAAGCGCCGCTCGTAGTCACATGAAAACTTGGACTTAAACCCTATTTATTTGTAAATCACATAGACATATAGGGGTTTAGATAATGTGGGTGTTCATGTGCGTTCTATCATCTGTGGATTGCATGTGATATGGATTAGGTGCATTGAAATATGGCTTTATGTCAATTTCGTGTTCTCAGCTAACAAACTATTGCGATTAAGTTGACCAAATTGGAAGTATATTGACTTAGATGAATCATTAGGGGAAATTGGGATCTCATGTCTTCATTATCTGATTTTACAGTAGGATTAATTAGTTTAAGTTTAATTACTTGCTTAGTTAATTTGGTTTTTAATTAAAACACTTTACCGCTCGTTTAAATAAGACTGAAATGATTATGTATTAGTGGGTTGGCAACCTTTTATTTGTTAATTTTCCGTGGGAACGATATATGTACTTACTGATTATTACTTGTTGACCACGTATACTTGCGCGTAATTATCATACCCAATCGGGGACAACAATGCTATTACTCGTTTATGA